>OY720632.1:158174716-159418354 GCA_963169105.1 Ceriagrion tenellum
AACTACGTTTCAGATTTATCTTCTCCCCATAAAAGTACATAGTAAATTGTCCCTATGTAGATTTAGTCTACGTCTTTATATTTATTTTCGTATACTCTTAGGGATAATGTGCAAACATTTTTTTATAATTGCTATAAGAAAGTTTCGAAAATTTAAGTATATCGTGAGTTGCAGGCATGTCATTTGATAGTTTAATCAAAAAATACTATTATGATGTTTATGTCCGCACTCTATGTGCAAGCACTCTACTTGAGAGGTTTTTTAAATTGAAAAATTACCTTTTACCAGGTTTCCAAAAAAAGGGCGCATTTCTAATAGCATTGATTTGTCTATAGTTCAAAGCTGAATTCTCTGTGGTCTTGTACCTTGAGATTTTACATTTGAGTTCCTCATTCAAAATTTAGCCCTATCCCTAATTTAATGAATGTTATCTAGTTGATTGGCAGTGCGGAAGGTATAAAAAACATATTCGTCCGTGTTACATTTAGTTCCACTTCTTAATAAACATTTCTTGCGAAAGGAGTTTCATACTAATAATTGGCAACAATGTCTCTTTTTCCCCAAACACTATGGTTCATTTTAATTTTGCGTCTTCTCCTTGTTAAGTATTTACTTTTGTTCTGCCAACTCATTTTTCTTATTTTTTCCACCTTTTCCTCTTCAGTTAGTCGTACTATAATAACATATAAGCCGATTCGTGTTTCGGATTCCGTAAGAAAAGAAAAATTCAAGAGATGGAATGGCGACGAAACACACAGTTCCAATCTTCCAATACTTGTTTGGTAGATGGCAAAAAGAGGGAATTTCATCATAAAACTGGTCATGTCTTACGAGAAACACCAATTTATAATATTTTCTCGAATATGGCTACCATTCACCGGCCTCAGGACATGGAATCAAATCGTAAGGAAACTTATAAAAACATACCCTTGTAAATTTTTAGTGTACTCTGAGGTATGGAAGCCAGAAATAAGCAATCCTTTGCTCCATGGTGTTGAGGATAGATTTTATGCGCTCTACTTAACGTTAATACATATTTATAATGCACTTCTTTGTCGTTGAACGGTTGATGAGCATCGTACCATATCATTCAGGAATTACTCGGATTCCGCGATGTCTATTTTTCATAGTTTGCTTTCTTTCAAGTGCACTCACCGTTCAAATGAAGTAAACAGTAGTAAAGTGAAGACATCAGAAACACTGAAAACAGCAGTAAATTTTTATTCCTTTGAGAAGCATGACCTTTAGTCAAGTTGAAGTGAGTGTTAAAAGCGGATCTTTTACTTGAGCCATACTAATGGTCGCAAAATTTCTCGTTATTTCATTTAATACAGGAAAACTAGTCCTTTATTTCTGATTTCATTTCCCTTCCATGTTTGTCTATTTTCTTTTTCGCGTGAATTTTGCCTCTCTGTAAGTGTATCGTTTAAAGGGTTATTAACGATTTTGGAGTCTTAAATACGGCAGAAGCTAAACAAGAATCTAAGGTCATTTTAGGGGAAAAATTTAGTACGCAGACCTCGTAATAGGTCGGATTTCCCTTTATATGGAAAGCCATTTACTGGAAGTAATCCGTTTTATAAAGTTAAGTAAATGTCCTTGCATGCCCTTAGTATTTATTTTTTGTATACCCTCATTTTTCTATAGATCGTTTTTTGTAGCATTTCCTTATTTAAACTCGGGATTAGATTTTCTGAAAATTACTTTATGCGTTTGTGAAATTAAGGTTAAAGGCAAAAATATTTGCCAGGATTGTATTCCTCCAAGTAAAAAAAACTCATATCTCCGGATGTGCGAAATACTTGAGAGTTTTTCGACGCGAATTTTGCCATAAAATCAAATGAATGAGTAGGTACCATATCAGTATCTGCTTTGATACGCACCATCAAAGGAGCGCTATCATTGAATATATTTGTGAAGTCAATTAACTTCTGCAATTTAATACTATAAAGACCTGTAAGTAGACATCATAATTCGAGGAGCGTTGAAACAATAAAATTCGAATGGCGGGTGCTTTACAAAATTCACAGACTACGATGCGAATAAAATAGGAGCTACAAGGGCATAACGGAGTTAGCATGAAACGGGAGAATTGAGGGCTGCGGGTCAAACAGTCTTACCTTTTAATGGCTAAAGATGATGATGCTGGTGATTTGAAACGGGTGCATCCACGGGATAATTCGTTCTTCGTCGGTCATAACGGTTATTTTACTGAATTGGGGAAAATTCAAGGCATGAGATTTTAATGACTTAAGAAAGAAAGTACGAAATTATAAAGGAAGACTTTTCAGTTGTGAGGAAAAATATATTAATCATTTCCTTAATCAACTTCATGGTATAACATGTAGCTTCTTTATTTCTGCTTGAAATCGTGTTTGCCGAAATGTTTCAACACCTCTGGATGGGATTACGCGTGAAAATGGTGATCCAAAGGAGGAAATGTTTGAATCCATCACAGCTACAGTTCCCTTTAATTAAATTACTCTCGGCCAAGCAAGGGAGTGCGCCCAGCGCGGCCATTACGCCTCGCTCGGCGGCATAATGGGAAGCTGAGAAAAATGCAAGAATGAGCGGAGGGATACGTGTGTGTAGCGAGGCACCTCATTGAGTGCGAAAGATAAAGAGATTGAAGGCGTATCGAGAGAAAAAGAGTGCAGGAGGACATCAACTCACTCTCCTATGAGGTCGGGACGGCCAGTAATGGGGCAATAGAGGCCAACCCGTGGAGCAGGGGGGTTAAGGGCGGGAGTTGGAAGCAAGAAGGTTGGGCGTGCTGCCGGGAGATGGCCGAAGAATATCGGGAAATAGCATGGAGGGAAAAGGGTTGAATGGGAAAGAAGGCGCGGGGGGGAGGAAGGGGAGTAGGGGGAGGGAGGCATGGGGCTCTTAAAGGGCTTGCGAGCACGTCCCTCCCCTACGTCATTGGCCGCCGTTAATCCCCTCCGCCCACAATACCCCCTCCCGGCCCCGCTCCCCTCACACCTCCCCGACGCCAGCGCCACAAGCGAGCGCGGCCAAAGTGGTTTTCGCTCAGGATATCTCCGCTAACGACCAACGCCGCCATCAACTGATGGGATTGGGCGCGGGGGGGCAGAGGGGGGGGGGGCAGAAGTGCCTACCTCCCACCTCTCTTTCCTCACTCTCATTGCGCGGCCCATCGACCTATGGCGACTTTGGCACCTCGTATCCAAAAGGGGTTTTGTCGAGGCGGGATGAGAGTTGAGGGTGGGTTATAAGGTGGGGAGTGAGTAGGGATCGCTGGTAGCCGAGGGATTCAAAAGAAGAGCGGAAAAGGTCATTTCCATGCCCTTCCCGTGCCATGTTACGGGAAGGGCTGTCTGTGTGGGGGGAGGGGGAGGCGACCAGTTTATACGGGAAGACTTCTGCGGCAGCCAGGAGCGGGTGGACGGGCTACTCCACCTCTAACCATGCCCTCTCCCCCCATTTTCTTTCGCTCCCTCTTCCTGTTTTCCCATTCACTCTTCCTCTCCTCCCCATTTATCTCTCCATATCCTCTTTTTCCCTCCGCCGCGGCCGTTATGACGGAGGGAAGGGTTTTACATTTACTACAACCGCGCCGCGCCGATGATGTACGGTGATGTCCGAGCGTCGCGTTGTTTCTGCTGGATTATCCCCTAATCCAGATACGGCTCAGTAAAACTTTGATTGATTGGGGGGGTTGGGTTTTGTGAGGGGCTGATTTTGTGTGAGTGTGTGTGTTTTATATAGAATTCTCGTCGCATGTGGGGCCGTTTTAGGCCATCTCGCGTTGGTCGTTGCTCTCCATAGTAGCGTTAATTCAACTCAATAGCTTTTGGGATGCAATTATGTGGAATAATTTGGCCAAAGCGCGTATCCAAATCCCCCCTCCTCCTACTTGCGTCAAAGAAGAGCACTATCCAGGTGTAATGCATTTATCCTCGCCCGTCGGATTAATGAGTGGAACGGGCCAATTGGCTTAAGTTAAGCCTAAAGTTTAAATTAGGGTTTGAATTTTGGAGTTGGCTAATTATTTTTATCTAATTTGCTCAATAAAACGGGGAGACAATGCTCTCCCTCTAGCGTGCCGTGCATTTTATATCAGTTCAGTGGAGGGAAAGGGATTTAAATCCGTGAATTAGTCCAGGTGACTAAAAATGGCTCGGGCGCCTTTTTTTTTACTTTACATCCTTTTTATTTTCAAGCGAACCACCAATGGTTGTAAATGTCAATCAATACTTTATTTTGACTTTTTTCTTACGGAAAATTTGATAATGCCATGTATTTTTAATAGTCTGTTTCTCTACAACCGATTCAGTGTCATCCTGTTACATTTTGCCAATATTTTGTCAGTACGTAAAAACACGTGCACAAACAAGCGCATGCATACATCTGGAGGGCGATTGTTCAATTTGATTGTTTGATGACGGCGGAGTGCAATCGACATATCTTCAATGACGAAAAAAATTTTGAAATTTTAGAGCTAGAACTGCTTATTTCTTTTAGTGTATCACGTGCGTTTTAATATGGAACTCTTGGTGTACAAAAAATCTTATCCCTTGATTGTTTTCTGGAAACGCCTAGAGGTGCCGAGCTTGAAGAGTACCAGGTCCTCTTCAGTCAATATTCTCTCCAACCTACTGATCTACAATGCAGCAACTGATGCATCACGCAATTTATTTTGTTTTGTGTTCATCGTTTGCTGGTGAATTTGAGTGGCGTTCCGTATAGCTTCTATTGCTTTTTATTTTAGACCGCGTCGAAGCCTTCCCTTTCCTCTCTGGATTATAGCAGGAGATGCGTCAATAAAGTAGGCTCCCGAAACCCTTAACCGCATGTCAAAAGGTAAATATAAATTTCCGAATAACCTCCGGAAAAAGGATTTATTGAAAAAGTTTCACTAGAATTTCGTGGCGGGCTTTCGCTTACTTTGTAAAGGATTGAGAAGTGAGAAGCTCGAGTGTTGTATTATGTAAATGGCTTTTCTAGAGAGAAGCCATCAAAATATTTCTAACGAAATCGGATTTAATCAAAAGCTATACATTATTTGAGAATCACATCCCTAATTCTCTTTATAATCAGTCTGATATTTTAAAGAGTATTTCTCAAAAATCTTTTCGTGAAGAGCTTTGGGAGAGCTTATACTTACCTACATGTGCCTTTTATCGGCGAGACTACCGATTTGAATAAAAGAAACAATTTGTGGAGAATTATTTACTCGTCTAGGACTATGGTTTAATCCTACTAAATAGTAATGAGCGATTCAACGAGTGAGATTAGATCTTATGAATATACCAGTTGGGATTTCAATCGGCTGATTAGGGGCGGTATATATACCGTTGTTATTAGTTATCTTAGACTCTCAATTCTACGTACGCATTAACATTTTTATGGTATATAACATTAACTTGAACTGCTCAATAGTGAATGATTTCGCTGAGTTGAAAATTCATTATGTGAGCGACAATAACGGCCGAAATCGGGAAAACTGCTATCCTAACAAACTTTATCTCCCTCACTTACTGTGAAGTTGATAAAAATAGTTGTTTCGTGCTACAGTGTGGTGATGCTGGTTGAAATAATTACCAATTTTAGCCAGTAGAATCACGCAGTTTCATGAAGTTTTCTCAATTCACACTCAGGAAACACCCACGCCTCATGTAACGGAGGAGAAACTGTTGTCATGAAGTTTGACTCAATCAGCTACACCGGATTAGCTCCAGCATGTTCAATAGCCACTGCGGAAGCTTTAGCTCCAACTAGTTCCACCTTATTCTGTTTCCTGTAATTTTCCTTAGATTTACAGCTCATTGTATTTTTCTGTCCAGTATTTCATCATTTTTTCGCCCTTGAATGCATTTTTTGTGAGTGAGTTCATGCCTCGTTTATTCTTGTATTAATTTTCGTATCACAGGGAATCATCTTTAGCTTCACAATTGATTCGTTGAGATTAGGCAAGTAGGAGGACTCGACATATCGGCGTAACTGGAGTGTTACCGCCCTTAGAAAAAGCTACAATTTCCTTCTGCTCCTTTTCTCTTCAATTCTTTCCTCGCTTATTTCCTTTTTTACCTCTCTTCCTTGACGCCGCGTTCACTCCACTCTATAGCAACCTTGTTTTGCTGTCATCTCCGCGTGGTGGCCGAGCTCATTTCAGCCTTTCCCATCTGCTTTCTCCCACTCTCTCTCTCACTCTCTTGCTCCAACAAGCCATCTCTAGTGCCTCCCGTTTGGTCTGGAAACCTCCATTCATGAGGAGCCTCTGAATTTTCACACCCACACGCGTGAGAACGCATGCACGGTCGCACGCGATTCCGAGGGACGACGACGCCGCATGAGCGTCAGAATCAACGACGCCTGCACACGCGTGTTTGTGCGCCAGCCAGCGGGATGACGCTGCCTTTCTCCCTCTCGCCTTTCTCTCCTCACTTGTTTTGTGCGTGGAAGAGCGATGAACTCGGTGCGTAGGGCGGAGAGAACGTGGACCGCTGGACGACCAAACACTGGAGATGGGTTGGAGAATGAGAGAGAATTTATTAGCGTTGGGGAGTAACTTATGTTTTTCCAGCTTAACCTGTTGGTGCAGGGCATAAGGAAGCATTGAAGAATCAATCTGGCGAATTATAGGCGAATTCAATTCAACCGGGGTCACCCGCCGTGGAGATAACACGAATGTGTGCGATTCACAAACTTGAATTGCGACCTCGGCGAATGCTTTTCTTTTGCTGTGAATTCTGAACAACCGACTTTCAATAGATTTTAATTGGATAGGTTTGTTTTGAGAGCTTCGGCAGATGGTGACATAACTTAAGGAATAGAATGGGCGATATGCGTATAAAATCCTGTGTATTACATGTGCGGAGGACAAAATTAATACTTGTTGAGGGCTTATTCCACGGATCCTGAGCCAGATTAAAGCTGAAAGCGGCTATTTAGTGGAAAACTTTCTTGACACTGGAAGTCAACCATCACCTCTCCCCCTCTAATTTTATTATTCTTGCTATAATATTGTGAGATACCGCTGGGGACTGTGTCAATGTTTGATTTCACTATCGGCGCTGAGAGACTTTTTGGCTTAGTCTTTTCATACGAACGCCTTCCTTAAAAAAAAGACCCCCACCCATTCCTGGAAGGGTGAATACTTAGCTTGATAGGGTGCTATATCTATTTCAGCTACTTGAAGGGGAAGCTGGTGTAATTATTATTTTGATGTAAACTTCTGGTGGCGCGGCACCGGACGATAAATTCAAGTTCCGTAGCGCAATATCCGTGAACTAGTTTGCCCTTTTTTGCTTGGCTAAATAGATTCACTTTTCTATTGATGGCTGGAAAGAAAGGCTGTTTGGAATATTTATTAGAAGTTCATCTTGGGGTCTGAGCGCGCGAGGGTGAGCCCAAGTGGGTAGTAATGCAATCAGATGGGTTAAAATGCTGAAAATTGAACCCAGCATTAAAGGAAAGTGATATTATAAGTAATAGGATAAAGATCAAACGACGGCGTCTCCTATCGGGGTTAATGAGATTGAAAGTAGGGGAGTAATCGGTGAGATAGGTTGAAGAGGAGGGAGGGGGGGAGGGCGAGATGGGATTAGAGCGGGAGTGAAGCGAGGTCGGTAGGGAGATAGTTTTTTGAGGAAAGAGCCGAGTTAGATGGTCGAGGGAAAGGTGACGCGCTGACGGCATCCAGGTGGAAGTGGAGTGGATCTGGAAAGAATACCACGGGGAAGGAGGAGGAGAGGAGAAGGAAAGGGCGCTGTCGAAAGGGCAGAGAAGAGGGAGAGAGTAGGCGGCTCGAGGCTGAGTCGTGTCGAAGCAAGCGCTGAAGTCGGTGAGCCAAAAATGAGGACGAGGAGGAAAGAGGGTGAGCTGATACCTCGCTCGCTTCCATCACTAATATACCAACCTCTCCACTCGAATAATATTTGGAGTGAAAAACTTAGGAAAATCCTTTACCATGGCTGAAAGATAGATCATATCGTTAGGATTGAGCTACCCTGATAACTCCTTACGTTGGTCTAATATATCCAGGTAGAAATGTAGAGAAGAAAAAGCCTGGTGAGTTGAAAAGAAAACGTTTAAAGATCCTGAGAAGCGCTGACGTGCTTCATAATACACGGTGAAATAGACTTGTGATTACGTTGTGACTGAGTCGCGAGGAGAATAAGAATTATTTGCTTCGTAACATGCTATAATATTCGTCAGGATAGAGCTTCCCAGTAAACTCCTTACGTTGGTGAAATTACCATGGCAAAATGTAGAAAAGAAAAAACGAGGTGAGTTGAAACTATGGGAACATTTTTAAAAATCCCGAGAAGAGTTGATGTGTTTCATGATACGCGGTAAAATGAGGTTTATGATTTTGTTTTTTGACTAAGTCGCGAAGAACATAAAAGTTGTTTGTTTTGAAACGTGCAATAATATGTTGATCAAAACAGAATATAAATATTGTCTTTCACAAAATAAAACTTAACGTAAAAGTTCACGCACTTCGTTGTTGTATTCATCTTCCATGATTCTTAGCTAATGTGTGGTGATAAAGGTATTCAAGAGAAGAGGATGGCACACTCGACATAATCGCAATGGCTATGGGTCACGCATGATAACTGGGGAGAACATCTCCTTCCAACAATATGCTATTTTTCTAAACAAGATTTTTTGCCAAAAGAACTGTTTTCACCTGTCTTTCATTACCACTCTTATTCCATTTGCAATCAACTCACACCCGCTAGTTCCTACGCCAACACTAATTTGGAGATTTTTTAAGTAATTGCTTCTCATTAGCAAATTTTTTTCAACTCATGTTTTTTCCTCAATCTCGGAATTTCTCTTCACTGAACTTAGACCTCGCTCCTGCGAAGCTCGTTTTAATTATTTTTTTCTGCTCCTCAATGATATTGAAGAAAAAAAAACGTTCTGCACCTATATATTAGCACATAATTTCGTTGACTAGTGTTCAACAATTTTTTTTACATTTCTTCCCGGATTAATATCCTTCTCCGTAGTATGTTTAGAGGAAATTTTTAGAAAACTCACTTTGTTCTATCCGCCCAAGGAATTCCACTGGTCCCCCTTCCTTATCTGACTCCGTACCCTCCGACCTTACCGCTCTCTGCATTTTTGTCTCCCATGATATGCCTACCTCTCTTTCCTCCCCCGTCGGCCTCCTGTCACGTCCCTCCCCCCCTCACCCTCCCACGAAAAATGTCACAATACCTAACGCGTCTTCTGGGAAATGCTTAATTGCAAGCGGGAGAGAGATTTCAACTCCCCTCTGTTTTATCGTCATCACCTCCTCTTCTTTATCTCATCCTTCTCCTTTTCTCTCTCTCCTACCCTCCCCCGTCCAAGTTGATTCTGTTTTCTCCGTCCTAATGAAAACGCCCACGCTTCTCTCTTCTCCGCCGTCACCTTGCTCCTCTCTGCCGTCCCCAGCCAACCCATCTTTCCGCCAATCCCATCGCTTCTTATCTCGCCTTTCGGTCCTTTTTACCGCAAGGGCGTGAAATTAAGCGCGTTAAGAGCCGCAGCGCTTTCTAGATGAGAGCTTTCCGGTGGATTAAATTTCTCCTCTCACACCCTATGCGTCTGGAATTTTGAATGCGTACCACCGATACCTGTTCCCGGGGAAGATTTTTTACTTGGGTCCTGCACAAATGATACTCTCTGTAAAAATTTCCATCAGCTGTGTATCATTTGCGTTACAGTTATTGCAGTGGATTCCATGAAATTTACCTTTCAATTCTTTCCTATTGAGTAATATTTGGTACCATTTTACTCGCTGACTAGTCTGAGACTAATGCTTGTGAACATTGTAATCGATTAAATTCTATTGTATCTCACTAGGCTGATTTTTATGATGAATCCTTGTACTATTTTTTCCATTTAGCAATCAAACACCTCCTACTCTATTTTTGTCTTTTATTCAACATACACGTTTCCTCCCCCTACTTCACAACGTCTTATCGATTTAACCTCATCTTCTATCTTTCTGTAATTCTTCCTACTCTAATTTAAATTTTTCTAAACGATCCTAAACACTATCTTGTCTCTAGTAACTTCACGCTAGCCTTCTAATGTGAGTGTAGATGAAATATTTTGCTGTCAAATACTCGCAGTTGAAGCAGGAAAAATGCGTTTGCTATCCTAATTTAACGACAGCCCGCTCTAGTATCATACAGGATTTTGGGTTTACCTTGCTGCTGTGTATCACTAAAAAGAATCCATTTTTTACCAAAATTATTATTTTTGCCCGGTACGAACGATAGGTGAGTTGAAAAATAGCTTTGAATGTGTAATTGCTTATTGAATTCGACTTTTCTCGTACTCTAGATTTAATATCCATAATGAACTTAAGTGAACTAAAAGTTATTAAAGCATCATAAGCATGTTGAGTACACATTCAACTGCTATTTTATTCCAAATATTGTACTGAAATACGTTATACACATCTCCTATTTTTAACATAATCTTGTTTCATTTAAGCAAGTTGGATAAGAGAGTGTTGATTTTGGGGTGTTCCCGCTCTTATCCACGCACGTGTGAATTCCAGGAAATTAACCCGAACCTCGTGTTCCAGCGTAAAATTAGTTCTCAACTTAAACATAGTATCTACCTATCTTAAACATAATATAACAAGTTACCAAGGGCCGTGAGGTATATTTTCATTAATAACAATTTAGGTGTTTTAATGCGTAGAGTCTTCATTTCATGCAGGTCTTTTTAGCTACGTGAGCACGAGCTTGATTTTTAACATGCGCAATTTGTTTTGCAAACGTTAAAACTTCTCCGTCCTGAATAACTCATGCGTTACTCGCCCGAAAAATTAATTTTGCAGCATTTAAAGCGCTCGGTTCCCCGCATTAGTAAATAAACTCAAAAGCAGGATTTTGGACGCTCCTCCAAGTTTATTCAAGTTAACGACTTGCCCGTAATGAAGGAAGGTTTTGAAATCAACGTCTCGCTTCTGCATTAAAGTCCCTTTTCGTCCCGTCCTTTCCCTTCCCCCCCCCCCACCCTTCAACCCACTCCCTTTCCGTCTGCCTTCCCACGCGGCCCCTCCCACGCCCTTCCTTCGACCCCCTCCTGCCCCCCTCAGTTCGTCGCCCCCTCGAGAACACGCACATACACGGAAGCTCACGCACTTGGGACTCTCTGCTTTCTCCTCGCTCGCCCTTCGTAGCACTTCACCCACGGCGTCAGCGGCGGCGTTCATTCCACCCTTTGTATTCCTGCTCTCCTTCCACCCCCCGTCCCTCTCTCGGCATCTCCACACCCATCCGTTCGCCTCACTCCTCAAACCCCACACCTTCACTCATTCTCTCTCCCCGCTATTCACCCCCTCTCCCAATTTTCTGTCTCCCTCCCTCAATCTCTTTCTCGTTTTGCTTGGAATTTCATGCGTGTGTTGTTACACCATTCGCTTTTCCCTTATCATTTTTCTCGCTTCAAAAATGAGCGCACGGCATCCATCTCCGTTTTCTCTCTTTCTCCTACCTCCTTTACTCAACACAAGTCTTGTTATTTTGTAATAAATTTTTATGCATTTTTTTCGACTCCACCCACCATCACAATCATTGATTGTGTTGTTCTTTTTCTGTCTCAAAAAGCGTTCATTGTTTCCTTTTATTTCCCCCCATAGTGTTGTCGCCGTGTTACCCTCTTATTCCCGCATGAATCCCCCTCAAATCTCGTCCTGCCGTGCACGTTTAATTTTTTTCTAATTAAACAAATTCGTCTCCCCTACTCTCTCCAGGTTTTAATGCATTCCTCTCTCCCTTTCACTTGCCTTCCTCTTTGCTCTCATTTTCTTCTTCTCCCTCTACACTCGCATGTGTATACGTTTCCGTCCGCAGTCTGCCTCTTTCACTTACTCTTTCGCTCTTCCCCTCTCGTTTCCTAAACAAATTTGCTTGCTCCTCTTTCCTTCTCCCTTTGCAATTTAGCGTATCACTCTCTTCCTTCCTAGTGTCCTCTCTTCCTTCCTCTTTGGTCAATCTTTCGTCTCTCCTTCCCACGTAAATGTAGACTTATGTGTATATATATATATATATATATATATATATATATATATATATATATATATATATATATACACACACACACACACACACACACACACACACTCACATAAAATGCAGTCTGAGTGAATTAACGAACGATTATATATATATATATATATATATATATATATATATATATATATATATATATATATATATATATCTCTGTTGTGTGCGTGTGTTGTACATTAATACTCTCTCTTCTCCTCTTCAGGTGTTTCACTCTCGTTCGTTCCCTTTTCCGTCCCACTCACCCCCCTCACCCTTTCTTCTCTGCCTCTCCATCCCCCACCCCTTCCCCTGTCCCCTCACGCCCCTCCCAAACTCACTCACTCGGGCCCCTTAGGGTTTGCAACCTGTTGATGAGGTAGAGGTGGCTTGCTCTCTCCCTCTCTCTCTCACTCAGAGATGAAAATAATGGGAGGGGGAGGAGGTTGGTGGGGGTAGTGGGGGAGTATGGGGCGGCGAGGTGGATGACCATGGAGAGGAGGAAATAGGAAAAGGGAAAGAAGGTGGAGCGAGGATGGGAGATGGGGTCGTTTTTCGACAGAATAGGAGGTCTTGTAGGGTGGGGGATGACGGAGAAGTTTAGAGGAGCTCGGGAGAGGGGGTTGTGAATTGGAATCCATGAGCTGTAGACAGAAGGTGAGCTGAACGGCGGGAAGGTGAGAAGCGGGGATAAAGGTGCTTTCTTAGAGATAGTGAGACGTAATGGAAAGGGAATAGGTTTTTGGTGTGAAAAGGTGTGGGTACCTTCAAAACTTGGCGCTGGATGAGATCTAGCGGATGGGAAATTTTAGCAACGAGGAAGTAGTATAGCCTCTTCAGTCCTTTTGTGGTCAATGTCGCTACATATCGTTGTTTTTTTTGGGTGCCTGTTACGTTGGATTTCAATACGGGCGGTTGTAATATCTTCTCTTCTCTTGGCTCGTTTCATTGAATCCATGTCTTAGTTTCAAAACTATTTAGTTACACTACTAGCTTTAGTTTAACATTGAGCGAACATACAGTACTTCACAGCTTTTAGAGGGATTAAAATGGGAGCCCCTAGAGAGCCTACGCGCTAGTCTTAGTTTCTTAGTAGTCTTAGTGCTTGAGAAATTCAGAACAGGTGTGCTTCAGAGCGACACAGAGAATATTATCATGATGCCCCACTACATCTCTAGGTGTAACAGAAGCGATGAAATAAGATAGATACATTGCCGAACAGATAGGTACAGGAATTCGTTATTTTCGCACACAATAAGTGACCACAATAAAAACTGAACTCCACTAAATTCACTCCCATAATACACTTCACCATTTCGCCCCCAAATCCTTATCCCTCACATCTTCATACGAGTGGATTCCCAACACCCCCTACCACACGCCCATGCGGCGGCTCGCAGGATAGTTTGTAGTTGTACTTTGCGTGATAAAAATTTAACTTGTGTCCTTAAAGATCCCAGTTAATCAATTACTCAATTATATCTAGAGGTACTAACTGGCAAGATTGAAGAGGGTAAAGAAGGGTAGAAGAGAACTATTTGGAACAGTGAAAGGAAATCCAAATGAATGTAGGACAGAATGAGGAACAACGAATTCGTAAGGAATCTGATAGAGCTGAGAATACACTGGAATGCTCTGAAGTGGTGACCTAGGAACGATGCTTGGGCCGAAGAGGGGTATTGCGGTGAAAGGAAGATATCCTCGATAGAGAGAAATGGAGGCAGATATTATGAATCAATCTTTTCAAATAAAATGTGATGTCCCCTAAATTAGGTTGAGCTGAGTTATAGTTCACTAACGACCGCTTTTTCGATGAAGAGTGGAAGAGACGCAACAGAAAGTGCTAGAGTATAAAATATCTCCCTAATCAGACGTATGTGGGGATGTTACTTTTGGTTTCCACCCCAGAGTATCTAAGAGCATCTCTCTATTTATTTTGAATCCCTCCTTGGTAGTCAGGTTGATTGGCTATAACATGCCGGTGTAGCAAGCAAATCGGAATAATAGTGTTGTTTTCTTCTAAGTATTGCTGCCATAGAAAAGACGATGCTGTATAACCTTAGCAGTTGAATCACTCAAAACCCCTGGCCCACTGTATATGTGGGTATGTTCTTCATCTTAGACCTACGTGAAGCGTAAGTTATCGCCTCTCAAAATTTTCCCGGCCATTCACATTAACTAGTGGACACTCACACCTAAAGGTCTGATTCCATTTTCTCGATTAATTTCACCGCTGAATTGAATACCTTCATTGGTTTAATGGATCTGGGGGACAGTAATCCTCAAATCCAAAAGGGCCATGAAAATATATGGATCACTTGAACGAGCAATAAAGCTCCTCATTATTTGAATCATATCACAGTTAATCCGATCCTGTCATTGATATATCCCACCCACGAAACCTATCACTTTTGTCATCTCATCAATTCCAATGACCGATTAAAAATTTTCATGATTACTACATTTTATGTGAAGGATATCGCTCTTGGTGATTCACTATTTCTTAGTTGGATGCATCTACTTTTACCAATTAGTGTCATTGATCTAAAACCTCATATTCTTTTCTTATCTTTTAATCTGACTTAATGAGTTACGATTGATGGCGTTATTTATGCGAGCGAGTACCTATTTATAACTTTTATCACATTTTAATGAGGTTGGATGAAGTTTTTTTGAAGTCTTCGAGGACAATTTTAATGAGCAATGAGGAATTCTTGCGATTCAAAGTAAATATGGATTACTTTGTCTCGATATTTGTCTCACTTGAGCTTTATAACTGCAATTTTGGGTGACTTTCGAGTGAAAACTCCTTTTGGGGTGAAATTATTTTTTATCCCGCAAAGGCTAACTTGGTAGTTCTCACACGTTTCCTTCCTTGGGCCGCATACTCCATTTATGCTGTCCTTTGAAGGCATACTAGCTTCAAATCCAACAATTCTTGACTCTTTCCCCGTTTCACCCTTCTATTACTTCCATTCCACCCTCTATCTTCTCTGTCCTGACCTTTCATTACGTTTCCTCTCGCCTTAATTCTACCTTAATAGAATTCCATTGTTTTTCTTTCATGCATTTGTTTTCGTTCGAGATTTTATTTTTCTCATTCCCCCTTCATTTCAAGTTTTGTGGGTGAAGTTTCGATTGAATTGCTCTAAGTTATTACCGGATTATCAAATGTATTTTTTCGATGCATTTACGTCATGGCCTTCCTTTGAATTTTAATGCTATCATAATTTCCTATCTCCGTGTAACCGGTAGCTTAACAGCCTTAGTTCACCGGCTCAAATATCTGTCTTGTAAGAGTTAGATTTTCAGGGATGCTAGTCTTTTATTGTCTACCTCTCACATTAAATATTCACATCGTGGAAATACGTCAATCCATGACCAAATGAATCGAGAGAAATATTTAAAATGAATCAACGTATTACGACGAAATGTTATGTATGATTACTTTTATGACCTCCATTAATTCAAAACTTTAGCCCTTTTGATTCAAATGTTTCGAAACTACACGAGCAAGGATTAAACTGACAAGCATGTTCCGTCGCTACGCTGGAGATTTTATTTATTGCTTTTCAAAATAAGCCTTAATAAAACTATATGCCCTCTTACATGCAAATCCATTTTAGATAAAATTAGCATTAAAGTAAGTTGAACTTGAAATAACAGGTGGTCGAAGAATAGTTGGTGATGTAATGTGGATTAACCCATTTTTTGGCTTATAATTTGCTCTGACGCTATAATAAATAGTACCTCCAGTCCTTGATGCAGATTTTCATTATTTAACTAAAATAACAGAACAACTAGAAACGTAGCTACTTGAAGCAAAATATGCGGAAGGATGTGAAAATAGCCCAGTAAAAATCAAATCTCCCATTAAATATTTTCATTGGTAACTATACGGTTAAAATTCTTCAATTAAGGTTCATTTATTATTTAGTCATAGTTTTCACGAGTTTAGAGCTAGGTATGTTGTTAGAAACCAGCGCTTCAGTAGTTAACTCGGCCATCGCCATTTGGGATTTATAGCAAACTGATTATATGCGCATGGTCTGACTATGATAACAATGGTTAAGTAGGCCATTAAAACTGTGGGCCCAAAGATTTTTACCCGGTGTGAAAATTTTGCCAAAAATAGGTCCCGAAAAAATCCTTATCATTGGTTACTATCTAATCTGGAATTATACGGCAGTATTAGCTCTCAAGTTACTAATCGCCTGCGATGAATTACCAAAACTTACATAAACGGTCCCCAACCTCCACTAATTTTCAGTTCTTTTCACTTATCCACAAACAAATGAGCACGCACCCTTGATAATACGCATTACATAGTGTGGAAACTGCTAGGCTTTATTCAACTCCAATACTTATCTTATCTGGAGAACTCATCGAAGTAGTCTGAGGTGAGATCAAATCAAGCGCAGTTAAAATTTCCATGGCGTAGCACAGAAAACGTTTTGTCTCTCACATTGAAGAATCTCCCACTCAATTTATCGGCGCGTCGTACAATTCAGCCTATGAGGGAGAACTAGCATCACCTCGTGTCTCTGGTTAGGAATTTTTACTACCTCGAAGCCGCTTTTACCTCGGACGCCGATGCTCCCAATAATTCAGGCACGGTTGCATCGCGGGGCGCGTTATCAGCCCTCCACCTCTTTCAGTCGCAGCATCCCCTCCTTCAGTCAGGCATCCTCGTTCGGCGTTTCCGCCTGGAAGAAATGAGAGAAGTCAAGTTTAGAGGAGATGCGAGGAAGGAGAGAAGAGGCGCTGCAGAGGTCGTCCTCGCTCTGCGCCACGTCCCAAACATAAAGGATATCAAAGAGATCTGGTTGGAGAGAGGGAAGAAGAAAGGAAGGGGAGAGGGTCTAGATAAGGAGGAGTATGAGGACGGTGGAACCTGAGTGTTGAAGGTGGCGGGTGGGTTGGGGGAATGGGGAGGAGGAGGACAGTGTTCGATTCGTATTGCGGGGAGCCGCCGAGAAGAGCGACAAGACGTGCTTCTCCCGACTCGCGGCACTTACGACGTGGAGGGCTTGGCGGGGAAGGAGGAAATCTTTTGGTGGTGGCTCTTGCAGAAACGGATAGGTATAAAAACAAGAAATAACTCGTAAAAGGGGAAGGGGAGCGTTTCCATAGACTAATGTCATGTCGTCTTAACCAAAAGGAAGTGAAATTACTCGCTTCTTGTACATGTAAGAGACGTGGAAATTGAGTCAGAGGTTTGTTTAATCTTTTTCCGTGCATAGAGAGAAGAATTTTTTTCTCCTCCTTCAAAAGTGCTTTATGTCTTCGTCGTCTTTGGCAAGGTACATTTGGAAATAATTAATCTGTGGGTGCCATCAAACACTATCCCAGAGAAAGGTTCACCTTGGAGAGCCAGACTCTAAAAAAGGAATGTTTTTTTCTTGTGTTCAAGTAGCTTTTCGCAATGAAAACGGGATCGGTAGTTGCCAGAAACATGTAGTATACAGGCGAGGACGGGATTTCCTGAATATTTTTCCCATTAAGCACGAAAAAATCTTTTTAAACTTTTAGAAACAGAAGTGTGTGTTTCTGTAGCGTTTTTAAAAAACCAGGTCACGGCTATATTTGGTCGTGCATGAATCATCATTGATATGTTTCAAGAAGTGAATGTTGAATATTTAATGACTTGTTCATACTTTTCCTAAAAATTTGGTTAGTTATAAAAAATCAAATGAAATGACTGGGATTCAAACCGGGATCTTCAGAATGGCCGATCAGGTGTGTTAGCCTGTATGACACTCAGTCAATGTAACTGACCAGCACACTTTCCCGGAATCTGAGGGATTCCGGTTGGAATCTCGGCGAAGTGGAATGATTTTTAATGAATAACTTCATCCTCATGGGTGAATATATCGCTCCCGTGTGCGTAACTGTGGGTCACATCTCTTTTATATCTGTAATGATTATAAAATGTTGCTAGTGGTATATATTCGGCGGAGTTATAAAAGCTCACTCTACTCCAGTACTTCATATTGTTCTCCTGTGGTGTTGTGTTGTTAGCTTCCATGGATCTCGTTGACGCATCTAATCCTTTTTCTGGGTCTTATTCCCCATCTGTTCTTCGTTTGATGACAAAGTTGGTAGCACACCGCAAGTACTGGACCTCAATTTTTGCCATCCTTATACAGGGAATCACCTGTTTGTGCTGCTCTACCATTATGTAGGGAAGCTCTCTTTATCATGTTGCGTAAATGGTATCGGTTTTCTCAGTTTTTTGCCTTAGAGACCTCTATAGATTCTTACATTCATATCAGGTAATACTAGCTCTTCTTAACCATTATATTTTCCCCTTAAAATTGGCTTTTATGTTGCGTCCTGATTGGCACCTGGTAAACACCAAGATGGCTGGCGGCCTAATTTTTTTACTTTTCGTCGTCTTAAGGTGCTATTTCATGCGCAGTTTTCTATGTGTCTCGCCGATGTAAAATTTTACGCGACGTGGCAGAAGACCTGGAAAATGGAGACATTCCATGTGTTGTAATATAAAATACATCCTGAGACAACGCTGTTATCGTTGATAATCTCTGCTCGCTTCGCAGAAATCTCCTACCTTGGGCGATTTATCATTCTAAGCCCCTGATAAAGTGCTCAAAAAATTCTGAGGTAATCCACACATTCTCAAATTTCATCATAGTTTAAATCTGTGAAGTACGAACCAATCCATATAGGCAGCAAGTCTTTGGGGAAGAGTTCCTTCCTTCCTTCCTCAAAAGTCCCTATACCTAACTCCTATCCCTCATTTTTTTACTCCTGCATTGAACTTGAACCAAAGAGTTGAAAATTTACGGCGCGAGTGTGATATGAGCACGCGTGCGATCGCGACGAAGTCATTACCATTCCTCTCCGATTGCACCGTTCCGCCACGCCGTCGTGCTTCGGATCTCTCATCGTTACGAAATTCTTGGGACGGAGCCCAAGTGGCACGCCCAGGTAACCTCGGATTCCGCACGCGTGGCGCTGCGTTTTTGTCGCAAAATGGGGCCGAGTGGGGGAGAGAGGAGAAGGATAAGGATTGTGGGAAGACCAGGGAGGGAGGCATAAAGGTAAATTCCCCTCACACTCCTCTAGGGAATCTCTCTCTACCCTTCCATCTTTCCTCCATCTCTGCTCGCTTCGAATTTCACTCGGATAGGAACCCATAGTATTATACTAACACTCATCTTGAAATTATTTTCACTGTCATAGAATTTTACGCAGCGTTTTACTGTGTGAGGATTTTACTTCTTGTTCTTGGATACATTTTCCCATCGAATGATGTCCTAAGTCTTAATCTATGAGTACAATATATATTATATGCGTTTAAAAAATACCTTACGTACGCCCTTGTATTTACTGAATAGAATCCCGCTGTGCTGATTACGGCTCATATTTGTGTTTAAGGTGCAACGTTACAGTATGAGATGATGTCAGAGAGAGCGCAACAGGCTTGAGAGATGGAGAAACCTTTAATTTGTGCGTGTGTGGTGATTACGCTCAGATTGTGAGCTTCGCTTTTAAAGTTTCACCAAGAAAAATGCCTTTTCAATATGCTTGATAGTTTTATTGCTACCTATATAATAGAAACATATGTTACTTCAACGAATTTCCCTTAATTCTTATAAAACTACGTTTGTCCATCAGAATTACGAATTGAAAAACAATTTTGGCTGTCCAAACATCCCTTAATTTTTTGCTACTTTTACTACAGAAAAAATACATCTAAAATAAGTATTAACTTACTTCCTTTAACTATTTCTATTCCTCGAATATTAATAAATAATCTGTATCATATGTTCTCATGTGCTGAAAAAAGATCTTAGCCGAAGCTGGACGATAAAATTAATACCACTTCTTATGCTTTCGCAAGAAAATCAAAATATTTATTTTTTTTTTCTCCTACTATTGAATTTTTATTCCACTTCTCCGCCTCCTTTCCTCTGCATCCGAAGCCCGTCGCGGCAACGCGGTGCAGGCAGATTTACTCGCGCAAGCGGCTGCGGTAAAAAAATAAACTTGAAAAGAGGAAGGAATGAGTGAGAGGGTTGGTGTGAGATTCAGGGAAGAGTGAGAGGGGAAGGAGGGAAAGAGTCTTCCGTGCTCCATTGGGGCAAATATTCAGCTCACGGCCCTTCAGGGAAGAGAGGGGAGGAGGAGTTGGCGGAGTGAGAGAGGGAGGGAGAGAGACGGGGAGGTTAGAGGGGAGGTAGGAAAGACATGGCGTGCCCTGAGAAGTGAGAAGACTGAATGGTTAAAAGTAGTGTTGCTGGCGATGCGGTAGGTTGAGAGGGAGGGTTTAGGTCAGATACCGGAGGACGGAAGAGGAGTAGAAGGCGTTACGTGTGTGGGGAGGAAGGGGAGAGAGAGGGTTCGTCGAGAATTTGGGTCGGTGACGGCTGAAGGAACGTTCCACGGAATGAAGTAGTGTGAAGTTGGGTTTTTGCCGAACGAAAGGGAGTGGGGTTCAAGTATTAGACTCTCGGGTGAAGGAGAGGGTAGGATGAATTTCAAGCCGAATGAAACTTATACCCCTTGGAGTGGGGATTATGCATTGGTGGGAAGATGGCTCGACGTGGTTGTGCGGAGGAAAGGAATTGAAGGATTGAGGAGTGGTTTTTGGGTGGGGAGGAGGTGGGAAAAGTTGATTGCAGACGAGCGTTGGGGAGATGAATGTTTTGGGATTCGGTATGTATAGGAGGAATACGTACAGTTCTCCACCTGTACCTACATCCAACGCAGCGCTCCATTCCGCCTCTCAGTCCTTTCTCTCCTGCCTGCCTCTCGCTTTTGCTCTTCGCTCCCTTGCATCGAGTCTTTTTTCATCCAGAGACTCGTCCCCCCCACAAACCCCGCCCCATTTTCCTCCTCAGTAGTCTCCCCTTATACGTAGTTCCCCTCCTTTTCCACTGCGTCGTGCACGTGCAGGTTATGGATTGGTTTTTCGCTCCAAGGCGTCAGGCATTGCGAGCGTGTTGCGAGAGAGAGAGAGAGAGAGGGAGAGACTGAGAGAGAGTAGAAAGAATAAGAGAAATGCAGATAGGGAGAGAGAGATATGGGGAATTCTGTGCAAGTTAGCGCCAGGTGGGAGTAAATTACTTCCGTACTTGGCCCGTATGCGTTGCATTTCAAGGGTCGGCAATCATTTTCGTTTCTTTTTTTTATTATTTTCGCAGGTTCGGATTTCTTTTGCAAATTTATTCCGAGCGCGTATCCCTTGTGCTCCACTAAATCCTGAAAGTTTTTCCCATTGGATTCGGAGATTGGTTGGTAATTGGGGTCTCGTTCGAAATTCATGAGCGACGATAAAATATTAAAATCTGCGCTGTTGGTGGCGTGAAAGAGTTTTTTTGTGTTTGTTCTCATTTTCCAAATCCAATATTAAATTCGTATAGCCGTAGGCTTGCCACATAAATGAATCGTGAAATAATTTTAATCTTCAATTTTATAATGGCATTCCAGGCCACAATTGCGTCCGGCATGAATTTCCTACGCGTTATTTCATCATTTTTGAAAAATAACAACGTTTTTGGGATAAAATAATTTGAAGTATTGACGTAGAGGACTTAAACCACCTCGGTATCGGCTGAAATATTTTTGGCCTCACAGAACGTTCCGAATCAATTATGTGGAGGTCTAGAAAGAAATATTGTTCTTTCTGCGAGATCTTCCTCAAAGGGTTTCCGTTTGATAAACTATTTCGCTGAATTTTTCAGATACCCTTGGGATTTTGATGCTCAGATGACAAAGTCAGGTTCCGGGCACCCGCGCTCTTAGGTTTCCCATTCTGATGACTTCAAACACATTTCATGATCTTGCGTAATTTGCACATCCGAACTGTTACTTTTGGAATTGAGGCTCTTCTGTAGCTTCCTCACCCCTATAGTATACTAGAGTCTGTTATTCTTTGAGATGGAAGAACACATTGACTTTGTGATTGTTTCCAATTTTATCCCTGTGAACACAGTGGAGGGCTGAAAAAAATAGTGTTGACTTTATATTGCGTGATGCACGTAGGATAAAGTGGAGGGGGGGGGGGCAGACGGGACAAACAAATGTCGCGAGGAATAGTGTTTCAGTTTACGAGCGCTGAAGGGAAGAGAGGGTAGAGGGATATTTGCGCGGGAGGAGAATAAGTTCGAAGGAACTCCAAACATGCTGGGAATGCAAGCCTTCATATGAACTCAAAGTTATTTCCTGAAAGCCAAAAAAATATATTTTCCGTTAACGCGATGTGTGCTTTTTGTTTTGCTTTCTCCCGTATCAGTTCGTCTCCCTTCCTCTGGGGAACAGCCACTAGAGTATCATCTTTTCTTTGCCCAACGTGGATTTTCATGAGGTGTGCTTAAGGATGCAATAAAATAGACGGCAAATGGTAAAGCACCCTATCTTTTGATGACGGTAAATAAAATCTAGATCAACATGTTTCGCATCGAGCACCTAATTTTTTGACTAATTAGGTTTGTACAATATTTAACTAAAGAACCCTCTTTTACTTCAGTTATGGAAAATTGCTTGAAATATTTAGTGGTATCGGTGCTGTGCGTAAATTTTCAAAGAAAATGTAATTGTGTAAAGCGTCATTCCAAAACGACCACTTTAACTCATACCCAGCATTTATTGTACTCTCAGGATAAATTTTGTGAAGAAGAGATATAAACTTGAAGCATAGGCATTTGATGTGAGTGCGCATTGACCACAGATTACCCACAGATCTCTTCTTTAGGACTTATCGTATTTAGGTCGCATCGCCCTTAAGTTTATATCCAAAACTATGCACTTCACTGTGTTTACTTCCTGATGATCTGAATACTCGGCTGTCTGATTACATTTTACGGACGTGTAGTTCATTGGTAGGGAATCATTCTTTCTCGGTCGCCTCGTTGGCTGAAATTCTAGAAAAGGCGGCTTTCTTCCTATGCTTAATAAGCTGTCTACGCTAGTGAACTAAAAAAATGCGTATTTCATCAATTATGGCATAAAATATTGCATATTTCTTTCATCCAAAGTATGTCAGAGTTGAATCCATGGCTAAAAATTAGATAATAAATTGAATATAACTGCAAATATTCCGAAAGAATTGTGATATGAACTTGAAGCATAGGAATTTGATGTGAGTACGCAGTAACCACAGATTACTCACAGATCTCTTTAGGACTTATCGTATTTAGGACGTATCGCCCCGAAGTTCAAATCGAAGTATAGACTCAGAACTTGAAACTTCACTGGGTTTACTCAGCTCTTCAGCTGCTCAGGGTTCAGCTCAAGAAAAATATTTCGAAGGCAAGAATATTCCACCTCGTGCTTGCAGTGTGATGTTCCTCACAGAGAATGAAAGTATGATTTATAATGCGTGATTAAATACAATTTAACGTCAATTCAAATACTATCAAGCGTGTAATATATATAAACAAATAATTACTGCATGACGAGATAACAAGAAAATTATTGCTATTATAATTACTGCTCAAATAGTGAAAACATGCATTTCATTAAAACTTTGTTTTTCGTGTTCATTAGCTATAGACTGCAAATCCTCAACCTCACTAAAGCCGTCGTGTATATTTCTGAAATTTTGATGATGTATTTCTAGTATATTCTGGCTCGTGTGAATTGCTATATTATATTTGAGGCAATTTATCGTAGGCATTTTTTTACTTCGTATCCTCCTTCGTAAGTTTATTCATCTATGGAGGGTGTATCAGTTCAGCTCTTAATTTATTACCCTGTGTAGGAAACAGCAAAAATGTTGAAAATAAAGGAATAGTAGAGTTGAAAATCTTGGAGATAAAATGCAAAGCCTTAGAACTTTACTTTGTGAGATTGCTGTGGGAAACTTAGAGATTGAATCACTGCTGTTTCTCATTCATTGGTCGCAGACTTTTGGGTGGTCGGGGATTTTCCGCCAAAGGGCCTTCTTTCCAATTTCAGGAGACGGAGCAAGGAATAAAATGTAAGAATGCCACTGAATTGTCGCGCAAGTTTTTTCCCCAATTCTTATCTTTTGTTTTCCCTTCCTCTTCATTCTTCCTTCCTTCCTCGCCGTCAAGTGGAAAACTTATCGCTCTGTATTTCGCGGAGGGAGATGTCAATCTTATGGCTGAATGAGCAGCCAACCCCTCGAATGCGCTTGGCTACGATTCGTTTCAACTTTGAACTCGTATCTTTCTTGCATTTATCAATTTTATGACAGTGAATTTGAATTTTTCCTCTTTGACGTGGAAAAGAGTTCGGGCCCATCTTGAAACTTGCACTGGAAGCAATATTGAGTTGAACGCAGTTTCACAAATGCGCCTCTCTTCACTGGTATAACTTGACTAAAAAATTAATAAAATCCTATTCCCGTCTGTCGCATATTAATCCCTCAAGTGTATGGAGTTTTGGAATGGCTGAGCATATCGTACAATTAGACAGAATATCACGGTTACTAATCTACGATCGCTGTTAATCCAGTTTATAGGTAAGTCTAAGATATGATCATTGTCAAATATAATTTCAGTCAGTGTCGATGAACTTTCCTCAATGCGCTTCGTAACTCTTTTCGTAGTGAACTCTTAATCTGATGTTTGCATTTTTTGTGTAATATTTAATGAAATGAGCATTCAAGTATGTGAAGCCGTATTTATTTAGAGTGCTTGCTCGACACTCATTTTTTCCACTAACACAAAAAATATCGCTCAAGAAATGCAGTACATTTAATCTTTTTTTATCCTAATTTCTACTGCTACAAATCCTAATTTAAGGAAAATTATGTTAAAAAAGCGAAAAAAATCAATTCAAACTGCATATGGAATATTTTTTAAATATTTTCTGATACGCAAAAATTCAGAAAAAGGGTGAAGTGCCATTATGGAGTCGACAATTTCGTCCAAATTGGCTACAGGAGTAAACATGGCATCGGCGAAAAGCAAAATCTGATCCAATATGATATCTTTTCTCAGGGAGCAGGTTTGAAGCAATTTTATGATTTTGAGAGACGTTTATTGTGGGCGTAGAATAGAATCGTGGAATTTTGGACGACTCTGCCCCGTCAAATTAGTGTTGTGGAAAAGGAAGTTTCAAAAATGTTTGAAATAAATCATTATTTGGCGTTCCTCCTGGGTTGTTCGCTTTTCTGCTCTGCGGACAATTTAAGTGAATCTTCGTGAGTGATGGAATACTGTAAAGCCCAAATGCGAAGATGTATATTTTGCAAAACAATCCCCTTTTTTCGTAAATTTCTCTATTTGTATTCGCTTTTAAATAAGAAATTGACGGCTTTATTCTGATCTAGTAGGGTATTAATGCATCTTCCGGTAGGTTTGGATACTATGCGCTCTATAGGGGGTCTATATATATATATTATATATATATCTTCACTAATTAAACCATCACCTACAATTCAACTCTCAATTATATGTAAGAATTATACTATTTTCACTTGATTCAATTCACTGACCCATGATACAGCACCTTAGGCAACTTTGTCCTTGATAATAACACTTTGGTGTTGAAACTTTTATCGGAAAATAATACAAGTGTGAAAACATTTCACGGCTAGTAATCGTTCATCGTGAACGTTTCCACTTAATAATTCTATCCGGGAGTAGACGTAGATGCAATTCATTGGGAGCGTCGGCTACCATCGCTTTTTTCCCCATCCTCTTTTCACGCTCCGTTTTTCCGGGTTCTGTGTTTGTGTGCTAGAGCGCTTCAGGAGTTACGCCACACGGGCCGCGCGGAAATAGAAGGAAAACACGGAGAGCACCGTGATTCTGTAACTCGCCGCGGCCACGCCATGCAGAATTTTCTGCCAAACCGGCCCTTCGCCGCCAGTGACTGCGGAGTATTTCATGCATGTGTGGGGAAAGCCGTATGTTGCTACGTACCCTTCCGGGAAACCCTTAACGCTCGCACGATTTCAATCGGGAGACGTTGGAAGAGGAGGAATGGGGACGCTGGCGGGAGCAAACACGACCGATGGTGCGGCAAGCGGGAAGAGGAGAGACTGTCGGGAGAAAAAGAGAGAGGTTGGCCCGCGGGTGGAAGTGCAGGCGACAGTGGAGATGCTGGGTTTTTGTGACGAAAACGCCAAGATACCGTTTTTGGATATTCAGCTCCGACAGACGCCGCGGCGCCGTCAGACGTGTGGCAGGGGGAAATGCGAGAATATCCAGACACTGAGAAGGAAGGTCAGAGGAATCAGAAAAGGGGGAGTTGCGGAATATCAAAGGAAGAGGGGAGAGAAATCATCCCTCCTTCAATTCTCGTTCCCATCAATGGCATCCCCATTATTCTCTACCCTCCGACAAACTTCGCAATAAAAGTTCCCTCCACCCTTCTCCTCCCTTCACTTCCAATCGTACACATTCTACGAAATTTAATTTTGTTGGCTTTGTATGTCGATTTTTTTATTTCTTACGAATCTCCTACATGAAGAATAAAGGAGTATGGATCGTATATATGTACATAGAAGCTTGGTGTTCATGAATGCTGTTAGTCCTCTTGAATCCGACCGAGGTTTCGAGGGAAATGTACCTCCAACAGCTTTTTTGGCAAAATAAGATTGGCAAGATAAGAGAGAATAAGAAGATAAATTCGCTGGGTCTCCCATTCCAGTGAGTACTGGTTCAAATCCCAACAGTGGTGGGAATATTTCCGCTGAAATAATCCTAGTTTGGTGTGGATAGCAGTTCAATTGTCGTACTACCTCCTTGGAAGTCTTTAAAACCATGTGCGCCTTTCGTTACGAGGAGACTAATGCCTAAGCGGGTTTTCTCGAAACTCTTTTGCTTCATTCCCCTCGTAATAAATCTCATACGAACCTGCCCATCCATCATTGATTGAGCCAATGACCCTTCTTGACGGTGACCTCCTCAAATTACCAAACCCAAACCTTTTGATGAGGCTTATCTTCAACAGGATATTATGGAGTTAAATACGTGGGAGTCATGGGATCCTTATTACGGGGGTGTAAAAGGGCCTGTGAGTCCGTTCGTGGAGGTGGGCATATTTTTGTGGGAAGCACAAGGTACAAGGGGTTCTGTGAAGTGCGGGGGATGATCAGGCTTTTCCCCGGGAGGGAGGCGTGGGCGAGGGGGTGGAGGAGGATTCGAAGCGAAGGTGGGGGCGGGTTGTATAGGTGATACGGTTCGCAAGGGAGTCTCGTCCGCTGGGGTGGGAAGTCAAATGGCGTGAGAGGGCGGCGGGATGGGAACTGATGAAAAACACTGGCGTGAGTGGGCTGGAGGTGGATCCATTCGAAGCTAACACGACAGGTGGGATGAAACATGGCCGGTTTTGATGTATATTTTTTTAGACCACCGTTTGTTGGTGGGAGCCTTTGGTTGGAAGCGATGATGCACGCTAGTTTTTGATCTAAATCCTGTAGATTAAAATAAACAAAACGGAACTTGAATGTAAACGGCATCCACATAATCCTTGTCATGATAGGTGGGGGAGATTTACTCAGGGGGAAATAATTTACCTAAAATCTATTTTTCCGTGAAAATTTACGAAATCAATAATAAAGTGATATCATATTTATAGTTTGGCATTGTAATTGCAAAAATGCATTTCAAGTTGGATTTATGGGGAATTTTTATGGGAGATTGTTTTTGATACACGGTTAATATTGAGTTAACAGAACAGGATTAAGGACTAGGGGAATATTCAAATTTTCATTGGAAATAGAAACTAATCTCCTATAAATCACCGAGATATTGCATCAGTTCTTTTCATTAAGTAAGAGTTATTTGTGAATCTAATATGCTATTTAGTCAGATGCTACTGTTTCATTGTCAATGTCGAGTCTTAATCTATGAGGTGTCACTCATCTTATGCCACTTTGATATTCTGTTTGTAATCATAAACCATTCGTCTTTCTCGTTTTGCATTAAAAGATGACTTACATTATCCCCGTGAGTAAATGGTACATCTGAATTAAGAAGGGTCTTATTAAGTTCGAATTTTAATAAAAAAGGTATTTATTTCGGAGACAATAGATATTTGAAGCTACATGCTTTACAGTCGCCAAAGTTTGGACGGAGTTGTTGAGATATACGCATCCTAGAGTAGCATTCCTCGTGACGTATGAACATTTTCATCCCTATTTGCATATATTACCCTCCCCTTATAACTCTATACTTTCCCCTTATCACTGCTGTAAACTTAAGCCTTAGGGTATCAGTATTTCGTTTGGAAAACCTTTGATTCGTTTCTTTTACTTGACAAGCTGTGTAAAGCCGATGATCTGAAGATCCTTGCCCGTAAAGTACGCGTCTATCACTCACATCCATTGGGCGTCTCCCGTGGAACAAGCCTTAGCCTCGTTCGGAGGAACTCCGCAGCCCCAGCTAGAGTGAAATGAATAATGGAGAGAGAGGAGCACAGAAAACAGGAACGAGTGTGACAAAATGGAAAAAAAGGGGGAAGGTTTCGGCTCGAGGGGAGCGGGGGGGGAGGGAGTGGGGCAGAGAAGCCGGGCGAGTGAAGCTGGGTCGGCGGAGGAAAATTCCGATATCCGTTATATTTTCGTAACTCCGCTTCGTTTACATAGATAGCGTCATTGGTGCAAACATTTTCCGCCGAAATGCGCAATCCCCAAAAATCTGTCCAACTCTCTCTCTTTCGGCATTCGTTTGGAAATGTGACACTCACGCGCTGGCGGAAGGGCGGGCGTAAACCATTGGGGCGTGCCACATGCGCGCACACTCACGCACTGGAGCCATTATGATAATTCAGAGAGAGAGAGAGAGAGAGAGGCGTGCCTTCGCGCATTAAGGCCGATCCCTCCTCCCCCTTCACTCGCGATATTGTGGAAAAGTCCAAAGAATCCACACATAGGTGAAGGAGGAGGAGAGATCCTCTGGGATGAATATTAAAGGCGCATGAGTTTGAAGGGAGGTAGAAGATGGAATAATGTCTTTCGGGGAGAAGTTGAAATCGAGAATGAATTAGGGACGGGTCGGTGGGAACGGGAGGGAAATTTGGCAAGAGCATGGAAGGAACGTCTTTTGCGCAGTGAAGATGGAGAAAAACGTGTGAAGTGAAGCTTCAAGTACGTGAAGGGAATCGGCGAGATGCAGTGAGCGGCCGGGTGTTGGTGAAGACTTCGATTTTGGAAATGCTGAAGAAGCGAAACGAATTTGGCTTCAAGTCAACGTCTAAGAATTGAAAAAAATCCGTTTGGGATCAATTTTTAACTGATTTTGAGGACAATTGAGAGCAAGGGAAGGAAGACTAAAAAAAACATTGACATGCTTACTAGCGGTGAGATGCTTACACGAAGATGTGGAGCAAGGCTGTAACTCTAGCCTTGATTGCGCATCCAATTCAGCATTCAAATAGATCTTTCGCCTATGATTACAGCCCCAGCGTCCAAAATTGGCGATTTAAGTTGCATGTGACGGGCGAGTTCTCGAGCCCCGGGGACTCGAAAGATTAATCACATACCCGTACATATCGACTTCAAAGGAGATCCAGTATTTAAATCGAAAAAAGGCCCCAAATTCTTCGGAGTGGAGTTAGTTAAGAGATGTGGCGAACAACGGTCCGCATTTTTAAGTAGTACAGAAGCTGATGTACTTGACGAGCGGGAATTGTAGATTGACGATGCTGTTCGCGTTATGCTACATCACTCCTTTAACTTTCCTCGCTCATGTATCGAACAGCAGTGGAAATGCCACCGTGTGAACGCAGTATATCTATTACCTAAGTGACTATTTGAACCTCGGTAAAATTGTAATTTTTGGGGTAGGCTAACGGCTTCTACTCACACGGTATAGGGTAGAAAAATGAGGTACCTTCATTGGTTCCTTCAAAATGGAGACGAGCTAACACAAGAAGCAGTTATCAGGAAAGAAGATGGCAGTTTTTAGAAATACATAGCTGACCATAAAAACAGTACTCAGTTCTTTACGTCTGTCAACCCTTCTGCAGAAGCCACCGAGGATCACCAACTTCATGACGGCGTTTAGTGGGAAATCGTTAGATGAAGCCATCATATTAACCCTATTGGGTTGGTGAAGCCATCATATTAACCTTAGTGAGACAAGCGAGACCTCCTGTATTTGTCATATTTAATGTAAAATTTCCTGTATCGTATAATTTTTTTAGTTCCATTTCCATACATTACAGCAGACTATATAAATCACCGACGATACACAATTGATCGTGGTTTATGAGATTTGGACCAACCTGCGTCTGTACTACCAAACTAACTGCGTGCTGCTTGACTGCGGTTCATATTTAAAAGTTTGAACGGGTAATAAGTGTGAAATTGGGTTCTGATTAAAAGGAGGAGAGTAGGGGTAGGTGCTTTAAGTGGGGCTGGAAGATATGACCAGTCTCTCGTTGAGGAAGGTACGAAGGGAAACGGAGTTGAATGCGATAGAGGTGGATTGGCGTCGGAGAGGTTGAAATGGGAGGAGGGGAGATTCGGAGCGAAATTAGAGGGAAGAGATATGCGCTCAACGACACGGGCGGAAGAGCGGAGGATGCCGATACAAGGGAGGGAATGGAAGCGAGCGGGAATGAGAGCGGGAACCGTGGGATGGAGGAGAAAACAAGGCCGGCGAGGCACAGGAATGGTGTGCGATGCTTAATTTGACTGCTCCAAACGGATTGACGGTGATTTATTGAACAAATCCAATCCATTCGTCGTGGTCCACCCGTCTATTTCGAATTCATGTTTTTATTTTATCCCCGTTCCTCACAATACTCGTCTTCCTTCCTCTATATCCTTATCAGCCCTCTCTCCCTTGGGATTTCCCTCCAGCTGCACTCAATGTGTGAGTGTAGGCATGTAGTCACACACATAAATATCTGTATGAACCACGTATGTGTATGGGTTCGCGAACACACGTATTTTTTATTTTGTGATTCATTCGTCGGATTTGACGACGAAGCGAGCGATCGATTCATTCGTCACGGCGGTGGGAGGTGTTCCGAGTCGGAGCGTGACATGCCGAGCGACACTCTCTCGTCGCTTGCTCCGCGATTACCTATGCGGGGCAGTCCCCTGCACTCCCTGCGGCCGGAGCGGTGGCGGTTCGGTGCGCTCTGGGAGAGCGCGAAGGTCGAGGAATGGCAGCAGACGAACCCCATTAACCCCTTGATGAATGCTTGCATCCAGATTGTAATGCTTACGAGGGAGAAGTTTGTAATGTGGAGATTGTAGGAATTGGACAGTTTTGGGAAAGTCGTAGTTGTAGGAGGAGGATATTATATCCTCTGGTCGGTTATCGAGGCGTACCCGCGTGCGTAAAAGGTTAAGAATGTTAATTTTTTTTAAATTGTGTCCATTTATACCATATAAATATACTTAATGATATTTCGCAGTAGGTGTGAATGGATTGGGGAGGAATAAGTGAAGATATTCTGAAATTTATATTGTGTGTAAATACGATTAGTGTTTGGAAGTGTTTGTTTTCAACTACATTTTGTTATAAATTAAAATTTAAAACAGCACCACTAGCCAATAATCATCCTAAAACTTAGATTTCCATTCGAAGTATTAGAAAGATCTACCGAATCACTGTCCCCAGTTCGAAGTTTATCTAACGTTAGGACTGTAGAAGTTCGCTCGTATAATGAGTGCAGTTTTTCCCTTGGCGCTGTGTAGATTCGTTAAAGGCTGTTGTTACCATTATAGTTGCTCACTTTTTATATTAGCTGAATTTTGTGTAATATATCCGAAGAGTAATTCTCCTATAGAATGAAAGTTGCCATGAAAATATCATTTGACTTTACCTGGACCAGGACTGTCTTTCCTGTGTTCAACTGGCTGCATTTCGAGCAAAAATATTCATTTGTTGAGTTTTCCTCCCATTGGATGTACGCAATCTCAGTCAAGAGCGTTGCAAGAAAATGAGCATTGCCTTACGTTTGCTAGTTTTGTTCCATAGCGTGCTGTTGATAGTGGATTCAGCATTGTCTCGATTAATGCAATTTTATATAATTAAGTTTTGAGTAGTTCTTATAGTTATATTGATTTGCGATAGGAAATAATTTAAAAAAATGCTGTACTTTCATGAATGTACTCAAATAGTATTAATTTAAGAAGCAGGTACATCCAAGCCATAGATCTTTACGCAGCACGGCGTTCTTTTTATCCATTTTCCTTCAATTAAGTGATTATTGAAGACCGCGTTGCGTCGGTCCACATATCCGTGTGATTTTGTCTCGAATACCCCAAAAATTTGAAGAATGTTTGTTTATTTTCCAGAAAACCCTCTCGAATGAAGTCACTAACATATCAAAGGCATCGTCCGGCCTGGCAAAGCCACTGAAACACGAACGTTACATATGCCATCAGAGTTTGTTCTCGTAATTATGCTGTGGTTTTAAACGTTCAAGTCCAGGAATGAGGAGATGGAGCCATCCTTAATGCCGCGGAAGTCCCAAAATTTTCGGTTCGTTATGTCATAAGCTCGCGGTGGTGTTTGCGCATGGCCTCTCGCCTACTGTTTGCGCGGACGACAACATATCACTTAATCGCCATATCTTTCCTATTACAGCGCTGTGGCTATTTCGCGCCATAAGCGCGTAAAGCGTTTTCACCTGGAACGAGTCGTTAAAGCGGCGCGCATATAGCTCGGGGGCCGGGGAGTCGCTCTCCGCGCCGTGGCTGACGGAGGTGGCAGCGGCGGCGACGGCGGCGGCAATGCCCGGGGGACGGGCGAGCGGGGGCGGAGGAGGGAAGTGTATAGCTTGGTGGCGCGAGGAGGGGAGAAAAGAGAAGAGGAGAAATTTGTGATGCTGGGTAACGGCCATTCGCGCGGAAAACAGTCAGGTGGTTGCCACAGCAACCTTTATACTCACGAGCGACGAGTTATTTGCGGGGGGAAAAGGGAGAATGGAAGGGAATGGATATCTTAGCTCGACGCAGTTCTTCTACCGGAAAAGGGGGAAGTAGAAGTGAGATACGGAGTGAGGTATGGAGAGGGTTTATAAATTAATCGAAAAAACCAATACGTATATGAGGTTAATCATTGAATGAAGCGAATGTACAAAATAATTTAATTAGTTCCTACCTTTTAAACTGTCTCCCAGCGTATATTGAAACCGTAGATATCAAAACGGCTAATTAATGAGAATAAATTGACGTTGCAATCCCGTATGATGTGATGGTAAGTAAATGGACAAGAAAAAATATTTGTGCCTATGAGGAGAGTGACTGTAGAGTTAAGATGGTTTGCAATTAAGACGAACGAATGCGTAGAGATCCTACGCAGTTTTTCCAAGGCACCACCGAGGTTCATTAGGATAATTGGGAAGCCGGATTATGTTCGTAGTGCATGGCAGGGGAGTTAAATCTAATTGAAAAAATAAGCTGGTTCTATTTAGAAGCAATATTAATTGTAGATTAGTTTTGGCGAAACGATTGGGGGTGGGAGAATGGGGTTAGGAGTGGAGAGAAGGCAGAAGATAAGGTGAATTCGATGCCCTGGGTTGTTTAGGGGGAGGGGTGTAGAGGAAAGAAGATGAGAGGAATGTCAATTTCTGCGTGGGACTGGGGTGTTGCCAGGGGGTTGAAATTGGAGTAGAATGCGGAGGCGGAAAGTAAAGAGCAGAGGGAAAGAGATAGACGTAGAGAGGGAAGGAAGAAGGGAGGGAGAAATAAGGGAATTGTGCAGCGGAAGGGACAGGAGTAGTGAGAGAGAGAGAGGTAGAACGAGTGTGGCTTCAAATGCAGCGGCAGACCGCTCATGGATCGTTCGCAATTTCCTCCATTGTTGGGACGAGCGGAACGGTTTTTGTGTGCACGGCTGGATGTGCGGTTCCACCCCTTTTCGGTGGTGGTAGATAGGGTGGTAGGGAGAGAAGGAGGAGGAGGACGGTGGGGGGATGTAGGAGGCGGAGGGTTGTAAAGGTGGTAGTGAGGAGAAGCGGCGGCGAGCGTACGATCGGGAAGGGAATACTTGTTTTGGGTTTTAACGCGACAATCACGTCTGGTTCATTCGCGCGTCACTGCCGAGTTGCCATTCCCCACTCATTTGGAGCGACGCACTGTTACGCCCCAAGGCTGGAATCCGTCCGTGCGTAAGTCTACGGACTCTTTTTCAGGTCTCCTTCTCCGCCCACACCCCTCACTCTTCTCCTCCTTCCAACTCTTCATTCAGCCGAGAGGCGATTGGACGTTTTGCGAGTCTCCACTCGAATGTTTCAAGAGTCCAAAAATGCATTTTTTTTCAAATCTCATCCCCCGCACTTCTGTTATCTCGTAGCGGACTTCTCTCAATTCTGACTCGTTGTATGGCCATCGCAAAGCGGGAGAAAGAAAATGTCGGTGATACTGTGGGAAAATTGGTCACTGTTGATTGAATTAATGCTCATTGTCAACGATTTGTATTAATAACGAAGATTCTATTTGGTTTTTCACGATGAAGTCATGCTGTAACGACAAACATACCATTCAGCGTTTATTAACAAGACATTGAATAAAGGTTTCAATTATTTCCTACAAGTACACGTATTATGACTTCTCTTCAAGTTTGAAAATACTAGGTTACTGAAAAGGGAATAATCTATCCCTGCTTAGGACTTTTCCTTCTATGACGTTGTCAGTACATGCTATGACGAAAAATAGGGAAATAAAGTATGCTTAGGACTTTTCCTTCTGTGACGTTGTCAGTACATGCTCTGACGAAAAATAGGGAAATACAATTTAAAAGCAGGGTTTAATTCATAGACATTTCTAATTCAAACGTAAAAACGCCGCGATAATCGACATGACGAAGGAACTACACCTATATCAATCTTTTCCTAGGTTCTACTCTGTTTCTTCTTAAATAAACCTATAATAATCAAAGAGCTACCATCAATGTTTTTAAATGTGATTTTGAAGAGAAAACGTTTCAAAGCTTTGTAAGATATTTTCATGTCTGTATCTTTCCAGAAGCCGCTACACTAGAAAAAAATGGTTCAAACCGTAGTTGGAATTCATTTTTCTTAATCCGCTTTGTTTTTGTATTTTCGTATTTTTCTTGCTCTAGGTAGTAATCCCATTTCCTCCTTTCGGTCTCTCTCTCTAAATTGGATTCTTGTATAAAAACTGTTTTCATTATCATAATGAGTGTAGGATGATGGCAGATGATTAGAAAATGCTTTAAGAACGAGATGAAATAAAATATAAACATAAACAAGCGCGTGAAAGAATTAGTAATTCCTTGGATAATACATGGATTATTCGTAAAATTGGCCTCTCATGATAATGTAAATTGCCTATTTTTGATACGACTTTGAGATGTAATTAAACTTTTCTACAACTTCATGCATATTGTGTTCGCATTATGGTTAGATTATTATATTGGACGGTGTAATATGGTTTTAGCTACTGGAGTATGCTTCTAAAACGCAACACAATTGAAATTATTTTAAAAATCATCCATACTGATTTATGCATGATTTATGTCCGGCATTGCTGGTATACATTTGCAAGTTTCTGATGGTTTTTTTTCACGTATTCAGTCGCAGTTATTGGATGAGAAACTTAGGATTTGAAAAGAAAACGAAGCAATTTATTCTAGTAATTATTTTTCTCCGATTGTTTAAGGATTTTAATTAAACATATTTTTAATACACTGCTTCCTGCTTTGAGTTTAGTATTTGCGCGACTAATGTTTCTTTTTTTGCTCTCTCAAAATTAGGCTACCTTCAGGAGTTCATCCCGCAGAGTCCCGAAGAGAGGCCTCCCTCTCCGCCCCTTGCCGTCACCACCGAAGTCCTCGACCACGATGGCGGCATTCCCATCTTCCGGCTGCGGAGCGCCGAGGAGACGGAAGTGGCCCACGACCTTCTCGAGCTCTCCCGCTCCCTGCCCCCGTTGCCCCCAGTCCAGCTGCCCTGCCCCGCACAGCCACCCCCGCTCTCTCCCATTCCCCCGCCGTCGCTCTCGCCCCAGCCGCCCCCGCCTCCGCAGTCCCCTCTCCAGGAACTCATCAACGCCCCCACGTCCGTCATTCACATTCCCACAGTCTCGGTCATCTCCCAGCTTCGCGATGTCCGCGAGGCCGCGGACGAAGTGCAGCAGGTCGATGTGGACGTGTGCTACCACCGTCCACTGGAGAGCGTTATGTCCGTCGCCCCGCCGACGCCGCCCCCGCCGCCCCCGACGCCGCCGACGCCTCAGTCCACGGCCCCGCCTCTCACGCCTCCGAGCTCGGAGTACTCGTCCGACACGGAGATCCACCACCCCGTCCTGCAGCACTACTCATCCACCTCCACCACGACTGTCCTTATGTCCGTCGGGGACGTCTCCCCGCCCCAGATACACCATCACCACAACGACCACCATCAGAACCACCACAATCACCAAATCCACAGTCACCAACACCACCAGCCTCACCACCAGTACGAGACGACGACTGCTGAGGAGGAGGACGACCCCGCGCCCCTGGAACACCAGAGGTTAGCGGAGCCGGCGGTCACCGAGACACCGGAGCCCAACCTAAGGGTCACGAACTCAGTCGTCTCAGCTCCAGTTGAACAGCAGACTGTCTGCAGAACGAGCAGGACGACGACAACGCCGGGATCCACGAACGTAACCTCTATAGTCTACACCTACGACGCCCTCCTCGTCACGGATGGCCGGTCTAAAAGAAAATCTGTGGTCGTGAGCCCGGAGTCCGCCAAAGTGGCGCCAGTCACCATCGTCCCGGCCCCGGCCACGACGGCGGAAGGCGCCACTCCGGCGGCTCCGGAGGAGAGGACGAGCGGTCAGGACGCCAAGTCCAAGACTATCCAGCATACGACAGGATCCGCTCCGGCGTCACCAGGGGCAGAGTCCGGGGGCGGCGGTGGAGGCGGGGGCGGTGGAGGAGGAGGAGGTGGAGGCGGTGCGGCATCCGGTCGTGGGTCATCAGCCGCCGCTAGCGGTGGGAAGGCGCGGTACGTCTGCTCCGAGTGTGGGAAGCAATATGCCACGTCCTCCAACCTCTCCCGGCACAAGCAGACGCATCGGAGCCTCGACTCGCAGTCGGCCAAGAAGTGCAGCACTTGCGGCAAGGCCTACGTGAGCATGCCCGCCCTGGCAATGCACGTCCTGACGCACAGCCTGAGTCACGTGTGCGGGGTCTGCGGCAAGGCCTTCTCCCGTCCTTGGCTCCTCCAGGGCCACCTGAGGTCCCACACGGGGGAGAAGCCGTACGGCTGCGCTCACTGCGGCAAGGCCTTCGCGGACCGGTCCAACCTCAGGGCCCACATGCAGACGCACTCGGCCGCCAAGAACTTCCGCTGCACCCGCTGCCACAAGTCTTTCGCCCTTAAGTCGTACCTCAACAAGCACTACGAGTCAGCGTGCTTCAAGGACGGCTCGGAGGGAGGCGATGGGGAGAGCGGGGTCGGAGTGGACGCGGAGTTCGAGGGCTCGGGCAGCAGGGGCGGAGGATCCAACGACTTTGATGACTCAATGGATAGCAATGAGATAGACTAGTCAACCCCAAGAGATGAGTTCGAGAGGTGAAAGAGAAAAAGAGAGGCGGAGACAAAGCAATCGATGAATTCAAAAAGAGGGTCCTTGTTTCATTTGGTGCAGGACTCTCCTAGAGGTTTGAGTTGAAGAGAAAGAACAGAAAAACATTCTGCAAAGGTATTCATCATTATTGATGCTATCATTATTATTATTGCTATGATTAAAGATAACAAGGGCTAAACTGGACACAATCATTTGCAATAGCTACATCTGCTCAACGTATTTATGAAAAAATGGATAGCAGTTCGTCCCATTCGAAGGATCTATTATATAATTTTTATCTTAGTTATAGATTTATATAGGAAATGGATTTTCATTGATATAACATATTACAAGAACGTTAATATCACTCCAATCCTCGCTGGCGTTTGCCATGCTCCGTATTTTATATTCTCTTTCTCTCTCAGCATATAAAAAGTTTTTTCGAAGCTAACTACATATTTAAGGAAGACAACAGAGGCAATTGTAGATGAAAACCAATCACCCCTCGGACTCCTCTTCATGCAGAAACCTTTTTTAATTCAAGGCAATGCTTGCACTTAAGGAATTAACTCCGTTGTGCCCTTAATACTACTGCATCAAAAAGGCACCATACCTTGTCGCATCAATACAGCTAAAATTTTTGAAAACATTAATGAAAGGTAATGCATGTTTCTTAAAGTTAAAATTAAAACATTTGTAGTGTTTACTCATCTCATGGAAGTTACACATTTCTCAAAATGGTTCCTCTTAGCACAGTTGTGTTTCTTTGGAGTGCTTGAGAGCATTTACAGAATTATATAGTACTCCAAGTCTTTTTCTTTTGATTTCCCGAGTTTTTCAGAGTAAAATCATTTTCCTTTTCCCAAACTGTAAAACAACCAGTAGGATACTTGTTTAGTTACCGAAGAGGCAAGAGCTTCAAGACCTAGTAGAGTAAAATATGTATAAATGGAAAATTACAGTCACATTTTAACCCCTATCTGATAAACTCCTTAGAGACTTCTTTAACATACATTTTTAAGAAAAATAATATTTCGCTGCTTTTCAAGGATACATGGATTTTTTCATGAGTTAAAGAAATACTTAGAGGAGTATACGGTAACATCTGGTATTGATGATATTTTCTTCGGGGCCGAACGAGTATAAAAAAAGCCTTGCTTCAGAGGGAACGGGATAAGAGAGAGAGAGAAAACAAAAATGGCGAGGCCAAGAGATATAGGTTTTATTTTTTCAAGCTGCCTCAGAGCGATGAATTCGATTCTTTCAGAAATAATTTGCTACGAAAACCAATCTCGATCGAATTCACGTCGAGATTAGTCTTCATGACTCTTATGTAAATAGATTTTGCGAACTGATATTGAGGGGAGCGTCGGAGATAAGCAATACACTGGTGACACATTTTTAAGAAAATGAAACACAAATCTACACTGACCTATTTTGTGCGATCGGTTGTGGATCGTAATGTGTTTTGGTTTCCCATAAAATAATAAATGGAAATAGAATGACATTGGCTGCGAATTGATATATAAATATGCTTTGCTCTGTAAAAAGATATTTTGTAAACTCTTCGTCTTGATTTGTAATGAAGTTGGCTTACGCAGATATTAAATAAAATTGTCGGCCAGTCAAAAGATTAGCGAAATACAGAAATGAGAATGAATTTATAAAATGATCGTAGTTTTGGTAAATACTTTTTGCGTAGTGTTCCACTTTGTGAGCATGTGTGAATTTTGACGAGCTAATTTTTAATATATGTGTGCAGAGTTGGTCGTACCCGGTTGTTATGTTGTAAGTTTGCCTAACGCCGCGCGACCACGCGTGGTTCCCAGGGTTTTTTAATGTGAATTTGTCACACAGTCTCAACATACAGCGGAGAATCAAATGCCAGCTTTTTCTCTTTTCAAACGATTCGACGGAGTTATTATATGCAGTGATATGTGCCCAGGACTAGAATTTCCACAGAATATTTTCTTAACTTCTTTCCTGCAAGTCCATTCTATAACAAATTTTTTGTGGAGATAACTCATAAATTTTTACGCTTAATTAATAATTTGAAAACACATTAGGTACTCATCCCGACCAAATGCATTCATTTTTTTGTTTTTACTTATTGGCCTACTTTTCTTAGGCAGATTGATGATGAAAAAAATAAACAACCATAGCAATTCTCAGGGTATTGCCAAAGGTACACATAGAAATACGTAATAGAGTGCTTTTAAGGGGATTCAAATACCTAAAAAACCTTGTCTGAACGTGAAAAAGTCAGAAAAGTGAATGTGACCTATAATTTTGCGAAAAATGGCACAAATGGAGCGGCCTTTGTTGGTGTAAAAAAACTATTTAATGTGTGTAAAAAGATGTTCACAAGCATATTTTCGGTGGTCATTTAGTTTTTGTAGAGTTGTGCGAGATTTCTCCCGACTGTCAAGTTGGTAACATAACCTGTATGTTTTGATATATGTCACCAGTTAGAGGTAAATCTCTAATTGTAGTCAATGGATATTTGTTCTATGTCTTTCTGGCAAGTCGTGACGTTTTAGTTTAACTGTCTAGTCATTATTTATAGATGCCATTTATTGGCTGAAAATATATTATTTATTCTGACGTATAATGTTCACTGTGATTGGATCAATTTATGATGTTAAGTACCTTTGAATACTATCCCGGCGATTAACCGCCGGATTGCCATAATTTATTTTCTTCTCTTTGTTTATGGTTGGTAATGTTATATTTAAGCTTTATTTTTATAATAATTTTTAATTTATGAATTACATTTGGGTGTTTGTCAACAATGTTTTACCTCTTACCTTGCATTCCTATTCTATACTACCTAAATAGCACTGGGCATTACACACCAGGTTAAGAAGTTTGACTCTGTGAAATCTAGTGAGTAAAATTCCATCTCCTTATGTTACAATTTTGTTTTTAATATTTTAGATTTTTATAGAACTAAAGATAGTGCAACGAACTAATTACTGTGACCAATTTAAAAAGATGTTTTCTTTTAAATTGGAAAAAAACAACTATTGCTACCTGTGAAAAAATCCGTAGTTTATGGCATGTATAGGTATTTAACTTCACATTTTTTTCATTTGATGAGCCATGCTTGATTAATATACCATTAGTTTCAAATTAGCCTATTCTTCTTTCATATGTTGACTATTTGAGTACGCCTTTGCATTTCTCTGCATATAACAAATGAGTTTAAATTACCTATTGATTTAGATGATTTATGTTACCCAATATCTTTATCTGTCCACATTATTCTATTAGCGAAGGCAGGTGATTGTTATTGAAAGCAGCATTTCTCCAGATAACTTATAATGACGATTGATCTTTTAACTGCAATGTACTTGAATTGTGGTTGCTATCCTTGGGGATATGTATGAGCAATATACTTTCCCACAACCAGCGTACTGTAATACGTTTTCATCCATTGTGCTCGAATGTCAAAATCGAGCATATTGACAGTGCTACCTTCCAAAATACATTATTTCCACTGTCTTTTCCCACTCTCCTTCATCCCTTCATTCTTCGGCCCTCTTCCTCCTCAACTCTCGAGGCTATCGTTCCCCCATTTCACTCGTAACTTTATACGCATTTCCCCAACATTACGTTTGGAAACGACAGGTCAGCCGCAACTTTTCCTGGGTTGGAAGGTGAAGAGGGAAAAAGAGGGGCAGAGATGGATATATGCAATGGAGAGGTCCGCAGGTGTGGGGGGTGTCGAGGGCAGGGGAGAGGAGAGGAGTGGTATGGCTCCACAGGGGAAGAAGAGTTTACAGTTTTAGTAGAAGCGGTTCGCCCGTTTCGGGAGGGATGTGTGGGCTGGAATACCGGGGGAAGGACGTAGGCGTATGAGTTTCCGGCGTGTGATTGTGGGGGAAGGGGGAAAGTTGTTGTAGGGGGACGGAAGGAATGGCCTGGGAGCCTGCGAGAAGGAATGGAAAACATATTTATACACTAAGGGACGGTTGTTAGTCGTTTGCCGTGTAGCGACCGTGAGAGTTCGTCGCATGACACCCTTGAGGACCGTATGTATATTAGAAGGGTCGAGGGGGCGTGCGTTGCCGTGGAGGTAGAGTGTGCGCACTAGGAATGGGAATGCTTGGGGGAGTGGGGGAGGTGTTCAAGGAGGGCTATGGAATGGGGTCTGCGGGAACGGAGGCGGTTTGGAAAGGGAGATTTCAGAAAGTGGAGAGGGGGCGTAAATTTTCGAGTGAAACAACCGATGCGGTGGCTCAATTCATCAGTCTGTTGGTGAAACTGCTTCTAACGACCCATTTTTATCCCTGTAATGGGCGAACTTAAGAATATTTTTGGCCCAGAATAAATTAATTTAACGACAGGAAAGGATTTGTTCAAATTATCAACATAGAAACAACCGAGGATTTCCGATTATGTTTTCCTTAAAGAAAGATAAAAGCACATAAACTTGTATGTGTTGGTTGTATCACAATATTTGAGTTTGTTTACCAGCTGAATAAAACTAACACAAATTGAAAATTAAGCGTTAAAAAACAGGTCAAACAAATGCAATAATTCACTTGATTTGACTCCCAAAATGGTATTGAGGGCCATTCTCATTGTATCTTTGCCTAATTTAATAGCTAATGAAGTTTCATGGTTTTGTCGCGCCAAGTAATGCAGCTCCAAAATCATTTTTTATATTGATGCTTCAGATGTAAATAAGTAAGTTTTAGAAGTCAAAATTTTTATTTGTCTTCGTCCCAGCTCATTTTATTGACTAAAATGTTTTTTTCCCAAAAAAAGGAACTTGACACTGAGCAGTAAAATAATTAGGAAGGGGTCACTTTTCTTAGGATTTCTATTCATCCGCGGAGTATCTTCACTGATCCTGCGCTTTTGTAGTCTCACCATTTACTTTACTAGTCGAGGTTGCTACTTTTGAACTTGGGCCGAGGACGGTACTCGTGCGAATACCCCACTAAAGACTTACCTAACCGGGTCCTCATTCGGTCAACTTTCACACAAGTGTGTCTTTGGCCATAGCAGTCCTCCTCCTTGTTGGATTGCACATGGCGAAGTGCTCGCTTTTATACGTTTCTTACGAAGCCATTTCTCCCCCTCTTTCGTACTTTACTGCCCTTCTCTGTGTGTGGGGAAAAATGTCTCTCCAACAATTCCAATCTCTTTCCTCGGCACAGAATTGGGACTTTGGTCTCTCACCCCACTCCCAGCGATCAATCCCGGCTTCCTCCTCCGTCATGTTCCTTCTCCTCCATGTTCAACCCCATGGACCTCTCTTCCCATATAAACCATCTATCCTTCCACATCGCTTCAACTCTTGCGCCTCTCTTTCGTTTGCGACCCTGCTGGAGACCCTCCTCAATACCGTCGCCTTCGTCTCACTCACTCACTCCACAGTCTATCCTTTCTTGCTCTTTCCCCCCCACTCCCGTCCTCTTTGACTCTCTCTCCTCTTTTGCCCCTAACTCAAAAACTCCTCCTGCTTTGCCCTCAATTTACCGGCTTCTCCTCCGTAGCCCTCTCTAGCGCTCTGTGAAAAGGCTGACCTCTCCGCTCCTCTGCGCGCCCCTCACGGCCGACCTGCTACATGCTTGAGTCAGCTCGGACTGCAATCAGCGAGACGGGGAGTTTTTGGGGGTGTGGGGGTCGGAATGGGACGGCCGGAGCGGTCTTGGACGCCCGCTCCCCCCCCCCTTATACCCTCCTCTGTGTTTGATAGGTTGGCGGAGGCGGTGTTCTTAAGTGTTAAAGGCACCCGGTCAGGTGTGCGTTGTGAAGGTGAGGAGAGATAGAGGGGGGCTTAAGAAAGGCGATTGGAGTCCTGAGAGAGGGAGAGATGAACGGTTGTCTAGTGGCCATGCGTGAGGAAAGGAGATTTTTCCCGAGAGAGGGCGGTCGTGAGTGGCCGCCGAAAGGGTTCTGAAGTGTGTTTGTGTGTGTGTGCCCTGTGAGCTATGTGTGCGGAATTAAAGTGTCACCTTGGAAGTGTGTTTCGGAGCAAAGAGAGGGGAATTTCGGACTGCCTCTATAAAAAAAAACCTTCGTTATTATTTTTGACGGTTGCCCGGCGGGTTTTCAAGGCGCTGATGTTTGAAATGAAATTGGGCGTTTTCTGAAGGGAGTTGAATTGGTCAGAATGGTGAGACGAGAAGGGGAGACGGGGAGTGGGAGTATGAGGGGGGGACGACGCAAAGTTCATTTCCGCGACCGATTGAACTGAGTCGTGTTCGGAAAGACGGAAGACGTACTTTTGGCGGTGTTGCTGGGGGAAGGTTTTTATCTTCCTTTCTGGGGAGAGCTGAGTTGGTTGCGCGGAGAGTTCGGAGTGAGAGAGCTTTTGCTAAAAATGGCCTCGAGTACTTCCATTTCGACCCGCAACAGGATTTTGTTGGATGACTTATCGCTTCTGCTCATCTTATGTTTGAATTACTTCGGTTAAATGCCAAATCCCTTGAATTACTGAGAGGAAATTCTCCTTAAGAAAGGAAGGAGCATTTAGAATGTCTCGGTTTGAACTTCATATGCACGTTGTGAATTGAGGAACGTAAGGACTGAATTCGTTTAACTTCGGTTGATGGTAAAATTGAGGCCATTATTTCATCCATTAATATTACTCTTAAGGGAGCCCCAATAAAAACATTTTTTGCTCTATTTTAAATCTTGTAAGCAAATTTTACCTCAGGTCAATTAGAGTGCAGTTCAGTTTTCTTCCTTTCCTCTGATTTTTATAATGCATCTTATCTCAATAGGACCTCTAAACTGATTTCATTCCGGAAAAATAATTTCCGAATTCTTTTTATTCGATTACATTCAATTCATTCGGGTACATGAATTTTATATATCATCTATTTTACCCTTTTTTGTTTTATTGACTTCTCCGTTAAATCTTCTTTGACTAAATTTACCTGGGATGAATTTTAAACCTTGAAGATTTTTGTTTGGTTTCCGCATTTTTATTTTTCCAGTCTTTGCATGGCGTGCTTTTCATTGATATTCTCCTCAGCTCTCTAACTTCTATTAAGATGTAATTTTCTTGAGATTTGTAAAGCTTTGTGGGGATTGAGAGAAGTAGTTTTGTTAAAATTGCCTTTAGCTGGGGATGAAACACTGAAGACATCATTAAGCTTCCGGCAAAACTTTTTCCTCTTGTTCCCCCAACTACCCCCATTTTTATGGACAGAATTGTTTACTCTTTCGGGATTCTTTTGGGTTAACACTATAATTTCAATGCACGCGCTGAGACTTCATTTTTGGAAAGAATTGCCGGTGTTAAAAATTCAACCAACGTCCCACATGAACAACTTAATCCAGCTGGTACTAGAGCTTGGGCTAAAATCGGAGACATTCGTAAATATAAGCTTCAGCATGTATTTTTTCACTCACGCGCGATAACTTAGCTAGGAGACCGTCTACCATGGAAAATTAATGGGTAAAATTTCCGTTGCGAGGGTTTTTTATTGCTCTTTCATTGAAAATAGTTAGTGATGTGATTACTTATTCTATAGGAATTAGATTTCATGCCGCTGAGAATAATTTATGACGTTTGCTTATTGGAATTCCATCTCAGCTCCTTTCATATTCAAAAATAATTTTTAACATCTATTTAATGTAAAATTACGTCTTTTGCTCGGAAATCAATCACGTTTTCCTAGTTAAATTACGTGAAATACTATCAATCATTCTTTGCAAAGAATTTCCTCTCTCTTCTCGGTTCAGACTCTCGCTCCTCGCGAATCCATGAGATTTCATCGACTCCAGTCCAAAATAAAAAATAATAAAGGAAAGTGAGTGAAAAGATGTGACGACTGGGATTCGACCTCCGTCGCCCTTTTTATACCAGCCTTCCCTATCCTCCTTTTTCCCTCGCCAATCATCTCATCAACAGCTCCCACAGCGTGGTCGACCCTGAGCGAATGTTTGTCAAAGTTGGAAAAGAACGAGATGCGGAGTAAGATGTGATAGAGCAAAGGACCAGAAAGTATGAGAGAGGAGGTTTAGGATAGGCTAAGGGAGAAGAAAATAAAGTCTTCCGTTCACTTTTAAGCCAATTGTGCTCGAAGGAAGAGTAACCACTCAAACGCATGCGCGCTCTCGTTCACATATACGCAATCCAAAAAAAAAAAGAACGGCAAACAAGGCATATCAAATCCCTCTCGTTCTTGAGGAATAAAAGATATAGCGAGTAGGAGGGGGAGGAGCGGATGGTTGCAGAAGGGGAACACATCTCGGTGTGGATATGAACGAAGAACAAGGAATCGTTAGGCGGTTGAAGAAAAAGCAGAAGAGGGAGACGGAATGGGGAGGGATTTCTTCTTTCTCTGGTTCGGCCATTTTCACCTCGGTCCGAGGGTAGCCGGAAGGGATTCTGCCGGTCCGAAGTTCGCAAAATAAACACGAGAGAGGGCCACTTCCTCCTCACGCTCTCACCCTCTCGCCCTATTTTCTTATTGCCTTTTCCCTCGCTTCATGCCCCAATCTTTATTCTTCTCTTTACCTCCATTTCGTAGTGTTTTTCGTGTTTCTTCTTTCGCCCTCTCTCCCTTGGCACAATCCTGGCGCCCTTTAGTCTCGCCCATTCAACAAATAAGGAGGAGAAGTTAAAGGAAGCGGAGGAAAGCATCTTTTCTTTGCTTTTATTTCGTTTATTTACTTGTCAGTTTTATTGAAATCTCACGGTTTCCAATTTGTGCTCAGAGCAATGTTTGACATCGTCAGCGTGTCAGAAATCATTTATCTATAACAAGTATAATTTTTTAATTCTCCAATGCTGGTTGCATCCTTCTGTGATTCGGATGTTATCGAAAAAGCCATTGTAATTGGTGGATCTTTCTAACCGAATTCATCAATAAGACGAAAAAGCCTCAGTGTCTTATTGTGTATTGTATGTTATACCTCAGTGCCCTCAGCCTCAGCCTCCCTCAGCCTCAGTGTATTATATGTCATCAAACATGACTGAGGTGATACAATTGCTATATTTTGTGGATAGATTCATGCCCCATTAATTCAAGAGGCACAATACCAACGATTAAACTGGAATTAAGACGTGACTATGTATATGTATATATATAGTTTACCCAGCGGAATCTGTATTCTCGCTTTCCTAATCATTCACCGTTGATCATGGCTCTTTTCACCCCGATTACCTTTCGGAAAAGATCCTGAATATTCGTAGCCAGTGAATGTTTCAGGGTTCCTTTTTCTAGCAAATGTGAACTGAAGACACTTTGCTATTTTATTTATAACTTTCGAAGCCTAGGTCGCAATTTCTCGCTTTTATCTATATTACGCATGCCACATGACCGATCTGGAAGTAGTATTAATTACCTTCCGAAGTTTTTACTTGTATCATAGCGTAGAGAACGCACACTTAGCGGGTGTTTGTACCTTCTATCATTAGCAATTTGCAATTTTATTCGTAATCTGTTCTATGCCATTGGCTTCCTAATTTAGGCAAACAGGTTGAATATTTCCACGATATTGTAATTTCTTATTGGTTCATTTACCCTTGCCTCCTTGCCCTCTCATCACGCCCACTTTTGCACACACACACCTCTCTTCTTCCTCCGTTTCTCTTCTCTCTTGTTTCTCGTTTCTCGGAGCTGATCGCCGCCCTCGGCCGCAGAGCTCGCCAGCCTCGCCCCCTTCGCCTGCCTTTCTCCTCTCTTGACGACAACTTCTGCTCTCTCCCCCCTATCGTGCCTCCCGCCTTTGGATGAAAAAATTAAAAAACTCCTTTCTTTTCCCATGGTACGACACCTCCTCTGGTCTTCAAGAGCCCTTTTCGTCTCCCTTTCTTTGCCCATCCTTCCTTCTCTCAGTCTGTCTCTATCTCAGTCTCCTTTCTCTCTTAACCCCTCCATCTCCACTCCGACTGCCTTGTCACACTTCATCCTTTTCTTTCCGCCCATGTCTCCTTAGAGACTTGACCTTTTTTTCGTACTCTCTCTGTGGTGAGCCTAATTTGACGTGGCAAGACCACCGCGCCACCACCCTGAATCCAGCGCGAGCGCTGAAAATATACGAAAGGGAGAAAAAGAGGTGAATTGTGTCAAGAAATTTCAGGATTAAAGAGACGAGAAGACTTTATCCTTCGGATGATCCCCCATTTTGTCCTATCACACTTCTAGACCGTTTTCTGTGCACTGAACTTTTGTGTACTGTTTATTTTAGACGTCAATATATTTTTTTCATCCCTTGGAAGGTAGGATGCTAGTATGAGATTACTCGTGGGGTCTTTGACGACGTAAGTCACTCGAATGCTACCTTTATAGTATTTAAGTTATTCCCTGTACTAACTTGGAAGGAATAATTACTCATTCCGTGTTCTTGTTTATCGGAACATGTTACTGACAAAATCATACTCAAATATGGAAATTAATATTACAAAATAATCGCTCAAGTTCAGCGTATTCGCAAAATTGATATTACAGGGGGCGTTACATAGGAGAGCGAAACAGGATACGAGACTGGTTTAATAAACGAGCTTTGTTTCATGTGGCAATAACCTTAGGCATCATTTAGATTGGAGTGTACAGGAATAGGTATACATTTTTCCATTTAGAAATAAGGATATTTTTTCCAAACGGTATAAAGTTTTAGATATGACTTGTTCGGAATAATTTTGTCTTCTTCATAAAGAATGAGATCGAAGGCAATAATTAAGGTAGTGATAATACTGAAACTCAGCTCAAAATATTTAATTTACCCAGAAAGTACTTCATTTGAAAAAAAGCGAAAAATGTCATTAAAATGATGTGTTTTTGATTAAAAAATATTTCATGTAAAACGGGTACACACTCATCAATATAGTTAATCTATCAGATTGAATATATCCACATTTCATCAATAAATATATTTTTAAAGAAAGCTGATTACCATCAAGTACTAGGGATAATTGTATTATTGACCAAACTAAAATGGACCATGATAAAAAACCGACTCACTGGGTTGTTAACCTAAATGGGAAAATTCCTGGAAAATTGAATCTTTAGATTAATGGGAAAACTGAACCTTTCATACAGAGGTGACCACTTTATGGTAAATATATATGTATTTTGAAATGAATACATGATACAGTAATGTATTTATGATTCATTTGGAATAATAATATGCATGTCTTCAATGAGTCGTCAATGTCTCTTTTCGCGTACTACATTTTAATTTTTCTTTAATGCCGCAATATGGTGATGGGGAAAAAATACTGCTCGAGAATTAAATGTATCAGAAACGATCACTGATGGACGTTTCAAGGGAAAAATATGACTCACATTCCATTTGCATCACTCTTTGTGTCTGCTGAAACTTAATGGCCTTTACCAAGATGATTTAGTTTTATCTCGAGTTAATTTAGTTGAGCGTAGTCGATTTCTCCAGTCGCTTATTTTTATTAAAAATTCATGTTGCGTACAGATAAAATAAATAAATACGATTCCAAGGGAGGAATTGGCAATATTTAGACATTTTGGGATCTCCAGAAGTGAAAAGTGTTCTTGTTTTTTTATCATCCCTTTCGTTCAATTGCGCTTTTAGGATGCTCTTCTTTTTAACGCAATTTGCAAGAGGGGGTACGAAATTAACCTTGTTTTCCTTCCCTTTCTTTCCTTTCATGTCACCTTTTTCTGTATCGCCTTTTAAGTATTTGGGAATGAACAGTAAGTATCGTGAAAAATATTCTGTGTGGTGTAAATTCCCTCTTTTCCGTGATAGGTCATTATTTTCTGGCAAATGCGTGGTTGTTCATGAGGAAATTGCAAACTTTTTTCAGGTCCAAGATGCAATATTACCTTGAACATTTTTCCCACACCTTTTTGCAAAACCTTTATGATTTTCCGCAGAGGTAATCACATATTTGTCTACCATTCTCTTTCCATCGAGTTGAGTATACAAATAAAACGTTCAAGGATATCAAAAACTGTGGATATATTAACGGATTGTTTTGTAAAAACTATGAAGTTGATTTTTTTTAGCCAAATTGACTTTCCTATTTCATAATTCTGTGGAGTTTTAAACGTGCTAAATGAAATGCTGCTTTCAACTACGTTTAAGAATTTTATTTTGGCAATGGAACTTATAATGTAGAATTTAAACGGTATATAAAGAATGCTGGCTCATCACTGGTTTGAATGTGAAGTTGGACCTAGTTTTATCAGTATTACATTCGCATGGAGGTATTCCATTCGTTAATTGTGACCAAAAATACACGAGAGGCAAAATTGTAATGACGGAGCACAACGAAATGATATTATTAATTTTTGAAGAAGATGCATTCGCATTTTTAAGATTTGATTGCGTACCGTTTTAGAGCATTGATTTTCCGCGATCGACCTAAAGCGTTGATGGAAGAAAAAGTTTAATTTGTCTGCCTAAGAAAATAAATAGACAACATTATAAGAATAAAGTGACCCTACTTAGCTCCCACTACGGCACCTACCGGGAGCATGAAAATTTATGAATCCGTTATAATATGGATATCAGATTGTAAATAGGCTCAAATTTTGACCTATGAAGTATTTAATAAATACAAGTGTGAAGACTGTCTACACTCAATGAAAATGTTTTACGGATAATGAGGAAATGGCATGATTATAGAAGATATATCGTACAAGCAAAAGTGGACTTTTAATCGAGACCTGATAAGTTCATGACTACCCCATGAACCGTGTATTATCTAGTCATGAAGAGACTTCTAGTCATGAGAAATCAATTCAAATACATTATCACCTAATGATGAGCGATTTAATTTGTGGCGTAGGTTCCATGAACCAATACCCCAAAGAAAATGTACCAGTCATAAATCGTGGGATTCATCTCATTCACATTACTTCATACTATGTATTTTTTAATCCCAGTTTATATTTTATATAACTTATTTAACACCTTTTTTTACACTAAGAGCCGATTGGAAATATTACGGTATAACTGAAATAATGCATTTGAAGTATCAGACATTCCATTCTATCATTTTGAGATATTGTTCTTTGGAAAATTTAAAATTATGGAGGAAACATTATCTAATAACTAGTGTTTTTGGATTCAAGCATATTAAATTCCATATAGCAAGCGAAAGCAACTATTATCGGCCCAATAGATTAATTAGTCTTTCAAAAATGCAAGTACGAATTTTCATTGAAATTTACTGTCCGGTGGAATTTCATCAAAAAGTGAAAAATTGAAGACAGATGTAACAATTTTTAGGTAATAGGGAACAGTTTTTGCATGTTGATTATAACGTGACTTAAAGAGTAATAATATTGCAGCCTTATCGATACACCAATGTTTATATTCTTATGTCCAGTTTGTTAGTTAAGCACGGCTTCCTTAGACTAAAATAAAAACACTTTGAGATACCTTTTATATTTCTTTAAAAATATTGATTTCTTGAGGTCCTATCCATTTGAAAAATCTTTATTCTTCTCATTCTTCTTCATGAAACCTGCTATCATGTCATTTCATGCTATTTCAGAAAAATGCGGCCTGTGCGGCTAAAGTTTTGTAAATGAGATCTACCGTAGTCATTCATTCTCTTAACTTCAAAAGCCAGCTTTCGAAAGTATTTTGAAATCGTATCCCAGCTTCAGAAACTTTCATAATCTTCAAATTTCAAAGCAGGGAGAGAACACTGCAATTGATTGGTTGAAGTGATGGAAACCTATCGGTCAATCTCATGCTATGGCTCCTTGGTTACCAGAGAACTCATCTAAGCATTAGTGTTCTCTCGGAGACTAACGGACCGAGCAGCGGCCGAAGTGAACAATACTAATACCCCGTCTGAAAAAAATGAAATTAAATTCCTCTTCCTTGTATGGTCTATAATATACTTAAAATACATATATAATATATATTTATATACAAAGACAGGTGTAGACAGCCGGATTTTTTTTCGGGAGCAATAAAATAAAAAACTTGTCACAATTTTTATGAAAATCTGGTTTCCATGGTGAATAAATTTGCCAAATAATTATATACACATGTCATGTATTAAAATAGCTGTGACACCGCAAATCTGCGCATGTAAATTAAAAAAAAGCAGCCATGTGAAACCAGGGGGGATCCTCTGGCCTCGTGTTTGTGCATCGATGGCAGGATGTATGCTGGTGTCGTGTTTCCCGACCCACTGCACGGACCACAGGGATATATATGGCGACGGCTGTCGCGCAGTTTGTGTTTGCTCGCATGACGAGTTTCGCTTCGACACGAGGCACTACTGTCCCCCCTGGGGGATGGAAAATAGTCAATGTGTGCGTGTATGCTTATAAATGAGATTTTTTCTGTAAAACATTGGAATCCTTATAAACAAAAAAAAAACAGGTTGATGTGGTTGGTGGTGAACATTCAAAAATTCTTTTTTCCTCTCTTTTAAATGTGCAATGGAGATGGTTAAAAAATGTTTTTGTATTCGACTAGCATGCTAGAGTGGTTGGGAGATTTAAAACTGTTGCTGGTTGGAAATATAAAAATAATGAATCCACGTTTAAGAATGAAAGAGGGAAGAAAGAATGAATGAAAAGTGCATAGAAAAAAATACATGGGAAATAAAATGCCCAAAAATGGTCGGGCGTAAGGCAATACATTTTACCTTATAATTATTTATTGATTATAAAAATGGTAACCTGTTTAAAATTATACTCACATTAGCTCATGAAAGCAATAAATCATATTTTTAATCTGAATTTTGTCTCATCGAATTATTTCTTTCTGTCCCCTTCCCACGGTACTATCAACATCCATATCCACAATTTATTCATGGTTTTCACTTAGTTTTCTGACTCCAATATTTTAAGGGCACTGGAGTAGAGAATTTTTATATCTTGTTTCTTGTAATTTTGTTAACACTTATTACTAACTCTATGTTCGACTCAGATAAAATGGTGTGAACTGAAATGAATTTTTTTCTTGAAAATCAAAATTGTTGCTATTATTAATTCAAGTGTATGTATATCAATTACTGTTGAGCATTCACTGGCGTGGTTTCTAAAAAATCGTCATAAATTTGTAATGAGCATTCTTTATTTAAAATTGCTTGTTACAGCAACAGTTATAAATATGCCAGGTGGTGGGAATTTCATTCATATAAGCTTTTCTGATAAAATGTAAGCCATGCCTTTTTCGTATTATTTTATATTTTAATTCTCATTTTCTCCATTTAGATTTTTTACTTAAACTGATATGCCTTATTACAGATATTGGAAGGATAAATTCTATTTACTTACACTCGCCATTCAAGTAGTAAATTGACTGTGAATGTTAAATCCAAGCCAAGCAAGGACGTTGAAGCCATTTCTCCGTGGAATCGACGTGGAATTTACTTGTTGCATGTAACCTGGATACAACTGTACTGAACAATATGAGGTATGTGGGCTGCGCAATCTGGTTCAACGTTTAATACAATGTGACGCGCTGTTTTTCCTGACTGTACAATAGATCTAAATGATTTTACTACTGAATGCATTAATGGCCTTTTCCCCAAATAATTGATGGTCAGTAGAGCATTTTTGGCTATGATTCTTTTAGCATTTCAGGCAAGTTTAAGTAATGATAAAGCTCTAAACGGTTGAGCACAGTAATTTCCTGGAAAAATACCCAAATTTCCTAAAAAACGCAAGTTTAATCATGAGAACGTGCTACGAACTTGAGGTAAATGTTAAAATGAATAACGTAGTGAGGGTTATCTTTTTGGTGAATATTTATTTATCCTAACAGTAGCTACTACTTTCAAACAAATGTTCCTATGTGGGGAAGAAAATAAAGCCGTATTCCTAATGTTGACATAAAACCTTGATTGAGAAATTCGACCTAACCTCACATGACCACAGTCTTTAAACCTCAATGATGGGCAACGGATGGCCAGATCGAAATAATAAAGTAATGGCGTGGGTCAAGTTTTATGCTGATCATTTCATGGTGAAGAATGCATTGTTTCCTCCCCAAAGGAAGTTTTCAATCTAGCGTCACTAATAGAAAATAATATTGGCCCATGAAAACTCTTGCTACGATATTACTTCCTTTTCCCTCGTAAAGGAAAAGATCTAGAAAATTAATTATCAAATTCACTGTGTCACTTAAGCTTCAAATGCAAAAGTTAAAAATAATTACCTAAAATTAATACTTTAGTTGTCTATTAGTGCTTCTCAACCTATGGTAATTTACTATCAAGGGAATCAGATCGAAAATTCAGTGTTGTAGGAAATAAAACGAATTTATTACCCTGCGAGCTGCCCTATTAAATTGGTTACACCATTAGGAGGGCATGGGTTGATACGGTTAAACCAACGTCAAATAAATGGAAAAAACTCTATAAAATTTTTATACATTTTCCAAATTTACTAATTTTCACTCTTTTGTTATAATCAATTCATAGCTATCTTTTTGGCGTTTATAGATTTTTTATTTATTTTTTATGTAACTACTTAAATAATGCAATTTTATCAGCTATTATCGCTAAGGTAGCGAGACTTTTTTTAGCTCTTTTAGCCAATTTGGGCAGTTGGGAACAATATCATTTTATTTTTTAGTGCTAAACCAAGATATTTTCAAAAATCAATACATTTTCCTGTTTTGTTACTCAAGATTTGTAAACTTTGGATTCCGGATCGGGATCATTGAATTCCTATTTCCTACGCTTAGTATTTAGCAAGGCTACATCAGCTTTAATACTCTTTTAATCTTTTTCAAACCAGTTTTTTTTCGATTCTACTTACCTGAATATACTCTCCTTTCTCATATATATCCAATAGTATCAAATATCCAACTCTACCATTGCATGGCTATTTCTACAGTACCTCCCGCCTTGAAATAGGATGTTTGAGGCAGTTTGAGCCATCAACGCAAACAATAAAGTGCTAAGAAATCTTTCTTGTTAGTCGGGGTAACTTCAAATAAAGGAAATCTGTCTTCTTTAATGAAAATACTGGTTACCGTGCGATCGCCGTAGTTAAGGAGTATCGATGGACTCGGCTCGAATCTGAGGGGCTTTCATCCCAATCGTTCCAAGTGCTCTTACCCCTACTGCGAGTAGCAAACAGACAGTATAAAGTTGCCTCAGCCTTAAAATCACATAAAGTGAAGTGTTACTAGACATGTGGGATGAATAGACTGAGAGGCTGAAATAAATAATTCATTCTAAAATTTTTAAATTAAATTTATAATACCCACGCAGTTAAAACCGTACAGCTATTTTCCACCATAAGTTCCTCTTTGAATATTTCTTAATCTTTCTTGAAATAAATCTTTTTTGTATTATCAGTCGTAAGCTTCATCTGTCATTCTTTCATTTCGAGTACTTTAAATTTTGAGTTTAAAATTGTGAGACATCAATGCTAGGGAGGTTTATAATCTTTGGTGACTTTAATATTTGATTGATGGACCCCCTTATATTTAGGTACTTATTTCTTGAATGTGGAGATTCGTGAATGAATTTCTTGTATGGATGGAGTGAAAATTAATTTACATTTTTTTGCTAAATTCCTCGCATGTTCACTCCTACACATTACATACATACGTACATACATACCAATCATGCCGTTCCCATCCGGGGTAGGCACAGTCACAAAGTTTTACTCATAAATACATATTTGACTCTTAACTCTACTTCAGTGATTTCCTCTATACTGACCTATCCGTGCAAACCTCTCTTACCTCATTTACCCCCATACACTGCTTCATACTCCCCCTCCTGTTTTTAAGACTCCTAATATTTCTCCTAAGAATTTCCTCATCCACATTCAACCACAACTATGTCGGCCTACCTCTCCCTCTCACACCATTCATTTCAATCATATATATGTGTTTCGTTATTCGACTCCCATCCATTCTCTCAACATGGCCAAACCAACGAAGCACACTCATTTCATGTATGTTTATTACTGGAGTATCTAACCCATATTCATTTATTACTCACTCATTCCTGACCCTATCCATCCTACTTTTTCCTCAAATACTCCTCAGATAACTCATACCCACGGCGTTTAGTCTACTCTTATATACATCCTGGCATACCCATGTTTCACTACTATATAATAAGGTGGGGAGAAGTACACTTTTGTACGCGGCGATTTTCACTTCCCTAGACAGGCACTCATTCCTTGATTTGCTCTTCCCCTTGAGTTATTCTCCCCATTTTCCTTATCAAAATCTACTACTTTAGTCTTGCACGCATTTACCCTCAAATCCATTTCCAATCAAGGCACCGTCATTTTCATTACATGCATCCCTAATATATTTATCCATAAATTCATTTAACAGCCATGGTGACATTACGCATCCTTGTGTTACGCCATGTTTTATTACAAACCAATCAATCAGAACCCCGTTAACTTTCACACTAGCAAATTATTCTCACACCATGCAATTCATGTATTTGTTATTGTGTTGGGGATTGCCGTCCCTATTTCTAAGCAGTGGTTGAGACATGTCCCACTCATTGAATGAGCTCAGATTGAGAAAGTCGAGTGGTGTTCTCTTCAGTAATACCCACTTGTTTAAATGTCAACGTTTTCGGAAGAATATCAGAATTTATGGCCCATTTTTTAATTGCAATTTTCAGACTCCAGTGAGCAATGCTGCTTTGACTATATCTGCTCAAATTCGGATTAGAAAACCTTACCCAGAATTCATGTTTCCGGAAGAAAATTATCCATAAGACTATTTATTACTTTGGGAATCTTTCATTACAGTGAGGTGAAACTCCTGCGTAAAAAAAATGAGTGGTCACAAAGCATAATTTTGGAGCGTAAAAGGAGATTTCTTCTTCTCAAGTCTATGGAGGGACACAAAAGCATAGTGGTGGCTTATGAAATTAAAGAGAGATGCAAACGTTTTGAATCGGGAGGGAAATTGATACAAACGGAATTTCATACTTTTTTCTAGCGCCATTGTGATTCTTTTGCGGTCACCGGAAGAGCTGTAAGGCCACGCGAGTGTGCACATATTCATATGTGGGTGTGTATGGGGATGGGAAGAATGGCACACGAGAAAGAAAGGGAAGAATGGCACACGAGAAAGAAAGAAAAAGTGAAAGAAAGAAATTTCGTTCCGAAGAGTGAAGGAGAAGAGAGGGTTATGGGAAAGGAAGAACTTCTTCGAAGAGGGGTTCGGGGTGGCTTTTGGGGGCGAGAAGGGGAGGGGAGAGTTGTATCGCCCGAGTGTGTATGCGTTAGGAATGAAATGATGGAATAGTATGAAATAGGGAGGAGAAGGGAGAGAGAGAAGACTCTTGCCAATAGCGAGGCTACACCGGATCCCAATACCCCGTCCCATTTCTCTCGGCTTCTTTTGGGGTTTTTCAGGAGGGTTAGTTTGTTCCTCTTCCGAAGCTTTATGGATGGCGAGTGTGCCCCAGGGAGTCGTTTTGGATAGCCGTCAATGGATAGCTGATCATAGCGGAATTGGAAGGAGCCAGAGGGTTTCTTTTCCGTTTGCTCTCTTTTTACTCACACGGGATAAGGAAATCATCTCGCCCAAAAACTCCTACGGCTCTTCTAGATTTTTCTTTCCACCTAGAACCCCTTTCGTGAAACTTTATCGGAGATGGGAAACTTGGGCAAATACACGCTCGTCTTCTAGCGGAAATTTTTGTGAAAGTATAACGGTACGCGCCTTGAAATTGAGGTGGCGAGCGTAAGTTATTCATGACTATATTTCCAATTTAGGGGCTAGGTAACGAAATGACTGGAATTCGAACAGGGGTGTATTGCTTTCGGCATGAAATCGACGCCTCTGTGGGGAGTTTCTCACCGCTCACGCATTCCTCCCTTTTCTGATGCTTCTGCCTCCAGACTTTTCTAACTGTACGGTTTTCATGGCATCCAAGTAATCCAGTTGGCAAAAACCGCTGTTTTAAGGATTCAGCACAAGCCTGAAACTCCACCATGTATGAGATTGGAATGCTTCTGAGAAAAATACTCACATAACCAGAGGTTTTCCATGAGTTTTTCTAGTTCCTAGATGAAGTTCTCAGGCATTCAGGAATCAATTTGGGAATCACGGGCTTTATTGAAGAAGAAGTGCCATATTTTGAACTATTTAAGTATGTCTAATACATTTGTTCGCTTTGACTTGAATATTAATTGGTATTAAAGATAGTCCGCCACCCAGGCATAGCTTAGATACATATACGGGACTTTTTAAAAGAAATTTCCAACATAGAGGTTACTTGCATAGAACAATGTTCTACAACAATAATTTTCCAAAAAAGCACACAAAAATAATAATATTTGGCAATTTGCTATTATATTTAACCCTGGAAGAAAAGAAGGGCAAATGCATTAGCAATTATTGATGGTACAATTCTTGCCAAAGGTTATAGAGCATTAATATTTTTCAACCAGGGTACCGTTGACGTATAGGTAAGAAAAATTGGTCCATTTTGTTGTATTTACTGTTTGTTGGGTACTTCTTTTGGAATGAACGCCATGAAATAATGGATTCATTTCCATCATAACGAGATTGTTTCTGTTGATTATTAATATTTAATATGCAATTGGAGGAATTTTTAATATTCAATATGCAACTTTTAATATCTAATATGGAATTGGAGCGGTTGATGGGAATAATAGTTTCTCGACATTGTATTCCATCATAGAAATGTTTCCATTTTGCAATTCTTTGCATTTTTTGTAAAATCATTCTGAATTCATAATCATTTGATTGAGCAATCGGCAATGGAAGCTATTTGACTTAGCTTTTGATGCAATTTTATAAAGGGACTATTCAGTCGCCTTTATAAGTATAAAGGGCAGGCAATCGTTTCATTTTCTCACAGGTTATTTGCATTTTGTTTTTTGAGTCACGCTACTTATTTATTAAAAACACAAACTATTGACGATGATTCCAGCGTGTCAGGATTATCAGCTTTATGTTTCTGTATGTCCCAATGACTGCTCGCGTTGTTGTCTGCGAATGTTGTACTCAAAGGAATGAAATTTGCTCAGAGGTAAATTTAGGGTATTGCATAATAAAGAAGTATTTATTCAAATTTTACATGGAGCCACAGATATATTAATCTGAGGATGATAATTATTCGTTTAAACCCGGTTTGTTAGACTGAAATATATCTATTGTTATGAGAAAAACTTGAATAAATACCTTGTTATCTTGTACTCGAAGTCGTAATTATAGGTATAAAACTTGTTTAGCTATATAACCATGCGTAATCAACCTATCCTTGTATTCAAAGATCAATGACGAGGGCAGAAAGCTTTGAGAGGCGTGTACGCTTTGTTCTAGGTGGGTTTTATTCATTTATGACGCCCTGAGATTCACGAGGGAGTCAATCTCTCTCTAAACGGCATAAACTTAACCTGAGCACCTCGTGCTCTCATCTCGGGGGACCCTTTCCTACGGTGGCGGCGAAGTTTCTTAAGAGGTCGTAGTGTCGGGCGGAGGCGTCTGCCAAAGAAGTACGTCTCGCAAAATAAAAGAAGTCCTTGCGCGGCGTCACTCACGAGTGGGGAGGGTAGGATCTCCCCATATCAGCCGTGCGCCAGCCGAGTGGGCTGAGAGGCCACCCCGGGGGAAATTCCGCCCATTTCCTCGCCCTCGCACCCCCTTGCGGCGAAATGAGCCCCCTTCAGTTCTGGATATTACAAAAATCGGAATTGGAAATGGATATCGATCCAATAAATTGAACTACTTTCTTGCGTAATGAAGCTAGGGAGGGGCTCTCCGTTATTTATTCCTCGTTTATTTTTTGTCAATAATTCCCTCCCTCTGTCTTCTTTATAGTTTTTTTTCCCGTCTCCATCTGAGATTGTATTTTTGTAAAACTCGTCCTATGTTATAGATAGCACAAAAAGATCCCTTATTTCATTCCACTTTTTTTCCGTCTCCTCCCTAGAATTTGGAGTATTTCTATCAAACCAGTCCTCGCCCTGCTTACAGTAGTGTAAAAAAAGAAGAAAAAAATGTATATACGTATAAAAGTGTTCCCGGCCTTTTTCTTTCTTTTTCCCCAATCCGCATTTCTGCCTCCCTGACACGTCCTTCGACCTCCCCCTATCCGATGTCCTCCCCTCTCCACCCACACACGTGCACACTGTCATCCACGAAGCGCTCCAAACTTCTTTATTGCATCTTCATTCCCATTTTTTATACTTCATGGGAATATCTCATCTCCGAATCCGGAGCCCGTCGATACGGCCATCGTAAAACCAATGCCTCCTCTAGGATATAAAGTGCCACACGTTGCTGCTAACGAAAAAAAATCAGCTAGGAGAGCGACCTGGATGTGCTCACGAGATAATATCACTGAAGTGCTAACGTATTCCACCAAAGACGGAATAGTGGAGTCACTTGTTTTATATTTTGAGTGAATTTATATATATATATATTTTTTTTTTCGATGATATCATCAACTATTATTTCGATCGATTTGAAAGCTACTTTCCGTGTACCTGAAAAAAATTAGTTTATTCTTTCGGCTTGAGTATTTTTATGCGGCTGCAGGCAGGATGAGGGAAAGTGGTCGATTTGTCTAAACTTTCAGATTGAAAGATTAAAAGGCTTTAAAACCTGATAGTAAATAACTCATATTTTGTTGTTATGTAAATCGTTGTTTTCCTGAATTATAAACTTTTGCAAGGTCATGAGTAGTATAATTGAGGGAATTATTAAAATTTTAAAGAATAACATTGCTAACCAGAGTTAGAACAACACACGCACTTTTCCACAGATTTTTAATGCAATTGCAATGCGTTTCGTCTCTCGGAGTCATCATCAGGATACTTGAAAAAATTGATTCAGATTTGGACTTTTATTGATTGATAGTATCTCTGCCTGAAGCTACGAGTTTAAAAAATAATTATTCATCATATACACCCATGACACTCAAACTATGGTGTGATATTACTAATTTTTAGTTTATATTCGATTTCCTGGAACGTTCGATATGAAGAATTGGCACAGTTCATATTGGACTATTGATGTCGAGAGGAATTACAAGAATGAATGCCCAATGGCCTACTAAGACGTCATATATACGTCGAATTTAAGGCATGCCGTATGTGTTGCCTACTAGCCCAATGGGGCTTCAAGGATTAGTCAAGGACAAATTCAATGAATGTGAACAAATACTTTAGAACAATGACGAGGGATATAACATGAGCGTTACCGAGTCATTTCGCTGCCATGATTAAAATCTATCGAACAAAAATAGGGCTGGAAGCATGACCAGATCTGGAAAGGATGTTTTCCGCAAAGATCGGTTTTAAAACAGGAGAAGTAGGTTCATCGTAAAACTTTCATGCCCCATCGTGGTCTCCTGTCGATAAAGCAAGAAATATCGGAACAAATAATCAGTGGCATGCCCAAACTCAATATTTTACGATATGACTTCACTCAACGACGGTTGACTGCTGGAATAAACTGCCATAATTTCATTTATTACGTACTTTTGTTGTAAACTCGAAGCACCGATGCCTATTACCTCACAGAAAATACATAAGATAAGGTAGTATTAAGTAAAATAACATTTAATCTGGTGAACTAACTTCATTCGGTGAATCGGAAAAACTATGAGTACTTCTACGTTGTGATTATTGTATCATTGCTTTGGTTTACGTCTCGAGGACAAATGGATGTTAAAAGTCCATATGTGAAGTACTGAGGATGTCTTTAGACTATTATTTACTGACTGTTATATGTCTCCATTAAAGGTTTATTTAGTGAAAAACATTTCGTTGTTCAATAGATGAAATCGCTCGACATAGAGCATCGCGTTTTGGGGGCCATTTAATTACTTGGAAGCCCTATTTACATAAATTATCGCTGAAAACATGCTTTCCGTAATTTCAACAATTGGAAAAACCATCGCTGCAGTTGGTTAACATAAAAAAAGTTGAACACAGCCAATGGCCAGCAATTTCAATACCAAGAACGTATTGGCCATAACGATTTAATAAGTAATTTTTAACGACAAAGTTTCCTTGGCCCGTGAGCCCTTATAAAGTTACAGGTTGCCGAGAAAACGTGAACAGGAGAGAGTAAACGGATAGAGGAGGAAAAAGCCGGTAGAACCCGAATTGGAGCAACACTACCGCTCGCTACCTGTTGAGTAACGGTTGTCGAATATCTGAACCTCTCCCTTTTAAGTCCCTCCCTTTCCTCTCACCTTCGAGATAGGAGTGATGTAGAGACAAGGGAAATGGCGGTTTGCCGGATCATTGCGGAGAAAGAGAATAGGAGAGAGCGATAGACAGAGAGAGATGGAAACCATGCGTAGACTGCGCTGAGATTATAACGAGACGCTTATACTTTTCTGAAGTGGCAGGAAACCATTACCATGAAACTCCGCCAGTGGGGTACGTTGAATAGCCCATCTTCTCTCTCGGGTGGGGGCGGGGGGTGTAGGAGGGGGAGGAGGGGGGGAGGGACGAGGGAGGCGAGAGGGGTGGCTGAAGGGCTGAGGGATTAAACGGGGGAGGCCGTGGGGAGCTGAATGTTGAAATATCCGACGAAGGAAGGGTAAAAGTTCGGAACATCCGTGCGAGACGTCGAACGTGTAAGTTTCTGTAGCAGGCGATGGATCAACGGGAAGGAGCCGGATCCCCTGCTCGTAGCCAGAAGTTTCAGATGCCGTGGAAGAGGGGACGGAAAATATAACTATAGGACGACAAGGGAAGAATGAAGGAAGAGAAAATGGCGGTCCGAGCACTCTTTGCGGTGCTCCTTTGAAACAAGTGTGTTAATGGGTGAAAACATCCGAATTTTTCCCATGCGAAAACAAAATACCGACCGATTTATGATGATGGAACTATGAATATTTCTTTTGCTTAGTTTTTTAATCTGATCATCTTTAACCTCTTTTTAATTGTTTTTATTGTGGGCTAAATAAAAGTTTTTGTGTTTTGAATGGCCGACTGTGAATAAAAATCCATTCCTCAATTGTTAAGAAATGTGGCGTGGTGAAATGTAATACAATGCATCGCTCTCACTCAATGTTGTCGATTGTTCCCGCGTAGTTTTACTGTTATAACATGTTAGCGCTCCATTGCTTGGGGAGTTTTATTTTTTGAAGGGCTATAATAAGTGCTTATTTGCTAAGAAATAACATACTTCATTCAAGAAAGGAAACGGTTAAACTGTACTCATATGTCTTTTTAAAAAATCCTTAAATATCTTGATCGTCGCAGCGTGATTAAACCGTTGGATAGGCTTGTAGGCATGGACTGGCTAGGTTTTATTCACTTTGTAATGCAAAGGTCAAAAGTGTGTATAATTTTCACATAATTTTATGTTTACCGCTTCCTTTTTCTCGTGACCTCTGTTGCTTTTATCAAATTCTGCTGCCAGTGATCATGACTGAAATATTACGATTACTGGATCTCATACCCTTTAATTAGGTTTTCCTAGTAAAGGAAAAAATATTGCACTGTGAATTCTTCTTGTCAATTACATTGTAACGTAAAATTCTACTCTTTTTTTGCTTAATCGTCTATTATTTACCATACGCATGGAGACGGATGGAGGAAATATTTGGAAGAAAGCCATTTTCTAGGCTCAGTAATAGTAACTAAGTTCTTTGACTTCTCTTACACCAGGTGGGAGTGTCATTATGGGTGTGTAGGAATGTTTTATTTACATTGACTAAAAAAGCTTATGTTATTAAGCCCTTTAGAGTATTCAAGAAAGAGCCCTCTGATATATCGTTCTACCAGAACCCCTCAAGCTCCCTTTCTCTTCATCCAAGTCTTCAGAACAGTTCTCATGTTCGTTCTAGTAATGAACATTTTGCAATAGAAAACACAATTTTTGGGATTTTGAGTCTCATTTTGTAAAAGTTACAATAATTTTGGAGAACTATTGGTTTTTTTTCTCTATGAGCTACCATTTATTAAGTTATATTCCCAGAAGTTATTTGAATTTTTACCATCGTCGACTGGTAACGTTCTGGTAACGAATATTGTGCAACAGACAACACAGATTGTCCAAGTCACCCTTTTTTCAAAGTCTTATTTTGTCAAAGTCACCATTATAATTGGGCAGTTGTTGGCATTATTTCTCTGTTAGCTACCAATCATGTAGTTTTATTCCCGAACGTTATTTGAATTTTTACCGTCGTCATGCCGTAAATGGGGAAAGGTTTTTTATCAAATCAATTGATTTCCATCAAGTTCATGAATCGTTGGAATGTCTATAATACTTCTTCTAGGATGTTGTTTATGCTAGACATGTATTGTAACTAAATAAATTATCTTGTATCTATACTTTTTACCTTTTCCTTTATTATGTAAATTTGGTGAACATTCTTAGCTCTTTGAAATGCGGACAATGATCGTATGCCTAGATATTATCCATATTATCCTGGTGATTCTCTTGTTACTATGTTATCGTCCATTCCTAGGCGTGCGCATATTCTTTCTTTATTATGATAACGCTTTGGTTGCAGTCATGCGTTTAATCAACACATAGGTTCAGGTTTCCACTCCTATCTATCTCAATAAAAACGAGGTGCACCCCACACATCGTAAAATATTCAGTTCATCTAGAGTTTCGCCGAGGAGAACGAGGCAAGGGGGTGAAAGAGAGAGAGAGAGAAGCCCCCGTATCAAGCGCGTCCTCTCCCGCGTGCAACTTCCACCTAATCCCCGCGCCCATAATCCCCCGGCGCCCTTTTGAAGTGCGCCTGAGCGCTCAATGAAGGCGCTTCCTCGAGGGTGCATTTCCTCCCGTTGTGTACACACGCAAATCGTCCTCAAATTCGCTGAGCTCCGTCTTTCGCGACCCCGCTCTTAATCTTGTATTAAAGCAAAGTTTCCTGGGGAGACAACTGTCGCCAAACTCCTCCCCAACTATATAACCACCTCGATGCATCTAGTTACCTCTATTAAATTTTTCTCGTCCCTATACACTTCGGTAAACGTTTTTAATTCTCTATGTCCTGGTCGGATTCCGGAAAGTTTAATGACGACGTGAATCAGTAATCAGATGATTTAAAAAAATCTTCATTCTTTTTATCTACTGTACCAGAATGGTAAAGTTTCCGAACCATTAAATTTTATCTCTCTGAATTTCAGGAGCATCTCACGAACCTTTAAGATTCAAGAGTGATTTTTAGTGACCTCGAATATCTATTAAATTGTCATTCGTACGCTTTATGCTTTTTGAATCGCCTGACTGTGTGAATCGATTTTTATGAAAGTACCTTTCAGTCGGAGAAGTAGTTTATCCTTATCACGTCGGTAGATGAACGGGCATTGCAATGGTAAGCCATATACGTGATATCAGAATTTTTTTAAACAATGACCTTATGATATTAACTCTTGATTAATTTAAAGGGATAATTTGCTATTCATCTAAAGAAGGGGGAAAATAGAAAAACGCCGGTGCATTTTCACTCTTTATTTAATAAAGTGATTTTGGCTCGATATGTTGTCATCAGGGTTTGTGTACCATGGTATTACATTGCGACGTCATGATCAATTGATCAATTTAATTGTGCAAGTTTACCATTGTTTTCCAATCTCTCTCCTCTTTGAAGATGGATATTTAGATCTTTTCAAAAGTTAGTGCCATCCCACTTTCGCATGCTAATTTTCATCAATATCTCTCAGCACCCATGATATCAAATTGTTTTAAATTTATAAATGGTATTTTACAAGTGAAAAATTGCAGAAAAAAAGTTTTTCTAGGTAATCATTTCCATTGACGATTGCTTTAGTGTAAATTATTGGAAAAGAAGGAGTTAATCAGTCAGGTGGTGATATCATAGGGAAGAGCACCATTAAAAACCGTCTGATTAAATTGACTAATTGGAAAATGTAACATCATCAGAAGAATACATTGAATGGAGAAATGAAAGGGCTTGGCAAGGAGGAGGTGAGTAGGTATCTACACGAGGGAAATATTCCGCAGCTTGGCGTTGAACTGTGCATCACGGGCTCTTTTTTTTCTTCCGAATTCTTACCCGTAACTATGCCTTGTCTGGATAATCGTATGCAGATCGAGAACCTCCTAGTCTCCCGCGGCCCCCCTTCACCACCCCCCCACCCACCTCCTCTCTTTCCCTTCTCTCGTTCTCCCCGCAGCATACCTCATAGAAACTTAGCTAATTTGGCGCTTCCTTTTAGCTGCTTCAGAACCTCTTTACCCTTCCTCCACTTAGTTCCTCTTCCCCACGGATCCTTCCCTCCTACCCTCGAGCCATCCAGCCCTCCTTATGTCCTCCCCTCTCCTTCTCCCCTCCTTAGCTCCTTTTGCTTCTTCCTTTTTTCGCTCCGAAAACCCCTTGCCATTTTCTTCTTTCTTCACTCTTCCAACGACCGAAGTTGGTGCGTCAAAGATCGGGAATGTATTCTGGAGATGGGATTCTGGATTCCCGGCTTTTAGAAACCTCCTGGAATCAAAACCTGGGAATCGTATTACTCAGAAGTCTCCAATAAATGCTGAGGTAACCTTATCATAAATATTTTGTAATGGTAATAATTTGAGTACGAGATGAAATGGGCACACCATCACGCACTGTGGGTTTTTGTAGAATATAATTGAGCGAAAAATAGAGAGAAACGTCCTGTGCTGATGGCCAAGGGGTTAATGCATAGACAAGTATGGAATTAAGTGCATACGAAGAACTACGAGGATGTAAGAGAACTAACACAAGATACAGATAGATGGAGGGCTGTAATCAACCAATAGTAGAATTAAACGACCGATGATGAGTTATAAAAGTAACTGGTACACAAGAAATAGCCCTGGTAAATGCGAAGCTATCAGAAAGGTGACCATGGTACAAATAGTTTTACTGTGCGATGAAAACAATGTGTTGAAGCACATTTTATTTCAGTGAGTTAAAGAAACCTAAATGGAGATCAATTCAAAGAAATCTCATGGCTACAAATGTGTTGACCAAGATTTTTTCAAATAACCACGGAACTAGCCTCGCAGTTATTTCAACGGAGTCACCCGCTAGTAACCACATAATTGTATGAAATTAACAGTGGAAAAACCATTCGCCTGGACTGGGAATTGAACACATCCATCGATTTTGCGCCGAGTGCTCTAACCAATTAAGCTACCTAAGCTGTCTCTTGCACTGTGAATCTAATGTGGGCTTTAAGGATCAATTGATTAGAGCACTCGGCGCGAAATCGAAGGGTCTGGGTTCGATTCCCAGCCCAGGTGAATGATTTTTCCACTGAGAATTTCACACAATTCATGACCAAGACGCTATGCGAGATAACTTTGACTCTAACTACTTGTCTACGTTTTGCTTGACTTCAATTGTCGATTAGATTTTCTTAAAACTTAGAGGATATTTTTATTGGGTTCAAGAAGCAATGCTTCCTATTTTGTTCAACTTTTCACGGGATTCGGGAACAAAAATTCCCGGGACCGAGTAGTGTGGGTCGGAGATTTAAGCGGAAGCACCACTCTGGGATGGGGTGGAAAGGGGAAAAAAGGGCGAACTAAGAAGCAGTGGGAGGTGGAATTGGAGTATAGGTTTGCTGTGTGCTTCCCTTAATGAATGTCTCCACCTCCACCCTCCACCAACACCCTCTTATTACCGCGTTGTTTACTCCCTTTTCTGCCCAATCCTTCTTCGACCGTCACCCCCGCAAAATGCCACCACCTTCCCCTTCTCCCATCGCCCCCATCCTCCCTCCTCTTTCATCCCCTCTTTCGTTCGCCTGATTCGTTGTCTTCCCTTTGCCCTCTCTTCCGCTCATGCCTCTCTTTTTTGGCGCCGTTCCATCTTTTGGATAATGGTCGAGGCGTGCCCGAATTCACCGAGGAGAAATTTGTCTCGATGTTAGAGTGAGCTGCCAGAGGAGTTGCTTGCTGCTGTGCCAGAGCTTTCGGTTGGGAGTGTGAGTGGGATTATTTTGGTGTTTCCCGTGTACGTGAAGCAAGAGGTTCGCAAAAGGCTAGGGCTTTTGGTTTCTCGGGGAAGATGGCGAGAGTGTGATTGCTTTTAGAAGATTGGCGATCCTTGGCGAAAAAATGTGTGTACTGTTTGAGAAGGTTGTAATGCTCCTCCGGGACGGAAAAAAACGGTACCAGTACCTACTTGCCACGGTCATTCTGTTTAGAGAATAATATAAACTGCGGTAAACATTTGTAAAAAGATCTGAAGCACGTTCCTGTTAATTGGCCACGTGAATGTATGTCCACTCGAGTTTACATAGGAGAGACAACGTGGAAGCCACTTGCAGGGTGGGTGGCATGCTGGCAAACATAACGAACATGTGCATTATATGGGTTGTGATGTTATTTCTGATTTAATTTACTTAAAAAATTAATATGTGGATACTTCAAGATGCTAGTTAATGTAGAGAAAATGTTCATTTTGGAGATTTCAAGTGGAGTGAAGTGTTTGAAATAATGATGGGCAGTTAAGCACAAAAACTTATTCGTCTACCTAGCAACATTCACCATCTTCGTCAAATAACCGTAGTCATACTGCCATTCAAAAATATTTGCATAATTACAGAAGGATAAAACGTTAAGTTCAGTCTCCATTAAAAACATTAAGGAGAAAGCGAAAATATTAAAATGACGCTACCTTTATTTACGGTAAAATTATAGGAGACGTTGATTATAATTAGCTATTAGCTATCATAATTAGCTATTCCCTAGTTGTGTTATAAAAAGGAGAAAGAAAGCTAAAATTAGCTGAAATGAACGTGCTGCGTTGAATGTGTTGGATGAGCAACGAGGAAAGATAAGATAAAAAAGAATTAGGACCCATGGGCAAAAAGGTAAAAGAGAGTTGACTACGATGGCATGGGCATGTGCGGAGAAAGGAAGTGGAAAAATTTGGAAAAGAGTTGAGAAAATGGAAGTCAGTGGGAAAATAAATAAAGAAAGACTAAAGATGAGATGGAAGGACGGAATGGCACAATAAAAGGGAAAGGCTAGAGAAATGAAGAGGCTTCAGACTGGTATCTGTGGAGGAGAAGTATGAAAAAAGGTAGGCCCGACCCCGTTGATATGGAATAAGACGGAGACATAGAAGTAGAATCATGTGGCGAAAAAATAACATTCATGAACAAATGGCATCTCCTTTATTTTATGCATGTGATCGAGGCTAAAAAATTACCATTTAAGAAAACGTTATCATTCTTATTAATGACGTCACTGATGCGTAAACTAGTACCTTGTATAACGTTTGTTGTCAAATTACTGCCCAAGTTTTAGCATTATCAGTTGTTGGCTGCCGAGTATGCTAGAAATGGCAAGTCAACTCCTGCTCTCATGTTGCCCTAAACTTCGTTAACTTGAGTGGGCTCCAAGTTTTAATGCGGTCTTTATATTTTCTTGGTGCTTGGGAGAGCAATCACCCTGGAGAATTCCAAGTCTGATAAGAAACTCCATAATGTGAAGAGATTAATTTTGTTGCGGGAGTCATGCGGAAATTATTGTGCATACGGTCCGCCTACTTTTCTGTTAAATAACTTATTTAGAAGTTCCCTCAGGCTGGAGTGGCTTAAAATAAGGGCTTTAAAGATGGTTGAAAAGTTTTACCATGCTTAAAGGAGTGTTAATTGGAGATTATTGTAGGTAGAAGATAGATATTGTAATTATTATCTTTAAAACTAACTCTATATCAAAAACAGCTCATTTTATGTTCATTAAATGTGTATTGATAGATGTTACTCTTAATATTTTGAGAAATAACAATAAAATTCTTTCGCGTGTACAAATTAAAAGATTGCTCATTTATGGTCATGCTTATGATTACATTTTAATATGAAAAAATCGTAGTAGATGATTAAATGAAATTTATTGCTGAGGAGAATCTTGTCTTTTGAATTTTTTTTCAATCTTTCAAATTCAACATTTCTATTCACTCTATCAAAATAGATTACTTAAGAATTCAATGAAGAAAAAAAATTGAAAATGTGGAAAGAGATATTTTTGGAGGGAGCAAATTTCAAAGGAAAATGAAAAACGAGCGACATAATCCAAGTGGTGATCATGTAAATCTTACCACGTCGCAGTAGCGAATAAAAAACTAGGGACGAAGATAAAATTAATTGGAGATCTTTTTATTAACAGGAGAGGAAAATAAGCGTGATATCCTCGGAAGAAGGTTTTTTGCTCTTCGCATGGCTCACCATAATTATTCTGCGGCTTGTTATTGTTTTGGTTGAACATCTCTGATTAGTATGACAAAAATTTTACTGTGCGAGGAAATGGTGGCGTGTTTGCCCTTCAGATAAATTTACCACTCGCCTAACTTAAATTTAATAGGATTAAACTACTCTTGTTAATTTTTCCATATGTATATTTTATCATCAAAATAATGGTCCGTTTTTTATTGGGTTTTTTCAATTTCACGGCATTCTTCATATTCCAAATGAGTCAATTTACCGAGGGGATATTATTTTCAGTTGGAAGTCATTTTCGGGCGAAATATGGGTAGACTTTTTTTGTCTGCTTTTTTCTCATGTGTGTATTCCATTCACTTTGATTCCCTTGAAAACAGTAATTATCTAATTTATCTTTTTCACTCCATTTGTCCCTCCTCACTTCTTGACGAAGCCATCTACATCTACATACTACCCCTGCTAGCCTCCGCATGGGCGTGTGGCAGAGGGTTTTAGGACAACAGCCGTGTAAGGTTTTGGGAGGTGAAATGGTGACGTGTATAATGGCAGTGTATTTAGTGGAGCACAGTTTCTATTGTGTTCACTTTTCGTGCGCGAATCGAATTTATTTTCACCGATTTTATTTTGTTTGGCAATGCATCTGTCTTATTTTATCGCTTCTGTCAGACACAAAGGTGTAGTGAGGCGTCATGATAATATCCTGTGTGTCGCTCTGAAACACCAGTTCTAAATATCTCAAGTATGCTAAGCCTAGCGTGTAGCCTCCGAGTCTCTAGGGGCTCCAACCTTAATCCCTCTAAAAGTTTTGAAACACTATATGCTCGCTAGTAGCAGTTTTTAACGAAGCGTGCAGCTTTTCTTTGTGTTTTTTAATTTTTTTGGTTGAATTTTTTTGACCAGGGCCCCAAATGCTCGCGGTGTGGCCTAACCAGAGCGAAGGAGCATATCTATTTTACTTTTTCATTCGAGAACCTTCCATGTGACCATAAATGGTGTAAAGAGCACACATAATCATTATAACAGTAATTTTTTATTCGTACTGTTTGAGACTTACACAATAGTAACAATAAGTGAAACTAAATACAGTAAATATCAAGAAAGAAATTTTTAATGGATTTTACAGATTTAGGTAAAAAGAAAACTCATAAGCCACGAGTGGAAATATTAATTTCGGTCCTGCTAATATCAGTCGATTAGCGGATTTACGTGTTCCAAGGAAATCAGGGAGGAAGCATATTCACCGAATATTAGGCTTTTATCTTATGCTCAGTCCTTAATCTTTGTTACCTCTTTACCTCCTCTGGAGAAGAAGAAAAATGTACTAACATTGTAGGTGGCACTTTTTATTTATGATATTCTTCTGTGTATTAGTTACTTTCATAAATCTTTGATAGTATTGAGGTCTTCCTCGTCATTTATATTTCTTACACATCCATTTTATGGCAAAATGTTTTATTATCAGTAGATTTAACTGATCATCAGAACTTCTAATGACGCTGATTTAAATAGTAACTCACTATGGCTATATTATAGTTAGGGTTGCGCACTTATGCTTGAACATTATTTTTTGTTCCTACTGGCGTTGATCATATAAATACAAGGTGTGTTCAAAAAATACCCGGAATGTTTAAATTTCGCGCGTTTGGAGAGTCCGATTGTGAAAAAAAAATTTTTATTGTGTTGGTATACATGCCCCTGAAGTATGACACAATTTTCAGCTGTATTTATTGTTTACTTTATCTGTGGCAACCGCTAAGGTTAGACGTGTTTTCATGAGCTCAGCGATTTTCGATTGTTAAAAAAAATTGATCAAAGAATTTGTATTAAGTTTTGCGTAACCTGCACCATTAACCATTAACCTACACCCTATTTACTATTTGCAGGGAACAAACGCCGATAGTTACAACACCTGTACTACATTTTCTACACCTTCCTTTAATCCCGATCACTCCCATTTATTTATGTGGTTACTCTTTTGCCAAATTCTCACATATTCCGTACATTCAACTCATATTTCTACTCCTTTCATCCTATAAAAAGTTAGCTTTATCCAGCAATCATGAGGGTTGCTGTCCTGATAGAAATTGGGTCCCATTCGTTTCCAATTCTCCTTTCATTCGTGACATATTAATTTCCATCCTCCTCCTCCGTCCGGCCAATCTCTAGCTTTTTCCCTTCTGTCATTCTCCTATCATTTCTTTCATTATATGTTCTCTCCGAAGAAGCTTCCCTTCTTTGGCAGTATTGGTCACGTCCGAAATACACCCATGCAACAACCTACAGGCGCATCCAACTCCTTACCTATCATGCTTTTTTCTTCTTTCCCCGACATGAAAATCAAATATTATTCTTTCATTAGGAGAGAAGAGCCCAGATGATTGTTTGGTTGAAAGGCAAGAGTTAACTAGCAGAGGAGAAAATGTGGGAGTGTTAGAGTTAATATGGGATCCAGTTCTTTAATTGCGCAGTGGGATGGCGAAGGCGATTGGAAGTTGGTTGATGGAGAGTTAAATATAAAAAAAGAAAAAAAATCATCAAGCATCTGTTCTTGATTCCTTTGCGGGAAGGAATCGCTGCTCTCCCAACTCCCTTTAAAAATCGCTCCAGCACCTCTTATTCCCTCTCCAACGCGAGACTTCAACACGTCTCTTTTCAGACGGATTTGGTCCTTTCCTGAAGCCCCATTATCCTCTTCCCCCCAAAATCGCCCCTTTCCACTTCCGCACTTCTTAATGTCGTTGTCGGCGGGATATATTTTTTTTGTCGCGTAGAACTCCCTTGGGGATGAGGATAGCAAACTCCTCTCCTCCACACTTCCCAATGCACTTTCCCCAACACTCTGCATCACTTCTATCCCCTCACCTACTCCGTACTTTCCTATCGCCTCACCTCATTTCTCTATTTTTACTCCTGTACTCCTGCTCCCCGTCTTATTTCTCGAATCGCTTTTCTCTGTCATCCATCCATCGCCCATTTGAATGCATCACAATCCAGAATCGCATGGCTCTTACCAACTGTCTGTCTTTCTGTGGCTCTTTATGTGTATTACCTTCATTTTTCATTTATTTTTTCTTCGATTCCCTAATTACCCTACACCCTATCAACTTTAAGTTGTATTTATAGCTGGTTTTATGTATTTTTCTGATGCTTCACCGGGTTGTTTCAGTTCCAACTCAAGCTGAAAAAGCGCACTGTACCTAATAGACAGCACATAAACGTCATTATTAAACACTAACAGTTTGAACCTGTTTGTTTATTTCCTGTTAAAATTATTCGTTGTTTTCTAGATTTTTGTAAGGTTCCTGCAACCCTAATCTAGTCTGATGAGTGTTGACTTTTCTCTGACAGTTAAATAGGTCCTTCCTTGGAGTCAAGACAGCTAACTTCATGCACATTCATGGGTGGTTGACAAGGCAGGATGTCGTGTTCTGACTTGCGGAATACCAGGGATCTGGATGTATACACAGTTTTTGACACTGTATTTTCGTTCTCTCTTTTTCCATGTTTCCACTTTTCATGATTGGGGCAAGTATTTCGTTGATTTACGGAGTAGATTTGATATCTTGTGGACATGGTGGGATATTGTGCCCTCGTAATGTTCCTGCATCTCCCATGTGTTTTTCAACGTCTTCGCAATATCATACCAATGCGAAAGAAGGAATACAAGAAAACGCTAAGCCAAAGCTTCTGATCATCTGTTAATGTTTTCTGAGGGCCTCTTTATTTTATTCTATATTTTGTTACCTTCATGTTTTGCTATCTCTCAAATTACACACTAAAATACTTTACTTTTAATGATACTTCTTTCTTTTGAATTGAATCACGTACAATTTCTTAAGTATAAAGGTAGATAAATTTCTTTAAAAGTGGAAACTTTTTAATTTTTTGTATTGGTATGCCGTTGAAAAGATGTGGCGGAAAACTTCAGAGCCTCAGGAACATGGCAAGATGTTTGACAAGATCGATTCTCAAATTAAGTGATCATTGTAATTCCTGTGTGTGCATTAATGCCTCTTTGTTTTGTGCTAAGCAAAAATGTGCCCTTTCAGCGGAAATATTAAGCTGATTACATGATTTCAGATTAGAACAAGTAGTAATTTTAAAATAAATCGGGTACACCGATATGAATTAGCCGAGCTGTATTTCATTTTATATTCTCTCATTTATTCTATCAATCTGAATTCCTGTATGGGGATATCAGAGTCAAAACACCATTGTTTTGGTGACAAAACGATCTACCAAATACAGATGATTAGATCTCTGAAGTTCAAACTGTTTCTAATATAGCCGAAAAGTCTTTATCCTGCGGTGCGGGCCAATGGCTATGCACTAACTGCTGCACTAGACATAAGATATTAACCTAATTTCCAAAGTTTTTCTTCGAGGATTCCAGTACCTATCAGCTCAGTCATTAAAAAAGCGCTTCAGATTTAGAATAGCCATAAAGGCGCTGTCTCTTCGCGCCGCATTACACTCTCCCCCAGCATTTAACGGAGTTCGAAATCTCGCTCTTTCAAAGAGGCACTTCTAGCAAGTGATAATTGCCTTCCACTGTGAGGTTGTTCACAATGACTGGCAGACACTCTACAAAGCAAGCGACACGCATTTTCACAAAAAACACAGGTTTCATGGCGATCTAAATATAAAATTGGCATAAAGTCGGCGTACCCAGAGGAATGTTGAGTTTTCGTCACGGGTGACACTTAACAGTCGGTATAAAACCGTGAATTGCGCCAAAAATTGCTGCCATATCACTCAGGCTCTTAAAACCTACTAAAGTCCGCCCGAGTCTGAGGCCTTCAAAAGGAAAATTTATGCTGGCGCTTGTAGGAGCCACGGTGCCATCGTTGGACTTTTACTTTTTTCGTCTGGGATGAGTCGGATCTAGGTCTTACGACTCTTTTATTTCGCGGAACATAACCAAGGAGCAGTTACTCCAGAAACACACAGAGTTAGCGAGGAGCAAAAATGAAGAATCATCGCTGGATAATATGCCGACCATTAAATATACCCGTTTTCTTGAAGAAGTCACGTTCGGAAGCAGTCGATGGACATCTTGACGGAAATATTAAGTCTGCTGTCGAAGCTAGCAACTTTACATACAACTCCGTTTCCCTAGGATATCTTTTAACCTTGAGAGCAACTGTACAACTAATACAACTAGTCATAACCGAGGTATTCAGTAATTATTTATGTAGCATGCATGAGCGAATTTTCACCGAGATGATATAATTCATACAGGACATGAATTCTAGCATGTGCACTGCACCACACGATTATTTAATTTTATGTTGTAATTGCATTCAGTGGATGATGTGAAGATGATTTCAATTGGAATATTCCCTGAAAGTTTTCCCTCCGCTGCTTTTGATGTTGTATTCATTTGTTAATATAATTGAATGCATCATCTAATCGAAAGCATTTGGTGATTTAATATTGGCTCGTTTTGGTTAATTGTGATTTTCATGCATGCGTGCAATCATAATATAATGTTGTGGCCTACTTTTGTACATTCGAATGCAAGCGTCACTAATGGGCCGCTGTTTCTGAATTTTCATTCCACATCTCACATCATAGCGGTTAATAATGCATTTAACGGGTATAAAAATTAATGTATACACATAATTGTGCCACAGATCTAATATAAAGCAACCATATCAATCTGAAAGCTTATATCATGCTAACTCCTATTCTTTTTGAGCGAAATGTGTGAACTAATATTTTGGAGAATGCAACACCTGCTAGAAAAAATTTATAATTTTATTTATTTGTTCATTCAAACTGTATAAAGCCTGTTATTGTCTCCGTGCTGGGATAATATCTCCGTTGCATCCCTCTAAATTTTCCCGCAGTGCTTATTCTGCTTGCCAGTGAAGTCGACGTACCGTCGAACTCCATTGTTCTTCGCGCCAGAGGTTTAAGCCCGGGAATGTGAACATTGTGAATGTAGGAGCACCAGTGGAAAAGATATTAGAGTGCTGAAGGTAGAGTAAAGGTGAAGGACTAGCGGAGGCAGGATTTTGGGAGGATGGTATGAGATGAGAGGGTCCGCGGCATTGAAGAAACTAACCCAGATAAACTAACGAGGGATGGCGGAGGTGAAGTCGGTTGCATGCAGAGAAAAAGGATTATTACATTGACGAGGCTTCCAAGGGGAACGAACGGCATCTCTTGCCGTTCCTGCCTCTGTTGTTGTTTTGACTGGTAAGCGACAAGCAAGTGAATAGGGCGCCGAAGAGATGAGAAACAGGGGATCTCTTTTTTTACTCGTGTGAAGAATGGGAGGGAAAGAAATGGTTTATGGGAGCTACAGTTGGAATTGCGAGGCGGAGGGGAGAGGAGGAGGAGTTATGAGCGGTGGAAGGAAGGTAAGAGCGGCTGTGGAGGGAGAGTGGGGGGGAGCGGGGCTGCGGAAGCTGGGGAAAGAAGGCCTGGGAGCAGGGTCTCGCTATAAGGAGGGCTGGATATCGAATCCCGATAAACAACCTGTGGGCCTGTCTCTCTCGACTCTGTATCATCCCACCGCCCTCATCCCCCGGGCCTACTCTTTTTGCCACCCTTTTCATCCCCCTTTTTATCATCCCTCCCTCTCTCTTATTCAGTCTCTCCTCCCAATACCGCTCTTCGCTCCTTCCACACCAACGCGCCAACCCCGAGTTCTCCCCCGTGCCCTCCCACCCCTTCCCCCCTTTAGGATCTCGGATACCTACTCCTCCTCCTATCATCTCCTCCTTGGTTTCGCTTTTCCTCTCCGACGCCCTTCTCCCGCCCTCTCTTCTGTTCTCGCCGTCGCCTGCATCTTCCTTCCCTGTCCCGTCGCATCTCTCGGTTTCCCTTCCAAGCGTCGAAGATATCTCTTATGTGCACATGCTCCGATGCCGAAATGTTTTTCGCTCCAGCTGCCTTGTATTTTTTCATTTTTTGTATCTGTTTGTTTTCTTTTTTTCGTTCCCATTGTAATCCCTTGGTAAGGAAGTATCGCAAGTAGCGTGGCTTGAAAGGATGTTCAATGGCGCCTCTACACTTTCAGACTCTGGGTTTTATTTCTGCGCTGAGAGTACGGTGACTTTGCCTCGTGGATGCGAGTGCGGCTCTCATGGAGTTTTGTCGGGATCAAATAATATTCTTTTAGTATTTATCGATTCTTCTTTGAATAAAAGTGGTGTGCCAGTTAGTTGCCCGTTGATTCACTGCACTTGCTCTGATTTGAGACAAAATAATTGAATAGTATCGCAGTGATTAGTAAAGTGCTGGAGGCAAAGAATGTTGTTAAGTTATCATAATCATTTTCTTCATATATATGTGTCTTCCATTATTTGTACTAATGTGTGTCATTGAACGTAAACTATGTGTGGTTTCATAGTGGCATGGGTGGTACTATCGAAATCGAAAGTACATTAAACCAAATGATAATTAATTGGTTTTTCTTGGAGTTATACACCATTTAATATATTTAGCGTGGAATTTCTTCAAAAAGTACTTCATGAAACACCAATTTTGCAGAGTGTGCACCTATTCCTCGGTAGAATTTCCAGCTCTTATTCCATGCTTATTGAATTTTGATAAAATATTCATAGACTGCCGCGATACGATCATAATGTGTGAGTAACCTGCTGCCTCATTGAGTTTTTGCTCTATATATCCCATTCTACAAATAAGTATGTTAAGTCTCTCCAAGATTAATAACGATCATAGTAACGCTTAACTCTACCTCGAGGTGTTTACTGAATGGTGTGCTCTTGAATCCTAAAGGTGTCCTTAAAAAAAATGAATTTAACTGAGATAACATGGGATATCATATAATGGACGATATCAACAAAAGGAAAACATAACTGCTCAAGGATGTAATTTTCGTGAACGAAAAGCACAAAACCTTAGACTGTATGCATAGTTAACTAATTTTTTACTTTGACATTTTTCAACTATGAGTAAAATGTAAAATTAAGCCAAAGATATTATATAAAATACTATTTGCGATCTAATTTCGGTATTTTGCTTGATTTAATTGGTATAAAAATTAATAGTTTTAGCTGTAATAATTGGTAAAGAGTGATACATTCTCTCTATTATGCACAGTAAAGGAGAGAAAAGTTATTAATTTCCCAATTAAAGAAAACTTATTTGTGAATTTGACTCAATTCCTATTGTAGGAAGTTTGTGCAGTGTGTTTCATACAGATTATTCTACACTTTGTAAGCAAAATAGCGCAGTTGATGGGTCAAAGTACCTTTGGTTGTTGTATTTAATCATATAATCGAGAAAAAAATGGTATCTCTGAGCTAAATCATTATATTTCAACCGTACTTATCTACTGTCTTGGATGGACTCTAAACAGGTGATTGCGCATTCACGATGAGGACGGGGAAGGTATCTAATTCTGTCCATTGATGGGTAGTTAGTCACCGAAACATTTTTTTAAATATGGGATACGGCTAGGTAGTTAGAGGGCGTATTAGCTGTATATTCAATGCCTTACCAGTTTAATTCTAATCTTATTAAAACTTGCAAGGGGTCATTGTACTGATTACGTTTGCCATGTTATCCTCCTATGGTATGAAATCCGTAACAGCGTCTAAAATTTTTGAACCCGTCCTCTTTACGTAGGAAGTGCGTTAGCTACTCAATCAACCCGACTCCTAAGTCAGTTTAGATCTTTGCATAATTTCTTGCAAGGTTTTGCTTGAGAGAAGAGAAACGCTGAAATTTGCTCCATGATCATGAAATTTACATATTGATTGCATTTTCAACGCCATTAAGGACCTGGAACTTCGATTGTAATTGAGCGGTTTTACCCTGCAGATCACCATCATCTTACCCCATCGATAGAATAATCGCCTGAGCTGAAATGCTTTCCATGGAGGCCTCCTCCTCTTGGTCTTTTAATTGTACAACGATACACCCTTATATTCATCAGTGGTTAGGTAAAATCTAATCTTGAAAGCATATCATGTCGTTAACTATGTAAGTACATCATTTTCAAAGGTGGTGTCCACATATTCGTTGAGGTATCACGCTACGGCTCAGGAACTTTACCTCAGTTTCAATTGAATAGCAATAATTATTCTCTTGATGGGTACACTACGGTATGAAGCCATAAGTATGGAGCATTGTTTCACTTTAATAATGTTACTCATTAAATTCAGAGATAGCACTCAAGTGCAAAAGTGAATTATCGTACATAATAAATCAATATAGATGTAATTTTTACATTTTAGCCTATTTAGAACAGATATTACTTTTTGGTTTTGAAACGAAAAAGATCATAATCATGTGTATTGACTGTGTATTTATTTATTTCGTTTGAATTGAGCTATTTTGGCTGCATTTTGTAGTTTCCCATTATCCTTGGGATTTTAATGAAGGTTATTTTTCACCATAACTTTTCCAACACAAATCTGATCATTAGTAATTTCGCATGCCTATTTTTTGAATCATTTTAGACATAATACATCATATTTTGCTACTGTAAACAATGAAGTCAACAAAATATTGGCATCGAATGGGTTTTTTTGCTGGAATTCATGCTTATCGTTAAAGCTAAAAATAGGCATTCCTGACTACGTTATAGATGTTACGTTTATGGTTGTCTCAGTAGTGTCCACCCCATTTTTTATGCCTTTCAAAAGTGGCCTAATCCAGGTATAATTACCCCTGGAGTGAAAAAATACTTTCTCTCTTATTTTCGAGAAGTGTAATTTATCAAGAAAAAGATTCACATTTAAATGCTTATAACTCAGGACGTCATCATCACTAAAGACATTTTCTGAATGCTCTGCTATTGAGAAGAAAAATGGGAAATTCTTTATTCGTTTAGCAACCAAAATCGATATATTCCTGAAAGTGTTTGTGAAACCTGATTGCAAAGGAATAGGATTACATTTATCGGAGTTTAGTGGGTATGTCAGTTTGTTAGTTGAAGAGGGCGTCTAGGGTCATTGGATATGCTAGGCATAACTTACCTCATAGAGCCTTATTTCTTCATAATTTGACTTTACATGAAAGCTTTAATGTTACTTGTGATCCGATCTTATAAAGTTTCAAAGATATTTTCGCAATAATTACTGAGCTTTAAATATCTTCAAAAGCTCAGGTAATTGGCCATACTCTTTTTCCCGACCGCCTAATTTCTAAAATCCCACTTAAATTCCCTCCTTTTTTGTGTACAATCGTTTGTACTGAACGCACATTTTTTAAAACCAATGTACTATACGTTGAACATTGTGAAAATTATCCGGGTTGTATTTTAATATTCTTGGGATAAAGTCTTAGTGCTTTAGATTTGTGGTCGCCTATGTCGCTTGACTACATAAATGATTGCTGTATTTGCTGCTTCTTGGCATATAAAAACTCGGATGCTTAATTATCAACCGAGTATTATCAGAAAGGCACTCCGTTGAAGGCCACCTAGTGATATCAAATCAATGAACTTATTCTCCGGGGAAAAGACTATTTAGACTAAAGTAACAATGTCATTGTATAAGGTTCTCTGGGCTTCAGTTTTGCAAAACTGAATCATATTTGAACGTAAACATAATACCCATGCCGAAGAATCGACATGTATGAAATATTCATTCATACAAATTTCATTGCTAGATGGAGAACCCAGCAAAGGTGCTAAAATGTTACCAACAACCTCTTCCAAAATTCAGATGTATAATTAATTTTACCTCTCACCTACATCGTGCCTCTAATGCTATGCATCGGTTTTATGTGTATTACATAGGTGCTAACACCATAAATCAAAGAATTATGAATTACCTTCCACAAAATAAATTCCAATTAATCAGCATCTTTTCTTCTTCCGTTCCAGTCCTTAAATTGGTTGGCAGCAACCTCCATTAATTTCTCTTCTCAGCTCTCCGTTTCAGGTCGTAATATGTTCTGTATTGCATATCTTTCATAATTTGGCTCATATCGTCTAGTCGGGGTCTTCCTCTGCAATTATTACTCTCAGATTTTCCTTCAATTGTTCTTTTAACTTGAGTATCTTGCTGTAGTAAATGTCCAATAAGTTTAGCTCTTTTTCTTTAATGATTCTTATTATACTTTTTCTTTCCTCTTGAGCAATTTCAAAGATTTCTTTATTTGTTTATCATTCTGTCCAGCTTACAATCAGCATCCTTCTGTAACACCATGCTTCAAATGATAACAGTCTTTTCATTTCACTTTCCTCTACAGTCCACGATTCCCGTCCATATTGCGCACCTCAAATATAAGGTAACAAAAGGTTTTGGGATGAAAAAAAGAAAATAATTTAACGAAATTTCGACTTGTAGCTTCTCGACGATGGTATAGATAGGATTAGATCAGCTGGTAGAGGTCCATTCGTCCGTTTGGACTGAACCGGCTGACTGTTCTAACTTCGTATTAAAAATATTAATCGGCATTACATTTTAGCCACACAGGGAATGCGTGAGTCTTTCAAAAATAAAATATAATTTTACTCATTGTTTGAACTTAACGGAGGTTACGTAGACTTATGTTTGATGAATGCTATTTGACAGTTTTCGTTTTTTCTGTTTCTTTAAGCCTCGGGAATAGGCGAATAATGTAACTCCCCGAAGGAACATGGCATAGGTTGTCATGAAATTTTAATCGTATAGTGTGAAATTATTCATGTAATTGTCGCTCTTATTATCTAATCGCAAATTCTACCCCACACTTATATTCATACCACACGTGTTGTAGGTAAAGTGTGGTCTTGAAGCTAAGATCGTTTTTGGAATTAGTATAAGGTGGAATTGGAAGATAAGGAATTATTTCCATGCAAGATAAAGTCTTAATTTGAAAACCCATTTATTTGACTTGTACCCGATCAGAAAATAACGAACAAATTGTACGATATGTACTTTTTTGATTTCGGCATTTAGGCTGTATATACACTGTAATATCCATTTCTTAAGCCACTTTACAAACTACTATTAATAGCTGGATGATGTCATTAATATACTTCTTATCTATCATTATAATTAAACTTATACATAATATGTTCATATCTCTCCCTCTATTCTCTACATTTTAAAGTTTTTTCCCCACGACTTTGCTGCTGATAGTGCTTTCTCAGTGACTACCCCAAATTTTTTTACATCGAACTAGGTTACTGTTAAGGTAGCTTTTATCAATAAACCTTGTGAAAATCTCGGTTCGTTGGAAACTCACCCCTGCCCTACGCATCACACCACTTTCTTTTACCGATTACATGGCCCCACTCTAGTTTCCTCTTTCCTTCCTTACACTCTTCAGCTTCCATGCTTTTATCTCCACTTCCCTTCCTCGGCAGGCCTACCTGCCTGCACTCCTCGCCCAAGAGAACTAATATCCTCCTAATTTTCGTCCTTTCTCCTTTCTCTCGCCCGGCACGTTTCGCCATACCCCCATTTTCATCCCTTCCACTCCATCCACCAGATTCTTCCGCTTTCGCCTTGATCCCTCAACCACTCGACTCGATGTGGTCCCCCCTCAGCCCTCCCCACCCTCACGAACTGCCTCCCTCTCACTGCTCTCTCTCCTTCCACCAATTTCCTTTTTACAGAACGAATCGGCTCCCACCTTAACTCACTCTCTTCCTCCCCCGCGATGTTCTCTCATCCCACCCTCCAACTCTTAACAACCCTTCCGCATTTTTCAACTTTTACCACCCCGAAAAAAAAAACTCAACCCTTCCTCTCCCTCACGCTCCACTTTTCACTCTTCGCATCAGCCCTTAAAAGAAAACCACACCCTAGACCACGACGTGCCCGTTTCTTCCCCACCGCCCTCTCCCGTCATCCTTCAGCATCCTCCGAAACCTTCCCAGCCTCCTCCTCAACTCCCCACCCCGCCCGTGGCGAGGCAAAAAACCATGCCGCCCCCTTCCGACCCATCCCTTCGCGGCGCCATCATCTCTCCCGGTATCCCGTCTGAAATGTGCTCCCAATCCCTTATGCCATGCCCTAGTGCACATTCTCCTTCTCACTCCTTTCTCTCTCTTCTTCACTCCTTCTCTCTTTGCTTCCATTCCTCTCTTTTAGGGTCCACGCTTCGCACGACAGACACCCCCGTCTCTCCCTCCACCGCCGCTGCCTCCGTGTATTTTCTAAAGGCCTATAGAAAGCTCACTCCCCCCCTTCGTCTCCCGCTCACCTCTTCCTCCCCCATCCAAAATCCTAACACTCCCTGCAAGGTGTGGGTGGGCTCGGCGTAGAACAAGCGAGGAGGAAGGAAAGAGATGGAACCCAGCCACATTGAAAGGCATTTTAATTGCGCGCCTTCGTCCCACAGCCTTACTCCTCAGGTCCCTCCCACGTTCCCTTCATTCCTCAACCTTCCCATCCCCCCCCGCTTTTCAATGCCTTTCCCATGATGGCCCTCTCCTCGCCATCGACACGACCGAGCCCGCCAGCCAGCTTTCCTCGTCTGTCTCCTCTCTCTCTCTCGCCCATGTCACCTTTAAACATCATCCCCCGTGGGCAAGGTGCATGAGGAAGGGCCTCGCACTCGGGTTGGTCGACTATCCCCAACCCGTCACCATCTCTCTCTTTCTCTCTCCGTGTGTCCCGCTAACCCACATAACGTGCAAGCCCTCCTCTACCGTCGCTCCAACCCACCCGGCCACGCCCCGCTCCACCTCCCCGTCTCTCTTTTTCAACCGCGTACAATCATCTCATAATGTTCGAGTGCTAGCTGCTGCTGCACCCGCTGCCTTTCGCACGCCTCCTCTTTCCCCACTCCATCCCTCACATTTTCAAGCCCCTCTTCCCCCCTCCCACCCCTTGCTCTCATCCTCCCCCCCGGGTCGCCTCTTTCATTCGCTCTGTTCCCTCCTGATCCCTCCGTCCCGCCCCACGCCTCGCCCACTCATCCTCTTCCCTCTCCTCTCTACTTCGATCCTTCCGTATCGCGAATTATATCGCTCGCGCGAATGTTTTCAGCGTGGTTCACTGGGGCGAGAGAGAATCGGGGGAGTGGGAGGGATGGAGGCGAGCAGGGGAATGTGGGAGTTGGCACGTGCGACTAATTTCGCTCCAGCTCTCATTTCCTGATCAGGTTGCTGCTTGTGGCTGAGTTTTTGACCATCCTTGACGAGGTCCCGAGACAATTAAATGGCGGAGATTTTTAAAAATCCGAATCCGCATCCCTTCTCTTGTTGAAAGTACGACGCACGGTATTTCTTTGGATACGATGTGGCGCTTTAACGCCAAATAATTAATGTTGGAAGTGGAAGATCTTGTAGACTAACAAATTTCTCCTTTCCCACTATCCATTCTCTAGATATCCCGCTCTTATCAAATCATGCGGCATCAAATAGAGGCTCCTATCAACAAGACCCCGAAGTAGAACCTAGATTCAATGGACCTACGATTTTTACTTTAACGCTCTAATTATTTTTAAATGGACGTACAAATTCGTATCTCTTTCCGCCTTCTGAAGAGAGTGAGGCGTTCTTCATACCTAGCTTCTTTTTCTCAGAACTACGGAAAAGTGTACACTAGTTTCCCAAGACGATACTATCAGGAAAAGTACAAGTGTGGTCGTTAATTTTATGTTGCAGAATACAGTTACAACATGGCTGCTGTGAGATGAGTGCCGTGGCAGAGTATTACATTACGAGGCGCCAAAATCAAAACACACTCACAGAACATATTAACGGGTCCCGATTCCTATTTCATGCTGTTATTAGGAAACAATAAATGTCCAGTTGTCCTAGGTAGGAATATGAGAAATTAGATTCTAACGAGACTTTCTTCAAAAGACAACTTATTACCAATATCTATCCATTATCCCGTCAGTCTCTAAAAATAGCTTTCAAACCGAACTTAACCGTTGGAGACGTTAGCGGTGCCAACACGCTAGAGCTGGGAGCCGACGGCATTTTTGTGGACGTTTCACCCCTTGGGTGGTGCCCAATTTTTTATTGACCAGAGGAATGGTTTCTAATGTGTACTATTGGGTAAAGCATCTTATCAACATTTTTGCCCATGAGTTTGAGAAATTCATAAAAATACGATTATTTACATCTTCGCGGCCATGAAGCTAAATAATAACCTGCTAAGGATTAACTTATCTCCCTTATACATCGAACAAAGTTCGGTCACCATATTCATTTCTTAAAATTAACTCGTTATTTAGCATTACAGTTATCCATGTTCTAAGTGGTGAAAACCAACCCAGGTTGTATTCGAACACGCGGCCTTAGAATAAGCTGGTGAGGACTTCATCTCCACCGAGGCCTATAATCGTATATGTCACATTACGTGGTAAATATCCGCACACGTTTGACCACATTCATAAAATATAAAGATTGAGGGTAAAATGTGGAACATTACATGACACGCTTCTACCAAAGTCAAATGCAACTACAAAACATGCTTCTCTTGCAGATTCCGCACCAGCGAGAGGCTAGCTCTTTTTAACCTCGAATCATAGCCATGTCTGATACGCCTCCACCTATTACTTATTTGAAGTAGCGTTACATATGATCTAGGTTCGAGAAGAAGAACATAAGACCAAAACGCTATCTGTTACGGTTACTCTGGTGGCATGTTTGTATGAGGTCGAGGATGGGTCGTGTCGCTCGGAAGGGAGGAACGTCGCTTTCCTTCCCCTCGGGGAAAGAATAGAGCGGTGTCAAAAGTGTGTGCTGCGTGTGGACGGGGGCAGGAAAGAGAAAGGGAATTGTGCGTGGGTGAGGGAATTGCGTGGGAGTGAGGGAGAGAGAATTCGGTGGAGGAAGTTCGATGGGGGGAGGAGGGAGAAGTGAGAGGACGCCATTCACGAGTAAGCACGAGGCAGTTCCGTTCTCATCCCGCATTCCCATGGATTGACAACCGTGAAATTTATTTTCGGATTTTTTTCCATCCGTTATCATCTTTTATATTTTTTTTGCTCGAACGAAGAAATTTTGATTGATTGTTTTTGTGATAGGTGGTTTAAAAATATGACAAGGACCTTCCAACCTTATTGTCCCCTTTCATTCGTTCTCCCGGCCTCGTACATTGCCTCTCACTCAACCGCCGCCGCATCCCTGATCCATAACCCGGGGAATCAGCGAAACTGCGCGGACGAATAATTGGAAAAGTTTTTCGCCGGAATTCGTGGAAATGTTTTTGGTCTCGATTTATTCTTTTTTACATTCGAGATTTCTCAATTCCTTTTAATCGCGAGGTTGTTTTCAAAAAATTGCTGAATTTCCTGGTCAAAGAGCATTGGCCAATTATATGGAAGGATTGCGTGCAAGCGAACGATTTCTCGTTGGGTTCGTGTGACGGGATGCCAATGGATGAGAGCGATAATTGAAGCTGTGAGACATCGGCAATTCATCACCTCAGCTTGAAATTTTCGCCCTGTTTTCTCGGGATAATCTAATGACGCCTTTTTCTATTATATTCCGCGAGAATTCTGAATTCACCATTATTATCTGGAGCAGATTTTTCGAGCGATTTTAGTTCGTTATCTAAAATTATTAGAGTGTTAAATTAAATTTCACATTCATTCACTTTATATCGTGTGAGATGATGATATGATCATGTTTATTTGGCATTATAACGATTAAAATATGATTCAGTGATGTATTTACTGTGCGATTATTTGGTTGCCCGTGCACTTCCTATAATTAGGCTGCTAATTTCAAAGCCGGTGAATAAAAATACATTTGCTTTTGCCATAATGCAGCATTATTTCACTGGATGTGTTAAGCCATTATTGAAGAACTAGGGTCTGTTATCTGAATTTTCCATCCAGTTTTTGAGCCTGTTCCGAGCACCACAAGGATGTGCACCGGATCCATGCTAGTACTAATGTTTGCCGCTTCCCATTATCAGGGATGTTTATCGACCTCCCTGTCGAAATCTACCTTGTTTAGTCTGAGCTGAGCAGGGTCACTTCGAGTAGGCTGTGGTTGTTCACCACGCACGGAGGGCTTTAGGGAGGGAGAGGTTATGTATGTACTTTGTTTCCTCTTAAGGGTAATGGTGACTAGTATTCAGAGGGACTATTCTCTCCTGGTGAAGAAAACTAGGCCTCGGAACAGGTTAACTAAGACCTAAACCTTAAAGTAACAAAGATAGACACATTAAGTGCTTTATCGGGTTGCTAATGAATAATTCATGTAAATTATTAGCATACAATATTTATAGAACAATGTCAGAATATATCCATGAGCCCTTTTTACTATAATTTCTTTTTTACTTTGTTTTAATATCATGTGGTCAATTTTTAAATCATATTCATGGTTCCTTATTTCATAATACTCATTTCCTCCATCCTTGTGCACATTCGCGGGTACGATGTTCGCATTGACGGTAGTCATAATATTAGTAAATGATCAGGTTTTGCCTGATTAGAGTCTTTTATGACTTAAAGGAAAGTAAGCAATAATATTCAGATATATGAAATACATTTGACCGCGAATTTAAACCATCTTATTTTTGTCCTTAAAGCAAACATATTTCCCCCTGTTTTTATCTTCTCTTTGATCCATGGCTTATTTCAAGATCCTCTCACTGTGTAGAAACAACTATTCCCAGCCTTTTTATTACCGCCAGTTGAACTTGATCAGAAGAACTTGGCTGACTTTAATTTCACTGCGGAGTACAGAATTCGTGTAAGTAATTGTCCCTTAATGACCTCTGTGTACTGGGAGTCTCTCATGATCCTCTGCTATCAAATGTAGTGTTCACGTTTCCGAATATTAAAGTCTCCCTAGAGACTCAGGCTTCGGAGTGCTTTGAGAGGCACTTATTAATGCAGACCTACATCTGCAAATCTGCATCCTACTTTTTATGTACTGCAAAGGCTGAGACGTTATACCCTAGAGCCCGCATTACTGTGCTTTCCCTGATTTTTGCAATCTTAGTTTCACTGCTCGTCAATCATTTCAATTCTATACCTAATCATCCTACCTCCCTGTCCAAACTTTTTGACCCGGAAACCAATAAGGATATTTCTGAAAATATCCCGTGAGAATTATAAGACTGATAAATAAGGTTTGAGCACAGCGGGTTATGCCATCTTCAAATTATTCGAAGAGATGTACGTCGCAAATATATTTTTGAGATATTGTTATTTTCTTGCTGCTCCTGAAATTTCAGCGTTACGCCACATGACTGCGCTTTTTGGCTCATACTTTTTTCTGTTTTACATTTGTAATATTTCGTTCTCATCCATGTTTAAAAATGATTGTTTGAGCGTTTGTTTTTTCTTTTATATTTATGTACAGGTTTATGCCGATCTTGATGAAATATTGTATGCACAATTAAGAATTGTCATTTACTCCTTATTTTGAAGTGACTACCTCTTGCCCTCTCTTTTTACCTCTAGCAAAATTAAGCGTGCAGCTTCGCCGTTTTCAACGAATATCTCGAAAACTGTGAAGAGATTGATATACTGTGGAGGAATAGAGGCTGGTATTCTAAAATCAGAACAAATGGCCGTAACAAATAGTGTCTAACATCCAATGTCTACTTCTACATCCACGAAGTACCCCAACAGCCACCTCTATAATGAGAGGCACGGAGTGATTCCACGCCAGGTATGCAGCTATCGTCTCAGTTCAAATTATAACCTCACTTCTCCCCGACCCACCCCTCCCCCCCTCCACTAGGAGCAGGCTGAAGTGCGGCCAGGAGAACAATGCGTGATCAAACAAGAAACTAGGAGAGGTCTACGGAGACGAGGATGCTAACATGCAGTGCACTCGTTGAGATACAGCTACTGTTTTGTATTGCAAATACTTTTAATGTATAAGCACTACGAGATATAAAATCGTGCATAGAACAAATTCAAAATCCTGCTGGGTGTATCAAGTGAGGTGAGTTTTAAATAATGATTTAATGTTATTAAACACTAGTACAATGTGTTATTGACCTAAAAAGGAACTAGAGAGGGTGGGAGTTTCATAGGATTGATATTTCTCAACCTTTATAGTCCATTGTTGGTACTAACTTTAATAATCTATCGGTTCTAAAACTAGCCTTAATAATCCATCGGTTCTGCTGTATATTTCTTGTATGTTTTGGCTATGATAGTTTCCACCGAAATAGGTTGGCTGTAGTAAAATAGGTACGTTGAACTTTCGGTAAAAGATCGTCTGCATTGTGTTTACATAAAAGGTTTAACCTACATTATTCCCTTTAATTAGTTAGATCTTCCCACCCTAATTCCTTTACAAATACGGTGACATTGCTAATTTTACCGTAAATGTTTTTACAAATCTAGCTTCACTCCACCATATTTGTTCTATCTATGAAACAAGTCCTAATTCGTAAGGGCCCCACATACTATTGGCATGCTACAAGAGAGGTCTCACGAAATAAAAATTATATCGCTTCTTTACTTTATCGTCACATTTTCCCAGTATTCTTTTAATAAGCCACAATTAAAATAATCCCGTTCTCAGTCATATTGCATCGTAATGCATTGTAATGCGTCGTTAGAAAAATTTTGATACCCACTAGTCCTTAAAGCTGGTATATTTTTACTTCTCTTCAGCTTCAAGTTCAGTGTTACGCTTTTTTCGGCTTAAACTCAGTTCTTCCGACCTTCGGAACCACAAGGTCGCTTTATACGTCTCTTGCTTTTCTTACCCGGTCGAAGAATCGAAGTGAAAATAAAAAATACCAAGGACAAAGCTGATCGGCCGCGTCATTCTGAAGTCTTTTCACCTTTATTTCTATCGCATATAGACCATCATCCATCACCATTTTATCCACGCTCCAGCTGTCATTTGGAGGGCCTTATCTTCCCTCTCCCTATCATGAAGAAGGTAATATGAGACGTCACCTTACCGCACCTCGGAACCGAAAAAATATTAGCACTCAAACAATCCTCCGGCATGGCTCTCAAGAACCTGCAAATATCCCCTATATGCGACCATAGTCAAGATAACAGCTGCTGTCCACCAGCTCCGACAAGTATTTTTTTCGGGAAAATCTAGAATGTTATGCGAGAATGAAATTGTGCCACTAGTGTTTCTAGTCTCCTTCGCTCGTACCTTTCTTTACCCTTTCCTTTTCCCTCCTTCGTCCTCTGTCCGCCTCTTCTGCGTTCCACCAACGCCTCGTCGGCCTCATTCCGGCTGGTCCCAATGCGTCGCGACACAGCCTCCTCAGCGATCATCCCTCATCTTCCTGCAACTCGTCCCCGCTCTCGCCTAATATGTCGTACGCGTCATTCATTCCCCTCACCTCATTTATATTTTCCAAACGTGTTCACTCCTCTCATCGACCTCCACCCCAAGGTCCCTACACTTTTTTTACGAGTGTGATATTCGCTGGGACGACACGGGATCTCGCAGGTCACTCCAGCTACGGAGGTATTTACACCCTACTCTCTCTCTCTCTCTTGAGCCCCGTCGGCCTCTCAATCCTCCATCCCTCTCCCACGTCACGTGTCCCCGAAACTTCCCTGTCGCTTTCCTTCTTTTTCGTACCCATACGTGCGCGCGAGCGCCATCTTTCCCTTTTTCCACCTAAAGTTGGAGGGACCACAACTGCGTCCCTGTGGCACCACCTCTTCCCTCCTCACCACGCAACGCTCCGTTTCAATTCCCTTGGAGTTTCCCGCCCTCTCATTCTCATCTCAAGACGCTTCTCCATTCTTTCGCATCTTTCAGAGTGAACCGTGACCATCCAGTCTCAATTGCGCTAACCCTTTCTTTATATTTTGATTTATGTTTTTATTTTTTCCTCTCGTTGAAATCGCTTCCATAACCCGTCGGTATTTAACTCTAGGTGGAGCTCAAGGTAGGTACAGTACTATGTATTTACTTTATATAACATTGCTTTAAATTACCGATGCTAGAGAGCATTTGCCTAAATTTTTCTACCGGTCCTTATTTTAAAAGTAATTCTTATTTTACTGAAATTTCCCTAGCGGATGTCACATATCTAAGTTCTCTACAGGAACTGCCAGATATTTTGGTGCTGCTTTCTCATAATTTTAAATTCACTTGTCTTTATCAGCTTACACTCCACGGGGAAATAGTGTTAATCTCTGACCCAATCGCATTAGTGGGTAATAATCCGGGGTTCTGCATTCCATGCCATCGTTAATGGAAACATGTTGGTTTGATTTTCCCCAGTGATGCCTCTCGTTCTCTTCTAGTTTTAACTGCTTTAAAATCACCTTCCTTCTTACGCCTTTTTCATTTACCTCTAATCCATTTCTTAGATACTTTTTCATTCGGTTCCCGTGACGACATACACTATGCATTTCTTCTTGTTCTATCTGTGTTTATCAAACATACATTTCTTCTGCGGCATTTGCTCAGAACGGCCTACATTTAGAAGGGGTCACACAATCCCGTTCGCTGAAAAATATCATATCATATTTCCCCTTTCTGTATCCCTTCCGACGTAGGGTCAACGCGTCAACAGACTAGGGTTGTGCGTATCCTGACGTGTGGGTAGGAAGACGGCCGCTGAGAAGGATTGTTTGGTTTCCAATGTTGAAAGCTGAGAAGACTGCACGGGGAGTGGTATTTGTTGGTGGTCAAGTGAGGGAAGAAACTAGTCTGAAGGGAGGCAGTCAACGGAACAGAGTTGGTAGTACTTTGATTTTTATAAATCAGACAGGAAGTGGCTGAATGTCTACACCTCGACTTTACGTTATTAAAGTGTATGAGAAGTTATCGTTTCTAGTTGCTTATGGCGTATTTGTGAATTATTTGAACCATCAACAGTTTTTAAACAGCAAGTTCCTAAATCCGTTTATGGGGATTGCCATCAACTGAAATTTGATGAAATGTGCAAGTAGTGCGCGTAGTAAAACCTTTATTGAGCGATAAGAACTGTTAAGATTTTCCATTTGATTGTGCGATTTCATTGAGTTTACTGAGCGATAAAAACTGTTAAGATTTTTCATTTGATTGAAAAGGCAATTTTGTCCCGAGTTGTTGAGGTAATTGCAGTTTTTATAAAAATGATGATATAGATATGCAACTTTAACCTTATGCGCAATTCATATTACTGGCGCGAACCAAAGAATGTGCTAAATTAAGTATCTACACCCACGAGCCGTTAACTGATTCACTGTATCCAATAGATCTCGCACTCAGTGCCAGCCTGTATAGTGTCTGTATAGTGAATATCTGTTTTGTATCCAATACAACATTACTGCTACCATTAAAATCACGCTAATGAATGTATATTTTGCTCTATGGCTTTGTAGACCTTTTGAATTAACAATTTTTTATCTCAGCGGTGTATGTGTGGCTTCTTTTTACATTCTCTGAGGGATATTTTGTGCAGTCGGCTTCTATTTTTGTGCTAATAATTATGAAAACATAACGGAAAAAATTAAATTAAACCATTCTATGACCTGTGAAACTACTTAATAAACAAAAATGAAAATTAACTCTTGCCCCGGAGTGCCTACATGTCGGTGAAAGTCGTCGGGGAAATGGTTTCGTCGCGAAAAGACACACCGTTAATTAAAGAAATGCTGAAAAGAACGACATGAAATAAAAATGGTTAAGTTTGGAAATATGGATACATTTATATCCTGTTGGTATGAGAGACATGTTGCCCTGCCATTCTGTCTTGATTTGAGATAAGGTTGGGCACGGCTGAGAGAGGGAAAATATCGACCGATAATTCTAGGGAAGATAACGCCCAAAGTAAAAGAACTTTCCGAATTTCTTTCTATTCACGCAATTCAAGAATGTCAGGTGCATAGTTTTGGCCAAACTTAAGCTGTTTATTTGCGCAGAAAGACCATTCTCTTTTTATAATTAATTTTTAATGTTACGATAAATGACCATACTGCACTCATCTTAATTAAGGTACAGTTTTATTCTCTGAAAACTTAGTTGGTAGTTAGTAGTATAATCATAGTTATTAGTAGATTCACCTTTTGAAAATGTTCTTAGACTAATATCTTTGCGGACAAAATATCAAGACTAAACGCCAGATTGAGTATATTTGTAAATATGTATTTTCGTGTGTAAAGCCATCAAAGCTGAAAACTATGAACTAATATACTGAATAAAATATATACTCATATACTTGGGACGTAATTCTAAACTTTATCGTGACTGGTGGTTAACAGCTCCTGTTCGAGCAGCGTTAATGCCGAATTCTAACATAGAAGATGAGATCAACAAAAACTTAACTATGTTTAACAAACATAGTTATCTCTGGTTCTTGTTTATTGATACTTCTGTTATACATCAAAAATTTCCAGTCAGTGAAAAGCCTTTATCTTTACTCAGTCCATTTACATCTTTAGCTAGTAAACATGTGACATGGGACATGTGTGGTTTGAAAGTCATTTAAATTGTTAAAGAATCAATGTATTCATTATAATATTTTGTTGCTGAAGTAAGTTTCGTTTGTGACTTATCAAAGGCAAAAATCCGTCTCCCAATGCATCAGTTTTCATACTCAAAGAATCTCGTCGTCACAAGTTGAAAAATATTCACCTGGACAAGGACTTATTCCGGACACTTGAGGCTAAATAGAATCAGCATGGGGTTAAAAGTTGGGCCTCTAGTAATATTTTGACCTTAAGTATTAACTATGGATGCCTATCATGGGATTTTAATGTTATACCCAAGAAAAAAATCTCCAGCCGAGCGGGTGTTCTTTACTTTCTTCTTATATGTTTGGTTTTTGTTTTCTCAAGGGAGTTCAAAATTCTCGCGGCTTAGCTCCGCTTTTTCATGCTACAACCTCAGTTCCTAAAAATCTAGATACTTTATGCTCTTTCTATAAATAGTAGGATATTATGATGTGTCCTTTAGCTAAATAATGGAATATGTGTGTAGTCTCAAAGTTATTCCAAATTTAAAAACAACCCATGTATCCACTAATTATTTTATCGTTCAAGTGAGTTTCGTTTGTGTGTCACAAGTGTCATCAATTGGTCTCCCCCAATTAGAGCCAACCCAAAGTGCTAATGAACAGCTTAGGCGTCCTGAAGCTAAGTGATGTGTGACATTGCATTTTTTCTCAAGAATATTTTACACACGCGAAACCCTATAGCTAGTAAGTAGGTGAACGTGTCAAAATTGGATTTCTGCACGAATGTTTGGTATTTTCATTGACAATTATCATTGTGAATTCCAAAGTAATTCGATTGACATTGTCATGGCTTTAAACGGGGCTCCACGATCAGATTCGAAATGCTTTGCCCTGCCGTTGACCATGGTGACACTACGCACTTTGAAATTGAATCTGAAGTTTTCTTGCTTCCTGGGCGTTTAAACAAAGCATTTGTGGATATTATAACAGAAACAACAATTCCACTTTTCCTCAGGATTTCCTCTTTAAAAGTGCAACCATTGTCTCTGTTTTATTATGACGAACTTCCACGATATTTCGCCTGAATCTGTTGACAACCTTTGTGGATATCTATATTAGCTGGCCTCTGTTCCGTGGGAATGCCCCTGTTGTGTTGATAAGAAGAATTTTAAAGTAAACATAATATTTTGACTTCATTCTTCCGATGCCTGTTTTGCAATCTTAGTCGAATTCTCAAGATAAAAATTGAAATCTCGCAAATGTTTAATGAAAAATGACGATGATATGATTTTTACACCTAAAAAATAATTGATTGAGAAAAGCTCGTAAAAATAATCACTATCAGATTATCATCCTCCGTCTTAATTGATTTTGACTCTGGCATACGCCTTAGAATGAAAGACTGGTTCCTTAGTTTACTACCTTAGAGATCAACAACTGTACATTCTCGGTTTAAATTTGTTCCTCTCCGCTATTTTTTGTATTTGGTACAACGATTCCAGTCTGCATAAATTTTCCGTAAATATTTATTCATGCAACTTTTAATTGTATTTTAGAAACGAGAGTGTGCTAGAAGCAAAAGCAGCTCATGAAGAGGGAAACAAGTTATCATTTGTAATTCGAGAGTCAACAAGCGCGTTCCATGGAGCTGCTCGAGGCCTCGTAGTGAGAGGGATCCGGGTAGAGAGAGGAAGATTTTCATTGCGATCCCGAAGCGACGCGCGTAATTATATACATGTATACGTCCCCTTGGTCCCTAGATTCTGCTGCAGAGGCTCTCTTCCTCTTCAACTCCCTTACTTCCGCAGACATTTCGCTTAGCCCGACTCCACTCACCCAAACCGCTCCTTATCAGTGGGTTTAGTAACTGAGGTTGATCACGTACCGACCCAGATTCCTCCACCTTCCACCCCTTTAGCGCCCCTCTTCCCCACACCACGACGTTGTCGCGATCCTCATTTGAAGCAAATCAGAATTCTTGTTTCCTACTGCCATCGCACTCACATAAATACCAACTCACGCATTCCCTCTAGCTCGTATAGGACGACGCACCCACTTTCATGCGAGTGTCTGAGGGCAAATGAAGTGCTGTGGAGCTCAGGGAATGAGATAGGCAAGTAATACACGCCCCGCGCTTATATTCCCGGGATAAACCAGCCCCCTTATCCCCCCATGCTATGCTGTCTGATCCAACTCTCGCGTAACTCTCCTAACACTCGACTTTTGAAAAAAATATAACGCAGAAGAACGTCAATCTCACCCGTCAACCAACCGGCATCGACTCATTCATATCCCCCACACCTCGAAATGCATAGGCAAGCACTCTATATGCGGACGTGTAATGAAACCGAGCGACGATCCGACGTCGTCTTTTCCTCAGTCTAACGCTGACTACGTAGAGGTGCAGGGGTATGACGTGGGCGTGAATGTGCGGGCATGTGTAGGTGCGGTATATGCATGTCTCTGTCTGCCATCACACCTCTCTGCCTGCCTTCCCCACACGCAGTCCTCATATCCCAAGGGCTGCGAACCCATCGGGTCTAGACGCCCCTTTTTTCACCTCTCTCGCACGCTCATTTTTTTTCTTGCTTCCCCAGCTCCGGACTCTTCCCCAGGAAATCCCTCCACAGCCACGCGTACGTCGCGAGGCGCCTGCGACGCCTCCTCCTACTTCTCCCTCATTTGCTCCTATGTTACTTCCCACCCTACCCCCCCAGATACTCCGCGCTTTCCTTCCTTCACTTGTGTTCCGCGTACACCTTTCGTGCGCCAACCCTCCTCCTCTTCCTCATCGTCTTCCTTTCGTCAGTGGGTACTTGTCTCCCCAGGCTCGCGAGAGAGACCCTCCCATGCCTTGTACCGAATGGGATCCTTCAGTTTCGCATTCATCCACGTCTTGTGCCCCGTTTGTTATTTCCCCTCCCCACGCCCAGGGTCTGACGAGTCGTGACGATTCCGGCCGCCCGCGGGGCATAAATCCCTTTTACCAATGCAAGTGAGCGCGAAGGCCTGAAATTGCTGCACAATTTATACGCTTGTGCTTTCCATTCCCGCAGAGCTAAGGGAATTGAAAATGCGAAGTTTTGGATGCAGTTACTTTCATGCCTATTTTTCTAGCTTTATTTTGAAGGCTTTAGTTATTCTTTCTGATTAGTTCTGCCATGAAATAATTCTCGTGCTTGCATCTTTAGTAATGCGTGCACATAAACTTTTTTTAATTCTGCTTTATTCATATTATTTCATGATATTGATGTAATTTTATGGTTTCAGAAACTGATAGAAGTTTCTAATTCAGCTTCAAAAGAGAACGGAGTGTTTAAAATTCTCCACGCATTTTCTACTTTATTATGTACTTAGTCATATTATGATACCTTACTCCATGATTCTCTTTAGCTGTTAATGCAACTTGCCTCACGATAAATTGATTAGAAAGTTGTTCAAACTTTATCACAGACTAACTTCTATCCACGCATACTGAAGTAGTGCATAACAATTTTGGAGGCTGATACTCTTTTAATAGGTTTTCTTTCCCCCAAATCTTCACCAATTCCAAGGATTCCAAGGTTTAGAGATCTGAATCAGGAATATTAGTTTTGAGAGTGCTTTTTTGCATCCTATTTTAGGAGAAATTCTTAGCGCGATTACTCATCGGGTAGTTGATAATTGTATATTTGAAACAACCTTTTTTTTAAATCACCAGCCTTATGATGTACTTGTTTATAAAGAATTGGCACATTATGAATGAAGTGAGAATTCGCATCTCATACCGATGGTGGAACTTATCGTTGCATTTTAGGTAGCTAATTCTTGCTTTTCCAATATCCCGTGATGTTCATTCTCACCTGGTGTGTTTCCTAATGACTCAGCCCCGAGGCATGCTCAAGGGACTGAAAACTATTTTCTTCTCTTTTCAGTGGCAAAAATTCCTTCAGAGTGCTGGTTGAAATATGTTTAGAATGTAGATGAAATCCGTTCCAGGAAAAAGAAAATGACTCAGTGCATTTCTTCGCAAAGAAATAGGAAAGAATTTAATACTTGTTACTTGAAAAACTTGAACATGAATGAAAAAACAGCTTTTTTGAGCTTGCATTAAGTTTCCTTCATATTCCTCGCTATTATTTGATGCCCTATCCTTTCTTCACTTTCATTGTCGCTCTGTATCACCGCATTCATATCTCCTCCTCCGCCACATCTTCCTATCATGTTTAAATTTCATTCTCAGCATGCGGGATCCTTCTTCTTCGCAACCTCGACGAGAACCCCCTTTTCATGCAGTGGTGGCTCATTTTACCCCTTTTTTCCGAGGCTCTCGTTCCATTTGACCTGAAAACATCCTCCTCTTTCCACAGCAAACTCCCCTTTTCGCCGAGTGTCGCCAATCCAAAACCGCCCCCGACGCATTTTCGACACTATCCGAGCTTGTTTTCGTATTCACAACCTCTCTACTGAATCTGTTTCCCACAATCTACCGAAACCTCTCATCTCCTTCCTGCGACTAGCTCTCCCAAGCTAGTTAGTGACCAAGGTCCTTTTCATTTGCTCGTAATGAATTTGATATTTTGTTTTTCCGGTGTTTGAGTTCCTGTTTTCCTTTCCTACACCCTGCAGCTACCCCCAAATAATGCTATCGGAGCAGGCCGGGAAGTTAATATATGCATGGTGTCCTAAGTTTTCCAATTTTGAGATGCATTTTTTCCTGTGGTCTCTATGCATCCTGTTGATTTAATTTTTTCTCGCTAGCTGGAAGATGTAAATATTGTGAAGAAATCTAAGTGTATAAGAATTTAGTTTGATGTTAATTATTACCTAAAAATAAAACAAAAAATAACGGATACGAAAGAAAAAATGTGCTTTACTTTCTTAAGTATGTAAAATCCCAAGTATAGGCATGAGTAGAAACGAAACCAAAATGACGAGTTGAGTACTACGGAATAGACTAATACACATGCTGCAGCTGGTGGTAAATAAAAAGCTGTTTTAGCTAATTCTATCATCGTGGTATTACATAGTTATTAATCAGGAGCTAGTGAATATGCCATACGTCTCTAGGTTGGTAGGAAATTTCTAAACTACACCTGTCTTATCCTATCAGGCACGTTTGAAGTACCAATTATGATTTTTGTTGTTGGTTGAGTGCGATCCGGGATTTTAATAATTAGTGCGTCGGGCAGCAGAAAAGGAATAATTATTTCAACCCTATAATAATTGTCATCCTCTCAGATACGGAAAACTTTTTTTTATTGGTAGTACATTAAATTATGAACAAAAATGCTCTGATTAAAAATGTTTGGAACAAAAATTATATTGTCGAACCGACTAAATTAAAATGTAAACAGAATGTAGCAGCTAGTTTATGCTGATGTTCACAACTGAAGTATCCGATATCTTCAGGATTTTTCCGTCTTTAATTTCTTTCAGTGTTATTTCTGTGCTGAAATAATTTATCGGACTCGAGCGAACTAGTTTCCTTACCGTTTGTGATGGATCTCTTGGATGTGAAAAATTGAAACTGACCATCTGAAAAAAGTTACAGCCTCAACTCTTTCAAACAATTTTAGAATGTGTCGTAACAAATCTCTCTAACGTAGAATGGCTCTTCTGTCAGAAGATACCTATAAAAGTAACGAATAATAATGTCAAATTGTTTTTATAATAACACTTAAGTTAACATGCAATCCCGCTGAAATCTTTTCGCGTTTAGCGTGCATCTTGCTGACAGAGGCAACAGCACTCGTACAAATAGAAGAACCACCCCTCAGGATTTGAGCCGAGACGAAAAGGTGCTTCCCTTCGATTACTGATCGAATATTGATGTCTCCATTGTAGTATGCTGTTGCTTACCTATAGAGAATAATATTTATAGAGAATAATTAATTTGGCTTTTCCTTAATTTCAATTCCTGTTCGTATTTAATTGCGTTTCTTTGTACAAAAATCTGATGCGTTAAAGGATAGGCTAACTGTAAGCTCTTGGCTACCAAAATGAACATATCGCAACCACCTCTGAAGATTTTTTAAGAAAATTCTTGAAGCGATCTGTTGGTTAGAGAAGGTATTTTGATTGACTGAGCTAATTTTGAAGTCGAAAATTATTTGTTGATAAATTATGTCAAATTAGTATGGAAGTTTATGTAAACAGTAATAATAATTAGAAATAAATATTTAGGAAGGTATTTAAAAATGCATTTTTATCGCAATTAACGGGAAAGCACTAATTATTGATGTTTAAAGCCTTATCATAAGTGTGAATAGTTATGAAATTTATTAGTCAACATAAGCATTCATATTTATCTAAATTGAAGAAGACATGTAATTCGGAGTGATTATTTTCAAATCAAAATTAGCGGAGGTCAGATTAGTTTGATTGAATAAACATTTGCGTTGAATTTTCCTCGGGGATTATATTTTTTACGCTTGTGCACTCTTTAATAAAACTTTTCTTCATGGAGAGGTTGAATTTTCTCCAATGGACTAAAACTCACAGTAAACTTACCAACTTGAGGCGGAAAATTATGAGAAAAATTGCAACTAGTTAAGGGATCTGCTGCAATGCGGGAAAAATGTTGGGCCACAAATTTCTTCTCGCTCAGAAAAACTCTCTAGCTTCCTCAGTGGCGTAAAACAGCGTCTAAATATCTGAGCCAATTAAGTGCATTCCGTGAAACGATAGGGTAGCTAACATTCAGGACAGAAAAATGCTTCTCATGCCGAGGTGAAGAAAAGAGCTTAACTTTAATTTCCGGTGCGTAGGAATGCAGATGGATGTTCAAAAATTAACGACGTAGGTTTTAGATCCATACCGCATGGCTATTTTACATTTTATGCAATGCTCTTGTTCTTCATATTTCTTCATCGGTCACTGGCGAAGAGTAGAAAAAGAGCATAAAATTTAACTCGACTGTTGGGAAAAGATTACGAATTGCGTGAACTAGTGTTATTGGCTAAATATACTAATTTTGTTGTTGGATAGGTGAATAGGATTTTGTTTCGAAAAATCCAACGTAACCTGCACATATTTTTGTGAACTAGATCTCCGGTGATCAAACTGCTAGGTAGATGAAAATGATAGTACCTATTATTGATTTTTGCCGGATACTCTGCCTTAGTGTGAGTTGATTTAGATTAATTAATCAGTCTGTCTCGTCGTTAATTATATCTGTTTCACCGGTTGTGGATTTTTGTTAATTTTAGACATTTTTTGCTATCTCGGGTGAGTGCTTTGGAACAGGTTTTGATATGGTGCTATTCACTTGCGATTTATTCGGCATCTCTTTGATCTGCATTTAGACAGAGATTAGCCGAAAGATAGAGGGAAGGACGCAAAATAGAAAAGGATGAACACAAATGGGGATCGGAATGGTGTGTTCTCGGGTAAAGATAGTTCATTATAGTAATGTCACACACAGTTCTTGGAATAGCTGTCCATGCGATTAGTTTTTTCGTGTATTTCCAAAACGGCTGACAGAAAAAATTAAAGGTGTTCAAAAAATCTTGCTTTAAAATTTTTCCGAAACATCTAACTTGGCTGAAGATCTATTTGACAAGAGATTCCAATTTCTGGTTAGTCAATACTGTAGAGGCTTATAAATCATAGCCAATCGTTATCAAAACTACCGTTGAATGCTTTCTTCGTTCTGTATTCCTGGTTGCTTAAGTGAAATATAAAGTTACAATATGAAATCCACGAAATAATACGGTTAAATGAATGGGAAATACGATATGGGCATTGGCGAGGTAACACAGGTATGATTCAAGATTGAAACTGCGGTTAGGATTCGGGAGATGAATGTTAGCAGTGCAAAGCCACTGCTCCATCATACCTCCGTAAATGCCTTTTGTTTAAGTAGTCTTGATGACCTTGCTGGAAACAATGCGTACGGGGAAGAGCTGCTAAGTGGCGGCATGACGGAGCGGTAGTGATTTATGGGTCAATCGCAGAGAATCCCAAATCCAGTGCCTGTTGTTTAAAATGAAGGAATGTTTTAAGGCTAATCAAGTTATTCAGAGTTTCTCATTAAATTACGAATGCTTACGATCTTTTTGTTTTTCTGTACCTACAATCGAATAGTTTAAAGCAATACAATTATTTCTTCTTCTAAATTTGGTATTATCTTATAGAATTTTAAACAATTGTTTCTTTTTTAAATGTTATTAACATAGGATTCATTTCAGCAGGGCATATTTGTACGTGACGTTGTTTTTTTAATGCTAGTGGAAAGTAATTATTTTCTCTAAAATATCGTCAACATCATTTTTGACACACGTAGGAGCACCGTATACTTCTTACTTCCGTAACTTTCTATCCTTGCCACTTGTGCAACTCTGTATGGCCTAGTTTTCTTTGGCACAGCCTCCAAGGCCTAACAATAGAAGTAGATTAGCTTGTACGCACGTTCTTTGGCCATTCACTGAGACGGGATGACTAAGTCGTGCATAGGCGAAACTTTCGGAAACCTACGAGAACCTCGTACTTTCATCATCTGTTTCAAATTCTTCTCGCGGAAACGGAAAAAGAACCATTTTTTGTGTTCTCACTTTATTTGAGACTGAAGATTTGATTGAAAAATTATTATTTATATACAGGTAGTTATGAAAGTGTTGGTCATCTAGTAGTTTCTGCCATCGGAAAGGTATGAATACCATACGGTGATTTTTTTTCCAAAAGGAATGAATCCATTTAGGCACTCATCATGAGAAAAACGGATGTATAATGAATCCGGATAGAATGGTGCTGTTATGAAACATGGACGTACTTGAATCATCCCAGAGGAAATTAAATCATTTATCATTGAATTCAAGGATCATACGAACAACTATGTTATTAATAATCTAATGCAGGGTTGTAATTCACATTAAGGAATATAAAGCATCTAACGGGAGAATAATGAGAACATATATAATGAGAACATAACTTAGGATCACTCAAGTGACGAATATATAAAAACAGTTTGCCAGAGGAAGGCAGACACGATAAACACAGAGAAACAAAAAATGAACACACAAAGTTTCTTAATATTTCGGAGGACCAAGGTGTATGACCAAGCAATATGTTTCCCAAGATCATAAAGAACTGAAAACCTTGTCTCATGAGATGTACTCATATTCATAGGACTCAAAACGTTTATGGAAAGTGCCGAGAAAAGTGCCCATAGGTTTTGAAACTGAAAATGACAAGCTTCGAAGCAAGAGGAATATTTGAGACCTGGGGAAATAAGCGGATTCGAGGCAGAAGGGAAGAGACAAATGTGCGGAGATGCAGGCGGCTGGCTTTATTCGGGAGAAATTAAGACCGTCGGGTCTCCCCTTTCAGTCACTTCCTCCCCGTTCTCCCACCACGCCGCCCCACCCCGCCCCACCCCCTCCCGCATCCCATTTTACACCGTCTTAACTGAGGAATAAAGATGGAGGTTCGAAACAAAAGGCAAAGACAGGTTAGGAGAAATAGTTGGAGAGGTGGGCGGGACAGAGAGCTTAGCGAAGAAGGGTGGGAGACGAGTGGGAGGAGGGGTGCTCCGATCGGGAGAAGATGAAAGGGGGAGCGTGGGGAAGAGGACATAAGGAGCGTGGGCGCCCTGGAATCGTGGCGGAGTCTGAAGCGGCTGGATGTGGAGGCAAGCCGTTTCCAAACGGAGCGTAAGGTTAGGGATAGCACATACGGATTCAGGCTTTATCTTGCGGCGAGGATTAATGTAGAACTGCTTTTGCATGTTGTCTTTTATGTAATTTTGATGGGAAATGGATTTGAAAAACAATTAAGATTCGTGTCTTAGTTAACCTGTTGTGTGAGCGTATTTGGATTGCCTTAGTAACACAGAAATTATTAACTGTCGAGACAGCTTTCAAATACCTAGCAATTTTTTTTGCCATATTGTCCTCATTGTTTTCCTATTGAGTTATTCACAATTGTTATTTCCGTTCGAGGTGCGCGAATTTTTTTCTTTTCCACCCTCTTTCCTTTACCTTCATCTCTGCCTACGTCCTGATACCTCTCAATATTTTCTCTAATTACTCCTGTCTTCTTTAAATGTTGTCAATTTTTCCTTATCACCTCCCACATCATCAACTCAACTGGTTTCTTCAGTAAGTGCACTAAATTTAATCCCTTTCCTATTCCCTTCACTTATTTTTGAAACGGAAATACTTCTCATTCATTATGTCACCCAGAGGTGAAATACCATTTTCTACTCTAAGCTGCCCTTCATCTTATTCTAGCTAGTTTTTAAATGCTATGATTTACACTTTAAAATAATTGAGCATGCTTTTTTAAATACAATAAGAATAGAAATACAAACAAATATTTACAAATAAGGAAATCTATATATCTTTCTGAAATTCTGCAATGGACATGATAACTCCCATCTTATTCTCTCTCCATAGCTCAAATCTTCCCTAAGAGGAGTGTCGTTAGGACAGTGGGATATTATTGAGAAAAAGATGTGGGAGGAAAGGAGGCTGGCAAAAGGTTGTTGAACTCTGCAATTAGAACTCTCCGGAGGGCAGGACGGTAGAATGGGCGTAGACAATGAAAGGAAAACGTGTGGGACGAAGAAAAGAGACGAGGGAGGACAAGGGAGAGGGCGTCGACAAGAGGATAAGGTGAGGGTGAGAGGAGAGACTTTGGGGGGGAGGGCGGGGGGAGAAAGGCAAAGAGAAGAGGAAGTAGTGAGTGGGATAGGTTGAGAAGCGTGAACGTGGGAAGAGAAGGCTGAAGTGAAAGGTTGAGGAATAGAAATGGCAGTCGGAGAGGAAGAAGGGTGGTATATGGGGGTTAGGTGGGAGATTTCTGCTGCGCGTAGCGAAGGAGATGAAATAGGAGATAGAGAGGGAAGGGTGGTGGGCACTGAGGGCGGGTTGAGGGGAGGTGGTGGAACCAGGGGAAGCAAATTGTTATTCCAGTCTCGACCTTATTCCCTTGAGAAGCACCACACCACGGAGAGGGCGCCCTGCTCCTCCCTCCCCCTCCCCCCCAACCGCCTTTTCTGCGCCCTCAAACCTTTTCTCCCGCGCGTCGTGTACGGCGTGGCTCTCTCGTGCCTCTCCAACCAAACTCACTCCTCGGTTCCGGCGTCTTGTCACCCCGGTAAACTCACCGGCCCGCCCACCGCTAATACGTCTATACATCCACGCGCGCGCTCACGGCGAGCACGTCAAACTGTATTCCGCATCCATTCCTCTCCTCCTCCTCTTAACCGCCTTCGTCCTCCTTTCTAGACGTTTCGTCCCTCTTACCCACCTTCGCATGCTTCCCTCATCGCTGAATCTCCTTCATCTTCTCCTTCTTCGCTTATTCGAGCGTTCTCCTCTGTGCTCCGTAATGTTTATCTCACTTCTCAGTCCTCCTCATTGCGAATTGGGAAAGCGTGAAGCGCTTCAGTATCTATCTTTGATACGCCCTCATGCGTTCAAAATGACAGTGCCTACGGGACTTTGTGTACTACCTTCATAATGGATTTTTTCTTATTTTTGACCTCTTCAAGAATTCTTCTTTTTGAATGGTTTTAGATCTATTAATTTTGACATATTTCCTTTGTATAAGAGAGTATTTGATGAAATTCAGAATTGCTTTAAATTTTATACTTACTACAAAACTCAAGCAAAATGAATTTGGGGAGAAAGTTTCTCTACCAACCGGAAATTAAATATTTCTTGTTCTTGACGGTTATATTTTATATCGCTATCAATTTAGATATCGTCATGTTGCTCTATTGAAATTTCACCTTTCTCATTTCTCCACTGATTAGAATGCCTACTTTATCCCTGTTTTCAACGATTAACACTGTCCCACTACATCTTATTCTTATCCTTTGGATCCACGAGCACGAAATTTCTCACTAATAGAACTTTGTGGAACCAAACACTAGCAATAATACGCTAAAGAAATGTTTTCTAAAAATTACTCATTTATGGTACCGATAAGTCGTTACTATGAATAGCAAGACAAAGCATAAAAATAATAATATTTTCAGCAATTTCGTATTATTTTCCCTCACATTTTATGATCAAGAATGTTTATTAAAATATGTGTTTATATATTATTTTGAATTGTAACATCTAAGATCACTTGAATAAGGTTATCAATATACGTGGTTATATGTAGCCATTTTAGAATAGCACATGAAAGGCAAGCCGCTATAAAAATGCACACAGCTGTTGCAATTCTTGCCTTTTTTAAAAGAGCATTTAAAATTCACCACGAGGAAGACTGAGATCTTCATAGCTTAGCTCAACCTGTTGATCCTCCGGGATGAAAAAGATATTGAGAGAAAATTATCGAGTGGGAGTTATAATCGCCAACAAGTGTCAAGTCGGAAATAGGATTCAAGTGAGAACACGTGGGTTAACTACGTGAACAAGCTGTAGGATTTGTTGAAAAACAATTATTTCCTCTCTCATTTATTACCTCTCATGTGATTTTCTCTCTTTCGACTGGCTTGATAAATTTTTACGCTTTAATCATGAAAATAATTTATTTTTAATTTGCATATACCTGATCCAAATATTTTGCAGAGCTCTATTAATTGATTTTTGGAAGCCCTTTTTATGGCCATTTATTTACCCTCACATAACCGTCAATATTCTGCTATTATAGGGCGTCAAATATTTAATCTCAAACAGGGATTGGATTTTTTATAAAATTTGCTGCTTATATATGTTGCAGAAAACTACTCAGTATCTAATAACTATGCGCTATTAGTAAAAGGAGTAAGTATTTACTCTCACTTTACTCTTACTACTCTTTACTCTCTTTACTCTAAACAAGATTACCTTCCGTAGTAAAACAACATTTGAAAGCTTTCGCTACATTATTACCTAAATTTCTACAGTAAACAAAAAATTATGATAATACTATTTACACTTGGCAGTGGTATCGATGCCAGTCGTAGCTCTTGAGCTCTTATGAATAAATGATAATGAATTATGTTGATAATAATTGTAATTACATTCAATAGGGTATGTAATACATGCATACTCAAGCGATTGCTTTCATCATGCCATTGTTTTAATGATTTCACCAAAAGTCTCTATCTTGAGGTACTGCAGTGCCTATGTTAACGATAGACATCATAAATCCTACCAGAGAGGCAGTAAGAAAACCGAACAATTAAAACAGACCTTATAACCGGTCGGGCACATGAAGCGAGCGAGCTACACCGAGAATTCTCAAATCCATAGCGTTCTCTTTCCCCAAGCGTCAACTCAGCTTTGCGCACGCATTTGTTTCATCTTACCTTTCACGCGTGTTTATCTATTTCCTCTTGGGTTCGGCGTTTTCTCCTTCCTCCGGAAGCCTCTCCTAAGACGATAGCCCCCTCTCTCTCTCGCCCGCGAGGACTTCTCGGGAACATGGCAAAACTTCCCGACTCGATGTCTTCTGGGAGTCCCTCGGGTCTAACTTAGTCCCTCCGCACTTTCCCTTCACCACACTCCATCTCGACATTTCGCTACGCACACCCTCTCCCCGACCCTCTCCCCTTCCCTATTCCCTTCTCACTTTCGACGCGGTGTCTTTGGTCTGCTGATCCACCGATTGTCATCGCATTCTCTTCATCCTGTTCTTCAAGTTTTGGATACCTTCCCTCGCGTGTCAATTCTTTTTCTTGACTACAACGCTGGCCTCCATCGGAAAGTAAAAATTAGTATGCCCCCCTTGGGTTTAAGTAGTACTTTTAATCCAAAATTGAGAAGAAATTCGGTAACAAACATTATTGTTTATCAATTGGCAAATGATTTATATAAATGGTTATGACTGAAAAGTATGAAGCAATAAAAAGTAACATTTCATTTGATTTTTTTGTCTCTAAATCATGTGACTCTTCTCTTCTTCTAACTCTTCAAACTGTACAGTATCGGGAAAGCATTAAGTAATGATTCTTTTTCTAGATGTTTTAAGAGTTTTGTTTAATCAAATCCACATTAAAGCAAATAGTTTGCAAGAAAACTAAGCAGTCACAATTATATAATCACGTGGGGTTCCAACGCGTGGCCTCAGACAAACATGGGCGAGATAACACTCGTCACCAAAGGCGCTGCGATATTGTTGAGTTTTAATGGAAATCCTGTGTTGGAAAGAATGTCATTAATAACTGGAAATGGCGTAGTCTGCAGTAAATCCGTGTAATTATTTTACATGAAGTTCAATTACGTGTCCTCGGAGTATTTTTTCTCTCATCAAACAAAATCTCAAATGTATATATTTCCTTTACCATTTCCAGGTTGTCTTATAGTCCTTCCCTTGTTCCCAGAAGTAGTCAGGGTGTTTCTTTCGGCCTCCTAATTTTGTGTTTATCGCACTTTATTAAAAAACGCCTTTGACTCTACAAATAGGTGTACCGTAATCACATAAGCATTGAAAACCCAATAACTAGGAGTGACATATTGTGAAGGATTGACATATGATCATGTTTCATATGGAGCTTGTTATTTTTCATCCATTTTGAAGCATTATACGTAGCCCGACTGATCCATTTTTTTTTGTCTGTGATCTAACGTATAAAATGCTCCTTATGGTCCAATTTCTCCAATGATCATGAGTCTCTCTACCGGAAATATTCCTATTGCATCTCTTAAACTTCGGATCTTCCTTTCTGTAATTCCAAATTAGTTCATTATTGTAAGCGTTAGTGAGCTTTCAGTTTAAATTCTTGACGAAAGACGCTTACTCCTTTTGTAATGTAATGGTGGAAGGACGGTTTTAACCTTCATACGATATTGAACTGATATCTTTCTTTCTGATTATTGCTTCGGAATTAGCATTAAATAGGCAATTTATAGGAACTTCAGGTTAATGTGCCTTTTTTCTCTGACTTATAGTTATATCAGGTAGTCCAAAAGAAAATCATGAAATATTGTTACTAATGGTTACTTGCTATATTGGGATGACGAAGTTCGAGCACTCTGCGTCTACATTAGATATAATTAAACGATTCATTCATAAAAAATTCATATTAACGACAAAGAGTTTCATTCCGCCGGTCATATCTCATTTAAATGTCATGTATTTTTTTATTTGCTAAATTCATTGGGATTCAATCAATTACAGCTTGCTTATCGTTTCCGTAGGATACATGATAAAATGGCAGTAGTTAAAGGCTGAGGGTTTGAGTTATTGGTAATGAATAATCAAAATATTGCCCCATCTCCAGACTTTATCCCAAAGCGGATGAAAAAGAGTAACAAGCCATTTGTTGATTTGTTCTTCAGATGAGACAGACCTACCTCGAGCTATGAACCTCGAAAGACCTCGGGCTATGAACCTCTGATTATATTTTTATTGTTATCCTTGCCTCTTCTATTATAATAGCGACAAAGCATTGAGTATGGAAGAAAAGTGAGGAATTTATTTAATGTAAATTTTTATTGCCTTGGGCCTTCATTATTTGAATGGGTATGAAATATCAGTTCGATAGATCCCAGTCAAAGCATTGCATATTTCATATTTTGGAATAATGATTTTGATATTGCATGCCTCGAAACAATTGGAATTATAAAATAAAATTTCTTAGCCAAAAAGACGATTTATGAATACTGAGATAATTAAGTGCTTGCGTTTTGTTTTCATAGTGTAAGCTACAGTAAATCCAGTGCATGTGTATTTGGCGTTGGAATAAAAGAATAGCTGTCCTTCTGGTTACCGTCATTTGGAAAACTTAGACAAGATAAATGATAAGGCTTTTATCCATACCTAGAACATTCCAAGGTCCATCTCTAATCCGCCACATGAAACGTTTGCTACCCTCAACGGTTATCGTGTGGATTCAGTCTCCCTCTCCGCTGCCATGTTTTCTCTCACTACGACCCATTTTCTCTCATCACCGCATTTCCCTTATCCTTCACCAGTCCTTGCGCCTTGATCGCGCTTCTTTGTTTCCCTAAATCCCATTTCACTCCGTCCATCGCCCTACCGTATCTCACCTGCTAAAGCAGCGCTAATAATTGTATTCGACTCGTCAATTTCTTTTTTTCATTCACTTCACAAATATGCATCCTTCCGGTTGAACTTCTTCCACATTAGTGAGCCTATTTCGCCTTAAAAAAACTTTTGGAACGGACTGCACTATTATCTATTTACCCATATGAGTTAGCATAAATAAGTGACGTAGTTATGAGTTCGATGCAATTAGGATCACCTGCGTCGTATGATAGGTGATTTGGACAGTATGTGATGGTATTATTTAGTGGCTGGAGGTAAGGTTGAGTGAATCTCAAAATCTTCATCAGACTACTTTAAATGAAAGGCACGAGATCTATTGTTCTACGTCCAAATCCACTGGCATTTACCGCTTTACAGATCCTCTTTACAGAGCTCCCAAATAAGTATCGGTATTCTTATGATAACAATCGTAGAATCTACCTGGTTTTAAAACTTCACCCCGAAGATGGGTGGGTATAATTCTAGCCACTATATCAACCGTGCTTGATGCAGAAGAGAGGATATAGGTGGGGAATGCATGATATTTTATTCACTTATATTATAAAGATGCTGAAATTTCAAAATGTAAATGCAAAATACAGGAATGGGATCAGAAACCAGATTTATCGAATGGGTTTGGTAAAATCATAATTAACTCTCGTACGATTTGGAGTCATCAAGGAAGGAAAACAGGGGCAAGTAAGAAGTCATTAGAAACGGTAACGAGTCCGAGAATCTCAGCAAATTCTATATCTTTAGGGTGTCTATGCTACCGTTGTACATAGTAAGTGCAAATACTTCTCTTGATTTTTCTGTTGGTTGTTGATGTTACTCGTATGTAATACGCGGTGTCCCATTTCCTTGGGTTAGTAGCAAATTCTGTTACTATTCATGCACTCGCGCAGTTTAATGTTTCCTTAAATATTAGCAATATAATCATCATATGTCATAGAGAGTTAAGATTTTAATACACAAGAACACACAAAAAATACTGCTTTACACGGGTGCGTTTTATTTTTACATGCTACGACGCTGACTGAAGGCGGTGGATTTAGATTATTTCCAGAATGTTTTTCGTATTTTTTAATTTACTTAGGTATCTAAGCTATGGTAAACCACGCTAAGCTCTGGCAATTACACATATTTATACAATTACTTCACCCAGGAAAACTTAGTTATTAGCTTAAGTACGCAAGGTAATTGGAAACTGATAATATATTTTTTCATTGGCACTAAGAGAAATACGTAAACATGAAAAAGTTAGCTGGTATTATCACACTACAACCCCTTCAATTACATACAGAAAAGGGTTTCCCTTAATGATAATATCGCAAGAATAATTGTCTTGTTCGGACTTATCCGACCCTAAACTTTACCACTCCTCCGGCTTTACTTCAAGACGAGCCACGATAATTTGTCATATTCAGTGATTATGATTTTTCGTGTAGGACATGAAATAACACACGTTTATTCACCATTTCCCTAGCAAAAATTCAACACCAAACATATTTTTTAAAAGAAATGTTTTTGAGCTTCTTAATTGTTTTTGAATTGCCAATATTGACGCCATACGAAAGTGCAACACTTGAGTAAGCCCTAATAAACCTTGAATTCCAGATTTATTTGCAATCAAAACTGCGAAACAGGTATAAAATGTAGATATTCATGGTAGAAGTATAACTATTTAGGTAGGTTAAGGTTCTTCAATGATCCTTGTATGAATATAGCACCTATCGTGTTTTACGTAATTTACTATTTCAAATGATTTTATTGATTCCTCAATGTTTGATATTTTTTAACTGATATTGCTTTCAATGAAATTTTTTATCATCCCAATAAACATGAATAACCTGATTTCTCACCTCATTATAAAATATTTCTTGGATTGGTTGTTTATAAAGCTTTATTGCTGAAAATGTGGAAAAAATTTAAAAGCAGCTAAGGCAATGAACAGCTGAATATTTAAGTTCCAACTAGGGCATATAGCTCACTGATGTTGATATCGATAAGCCATCAATTTTGTTGTGTTACATAGAGTCAAAATTAAAAGTTTTCTGCATTTAATAAATTCAAATATACTATTATTTCGGCTCGAAAAGTTTTCAGTTGCCATGGTTACAAATGCCACTCGGATACATTCACACTGACTGAAAAGGGATAGCGGTCAAAAATTTTATTTCCGTAGAATCCTGGATTTGATTTATTTCACGTATAGAAAAATTTCCCCGATAAAAATAGAGGACCAAAAAAATGCGCGCCTACAGCAATATATTAATTTTTTTCCTCTCCAGGATATAACGCCTCCAATGCATTTGCTATATTAATACTTTCATAACTCCTGTCATTAGTTCTTATTCGTAAGCAAAATGTAAATGAAAATGTATTAAAGCAAATGGTTAATAAGTAATTGAAATATGACTAATAGTAACAGATGCTAGATATACATAACTTGTTTGCAAAAAATCATGGATAGTAACATATACCGACATTTAATCTTATTTGATCTGGATTTCCTACTATACGAGCGAATAGAGTTTGTCTTCTTCTCTCAGTGTTTGTACTCATTTGTTGCGAATAGCGTAAATCTATTTGTACTTCTTTGAGTTGAAGTTTAATCCGATAAAATCAATATTAATGAAACCCAGACTTTTTATAAATGGAAATTGTAAATCCCTTGCAATATTAATGGCGGCCCTCCATCAAGTTTACCACTGCCCAAAAACATGAAAGCTAAAATGTAAATAAATTTCGTAAGTACCTCCTGTCCGTTTCTTTATAGTGTATGCTTTATTTCAGGTTAATGAATTGACTTGTAAAAGTGTTTTAGCAGTGTAGTGGTCGAGGCGAAATCATCGGGTATTATTGTGAAAAAATGAACAACTTAACCAGCTTATTTAAGCTTGATTGAGCAAAAAAAAGAAAAGCAGAAAGGTACTGCAACGATTTCAAAGAAAATTATTGCGAAGTGAAGAAAGGTGTAAATGAAAATGGCATCCCACAGCGTTACTACAGGGAAATATTGAAATGCATGTTTAAGTCAATAGTTAAAGCTCATTTTCAGCAATCGGACGTTGAAAATTGCAACAGTATTTTTATGGCAAATCGTATCTACATCTACAGTATACCCTGCAAGCAGCCGTATAGGCGAATGGCAGGGGGTGGTAGGTAACCAGCCGTAAAGATATAAGGTTTTGGGAAGTGAAATATTGACTTGCATTATGGGACTATATTTAGTGGAGCTCAGTTTTATTGTGGTCGCTTATTGTTCATGGAAAGAACGAGTTTTTGTACCTATCTGTTCGTGAATGTATCTCTCTTATTTTATCGCTTCTGCCACACCTAGAGATGTATTGAGGCGTCATGATAATATTCTCTGTGTCGCTCTGAAAAATATCAGTTCTGAATTTCTCAAGCAACCTATGCCTAGCGTGTAGTCTCAGAGTCTCTAGGGGCTCCAACCCTTATCTCTGTAAAAGTTGTGAGACACTATATGTTTGCTAGTAGCAGTTTTTAACGAGGTGTGCTAATTATCTTTGTCTTTTATTAATTTTTTTGGTCAAATCTTTATGACCAGGGTCCAAAATTCTCGCGGCGTATATGAGGTGTGTCGTAACCAGAGTGAAGTACTCTCTTTTCCGTCTGATGCAAAGACCTTCCTATTATACGATTAATAAAACCTAGTTTTTTTAAAGCTGTGCCGCATATGTTTTGTATGTGTGTTCCCCACGATGTATCAAAAATTAAGGCAATTCCAAGATATTTTACTGTATATTAAGATATTATGCTAACTTCACCCACAGCATAGGTATGGCATTTGTGCGATGGCTTTCAAACTGAACTGTGAACTGTGGTGCATTTCCTAATATTTATTTCTAGCCTTACTAACTTCTTACTTCTATTACTTCTCCTAGAATCACGAATGAACGTTGTTAAGGTCCTATGACAGAACTTCATCTGTCTGTCAAGTCTGCATCTTTGATTATTTCACAGTAGATAACTGTATTTCCTGCAAATAATCTTAATTTACTGCCAACTCGAGAACTTAGATCATCAATAGAAATAATGATTAAAAGAGGGCCGATCACGCTTCCTTGAGGAGCACCGAATGTGACTTATAACTAATTTTTGTTTTCGATCACTAAGAATGTCCCTCATCCAATTCACAATTTTTTATTAAACCCGCATGGATGCAATATATTAATGAGTTTTTAGTGAGGAACCTTGTCGAATTCCTTGAAATCAAGGAATATCGCGCGTATGAGGTAGGTAGAAGAATTCCTTCCCAAATGAAACAATCTAACGGGTCACCTTTTTGTGTCATAGTCATGTCACTTCTTTGCACCGTTCACAACTAATTGTTTCATTTTCTCATATTTTATTTATCATTTCATGAATTTGTTTTGATATCTCACCCCTCTCTTAGTTAGTGCTCCTCGAAGGTAAACCATTAAAAAATCTTTCCAAATTTTAATTTTCATGATGGCATCACGCAATTCATTTTATTCTGTGGGATCTATTTTGCATGCTACAATGGCGATGCCTTATTCACAATAAAAGTATCCGTTTTCCAAATTAAACTCATATTCTAAATCTTTTCAGAGCATGAATATGATAGTGTATCCTTGCAGGTTTCGTAGCACTTGTCAAAGTCATTCATTACTCACTTTTTGGTGACATTTTTCCATTCTTCAATTTTATCCAATTGTACCTTATGCTTTAGTTAATTTGACTGAACAGTCGAAGGGGAAAAATTCTTTCATTACCTTTTGCAACTGACAGTTAAACGCTCATTTTTTTCGTTTTACTCGGTTGAATTTTAAATGAAAAGCTACCGGACTCCGTTTCACGCCGCTCTATCCCCGCCGCGTTTTATTTTTTCCTTCACTTGTTCCTCACGATCAGCAATTTCATACGTTCCGCGTAGTTCTTGCTGACTATTTTACTACTTAAAGAAAATTATATCTTTTTTTCTAAAATTTACGCTTTCTCCTCCACCTCTAAAGCTCGTGATATCCTTCTTTATCTCTTTCGCTTACTCCTCCATTGCACGCCCTCCTCTGTCTTGACTTTCTCTCCTCTCCCTTCTTTTCCTCATTTCTGCACGACCTCATGTTCAATTTCTCCCGTTCTTCCGAAGTCTTCCCTTTTATTTCCCAGCCTCTTGACCCCCTGCACGACTTCTTTTCTCCACTCCACCATCCGTCCCTCCCTCCTTCCACGCCCCTCCGATCTCTCTCCTGAGCCTCCCATTTTCCTTTCCCCCCGTTTGCCTCCTCATCCGCTGTTCCTCCATTCCAATAATGCAGCTCCCTCTTTCGAATCGCCTCCTCCTCTCATTGTCTTGTTCCTCTTATCCTCCGTTACACGGTGAGTATGGGTGCGGCATGGCGAGGGCTAGTGGCGCGATGGCACGGCGTGAGAGGAGGAGGTTGAGAGGGCAATGTGTGCGAAAGGCGGGAAGGAGATAGCGCCCCCTCCTCCAATACGCGGACGTGCGAGGAATCACGAGGGAACAGCGCGTGGCTCGCTCTCTCCCTCCGCCAAAGGGGTTCCAAACCCGCATAAAAACCCTCTCTATCTCTACCCTTACTCTCCTCCCACTCAATACTTTATCCCTTGGTCTCATCAGCTATCTCCCCTTTTCATTTTGGCGCCTTTACGAGGATCGGCACTTGGCAAATAGTCTCGACTCCAACCTTCCTCCTTTTTTTGGCTTCCCTGCACTTTGCATTGCTCTCTTTCTTACTTTTCCGCACTGCTCATAAATATCTGTTAAAAGGATTTTTTCATGAGTTGATTTGATTTTGTACTGGAGACACTGCAGTAATTCCAATTTTGGTTTTCAGCATGTCCATGAAATTCTTTTGCCTTTAAAATAATTTTCGAATTATGAGAGATTTATACTCAAGATACCTCCCTAGAGGTAGCGTATTCTGTGTTATTATATATTCATCAATAGAGAAATATCTCGCTGTAATTAAGGAAGAAGTTCTAAATATATGCCATTAACAATTATGTTCATCTTCAGACTTTCTTGTCCGTATAAAATAAATATGACAGTTTCATTTAAGAAAATTTGTGTTAAATATTTCAGGAAAATTGATTTTTTCATTCAGGTATTCTTAAAGATATGTGAAATTGCTGAAGGGAAATTCAAAGAAAATGAAATAGAAAAGTCAAGAATTAATCGAGGTCCGATTCTAGAAAATTTCTTTGTTCTTAGAACTATCTGTGAAACAGGTATTTTGCTCCTATTGCAAAAATTGGAAATTATTTTTCCGGTCTTAGATCATAAGCAACTAACTTCTGTCCCTCACTTCAAGATTTTTGTTGAATATTCCCTGGGAAACAAATAAAAGACCACTTAAGTTTTTAAAATGATGGATACAAGAAATAATCGGTTGCATTAAATAAAACTTCTTAAGTCTTTCACTTGGTTCTGAAATCTTGATTGAAATAGTTGACCAGATGCATATTTTAGGCGAATGTAATAATGTATTATGTAAACCAGTTCGATCGTAATTTGAAAAAATTAACGAGGAAAGCGTTGTACCGATGGAGTAAAGCATCATGGCCCCAGATACTGGAGAGGTAAAGTAGCAACACGGACAAGCTTCTAAAGAATGAGCTCCTAGAGAACTAATACGGCAAGAAAGGGCAGCCAAAAATGTGCAATCTAGTCAAAGAGAGGTATAAAGAATGTCGTGTTAGAAGGACGTAAAAACTGGAAGTACAAGAGGGAAGAAAGTAGGAGGATAAAAATTTTTACTGCAAAAAAAAACTACAAGGCCGCTAAGAGTCTAGAATGCTTCGCGTGATGAAATCCTGGTTTCGGATTATGAAAGAAGAGAGGGAGAGATAAAGCAGCTGAAAAATGGAAGGAAAGCGGAAGAGTAAGTGGCGCTTTCCCTTATTATCAGCGCCCCACTGTTTAATCAGGAAAAATGGCGACCGCGAGCAGCACTGCGACATCGTAGAGCATTGAGTCATTCTCGTTAATCTTTTGTGCCTTTTTTTTTAAAGCCAACCTCTCCGCCTCCTTGTTAACGGACCAGCCACTCTACCGCGGCACACAAAAAAACCTCCGCCCTCCTCGTTCAACTCTCGGTGATCCCAACCCCCTCCTTCTTTCCTTCCATCCCCCCCTTCGCGGCCTCGTGAATTTTCTCTCTTCCCCGTTGGCTAGGGATCCACATCCAACCGGGGAACCAGACCACACGCCTCGTCCGATGCACGATCAAGTCCGGAGTAAGCACCTCGGGGAATGGTATGAGGAGACCACCCTCAGCGGGCCGGCGGGTGGCGAGCGATCCGCCCGCATCCCACTCCATAAAGTGCCTTAGTAAAAGGGAAGGGGTCTTCTCCTTCTCCTCTGCCCCGAAAACCCAATGTCACCAGCCACCCACCCCTAGCGATTCACAACGGTACCCCTCCAACTTGCGTCCGATCCACGCCTTTCGTCCATCCCTTCCCACATTCTGGAGAGAGCCAGCCGCCCGAGATAGTAGTTCCTTTTTCCTTAACCGCGTTCCTCTTTATATGCACCGTACCCCTCTAAATTTCCAAATATGAAGCTCTGCTCCGACAGCACGGGCGGTTGGCCATTGGGATGTTGGAGAGAATGGCTCTCCGTACATCTCACAAGTGTCAGTTACGTCCAACCCCTGTCCAACGGTCTGTCCTCGCCATACCCTGTTCTCTTTCCCTTGTAGTGCTTCATTTCACTAGCTTTTCGTTACTCGACTGTGGGTTTGCTCTTACTGTTCTTCATCTCTCTTGCCAAATTGGACAGTTTTGTGAGTATAATGGCTATATTTTAAGCTTACCTGACCAGCTCTCTCGTTGTGTTTCATATAGTTAATGCATTTTCTGCTCTGGAACTGTAATTCACTATCAAACTTTATTAAATTTCACTAGAAGCCTCCATTTTTCTGTTTCTATGATTTATGTTTATAATCACTGTCAAAATTCACTTAAATAATCATACTTCATCTATCAAATTTTAACCAATCAACGTGTAATATATATTGGGTGTTCTACTGACAGTATGGTAAAGATTCCTTGCTCATTTATTCAACAGTAAGGATAACAGTTTGAATATTCGACGTAATTCCCAAATTTTAGGCTTAAATTCTTCAACTAATATATCACTATCATCATTTCTATTGGATAAAAATATTCTCCATAACGCGTCTTATAATGATATGTTAAAGCATGCTCTAAATTAAAATGTGTAGAGGGCGGAAGAATAGTCCTCAATTTTATCTAGTGCCCAAAAATTCCGAATTTCCCTCAGATTGTTGCAAAATATAACTTTATGCTACTAATATTATCCCCAAAAACGTTTACTTGGAGATGCTAATTTTTTTTATTAGATACAATATATTTTCTTCCCATAAATAGGGATTTTATAAGAAATATAAGGATTTTAGATGGATATAATCGCTGTAACAGTTTCGTTTTGATGAAGCAGTTACGGCGAAATTTCATGGCTTTCACTTCAGGTAGGCAAAAAAATTCAAGCTAAATATTTTTCTCTCCTCATCGGTTCTAATAAATTATTAAAAAATTCTTGTATTGGCAAAGTAATGGTGTGGTAAAAATATTAAATTTTACTATCAGATTTAAAACTTCAAAATCACATCAATTTAATTTAACTTTCAATTTTATTTCCTCGATGGGAACATGTCATCTAGTGGCTTGTTATACAACGGGACATTTTCAAGTATTAATTTGAAGCCTCCTTTACTGAATATAAAATATTTATTGAACTGCTGCAGCGCGTACACCCCATGTCTTCACAAGTTTTTTCTTCGTACCCATGATTGCTTTCACAGAATTACTTCTTGAGATGTGAGTATTTCGGATACTTAACATTATTGACCAGAAACCAGAAGTTAACTGGAAAGTATGTCCTGTTCTATGATAGCGACTATTTGCCCAAAAGCTCTCGTATATTTTCATTCTACTTTCCTACTAAATTTACTTCCGTTGTTATGAATAAGGGATGCAATCTCTATTTTGTGGGAATTTTCAGTGCTACGAACTCCTGCATAACTACAAAGCACATTCAAAACAGGCGGATGGATGCAGACGACGGTTAGCTACGTAGCAAAATTCAAGTGTATTGGTTTTAACTTCACTTGAGGTTTATTGCGATGAGCTGTCATGTGCTGTTATATTTTAGACGTTTTCTCAAATATATCTACTTGAGTGGCTATAAACAAAATATTTATTCATCTCCCAAGATTTTAATTAGGAAAGTATTCTTATGCAGAATTACATTTTTATAACTTGCACTTTTCAGTTTCTAATATTACTTTTGTCGCATTATTGAATTATTCATGCGTACATGATTTAATGATGCGAAACGTTAAGACTGAATCATCATGTAGATAGTCGTCAGAATATATGTGGGTATTTGAAAAAATTGACTAGAACTCATGGCTTTTTTTGCTGGCATCGCTGTAAGTGGGTTTCTTTTAATACGTTATCATGTTTGTATGGGAAAGCATACTTTAAAAAATTTGAGGTTACGTCAGTCTGTAACACGTAGTTCCTTTATGGCTTGCAAAAATCTACTGGGGAAGAGCTTGGTAGCTCAAGCAGGGAAGACGTGTCTCGCTCCTCAGTGCGGTTAGTGAACTTTTCCCTGCAAGCAAGGCCTCAATCGCTGAGGAGAGGAACTAGCTACCCGAGCCAGTAAAATTACGTAAGTAAGTGGGTTATTTGTCATGTCTGGTGCTTTTTGATAGTGAAGTAGGAGAGTTTTTCCGAAGCGTTTGCTTGCTTTTAATTAGTCCTTTGTGGTTTTTCAAGTCTCTTAAATGAACAACAGTCTCCAAAATCAAGTGGGCGTGAATAATTTATATTTTATGCTGTCGTGGGGGGAGGCAGTAGGGTGAGAGTTGTTATATACTTTTAACTGAGTGCTGATTTTGACTTTTAAAATATAGCAATATATTTGTGCAGCATGTCAACAAGATGGTTCTGCAGATTGACTGGAAAAAGAAGCCTCCCGACGCCTTGAGAGTTCTATCTTTCTTTTCTTTCTAGATATTTATAAAGGAGACGTTGGGCCTCACCGCTGAGGAGGTATAGACGATGCAGTTAAGATTCACTGGGCGCATTGTTTTCGTTGAAACAGTCCTTGAGACCATGTTGTAAAAGATTATGAAGGCGTTTCCAAGAATAATGCCATTTCCGATTCTAGAGCACCAACGTACAATGATCACCATGGACCAGACCACCGGAAATCCGGTATACGTGAAGCTCCTCTGCCTACCGGTGGAAAAGAGTTTCGACGACGTTATAAAAGAACTACAACGCCACGGTAAAACACATCGGTGATGGAACAACATATAGCACAACTGTTTGATGATCCCATGGAAAGCAGGAACTTTAGTTGGTTGAATGACAATAGGAAGAGATATTCTGTCATACATAGAAGTAAAATGGCAATCAAGCTATCGTGACCTACGAAAGTAAAAATACGTACCTGTGCGCGTTTTTGAAGGAACTGTTTAAGTTAAATGGAGTTCTCTGTGTAGTAACGTGCGGAAGGATACCCATCCGATCGTTTACCGAAGTGTTCGTCCGCCTTGGACGTCTAATTGTGAACGACTATTTTATGCCTGCAAATGTATATATGTACCACTACTTGCGATACGGCCACAGTAGACGTTGGCCTGCATTGACACGGAAAATATGTCACCAGGCGCTTTAGCTATATTCCGTTCAATATACTAGTTTCCATAAATGGCTCTTTTATTCCTCCATTGTACTCCACGCTTCAAGATTTTACCCTGTCGTCTAACACGCGCTTCGGTAAGTTGGGGCACGAAAGTCGATCTTGTCCGAGGAAGGGAAAAAAAGTTACGCCTACGCCGCAAATACTCATGTTGCGGCTCGGTTAAAAGTCACGGACGGGGAGGTAGCAGAAAGGGCGACAGTATTAGTAGCCCTGGAGACATGAAATGGGATGGAAATTGAGGTTTCAATCGTTTCGATGATTGATGCCGCCGAGAGCGAAACAGGGGAGAGGAAGATCCTTTCAATGCCTCTAGAAGGAAAGAGGAATGATAGAAAAAGCAGTTAATCATCAGAAAACCTCATGAAAAGGAAAACAGATACTAGAGGAGAGACTGTGAGAGGAGTGGCATCCCTGTTCCTCAATGAGCCGCCACCAGCCTGCCTAAAGCCACTGACAGACGACGCTAAGGAGCCTCCTTGTCTCGATGAGGACAAACCCGGGAGCGAGTGCACAGGTGGAGCACTAGCTTCAGGAAGTAACTCCCTTTGCCAACAACCCCCAGATCTACCAATATTAGAGACATCGGGATAGCCAACCATAGAATAAAAACATACATCTCCGATAAAGCAAAAGTTAAAAACGGAATGGAATAGAGGGGATTTGAGAAAACACCGTAGCTGACTGGGCGGTCCGGGAAAGAGGTGAAGAAGAAAACATCGGGGAAAGGAAAGAGAAAAGGAGGGAGTGAGAAGAGGAAGAAAGCTCTAGGGAGGTCAGCGATAATATATAGTGCCGAACCAAGGGAAACCGAGAAAAAAATTCCAAGGTCAAACAGGGTATGGAGAGCGCAGTAGGTGTGGAGATTGGGAAAGGGGAATCTTGGCACACCTCACAAATTCCTTTATTTACAGGTGCAAACTAAAACATTTTAATTCCAGAGGGTTACCGGGATCAGCTACCCGGAACTTCTCGAGTCATAACTCTACCAGCCCTAAGGACAGCATTCTGCCATGAATCGAATGATGGCACATAATCCTCCGCAGACGGAGGAAGAAAACACCAAATAAAACGGAATCAAAAACGCATTGGTCTGTGCAGAGGCTCTCGACGTAGCAGCCCAGAGCCAAAGGCGACATCAGAAGACGACACCGTCAGAAAAAACGTAAGTTAATTCCTGGTGATAGTCACAAAATTTTTCTTGCTCATAATACGATTTTTTTAAATGCGAAGAATCTATAAATATTGCAGGACTTTTGAACGTCATAATTCGTATTTTGGAACAGAAACGGGATTGAAAACATTATGGTCTGTGAAGAGGCCCTCGACGTATTAGTCCGGAATCAAAGGCGACATCAGACAACGACATCGCCAGAAAAAATGTGAGTTGTTGCCCGGTGATAGTTACAAAATGTTTCTGGCTCATAATACATTTTTTTAATGCGTAGGATCTATAAATATTGCGGGACTTTGGAGCGTTACAAAATTCATATATTGGAACAGTACGTGCTAAATGAGAGAATAGAAGTCCGTTTGCTGCAGAAAGTCAAAGGTAATGTCTGCTAGGATACAAATAAATCCCATGCAATAGTCAGCAATGGCACAAACGAAAGAGGCACCCCATTTCCCCATGCGTAAATATTATCAATAGTGAATATTAGACGACAAGAACCAGGACACATTACATCCATCAAAATCCAAAATGTGCTATTTATTAATATTTATGCTTCAGTCGGGAAAAGGATCGGACTTTTCAGAGAAATATTTCTCTATGAAATATTGGCTCGCTATATTAAATGCTTTACAGGTTAGGCCATACTTGCTGGAGAGTTTTACTGCATACATAGGAAAGATGACAGCTCCTCTTACGGAGAGAGGTTATGCTACCGCTCAAGTCGGGACTTAACCAACTGATTGACTCTTTAATCTTAAATTATCTCAGCTTTACATTTTTCCACGGTCTTCCAGATTGTTCCAAACCAACTGCTATTGCTAAAATCTGTCTCGATTATATCCTTACCGCCAAGGTTGGAGCGTAGGTCACTAAAGTAACCCAGTGAATGGCGCATGGACCTTCGGATTTTACGTTAAGAGGAGCGCCATGAACGCATCGAATAAAAATAGAAAGTCTAACCAGTCTGCAACCCATCAATGATGACAGTAAGTCACGGTGGGAGTTAATATTTAAAAAGAAAATACGGCAATTCAGCCAGATTGAAACAAAAGAGTATAAAATAAATTTAAAGAAAGCATTATATTTATACCGGCAACCTTTGGAAGACCCCATGTTGACCGACAGTAAGCGTCCTAAATTTGTCGAAAGAGCGAAAGATTCAAAGCACACTGTTCTAAAGCTATAACCTGAGAAATATGCACCCAGTAACTGCCCTCTGACTCTGCAGAAGTTAGGAAAAATTATCAAATATCAAAGATGGGATGATATATGGCATTCAAACTGTTACGAGGAAGGAGGGTCGAGCAATACTCTGAGGAGTACTTGCAACCAGAGTCGGTATTAGTGACCAGTTGAATGAGACGCCCGCGCCCTCACTCCACGCTCCCAGAGCTTACTAAACAGGATAGGGAGGCTTTGGAGATAGCTGCGGGGAGGGAAGGGATAGAAATTGCTCCATATAGTCCATAAAGTGAAATCACCCGGCTCAGATGGCCTGCCATATGAATTATATACCACGTATCGGCATATTCTAATACCAATTACAACTTGTGTTTTTAATCGTATCCTAGAAGGTGGTTACCTCACGGCAATTAAAAAACGTGCTGTGGTGTCGTTAATCCCAATAGGCATCAAAGCCAAAATATTAAAATGATTGTTGACCAATTGATCTGATAAATACGGATTATAAAATCCCTGCTCACATTTGTATAAATAGACTTATGTTGACCATATTTTACCTAAATCCTAATCCACTGTCTTTTGCGTGAAACAAATAAAATGATGCTTTTCTGATAAGAGATACAATTCTAACAGAAAATTGTTATACATACACCTTTTCAGCCCTTTTAGCGATTGATTTGGAGAAAGCGTTCGACGTACGTTCATTGGAAATTACTTTCCCTAAAATGATGGCTTTTCCAGACTACAACATACGAGTGATTAAAAAATTTATAAGTATATCTCTGCAAGTGTGAGAGTATACTGAAAGATCTCCAACTCTATTCCGGCACAAAAATCCGTGAAACAGGAATGTCCCTTGCCCATGGCTCTTTTAGCTATAGCGCTAGACCCTCAGCGAGCTAGTAGCTTTGAAAGGGGTCGAGGTCGATTGGGGAGGCAAATAAAACTGACAAATACTTAACAAACGGTTAAAAACTCCTCCAGTTTTTTGTGACAGAATCACGTTAATAATAAAAAAATCGAGGAGTTTTTTGCTGTTTGTTAATTTTTTGACAGTTTTATTTACTGGGCTTCCTTTTAAATGAAAAAACTCGCAGGATTTTGCACTGAAAGGAAAATTAGCAGCAGCCGCCGTCCTATAGCATATTGGCGTCCTATTGACCAAAATAAAATACTTAGTGTTTGGTGTGAGAAGGACTTTTAAGAATCCATAGAAAAGAGATTGGCAGTTATACTCCGGAACATTCAATGGATAACAAATACGCTCAGTAGGTCAACCAGGCCCCTTACGACTAGCGCTAAATTAATGAATCAGTTAATTCCCTCAAAGGTTTGGTATATTGCACACATATGGCCGCTTTCAAAAAGGTGTTGTGCACAATAACCACTAACATTTTGATGTGGCTTTGACGGATTTTTCAAAACATTTTCCAGGGCATAGTTATGCCGGCCACCTGCTACTGTCTCTATAAGACGTACATATCAGAGCGGAGGACTACTTTTTCTAAACCTTTGCCACAAATCTTCGGAGGGGAGGCAGAGTGAGGAGGGAAAAATTAAAAATATGCTTGGAATGCTTATTGACTTCCACGGAGCAGTCAAATACACGCTGGCACAAACATGTCTCACGCATTACAACAACCTAAGGACAACCTCAAGGGCCAAGACTCCATATGAACGTACAAGCAGTGCACAGAGGGGCGTTCCCCTTTCCTGCCTCAGAGTTGATCAAATGGATAAACTGGGCGAAGGAGACGTCAGGGCCGAGGGAAAAAGGCTAGATCTTTAAAGCAATAGACAATCTAATTCCCACAAGAGCTGAGAAATACTGATTCAAACTCGTTCCCTCTCCTTTATTTCCCCTATGTAATCCACTTGACGGCCTCGCACAATATTTTCTTGGATGTAACAATATTGATAAAGATTGGCAAGTGATACGCACAATTTTCAGGATGTGGGATAAAATTGGTGGGGGAGAATTCCGGGATGGACATGCATTCTGGAATCCAGGTAAAATGAAGAATACCATGAAGTTGTTGAGACATTGCGGGAACAACTTCATGGTATCCTTCATTTTACCTGGATTGACGCAAAAGCTTATTGTGAGGAGGCCAAGAGTGGTCTGAGAAATATGATCCGGAGCAGACCATCCAAGCCTGCGCTGGGCATTGACAACGAATAGATAATAAATATGTTAACTTGAATTTTTTATTCATATGAATAAATGTTCATGAATTTCAGACATTTAATATGTACTAAAATCACTGAGTGGTGTATTTTGAACTCTACCTTTTTCTGTGTATTGATGAATAAGTAGTAATGAATCGTATCTTAACTGGCTAAGTACTCGACCGGAAATCGAGGTTTCCAAGGTAGAGATGAACCAGGATATTACCGCCCTATATATTTAACATCGCTGTAATGCAAGACTCTCGAATACATTGTTGTTACCAATATCATGACCTTCCTGGGTAATCAGAACTTCTTATATAGCAATCAGCACGGCTTCCGGAACGGAAGATCCAGCAAAACACAGCTTGAACTTCATGACATCCTAAAATCACGTGAATTGAAAAATCAAGTTGACGCGATATTCTTTGATTTCAAGAGAGCATTTTTCAAGGCTTCACACAAAATCCCATTCAAATTGTTATCATGCAGTGTAAATGAAAAAATAGTAAATAGTATACGGTACTTTGTCTGTGATCGCAAACAAGAAGTCTTAGTTAATGGTTTAGGTCTGATATAGTTTGAGTCAAACCCATTGCTTCACATGGAAGATTGATCGGCCCTCAATTAAAAAAAAATCATCATTTTTATAAATGACCTAAGTTCTTGTGTTAGTAGTAAACTAAGATTAAATGTAGACGACACGGTAATCTACCGAGAAATTAGCGAAGACGCGGGCTTTGCGTTCATTCGTAGTGTCAGGGGTGGGGGGGCTAGAACGAAATCTTAGTAAATGCACCAAAATTCACTTCTTGCGGAAGTCCTCACACCAACGCTACATGTACTCTGAGGGTAAGGTAAATATAATGCCTTCAGATAAAGTCAAATACCTCGGAATTACCTTAACTTCAGACATCTTGGGGAAGACTCAAAATATATGCGGCACAGCATTACAGAAACTAGGATTTGTTGTGCGTATATAAGGAAGGTGCTCGGATAAAAAAGTAAGGGAGAGGTGCCACTTTGCTCTGGTTAGGCCACTCCTTGAATACCCAGCGAGCATTAGGGACCCTGAAACGAAAGATTTAACTAAAAAATGAATTAAATACAAAGGATAGCTGCTTCTTTCAAAACAGCTACGAGGAAATATATACTGTGTCTCAGATTTTCGAGGGATTTGGCCGCGAGCTACTATAGACTCGGAGGATACGAGCTAGGCTTAGTTGTCTCAGAGCGATACAGAGAATATTGTTTAGACGCCACCTTTCTTTTCGAGGCCTGGTAGAAGCGATAAAATAAGAGAGACGCTTTGCCGGACAGATAAGTACAAAAATTCATTCTTTACAAGAACCGTAAATGACTAAGTCTTATATCTACTTAAAGTACTCCCATAATACACTTTACCATTTCATCTCGAAAAACCTTTTTCTTGACTCCTTTACACGGCTGGTGTCCTCAAATTCCCTGCTACACGCCAATGCGGCGTTTTGGAAGGTAGTATGCTGATGTAGATCAGTAAATGATAGGGTCTTTGCAAAACGCACTCTCGTTGAAATGAAAATTACGTGAGCAATCTGAAAGCATATATCGCTCTTTCTTAATCCTTGATTTGTCCTTAAACATGTCAAATACCAAGGGCACATTGCTTGGCTCGCTACAAAGTTGGCCCTGGGATGGAGTATCTGTGTAGTCCGCGTGAACCTCATTGAAATTGTACATAATCATGGATGTAATTGTCGCACTTTTCTTCTCAAATTACTTAAATATACATAAGTACGTGCGCATTTCTTTGGCAGTACCAAATCTGAATTGGCGGATAACTAGGGACTGGTACCCATTAGGAAAAACTGAAATAGACCTCACCGAATTGAATAAATGCGTTCCCACGCGGTCGTTTTAACACTTTCTTGCCGCAAGTGTGCGATCAGAATCTGTTGCTTAGGAATGTATTTTGAACAAAATGTCACTAAAGAGTCCGTTATTTCGCAAAGGAAAAGTCACCATGCGTCAAAAAAGTCAGAAATTATCCCAACAAAGTGATAAAAAAGTACTCTGTTCGACAAAATTGGTGAAAATCAACAAGGAAGAAATGATTAGAACAACAGTCAGATTAATGACGAAGAAAAGTGTAGTTTCTTACTTCCGAATAAATTGATGCCAACTATCAATTTATTATAAACGAAAGGGGTGGTGCATTAACCAGTGCTGGTGGAGCGATGTAGATTTTTTGAAAACATACACAGCGCTAAAACTGTTAGAGGAAGAAACATGTCATATAAAGTGATGTTTACTAACGAGGCAGAGGGTATAGATAGAGAAGGCTATCTTGTAAAGTTTAATGACATATTAGTCGTAAGATTTGGTGTGATATTGAAAAGAAACGACGACCTGGGAGAGAAAATGAGAAAATATTTCAAGCGTTGAATTACTTAACAGAGGAGAAGAAAAATTTCAATTTGATGGACAGGAAGAAATAGACACGATTTATCAGACGTCGCTGCAATTCCTTTAAATTCCGAAAACTAAGGTAAATATTCAATGGAATATACTGAGCCCACATGATTTTCATTGTTAGAAACACAAAAAAATTAAGGAATTGCCAAGAAGCAAGGATGAAAAGGACAACGAATAGCTAGTATTTATGACAATTGATAGATGATACAGTGATATTTAAGCCCATTTCGAATGGTAGAAAAATGGGAAATCCTTGGAAACAAAAACGAAGGATAAATAGTCTAAAAAGATTTACTGAATAAAAAATATGCGGAATGGAGAGCGTTCTGAGTTGCAGAGAAATTTTGGATGGAGAAAAATATTTTGGAAGGGAGAAAATTCGGAAAGAAACGATCCATATCACGCAAATATAAGCAATTGATCACAATTTATTAGTTAATAATTTAAAAAATGTGCTTTTTTCATGCGGGTAAATGTTTACAGGGTATTCTAATACCGACACACTTTTTTCGGTCATGGTCTCGATGTTTTCATTGTTACATTCAAAGTTGCAGTGCTTCAGGTCAGACGAGTTCGCGGAAAACAGCAGACGTGTGCGTCACTGACATTGCACGATCTTACTACGGGAATCTTTGAATTTGTCGCAAATAAGAATAATATAACCTGTGGCATTTTATCGCTCACTCAGAACTTTGTCTTGTAAGTCCGCGTACCTATTTTAGTTCTGCTTCCTAAAAAAATTAGCCCTTATTTCAGCATCCACGTCGCATTCGTTATGCCACTCACCATCCTGTTTCATTCCCCACACATTCTACCTCTGTTCCTTCTCCATTTCATCAAAATCCCTCTCGTTTTTCCTCTCTCTATCTTCCGCCCACTATTCAGGTTTTGCCCTTGAAAAAAAATTATTTTCGCTGACATAACAGTGGGCTCTGCGGCTTTCGCGGAAAATTCTGTTCCAAACACCCCGGCCAATCCTTTTTTTCCCCGTCGGATCGCTAACCGCACAGCCATGAGCTCGTCGAGGATTCATCGGCCATTAGCTCCATCGGGCGCAGTGATGAGCGATGGCGGCAAAAGAGAGGGAAGTGGGCATGAACTGGCAAAAGCGCAACGGAGCGCCGACCAAATTTTCGACGATTAGAGGAAGTTTGGTGGAGTTATTATGTAAATTAAATATGCATGAGCAGAGGAGCGACATTGCGCAATTATGAAAGAAACATGGTTCAAATATTTCGGATATTAAACTATGGCGTTTAAATTTCGTCACGGTACGTCATGATAATGTTCATATAGTGGCCTAAGCTCACGATTACGCCACCAAGCATGTTTATGTAGCCCACGCATGAACCGGAATGAAGTCATAATCGAAGTGATGGACGTTATAAGACTTTTCAAAGCTATATAGCAGTAGGATTAGAAATCGTTAAACGAATATTTTTGTTGATGCCACACTAGTCATTAATGTGATAGATATATACCTGTCAGAGACATGAGTTGACAAGAAATCATGCTGACTTATACCAAGCTATCACATATTGGTGGTTTTTAGTTGTACCAGACATCTATTCAAAGTAATGTCAAAGGTATCCTATCAAAAACTTTACTGTTTTAAGTTTTGCCATTCCGTAAAGAAAATAAAATTCACGGCAAATCAACTCCCAGGAAAGATATTTTTGAACTGTCTCACAACGATAAATCACCGTAACTTTTTCGATGAAGTCTGTAAACACCATATCTAACTCAGTAAAGAAAGCCAGGGGACCGATTTTTTTGACACCATCATGTAATTTGTGCTAAGTTTGTGCACTTGATGAGTAAATACAAGTCCTGCCGAGTCTAAATCTCTCATTTATACCCTCACGTTTTTAATGAATATATATGGCCTTCGTTGATGAAATGGAGTAAGAAGCGCAAATAAATTCGGCAGTCTCAAATTGAAGGTAGTTGAAGAATTGAAGTGGATTATCAGCCAGAATTTTCGCTGGAGATTTTATCCGTGATAATTTACCTAGGTATATCCATTTATAATGGAAACGATCTCAATAATTGTTATTGTATTTCCTGCCACGCTAGGCACCAAAATAAATGATTAACAACTAAAAAAGGTGTCAGTCACTTAAAAGTAAATTCACTGTACTCCCCCTGTCTCTCTCTGGGCATATGTCGTTACGAGAACCGAGTATATCACCATCCCGATGTCTTGTCAGTGGGTGTTGAGTACATACTTATGACTGGATTTGTGCTTCCACGCTGTTATTCATAATGATATAGACGGATTTGCAGATTCTTTCAATTACCTACCTTTGATTTAACCAAAGGATTGGGCAAATTCATTCCCAGCTGCTGTACTTAGTTGGATATCATTTGTGTGTTTAGAAAATTGTCGTAAAAATTACTATTTTATTTAAATGCCATTGGCGGCATTCATCTGTCGCCGCAATTGTGATCATGCTCTGCAGTAGGAGACTCACGTAAGGGATGGGAACGGAAGCGAGAAAAAATTTTGTATTCAACGTATTCCATTCAAAGTTGAGTTATTGAGAACTACCACCGGATCAAAGGCTCTGAATGAGGCAAAAGATCAGATTAATACCCATTGCGTTTCATTTCATCCATGATGAAAGAGGCTAAGTGGGTGAAAGTGAAGGGATTGATTGTGCTTCGGTAGCGGACACCACAAGTTTCACGAGCGCGCGGGGAAGGGTATTTTTTTTTGTTCACTCCTACAAACAATGTTCCAATGGGACAAAATGCAATATAGACGGATTTGGGAGGAGAGTCGTGCCTGCGGTTTTGTTGTACCGCTCTCCTCCTCCTCCTCCGTATTACCCCCTAATGGGCATTTAGAGGTCGAGAGGAATGGAGTTTTCCTCCGAAACGCCAATATTCCATTTTCATTCGATTTATACCCTCATGAGGGGGAGAGATGGAGGGCGGTCCTTGGAATACCGCCACCCACTCCTACTTCTTCCGTTGTCCTATCTCCTCCCTAACCATCTCACCTCACCCCTCACTTCTACTCCCCTATTTCGCCTCCTCTTCTTCTCCATCCGTCCTTTTTACCCCTTCGCGGCCCTTCAAAATACCTCCACCCCTGTACCCCTCCTCCGCTAACCCTTTTACTGGTCCCTTGGAATCCTCCTCCCACTCGTCTTCGTTGCCCTTCCAGCAAAAATCGACCTTTTGCCGCCTAAAAACCGCACCGACGAAAAACCCTCCGAAATGTCGTTCCGTGCATACGCACTCACACACGTGAGGACGCACACACGCAAGAGCATGTACGCCTCTAACTTTTTTTTCGTCGAACCTATAAATATATATATTTTTTTTGTTTTACTCTCGTTTTTTTATAACGGCAGAGTGGGAAAAAAATCCCATTTTTGCCCGCCGTCGTTAGGGGTTCCGCAGGGCCGCGCGCACCATTGGGGCTGGGAGAGGGGAAGGTTGGGGGGCGAGGGGGAGGAAGGCGAGAACTGTGATGGAATATATGCAGAAAAGAGTTTGCGTATGCGACCATGTGGGTGTGGGACGCCAGTGGTGGGTACGGCGCCACGGATGGGACTCTTGGAAGGGGGTGAGAGGAGGGCCGGAGTTTGGACGTGAGTGGGGGGAAGGAAGGGGGTGGAAAGAGCGTCAGGGATGAGGAAAATTGGAGAGGAGGAGGAATATAACGTCGAGAAAGGGGAGAATGGTCGGAGGAGGGAGGGGGATGTTGTAAGCCATCGAGAAGTGTGGGCGGGAGAGAAGGGACGGGACGGCCTTTGGGATTTGAAATCGAGGAGGCCTTTACTCTTGATCGCTTTCCTCGCATGCCCTCGCATTCTCCCTCGCCCCTTCTTCCTCCCTCTCTCAATTCATCTCCCACTCCCTCTATTCCTTCGTCGTCTCCCTTGCTTCCTGCTCGCACCACCCATATAGCACGTGCTGCACGACTCTGCTAAGGCCTGGCCGGCCAACTTAATGGGCAGTCCTTCGACTGTTGCCGGGTAGAAGCCTAGTAGGAAGGAGAGTATTGATGCTATAATGAAGGGTATGTGCAAAACATAGTTGGATAGGTTTTTTCCGAAGTGACATGACAGCGAAAAATTGTTTTTTGTTAAATTACATTTTTCATTACCACGACTGTGTGAGAGATCATCTATTAGCTTCCTCTATGGCTCCTACTTTTCTGTAGAAGCATTAAGACTTCTCTCTTTTTATAGGCTCTTCTCTGTCCTTTTTCATCACCTCTCAGTTTTAAACATCGCTCTTCCTGTAATACTTTCTAAGTTTTAGACCTATATTATGATGCTTAAGAAAGGGTATATCGCAGCATTCCTATGCTTTATAGTATCGATTAAGAGATTTGTATCATGTAACCATTTATCCAGCCTCCTTGTCGAGTTTAAAATATATTTTACACAGCTCTTACAATAAGTATCCGATTGTTTTAAACTCGGAATTAACATAAAATTGATAATCTATTCAGGATGTTATTTAAATCTGCTTTATAGGTGGAATACTGGAAAATATGCTGTATACGAATGACGTGGTAAATATGCTATGTGTAATGACGTAACTCTTTTGGCCATGTCCACTGAGACGAGTGACTCTTAATTATCGTTGATAAAGTGAAATTATTAAAAATCGTCACGTACCAGAATTACTGCTTCAAACCGAAGTATACAAAAAAAATCCAAATATAAAAGTACACAAGGGGTTAAAAATAAATGAAAAATATGAAATTGGCGGATTGCTAATCGTTGTATTCGTGTTATAAATAGTTAGGGATAGTGCTTTATGTACTTCGATAAACCTCGTGATATCGTGTAACATTCCATAAGATTCATGGGTGTTTTATGCTCATTGTAGAGATTAACACAGATAAACAGCGCATATCGGGCGTACGTATTTTCACCATCTCTCTCACTCCCACTCCATATCTTTCTATTGTCCCTCTCCCAAACTTCCAACGCTTTCGCGATTAGGTGCGGCACCCTTTCCCCTCCAATTCTCTCTCCGGCTTCCCAAAATACCCTCGATGCCTTTCCCCAACCCCCCCACTCCCACCACCACTCCCCGTTCTTAAAACCTTGCCACAGTCCGGCTACACAGCACGTGACAGAACAAACGCCGATAATTGATTTAATGTTATCACTGATAATGAAGCCGGAGGGAGGGACGAGAATGGGAGGAGTTTGGGGGAAATGGGAACGAAATCAGGTTGCGGAGCCTGTAAGCGGGGCGAAGTTCGGACGACAGAGACCCTAAGGGATAGATAGAAGGGCATTAGTAGTAGTAGAGGAGAGAGTAGGGGATAGGAGGCGAGTGAGTTTAGGGAGACACGCACGCAGGGATGGCGAGAAAGGGGCGGAAAAGGGGGGTTTGAGGTTATTGGCAGGACGTGCGCTCTCTAGAGGACGAAAATGCCTATTTTTTCCCCCCGCGCACCCCCGCACGCCCATTTTTTCCGCCCATTCCGTCTCTCCTCTCCTGCGCGGCGTTCCTCCTGCGGCAGCGCGTCGTCAGAATGGGACGGTGGAAGGGGATGAGCGGAGGTAAAGGGAGAGAGAGAGAGGTGCACGTTAACGGCGCGATCGGCTAGGGTCGTACGTGTCCCCGGGGCCGCATGGAGGATCGACGGAAAAGGTGTGCGGGAAAAGAAAACCCGGCGCGCTGCATTAACCTATCGTTAACAAACTGGACGGGACCTCGTAGTTCGTGGAAAATTGGTCGCTCGAGGCTGGGGAAATGCATATCCCGGGAGGACTACTGGGGACCCATTGCCGCTTTTGCCGTGGACGATAACTACTTGGCTCAAAAACGTTCAATCGCATATGGACTCGGGGTAAAAAATAAAAAAGAAAAGGGAAAAATGAAAAAAAAAACGGACGATTCGCGACCCGAGCATCGGAAAAATTAAATTAATTCAAACACCTATCCGTGTCCCCTCTTTGTTTACTTTTGATTTCCTTGGGAATTCGTAAAATTTCACGCACTCCGGCAGAGGCCAGATTTTAATAGCTTTTTGTGCTTGGAATTGTTTCCCGTCGTCATTTGCTCAGGAGAGAAAAAAATGCTAGAGGACGATGGGAGAGTTGAACGACCAAAATGGTTCACCCGGTCGAGGAGGTTAATTCTGGGGGTTGCCAGATTAAATTTCAGTATCCCATGATTTTTTTCAGATTGAAATTGACAATTTTTTATATTTTATACATATAAACAAAATTTATGTCTAATATTAGTGATTATTCAAATCCAAATAATAAAATGATATTTTTTATACTGAAAATTAGGATTAAAATATTTATGATATCAAAGACAAAAAAGCCAAGGTTTTAGCTTATTTTTCGTTGAAGGAATCGGTATGGAACACATATTGTTGCTCATAGAGTCTTTTTAAACCCCCATAGCAGTCAAAATAGTTATCCATCTGCTTTTTGGCATGGATAAAATATTTATGGCTGCAATGTCATTCATAAGTGCGCCCAGGTCAATGCATGACGCATTTAGGCTTCTTTTTATTATTGGAAGTGCTTTTTTTTACATTTTTATGATCATGCAAATTTGTACGTTACCTCAAATTTTGCTCCCAGTATGAAAGTTTACTCGTTAGTTTTTCATTCAAATGTCCACAATGTTTATTGACGTCTGAAACCGCAATATTATGCCGGTCCTTGTAAAATGTATCAGTGCTCTGAATGCTTTTACTATGATTCCTAGCCCATGGAGTTACTGATTGGAACCCACATGCAGTTTTCACGGCAGATTTATTTTCGTAATCCAAGCCAGCACGTTTTAAATTTGACTGACCCCCACCCACGGGTATTAGTACCCTCTGCATGTAGTTCGCTGTGGATAAGCACGCTCGGATTTTGGCAAATCATCATACTCAGTCAAACTCCGCTGTCAGAATGGTGCGAGCTTAATCAGCGTAATGCAGTAACAGTCACTTGCGGCGATGCAAATCTACTCTTTCAAACTACGCGAAACATCGCATCATCATTCATTTAAGTATCCGCGTTACACGTAGTGATTTGTAGGCAAAGAGAGGGTTTTTCCCGCTCTTTATTCCCTCTCTTCATTTTACGCACGGCGACTGGCTCGGTAGCAGATGTCCGACGATAAATTCGTCCCGTGCTTTATTCGTTTGTTCTTTTTTTTCGGATCCCCGGAGCTCAACGGCAACGGTGTAATTCTTTCGTCATTTATCAAAAAAATGAAATTCGTTTTCAATACGTAAGCAGGATTTGAGGCATTGACCACCTGACTGCCTGCGACAGGCTCGTGAGATACAAATGGAGTAGGGTTTGTTAAGGGCGTCGCGTAACGAATTGTTTCGGCCAGAACGGCGGGTCAGAAAGCTTCATTGTGACTGGATAGTCGCGCGGGCGAAAAGATTGTCTCGGGGATAGCTTTGATAAGTATGGATGAGCTGAGTGGGGGAGTGGACGAAACAAAAGTTATTGCGGGGGATGATGGAGAGAGATATCGGTGGAGAATGAGATATCTACATTCATGTTCGCATTCATGAAGGATTGAGGACATAGGAAGACAAAAGAAGAGGTTGTGTTGAGGAGTCTAGAAATAACTTTGATAAAAATGTTGACATCGCGGGTTTTAAGTTTCTCGAGTTCAAAACTCTTTTTACTGTCTCTGCTTCTCCAAAAGTCAAATTATGGCTCACAATTATATATCATCAGTTTATTATCCATTTCGATTCATTCCTTGAGAAATGTGTCTAAAATATGTTTAGGTATGTATCTGAATAGGTGGTTGTGTATTATTTCGTGCGGGACTACCTTTGGTGATCAAATTGCTGCTTATAAATGCTTGAACACATTTCTTATTCCACTCGTGTAATCTGTTGGATTTTATAAGGTGGTGATATGCTTAATGAAGGAGTTCTGGTGTAACAAATTTGAGGCTATGGTAAGATTTATGTTCATCTGTTATCTATCTCAAAATACCCATACATATTATTTTCACTTCCGTGAGCTTGTTCTTCGAAACCATGGTATTGTAATAGTATCTTCCTTTACATAAATCTCGTGTTGATATTACTGTGATAACGATCGTTGCACTAGTACAGAGAGACATAAATATAGCTGCAGTTTATGCTTGCTGGCGGTTGGCTTTCCCGCTTACCAGGCCAAACTGCGGAGCACGAGCTATATTAGGCTCTTTTGTGTGTGGTTGACGGAGGCACACCATTCCGGACTCCAAGTGCATTATAGTCTGATGATGCTATGCTGTGTTTCGCCACTACTGCGATATCATGTGCATTTAACTGGAATAAGGTACTAGATTTATCGTTTTACTGTATTACTCAAGTTACAGGTTATCGATGGAAGTCAACTTCTCGTGTTACTTCGTGATTTTTCGTTCAACGTTTAGGATTATAAGTAAATACCACACATACTAATCATTGTCTTCATGTTTTTTGTGCTTTTTTTACTGTGCCACCGATAGGAAATTCAATTTTTAATCAGTAACTAAGTTTCCAATTCTCATAAAAGTGGGATGAGGCAATATTTCCGCACGCATTAGATGCCGATTCCTCTTGCCCATTTGGCAAGTCTGGAATTGCCCACACTTGCGCTGCGGTATAGACATTGCGGATCGCACAGCGAGCAGAGATTGAGTGCGAGCGATAAGAAATCCTAAGGACAGAAAGAGAAGCACGAGACCCGTCGGCGATAGACGGAAAACGGTTTAACAAGGCTGCCGATAGATGGGGTTGAAGCAGGCAGCCGATAAGGGCGCCATGATGCCATGTAAAACCCAGATCTCCATGAGGAAAGCAACGATGCATGAGCATTGCTGCTAAGCCGTGATCTGTGACCTGGAATATGTGTTGGCATTATGTTTTATATTCCGCAAGCCGAGAGAGAGAGGGAGAGAGACAGACAGACGGAGTAGGAGGAGGTGGGAGGCGAGTCGGGAAGGGGGAGTGGTGAAGTAGGGTGTGGGGGATAGAGGAGTCATAACGGGATGTATGGAGGGGGATGTGAAGAGTCGTGTGGGAGCGAGAGAGAGAGAGAGGGTAGCCCGAGGCAAGGCCTCGACATGGCGGGCGGGCGCGCATGTCTGGAGCGGCCGGAGAATGCGGAAGCAGAGAGCGAGTGTGTGTGTGTGTGTGTGTGTGTGTGTGTGTATGGACGTGGGGATCAAAGGGGGAATGGCGAATGTTGGGGCCTATGAAATGTTGGAGCCAGTGAAGCGTACGTGATTACTGCGGACATTGAATGCATGCACAAAAGTAATTCGCAAATTGAAGGAATGCAATAACCATGGTGATGCAAATGAAACGCGCGATATGTCTCTTTGTTAAAGCGAGGGGTGATTGCTTCGTGTGGGTTGTGGGAGAGGGTGAGTGTCGGGGGGGTAGACGTGTGACTTCGACGAGGCGGAGGTTGAGGGGATGATGGTAGGTGTTTGAGGGACTAGGGGGAGGGATGCTGAATGTGTGTGTGTGTGTGTGGAGAGGTTGGAGACGGAAGGGTAGGCGACGCGGAGCGACGAGAACGAATGAGAGGAAGAGAGAAATAGTTGGTAAAGGAAGCGACGGGAGTAATTTCGGGATATAAAAAAGTTGAAAGAGAGACGGAGGCCGGTGGGAAGAGTTGGCGGAGGAGAGGAAAGACCAGTCGAATTGAATTTATAGAAACGAAATACGACGAATGGGCGGAATTTGGCTTTTGAAGCAGTGAATTGTGGCTTAGTTTATGTGAAAATGATCACATTTCCCATCTCTTTCATTTTTTCCACATACTAAGCTCGATTTTTCACTGAAATTGCTTTCATGTCATGGAAGAGGGAGTTTGTTCAGTAAAAAAACGTCATTCTCTCTTTGTGATATTTTTTAAAATCCTCAAACATTTGTTAGAGGGCTGCGGTATTTTTAGGTTATTCCGTTTAAGGAATTGTATGATATTTTTAGAAATTCAGTAAACTTTTGCGGTAAAAAATAACTGTTAGTCTTCGTAGTCTCCGCGTCATCAATGCAACGTAAATATTAGCCGAGAGAAAACACATCTATTCTTGTAAGTTTTAAGCCCGAGACTAATAAACTTTCACTGATTGTGAGAGTATTTAAATGCGGAAAATAGAATTAAAAATTAGTTCTGTTTACAAACTAGTCCATCATGTAAACTCTGGTTCAATTCAGTTCATAGTTTTAAGGTTTTCTAACTAATTTTCATAATTATTATATTTTCATGATAATTAATATTTCCTCTCTAAAAAAGACTATAACATTAAAAAACATGCGTAACTTCGCGTTTTAAGAGAAGAGATATATACTGATGAATATGATGAAAATATATACTTTGTTATGTTAACTCATTGATGGTTCCCCAGACGAACAATCAAGTAATGAAATGTAATTTTATGTAACTTAATTATGTTCCCGGGATCTTATGAAATTATACGAGAGCACTATTGATATAAAACGGGCTTTCTAAAGACATCAAAAACTTTGCCACTGGCGCACATATCATTACTAGAGTTATAAAAAGACAAAACCTTAAATCTGGCGCACTGCCTCCGAATTTTTCAAACAGAAGAAAACTTCACGGAAGGTAGTTTGTGTAGGTTAAGCTTTGTCAAATTTCTATGATGCACTCACGCATAGTGTAAAGAGCAGTCAAGTTTTATGCAATTTTAGCTATGCCATATGAGTTACGTGACAAGTATACATATGTCGTAAAGTACCCCATATATATGGACGCAAATATACTTATATGTTTTAATTTTTTACATTGGCACTATCTGCATTATGTTTTAAATATTATACTTTCGGATTGTCTCTTTTTCTTTCAATGCCGTTTTTATTAGGTATTGACAACATATTACGCTTTGTGGACAAGATTTGGTGGCCCTTTTTGGTCAGTGAGTCAGATTATTTAATTCCATATTCCGTGGGTCAAATACTTTTTGGAATGTAACGATAACTTTTCCTGAAATATTTTTGTATGAATACTTTTTTATGCTTGAAATATTTGTGAAAATGCAAAATTTTGAGTATTTTCTAATCTAATAAATAACTCGCGTGAGCATAAACCTCATAAAAGCTTTGAAATTTTTATACAATAATACCAATGCAAAAATAAAAACAGGAAAAAGAACATCAGAGGACTTTAGAATTACAGAGTGATTAAAACAGGGTTGCAGCATATCCCACACATTATTCAAGGTATTCTTGGAACAAACACATAATGGAAAATAAAATGTAAAGAAATGGGTCTCCCTTGGAATAGTACAAGTACTTTATAGACCTTGTGCGTTGCAGGTGATTGCAGATAGTGATATCTCAGGACCCTGGTGACCAATGTTACAGGGAGCGTAATAATTAAAGAACACCAAAATTGGGGTCTGTAAATTAATATCAGAGAGACTAAAAAAATGAGCATTGCAGGAGCAGATGAGAATAGCAGTAATGCTAAATGGACAGGAAATACAATACTGCCAAGGATATAACTACTTAGGTGTTAAAATAACTACAGATAGAACCCTGGATGAGGCAATTTAAGGATGAAATGTGCAAGAAAAAAAAGCAATATCCATTATGAATAGCATTTTATGGTACCGTATTATGCCTAAAGCAAAGCAAAAAAGAATATATAATTCAGTTGTAAGAAGCTTTATCACATATAGGAGTGAGATATGGAATATGAAGGAGAAAATAAAACAAATGCTAAATGTTAAGAAGATGGATTACTATATATGATCTGTGGGTGTATTCAGATGGGAAAGAATCACGAATGGAAAAAGAAATATAATAGAAGTCTACCACACAAAATCAATGACGTGAAAAACAGCTTGCGTGGTATGGTCACATACAACGTATGATGAACAGGAGATTAACTAATCAAATTTTAATGTGGAATCCACAAGGTAGAAAAAAGAGAAAGGCCCAGGATAAGTTGGAGAGAAGGCATAGAAAAGGCAATAAGAGGAAACTAGTTTTCAGAAGGCCTGTGGATGAATAGAGATCCAAATTTGGCCCACTGGGCGCCTTATGTAAACAGTTATATCATCCGGCACTCCCCATGGCACTACCCAAGGTGCAAGAATGCATCGGTATTCAAAATGGAGAAATTTATTCTCTCCTGAAATACTCTTTAATTCTTTGCCACCTTCTGTGGCTTTTCAATCTTTCCAGAGCTCAATTTTCATGTTTTTTTTCATGACCTTTTCTAACATTCTCAAAAGTTGTGGAAACTTTTTGATGCCTGATCATTACTGTCCACTCCATTATGTGTAATGCTGCCTATTACTTAGCGCAATTAGTCCTTACATTGAAGGCGTAAATTTTCCCTCTATTAATTTGACGTCCCTGAGATATAATTGATCTCCGTTCCAATAGCCATGATATCCTGCACCTTTTTGCTTGAACTATCTTCTCCTGATTCCCATTTATCGACGTTAAAGCTTGCACAAGATTATAACCCAGAGCACTCTGCTTTATGAAAAGTCATTTTCAATTGCAGGTGCCATTACATTTGAGCAATGTAATTAAATTCACCAAGCGTAAATCATCGCTCTTAGGTCGGAATCGGTTACTCATTGGGAATGAGGATTGCAATAGAGCTCGCAAATCCCATCACAGCAGGCTGCATTCATGTTGCTCATCCTTGACTACTTATCAATGGGTTAAGTAAGACATGTTCCTTTGATATTGCGAATTGTTGAATTTTAATGGACATCCTGGACGAGAGGTCGTTCTTCAAGTTGCAATCAGTCACTCATAATTATTTATTGTGATAATTAATTTACTTCCGATACTTTCTTCCCTCTTCTTTTGCAACACATTAATAAAATCAGTAAAGTTTAAGAAATGTATTATTTTAAAACTCCTCAGCAGAAAAACGAATGAATTTAGACAAATTATGTAATTTTTTGTATAAATTTTACTTAAAACGTTAAGGATGATGATGATGATGATGTAAGTTTGACGATTTTATGTGAAATATATAGGGCATTTAATTAACAGCAAATCATCCTCGATCAATGTATCAGTTAAATATGGCTGCTATCATTTTTATGACCAATGATAGCAATTAAATTAGCGCTTTGTAATTAGTTTGTAATTAAGAACTAACAAATTGATTTATAATTATTTCTGACAATATATGAGAGATCTAGGCAAAAATATAACTTCATTTAGTTCAAATGCATATAGGTTGAAGTTTTTGTTGAAATAAAAACTTTGTATCGAGAAATATATACAGGTTCCAGTTTCATTTTAACCAGGATTTATTAGCTAGAGAGATATGCTTCTAGGAATTGATTAACGCTGAATTTCCTGCGATAATTCCTGCTTTAGTTTTCAAATTTCCTCCTTTCGGCATCAAGTGTAAATCTTTGAGGCCTTATCATATGCATGGTTTATCTGCATTATGATTACCGCCAAACAATCTCATCTTAAAATATTTCCTCTTACATGGCCCCTCGGGAACATTATTTTTCGAAGCATGGCTGATTAATCTACGAAGCTGAATGAAGCTGAGATTTTGACTACTTATCGCCTTAATCGAGTTTAGGTGAAGGAGGTGGTTATTCATAAAAAAACCTGCAATTTCTTTGATCATATTTTTTAAGTGCTTTGTAATCAATCTATTAAAATGAATCGAAAACATCAGAGGAGTTTTTCGGGTGACATCGTTTCATTGTTTCCAAACTATTTATATATTCATTTCATTTGGTGATTGAGGGTTGTCTCTCTTTGTTTCACATGGTTCATAAGCAATCAGCGCTGAAACCGAAATTCAGTTTTGAATTTGGTTGGTAACGAAGAAAATTTAAAGTAAATTTACAATGAAAGTGTACACTTACGTTTGTTTATCGGTACAATGTACCAAAAAACTGCTTAAGTAAGTACCCAACCTAAATATCTTACGAGAAATAACCGAAGGAACCACCAATTACTTGTTCCACCCCAAAGTTATGAACAATAAATTAAGACCTTGAGCGGAAAATGACAATTCCTTAAAATAATTTCTAGTTTCATTTTCACTTCATTTCATTTATTTTTCAAAACTTTTACATCGATGTTCCGTCAGAAACATGCCTTTTGACGGGACATATGTATATTTAAACATAAATGATATGTTTTTCTTCTTACCAACAAACTATAGCAGCTCAGGCTCATAATACATAATAAAATCAACATAAATGCACCTTGAGATAAAAATAACAGCAAAATAATAAGAACAATAGAAATGAACCGTGATACAAAAAATATTATTTTACAATTCCATCAACATTTGTCTCTGCAAAACCCCTTTTACATTTTTTTAAAAACTAAGTACAGTTCATTCCTTTTCTTTTTCCAACTCTCCAAAATATTTATTCCACAACTTTGGGAGAATATACTGCCTTTCACGTTCACCATATTTGTTATTTGTTTTAGGCACAACAAAAAAAGTTCCTCTTGTGTTGACATCATTAAATGCAATTTAGTAGTCTTCCTTGTCCTTGTATTTACAAAGTAAGATAGAGTAAAGTATATATTTAGGTAACAGAACGTTATTACTTATGTACAAGGCCCGTATATCGTTTTGAACATTACCATAATTAATAACTTTTAGTACATTCTTTTGTATCGTATTGACTCTAATCATATAGTATTGTGATGCATAGCCCCCAACTTCGATACCATATCTAATATGGGATTCAAACAGAGAAAAGTATTAGATTCTCCTACAATTCATGGGTAGTAGATGACCGGCATTTTTGAGTCTCATTACAATATATCTCAACTTTCTTCAGAGATTCATTATATGAATATCCCACTGAAAGAGGTAATCAACTGTCAACCCAAGATATGTAATATGTGATATTTTTTTAAGTCTGTTACAATTACATTTAAATGGCATCATTCTTAAACAATCACAAGAATGACAAGTGATATTTACATCACGTTGTACAGGGGTATATGGCGAGTGAATAGTCATTGTAACAGTCTTTTGTGTATTTAATACCAGCCTTTTATCATGAGACCATTTCAAGAAGTTGGTCAAATCTTCTTGTAACATTATCTCAGCCATCTCAAAATTCTTATGTTCCACTAATGGCATGGTATCATCAGCTTACTGTGACAGCCTACAGTGTTTTATAACATTTTTCATATCATTCACATAAATATTAAACAACAGAGGACCCAACATAGACCCCTGTGGAACCCCTTTTTGTGTTTTGAACACATCACTACATGCATCATAAATTTTAACCTTAGATTTTCTATTACAGAGGTAATTTTGGAACCATTTCTGCTTCTTTTTTTCAAATTCCATACTTACTCAACAGCGAGCACAATATTTGATGATCGACCATGTCAAATGCTTTAGAATAGTCAATACATATTGCAATAACATGGTTTCCCTTATTTAAGCTATTACAGACATATTCTAACAGTTCAATTAGAGCCTCTGCTGTACCAATTCTTTGTCTGAATCCATATTGTGTTTCACTTAATATGGAGTTTTCCTCTAAATACTTCCTTAGGTGAGTTGCAACAAACCGTTCTAAAATTTTATCTAATATGGATAAAATAGATATTGGTCTAAAATTACGAAGTAGTTTGTATGACCCTCTCTTATGTATTGGCCTCAGAATTGCTTCTTTAAGGCAATCAGGCACAGTACTCTCATCAATGGTCAGATTAATTTATTTAGTTATTACTGGATATACTAGAGCTTTAATTAACTTCAAGTCTTGTATTCTAATATTATCAGCACCTGAAGCAGAGTCATGCATGCTATCTATTATTTTACTAACCTGTTCATCACAAACTTTTGGTAGGTTAAAGCTATAATCACTTACTTCCCCTATAAAAGAATGTTTTTGAAAAATGTTATTACATGTATGAGAATTATCTTCTATACATTGCTTAAAATAATTTTCAAAGTCATTTGCAACAATTTGATATGTTTTTGAATTGCATAGATTAACCTCAATGTGTTCATCCATGGTTTTTTACTCTTGACACCGACGGGATTGTTAATTAATGTCCAAGTGTCTTTTGAGTTTCTAGAATCTACTTCCCTGAATTTTTGTTCATAATACTGTATATTAGTCTTACGAATAAAAGCATTCACCCTGTTTCTACCCTTTGTGTATATCAATCTATAAGAATCATTACTTGGAAAACTCTTCCATTCCTTAAACAATTTATCCCTTTCTTTTAAATTATACAATATTTCAACATTCATCCAGCATTTTCTAAACTCATTTCCTTTATGTTGAAGTGAAATCTCCTCACTGTTTGCAATTTGGCGGCATGAGCTATCCATATCGTTAAATATTTTAACAAATTTAATACACAAGTTATTTGAATCCCATCAATCCCAGTTAATTTTATTTAGATCCCATGCCTGCAATTGATATTTTAGTTTGCCCATATTTAGTCTAACAGTTTTCTTTTTCAGTTTTGCACCTGTTTCTGGCAACTTTAAATCACAAGCCCCTAACATAGAAGAAATCGTAGTAACTTCATCGCTGGTCCAGCTTCAGTTTTTGGCGTATGCCGACTCACTGCGCTATGAAAATATACATCTGACAAAGTTTATTTTCCAAGATTTGTAGTGGTATTTGTAAGTTTGAACTGATGATGCTCCCGAACGTCGTGGGCAGCCGTGAGCACTTGGCGTACTTGCGGTAATAGTTTTCATATCTCTTAGTTATACGAAAGAGATGAAGAAGGTATTTTGATAGAATTTGCGCTTACGGTATAATGCCTGATGATGGGAGGGAATAAATGGTTGAATTTTTTGGTGGGTGAGGGTATCGGAACATTAATAAACTACTAATAGGTGTAACGGTGTATAGCCCGACGCAGGAAATGAAAGAGATCGAGGGATTTGGCAGGAGTTGAAAAATTAAGGTCAATTAATAAACTTTTTCTGCCACTGTGGGCAAATGGTGGCATTCTGTAAGATGTGGAAGGATGTGTGTTATGGCCCGAGGGATGATGCTCCCCCGCCACGAGGATGGCGGACTGTGACGGCAGCGAAGGGCGGAAATGTCGTTGAAGGATTGCGATGGCCCTGGGGGAGGGGGAGGGACAGGGAAACCAATGAATGTGACGGGAAAAGGAAGAGATGGAAGAATTAAGAGGGTCATGGGATCAATAGAGAGACCTATGCCAGGCGAAGGAGGTCAGAGGGAAGTGAATGCTGGCCAATACGGGACGACTCCGTCCTAGGCGACGCATATAATAACAAGTGTGTGAAATCAACGATAATTTGAAACACTCAATCTACGGAAATATCCATATGATCCTAGGAAAAAAGAGTAAAAATACGAAATATGAGCGATGTTTGATGGCTAATAATGAGAAATCAAATGGCTTTAAATAACTCAACCGTTGCTGAAATTGAGTAGAATAGTTACATTGACCAGATCGACATTCGGTTATCATGCTGTAATTAATGCTTCACTCAGCCGAGAAATCATACCAGCCGAATGCATTACCTTTTGGACCGTGGGGTATCATAAATAGGCTAGAAGTGAAATGAACATCCATATCTGATGTTTTCACCAAATGGCAAAAATAAAATTGTCTAGGTAAAGTGAGAGACGAAATCATGAAACTTGGTTAATGGAGGGAATCAGTAGGTACTTATTTCGTTTCGCCCCTAGTTGGGGGATTGGAAGAGGGAAAAAAATGAAGAGAAAGAAAAGGAGGAAATGGATAGTGGAAGGGGATAAATGGGAACAGGGCCATGAGAGGATTCGTTGGGATGGAGCATTGTTGGGGGGAAGTGGGGAGAGATGTAAAGGGATTGTTGGGAGGGTGGATGGGGATCGTCCATTCGGCCCTGGAGCAACGCGGGGCCATGGCGGTCCTGGCTATCCATCATTCCGGAACGCCCGCTCCTATCTCTCTTCCTCCGAAGAATTCTCCTCCGATTCCCCCCACCCCTTCCTTTCCACCCGTCCAGCCCCTCCCCCTATCTCTTTGCGTCAGACCTTTGCTTTGGCTTCTCCTCCAACTCCTGAGTATTCAACCTACCTCTTCTCTCTTTCATTCGTGGTTTTAGCCAAATTTATGGTTAAGTACTGTGAGTTTCTGACTTACATTTTTCTAAGTCTAATCCATCAAAGTAAAATCACTACTTTAAGTTACAAGTGTATCTCTAGCCACCTCGAAATTTGCCTCACTTCAGTGTACAGATAAATATAATCATATATAATTGCGACGAGATAGTCATTAGATGTTTACTTTTTATTATATTCATTTGTGACAATTCACTGGGCTCTTCAAGAGTCTATATTCCACTCGAGATATGGAGGATAAAAATTAGTTGATAAATGGTGGTCTCATTTTCGTTTGCAAAAGAATTTCATCTGAATGGATGCGAGCAAAACAGATGTTTTTTCACTGCAGGGACGGAATTACTTCACTCTCTTCAAATTTGAAATAAGCCCACTATTTTTGGGTGATTGTTGAACTTTTATGCTTGAAATATATCGGAAAAGCATGACGATGAGAAGAAATATCTCGTAAAATGATACTTTGGGCATTGAGATGTAATCAATGATCGCTCTCATATAACAGAAGTAACACACTAAATCTCAGACGTTGATGCGGGAAATCTAGCCCTTTATAGTTTTAGTTGTTTCCAGGTTAATTGTGGAGTACGTTTTACATTTATCCATTGGCAAGCAACAAATCCGAGATATGGTGCCGAAAATTAGTTTTCATTGTATTTTAAAGTGAAATGACACTATATCGTACTCTCAATTCATCCATCAACATACCTAAGAAGAACAATTTGGCAGTTACTTTTATTTTACATTTGAATTTCAGTGAAGAAATGTTATTTCATTATTCTATGAAAAATAAAGGAAAATTTGGTCAGCATGAAAGATGATATAACTAATAATGCACATGACTATTTATAATATAAGGGTTTTTCTCGTCAAATATATCGTTCATCATGATAGAATCCAGGGTCAGCCGTAATTTTACTTTTGGAAATATTTTATTAATTTTTTTAAACTTTTACTCATGGAAATATAAACAGCAGATAACAGATCATTAGAAGTAGAATTATTGACGTTGGATATATTCTTGAGGATTCACTGCAAAAATTAAATCACTACTCCAATGGATGTTTTGATAAAATAAGACGGTACTATTTTTCTAATGTCTGGCTTACTTATTTGCCTAAAAGCAACTCAGTTAATTAAAAAAAGTGGGCAAGTAATGGGTTTTGATGGATTTGCTAAGTCTATGTGCTTGAGAAAATGAACTAGATACGCTGGTGGACCACACTTCTGGAAGACATGAATGTAGGTGGATCTGCAAAGGTTTCTCGTGCGTCCTAAAACAAAGGAGTAGCCGAGCCACGAAGCTTGCATATTCCTCTCACGAGACCCGCAATGTAGAAGAGAGCAATTTAGTCAGAGACGTAATTATTCTGCATCAAAATGCTCGAATCTATCCGATGAGATATGTGTATAGAAAATCACTGGCTACTTGATTTCAACATTTCTCGGGTTTCATCCACGTCAGTTGTCATTCGGCACAACAGTTCGCCAGCTATTCTGCTGGCGTCCTCAGGTGAAGGATAGCGAGAAGATTTTGGTCCTTCCTTATATAGGCCAAGTTTGGCGCCAAAAAGCGATCAATGCTCCGGCCAATCATGGAGCAGCGTCGCGTTGGCGCGGGAATCTTACTACTCTCTTCCAAGCGCTGTGCAATGGGTATCCATCGGATTGGATATTTGGGGAGGCGACCGACGGCTAAGGTCATTTGCGCCATAGGGGACAGGTAATGGAGGAAGGGTGGATAGAAACCCGGTGTCGGCATTAGCCTGCTCTTAACGAAAGGCGCCAAGGGGACCGCGGCTTAACGTCTCATCCGACAGACGGAGTACTCTACTTGAAGTGCCCTCCACAAGACACAAGTAGAGATCGGGTTTCCTCTGAAAAACATCCACCTCTGCAGGGATTTGAACCCTGGCCACCCGTGTGGTAGGCTAGTACTCTAGCCACCAAAACAACCCGATACCCGGGTATTCATCTTCCCTGTTAAAATTCTTAGGTGTTTTTATGATTTCTATAGCCTCTCTTATTATTCTCGGGAAGTACCTGTTTTCCTTGGCTATTATTTTTGCGTCTTTGAATTGTACGGTGTGTCCCGGTTCACTTTATACGTGCTCTGAGATGGCAGATGCTTTGAATTGTCTATTTCTTATCGCTCTCTGGTGTTCCTTCAGGCGAGTGCCCAAAGCTCTGCAGGTTTCGCCTATGTATGACTTCCCACAAGAGCACGGCACTTGGTAAACGCCTTCAGAGAGGGTTGATGGAACTCTGTCCTTGGGCCCGGGAAGAATGTCGGCTATCATGGTGACACAGTTAAACCTCGTGACCTCGTCATGCTTCCGTAAGACCCTAGCGATTTTTTCCGAGGTCCCCGCGATGAAAGGGATGGTTACATAGGCCTTTGGGTCCGGTCTGGGTTCTTCCTTTTCTTCAAGTGTTGTTGTCGATAGGATTCGCCTTTCTTCTCTCTCGGTCCTTTTCAGGACCATTTCCCTCCTGTATCCATTCCTCTGTAATGCTGTCGTCAGGTGTTTCTTCTCGCTGGGTAGTGAATCCGAGTCGCAAATCTTGTAAGCTCGATTTACGAGTGTGGCTACCAGTGCAGTCTTCTGGCTAGGATGGTGATGCGATGCAGCATTCAGGTAGCGATCGGTGTGCGTAGGCTTCCTGTATACGGAATTTCCAAGTCTCCCGTTTGATTTCTTCTTCACCAATACGTCGAGGAAAGGCAGCTGATTCTCCTTTTCCACTTCCATCGTGAACTGGATGGTGTGATCTTGGGAGTTTAGATGTTGCAGGAATTTGTCCAATTCTTCTCGCCGTGTGGCCAAATGACGAAGGTGCCGTCTATGTATCTTAGCCACAGGGATGGTCGTTTGTCGCAGGTCTCCAGTGCTTTCTTCTCAAAGTGCTCCATATAGAGATTGGCTACTACTGGGGATAGTGGTGAGCCCATAGCTGCGCCTTCCTTTCTGCTCGTAGAGGCATCCATTCCATTGGAAAAAGGAATTTCGAAGACAATTCTCCACCAATACAGGGAAGTCTTTAGGGATGCCACGCGATGTAAGTCCTTGGATAATCTTCAGCGTTTCTTGGATAGGAATGTTGTTGAAAAGCGAAGTTACGTCGAAGCTTCAGGCAACTTCAACATATTTTTTCATCATCTTATCTTGGTAAGTCATGATCATCATCATCAATTCCCTAAGGCCTTGTCGATGCAACCATTAATCTTTGTCATTTGCCGTTCGCTTCAGTTCCACCTAGTTGCTGCATCCTATCTTATTCTTGATCTCGCCCAAATATTTCTTCCTCGGCCGTCCTCCTCATGATACATGCATAAAACAAGTCCCTCTAAGTTAAATGATGTCTGGAATGAGAACATTCTATCTGGGTTGCGAGGGATTTGCGCATGGTTGGAAGCTCAAATTGTTGGAAAATAGGTAGAAGGTGCTGAGGTTCAGAGTCGTATCAATGTGATTGGTAAAGGCTGACGCCGAGTGCGCTTGTATTTAGGAAATGAAGTGGTGGAGGCGCAAGAGACCCTGGCGAACTCTTATGGGCCTGTGAACGTTATTCTGGCCGAAAAGTAGGGGTAAAGTACGATAAATGCCGATTCTTCCCCTTCCACTGGCAGCCCATTAGGGTGAGCTTCCTAGAAATTTGTGGCTATTGGGAAAGTACACACAGTGTTGGGCACTCTTTTCGCCGCAGAAATCCTTTCATATTCAAATATTTCCAATTGTCCCCCCTTATAAATATACCAGACTGTTTTTTTAATTACTTATTGAATCCTATAGTAACGTTTTTTTCTAAACTCAGTGATAATGTGATGTATTTTCTTAGTGTTTAAATTAATCGTCACATTTCCACAATGTGTCCGAATTGCGATTTTCTTTTCATTTGTTCTCTAATTTTCTCCAATTTATTTAGATTTTCTAATTTCAAAAAAAAAATTATTTTGTTGCGTTATATTCCTGTGCGGAAGAGTGAAAATAAATTTTCTGTAATAGAATTAACTCGGGTGTCAATGTTTATTCATTTGAGTTGTTTCTTATTGTCGTCGAAATTTGAAACTCTTGGCGAAGTTTGATCACTTAATTTGAGGTCTCAGTAATAAGAACGTAAAGGAACTTGAATTAATATTTGCTGTAAATTCCAAGAAAAATTGTAACATATAATAGTGTTTCCGTCTTAGAATGAATTAATTGAAGACTACACTGGGCTGGCTGATGTTTGATGATTAGAATTACCCTCTAAATATGAGTTTTCTATCAAGGGATAACGTTAGGTAAAGTTAAGAAATGAATCTAGTCAAATTTTCGGGCGTCATCAATGGAAAAGTAAACCCATATTTATTTATCAAACTGCACGACTTAACATATTTTTGCTTTAATTATGCAATTTATCTTTGAAGTCTGCTTTGATTATTTTATCAAAGTCATCGGACCACATGCAATATAGTTAGGGGGTGCGCCTTCGCCGAATGAGCTTTCTGGGTCTTGTTGACAATTCAATTAAAGTCGACGCCTCCTTCTAAGATAAATCATCGTAGAGCCTAAGACTATCATACTGTGGATACAATATTTTTCTATCAATATTCTTGCTTCTTGTGCCTTTGTATAAAAATTCACTGGATGAGGATTGTGCAAGTCTCTGGAGTAAAAATGCCGTTTACCTGTAGACGGCATTTTTTTGCAGTTTCTCAGTACTCGTAAGTATTCTCAATTTATCTAACATAACTTGGCTTTAGCTTATTCGATCGCATTTGAAACAAATTGAAACAAATCTCGCTAACAATATCTTGTTCAATAGAGAGCCGCTCAGTAGATGTCTTTATACTTTCAGATTTTAACAATGTAAATAATCCTCTTACTGGCCAGTGTTACGGAGGTTATGTTGGAAAATTAATGACCTGAATGAAGGTTTGACTATGGAGTTGCAACTTCTCTGACTGTGGATTGAAAAGCCACTACCATTCTGACTTGGCTTTTTTATTGTGTGGTCGGGAAAAGGATCTGTAGAATTGGGTTTTTTGCTATATTAAGGCGCTACTTACTTGTTTACGCTGAAAATAACTACTTGAGACTTCAGTAAGGGGAATGGATGGAGTGAAGAAGATAGTCGACGGCCTTAATTCCCGAAGTTACAAGAAGCGATGGAAAAACTTCCAGAGCAGCTGGAAAATAGATCTCTCGTAATGAGATTGCAATCGTCGTTCGTAACGCCGAGGTGGCGCGAGGACGCTCGTGGGGAAAGGCATCATTCGAAAAAATCTCATTTGCTACGCTCGTGGTGTGCTTGTGTTCTAAAGTTGCAACTGATGAGGCTCTTTCGAGTAGGGAACATAAATCAATAGTAGCGTTTGCATTACAGTTCACCACACACATTTGGATCGAGATTAGTACACGCGACGCTCTAATTACTCACGTTGTATGAACCATGATTCTTGACTTCAGTCAACTGTTTTAAGAGTTGATGATTTTTTTTAAACGATGCTTCAAGACTCTCTTAATTTATAGGGTTTCTTCGAGAAGACAACATGCAACGCTGTCATGAATTTTCTGCTCTATTGATTTTGTCATTTTTGCCAAATCTTCCTCTTATTACTGATGCTAACATATGAATCCCTATGATTCGAGATAACTTACACTTTTTAATGCCATTGGCTTATTTTTCCTGTCTTTCTTTTAATCATCACATTTTAAAATTCTCTCGTAAGTATTAACGTAGCCGTATTTCTCTATATCAAACTTACTTTTCTAACCTCCTTCACTTACAAACTGCAGTGTTTGGGATATGACGCTCTCTTTTGTAACAGATGTATTATTTAAACCATGCCTAATTGCATTTGATTTTCACAATTTAGGCACACTAAAATGCTTACGAATTAGTTTGACTTAAGTCATTGTGTTCACTATTGAGCTGATGTTTCTTCGGCATTGAAAATTATAAATTTGCATCTTCCACTTCATGTAAGGACGTATTTAATGAATTACAGTTATAAGTATGCCATAAGTCTAATATAAAATGCTTCATTGTCTTAATTCCTTCATCCTACCAAAAATTCAGTTTTCTGAAATAACCTGGAAATTACATTTTGAAAATTTCCCTGTGATATATTCCAGTCGGTCACTCGTGATATCAACTTTTATAATTCCTTCAGATGGGCGGATTTATATGTGTTAATGTTTTTTGATAATTTTCGACACTCTTCTGCCCTAATTTTATCTTAAAGTCTTTTTAAGATTAATTTAGAATTTATCCATCTTCGGTGCTTACATCAACCACATAATTCATTTTGAGGAAGACTTCCATAATTTCCATTAACATTCATCCAGGAATATGACAATTGAAACGAGCTTCTTTCTGAATTTTAATATTTGTATATTACTAGAAGAATAGTTGGACCTTGATTGTGTCTAAGAAAATATTTCTCCGGAGTTAATCGATTTTCTCATCATTATTCATACTCTCTAGATTTTTGTAGTATTCGTCTTCAAATCTTATCTTTTGACACTCAACGTTAAAATCTGTTTTCAGTGTTGAGTTTGGGGGTAAATCTGTACAATAAATCTTCAGCAAGGCTTCTTGCGTGAGAAAAGGCTTTTTGTTGCATTTATAAACTGAAAAGTTATTTTTTTACCACCTTTGATGGTGCATTTATAATATTTAATAATTTAAAAGCCATATACAGGCAACTTCCCACCTTTAATCTCCCTTCCCATCTGTAATCCGTCTGACAACATGCTAATGTGCTTCATAGTCGTAAAATATAGGACGATGTTTAAACTCTTTGTGAGAGTCGATCAACGAATGTAATTTTCTTTAACTCAACAGTAGAAGATGCTCCTACATGCAAAAGTATTACATTTCTTTGATCTAATAAGTCATAGTGAATATTGAATCTTGTATATACGCTAGGGGTGAGGGTAAATATTGCTGAAGCCCTTTCTATACAATTCGAGAAGTCTTGATCAAGAAACGTTGAAGAAGACGTCTTTAACGTGAAAAGTTGAATTAAGAACATTCAAGAAAGCTTTTCCTTTGAGATCGTTTTTTCAATACTTGATACGCCCCAAACGGCTTGTCTTACCGTCATTAAAAGCTTCAAAGACTACTACACAATTTCCAGAAACATCAGTGATTATCGAAAAGTGCATGGAAAACTAGGTCGCCAAGATGTTGTACACGTTAATTATTATTGACTATGTGGCAATTTCCTTCAAAATGCAAGCATGCTCTGCCTCAAAATTTGCTTGCAAAATGAATATTAAGTTCGTGTGCACAGTTGTCGTTAGAATTCTGATGTTGGTTCGATAAACGTGCATTGATTAAGTAAATTTGCTATGGTTGTATGTTTTCAATGTAGTGTCAGGAGCGTCGTGGTAATTTGAAGTTCCTAGAAAAAAATCTTCGAATAATTTGCAACGGGAAATTGCAATGAAGAAGGCATGCATTTCGCACCTATATTTCAGCTTTACTATTAACTGTAGATGAGGGATTGTGAGTTGTACGTCAGTAGTTGTCGAGACGGGGTTTACCTTATTGTACACCAAAATAACCTAATTAAAGTTATCAGAAAATACGAAGTGATAGATTTTCCTTTGGTCACAAGAAATATTTTATTGTTAATTTCAATCATAATATGCCTTGTATTTCTTACGTACACATTTCACTTTTAAACACAATTGCTATTTCATGTTGAAAAGTGTGTATTGTATATATAACTGCATTAGTAATCCCTCGCACAGCATTGTGGAATGTGATTTAATGCATAGGAAGATTCATATAATTTCGTAATGGATTAATTTTATCATACGCCACATACGTGTTCTTCGTAATTTGTGATTCTCAAGCAAAACTATTTTAGTATGGTAAAATATAAAAACCGTTATTATAACATTCGAATCTGCCGTTCGTCTTAATCCTATCGTTATCTATGAATCCCATGTCATATTCTATTCTCTCTATCTATGATTCCAATTCTATATATTCTGACTCGTACATTTTTCGAAAACCGAATTACCAATAATGTAGTCTGAAATCTCGTATTGGATGCTTTGACCCGACAAAATATTACCTTTTAGCTCATTGTCTGATAAACTGTTATCCAAGTTAATTGAATGTCTCCATCTGAGAAACGTGTTTCACCCCTCCCCCCCTACTCAAGCAATACGTATTCTGATTCAATTTGTAGAAAGATAGATATCATTTGCTTATAGACGTATTTCGTAAGCTTCGTATTTGTCCATATTCTTGGGTAATAAAGTTTTAGCATGAAAAATATAACATTCTCTTAAGTATAAACTTTTTCATAATATTGAAGACTCCTGTTCAGAGAATTCCCTTAAAATAGAACTTATTAATATTTGCACCTTTCAACAACTTGATGACACGAATTGCCTATGATTCAGTAAAGTGGATTCACTCATAATTTCAAGTCCTTAATGTAAAATTTTAAGTCATCTGTAATTCCATATGGGATACTCTAAGCCAACAATTATTTCTCCATCTTACTCGTTTTTGGTTAATCTTTCATCCAGCAAATTTCCATATCTCCCTTATGGAAGCGTGATATTCTCAAAAATGATTTTTAATTCATACCTTCCCCATATATTCGCTATATGCTATTATTTTACACATTGAGGTTGAATGAGAGGATATTACCTCATCTAACTGCAGCCTGAAAACCTAAATAACAGCTGTATAGGTTATCTCTGCTCTTTCATTACTCGTCTCTGGATTGCATGGATCTGTGGACGCAAGTAGTAGGTGTCACTTACCGTCGTTGTCTCCATCCATATCTATTCTTCGCCCGTTCCTTGGTCTTTTTATTTCCTCTCTTTCTTAACCTCATCTAACAGTGTCAGCCTTTTCCTTCCCCTTCTCTTCTCTCCTTCTACTGATCCTTCTCGTGGTGCCGTTATTGTCCCCTTCCCTCTAAATGCATTCCTGATCCAATGTTATATTTTATTCCGAATGGTATTTAGAATCAATTTGTTTTTTAATATTTTATTTTCCTTACATTGCACCAACAAATACCTCCGTTTAACTCCTGCTTTGTAACTGCAGTAACCCATCTTTCGTCGAACGAAATTGTATGTCCATCTAAGAAGTGTGCTGTACTCAGAAATGCTTCCTTCGTGATAGAAGCCACTAAAAAATCCCCATTGATTCGCTACTAGGTACTTCCGAACAGCATATACTCACTAAGGCGACCATCTCCCACCTGATAGCCTAAAATCTAACCCTATTGTTTGATATTCTGCCTGATGACTGACCAGCTGCCTGACCATTCAAGGTTAGAATTTGATTAGAGACCATCCAAAGGAATATGAAGCGTTTAAGACAAGAGAACTATAATGGCAGTAATATCTTTTAAGAGACTTCTAGGCAATATATCCGCTGTCATGACATGTCAACTAACATCATGTACATTTGGGAAAGCTTGAGAAACAGACTCGGATGGAGTTTGAGATGAATTTTATAGAGTGGAATGGTCTTTAAGAATTGAAAATATTTAGCGCAATTATGGAGCGGAATAGTACCTTAAGTGCGGGCATATACCTATGACGATTGTTTCAGGAAATCAATCAGTTGAAGAATTATGGAACTGCTCCTATTAGTTTTAAAATTTTGTGGAAGTAACTGGAATATGTAAGAGCGTGTTAGTAAATCCAAAATGGCAAATTGGCAATTACTTTGACGTCATTCTTTGACTGAGGAAAGAAATCTCTTACCTATAAAATTGTGTATTATTTTCTATTCTTTTAGCCATGCTACCGCTATAAACAAGGTTAGGGACAACATTTGAGAAGACGGCATTGTAGTTTGCAGAAACACCTGCATATATTAAAATCTGAGAATTTATCATTAAATTTTTACTCGCACCAACCTCCTTAATTATGGCCCAGTTTCCGCGTCAAAGCTTCGAACCGAAGCTCTTGAGAGATAGAGAAAGGGTCTGGATCTCGGGTATTTGATCGGAAAAGTGCGATTTGCGGGTAAGGCAACGTCGGAGGAATGAAAGTGGGGCGGCGGTAAAAGCGGGGATGGGGGAGAGGGTAATGGTTAGATAGCGGGCGGGTACAAGCGGCTGGGGACTCATTGCTGCACCTCGCGCGCCTTTCTAATTTCGTTTCCCCCCCCCCCCCTTAATCCCCCGCTCCCCCCACCGCTCACCACCCACCCTTCTTCCTCTGTCATCGTCTCCGTCAGCTCCTTCCATTTCTTCGTCCCTTTCTCTCTCTTTGTAGGCATTCCCTCCTCCCAGTGCGCCACTTCCACACCCAACTCCCTCTCGCAAGCCTTCACACAGAGAGAAGTTCCCCCTCCTCCCTACTTTCTTGCTCTAAAGCTTCACTCCTCCTACACCGTACCTTCTGTGCTCCAGTCTCTCCTTTCCCGTACCTTATCCCTTCAGTCTCGCCCCTCCCCCCCGTCCTACTCCCCCCGAAACGGTCCCGCATAACTCGTCATCGTCGACTCGCCCTATCGTGTGAGTCTCCGCTATTGACCCCCTTCCTCCTCCCGATTCCCCAACCTGCCTTCCTCCTCCCTTACGATGTTCGATTGGTTTTATAGGTGGAAGCACCGTCAGCTATTTCCGGCGCTTTTACGTACGCGACACCCACCACCCTTTACCCCGACCTCACCATCCTTCAGCTTTTCCCACCCTTCCCGTTACCCGTTCCCGTTCCGACTCTCTTCTCACCGTTCCCCTCTCCATCCACCCAATTCCCTTTTTTTCTGCCGATCTACCGTCCTCCGTTTCTACAGACTTCCTCCCACGCGCCCTCTGCCATCCTTTTCCCTTTGATGCTGTGGAATTATTGAAATCTCGTGAAGGTGTGAATTAAGGAGCGAAAACGCCTCCGTGAAAAATGTCAAAGTGGATTTGAAAATGGGAAAATGAGCACGTCGAGCATAATTTTGACTGATCGGCAATTTCGAGGAGAAAAATAAGCTCCTTCTCCCTCCCCCGAGGATATTCCCGTTCCCTAAACGAATGGGAGGCGCCACTGGATGAAAGGAATTACGACGAGTGCACTGTCGATGAGGTCTTGCGTCGAGATTCACTTGTGGGATGATTAAAAGAAAGGAAAGAGAAATGGTACTGGGAAACTGTCCTGGAAATACATTTGAATCATCAAGTATATCTGGATGTATTATTATGGGAAGGAACTAGCTTTGGGACGTAGATGCATTTTATTGCATATTACGTTATCGGACCATTAATATCATAGTTGTATTTTGCCTACATAGTAATCAAAATCTGTTGAGATATTTCATTACATTTATTCATTGAGTATATTGCAAGTGAGCAACCTTGAGTGATTTATATTGTATGAGGAAAAACTGCTAATTTCAGCCATCAAAATTTTATCGAGTAAAGGTGACATAGTTTCTTGGGTTCCATACGTTAAACTGAATTATCCTATGCTGAGATGTTCTCTGCAGAGTGTTGAAAATGTAATAAACGGATTTATAATGCTTAGTGTGCGAGTTCCTCGAATTGTTTTCATTACACGGGAAGCATGCCGGAGTCGAGTACTATTCCATGCTTCACATTTTATTCACGTTCTAACTTATTCATTCTTGTCTTTTGAAGAGAAATCTATTTGGGTTCAGAAATCAATAGACCTGCGCTCAAAAAGAAAATTCAATTAAAATTTCGATCCGACGTTTAAGTGACGGCTTCCTCTTTCATGATTTTCAGCGACACTTTCCCATTAACGCCTCTCCATGCTACTTTATATGTGTATTTTTTTTCTCCAGAATTCTTCTTCCTCCGTGACAAGTATTGAACTTGCTCCCACATAGTTCATTGAAACTGCCGTGAGCGGTTCCCTGAAGGAAAATAATAAGAGGAAAGGTCACCGTCGGACAGAATGTGTTTGAGTGAAGGAATTCGAGGTACACTCCGTGCGCGCCCATTTTCTCCGACCGAGACGGAGGGGGTTCGAAGCGGAGGTGGGGAGAAGTAGCCGGTGGGGCGCAGGATTTTGTCGTCGGTCGGGACGGGTCGTGGGCGGGTAGACGGGGATGGAAGAGGAAGGAACGGGGTGACTCTTTGGACCTCACACCCCCGCCGGGAAGACAGGAAGCGCGGGGGAGAGTTGAGAAAGGGCAGGCGGCGGGAGCGATGGAGGGTAACAGCCAATTGACCTCCATGAGCCAAGTTGCTGCCCTCCCGCCGTCGAAGGTAGGTACGCTGCCTGCAGTTTTTTCGTTTCGGAGGAAGGGGGGAAAATTGTAAAGAGAATAAAAGGATTTGGAATTTCTTTATACGTTTCCACCGCTCCCCCGACCCCACAACTTCCCCCCCTCCACCCCCGCGTTCTGCTTCGTCCACTCCCCTCCCTCCCCACGCCTTTCTTTTTTCTTCTGCTTCCTCTTCATCTCCCGGCGGTGGTTAACTCCCTCCACGCGCTCGGAAGGTTGTGGGAGGAGAGGGGAGTGGTGGTCTGATCGGTGTGCCAATGAACTTGTTGAGTCTCTCTCTTCCGCTCTCCCTCCCCTTCTTTCTCTTTCCCTCTCTCCCCGCCCTTCCCGTTGTTCATATGAAGGTTCCATTCCCGCGGACTTTCTTCCCGCATTGGCATTTTCCTCACCTTGTGTCGCTGGAGATATTGTGCGCATAATAAAATTTTCTGGAAAAAAATATGACCTTCTCACAGGAAACCGGATGTTATTCAGCCTAATAAATTGACTTTTTTCACGAGCTCTTTAGTGTGTTTTTTTTATTTTTTTTTTGGTCGAAAATTTTTATGGTCATACAGCTGATCCCAATCTTACTAATTGTTTTGTAATTAATTTACTTAATTGTTTTTTCACTATTTCTCTCACCTCAACCTTAAACGATTGAACGTTCCTAAAGCCAAAGCTATCGAAGAAAATGAAAATTTTCTATTTCTAATATCATTATTATCGTTTGTTGTTAATGAAAGATCAGTTTATCCTTTTTTGTGCATTTTCTTCGGGCACCCGTTCTCATTATCCCTGTAATATATTTCTTTCTATTTCTATATTTCTTTCTATCTTTACGACATTCCGCTGAAAATTCGGTCCTCTTCTCTTCAGTTTTAGGTAGCCACTCGTTTGGCCAACTGGAAACTGTTGAGGCTAAAATATTTTTTGATATTGCATCTCAAGTCCCATTAAGTGTTACAGAAATACACATTTAATTTCTTTAAGTTCTTCATGCAGATATTTGTTTCCTTATGTAAATTGCTGGAACGTGTGCAAAATGTGCTTCAATTTTAAGTCGTGCTGCTTCGTCTGTGAAATTTTAAATCTTCACACGATTACTATTCTAAATCATGCCAGTCAGGCTTAGTTTGTGGCATGCAACGCACCCTCATCCATTAGTGTTAATACTCAAGTACTCAAGTGATGTCCAGTTCCAAATTTGAACAGTTTTTACGAGAGGATTCCTTTTCGTTCGTTTGCGTAGATTCACCATTTATCCCTCTTTAGTGGCTTCAATATTTCTCGGATGAATTAATATTGTCATTTCCAGTCTCTGGCTTCCTTGTTCTCTTCTTACAATGGCATGGTTTTTCTTTGCGCAATTTATACACTGCTTATTCGGTGACAACTGTCATTATAATTTACATTAAAACTTCTTTCTGTATTCAGATTCTCTTCAAAGGCTTTTAAAATTTCGTTTTTTAATTTCCATGTGCATACATACATACATATCCAAATCCTGTTCCACTCGACCTGGGTCTAGGAGTTCACCATGCCTCGCCTTTGCCCTCAATCGTTCCATAGCTCTTATCGGATAACTTCATCCAAATGGCCTCTCTTGCCTCCACGTCTCTACTCACTTTGTCGATCCAACGTCTCCTTGGCCTTCCTCTCGGTCCTTTACCTTCCTCTATTGTGCTTAGTATTACTTTTGGCATTCTTGTTTCTTCCATTCTTTTAACATGTCCAAACCATCTAATCCTATAGTCAACGATTTTTTTGTCAAATACTTTTTATATTTAATTGCTCCCATATTCTTCACTCTGTCTAGTTTGGTTTTCCCCAGCATTGATCTCAATGACTTCATTTCTCCTGCTGTTACCTTGCTCCATTGTCTTTCCGTCTTTGTCCAAGTTTCAGCTCCATATAAAACTACTGGTAGATAGTACGTCTTGAACATGACCATTTTTCATGTTAAGAATGAAACTACTTAGTTTTTTCCACCAATATATTTAACCATAAATCAACCGGTTTCGGCCTTTTCAGGCCATTATCAAGATTACAGAATAAAAATACCCAAAAGACAGCACAGCTTATATACTAAATCTCAAGGAGAGGGAAGTGGTTGAAATAAGGGGGGGAATGAGAGGTGATTGGGCAAACTGCAAGGGAAGGAACAAACAGATGGTGACGCCAGGTTCAAGGACTACGGGGATGGAGGTGAGGGTACTGGCACAGAGAACAAGGGTGAGGCGGTTGAAGGGATTATGTCATTAAGTAGTCTCTCCCCGTGCACTCTGTGATAATATAGAATTTCAAAATTTTCCAGGAAGTCCAACTTCCTCCCCCTTTCACAAACATGCAACAGTCTCGGGGCAAAGTTGGATCTATGACCTTCATCAATCAAATGCTCTGCAAAACTTGACTTCCTGTCACCATTGACACTGGATTTAAAATGCTCTCCCATTCTTATTTTCTACCTTCGTCCAGTTTGACGTACATAAAAACAGTTACATTCAGGAGTATCACATTTTAGTAAATATACCCCAATTTTATCATTACAAACCTGGCGTCACCATCTGTTTGTTCCTTCCCTTGCAGTTTGCCCAATCACCTCTCATTCCCCCTCCCTCCCCCCTTATTTCAACCACTTCCCTCTCCTTGAGATTTAGTATATAAGCTGTGCTGTCTTTTGGGTATTTTTATTCTGTAATCTTGATAATGGCCTGAAAAGGCCGAAACCGGTTGACTTATGGTTAAATATATTGGTGGAAAAAACTAAGTAGTTTCATTCTTAACATGAATCGTAATTTCCACAAAGTGAATTCGCCAACCATTGATTTTATGATCATTTTTGCCTATTGTGGTATCTTCCTATCTTATACTACATGCTTAATGCTCTGATAAAATCTTCCTCCTCTAGTAAGTCTATTTGAAATTTCATGTTCTATCCTACCATCAGTGTGTGCACCTATGGCTCAGAAACTTGGACTCTGAGGAAAGAGGAGAGGAAAAAGCTGGAGTCTTTTGAAATATGGTGCTGGAGAAGACTTTTAAAAATATCTTGGACAGAGAGGGTTACCAATCTGGAAGTATTACATAGGATTGGGGAAGGACAAACGTTTGTTAATTCTATTTGTAAAAAAAGAAAGGCAATGATTGGACACCTTCTACGTCACTTAGAGTGGATGACTACTTTAATGGAAGGAGTGGTAGAAGGCCGTGCTGGAAGAGGTAGACCAAGTAAAGAATACCTGGAAGAGACCATAGCGGGGAGAAGATACAGGGATGTGAAGAGACTGGCTTTGGAAAGAAGGAATTTGAATACCCACCAACCTTAGGGTTGAGGAGAAGAAGAAGAAGATCTTACTATCTTTACTTATTGCAGTATCTAGGTATGAAAAATTATCCACTTCTCTCACTGGTAGACCATCTATTGTTATATTAACTCGGACTTATCATCTCTGCCGACAACCATCACTACACTTTTTTCAGTAATTTTTTTAAGTCCATGAAGCTTCATTTGCCTATTTCATTCATTTAGTTTTTCCTGCACTTCATTCCCATCCTCGCCCAAAATCATTTGATCATCTGCAAATATCTTGCTTTTTATATTTCCATTAAACTTTTTTTTCACCTCCCTTGGGATACATTCCATAATAACATTAAATTTTCATGTGCACTTCATAAATGAGGTTATTTGATTGTTACTCATTTTCTAATTGGAGTAGTATTTCTCATGCTAAACTATATCATTGTTGGAGCGTCTGAAGAAACTACAACTTGGCTGTTTCCACATGAGTTTTTATTGTTACCGACCATGGTTTCGTTACAGAGTAACATTATCAAGGTGACGTACTCTGTAACGAAACCATGGTCGGTAACAATCGGTCGGGTCGGTTTTATTGTTACCGACCATGGTTTCGTTACAGAGTAACATTATCAAGGTAACGTACTCTGTAACGAAACCATGGTCGGTAACAATAAAACCAACCCGACCGATTGTTACCGACCATGGTTTCGTTACAGAGTACGTCACCTTGATAATGTTACTCTGTAACGAAACCATGGTCGGTAACAATAAAACCTCATGTGAAAACAGCCAAGTTGTAATTTCTTCAGACGCTCCTACTATGAAGGATTTCCACGAAGTCACGCCCGCTACCATTACTTATATATCATTGTTGATAAAAAATAGTTTAGAGCCCGAGGAATCGGATGTTTATTTTCTCCCATGGTGCAGAATCCATCGTAAAAATGTACGCCTTATTGAGAGTGAGGAAGGTTTTACATTTTACGAGAAAGTATTGGGGTTAGATTACGTATTGAATCTAATAGTAAAAACGGAATTATCATGCAGTAGTCATTTAAATGTCATATTTATATTTCTGTGTTTCCAATGCCTCTATTACTAAAACCGATGATCCTCACGTCATGAGGAAAGGAGACATTGTTTACATGTAAAAGAACATCTCGAGCCACGGCGTCGTGTTTCCATTCATTAATCCTTCAAAATTATGGATTTAACGTGTTGTTCCCCTCGCCCTTTGCCTCCTTCATCCACCATCTCCTCCCCACTCAACCCCTTCCCTGTATCCACCGCAGCCTCCTTCTTTTCTTCTTCCGCTGATGTTTGCTAATATTGCCCTGAGAATTCTCTCCGCATTGCTGCTACATCGGTGAATGCCGCGGTTTCCAGGCTCGCGACTATCGCAAGAATACATTGTGTGGGAAGGCCAGAGGAGGATAGAACGCAGATTCGGGACTGGGAAGAGAGTGGGCCGAGAGATAGAAGGGAAGATTGGTAACAGAGAACAAATGAAAATCTTCTACATGCCTTCTAGGGAGCCGTCGCAGAGAGGTTGGCAGGAGTGATAATAAATTACGAAAAAGAGAGGGAGAAGGGAGTAGAAACAGGGGGAGGGAGAACATGTAACTGAATCACATGTAAATGAGAACTCTTAGTATCTTGCTCTGTTTATGCTAGAATCACTATTGGTGCGTGGTGAGAAGGAATTTTAGTACTTATCAGGTCACCAGTGTCTCTTTTTTATCGCTGCTATTAATACTAGAGATATAGAGGAGTGGCAATCATATTTTTCGGGCACACTTAAATTTTCCTGATAAACGTTCTTCAGGTCACTGTAGTCTTGTATGTTACCTCACTCTCTTTAATTACTCACAACCTAGCCCTTCCATCAGCTGTGTGACACTTTTGCTTTCGGTCAAAGACTTTTTCACTAAGTTCACGGCGTTCCTTTGTACAGTGTTTATTTGATGAAGGAAACCTTTTTGTACATAGTCCCAAGTATTCGCGGCGTAATAGAGACGTTTTATAACCAGGATAAAATAAAATCTTTCTTGTACTATTTTATTCGAAGGCCTTCCCACCGTTCACTCGATTAACCCTAGTTTCTGTAGTGCAGCTCCGTGATAGTTATCTAATACTTACCCATGCTACTCTGCGCCATGTCTGAAGTATGTCTTATACCTCGCCGTCTGAAGTAAACGGTTATTCCCAGATGCATTTTTAGTACCCCGCATTTACTCTTTCCACTTCAAATATATGTCATTGCGAATTTCCACAGAGAAAATATCATCCGGGATCCCGGTCAAGGCGGATGATTTTTTCTCTTTGGAAATTCGCACATTTGTGCATTGCGGGTGACTCCGTAAAAGTGGAACTCCGTGGCTAGTCCCGGATAGCTTAAAATTTGTATATGTCATTGGTCGCAATTTCGCTCGTAAAAGGTGTAATACTTTGGATTTATAAAGATTTAGTTCCAGCCGAAGCTCAATTTAAAAAAGACTTTCAAGGCTGACAGTCTACCCTGCGAACTGAAGTCCTAGAAAAGAGGCAGGCTGTGTTAGGAAACTAGCCGTGAAGGAGGAAGGAAGTAGGAAAAAGGAATGGTAGTTGAAAAAAATGGCGAAAATTTAGACTTGTTTTGACTGATCATTTCCTCCACCTATTGATCATTTGTGGTCATCAACACTATGAGGAACTATTGGATGTTTTGACCTGCTGCTCGAGATACTATCACATTTTTACTTCTGCCATATGTATTGAAACCAGAACAGAAAGTTGTGGGATGTGAATTTTTAAGTAACCGTAGCCCAGGCTCAGAGCCGGTGGCTCCAAACCTAGCTATTCCATCCGCCAAGTTATACTCTCTATTCGCTCGATGTAAGTTTTGACGAAGCGCGCGGCATTCATTTCGTGGTGGGGCAAAGGGAGCTGCTTAGCGTTTAGGGTGTACTCCAGAAGTCCCCGAAGAGAAGCTCGGCGTGATGAGAGAGTGAACGACTCAAAAGTAGAAGAGAGTAGCGAAAGTAGGAAGGATAGTGAGAGGTGCAGATAAGGAGAGAGCGGAATGCACGATGATGAAGGCAAAGAAGAAACGGTTGGCTTGGTTTCGTCGAGTTTGGAGAATATGAAGGGCAGGGGAGGGGCATGTCTGAGAATGAGCTTGAGAGATTGGAATGAGAGGTGGAGATGAAAGAGGGGAGGCGGGAGGGATAGAAGCGTGTCATCTGCACTTGTGTGCGTGTGTTTCTGTAAACACACATGTCTGTATATATCTTTGGCGCATGATTTTCAGAGATGCTCGCCGCTCCTCGCCGTGCACTCCCGCTAACGACGCTGCCATGCCCAAAAAACGATATTCCGCCGAGGAACACAGGGCTGGAATGTGTTGTTTTGTAATCGCGGGCTCAGAGGGTCTTATCCCTCCCCCCCCCCCTCATACTCCTATCCTCCCACATTCACTCCCCTTTTCCCGTAGGGAGGCCGGAAAAAAAGACCTGCATTCTGCATCCCCCTCTCTCTATTTTCTCTATCTTCTCTTTTCACACCGTCTTCTTTATTTCTTTCTTTCTTTCTTTTCCTTTCTACCCTCCTCCCCCAGTGGTGCCCCCTCAATCTATCTACCTCCCACCCTACCTCTCTAATACCGCCCCCCGCCCATCCCCTTTCTTCTCCCATCTTCCCTTTCGGAGCTTAAAAACTTTTTTAATCTCATTCTTCATTTTTGAAAAAGTTCTTTTCCTCTTCTCTACCTTCTTCCTTCTGTTAAATCTTTCTCGTAATTTGGCTCTTCGCGAGTTCTCCTTATCTCCCCTCCTCATCGTTATCCTTCCATTTCGGCTGCAAATGTTTCTTCAATTTTATTAAAGTTGCCGTGGTGTTATTTTCAACTTTCTGGTTTCTCACCTCATTGATTCTTTTTAATGGGACTCCCTTATGCCATATCATTATTACAGGTTTATCAGTATTTTTTAAATACCGGTTATTATGGCTCGTGCACAGCCTTCGTATCATGATTAAATTTTATTGATTTATGATTATCAATTCCATAATCTTAATGTATTTGTCGATACTGTGTACTTTTGCATCTACCCTCTGCGAAAGATTTGGCATTATTGAAATGGTATCGTCAAGGAATATTTTCCGTTCTACTGACTGACTGAGGAGAAAACTGTTCGGTTTCGTTGGTCTGGATGACCAATTTTCCTATTTTAAACATGATTTGACATTTGCTGTTCCCTTTTATAGTAGTTTCTTATCCCATAATACTCATATGCTAATACATTTCATCAAACCTACATTGTCTACAACCAACTTACCTGCTGATCATTTGTTGATTATGATAGCTTTATGTATGATCACTCATACGATGATTACAACTCATATAGCTAGTTTGTATGTCATAAATGGTGTAGTTTCATGTATAATAGACTTCTAGTTTGGGCCACTATAGGCCACATGCAATTATTTTAACGTAACTATGATTATTGTATGTAATATATCTTTTTAATTGCATTTTAGAATAATAGTTTTAAGGGGTATAGGTGAGCCTCCCTAATGATCCTGAGAAGCCATAAATGAGATGCGATAACTTGAAGATTCTTCAGGATAAGGGCATAGGTAAGATTGCGCCCCTCACCGTGAAAAAAGATTGATGATGGGCATTGTAAAAAAATATCCCAAGACCCTTATGGTGAGGAAGAGGAGGAGGAGAGGAAGGCAGCAGAAGGAGTGCGAGGCCATATTTTTCCAGGCTGCTGAAAAAAGAAAAAGAAAAACAGGGAACAAGTGAGTTAAAAACTAAGTGAGATAAAATGCCAAATTAGGAAGTTTTTACACAGCACGCGATATGGGATGGGCGAACGGCACGAGAGGCAGGGACGAGGTAGGTGAGAGAGAGAGATAGAGAGAGAGAGGTTAGGGTAAGAGAAGGAGATAGGGAGAGCGTACGAGTGTAGTAAACTTTTACTGAACAGTGAAACGAGCGAGACGCGAGAGGGAGTGAAAGTACTTGGAAAATGAACGCGGTGAAGAGTAAATGAGGCAGGGAGCAGTAAAAGAAAATGAGGCTGGATGATTGATGTGGGAGCAAGGAGGAAGGGTCCGGAGAGTGTGGGTGAGCGAGTCGTAGGGGAGGTGGGGGGGAGTTTCAAAGGGGTGGGAGGAGTGGGAAGGCGTAATGGCTGGAGTTGGGGGGAGGGGAGAGATGGGTGGAACGGAGTTAAAATAAATGAAGGGCTGAGAGGAGCGAGGAGAGGGGAGGACGATAGAAGGTGATACTGCAAAGGGTTGGAAGTCTGTTATGGGGGTAAGGGGCGGGGCGAAATAGGGTGGAGCGATATTGGGGGGGAAGGAGTGGGGACAGGAAAGGCATCCTTGGCCGGACAGTAGTGAGGGGGATAGTTTGGGGAAAAGAAGAGGGACGTAATGAGGGGTCGTAGGATTGGATCGTATAACGAAAGCGCATTAGAGTCGGGGAGAGTTAAAACAATGGTAACGAACACGTTTCTTGTGGTATTCAGAGATGGGAAATGTAGGTTTTAAATGTGTCAAACGAATCACCAAATCGGTAAATGTAAATACTCAAAGTCCGTTCCCTTTGGCACAACTGTTGGATTAGTTCTTTATTTCGTCCTTCGCCTAGAAATGAATCTTTATATTTATTAAATATGAATTACCAAATCGAAGCGGTTTATACTCGTAGTCAGTTTCTCTTACTGAAATCTATTATTTTAAGAATTATTCTGTCTTTCGTCATAGAGTATGATTTTAACCTTGGATCGCCCTGAATACTACGGTTTCGCGAATAATGTTGCTCTGCAAAACTTTTCTTCTTATGTATCAAGTACAGTTGTCCTTTTAAATGCAACTCTTGTCGTATGTCTATCAAATAGCAATATCAATAACACGCCTCGAACATGTAGGTATAGCTTCAAATATATTTTGGCATAGATTGAGTCACTTGGACTGGTGGAGAATCGATTAGAATACAATTGTATACCTTTTTGTTTGCGCGGATATTCTAATATTTCTTAACAACCAAAATGCGATTATTTTGCTGGCAGTTTAACTTTATATTTTCAAATGACTTCCGCCTAAGGCATAAGTGGATATTTCATCCTCGCAGATATGGAAGCTGAGTAAGTAGAATCGATGATTAGTGTTTTTACCAAAATAATACTTTAAAAAATTCATGCATGACCATTTGCAGCTTCTATTAATCGGGAGAGAGCGAAGTCCTTTTCCTCGCCTTGAATGCCTCGTCATCACTTGTTGCTTATTAAAGGAAAAAGGGAAGGGAGTGAGCTGGATAATATGCATGTTGCTGGATGATGCTGGATTCATTTGGCTTATATCCAAAATACCGATTTTGTTTATCAAAATAATAAAGCATTTTTTCCATAAGGAAACAATAAGTCTACAACAATACAACCTAATTTGCAGCTGCGCCATTAGGACAATTAATTCAGCTATCTTGGACGTTAGGAAATGCCTCACACTTCTCAATAATTCAGCAGAATAACTAAATCGAGTTTATGTACAACATGGCAATGCTATATGGAGGTAATTACGAAATTCGTCGCTTAATTATTAAGTTGTAATTTAACTTTAACTTCTCAGTTCTTAATCATCACATCCGTTTATTAAATTGTCTAATTTTAACTTCTATAATACTATGTCATCAAGTCACAATCTTCAGATATTTTGCTTCGGAGGAGTTAAATATAAACTAATATGAAAATAATCCATTAATTAATAGCCTATGTCATTCAAAATATGCGGTTAAAATGCCTAGTTTATATGGAAGAGTTAATAAAACGGTGTAATTGAAGGAGAGGCCATGAGTAAATAGGCATTTTTATGAATTTTTAGGTATTTTAATAGATAGAGCGAATAAAAGTCATTTAATAATTCGAATTTTCGGATATGCAAAGTTAAAGAAACATTGTGTTTTGTAAGTGATACATGAGCTACGCTAACTGCTGGGATTAAAAAAACTGATTGGGATGAACATTCACTCAAATATCACAGTGGAAAATATCATTTTCAAAATAAGGCTGGAAAATCAGTCTCAATTCACATTTTCATTTTAATGATGGTTTATATAGCGCGGGCGTAGAAAATGCTTCTTTAGCTTTTATAAAGCTACCCAAACATACATTCCAAATATCTGATTTTATATTCCTGTTTATAATCACAGCGCGTAAAGGGATATGATATGCTGATGAATAAATAAGGTAATGATGATAGTTTGAACTAAAGTGATGCATTCAGGACTGACATTATATATATTTCTTGAGTTTAAAGGGTATATCATTTTATATTGAAGATTTCCATTTGGGGATTTTTTACATGAAGTGCAAGACTTTAAAAAAGTGTCCTATGTATCAGAGGATAATGCTAAATTTTACTGTATTTGCAATTACGAGTTTACATTATGATTATTATATATTGTAGGATAATCCGAGTTTAGTATGTAAATCTGTTGCTATACTTAGCTGACATAGCTATGTTAGAGTTGAAATAGCTTAGGCTATGCGATGGTGTATTTTTGTGTTATAAGTACGAATTTTGCCTATAATATTTGTTTTAGCTTATCGTGGAATTAAGGTCTCTTTACCACAGAACATATTTACTACAAATTTGAAAAACTTGGTCTATTTATATGGTTTAATAAAAAATTATAAAGGGTTTCATATCTTTATACTCACCAGTGATTTTTCGCAAAAGATTGGCAATTATGTCTTTGGGTGAAGAGAAATATATATATATGCAGTCGTTTCTTCTACTTATTTTCATATCCTGAAATATAGGTTAACTGATAACTATTAGATTGTGAAAAAAGAGGATGTATTGAGCCAACGCGTGAGTGGAGCAGGCATAGTTCGTACCTTTTATGCTAAATATGAAACATAGCTGATTCGAAATTCACAGAAAATCTAATTGCAGCCGAAACAGCCGAAGCCCTCCCGGGGACCCGAGAATATATTGTAGATTTCGAATTCCCCTGGGAGAGAGCTCGCCCTCACCCAACTGCTTCGACCCACCTTCTTCCTTTTCATTTTTCCCTAACGACTGGGTCATTACAATAAATTTAATTAATTGCGCCGCCGCCGCTCTGTCTTTTCCTATTTCTTTTCCTTCCCCTCAACTCTCCTTCGAAATGTAGCCTTCTGTCGCCAGCTCCTCTTTTTCATTAATTCCCATTCAGATGCAAATTGAGATATTTGCATCAAATGGCAATTTCAATAGAAAGAGGCTTCCCCATCTTCTAATCCCATCGTGGAAATGTTCAGCGGTCGTTGGAATTTGAAGGAAAAAATTTGAGCGAAAAAGTCGTCTCCGATCTCTCGCAGACTTTGAATACCTTTAGCGGTCTTTTCTCTTCCGCTCTCGAGTTCCTCACACTCACCGAAACACACTCTCACCTCAATTCTTAACCATGTGCTCACCCTTCGGCTGATCCAACTTCAGAAACCTCCATCAATTGCTTGTTCACGTGGAGAAAATGACCCCGATCTTTGATTTCCTTTGCCATGTGAATTGGTACAAGGATAAAGTATTGGCTGGACATAATAATCCTTCCGCCAATGTGGTGAATACCTAGGTGAAATATTATAATGCATACATAAAATGCGGAGAATAAAGGAATACAATTTATGCAAACCGGCTTTATGATAAGTATAGTCTAATAGAAGTGTAAAATAAATTCTCATTCGTGCATTTTGAATTAATGCTTTCTTTAAGTGAAGAAAATGTGCATTATGAAGTGAAAATATTCGCAAAATATTTTCAAAACTATTTATTTTAGTTATATTGTGAAATTCAGAGGTCGAAATGTTTGGGACTTAATTTTTTGAGAAGATAATATTCTACGTCCTTAGTGAAAATCCTAAAAAAGTATATTTTGTATATTTTTTCTAAATGACTACTCTTACGTTTAAACATAATCATTCACAAAAAAATTTGCCCAACATTTGAAATACATATATCTCTTTTTTCCAAATATCTCTCATGTGGTTTACCTTCTGGTTTCCATTTATCCAGTCACATCTTGAGATATTTTATTTTTAGAAATTAATGATGAGAAATATTTCAGGGACGAAATTAAAGGTATGTTTTAATTGAAGACACGCTTATAATCCGAGTCGTGGAGGTTCACAAAAACTTTCGGCGCATCCCTTTCGAAGCTTAATGCCATGACCCTAGTTGCATGGAGATTGCATCATAATCATGGCTAATTTCGCAATTCGAGAGCCCGTTTCACGCGGTTGGTAAATAACTCAGCTCAAGATCTATTGTTCAAATTTATATTGAGGACGGAATGCAGTATGATTATAAACATGCTAGAAGGTTTCACACGGTTATTGAACAGGTGAGGAAGCAGCGTTGCTAATATTGTCATGGCGCATGGAAACCACAATTTTGAACTAACCCATCTATGGTATCTGGCAACAAAAACACCTACCTGCATGTTTTCATACACTTTTCATTTCACTGCCAGATAATTGCTTATGTTCAAATGACCTGATTTCAGAAACTGAAGATCGTCCTGTGTTTGTTAAAGTTAACGTGATTAGTTGACGGCTATCAGGTTCTACTGCAAGCGAGCAGCAAACTAGTTCTGCATCCATTATGAAATCAACCAGTTCATTGAGTATGATGGCGATTACGCTAGTTAGCCGGATTGCTGGCCATGCATCTATACGTATCACTAAAGTATCCTCAAAATTGAGCATCCTCTAACTTATGCTAGTAGGAGGCTTAAAAGATTTAACTCTGCCTTGCACTCCAGTACCAATTTCCACTGTCCTCCCCAGCAATGAAATTTTCCTCCATCTAATTTTCGTTCATATTTTCACGAAATTCATCATCAGATGATTAAAAGCAAGAGTGTGCATGAGAAAAAGAATAAAAAATGCGTTTAAATTAAATAATTACTATTATTTTTATGCTATTTGTTACTAATATGTTTAATCTGCTAACTGTACGGTATTATTTACCCTCACGTTGAAGGTGTCCGCATTGTTTGGAGCAAGTTTTAGCCACAGTTTTACGTATAAACTTCCCATTTCCAGCGTATGATGAGCATAATTCCTCACGCCGTGTCTTATATTTAAGGTACATCTTCCAGTCAACCTACTTGTGTCTGAATGTGTTTTCCAAACCATCCGCAGCGATTGTCCGTTTTTCTGTTAAAATATAGGTCACGTTTTCCGTCCACAAGACGCCGCATTATTCTATCGATTGTCCAATATGAGAGACTTTGTTTCTTGATTAGTAGTGTTTTTGTTAAAATTTCATAGTATTTTGAGAACTAACGTCACTTTTACCGATGCGATCCTTTTGAATATGGTTGAGATCTACCTGGAGACACGGGCGGCTCCCAGAGTGGTTGAAGTGAAGTATTTTCAAAATAAGACTTGATGGACATTAAGGTGGTAGAGGGATCAAAGGGGTAGTATTTTATTTTTTTCAACGCCCCTTACTTTTACTTTCTCTCTTGGAGGTGGCTTCTATGTCATCTCATTCTTTACTCGGATTCAATCTACCTGTAAGAGATGAATGTTTTTCTAAAAGTTATTTTATCATTCCTCTTTTATGATTAGGTACAGTGGGTATACCTCATCTTCACGCATCTTTTTCTCATTCTTCGTTTGCACAACAGCAAGTAATTACTTGTTATATCTCATAATGTATCCAATATATGATGTATACGGTACGTTTTGTTGTATTGAGTTCACTTACGGAAGTGTGTCCCTAAGGAAATGCCTATTCTGTACAGAAAAAATGTAAATAATTTTTTTAGTAAAACGATAAAAGATTTTGGAACCTGCAAGGGAAACAAGGCATGCAGGAAAAATAGCTATCAATTCAGTCAATAGGGTGTAGGTGATTAGGAGGGTAGTAAGTAGGGTAGAAGAGTGTGAATAAAGAGAGAGGATAAATGACGATCAATATCTAGCATTCCGTAGAAACTTCAAGCAATTTGATGAAATGGAAAACTAGCTGGAACGGAGAGAATATGTCGGAATGCTCACCCTGTGTCATAATTGAAGTTGCATTACAAATAAAAATAAAAGGAAAATCAAGCCATAAGTATTAATGGTTATTGATCTTAAGGAAGGACACTGAACTTTTTGTATCATATGAAGCTTAGGTTTTTGGTGTGTAGAGGATTTTTAAGATGTGCCTCCTCGAAATGAAATTGGTGACATATTTAAATAAAGTTTAAGATACTGCATAGAAAATAATAATGCTTGTATGGGTAAGAGGGATAAATGCCTTTTTCCAAATTTAACTAGGTATCTTTCTGACATAATCTGACAGCAAATGGATGGGATGTTAACATAAAAATCAATTCTAAATAGCCTAATAGTCTTGAAAATATTTGTAGTATTTTTTCACCATTAAACTGAGAGTAATCGTATCGTATGATTCTCCTTTACGACTATTTGTAGTAATATTTTGAGGTTTTAGTACAAATGGTGATTGCCACGGAAGGAATTCTTGAAGATGATAAATAGTTTCCCCTCCACACTATAACTAAATACATGAAGTAGTACCATTTATTGTTTTTTTCAATGTTGATCACTTATTCTTCTCATTTATCTCAATGAAATGTTTTTGGATTAACTTTTTGTATCACATCCGGCACTGATGAGTTTTGCGTATTGGTTTGCAAAATAGTCAGTGATGTGTTTTTTATCCATAGATACCCTAAGAGAATATCAAAAACAAATATGCAAATTTATAATCGCAGGCATTATCATAGTTACCCACGATTTGACGAGTATCGAATCATCTGAAGAATAATGAAAGATACTTAAGGCGTGAATTTAAAAAAATCAGTTGAAGTCAATGTGAAATGTGCGTACGCCTGCTGGTTTATCTCTGTTGGCCATAACGAGTTATCTCGGGGCACAATTTTTCATGACCTACATTTGAAACGCAATCATTTAATGAGGTCTGCGCGTTGATTTTTTTTCCTAATCTCGAGATTCACTCCATTGGTGGACTGCTTTTCAATGCACATGACGAGAAAGAAAAATCTCTCATGCATGGTAGCAGTTAAAAATACGCTTATGTTTTAAAAATTCATGAACTTTATTTGTCGTTGACAAAAATCCAAGCCGTTCTAAAATTTCCTGTAGGAGCACGTGCAGTGACGAATGAGGTGATTTTTGTATAAAAAATTCATCGTCTCGCATTTATAAAATATGTAAAGCAACGAAGTCCCCCGCAAAATCTGGAGTTGGAAGCGTATATATGTGGTTATTTGCACACATACCTTATCTATTTTTTTTCTCAACTGCGTAGTGAACAATATCACTAGATTTATTTTAATCGCCGCAAACCCATTATTTTGGAGATGAAAGATCCACTTTTACGATTGATTTTATTGAAAATATCATTCCCAAAAAAATTTATTTTTAGCTTGATGCGTATAAGTGACCACGTGGGTAGCTTTGCGTCATACTTAAGAAAAGTTTTTAATACGAATTTCTTTCTTTTTGCGTATTGACTCGGTAAATTAATTGTGATGCATAATTGTGACTTACATTTTTAGTGCAATCACTTTGGAGGTGATTTTAAAGGAAGCCTAATTACTTTGATATAATTTCAATAAAAGACTATTTCAATTTGCAGTGTAAATTTGCGCATTGAATCTCTCTTCTGCATTAATACATGGATTTGTTATCAATAGTTTGCAGAAATGCTAAATGCAACTGAAAACATCATTTGAGACGGAAATGACCATTCGATTGATTTTGATGCCACATGGTAAAGAAACCCGTTGCACTGAGTCTTTGCTCCTCTGTATGTACAATGTACATCTCTTTGAAATTTGAATTAACTTGGATGCGAAAAATTTTGTAAAGATGACAAAACGCTCTGATACCTCTCAACGGGCCTCTTCATATTGCAACAGTGTACCTTTATAGAGTATGGTGTCCGATCAAGTGATTTTACAGTGACATAATTGACTAAATTTGATATCCACCACCTGAATAAGCTTCATTATAAATAGCAAAGTAAACATCCTTTTGATTATTTAGAAGTATAAAATTGATATCAATGCTTTACATAAATAACTACTCTATAATTGTCACATACTCATTGCATAAATGCACAAATAATGTGTAATGACTTATTGCCGAAGGGTATCAAAATATAATTAGGGCATCGCACTGACGATGGCCCTGAACATGGGAGTACGTCACGTGGGAGTTCATTTCAGCCACTGCAGTGACTCCGACAAAATAAACCAGCGGGTTATCGCGAGAGGGGAACTTATTGAAGCAACGCCAAAGGTATAAACGCTAAGCCATTTTTGGGTGAGCGTAGTCAGAAAGAGAATTCCTTTCATTCGGATCAGAGCTCCGTTGGCGGCGTGGAACAGCCATTGCTATGGCATTTGCGCGAAAAGTGTGCTTCCTCCAGCCCCGTCCACTCTCTCTATCTCCTTCCACACGGCGACGCCACCCTCCATTCCTCCCGTCACCATCGCCTCTCCTCCTCTTACGTCGCCTCTTCCCCTGCATCAACCACCCAGCCCTAGTCCCCTCCCCCCGCTCAAACCACCCCACTCCACTCTCCGCCGCATTCTGCAGCCGACACAACGCTTTCATTACGCCATGCACTTGATACTTCTTGCCCTCCGAAACCCCCTTACTTCGCCCTTCCCCCCCCCCCCCCGACCGAGCCCGCCGCCCATCTCTCGCCTTTACAGCCGCGGGGTGCAGGGCTAAAAAGGAGGCGCCCCTCACTATCCTCTCTCTCTACCCCCCCGTTCTACCCCCCCGTACCCGCTTTTCTCCCTCGTCTTCACACAAAAGAAACCCGACCTTCCCTTTTCCCCTCACCCCTATTACGCCTCTCCTCCCCGTCTTGCAGGAGGGAAGCAAAGAGAGAGAGAAATTGTAAAGGAATAGGATAGTAAAGGAGGTCGCCGAGGAATTTTCGACTCCGGCTGTGCCGATTACAAATCCCTGTGTTTTACAAATAACTTATATTCCCTTCTTGCGAACCACACTCAGTCATCTCAAGTCAAAAAAGCTGGCTTAATGTATTTATCTGAACCTGTGTCTACACCTCTGATATCCTCATTAAGCTTTATATGGATTAATGATGAGTTTTTCATAAACATGATGATTGTTTCTATAAGTTTATGATCTGCTTCTTTCGATTTTGAATTCAGTTTACAGAATCTCTCCACGTTAAGTAAAACAACTTGCCATTATAGTAGATTTTTTTTTAGTCAATTGAATTTTAAGGTCTTTTCACGGTATACGATTTTCATTTACATCAGTACTCTGTATATCTGACTATACTTTCCTTAACACATTCATATATTTACAAGGTAAGGGTAAAATAATTCGCGAATAACGGAAATAGTTCTAGGGTCATATGCTTAGGACACCTCGAGTGTCTTTTAAAGCGACATAAGAACCGCGAATAATGGTGGATAGGGGAAATACGTGAAGGACATCGTTACTCCCATAAGAGAGAGAGAGAGCGCTTGCAGAGCATATAGTGCAAGGAGGGAATCCATGTTTGGAGGAACAAAGGGAATTATAATGAGGATTTTATGCATTGCCGGGAGATAGGGTTGATGTGTAGCCTCCAGACTTAGAAATGAGGGAGAAGTACCCTTACACCATGAAAGTAGTTCTAGGCTGTTTTGCTCAAATAGACACTTCTGGCGGGATGGAGAGGAATTAGAATGTAAGTGGAAGTAATGCTATACGTGTCAACATTAACTTCTCATTTCAAGAGACCCTTCGGAAAATCATAGATTAGCGCCCCATCCGACTGATGGAACAATGCTCTGAAAATATTGTTGCCGTGCCATTCAAAAAGTTATCGAAATACCGGAGTTTCCTCCTACGCCTGGGCTCGAACCCAAATCGTCGGAATGGGTATTTCTGGGACTATAGACTTAAGGTTATTCCGAACAGTAGATGAGCAAGATAGAATCTTTAGCACAAGACGGACCCTTCAACAGCGCAAACCCTCTTCTTTGATCGATCAACTTCGTGGTATTTAGGACCCTCCCTTGCTTCCTAATTGAGCGTACTCATCTTACACTTTCTTCCACCTTTCGTCTGTTCTCTATATTGCCCTACCTTCGAGAGTTTGTCTTTCTCTTTCCCCTTCCCTTTCCGCTCGATGCTTATGTATGGTGTTGGCGTTGCCTGATAAGTGTGAGGAACGAGAGTGGTGCCGCTGTGAAAAATCCTATTTTTTTCCCCTTATATGCGGGCAGGGTTTGAAGGAGTGAGGGAAAGGGTGGCACCTAAAGCACCGGGGGGATTTTTGGAACTGCGCAGAAGACTGTGTCGTGGTGGGTGTATATGAAATAAGGGTTTATGGGCGTGGGCAAAGGAGAGCATGCGATTCAAAGGAAGCGAGTGAACCAGGCGCCCTGGGGGGGTGGGGGTAGGGGAGAGGGATAGGAGAAGGGTGATGGAGTGAGTAGGGTGTTTTAATGGAGGTCGGGAAAGAGGAATTTGGGCGAAATAAGGAAACGTCGGGTTCCTGCCGAGGCCCCGGCGAACACTCTGAAATGGTAATGAGAGATCACCGGGAAAATGTATTTCATCCAGCAATGCTTGCGGCGGTATCGACGTCGTGTGTCTCATCTCATGATGCATGTCCCTATCTTTGGTCGGGTATCTGCCGTTGCCGACATATTACGTTTGTATTTCCGCATTAGAAGCTGACGTGTTCCACCTTTTCATTGGGATGGGATACCGATTGTGAACGTGGTACTTTTGCGCGCTAAAATATGGGTGTATAAGGGGATAAAATCTCTCCTTTTACCAGCGGAAAGAACTTAAGCTATCTAGAAGGTGAAATTTTTTGTGTTACGCTTCCTTTTAGGCTCTCGCCTATATTTCTTGCCTTCTATGATGTAATAGATGTCCAGAATCATTATCATACGTATTGACTTCTTTTAGATTGAGATGTTTGTTGCATGATGATTGAAAATTTTTCAGTTATATTTCATAATTTTTAAGTACAACTTAATTTTTATGCTGCGCGAATATTTCTGATAAACCAATCTTTTGAAGTGAATAAGATTTGACTGAATCACAAGAATAACTTTGTCAGATATGTCGACATAACGACTGCATATATGGATTGAATATAAATGCAGAGATAATATAAGTTATAAAAAAAGCTCTCAGATTCAAGATTGAACCGTGCATTTGGTTCCTCCCCTACCCCCCCCCCTATTTTGCCGGAGGAACCCAGCCCGGGAATCGACTCAGCCTTTCCACGGTGGGCGAGACGAGAGGGCGAGTGTCAAAAGGGCCGGGGCAAAAGCCCTGAGGTATAAATACAGGGGATATGCCACAGACTTGGGGATTTTTTCGCTGGTGTCTGGAGGTCGGGACGGTCGCAGCAGAGCCGTGGGAACTCAACTCCTCAGCGCCCTTAGCACCATCCGCCGCTCGCCGAGAGAGAAGTGCCCGATCTCCCTTTTTTTCTCCATATTCCTTACCTTCTCCTTTTCTCGCGACCCTTTGGGACCACCACCGACTTCTTATTTTAAGTCATTTAATTAAAGTTCTTCGTTTTGTTGAATCCGGCCTTTTTTTGTTTTGCGTCAACCGATCCGCGGGACAACGCCTCAAGATCACACCTAAAAATTGTGAAAGACAGTTTATCTCCCCAGCTTAAGGATTGTATAAAGTTATTATTACTATGATCTGAATTTACCAAATGTGGTTCCTTGAAAAAGATTTTTTTCAAAACCAGTTTTTTACTATTGATGTTCTCGTGTTTTTCATGCGCCTCTCCTTTATTCATAACCTCATGTCTTTCGAGAAGTACTCTCCACCAGCCGCGTGAATAGCATTACAGCCATGGAAAATCGACCCGGTCAAATAGGAGTTCATCTATTATAGTGTGAAGGGTTTGACACCTGCGGCTAGCTTTTGGTCCTAGTGTAGGTCGAGGAAAATGTATGCCTTGGTAAACAAATTTGTTTTGGAAAATAATTAAAAGCAACCGTTGACGTGGCCCTTTTTTCTCCCTTGAAGCAAACAAAATGCAAGGAATTACAAGTGGCTGATGATCGTATGTTTTTTATTTTAATATATTTCTAGCATGTGTGAAAAATATAAAAGTAGCTACATAGCACATATCGGTTCTGCATAGTAAGATTGAGTGACAAAGCTTTTATCTATTATATTCTGACGAAACTTTTTGTTTGAAGAATTAATATACAAATCTACTTTTTAATTGTTAAAAATCAATTACAGCCAAACCCTAAAATACGTAAGCTCTTTTCTTTAAAGTATAAAATGTTTTTTTAAAGTATAGTCGCCTTTGGAGAGTACTCCCATGAAGAATCCGTGACGAAACGGATCATAATTTTCAGCTTAAACATCAACATGATTCATCCCACATTTATGAAGTTTTTGTTAATTATTCCTCATGTCTACCTTCAATTCGAATATTTAGCTCATATATTTCTTTAATGCGTTGGTATAAAGAGACCGTGCGCCTAGAAATGTAATCGTGTCGTTAAATTTTATTCAGCTCTCACCCTCTTATCGTGCATAAAGAAGCCGAAACAAAAGGCTAATCATGCTGCTATTACATATCCCTTTCTTCTCACCCGGTAGCGGGGATTATACTACCTACTCTTTTCAGGCGTGTATATTTTCGATAAGTTTCCGAAGGCACTGCCTGCAATGGACTGGTATCCATAGGTGTTGATTGTTGCGAAACAATGGAAAAAAAGCCCTCGTCCCGAGGGACGCTCGGTCTCAAAAGAGATTTCTGCCATTTACTGGAGATAGGCGTCGGACGTCGCGTCCCATAGAGGTGATGGATTGCCACGAAAATCAAGGGACACATGTACCTGCTAGCTTTTGAGCCCAGTCGGAGAGGGTATTTTGCTGAACTTTTTCTCGCCGCCAGTGAAAAAGATAAATCGGCCCGCTGGTCACTTCCGAAAGCTCGAAATAATTAATGATACCTTTGACCGTATAAATGATAAGCCTTCCAAGATTAAATGCTCGGAAATACAGTGCTAGGATTCCGCTAGTGTGCTATAATTTACTAGAATTATTTACACCTATGTACGAGCTCGAGCGAAGAGTTACTCTGCTTTTTTAAAAGGAATTTGAAAGTTCCAACTATTTTTACATTGATTCAGTGAAGTTTCTCCTAATTTCCGACATTGATCCTTCATCTGGCCTTTATCATTTCCGCTTTTCGTAATTGAAGAAAAGTGGGAAAATTGGCAATTTCCATGTTGACTCTGACTTATTGATGATACTATCACAGGTACAATCATCGGGTGTTTACTTGTTCTTATTCATCAATTTTCCTTTCAGTGTATATTGTACTCATTTTATCCTCAGGCACATTGAGTTACGGATCTTCTACTGACCCACAGTTTGTACTTGACTTTGTTTAGATGTGATGTCTGCTACAAAGGGAGATTTCCGGTAAATTTTGCAAGCCTTCCATTTAGTTTGCAGTATCGGCTAGCCGTGTGGTGTTTCAGGTATTTACATTAAGTCTAAAAAGTAATATCAAAACTATCAATAATGAATGCTTACTGAGAGTTAAAATATAAATTTTAAGAAATTTAGTGGAGCTTTAATTAACCTATAAGCGAACCTGTGTTTAGGTTGCCATCAATTTGAAACACGACTATACATTGTTTTAGAATAAGAAAAAAATATTTATGCGAACATTTCAAAATAGTTCCTTTTAACAAGTATATTTACAAAAATAAATAATCTTATTTAGAAAAATGTATCTTCGATTTTTTCATAGGTAAATAGCCAGTATTTAACTTCTTGTAAAAAAGAAGCAAGATTAGGTGCACATTTGTACTCAGAAGGTAATATGTTATACATTTTTGGCTCAATATATAAAATATTTCGCCTGTACAGAGAAAATTTGGGCCTCGTCAAAGGTGTCACTGTACTACGAAAATTTCATAAACCTGGCCTGTTTGAGATAGGAATTTTAGCACCACTCCTCAGAAAAAACAGTCTAAGTACTTTGTACATGTACAAAGACCTAATTGGGAGGAATATCAAATGTTGAAATAGCGGAGAGGATGGCTCATGACGATTCTTATTGAGCATTATCCTGATCAGCCTCTTTTGCAAGATAATAGCTGGCTTAATAGAGTTTTCAAATAAGCTGCTTCCCATGCAATCAAGCCATAAGTCAATTTAGAGTTTATTAATGCATAATAACCTCAAATTATCTAATGGACATTTGTTACGAAGCAGATAAAATTTTATTAACGTATACCGCAACACTTTTGTTACAGAGGTTATGTTTTGCGTCCATTTTAAACCTTGGTCAAGAGTTATACCGAGATAAGTTATGCTGCTGACACGCTCAACAGGTGCAAAACATGCTGCTGACAGCAAAAACACAACATGAATCAGGATTGCATATTACATCATGATATATTAGGTCCCAATCAAATGTGAAACGATTACAAACATCAAAACATACATATTCCATTTTATGGACGCTCATAATGAGCTTGCTTGACTTAAACCATTTTCTGAAATAGCTTAGATCTGCTTGCATACTATTTTTAACTTGTTCCCAAGTTATCTCATCGGAACATTAGGCAAAATCGTCAGCAAATGCTGTCACAAGGCCTTTAAATTTTAAGTCACACAGGCTATTTACTTATATCAAGAATAAAATTGGACCAAGTACTGAACCTTGAGGGACGCCGGAATTAATACATTTGTAGTCACTGTAATTGTTATCAACGACAACACATTGGGAGCAATTGGTCAGATAACTCTGAAACCATTGAAGAGGTATTCCACGAATTCCAGCTTTCTCAAATTTGAATAAGAGAATTTTATGGCCAATTGTATCAAAGGCCTTGTGAATATCAAGAAACAATCCAGCTGTTCGATTACTTCTATTCACAGAGTTATAAACATGAGAGAGAAATTTTTCCAGGGCTTCTTTAGTAGATCTACTTTTTTCTAAATCCAAATTAGTTACCACTGAATAATTTAATTTTATCAAGATATTCCATCAATCTAAGCTTCACTGATTTTTCTAATATTTTGGAAAAATTCGACAATAGAGATCAAGAGTTCATATATAGCGAGATCTCCTAGTTCATTCCTAGTATCCTGTTATCTTTTAGAATTTCTATAATGCAGTATATCACGCAAGGGATTTTAATTTCTTAGAAACTAGACAACTGTTAAATTGTTGCTAAAATTAGGTCAAACGGTCTAATGGTCCAATTATTACGAATAGCATCATTCTCAACGTTGAATGTAAAACATTTCTTTTCAATGCTCGCCCGGGTGATCATTTGTGTGCGTTGTTTTCACTCTCTGGGTAGAAGTGATCTCAGAATTTCTATTTCTCACACTTTTCGCAACCGTTTTGGCAATTGATACTGTGATGTTGATGGTGCGGAGATGTAGCCGAGAAGTGTGATTTGAACTGTGCCGAAAGCATTGCCGAGACTGTGAAATTTTTACCTCTGTATCATTAACGGCAGGAAACTTTAGAGATAATGCCATAGTTCCTCTACCTATACAATAAAAAGTATTTCACTTCATTACGAGTACTAGTCTTAAAAAACTAATTTCAGTTAATAAAAAACATTACTCTTTGAGGAATTGTAGATACATTAGCTTCTATTACTATTCAGTCTCTTGGTTTTATTCCTTACATCTAAGACAAAAAAGTGTAGTCATTCCGACTAATACCCTTGCCTGAAGGGTGTGTAAGCCTTCATAAGTAGTACTGCCGTAATCACATTGGAATGAAAATATGATAGCAAATGCTGCATTCAATTTTTTTTTACTTCGCTAGGTACACATGAAGCAAACACTCTCACATACTAATTGCTAATTTCTACGTGGATGCCTTATTTCTCAAGTGAATGAAGACGCGAGCGTGCTAGTGTTTATAGCGTGCTGGATAAACACTCATTTCTGCCTCTCCTACAAATGATGTCTCTAATCTACAAACTCATTTCATCACTAAAAAGTTACAATTACGGAATAGTTCTCTATTACCCAACCTTCTGCGCAAACTAACTCATTTCAAACATGGCTCCTCACAGAAGAGTGACTTCGTATTTTTTTAAATATCTGTTCAAATAAATTTAATGTATTTAAAAACACCTCTGCCAGAGATGTGTTTTCTGATACCAAAATGCTTACATTTGTGCCAAGTTTCATGAAATATTATATTACAGACAATCTAGCCTACTTCTTTCCTCCTATCTTTGTATCCTTTTTCTTACGTTAAAAGCTCGAAATTCAATTCTTAAAGAGGAAACTTGTCTGTGTTATGCGTCATTACTTATAATTATTTTACTTTGCATAATGAATTGAAATACTTTGAACTTTTCTCTGCAATAGTTAATTGGTACGACGCGTCTCCCTGTTTTACAGCATCGCTACGTACGAAGGTTTTCATCAGAAAATGTCGTAAAACTGTGAAACGCGACGTGCTAATAAAAATTGTATAAAGGATTTCAGTTCATTATGGGTAATGGTCTTTAAAAGTTCATATCCGTGATTGGCTTCGTAAATATGGGCAATGATATGACCCATCGACTCTGGAATCGGAATGTGAAAATTGATCAGCCTTCCCCTTTATTTCTAGAGTGAATGATCGGCGATTATTATAGCAGTGAATTTATTTAGGTTTACCTGGCAAAATGTGTGCATTGCAGTATAAAATAATAATCATTCCTAGGCCAAGTTTTGAAATCCGTATTTTATTCCTAAAGTAGTGTTAAAGTAAGGCATCTTGACAGAATTTTTCATTACTAGCCCAATAATTACATATACGGGTCATAAATTCCGTATGTGTTTAAGTGAATATCAGCGAGGGGTTTCTAGAACGTAAAAAAAATTAAATATGAAAAGATAGCAAGTATGCAATGAGTGGCTTTCATGATAATACATAATAAATGGTGCTTTCAAATTATGTAAGTTAATGCCTATAGGAATGCGGTGCTTATTTATGTAAGTGTAAGCCTAGGTTGATAATATTCTACACAGGTAATACATAGAAAGAATATTGATCATTACCTTGGCTTCTCTCTCAGATGAATGATTCTTTCTGTTTAATATTTTATGAAAGTAACTAATGGCTCATATATCAAGTTTCATAGAATGTTCACAGAATGAGAAAGAGTAATTTCAATTCAAGAGAAAGAGTAATATCAAGTTTCATAGAATGTTCACAGAATGAGAAAGAGTAATTTGATCTGATGTTGTTTCAGTACGTCTATAATTGAATGTAGAGTCGATTTAATAAAAATTATTCACGGATGGGTATACGATTTATAGGCAATGGATCTAACTCTTTTGTCAAAATATTCAACTGTACATTCTCTTCAACCAGTTGTCCATAATGGCTGGTAGGCTCGAGGTGGAATGGAAGCCCCAGTAGGATTCAAAAAGGAGCAGGGAGCAGAACCAAACCTTGAGCAAACGGTTAGGTTTTTGGTGACGCGTTTCATTGCTAAGGAGCGAGGGAATGTAAAGGGACATGTGCGGAGAGAGCGGGGGGAGGGGAGGAGAGTGATAGTAGGGGGGTGTGAAGTGGTTCAGGAGGGAGGAGTGGAGTGAGGGCGATGAAGGTGTGATAGGGCGGTGGCGAAGGGGTCGGGAAGTGACAAGGGGAACCAGGGCGACGAGTGAACGAACGAATAAGGTGGGGGGGAGGAGGAGAGTAGTCGGAGAAGAGGGATCGCTGAAAAGGGGCTCCACCTTCCCCTTTTAAGGAAGGCTGACGAGGGCAAGCAAGGTAAATCGTTTAAAGGGGTGGAAGGATGAGGGAAAGTTGGAGAAGCGGGGAGGAGGAGGGGGGGGTAGCGGGCCTTGTGAGGCGATGAGGAGGGTTTTCGGAGGAAAAGGACGAGATGGCGTTAAGGAAAGGGACCTTTTCACTCTGGAGGTAGTGTGGTGGTGGCGGTTGTAAGGACGGAGGAGGCGAGCTCGGGGGAGTTGTCGGTGGGAGTGGGGGGGATTGAAGGGACGATTCCCGGTTGAAAAGGGGAGAGAGAGAGAGGAGTGTGTGGAGGGAGGGGGAGAACGAATATGAGTTGAGGGGTTGTATGTGTGTGAGTGTGTGTTGGTTAGAAGTGAGTATGTGGGAGAAGTGGAGGTAAAGGGGTCAGAAAGTCAACGCGATAGGTTGCGAGAGGAACGGAGCGTGAAGGTTTCCAGGAGGGAGAGAGAGGGAGAAAGACGGAGAGGTTCGGTGGAAGTGAGGTATTCGTGTCATACTATTTGACGACTGTTTCTAAAGTGGATCAAGTTTGGGAAGGTAAAGTGCCGAAGGGTTAGTGCCTCCTTAGACGACGAGGTGAATTCGGATCGTAAAGGCATGCCCCGGGTCGAAGACTCCGTGTGGATTACGATATGAATCCGGACTGAAAATTCAGTCGCGTTTCATTAACGTCCCTCATAGTACCTGAATGTGAGTGTGAAACGGTGGAGATTCCGTGATAGGCCTCGTGAATACCCTTTCGGATTTTTTTTCAATTCCGCATAATAATTGGTTATATTACAGATAAGGATTAAATGCTATGTTTTTCGCTTATTTATCTCGTCAATATACGATTTATGACTGAGTCGTGCCACCTCTTAAAAATCTACATCCGCCTTACTCGTGTCATAAGTTGTAAAACCTTCATACTATAGCGTATGAATATTTAAATACTTTTATGTTATTTATTCACCTAAGTTAAAACTGTAAGCATTTTGAGTCGCGAAACTACTCCATTTAATTGGATTACTATATTTTTATAATGATGTAACGATAACGATTCACATAATTTTTGTGTTGTGGAGTAACGTAAATACCATTTCACATATATTCTTTCTACGCAATAAACCGAAGTAAATGGAAATTCAGGCAGAATTCAATGAAATGTTACTATGTTTCATATTTCGATGAACACTTTCAAAGCTGCTATAACATTTGAATTGAATGTGTGTCTTGCGATGGAGCCCATCAATACATCCGTAAGTTAATAACTTCACCCGTGTCTTGATTCAATGCTCTTTTTTCCATGTCATAGAAATAATTCCCTTCCGTAATGTGATCTGGCTGATCTTCCTCTGTTATATTTCACTTTCGTCCTTCCTTCGCAGGAATCAGCCATGTTCCTCGTCCTAAGACGCTAATGCTACTGGTTTTCACATATGTAGCTCATTATCTTGATATTATTTTGGAGCCGTTTAGGAATTAATGATATTTGGAAAGCGTGCGCTGAGAATGTTTCTCAGTCAGTAGAATTGTTTCCCCATCAACGCCAATCAATGTCCCTGGTGCCTCTCGGCTGAAATGATTGGTTTTCTCCCTACCCATCTTTCTTCCTTCATCCTTTCTGTCCCACCTCTCCCCTGTCGGTTTCCGGTTTCGTCAAACTTTTACTCATCTTTCCCGAAGATCCCTCCCCTCGCACCCCTCCTCTTATTCGTTCCTTTTAGCTGCGCATACAAAATCCCATTCATCAGACCTACAATTCCATTTTCCCTTTGATGCTTCTGATCTCCACTACGAAACGTCCTTTGTCAAACCATTTTCCTCTCCTCACGTTGACTTTTGAGCGCCGGTTTAGGAGACTCGTTATTTTCACTCAAGTATCCAATTCCTTATTAAAGTCGTTGCTTCCTCGAATAACTGGAAGGTATAAAAATTTTGAAATGCTTTGTCCAACTCATAATAGGTTGAACGAATACTGTGTCAATTTAGCATACTATACGTTATCAGAAAACAGTTTTGAATTGAAACAGTTATCAGTTTTGAATTGAAACAGTTATCAGTTTTGAATTGAAACAGTTATCAGTTTTGAATTGGTGAAAAAATACGTTCATTGCCAAATATAATGTAATTCTCGCAGTCAATAAAATATAATTGTTGATAACAGTTTCGTGGTGAATTCTGTCTGAATAACACTGGTTGAGTTGCCTCTTATATTTTGTGAATGACATTGATTTGACCACATGCCCTCTCTGCTTCACCTAATCAATAATTAAATGTAGTATATGAGTAATTATACGCATTGAGGTATCAAAATACTCGCATAAATATGTTGTGGAGGACATCAAAACCTTTATTTTTCCTCCCAAAGTAGAATTTATGTATGCTAAAACTGGCAAGTATTTAGTGTAATTGGCTGTTTTTCTCTCCCAATAACCAGTTGGCATCTACTAAAAAGCAAATAAAATCGATTCTAAGAAAAATTCATATTCTTCCTTTTAGCTAAAAAATATGCCAATGCAAATTTCATTGAGGAGGGATCGTTTTTATTTTCACGTGCATATTCTTTTTGTCCTCTCGTCAATGTTTTCAGCTCAAACAATTGAATTCGTTTTCCGTTCCTGGCGTCCACCATTTCAATGCCGGCCTTATTTTAGGAATAAGCACTAGCTTTGTTTCTATTTAGGCCGGGTTTTGGTATTTTTTTCGTTCCTCATCTCTTTTTTGTTTGTAGTTCATTCTCGCGCCCGTCGGCTGTGCGTTGGCGCTCACAGTCACGCCCATGGATGCTTCATCTCATCCTGTCAGCATTGTTTCCTGCCCCGAACTCTTACCTACTCTATCTCTCTCTCTCTCTCTCTCTCTTCCTCACCACCTCGCTCCTCTTCCCGGCTTCCTCCTCGTTCGCAGTTTCTGTTTTTCACCTACCCTGTCCATCTCAGTTAGCCACCTCACTCCAGACTTCCAGCCTCCCACCGCTCGCTCGCCTTCTATGCCTCGCAAGCCTCCTCAACCCATCGGACAGCCCACCCCTCCTTTTACATCCTGCCTTCAGTCGGCCACACCATTCTCCCCATCATTATGCCTCCCTCTCCATGTCCCCGTCCTCATCCTTCCTCCCGCTATTTATTTCACTCCCAATTAATCTCTCTTCGACTCTTTTTATCTCTTCGCCTCCGGTATTGTATTCGCCCCTTCTGACTCGCTCCCTTCCTATCCTTTCCATTGAAACACGCTTTGACTAACAATCATTTATCAGGCACTGTCTTCCTCAGATTTAAAAAAAATCTCCTTTCCCCTTACTCATCCAACAGTAGTGCAGGGAGAATTTTGTTTTGCTCCCTCATTTAATTGAGGTCACGGATCGGATTCTCTTCTCCCTTTGCGTATCGTGGAAGGAAAAAAAAGAGCCTTCTTAGATTAGATGCGGGGAAGTGGGAAGTAGTCGAGCTAAAAAAGCACGCTAGAAGTTAAGTTTTTTACTTAAGGCATACTGACAGTTGACGATATGTCTTTATTCACTCATTTCTACCTCCAATAAAACACAATGATAAGCATTAATTATCCCATTTCAGATCGAAATGACTTCCTCGTGACGATATACCCTCTTCCACATTTTTAATAGTTTGTCTTCATATTTAAAGGTTTTTCAATCTATATAGAGAGTTTAAAAACTTCAATTGAGTGATAGCCTTGAAGAGGGTGAAAATATGTATTGAAAATGACTCAAAAGCTTCGAAATCTCTCTCTACATTGTGAAAATAATCTTGGGAAATTCCAAGTTTTTAGTTTTAAAAAACTTCCTTCGATTACTTTCAAAGATTCCCTTCGCTCCGCAGAATTGTTCTGTTACATCCTCCCTTGCGCCTTGTTAGCAAAGTCCCGCCCCTCAATTCCTTCTCATCCCCTTCGTAGTCAAACCTCACTCTCCTCTCCATCTTGCCGTCCATCCCGTAACAGAACCGAGCAGATTGTTAGGATCTCGTTCAGGGGCAACCATCAATTTGTGATCCCGTGGACCAACCAACATCTCAGGCCTCTTCCCTCCACCATCGCTACCCAACCATGAATCGGTACAACCCGTCTCCGCTCCACCCTAAATCCAGTCTACCCATCCCCCTCCCTCTACACCTCGGTAACCAACCCTCTTTAGCGCTCCTCACTTCAGCTCTTACTCACCACTCAACCATTGGACCCATAACTCTTAACATTACCCTTTCCCCCTGGATCCTCACTTCCTCCGCTCAACCCGTCACCCTACGTCCCTTAGCATCGAATCCTTTCCGTTCCTTCCCCCTTCCTTCGTCTAAATTATCTTTCCTTGAGGCTCTATCATAGGGAAAACGGTTTCGAAAACATTCGAGTATTTTTGTATGTGTATTTGGCTTTATAATACAAATATTAGAATGGTTTCTGGGTAAAATGTCGTAAGCAAGATGTTGCCTCTCTCTAGTCAAGCCACACATGAAGTACAACGCAACGGTTTAGGATACTCGGTGGAAGCATTTTGATTCGCGAGGTGAACTAAATACGGACTGAAGGAGCATGAAAAACATTCATATCTGCTACGACTGCAGAGGTACGAAGAGATACAGCTAATTGTCCTGGAATAGGATCCTAAACCTCAAGAACATAATTAAAAGCAAAATAGAGGAAAAAGTCCCCAGAGAAAGTACCCAGGAATAAGTTCATAGGGCCAAATAAAGAAGAAAGTACATAGGAAGAGATACCAGGAGGTAAAGGAACTGGTATTAGATATGGAAGGGTAGTGGGCTGCAGTCAACCAATCTTAGAATTGAACATCCTATGAATGAGGATCCTAAAAAAGCTAACAGATTACCCACTTAGCGAAGATTGCTTGAAAAACTCAGATCACGCGAGATTCAATGTCACACAGATGATATATTCTTCAACCCAGTCATTCATCCGCGAAACAGACAAAGGTGTTGAAATGTAAGAATACCGCGTCGTCGTGTTAGTCATTAAAATCCCTTGCTGTGCTCCATTAATCACGACATCAGAAGCATAGCGAGACACTGATCTGTCAGAACATATATCCGTTTTTGTCCCTTCATATTTCTCATTCTTATCTCTATTCCATCCGCTCATAATGGATGGACTTCAGACATATCGTGTGGCTTGCGACTTTTCTGGGTAGATAGTTGCTATCGCGAGGAGAGGGTTTGTTTGAGAAGTCTCTTTAAAATTGCGTTGTACTCCTTATGTAGCCTAACTGGAGCGAAATAATATCCCACTCACACCTGTTTACTCACCGATCTTTTTAATATAGATTTTACTAAGCTTAGTAAGTATATTAAACTGCAGCATCGTAAATTTATAATGATAAATCGTAACTTTGTGATTCCACATATCTCACAAGTTATTGGAATCACAAAGATTGGACATGTGGAATCACAAAATTATAAGTTACCGTTATAATGTTAACAAATTCCTTCAAGTTTCACCTAAAACGACCTATTACAACACTTTAATGTTTTTAAAAAGTATCTTCCCTGCGATAAGTCTGAAGTCATAGCCACCCACCGGTAGGGTGACTTGCGGGGCTATATCTACGCAGATATAAACCTGCAAACCAATGTATGTCTTCCTCCTCACCTTGCCCTTCATATCCTTCTAATGCTTATTCTTAGAATGATTTCCTCAATATTTTCGCCCTCTACAATCCTTCCCCACTCTTTAACTGAATCCTACGCGCGATCTTTTTTTCCTTTTTTTTTTCAATATTTCCCCTTATCTCTGTCCAATCCCCTGAATCCCTGTCACTTCTTTTATTTCACGGCAGGGAATCAAATGATAATATGCAAACGAATCCAAATTATATCTCCTCTTTCTCTTCCCCTCCCTCTTCTTTCTGGCCATTCTTTTCCTTTTCTCTTCAGCGACCCCCGTAATTTTTCCTTTCCTCTGCTTTATAAATCTTCTTTATTGTTCCGTTTCGCATCCCGTTTCTCATACATATCTGTCCGTGTCAACAACAGCCCTAAATCTCATCTACCTTAACTATTTCTTTCTCTTTTACGGAATCAGCAACTTTTGACGCTTTTGTCTCGTTCTCCTTAGCCAGTGACTCCCCTGCTTTTGCCGCATTCACGACAATATAATCCTTTCCGTGCTCTCGTTGTCCCCTTTCCCTTTTTCATCTGTCTAAATTCCAAACGCAGTGATGTTCTACCCTGTTTCAAAATCCGTTGGTTGCCTTATGTAATTTTAATTAGTTAGAGAAATAAATATTATCTTGATGTTATCCTCATATTGTCCTATGGTAATGACCCAATCAATGGATTCAATTTTACCGTACGTCCTTTTTTTCCTCCCTTTGAGTGTATTATTGAATTTATGTCAAAATGATATTTATTGAATATGATGATACTTATAGAATACATTTTTTGGTAGCCAAGTTCAAGACTATTATAATATAAATTATATAATTGTAAACATTATCATTCTTCCAAGTTGCATTATAAAACTGCTCTTCAATAAATAATTGGGCTTACATGCAGGATTCTTGCGTTGTAAATGATAAGTATAGCTTAGTTTGTCCACATAGATTTATTACAACTAGGCGACCTAGGTTTCGACGAAGCTTGCCATTATCAGGTGATCTGTTGATCACCCTATGGTGACGAGCCTCGTCAAAACCTATGTCGTCTTGTTGTAATAAATCTATGTGGACAAACTAAGCTATACTTATCATTTACAATGCTCAGCAAATTCCACGGAATAATGCCCGAGACAACGGAATTCAGGATTCTTGCCTTTATTTATATATGGGTTAATATTTAGATTACCTTTGATCGTGTGAATCAGAGAGGCAATTATCGCTCTATGAGACAATATTTAACGTTATAATTGTCACAAAAATAGACGAAGTTCATATTAATTTATTGCAAGGTAATGCAGTAAACGGCTCTCCAAGTTGCAGAATTTGCTGAATGATTATATGGTCCGGTGATATCCTCACATAGATAAAATTAGAGACGCTAGAGAGTTTATGTTTTTATATTTACATGTCGCGCCCGAAAAATTGCCTGTTCATCGAGACGCTTGAACTTCCTACTAAATAGCGTCCTCGGTGTCCTGAAAAATCTTCCTCGGCAGTTACGAAACGAATAGTACTACCTAATCTTATATTTTAAGCAAATTTGCACTCATAAATTAGCCACAGATATTTGATCTTACCCCGATTTATGTGTGACACACCTTTTTTAAACCATTACTTACTTGTTGAGTTTTTATTCATAATTTATTAACCACAAGCTGAAATAAATAATTATTCCTTCGACTTCTAGGCCAGTGAGTAATTAAGTCAATATGTTTTCCAAATTTAGATACTTTTTTCGTATCAGGAATAGAAAGGCATATATGCTTCCTTACCCAAAACATTTCATTCATTGAAAACCTTTTTTGATTGTTTCAGAATGATGGAGAGGATAATGATTGGCTTGGTGGAGAAGACGTTTGAGGGAAGAGGCTTGACTTCATTGCTTTAACCTTTGTAAGTTATTAAAATAATATTCGTTCTGAGATGTTTCTCATTTGTCATCTTGTTCTCATCATTCATTTCATTTCATCTTTGTCAACCTTCAAAATGTTTTGTTTTTTTATTTAATATCCAATTATGAAACAAGAGTCGATGTTAACTGATCTATATTTTCTTTTGCTATCATTTCATAAAAATATTGCTCGGTGTTTTGAAGTATATTTGTATTTTTCATAGCACCTATGTTCCTCGATAAATTTTAATGCAACTCAATGTTTAATATTCTAATTATTGCAAGTAAGAATTATCCCTTTACGTAATTGATCATTATTATGTTATTTTAAACATTGCTCTTGAACTTACCACTTGTGATAGATTTAATTTATACTCTATTGATTTCCATCGCCTTTCCTATTTTACTGTGAATCTTTTTGTTGCGCCTTCGTTTGTATTGCTAATTTATATCACGTCCGCTATTCATCTCCACTCCTATGTTCGACCTCACGCAAACTTCCCGTCTCGAGGCATTTTATTTCCTACGGCCCTTTTCTTCATCCTCCCTTTTTTCATGATTAATATTTCAATCTTATCGCTCCCGCCCTAGTTCCGGAGTTACGAGCTGTCTCCCTCATTTAAGTCTTTTCCTTTTCATCGTCTCTTACTCTTCAGCCTGCTCTCCCCCATCCGGAGTGGGTTGTTGGCGACTGTAAAGCTCATCTGTACATCTGGTACGCGCAACGCCTGTCATTGTGTTTTGGCGGAATGCGCCGACTTAAATGTATCTGTATTTGATATTCGGTTCCCAATATATTTTAGATGTAATTAAATACCTCTCCGATACTCTTGTTTCTATTTTGCGGGGGATCTGATGGGTGTGGTACTCATAGCACTGAATTCTCACCCCGTGGCGCGGGCTTGAATTCTGGCAGTAGCTAAGATTTTACGCTACGGAATCCTGATCCTTTACAGGTATCACGTGGAAAGCACTTCCTGTGTATTACTCTGCCTACCAGACGAGATGTCATGAAGTGCAAATATTTCTCCGGGGTAGATTCACCCTCAGAGGAGCACAAGACCGAATACATCGATGTTGAACAGAATGCTTTAGCCAGTTTAAACTACCGAAATGACCTTTTTCATTGGCTTTTAGTGGACACTCTTGAAAACAATGCTCAAAAATACCATACGTATATGTAAAAGAAGCGGTTAAAGCGTGTTCTTGGCGCCACCCTCCTCGAGGTTAAAGCCAAACTTAACACGCGACGATGTTTCGCTCTTTTGGTCAAATTTTGAGGATACAGAGCCTTGCCACGAAATTACCCATGCGGACTCAAGTGCAAATGCACACAAGAGCTAAAATTGCACAGAAAAAATTATATGACTTGAACAAAACCCCTGTGTCGAAGTTTTTTCTCTTCGCATTATTGCATGTGTGCCGGTGACTCCTGAAAGCTAATACCGTGGTTGCTATTGTGGTTCTCAAATTTGGTGCTAAGTGTACCCCTAGGTTACTTTAGTTTAGAGCAGGCTTATGCTGACGCCAGATTTTTCCCTGACCTTCATACGTTTCCCGAACAATACTTCTATTACCATTGTACTCCCCTATCTTAATCAAAATTCTAATAAATTACCTTGTGTAGGGTGTGCCATCATAGTATATTTTGACTAACATCTCTTTCCTCAGCTTTTCCCAACAGCTCTGGAATCTCTATCCACCTTCTTCTCATGCATTACGTCATTTACAGGTGAGCCCGCTTTGAGTTATTCCCATCGCAAACAATGCATAAAATTTCGTCAGTATTAATCAGTTCCTCTCGTATCCTGCGTGGACTGCCGGTGGAGGTCTATTTTTAATACTTAATCAATCCGTCTCCTAGGCTGCTTTTCGTGGGAAGACAGACGTCGATATTTGCCTTTAACACGCACATGCAGTTGTCATCCCTACGTGGGAAACCCATTCCCTCGGAAGCATTTGTATACATTTTAATTTAGACCTTGTGCTCCCCGTGTTAGCCATCACCTCTCTCCATTCCGTTATCTTTTCGATCAATTTTCTTTCACTCTGTCCTCCCCTTCTTGACGTTTTTCTTTCTAGATTTACTGAGAAGCGAAGGTAAATGGTTTTATAAAGGTTTTTATGCATTTATTTTGCTAACATATGAGTGATTTCATGATTTTCTCGAATTTTTCTTTACTTGAATTCATGACTTTTCGGCGTATATCCCGAGTTCGGTACCGTTACTCATTGGCACTGTCATATTTTAAATTAAAAATGGAGAGAAAGAATTTCTTAAAAATGGAAGAATCAAGGTTTCCTTATCATTTCAACGTCTTAATATATGCCATTAATTGCCGTATGCCGGCGTCTCTGTTTTCAAGCATAAATTTCCTCAGAATTCAAGTTTATTTTGCTTTTAGTTAGATGTTTCATTTCAGCAAAAAAGTAGAAGGAATACTCAATCAAAATTTTGTAATTAATAATTATTCTGGCAGAATTAATTTCAGAAAAAATAAGTTACTCAGTTGTTTGTCAATAAAATGTGAGGGACCGCGAAATTACTAATTAAACTTTACTTATAGCTTAAATTACATTGTGCCCGACTCAGAGAAGTAAGGTACAAATATATTTTGCTATAGTAAATATATATATTTTCAAGTTTATTCTAAAGGCATCAGTTTGGATAATATTGCCGTGTGGTATGGAATATAAGATTCGCTGGACATACTTTATGATTGAATCAGACGTTTATGCCAATAACAAACCGGAAAAGTCTAAGGTCGCCTAATCTTTGAAACAGTTGTAGCATCAGAAGGAATTTCATTATTACTATTTCTATCGTTCTTCTGTCGCACATGGAACATTCTTTCTTTTATTAGGATGATACTCGAGCGTATAATACTACTGCATAAAATATATCGTATTAATGGTCGAAAATTTTGGAGGTTATTAAGTATATTTAAAAATAGGTGATATATACGTAAGTTCAAGATTTTGTTTTAAAAGAGTGTCAAGATTTATGGAAAAGGAAATTTGAAAAATGATCTTTTACAACTATTGTACCGTCATGTGCCTTGATGCGCCAAATTTTCCTATGACTTAATTAGCGGAATAAAATAAAGTATACCGAAAGATCGTTTCCCACCTAAATAATTGGACAAAAGGTAAATTCCTTTTATCACACCAAAATTGGGTTTGACGAGCTATAATTTTATTTACAAATTTATTAAATGCTTTATCCTTAAAGAGACCGAGGATGTCGAAATGAATGACTATGTCTCTAAGGCTGTATCTTTTCGCTGAAGACCCAGATGAGTGTCAGGCCCTCGAAGGCTAAAAGATGGGAGAGGGCTAGTTGCTGAATAAGAAGAAGGAGAGAGGGAAGAGGAATCGAGTATGAAGGAGAGCAAGAAAAGGAGATGGGTCAAGCTTAGGAAATGATGTAGAACGGGATTCGTGTGTGGAATATTTATGTTCCTCATATAGTGATGTCTCCTCCTCTTCTTCATGCTACTCAAAATGAATAGCTTGGGGAGGATTCAGAAATTGAGAGGGGGTAAAAAAAGGGTAGGAAAGACGGTGTAAGTTTCCTCAGAAATAAATTGTTCGTTTTTATCTCAGTGAATCAACCGCCTCCCATGTTAGAATAGAAATGCATTATTTTATTCACCAAACTTTTACAACATCATGCATTATATAAAACAGACACTAGCTGGGGTTTAACAAGTGAGGGTTGGCCATTTGAGTAATTGCCATCATCACACCTTATGATGGCGATCCCGCGACGAAACCCTGATCGTGTCTGTTTTATACAATATGTGGAACTGTAAAAGTTTGATAAATAAAAGTTTGTTAACCATGGAATACCACCAAGTGACAAAAGACAGAGGGTTATACAGAAATGTATTCATTCGCGTGGAAAAAATTGATAATATATTTAATAAAGCATTCAAATTCTAGTATGTTACATTAAATTGTTAATTTTTAACGAAACCATATCAGCAGTCTTGAAATATGCCAAATGTGGTACGCAGTAAAGATTTTGCTACGAATGATATGTTTGTATGAAAAATGCTATATTTTTGCCTCTGAACAATAACCAATGCTGTTCACTCAAAGGAGAGGTAGAGAAGTCATATCCAAGTTTAAATAGTACTTTGCAAAATTTCAGCTCTGGAAGATTAACAATTCTTTTATTGGTTCACGATAGCAAATGTGTTCTGATAAAGATATAAAAGACAAGGACCAAATATTACCATGGAATAATATATGCGCTCTTGGTTGAAATGATTTCGAGAACGTGAAAGGTAGTGAGAAGTTCAAGGACCAGAGTGAGTCTTGAATGAGTAGCTAAAATACTATCGATGAAGAACTTTCGAGGGAAGTGGAGTCAAGGCTACTGATTAAGAAAAATCAGTGGCCTGACTTTTCCAACTGACCTCAGCTAGACGGAGTTTGTAAATGGGTAAAATACGGGAGAAATGTGTAGGAATAAAGAGGAACAATTGAGTGTGGAGAACAGGGCTTAAGTTGTCTCCTCACATTTTAAGAAGAGTTAAAAAAAATACTTTTCAGCGAAAAGATTTTTGAAAAATAAATTTTTGCGAGTTTTTGTCCGCCGTATTCATATCCTCTTTTGTACTTTGCCGCCCCTTGTGGTCAACGTCATCCCCTCGCTCCTCAGCCAACCCTCCTTATCCGCCCCTCTACTCCGCAAGTACGCCTTTCTGGATCCCAGTACTTTCTGCCCCCTCTACCACATTCCCACCGTCTTCTTTTAAACCATGAATCGCGTCGTGTTATCTCATCCTCCTTTCCAGCCCGCGTCCTCCTCTTTGTCTCTCCCTCTCTTTCCTCTAATTTCCTCCCCCGCTCAGAAAAACCCCCATCTGCATACGCCTTATTCCCCCCTCTTGTTTTCCTGCGTGCCTAATCTTCAACCCTTCCCTCTTGGTAATGTCTTGGAAAAGCTCAGAAACGTGATTATGTGATGCAATTATTAACGCCATAAAAACGTTAATTTCTTTCCATTTTTCTGTCTCTTCAACGCTTGGAAGCAAAGACCGAGGAGTTTTTGCTGATGCGGTGCTTTTATCTTCTCTTGGCATTGGCTTTTGTCCTCTGATGGCAGAAACTTTTTCTTTTCATTACCTTCTGTTTGCATGAGAATGTTGGGATGGTTTCAGAAAACGGGTGTTGTTCACTTTTATGCTCTAGCATTCAATTTAAATATCATTTCGAGTGATGAACACTACTGTTGGAACTTTGACTTGCTATGGAGAACGCAGAGGTACTTTAGTGATTATTTTCATTCGTTAAGGTAGGATTCTTCAGTCGAATGAGTTGGCATAGGAAAGACTTGAGCTCATCTTACATTTAATCACTGGAATTGATTGAAGATTGGTATTTATTTGACAATATTTTTAAAGAACAGTAGATTGGTATTTATTTGGCATTCCTTTAAAACGATGCATTTTTACAACGTCGAATGGTATCTGCCGAGCACAGTGTTACTGCTCTAATAATTTTCTCCTTTTTGTAGAGTACTTAAAAGTCATTAAATACAGAGTTGTAGAAAATGCGCTCTTGTGGCTCCCGCTATTTTTATTTGGTTTTAAAAAATTTTGAGTACCAAAGTTACTCTATTTTTGACATTGTTATAGCTCGGATCAGATTTTGTTCTCCCAGATTTCAAGAGTTATTTTTAGGTAAATCTACGATGAATGAACGATATCATCTGAGATTAAAGAGAGAAAACGTAACTTCTTATTGCTTTTTCTTTACCCAAGTCATGCAAAGTTTTACGAAACTTCTGTTTTATTTAATTTACTCCAAAAGTTTTGTTTTTTCCCATTAGTAGCTCCAGCCTTCAATGTAATCAAAATATTTTCATGAAATTAATGATTTACCATATGATGCTGCTGGTTTCACTAAATGCTTAAATGGTGAGCATCATATCAATCATCATTCTCCTTGTTTTAGTCGTTCCGTAAGCAAGATAAGACAAAGAAGTGAGATATTCATCCAACTCTAATCTCCTCTAGGTTTTTATTATAAGGCCATGAATTGTGAGACGAAAAAATTTCTTCCAGGCAATAAAGTGCTACGTCATTTTTGTATAAATAAATTATATTCGGACAGAGTAAACGAACCTTGGAATACGAGATAATATTCTATTTTATCTCTGGAAAGTTTTTATATTTTCCCGGGTTTTTATTTTCTTTAGTCTTCTTGACTTCGCTCATAGCGCTCCTCCCTCCTCCCCCTTTACGTTATCGCCAACTTCCTCGCAGGGGCCTTTATTCTCCCGTATTTCTTCTCTTGTCTTTGCGTCTTAGCTGTAAGAAGCCATTTCCAATTTAATTACCCTGCCTTAACTTATATTTTTCCTTTTATTTTGATTAGGAGACAGCAAAGTGAGCAAATAAACAAAATACTTTTATTTTGCTTGATGCCCTTCATGCTTTTCCTGCGAACCGCAAAATGAGGATATCATTAAATATATGTCGTTGTATTATATGAATATCATGAGACTGCATGGAGCTGGGAAGGCTTAAATGACGGGTAATTACTGTAGAAAGGATATGATTCGCTCTGCTTGAACATGAAAATTGTCGAGCTGCAGTCTTGAAATTTTTTGTTTGCTGATCTGCTTTTGTTCGAGTTTGGCCGATCAAATAGAAATTTCAAAAACGTGGAACACATATTGCTGAGTATATAAGTAATGAAATTCTCTTGGTCATAGAATGAAATACATAAAATTCAGTGAATAATACTTCGAAATGTCCATCGAGTAATTTATCTCCGACCGATACTGTACCTGATGATTACACTTCAGCGTCGAAACGCGTTGTACAATACGACATGATGATCCACAATATCTTGCCAGTTATCGTAGAATATACGACATGCATAATTTGAAATTATATTCATTCATATAGAACTTACGACTAATTTTCAAATTATGGGGCGATATATGTCATTTTTTGATCTTTAAATTTCCATGTGACCACTCTTTTTCACCATTTTCATCCTCTCCAAGGTAACTGCTACTCCTTCCTCTCCGCTATATCACACACGCGTCGTCCGTGAAATTCCTTTCCTGAGGCGTTGCTCCTCGTGGTTTTAGCACGTCTTTAGCTTTCGTTGACATCCATTTGATTTATCACTGCCACGTTCTTACTCCTTATTGGTTTACATCTCTTCAGAGGGTACACTGTGGCCCATTCCTTCCCTTTTGTAGACTGACGTCGTTCTCACTTGCCAGAGTTTTATCCGTCAATTCTCTCCTACCGTTTGCTCATTTTACTTCCTCCCATTTGCATATTTATCCATCGTCTCTTCTCGCTTTGCTTTCTCACCCCTTTTAGCTCCTCGCAGAATTCCAACGTTGCGCTTAGCCCACCCGTCCTTAAATTCCGGTAGTCGAGAATCTCGAGGTCGACTCATTCACTCCTCCCCTCGCCTTCTCAGTTTGCCTATCACCACACTTCTTCTCTCCCCTCGCCTCGCTTCCCTCACCCCCTGCCACACTGTTATCTCTTAAGGAAAGGGAATTGTAAAAATGGAGGGCGCCGGCTTTTATGTCGCCGGCGAGGAGATGTTAAGGTTTTTAAGACTGTTGGCGCCGAGGCTGTGAAAACTCAGGGATGGGTGGCAGTCTCCCATGGGAATGCTGAGTTTTTGGAGCCAGTGGAGGCCGTGCGGGAAAGGATAAGGGCATCGGAGGAGGGCAGGGGAGAAAGAATAGTTGGGGGTTTTAAGGGAGCGGAAGAGGAGGGAGTAAGGAGTGGGTAGTGGTGGAGCGAGGGCAGGGGAAGACAGCAATCGAGTCAAGGAACGTAAGGGGTTGGGGTGATAAAAGTGTGTGGGTGGAGAGTTGCGCGGAATCGAAAGGGGAAGGAGCTTGGGGGGGAGTGTTGAGGAGAGAGGTGGGGAAGGATAAAGGCCCTTTTTTTAAAAGGGCTTCCCTCTGTTCCGCGTTTGGAGTGAGTTAGGTAGGAGGAGCGAGGTCTCCAGGGGGACGCAAGGGAGATGAAGGTAGGGGGAAGTGTGGGGGCCGTTTGAGGGAGGGGAGGATGCCCTCGGTACCTGTGGCATCTGAATATTAAAGTTTCAGCTAATCCCATCGCTTTATCGCTAACAACTTGTTACTTAGCTCCTTGGACTGAAAGCGGCTGCTCATTTTCGATTTACTGTGTGTATCCCTCCATATTTCCTTTTAATTTTTAATTGATTTACTTAGAAAGAAGAGTAACTTTTTGCGGTAAAGAAACTCTTATTTCTCCCTTACAGCTTTTTTTAAAGGTGATGGCGTTCTAATGTTTTGATGGTCCTTTTAATATTGGTGGGGTTAAGAAATACTTTCAATGCGTAAATCATTCACAATTTGCTAGCACATTACGATTGTCTTTCTTATTTACTCAGTATACATGGTAAATCGTGCATTATTCCCTAATTTGTCGGGTATACCTTAGAAGACGCGGAATATGGAGTGAGTAAGAAGTATCGTATCTTTTAACTGCATAATGACTGAGAGCATGTTTTTATTGAAAATTTGTGTCGACTATTTGTTGGCTGAAGGTGATAACAGTCCAATACGGGATCTGCTTGGCACATGTAGTGAGTCAGTTGCGTTGCCGGTCAGGAAACTCACCTGTATTTTGTTGCTTGTATCTTACTCTGAGGCAAATTTTCTTGTTCGAGGAAATTTCGAGAAAAAGCAAACATCAAAAACCGTTCGCCCTTTATCCAACCGCTTTCTCCTTTACCTTGAATCTCCCTGACATTTTTCTAGGAAGCTGGAAAGGGGGAATGGGGGGATGAGGTCATCAATGTCATGTTACGCCCTGAGAAATACATTTTCACGCATTTTCACCTTTCCGAGTAAATACCTCTGAGGGAGAAAGCTTCCGAATGTAGAATACGTTATGAAAGAGGAGAAATGAGAATCGAAGGTGATGGAATTGTAGCCGTTGGTGGCCAAGGGGGAGACGTGGGCGTTGAAGATTTCGTCGGGAGGCGGTGGATGGACATAGAAAGGGAATCGGGTGTAGGAGGCAGAGAAAAGAGAGGGCGGAGGCGTGTCGGCAGCTTGGGGCGCAGTTGGGGGCGGGGGCACCGGAAATTAAATCCCTTTCCGCCTCACAAAGGAAGGCTGTTGAGATCAATGGTGGGGCAGAAGGCGGTGGGGGGCGGAGGCAGGGCTTAGGTCGGCATGCTTTGCAAAAAGCAATATCCGAGTGAGACATTTTGAAGATTCTCCCTTCTTCCTTCATCTACGAGATGCGCAAAATGTTTGCTAACATCCAATCTCGGCACCTAAAGAATTCTCCGGGAAAAAAAGAGAATCCATCAGAAAGAGTAGTCAAGTTACAACGAGTCGGTTGGATAGCCTCCCAGCATCGCTTCATGAACGTGAATTTCCGTCTCCTAAACTTGCACTCAAGAAGTATTTTTCTCACCACTGGAAGGAAAATTGGTAATGACTCATTTATTTTAAATTTTAAGGTACTAAACCTCTGTATCATACATTTGTACCTCGATAAATCTTGAATGAGCGTAAAATTTCTGAAAGGAGTGAAAAAGTAAAATTCCTGCGTATCAGGCAATAAATACCAATGAAATTAACTGCAAAAGTGAGAAATGCGTTAGTGGAAGTAATTTTACTTGTTTTGACTTTTGGAGTCATTAAACGAAATGTGAACAATTTTTAAAAATATTTTGATCTTTTGCCCTCCAGATTAGGTTTATTGGAACATTTAAACTACTTTTCAGGGCCGCTAAACTTCCTTACGCCCTCTTTCTCTCAACTTGACCATATTTTTATCTCTCTTCTTAATATTCCAAACACCATTTCCACTCCCTTTTCCTCTTTTTCTCTGCCCTCTGCTTTACATAGTGGTCCGCGGTATTCCATTAGTTCCGACCCTCTGAATTGCTTTCTTCAACTTTCATTAGGCAACTTAATAGATTCCCCTTTAATATTAGCACTTCCTACTATTCCTCCATTTTGGTCCATCAAGCTTTATACATCGTCCAAATGCCTGTTTTAATATTCTTTACACGCTTCTCCAATGAATTAAAGGTTCGCCACCTTGTAGAACTGAGCTTTATATCAGGATTTTCACTAGCCTTTTCTTAACGGCTTAATTCGTTGCTCCCGTCACATATTCCTCACAATAGTTAATGCAGTTTTTGTAATCGGAAGTCTTTTTTATTGTGCCATTTTTTCTCCAAATAGCTTTAAAGTTGATAAAAGGTTGCGTTTCTCCTATATATGCCCTCCTTATCTGGTTATCTAGTGTGGTGACAAATGTACCTTAAACATTTAAAGATTCTACAAGTATAGCAATTTTAAAAGTGGCATTTCACCTGGTCAATTCTAAAAGTTGCATTGGGGCCAGAAATATTAATTTACTTGCCGCTTTAAAGTTTTCTGTAGATTTTCCCCTAATGAAAACGCGGTGGAATATTTGTGGATGAAAAACATCCGCAGCCTTTTTATTGAAAGCCCGAAGACATTATGCTCTCCTAGTATCGCGGTGGAAGTTTATGGATCGAAACTGGTGACGTCATCTCTCAACACGAACGGTTGAAGGAGCAGAGAAAGAAAACTATGCGGCGAGGCCCGCTGCAATATTAACATTCTCCGCTATCCTTCTTTCCCCCCCCCCTTTCTCCCTCCCCCATTCCCTAAGTCAGGAGCACGGACGTGTCCGGACGGGTTTACTCCATCTCTCGGGGACGAGATTGGCATACTCATTCGACTACTGGCACTGTCTCGTTTTACTGCTAAGAACTTCCGTCCGTCCGCACGCCATGTCCTGCTTCATACATCCCTTTTGTGTCCTCCCTCCTCCTCCTCACAAGGGCCACACACCACTTCCTTTTTTTCTTCCTCCTCCACTGTCAACCTTCCACCCAGCCTTGTCGTGGCGCACTCTGTGAGACAGTCACCATGCATTACCCCTTTCTCTAGGTATTAACCCTCTTGGCCCATATCTTTGCCTCCCTTTGCCTTAAAACGATTGCATTTGCACGTTTCCGAATTCATCTCCTTCTCCCTTAAAGTTTTTATTTTTTCTTCTCACATCAATATTTTATTAATATCCTATTTTTTAAAAACTAGACTTTTAGTATTTCCCAGGTATGTTTTTGTTTTATTCGTCTCATATTTTCACTTCAATACCACAATAAGATAATTATTGCTATTTATTTTATCACATTCTTATAATTTTAAATCATAATTACTGATTCACCGTTATATTTTCTGTTGTATGCTCAGTAGCCACTCAAAACGTTTCGCAGATTTCTTTACTCCCTCTTCCTGTGTGGGATGTTTTCCTTCATGGGTGGTTATCGTCATGGCGCTAGCCAATTGTCAATGAGTAATGCTCCTGCGTGTGAATATCATTTTTTCCCCGTTTTTCCCCGTTTTCCCCGTTTCCTCTTTTTTTTGCTGCCGCATATGTTCCTGATTATGAATATTATTTTGTGAAATTTACCTTCTTATTCCTTCATACGAGCGTACCTTGGGCATGGAGTTAGGTAGAGCAGGGACTATGTCTCATTCTCGCTTCAATGTTCATCCATATCTCTATCTGCTCCTGTTCCTTCCTTGCTGGCTGTGTCTTTTCTCTTTCATCGCTCTTTTTCCCTCTGCAACATTCTCTCATTCTCCTCCCCGTTCATTCTCCCTTCCACCTCCCTCCCCTTGCCTCCAACTTTTCCCATTCTGTGCGCCCTCTCTCGCTCTCCATCTCCCCACGCATGTCGTTCCTTTTGTTTTTACAACCCTTTTACTTCCAGCCCAATGTTTCATCTACTTTGACAATGGAGGTCTCCCTTTTTCCTCCCCTTGACCCCTCCCGTCTTCCCCATCCCACCTCCCGTCCTGCCATCCTCCACACCCGTATACTATTTTTTTCCAGAAGTTCTGCACGCGGTAAAAAAACTAACTCTCTTCCCCTCTCCTCATCTCTGAGAATTAGTCCTGTCCATTCCTACTTATTGCCGGATGCTTACGTCAAGGCATTCCGTTGTATTGCTGCAAACGCGGGAGCTTTGCAGCAAGATCATGCCATAAAAACTTTTCTTATGCTTTTCTTTAGTGGCGTTTCGTATGTGAACTATCATCGATTTCCTTCAAATGCCCTGTGTTGCGATTGAGTTATCGGAACCAGTCCCATTAAAATCCTCTGGCCGTATTGAAAGGAGGCTATCACAGTGATAGGAGCTTATGGGCGTGTCGCTTTCACAACCATGGAAGAAGCGAAGTTACTCATAGAAAAAATAAATACACCCCCCCTTACAGTGACTCTTCCGGTAATTCTAAAAGTTAATGTTCCTTGCAAATCAGGAGTATTTCTTTTTTGCCGAAATTTTTTCCATGCTTTTAATTCGTATGTGTTATGATCATGTTGTTGTACTTGTATGCGGAAGATAAAAGCTGAACGCAGAAATCACACTGAGAGGAGAGAAGTTAGATCAAGTGGATCCAATCACCTTTCTCGGAAGTAGTATCAAGTGTGGCGGAAGAAGTACAGCGAACATCAGGCGAAGAATAGCCCAAGCTAAGAAGGCGTTCATTGAAAAACGACAACTGCTGTGCACATAGGAGATAGGACTACAAACCAGGAAACAGTATGAGAAAACATTCGTGTGGAGCGTGGCACTCTATGGCTCGGAAGCATTGACCACTAGAAAAGCTGACCAGAACAGACTAGGAGCCTTCAAAACCTGGTTCTGGAGGAGGATGATAAAATGGACGGAAAAATAAGAAAATATGATGTGTACAAAAGAGTAGAAGAGGAAAGGACCATATGGAACACATTGCAAAAAAGAAGAACGAGATAGATTGGACACACCCTGAGACACAATGGATTTGTGAAGAACGTAATTGAAGATAAAATAGAGGGAAAAGTCCTCAGAGGAAGATCCAGGATTAAGTTCATGGACCAAATAATGAGGAGAGGTCATAGGAAGATATACCAGGAGGTAAGGAAATTAACATTAGATTGGGCAGGACGGAGGACTGCAGTTAACCAATCTTAGGATTGAACGACCAATGATGAATGATAATTATCTTGACGAACTTCTAGCGTTTCACTAGCTGTCTTTCTGGCGCAATGTGAATGCTGCTGGTTTCTTTTTAAAAATCAACACTTTTTACCCGCATGTAATACAGGAGACGAATGCAATGGATAATATAATTTTTCCCTAAAGGAGGAATACCGGAAGTCTTATCTGTATATTGTGTTCAGGCTAACTTTTACAATAGAGTTCTGTTTGGGTAAGTGATTTTTAGCACTGACTGCGTGGTTGATGTTAAAATCCTAATCCTGGGAGATAGTTATCTTTTGTTTCAGCCTAAATCCCCAATATTTCTATTAAACATAAGAAAAATTGAAAACTCAGTTTCTGCAAATTTAATTCAATGTACGCCCCACGTGCTTTTTCATTCGCACTTACCTACCGTACTCTCACATTATGGTTCAAGGGACAAGAGTCGAGGATCTAATGCCAAATATGCCTACCCTTTTCACTTTACACTCTAATCTTTATCTCTGAATATGTGCCTTTAAGTAAATGATTTTAAAAAGAAAAAGTGGCGGAGTAGGAAGCGGATAGTAGCGCCTAATCATTTCATCAAGCCCGCCTGTTATCCTGGACCACTAATTCAAGTACTGCCGAAACAATTCGATTGATTAGAGGTTATAGTTCTGGAAAATAAAAAAGAAACCAAGAGTCATTTATCGGGATTCAAGTGGAACATAAGCTTAAAGCATTCTGAGAAGGCCATGAGAATTCATATTCCAAATGTAACCATGAAACATAACCACCCGCATATTTCCAAAGGCTTCATGCATATAATATTATCTGAACGAATACAACGACTGTGTTGCCTAGGATTTTTCATTTAAATCAACGCCCATTCTAGTAGTCATCTTGGGAAGGCATTATTAATTTGGCTGAAAGAACCTACCGAGTGATTCATATATCTGCACACAAAAAGTTATTCCCTTCTGGGGGATTTACTAGACCCTGAACCGCTCATAAAACTTTCAGCTGAATCTTGTGGATTTTTGCAGCGGTTTGAATTTTTTGCTCGTAAATCGGTCCCTTCGTTCGTTCATCTATTCATTTCATTCCTGCATACATTTCCATTCTCATCTCCCTCACTCCCTCCGGCCTTTGTAGTGTATCGCGCCCCGCTCCTCTCCTTTCTCCGGAGCAGAGGCTAGGTATCTTCCCACCCGCCATGCTCCTCTTCTACCTCCCCCTATCTCGAACCAACCCACCCTCTCCCCCCCCTATCCTCCCTCTCAATCTCCCTCGACCTTCTTCCTCCACTCACTCCTCTCCCACCTCCATTATTCAATCTTCCGCTGCTTCCACTTCTTTCCCTCGCCGTCCCTCGCCATTCTCCTAGTCCTGCCCCTTCATTCCCTCTCGCATGCCCTCTCCCTGCAACTACCGAAGAGAAAGAACCCTCTTGCCCCTTGCTATTCCTTATTCACTCCCTATCACGTGGAGAGCACTTTTGCCCTGCTCCCTGCGTCTAAGAACTCGCGGGTGAACACCGTACGCCTCTCCCACACGGGCTCCTATTTCCCCGCGGCCATCTCTCTCTGTATATTCCCTTTTTGCATTTCCATGCCATTACTTAAGCCTATGACCAATGCTATCCCTCTCTTCCTCAGCGAGTCCAGCTTCGTGGATGTATATCTCCCGTCTCTCTCTGTTTTCTCTCTCCCATTTCAGCACCGCCTTCGTCCCCCGACCTCCCCACTCTCCCCCAACACACGTCTGCTGAACACTCGTGCTCATCCTTATCTCGCTCCCTTTCTTCCCTCTCTGCATCTTCTCTCTTTGCTCTCTGCCTGTGATCTTGCGAGGAGCTGGTAGGTCGGAGGATGGACGGAGAAAAAAAGAAGTCCCTCGCCTTATTCTCCCCCCTCCCTCACCTCATCCTATCTTTTGGAGTTTCGGAGGGTATTTGCCCATCAATTTAAATTTTAATGGCATTTCCTCGTCGACGATGTTTTGTTTGCTCATTTTCCTTCAATAGCTGGAAATTACGTCTCTCCGTGCCATTAAAAAACCTTCCCTTCCCTCCCTCTTACTCCCTTTGCGAGAGGCGGCCGACTCCCTTTGCGAGAGGCGTGTTTATCTCGTCGCGTGTTCATGCGCGTGTTAAAGCGTCTCGCGGAAAAAGAATTCCTGCCTTTCTGACTTTTTTCGCATCCGATCACATATTATAAGGAGGCTAAAACGTGTTTGTATTAGAGTTCATAAAATTCAAAGCCAACTTTGACAGAATGGTCGTAATGATTGCCCTTAGATATCATTTACATTGAAAATTTTTTAGGCTTTAAGTTCTTGCTCGATGAATTTATCTGTCACAAATCCTTTACAAACGGATCCAATTTTAAATAACTTTTCACAATTAATTTTATGTTCTACTAAACATTCCATTTTGAAACATAATTTAAATGACAATGCTTGAATGTTAAGAAAGTATTGCAATGGAAAATTTAATTTATGCAACATAATATCAGTTTCATTTTCTTTTCGTTAGCACTTCGAAATTTCCTCTCGTGTCATTCATTCGAATTTTTAAGTCGTGAACTAAAAGTATATGGGAATATATAAGAATATATCTAAAGATGTTAAGATGAGATACTATTAACTTCTGTAAATGCATCTCAAAATGTTTTTGTTACTCTTTAAATTGTGAAATTAATGAATGTATTTTCAAATAATGCTATACCACTTCCCCTTTAGACTACAGCACTTCATGATCATTGACTTTTTATATCTGGTTGCATGTTCTCAAAAACTTAATATCGCATTATTGTGCCAAGTTAATCCTTTAAGGAATATTTTAAATAGTAATAATTTTCAGCCTGGTTTCATGGCAAAATAATGTTCGTTTCATATGAAGTGATGACTTTTACTGGTAACATTATTTCTGAGCAAACAGGTGCATATGATTTTTTTACCTGACGGCCCGTTTCTCTTACAACAGAGGCATCGAAGTTGTTAACAAAATAGTGCTGCTACTAACTTAGGGAAGTTCTTAATATCCATATTCAAAAGATAAAAAATATGGAATACTGGTACTCTACCTTGATGTTGGCATAGCGTGCGTGAATCATGGTTTGTTCATAACTATAAAAGTATGTAAGTGTACCATTGTTTTTCTTTTTTCCTCTTCTGAAGATAGAAATCGAAGTTACGTTGAAAATATTAACAACATTTTATTACAGTCACTATTTTAGTTACTGAAAAATAGATGTTTATAAAAATAGCTAGTGGTTGAAATCAACTGCAAACCAGAAAGTTATTGAGATTGGATCATAGCTAAGTTGGCTATTCTCCGCGTAGCATCATTGCAAACAGAAATGCTTAATCGCCGTTGTGTATAAGCAGTAATGGGAAATTTAAAAAATAGAGGGTAAACGTAAAATATATGTTAAAAGCACATCAATAGTTTTTCTTTACTTTTTAAAACTAGTATTTTAGTTTCTTTCTCTCTCACAATAAAATTTAATATCCACTTTAAGTAAGATATTCTGAACTTGATTTCTTTAGTTCAATATCGAACATGAACGTAACATTTAAAGTAATTCCAGGTTCAAGAAGTCAGTTAGCTCGATTAGAATTATAGTTTTAACCTATTCTTAAGCAAAGAGAGAGCGCCAAAGGATTTCTGCTTTTCTTAATTATATGAGTTTGACCCGCAGAACCTCGTAAGTGGACTATTTTTATAGGTGTTTAAGTCCTCAGTATTAAGAATTACCGATGATAGTTTTGGACCTTCCTTGGTGGAATTCTTTGGTATCGGGGATAAAAGAATTAACGCTGCAATTCCACATTGTAATAGATTTCTTCACACATTCATTCACAGGTGTGAATAAATCAGCTACCATGTGGAATTTCAGGGTTAATTCTTCTATCCCTGAAGAATTCTGGTCAATGCCAATCAACCATAATGAGTTCCGCCAAACATTATGTTGGCCGTGTTGTCTGGGTTTAAACTTTAAGTCACTTTTGTATTATCTTCCCCACCGTGTACAATAGCGCCACTTAACCGGTCTTTCCCCAAGTCATCTGTTCTGAGGGCGGCTCCTCGAAAATTACTCCCATGAGGTCACGCACGCAGCTTGATACGACTCAAGCATACGATATAGCCCGATTAAATCTTTCTCCCGGCTTATCAGAGATCGCACGCTGTAAGTTGGTATCTCAATATTACAAAAAAACGTGATTTTCATAATCTCTCCCTCTCCTTCTCCCCTGAAATCCAGAAATGTCTGTAACTTTTGAGTCCTGAACGAATCCTGGCGATGCTCAAATGAAGTAGGAGGCGCGTAAATCGATCTGCGAAGAAGAAAGGGAGTAATAGGAGAGTAGCTAGCTGCCTAATGGCTTTATCGAGCATCGAGAAGGCTGCGCATGCATTGTTTTTTGCCGCGGTGTCCGTAGTGACCCAACAGTGCTAAGCTTCTTCTGTTTTCCTTCCCTAAAACCCAATTTGTTTCGCCTTCAATCTCGAGTCTCCATCCTTTCCAACCCTTTTCTTACCATTCCCTCCCTTATTTCCCCTACTCACCCCTATATATCCCTTTCCAAATCCACTGCGCTCTACTTCGCCACCCCAAACCCTATACTCCCCACTCTTGCGTTACCCCTTTCCTTCCCCCCACTCACCCTCGCTCGATTCTCTCCTTTTGTCCCGGCCCTCCATAATTCGTGCCCTTTCGATCCGTTCCAACTCAATTTATCTTGTTCGCCATCTGGGATCTCCCTTTTCTGCACCCCCATTCTCAACCTCCGCTCCCTCCTCCCAGAGCTTCTCTCCTCTGCTCGCTTTGCTGTTCCTCTCACTCCACCAGAGCCACCCACTTCCATGACCACCCTCCCCTTGTACCAACCCACCCACACACCCTTGGAGTCTCCACCAATCCTCATCCACCAACCAATAGTATTATTTCCTCCTTTCCAGTTCCCCTATCCAAACTGCAAGAAGAAAAAATGGTGTACTGTTCCCGGAGGTCCGATATCCACCCTCCAACTTCTTTTCCGTCGTCCTATCGACTCACTTGCCTACCAGGTCTCTCCTTCTCCCTTCACCGATACATCGACATCCCTGTTTAAACCTTTAAGCCGACCGAAATATTTTTCACCTCTGCCCTTCTATTCCCGGAAAAAGGCTTCCGCATGCTCGGTTACTCTCTTATCGTTGATTTTTTTGGCGCATTTGGAAATAAAGTCGTCGTATTTGAAATCAACGCTGCCTTTTTTCTTTCGTCATATTTTCAATATTTTGTCAATCAAAACTCTACACGCAATTTATAAGAGAATTTCATGCTTCACGTTCATGTATGTTTCTAGCGTTTGCATGGATCTTTCATGTAATATTTTCCTCAATTGAAAAAAATGTAAATGTATACTTTGATACTTGTTATTGTATACATATTTTCTCATGCTACATATTCACCACAACGATGAAGAAATTTCACATTTTTAGTACCTTCTCCTTGCTATATTCAAAATCAGGCGAGAACTTAAACATTTTTTTATTTTCTAGGTTAGGAGACGGATCATATTCCTTATCATTCTCCGAAACAGTAAAAGTAACTCCAAATGGACGTTAAATGGAATCATGACGTAAAATGGACTGTCCTAAATAAAAAAACTCTCGCAATCGTTGCTTCTAAATTGAATGGAGATACAATATGAGACAGATAGGAATTTAAAAAAAAATGATAAGTTTAGCACCACAAGGACGAAAAATAAGGCATATTCAAGTAATAATACAATGAATCGGTAATGGATACTAAAATGCCAAACCATATTAGAAAGAGACTGTACTTCATCTGAGAGATTGTTTTACACGAATATAAGAGGGAGAAAATTAAGGGTTTCTGTGAAATATCTCTCTATAAGTAATTCATTAATACCATGTACTTGTACCCTACCATGTAGAGAAATAATTTCTGCTGCTAGGATTATGCTTTTTACATAGAAATGCATTTAAAAATTTAGTCAATGGGACAATTAGCCTTATAGTTTAACTAAAGCGTGAATTCCCGTTTTTAGTCATCTATTAAGGTGACTTTTTGGTATATCCTACGGAGATCACTCCAAGGAACAAGTGAGGAAATCAGAAGTATTCTGAAAGAAAAGGATTTGTCTTTCACTTTTTGATTTATACTATCAAAATTATATGGAGTTATCTATTTTCCTTTTATGCTTGCGCAATATTTTGTCATGAGTTACGCAGTATTCTATGAGTGTGGCTGTGTAATTTATCTTCCATTCCATTTTAAGATTCAATAATTCTGGGTAACTCATGCTATGTATATATATATATATATTTGGCAGTATTTCTCCCTTTATCTTGTATAAATATGGTGTAGGAATAGACATTATCCATAGCGATTAACTAAAGTGCAGATGATATTGGCTTTTAGGAATCTTATTTCTTGTAAAACCAGTACGATTTACTTGAGAGTTAGGTAAATAATTTTCATCGTTCGAAAAGTAATGTTTTGTGCCATAGCGCTGTTTCACTTTCCGTCTTTATTTGATTCTCCAAAATTTGACTCAAATCCTGCGTTACTTAACATTGTTTTTCGTATTTTTTTGGTTTCTCATGCTTAGTAGATACTCCTTTAGCCAAAATAATCCATTTATTTAAGTTTTAGGATAAAAATGGTATTTATCTTCTGCCTCCTTACTTTCCGTTTCACGCCGCCATCTCTGGCGCCGTCTTATCAACTCCCGGCCACCCATAAAACCCCTTCTTTCCCCCTTTTCTTTCTATTTATCCCGGGCTCCTTCCCTTACACCGTCCCACACCCTTCACCCCATTCACAGTGTGTTTTCCTTGTCCATTTTCGTGTTTTCTTTCTTCATTAGGCATTTTCCCCTTAACCTCCCGCCTATTCTCAGTTTTCTCTTTCTTCCCTCCCTTTATTTTTCTTACTTCTACCCCCTTTTCTCAGCCCGTTTTCCCTCCACTTCGCCCTTATCTTTACTCTCCTTTACTCGAGAAGTGCCTCACGCCAACCCTCCCGTCCTCCTAATCATATCCTTCGTCCCTCCCACACCTGCTTGCTGCCCCTCCCACCCCTCTGCCCCCTCACACCCTTCTGCCCCCCTCCCTTTTATGCCCTCCCGCCTCACCAACCCACGCCTCCTTCCATTTCTCTCCTTTTTGCTCTATTCCTCTTTCAACTTCGTTTGCCGGGCCTCCTTCATCTTTTTCTCGTGCCGTTCGGAGACATACAGACTTAATCAACTTTGAATTTGTTATCCTTTTACGGAGTTTCCTAGAAATACTTCTTGCCTCCTCTTTTTCCTCCTCACTGTGTTTTTTTTCTTCTTCTCTTCGCTCGCATCTCCCAATTTTGGCCTCGACAGCTCACACTTCCTCGTCACTCCAACCTAGTCGACTCTGTTATTCACCGCGAGGAATCATGCCCAAGACACCAAACCACTAATTTCTTCGTTTCCTTCTGTTTTTCTTTTCTTGCTATCTCGGTCTCTACCCGGCCACCCATGTTAGGTAAACAGGTGGATTATTCAGGCGCCGATGAGGGAAAGGAAAGTTGCCAAATCCGGAAAAATTTTTGTCAGCGTCTGTCCGTGTGTTTTTTCTTCTTCACTCAACACGACAGGACATATGAAATTTGTACTTGAGAATATCAGGGGAGTTTTTTCCAGAAGTCGTAAACATAATGCATCGATTTCGGTAGTTCGATCTTGGAAGGGTCTAGTTCATGAAAACGAGGATGGGTTTGCTTGCTGCGTTTGACTCTCTATTCGATTGCATTTGGTTGCTTGAAGTAACACCCAATAATTTGCCCAAGGGGCCAGATTATAAATGTATTAAGTAAATGCTGTAAATATTTATACCGGCTGAGAATTCTACCCTTACATTTCCCGTACCTTCTACAGGTCTAAAAATGTTGCCATGTTTAATGTACCCAACGTTTTGGGTGTTGATTAAAATATTATATAAATACCTAAAATATTTTTATTCAATATTTCCCATGGTCTTTTGTAGGAAGGTGATATCATACGTGTTGAAATTTAGCATTATCTAAGTGAAATTGATGCGTTAATAAAGCGTTAGGCCTCTGACATTAGAGTCTCTGGAAGAAATCTGTGTAACGCCCATTAAATCCGAAATTAAAGGCGAGGTGTGTATTTTTTTATGTGTCAAATTTTTTCCTCACGCTCTAATTCTCATGGTGCACTCAATTTTTGTCTGCCTATCTGAAAACTTAGAGTTTGGTTTCGTGAAACTCTGCATTGAATCAGATCCGAAAGTGTGCTCTAAAAACACAGTGATTTAGATATTCGGCCTATTTGTGATTTCCTGGCTACATAAAGATTTTTATTTTATTAAAATTTTTATCGAGTGTAAAACTTCTTTCCTCCTCTCATGTACAGGAAGATGAATATTCCCTCATCCCTTTGTAATTGCATACCTTTATGACGGCAAAATATAAAGGTAATATTATAGTTAATTCCTAGAATTTTTCTCAAGTTATTTTTAGACTAAAAATTGTATCAAAATCATTTCTAATGTATGTGATTCCATTATTAATTACCAATGATTGGTGAGTAACTTCACCAAGAGTTCGTCCAAGATAATTGCGCAGCCGATAAGATCTGTTTGCTTTTCTTTTTTTGTCTTCGCCAAATCAGTGTATTGAAACCACGCTACTATTTTGGATGAACACTAATACTCATATGAATAATTGTTGTTAATTCTCTAAGTAAGATTTAGTGGCTAGTATTTCATTGCTTCAATACTCCGTAACATCAAGGATACTTTACATCTGCACCGTTTTAGAATATCTTCATATCAAGAAAAGCCTGTTGCGTCCTCTCGGAACAGTACCTGTTGATCTGAAAGCGAATTTTGAGGTATGTGACTCGAAATAAATTACCATGTGATCTCTCGCTTTATTTTTTCCAGGTAAATCCATAAAATACTCTATCGTGTTTTTCTCCTTTCGTCTATGCTACACTCATTATTTTCAGTCAAAATGCCAGTAAAGGCACGCGGAAGAATATTATTTTGCACGTTATACGCCCATTGGCTTTACTATCAATGTGTATTTTTCGGCTATCAAATTTCTGGTCTTTTTTATAAGTTTAGTATTCTTTTTTTCTCTTTTTCTAAGAAACTCTGCGGTTAGGTTACTTCAGCCATTTTCAGTTTTTTCCACAAAATTTGTGAGACCTTGAGACATATCATAAAATTCACCGTAGCAAATTGTATGAATAAATGCGTATGTGATCCATGATTCTTCATCATCAACTGACGAATGAGTTTATGTTATTTTAGGTTTCTTCATTTTTCTAGTCTCCCACTGTAAACCACCTGTTACGATTCTCTGCCCAAAGAAATTATCACTTAATTTATTCAAAATTGGTTTGTTCTCTAATTGAGGGAAAGCATTTATGCAAGACATTTTAGCAGCATATATTCGTCTATTACGTGTATTTTTCCTTAGCATATGATTTTTATTTGTAACTTTGCCTCAACATTCTAAAATTTTGAGTTAAACTTTGGCTAGCGTTGTTTCCTCTTGTGCCATATTCTCTTAACTTGGTAATTTGTTAATAAAGTTATTGCCAAAATGTTATCTCATTCTCTTAGAGCATCTAAATAAATTCCACTGAGCCGAAATTTGGATTCAATTCCATCCGCTTCGAAAGCTTCAGCGTATCCCGCGAATGCGGGACGAGTCAGGCATATTACACGCCAAGTGTTACAGCGCGCCACACTCTCCAGCATCCTCCTTATTTTTACAGCGAACTCTTCCATCGCACGCACGAGTATTATCCTTTCCAAGAAAAGCATTCCCCTATCAAAACATGTTCCATGGCAGACGAAAAAAGCAATCATTCTCCCTCCCCCCGTCCTATTCACCCCACCTCCACGTATCGCCTCTCCAATTCCTCCTCTCTTTACGATATTTCGGCACCCAGGAACATTTCAATGCGTTGCGGGCATGGAAAAAAATAGTGTCGGTCTCTCCTCTCCTCTTCCCCCCCAATACCATCGAAATCTAACTCTCTCTCTCTCTCCGTCCCTCCCGCCCCATCCATGCTTTTTTATATATCCACCCTCTTTCATCCCCCTCACTCACGTTGACTCCGAACTCCATCCCCCGCCACGCAGTCCCAACATCTTCTTTTACTTCCTTTGCTTCGGGAGAGAGGGAATAGAAGCGAGAGAGAAATTGAGAGAAGGAAGGGAAAAGGAGAGGGAGGGAGTCGGTGTTCATCCCCCAACCCATCCCTCTCCGTCCTCTACCTCCCCCCCCACACCGCCTCCCCCTCTCAATCCCCCTCCCCAGCACTACCAACTCTCCTTTCGACTTTTCGAAAAAATAACTTTCGCGAAAAACACTCCGGCGTTATTTGCTCTGCTGTCGAGAACACGTATTCCACCCCCTCCCTTATCACCTCCCCCTTTTTTTTCTCATTTCCCTCCCTCCCTTAATAAAAACCTGGCTTTCTCACTGCCGGAGCGCGTGGGGGATGAAATGACTCCAGTATGAGTATTCTCTCAGCCTCCCATACGCACCGTTCCGTTTCTTATTCACCCCCTCACTTCCCCTCCCCCCGCATTCAGCGCAAGGCCTTCTTCTTAGCAGCCTCGCCCTCCAAGTTCTCCCTCCGCTCCTAATCCACCCATATCTCTCTTTTTGCCTTACCTTAAACAACTTTTCATCCGTTCCATTGACCCCAGAGCTCTTATCATGTTCATGATTTGCTTATGCTCTTTTATATTTAATAACATGAAGGTGAGGAAACCGGTCGCCTAAATTTACAAACACAGCGGTTGTGTGAAAGGCGTTTAGTGCCACATTCATGACGATATAAGTTTGATTGGGCAGGGAATAGACTTAGGACTCTTAAAATATATTTAAATGCAGTGAAACCTACCCTCGTGGCCACCTCCTTTTTACGGCCGTCTGTAAAAGTGACCGATTTTTTCGGGAACGGAATGACTTTCCAATTCATGTAATCAATGTAAATAACCCACCTCAGAGGTCATTTCCATTTCGCGGTCACTTCCTTAAGCGGCCAAAAACTCATTGGTGTGGTGGTAGTCGCTTAATACAGGTTTTACATTTAAAGCATAAATTCAGGCTCTCCAAGATAAACAGAAAACACCGAAGAAAAGAGATGCGAGGTATGCGTCCTAAAATTTTCGGTTAGCCTTTGCACAATTTTCTCGGGGATGAGAAAGATGGGACTTACTAGGAATGAGAAATGGGAGCACATGCTTACAGAAGTGGATGTGTGTATGTATTAAGTGGTAAGTACCGGGAAAATCACATATCGTGACAATATAAAATCTATAAAGCCACTAGATGTGGCAGTTGAAAAGGAAACACTAAAAGGCAGTGGCAGGCGAAAAGGAAACACTAAAAAGAAGGCACCAGGAAAAGTGTCCGAATTTGCGGTCAGTTGATACTTGAATTCTTGCATTATTCTAGGAAGAATAGATGACGGTATCTGGAAAAAGAATTATCCTCGTAGTTATTATCATCTGAGCCCTGTTTCCACCCACCACCTCACCTAGTTTTTATGTACCTATAGAAATATGGTTTGTTAACATGCCTAATATTCAGGGTCCTTTTGCAAGATGAGTATCCGAGGAGGTAAGGAGAGGAGAGAGCAGAGGTAAGGGGGAGAGAAGAAGTGAAAGGTAGGGCAGTGCGTGGGGGTGGAGCAGGAGGGGGTAGGTGGGGAGGGGACGGGATGAGGTGGTTGTGACGGGTGGAAAACCGGGGCGGGGGGGGGGAGGGGAGAGTTTGGGGGCGAAGGCAGAAATCGCTATTCACACAGACCTGTTGATTTAGTCGAATGTGAAGGGAAAACGAAGGATATATAAGGAAGTGGATGAAAACGGTTTCTGGGTGGGGAAGCCGACAGGAAGGCGAAGGGAGAGAGGAGGAGGGCAGAGCAGGAAGAGAGAGAGAGAGAGAGAGGCCAGTTCGAGGAAGATGTTCCGAGAGGTGGAGAGGTGAGAGAGAAAGCAGGCAAGAGGAACCCCGGGAGGGAGTTTAGAGGTTTCCTGTGGAGAGGAGCAGAGTTCGACGGCGGGATCGAGATCGGGTGGCTGGCTTTATTGTGCCCATAAGGGTGAATGGGCGAGATCGGAATCGGAGCCACGGCCCGGAGGGAGGAAGACAAGTCGCGCGCAGTTCCTGGAATTGCAAAAGACTCCGGGAACCGAGTCGAGAATCTAGCGGAGAGTTGATACTAGCGAGAGTTCTGAGAGGGGAGTTTGCCGAAAGCTTCATTACACGCGACCAGAAAATTCATTAAGATTGAAATATGAAGCGTTGAGGGATAGCCATTGATTTGTCGCTATACAATTAGATTCTGGACTTACCTCAACAGGTTTCGTTTATTACCGGTTCTAATCTTTTACAAATAATAGAATTGCGATAAATTTAAACCATTTATAAGTTCATATTTATATGAGAGTTAAAAAATGCAAAAATTGCACATATCAGACCTGTGAATCGGTTGAATAAGTTCAGTTAGTCGTTTCAACACTTGGACCAAATATCTTTCGATTGATGGTATTGCATTCCTTTCTTCGTGAAAAGTTATATTCACGACATAAACACAACACGAAATTTATAGACACGAATCTGATTTATGTGCACACTATATTTATGCTAATGATGATATAAAGTTTAAAAAACCAAGGACAATTGGACGATTTTACATCTCACTCTGGCATTTTAAACTCATTCCATTTCCTCAGTAAACTAGCGGGGGCATCGTGTCCACTGGTCCACACCAGCGAATAGCGGGTATCAATCTACGTTAACACCGAATTAATTAGTTTTGAGAAAACCTGCAGTCAGCGAGATGTGGTCCGTCAGCTTGAGAAGGCATGACGCGAATATTTTAGAACCGAGGCGGAGAAAGAGGAAGATGGAGGAGCTTGGAAAAGAGAGAGAGAGAAAGGAGATGGATGGAAAAGATGGCGTCTGCAGTCACTGGGACTACAGAGCGGGAGGCGAGGCCAGGGAGAGAGACGAGTCCACCTTCCGACACATTCTTCAATTTTTTATGAAGCCTTGTAAGGAGAGAGTGTACAGGGGGGAGTGGGGGGGGAGTAAGGGGTCCCGACGGACGCGTGTACGCCTGCTGTGTGTGCACCGTGCCCCGCCGCATCATCCCCTCACCCCCCTCTGACGGAAGGAGGTTACTCCCGCTCGGTGCCTCAGTCCCTCTCCTTCCATTCTGTTGGAGGCCGGCTCATTTCTACATTCCAGCCTCCTCTTCTACCCACACTATCCCTCTCTGACGTATCCTTTCCTCTCTCGCTCCTCTCTCTCCCTCTCTCTCTCTCTTTCTCTCCTCACCGCGTGAAGTTACCCTTATTCCACCCGAGACCTTTCCCCGTGGTGCCCTTCCACCTTTTCGTTCGACAACCTCATCGTGGAAAGGTTTTCCCTGCCTATCCCCTCCCAAACGTCTCTCTCCACTCCATCCTCTCGCCGTCTGCCTCTCCTCCTCCCACTGTGCATCCTCATGTCTCGACAGTGTCCCACTTCGGTACATTTCCAGGTCTCGTCTGCTTTCACGTCCTCCATCCCCCATCTCTCTCTTCCTCTCAGACACAAACACACCTTTGCCTGTTTTTTAAAGCGTGAATCAACAATAAGGTGTGCTGGGAGGAGGAGGTGCTCGGCAGGAGGAAGAGGTTAGCGCTGAATTTGGAAATTCAACTTGCTCCCTGCCCGTGACTTCCATCTCGTCTCCTTCACCGCATTAGCTCTTCTGTTGACGCGCCTGGGAATGCGGTCGTGGCGTAAAAATATCATGCTGCTCACGATAAGATCAAATTGGTGACACCGGTGGATTAATTTTGTCTTTCTTTGGCGTGTGAGTATGTGTCAAAGAATCCTTATGGAGGGATTAAATTTTTTTTGGACAGTAATTCCCTCTTCTTCATCCGTCCCCACGTATATTTTCTGACACAAAAATTGGATGCATTTCTATGTCCTTCTCTAACCATTTGTTACTCGCATGGATGCGTTTCCCCAATTATTCTGCCATTATATGAAGTCCTTAATTTTTAAAGCCGTTTCCAGCGTTACTTGGGGGAAAGAATGATGCTAATCCTTAGGTCTTGTATTTACGCCAAGCGCGGAAACCTAGTCGTGATTTAATTTTAATTGTGGTATTGATAGATGATTGTGGTATTGATGTATTTATATATGCCTCATTTTATCATTGTCTAAAATAAAATATATAAAAATTATAAAGCAGTTTACTCATCCCTTAATGTCTGGGACAACTTGGTTGGTAGCTACTGATCATCCTTGAAAAATGCCGTTTTTTCTGTCGTAATCGTTCATTGAAATAACACGGCAGACACTAAAAGCAATTTTAGAGGTCACTTAGTTATTGGGAAGACATTTGTTTACTTAGGAATATTATATGTGACTTGTTTTCCTTACCTATTTCGGAAACATCACGTATTTTTGGCTGCCGTGGACAGATTGTCTCTCCTAAACATCCTTTAATCACGTTTTCAGCTTTCCATTTGCTCTTTCCTTTTCCCATCATTTTCCTTCCCACCACTCTCAGTCGTATCCACCCTTCCGGCAATTTACTACAGCACAATCTTCTTCCGTTTTTGATTTATGCTCTCTACTCTCGCCGTCCGCTCCTGCGTAATCAATTACCCCATCCTTCGACTGCCATCCAATCTCTCTCCCCCCCCATCCGCATCTCCCCCTTACCGTCCCTCTGACCTTTACTTTTTTCCCTGCATCTTTCCTCTTCTCCTGCGTATAGCTACTGTCGTTATTCTCCGCTCCTCTCTATCCCTCATACCCTACCTTACACCCCAAATTATCACTCACCATTATCCTCCTAATATTCCCTGTCCTCCAATCCCAGCCGGCAGCGGGACTCGCCGCCCGACCTACTTCCCGCTCCATGGCTTCACTCCCCCATTTCATATCCCCTCTCCTTCCATCCCTCTCTCAGTCTGTATCCCTTCTCGTCCACGGGAGATAATTGAGTCGTGTTGTTGTTTGCCACTTTTCCTCCTCTTAAAGCCCGCCCGGCCGCCATCCTCCCCTCCCCCACCCTCTGTCCTCCCTCTTTTATCCCTGCCCCCGTCTCCCCTTCCCCCCACCCCGACCTCAGAGTCTCCCCTACGTCCCGTGTTTGTCGATTTTTCCAGAAGCCTTCCACTCTCTCCCTCTTTCTCTCTCTCTCAGTGGAACACTCCCCAATGGATGGGGTTTCCTCCTCCCATGGAAAACAAACGTGAATGATGGCTCTGTGGCATCGGAAGGAAAACAGACTGCTGAATGATTCATAAAGCGATTTTCGTTTCTGTGTGGAGCGCAAATACTCCCCACACAAGGTCTTGCTTGCTCTCTTTCCTCCCCCCTCCTCTTCATTTTTCTCATTTCGACCCCTCCCGTCCCCCTTCCCTCTCCCGATTTTTTTCTCGCCCCTCCTCTCAGACTCATTTGCTTCTCTTACCTTCCCATCCATGCGGCTCGTTGGTGGAAAAGTTTAATTTTACAGGGGATAAAAGTAAGCGCGATGCTGGAACATAATATTCACCTTTTTGAAAATCAAGATATCAAGAATTAACAACGTCCCATTCGTTATCCCTGCTTGAAATTTCATGTGTTGGCCGTTGCAGTTTCTCTTCTGTTTTACTTATTCCGGATATTTCCACCATTTTCCCTGCTTTTATGATGAATTTGATTTTTCCTCATGACAATGTTGCTTCATAATTCTGTAATAGCTATTCTTTTTTAAAGATGATCGAATGAAATCATTGTTATCAAATGTAAAATTTTTCCCGTAAGTTAGGTAAGAAATTCCAAAGTAAAAATCCAAAGCCACATTCTCCGAATTGTCATCGAGCACTTTAATGATATTTACAATAAAATTTATACTTTTTCAAAAGATCTGTAGGAATATTTCCTTACAGATCACTATAGAAGCATTCGGTTCTCTTTCTTAACATCATCTGTCCATCTTAGCTCAATACACAGAGCATTTGTGTATTAGAGTTTAGTTTGAAGCCACAGGGAGAGAGAGAGGGGAAATCTGGTATCCAAGCTAAGTATATTTATTATATTATACAACTCAAATAATTGTGTTGTTATCTTTTTGGATACTTCCGCTTAAGTTTCTGTGGCGGATATATTCGCACTGCTTCGAGCAGAGTAATGACACTGGGAAGCAAATAAATATGTAAAGAATTTGATTCCTACCTATACCATAAATGATAATGTTTTCGAGAAAGACACACTAATTAGCGTTTGCTCAAGATTAAGTCAGCCTACTGAGTACGCAACAGCAACCCCTTTTGTTACCAGCAAAGAACACATTTTGTAGGAATTTGGAATATAATTAATGCCACCAATGCTTTCTATTCATTTGTCCCACAAAGTTAGCCGAAATTAATCTATAGGCTCTCCATATCCAGGAACATAATTAGCGAGACTTTCACGATTACTTTCCCGTAAGTGTGTGACGTCATATTAAGCTTCAGACAAATAATGACGATGCATCGAAATTTCGACGCGCAATCCTGAAATTGGTTTGGAAATAATTAACATTCATGATAATGGTTTAAATGAGAGGAAGACCAGAGCATGAAATAAAATGTAAATTGATGTATCATCCTCATTGTTCCATTTAAATTTTAAGCATCGTCATTGTTTACCCGCTTTAATTGGGAAAATCTGCCCAAATACGTGATTGATGCGAATAGTTTGCTATTTTCCACTTATTTCCTCCCATCTAGATGTACAACCTCCGTTTAACAGTCGTATGACTCCTTGATGGCAGCTCTTCAATTTTGAGCGTCATTGGTTCCTTGCAAAAATTACTGCGCGTCTTCCGTGGCTATATTCACGGAGGTCTATTATCCAGTGATGAGTTAGAAGTAAATTTTACAACCGAGTCCTTTTAAAAATTGGAGCTTTTCAGAGTGTGCTCTGTAATTCTGAAGCTTAATCGCATAATTCAGTTCCATAATTCTACGTAGTCCTTCGGTACTGGTGGTATGTACATCCTCGATGAGAGAAGTATATTTTTGTATGCTCTTTGTTATAAGTAATTTTCCAAACATTTCATCCATTTATCATGTATTAATCGCGCTCCACTCATATTTTAGGCTCATATTATGCAATAAACAGTGTGAAACTCTTTAAACTACGCTTTATATTATCATTATACGTCAATGTTAATAATATGTCACAAATGCATTCACATATCATGGGTTCCTTGAATATATGATGTTGAGAGAATTGAAAGATGCAAGATATCATCATAAGCTGATCGACTGAACTGTATGTTAATTTCTAACTATTTTATCATTGAAAAATCTCCTTGATTCTTAAAAATTTCATTTTGTAGAACGACAATACTTGGGTTCATTTAGTAATTTATATCAACTTTATCGTTCTTAAAATGCTACATCCTCTCATGCCTTTTAGCTACACATACTTGAAGTGACTGAAACCTTATAACCTGCATAAATCAATGTTTCTAGGACTCCACCGGTGATAAACCTTCAGGAAAAACTGGAAGATTAGCCCTTTTTTAAAGCTTTTTGTTTTAATGGAAGATTTTGATGATAGAAATATTTCCTCCCGATTGAGAATGAAATGCAAATAATCTTGTAGCATCATGTTCTTTGGGGTTTATTTGGGTTCATTTGCAGTTCACGGATTATATAGAGCTTAGTAATACGTTCGCACTTTATCATTATTATCGTAAATTATCTCTCAATAATGCCTTAAGTTAAATGTATAACAAATACATAACAGAAAGAGAGTAATACCTTCATATACTGCCAATTTTTGTACCGAATAAAATTTATGGATATTAAATATCAGTGATAAATTCACTCTTTCATCGAGAAGTAGAATAGGAATATTATCTTCGGAAAGTACATTTATGGTTAAAATTAGTTACATGAACGTTCATTTCATTGACACTTATTATATTGCACGTAAAAAAATTTAAGATGCTCCCTCAGTACGACTACAAATACAAGAGCTTTTAGAGATGCGTTCCAGCGTCCCCTGTTGCCACGCTGTGCAGCTAAAAATGTATTCACCCACAAATATAAATTTAATATCCTCACCAAATCTACTCACAGCTATCTTTTCTTCAAAGAAAGATCGTACGCTTTCCCGGTGAATAATATTATTGATGGACAACTCAGGTCATGGAGACATTGGCAGAGATGGAGAGTTTGACTCAATGGAAAATCCAATTAATACTCAATAGCTACCTTTTTATTAAAAAAAAATACTCGAATAATTTCCACTATTACTACCAATTCAAACATTAACCACCATTAACCTCATAAGCTTGTTCTCGGATTAAAATTCTTGAAAATTTAGTCTTTTCATTACTAATATCCTTGCAGCGTTACGATATTCTTCAAATCTTACTAAAAATGGTGATTTATTGTTTATGTTATCAATTGTTTCTCATTAAATGCACTCCTCTACTCGTGTTACAAACGCTATACTCGCACATGGTTTTATTTCAGTGTCTATTTCATAGGTTTCTCATTATGCCTAAAAGGTATCGGGTAAAATTGAACGCAGAAGAGAAGGTGTGCTCAAATTTGGAGAGCCTCAGAATATCCTGCGTTATATATCTCTTGCTTCATATTCGTTCTAATGTGGGGTGCTTCGAGAATATTAAGCGTCGTTGGCTTTGCGTGAGGTGTCTCTCACAGCTGTGGATGACGTGCGCCTTCCTATGACTTGGCCCTCCGGGCAGTCAGCCGCGATTTCTCACCATTCCATCAATATTTCCTGGTTTTCGTGGGGCTGCTGCCAATACTTTCATGTGAAGTTCCAAATCTAATGAACTTCCATCATTTAACGTCTTCCTGAATTCCTTTATTTTTTAATGAAAACAATATTTCCTTCAATGAAACGAATGAGGGAAAATGTAATATTGTGCAAGTTTGTGGTGGTTTTTAGATGGCGATGTACAAATTTGGATTTCAACACATTGCCTGCTGTCTCAATAGATATTTATGATGGTTTATTGAAACTAATGCTATATCTTGAGTCTGACTGAAGATATCTACGATTCTAGATTGGCCAGAAAAAAATCAAATCAGCCAATATTATGGGGAAAACATATACATGGTCAAGAAATTCCAGTTTTGTGATATTGCTTGGACTAGAAACGACATTGCTATCGCTCCGGTGACATTTTCACCAAGACCAAATCGTACATTGAAAGTTCAACGTAAAAAAAAGGGAACCCATGAGTAATTTATCATCAACAACGCCTTAAATTTAACCGCAGGAGAGAGAGAAATATTTCTGAGAGAATATGTGCATATTAAACGATAGCAGTGATACAGATACATAAGTTGACTGGAGAAAGGAGAAAGTAGATAACAAGTGTTATTTATGGGCGACTCTATTGCTGGTGGATGGCTTGACAGGAATCGATAAGAAAAAAATCGTGGAGATAGAAAACAATAAGTCACAAACGGCGGATGGCGAGGGTGTGAGGGCCGATGGGGAGAAAATGCCAAATGAGGAAGGAGGAGGTGGGAAGCTAAAGACGGGTTTAGAGTTTCCCTGATCAGGCCCGCACGATCCCAGCCCCCTCGTAAACCATTCTCCGACGTCACCCTGCCCCCCATAACCCCTAGGACTTCGTGCACGCAACCCCTGGTGGCTGAACCGATAGTTTTAAGGGTAAATTTGACGGGCAATCAACGTCGCGTGAATTCCACGCAAAGCGATTTCTGTCGACCATCAACAACATCGCGGGACCCCCCAACAATTTTGGAGGATCTTTTTCCCGCTCTCTCTTTTCTTTCTTTTTGGTTGAGGGTGAAAATCGATCGACTGTAATATTTTGGTTTGAGATCTTGTTCTTTGCGTGACTTTTTATTTTCGTGGGCAGCATTCTGTTATCAAAAACTTCGAATGTTACAATTATTCGCTCGGAAACATGAAAGTTTCGACTTGATTTGGTTTTAAGTTCCAAGGGTCAAATCTGCTTTCGTCGTATAAGAAACCAGACATTGGTTTGATCACGATAAATGAGTTTTTATAAAAGTTGCTTTGAAAAAGATCAGGTTCTTAGTGGGTACCCCATATATTTGTCTCTTTGTAACAATGACCTTTACGAGGATTTTATAGCTATGCGGTTAATGCTCTTCAAACAAAGCTAATTCTATAGTTCTAAATGTTTTAATTTATTTGCTATAAATTAACCCACTAGGTAATGTATAAAAAGGTATTTGATTCTCCAAAGTACACCATTGACATATCTCAAAGTATACATTACCGAATAAAGCACGCTAATGATTCACGCCCAAGTTCTATCGTCTTAATATGGAATTTATGAATTGAGCTCAATTTAGGGCAATATAAACGGTGATAAGCATTATAGAACATAATTAAGGAAGTGGTATGGCATGAGGAAGACCAAGACGTAGGAAAGTAAGATTTAGGTGACGGATATGGGAGAGAGATTGATTGAGTTTTGCGCGTTAAATGACGTTGTTGTTACAAACACTGGCCACCTTCCATGAAGAAAATACGCAAGGAAAATATGAGAAGTCACAAGAATTTAAAACATCAAAACTTTAAAAACTTCAGAGGTAAATGAAAATTTGCTTGCAGGTGAAAACTGACAGGTGAAAAAGATTGATGAAAAGAGAAAGAAGATGAATTGTTTGGATTGGCCATGGATTGGCCGAACAAAATATTCTAGACTAAGCTGAAGAGAATAAAAAGATTCAGAGTTGATTAAAGAGAGACACCAAAAGATCAAGAAAGCATTTATTTATACAGGCGAAGGTGGAGTAGCAAGGAGAAAAATATTCGGAAGTTATAAAGTACGTAGGTACAATGTCTTGAATATTATAGAGTTAATGAGGTGCAAAACTCGAAAACAGTGAAAAGTCAATAGATGCATTAAATAATAATTCATACGATCAGTCGTAGAGCAAGCATGGCCAGAAAAGGAAGACTTATGTAAAGAGGTAGAAGGCAATCTCTCTCCGACGGGAAGTTAAAGCTATTTACAGAACTGTGAGAAGTTACTTAAAGGAATATCCACTCATAATTTAATGTCATTCGGAGCTAATGAAATAAAATTCTTATTGAGAGTGTGAACAAAGCAAAAAAATGGGAAGAGATACTCGAGAAACTTCATAATGGCAAAGGACCCAAAAGTAGGATCCTAGAAGATGAATGCTGTGCATGAGGGTGAAAGGATTCGTCACAATGAGATCAGAATTTGATGCAGCTGTAAAGGATTTGTGAAAGAGAAAGGTGCCAGTAGTTGATGAGATTCCTGAGGAGTTACTTAAGTATGCCGGAGTAAGGACGCTGAATAAGCTACACAGATTGATTGTGACATTTATACAAGTAGATATAGTATACCAACGGATCATAAAAAATGTTATAATACTTATCTAGATGAAAAATCCGAGAGATGCAGAGACTTTCGAAATATTGTTCCTACTGCACATGAATCAAAGTTCTGAGCAAAATATTCTCCAGAAGGATGTAAAATAGGATGGAAGAATTCCTGGATGAGGACCAATTCATTTCTGGAAAATCAGGGGAAAATGAGAAGCAATTTTTGTTCTGAGACTCATCATAGAGGAGAGGATTATATAGGGCAAGACCTCGTATATTTGTCTCGTAATCCTGGAAAACGTATTCCACTATGTGGATTGAAACAGATCGTTGAATACATGAAAGTTCATGAGTGTCATTTAGTAACGGAAGAGCAATATGCAGGCCTTATAAGAAAATGTGGCGTAACTTATGGCTGAGAAAGCTGAAGTGAGGAAAGAAGTGCAAAAGAATGCACGTTGTCGCCAATAATTTTCAATATATTTGCTGAAAAATCCATAAAATGAGGTTTAAGAAAAATGTATAGCAGGGAAACTTGTGCATGGAGGAAAATTCAGCATATTACGCTTTGCTGATGGCAGGGCAATTGTTTCTGATATGAGAGAAGATTTGACGAGAATACAGAACTTTATGGACGAAACTGTTAAGAAACACCATTTGAAGCTTAAAGTTAAGAGCATGAAGAAGATTGCGGTAGAAATCTAGAAACAGGATAATTGTCAAACTTTGACGGAAAAAGCTTGCGCAAGGGGAAGAAGTTTACTATCTGAGAAACAGGATCACCAGAGATGGAGGAGATAAGAAAGTCACTGTCAGCAGAATAGCCCAAACTAAGAAGATATTCAACCAAAAGAGATGCAAAGTGAAAGAGTAGTAATTGTGACACAATGTGAGAGACCAAAAAGTCTCAACATAGACTATGAGTACTAACTTCCATACGTATGGAAAAGATTGATCAAAAATTCAAGTGGCAACAATTAGTCATAATTGTGGCAACCGCCAAATATATCTACAAACATATTTACATGGTTCAACAGGCATAATTCCTAACGAAGCTGGAAGAAGAGTCGGCGAAAGCCTACACAGTATACAAAAAACACTTCAGCTACTGGACGTAAGAATTTGAATCACCATATTTCCGTACGTTCCTTAAAAGTAGTTTATTTTGCTTTCTATTTTTCTCTCCATTCGATATGATTATTTAGGATTGATTGATTAATGGCATTTGATTGCGATTTAAATTTTATTCAAAATAGTGCCAACTTCTATGCATCCCTACCACCTTATTGAAATACTTTTATCATTTAAATAAAGGAGGTACCGTAAATGTCTTTTGACATATAAATTGGTATGAGAGGGCACCGATTACCGGAAATTCGACATAAACTGTCCTACATCAGCGTGCTATGGATTTGGGTTGTGCTTATCACGCCAAAATTCTTAAACTTCATGACGTTCTCGTACCATGTATTCATATCTGTTCGTTGAATTTACATTATTTACACAGCGGAATAACTTTTTCATTAATAAGACCTAACAAAAGTAACCGAGTTAGAGTCACTTGTATTATCCATTATGGAAGTGAAAGTATGGTGAAAGTTATCTATTGGTTGTCTATGTGGCTCAGATACATATGAATTGTTGAAAAATACTCTACACTTTTGCTGATTATAACAGAGGCATAATTAATTATATACATTAAAGAAGAAAATAAATGAAAACCGAAACCCGTCACTGGCTTGGGTTCAACCTTATTTCCCTAGTCATTTCTTCAGAAAAGTAACCTGACTCACATATTTTAAATTTAAACAATAGCAGGCTTTCTTAGAATGTTCTAAATTCTTATTCAGGCATATTTCTGTGTGAAAATGCTTATTTTTTGTAGTCACAACTTTTTCATATCGAATAAAATGGTGAAAGAGTGAAAAATTGCATGGTACACGCTTCAATACCAATCATAGTGTAGAAGAAAACTTGCAATGTATTATTTGCGAGTCTCAATTTATTACATCACTATTACAAGCAAATTTCTAGTGTAATGAGTTTTCAGTAGGTGTTTAATGTGATGGAACATGTAGCATGATGTTTTGTTACATGTTTTTTGAATATGGATGCGTATAATTGTATTAGCAGTGGAAAAAGGCATGTCCATTCATCATCCTTTTCAATTTGTTTATAAAAGTAGATGTAGCAGGATAGTAATTTACGTCATCCCCCCCATCGAAGAATAATATGTGAATTTCATTCATGGGTAAGAGGATTGGGCGTGAGGATGGACGGGGAGGGATAGGAAATGGGTACAATGATAGGTTATTGGGGGGAGAGTTGAGGAACCTGCGAGAACGGTACGGGACGATGCGGAAAGAAATGCCTGAGGAACGGAAGAGAAAGATGTTATCATAATTTCGATGCCTGAAGTGTTTAAAAATTATCCGTATTCGTAAAATGTATTCATGATGCACATCAGACTTTTAGTATATTGATGTTCAGGGCCAAGATCACGGCTCCAACAATGAACATAATGAAAAGTAGAGAAAAACTGAATTCGTTTTCCTGGACCTATCAAGACCAACTGTCAATGCTCCCGTTTGTCCTATAGATATCCAAATATTACGTTTGTATTACTGTTTATAATTTAAATCAATGAATAGAGCTTAGATTATAGAATAGCAAATGCGCATAAGAGTGATAAATGACAGATTATTTGGCATCACTTTGACGAATTTTTCCTGTTTCAAATCGAGCAAGTTCTTGATCTTTACTTTAAATAGGAATAAAATAATAAGAAATTAATGAAAATTCGTTTTCCATTTTGCATATACATTGAAATTTTAATGCATCTTAAGGTAAATATTATTTATATTAGAGAATAAATCTAATGCACCAATGAAAATTAACATTGCAATTCCACTCTATTTTACATAATGAAATGATTCCAAACAGTAGAACCTACAACTGACAGTTGCGTCAAGAGTATAAATACATTTCAGCTTCTGCTATGGTGAAAAAGAGGAACTCTTTGATAGTTTGGCCTGATACTATTGCCTCTGATAACCGTCGTGGAATTTCTATGGCCCAGGATCTCGTGTTTGATTTTACCCTACCGTATAATGCGGGAGTCTTGTATTTTTTCGTGATGCTCGAAGAGACTACAATCATATTATAGGCTACGTTTATATTCTTTAAGGATTGTAATTTGATTTTTTCCTAATATTCTCCGCATTCATTCAAATCAAGCATTGACGAGCACAAAACAATTAGCCGGAGTATTTGAATGAATGAAAATGTGTGTATTGATCTAGGAAGTGATGTCCTCTAAAATCGAGAAGCAAATTATTATACATATAAGTAAACATGAAAAAAACTATACGCTAAATTTTAGATCATCAAATGAACACAAAGGAGTTAATTCCCTTCATTAGATGAATATTTATGGTATCAAATTGATAATTCTACAAACATATAATAGGGCCAGGAAACAAATGTAAAGATATCCATAAGCAAATACAATAAAGAAAAAAAAATACATAGAATTTCCTACAATTTTAAATATGTTTCTCCTAAAAGTCAAAGACAGTGCCTTTCTTCTTTTGGGATATAAAATGATACGTACACTTTTCGTCATGAATGCTTGTTGTTATATCCTACCTCTTTGCTCTGGGAGCATTGGACGTACGCCAAAAACTGGAGTTAGTGAAACGAGGACGGCAGTGTGAAGGATAGATGGCTGCATAGAGTGCCAGAATTTTTAGTCGATATATTTTCGAATGCTGTACGAACTTCTTTGGACTCGGCAGTGAAACACATTTGAAAATCATTATGCTATTATTATTATCAATTTACGCTAATTTAGCACTTGTACGTATAAGTTATGTGATGATATAGCTCATCGTTAATATGATTGTGCAATAAATGTATTACTTATAAAACCTAGAGCTTGTCCGAGATCAGGTTAGCTTTTCCAAATTGTAAAAACATAAGAAAAATTGCTCAGTTGTCTTCCATTCTCCCGTTTTGTCGTTGGTAAGCGATAGACTTATAATTTATGAAATTTAGTAGTTTTACTTGAGCAAACTTAGCTTCTGACTTGTATAGCACAACAGTATGTGTATGTAAGGAGTTATCATGTCACATATATGAACATGATGCAAAATGAAACGGTAATCTCGACTATAGTATTGGCCTTTCAACAATGTACATAAACCAAATCTCTTTAGATTTACTATAGCTTTTATTAGAGGCTGAATCAGCGTTATAAATTTATAAAGATGAAAAGAGTTTGTTTCCAAATATAATTATGGTAGATCTAGTTTTTCTCCAGTGCAAGTTTCTCAAGTGCAAGCTTTATCAAGTAATGTTAACCTCTGCGATAATATATTTCATTACTCTAGTGTCCTTTGACGTATATGACCCATTTCCGGAGTCAATAAAATGGCTACGTCGAAGTTTTTCAATGTTTTTCTTTTAAAGTCTCCTTTTTTCCACTTATTAACAGCCGTCCCTCCATAGTAAGGTCACGGCGCAGGGTTTTAGAGAATTGGATGGGAATGGTGTATTCAGGTGAATTTTTTCCCCATCTCTCCCAGACATTTCAAATTGTAACTTAACTGCTGTATTTCAATTCGCTTATTATTTCATTCATTCAAACAATGATGAGCAAAGATGGATGGATGAGCTTATCTTTTGCGCCACTTCCAGAATTACGATCCAAGTGCATGGAGGGGGAGGGGAGAATAGGAGTAGGTTGATAGAAAAAAGGTAAATAATGGAAAAAGAAGCCGGTGGGGTGCGCGGGAGAGAAGGGGGAGGGAGGACGCGGGAGCATTCCATTGCTGCACAGAGCTCATCACACTTTTCACGGCGGAATGTTTTATTCATATTTTCTCTCTCCGCCAACTGCTTGAATATTAAAGCGTCCGTGTATTCATTTGAAACAAATTGCCATTCGTGAAATGAGAAGGGATGTTTTTTTTAAGGGGGTGGTGGGTGGTATTGGGCGCCCGGGCAGGGGAAGGGGTTTGGGTGTGTGGGAGGGTTGAGAGTGGGTGTAGTAGATGGGTGGGAAATCAGTATGGGGTGGCTATTTTGGGAGGCTGTGTTCCAAGGGGTTGAATGAAAGGGGAGGTGGAGCGATGGGGGTTGCGTATAGGGGTGGAATGCGACCTCCCTCCTGCCTCCCCCCGCAATCACCCAATCTACTCCCTGTTCTGCCCTGCCACCCAGTTCCTCCTCCTTCGCCTCCTCGTCCTTCTCCTGTCGTCCTTCCTTCGCCTTCCCTTCGAATCCTTCCATCGGCCATCATCCCCCTCACAGCAGCGCCACCAACACCAAAACTCTTGCAACGAATTATGGTAATTGAAAGCTTGCGCCACTTACTACATCCTCCTCCCCCACCTCACATCCCTTCTGCTGAAATTATTACTTTTCTCATTCGATTCAATTTTTTTTTCCGTCTCCTCTCCCTCCACGATTTTAGTTTATTTTTTGTTCAATTTTTTTTCATTTTGGCAGCCATTTTCCCCCTCTATGTTTCATTCTTATTCCATCCCTATCTGCCTTCACTCTTCCCTTTCATATTCCGAAAATAACCAATCGTTTTTTGCGGCCTTTTCTTTCCAGTTCTTTGGAGTTGGTTTTTTAATTTACGTACCACACTACGGTAATTACGTACCACGTTGAAGGTTTTGTTTTCAAAATAAATTCAAGGAAACTTTCCATTTATGTCATCGCCTAGTCATTCACGTAAGCAAATTCACGCGAATGATATGAGTAACAGTTTAAGTGACGGTGTGTTAATTTGGGACGAATATCCCAGAGTTAGCTTTTATTTTACATTGCATATATCTACAATCCATGAAACAATTTGTGAAAATGTTCGTGTAGAGCGTAGCCCTATATAGTTCGTAAGCATGGGTCAATGGAAAAGCTGACCAGATCCGACCAGAAGCCTTCGGAACCTGGTGCTGGAGGAGGTTGCTGAAGATTAAATGGACCGACAAAATAAGAAATTAAGTTTCCAGAAGGGTAGAAAAGTCAGTTTCTACCCTTCTGTAAAATTCACCACCATATAGAAAAGAAGAACCAGATGGATTGGATACACCTTTATACACAATAGATTTGTGAAGAACATAAATGAAGGTAAAATAGAGGAAAATTTCCCCAGAAGAAGACCCAGGAATAAGTTCACGGACCAAATAAAGAGGAATGTACATAGGATTGAACCAAGTCAACCAATCATAGGGGTGAACGACCAATGATGATTATATGTCTGATTTCGAATATTATATTGTCCTGGATTTAATGCTGACTGCTCACAGAAATCGTTTAAGTGGTTATTTGAAGCTATCTTCATGCCGAATCATTCTGAGATCTGTAAGATTCTGGCATACGTACTTGTGTTTTTTAAAAGCAATCATTGTGCTAACCCTTACTTTTCCTTGCCTGTTTTGAATGCGTTTAAAAATATTCTGGCGGTGCCATAATTTAAATCATCGGAGAATCACTCAAGAACCTCTCCTGATTTGCTTTATAAGAATCGTGAATGAAACACCTTAGTTTCGAGCGGCTATTTATGGGTTCCGTTTTCATATCTCAATTTCACAATTTGCGGTTTCATTCCATTTTATCTCCTTTCTGGCTGATTTTTTCCTCTTCTCCCGCGCCGTGAAAACAATTGAGGAGAGGAAAGAATAGAAAAGTGGTGAGAGACAGTGAGGAGGCTGATGGAAAGAGACCCCCAACCTTTTTTATTTTCACCCTCGCATCACTCCTTAGCGCCTTTCAATTGGCAGGAACACAGTCACCATCATCAGCAAGGGGTCCACTCCATCATCACTACACTTTGTTTGCTTTCTCTTTCTTCGCCTTCACTACCTTTCCCTTCCCTTTCTCTCACATGCAACGTCCTATTAATTTCCCTCCCTCCTCATTTATTCAGTCTCATCTTCTTTTTTCTGCCCATCTTTTCGCTTCTCACCTTCTGCCTTGATCGAGAACCGTTTACACCATTACCACTTGACTAACCCTCTTCGATTTTCTCCTTCGTTCATCCCCAAGTGTCAGCTAAGGTATTCCCCATCACGCCGTTGTCGTTCCTCTCCGAAGATTTCGCTCACCCCTCGCCGTATTGACTCTATCCAGTTTCTATATCTCGTTTCTTATCCTCAAAAATATAATATAAAGCCTAGGCATAACCATCGTTTTTTTATCCTTTCAGTTTTTCATTTTTTAGGCTTTAATTGAAAACCACTTCGCATAAACCTTTGCTCCTACTGCCTGAATTCTCCCCAGTCAAAAACATTCAGTCTTCTTATTTCTTCCGCTCTTGGTTGAAAACCTGCCTGAAATTCCAATGTTTAATATGAAGTGGCACTATTTTATTTTGCCTCTTATCTATCTGTTAGTAATATATTTTTATCGGTACTCAGGATGCAAATACGAATTGAAATGTCTCAATAGCACCAGAGTTTGCGATTTTTTAGTGAAGTTTAAAAGGAAATGGTTGGTTTACCTTATTTGAAAATAATGATGGACAATATGTTGCAAATGTTTATAAAATTATCAAGCATATGGATTTACCAACCGTTAATTCTAGCGTAGTAGTGTCACAGTTCTTTATTTGACACACTGAAGAACTGTCTTCTGTTGCAGGCCTTTAAAAATATTTAAAACTAGAGCATTATAAATAAATCAAGGAAACAGATAAGTGCATCAGTAAATGTAGTACAATTTCAAACAGAACATTCACCAACTGACGGGTTAAAGTAAATTTCGGTACGAATTAATGATAATGAACTTCCATGAAAAATAGTGGGATTCGCTCAGATAAAAGGAATGATAATGTCTTTAAATAAAAATATAATCCTCCTCTAACAAGAATTGAATTTCTGGATAAAATTTATATAGGCTTGTTAATTCTATTATCTCATAATAAACAAGTTTTTCAGTTATGTTAGCTGTTATTCAAAATGATTTGAGAATTTTAGTAATTCATTTTAGTAATTTAGTATTTCATTGGATTAGTTTACATGCATGTAATGCAATTTACATACACGTGGTTATCCCATACCGTTGTCTATTTCTCGTAAATTTATGTTTTTTGTTCCCCTTAATAATAATTTTAAATGTATCAAAGTCTCTATTTCTCTCCAAATGTTAAATTACCTCCTCGAGAATCTTGAGAAGTGGGAGTTTTAAATATGACGGGTATGATTTTTCAATCGAAGGATGTAGATAAATAGGTTCTGCTCTTGAACATTGGATACTTTTCTACATTAATGAACTACTTGATCATGCGAAAGAATTGATCCTTCACCATTTGAATTCTTGTGGACTTTTTCTTTTCATATTGCTTTTCTTTCCATTCCCCGAGATTAATATTACCGCTTTCCTGTCTTATCCCCACCTGTTGTGGCGTGTTCCCTAAGAAGAGAAGAAGGGCGCTTGGCTTCTCTGTTTTGATGAGGAATTCTTGGGGAGCTAGAGTGATTGTAGATAGACTGAAGGTAAATCTACATGAATGGAGTGTCTCAGAAGTCTTTTTTATTCAAGACCATATTTTATTCTCTGTGGTTTTCCTCTTCTGTGATCTAAAATAGCCGTTTTATGAGTTTAAAAAACTCAGAAACAACACCAATACTTATGTTTGAAACAGCCCGCTCCACTCCTCTTTCTCGGACTCCACATCGGAACAGACTGTTGTCAGCCAGACCATATATTCTTCTTTCTCTCTACTTTGCCCAATGAGTTCGGTACCGTAAATTTCTCGATCGTAAACAGTGGGTTTACGAGATTGGAAGCTGTGCAAAGAAAGACGTTCAGCTGGATTTAAGACGTGGGTACTTTAAATATTTTTAGCTTCTATATTTGTGACCAAAACTCGCATATAACGGTTATCTCTCTCCTAGAATATTTTGCTTTGCATATAATACCTCAGCTCTTTCTGCATTATGAACATTTTTATGCTCTTATTTCTGCTCAAAGTCCCGTTGTTTTCCTGTCATATTCTTGTTTCGTCACATTTTGTGCAAATAAATCCTTTTTCATTTCCCTCAACGTCTATGCCTGTCCATAGATTATAATGCCTCATCCTGTGTCTTAAGTACTTTCTTTTTACTTCATCAGTCCATTTCTCTTCCTCCGTTCTCTACAGTGTAACTGTCTCCATTCTAACAAGACAAAACGCTGCTTCATCGCCCCCCCCCCCTTTCCTTCCCTCCGCCTTCCCACACATCAACTTTTTTTCCTATTTTTTCCGTTCAAATGTCAAACTTTTTCCCTTTCCAATATACGATTCCCTTCCCCCTCACTTCCCATCCTTCTGCACTGGGATCTCTCAGTCCCTCCTCAACCTTTTTTCCCCCTATTTCCTTCTCAACTTTTATCTACAACTCCACTGCCCACATAACCGGGCAGTACATTCTCTCGTCCCACCACCTTCCAACGTCTGTCTCTCCCACTCACTCGCTTTCTTTCTCTCCTCTCTCTCTCACTTCCTTCTCTTAACTCTGGCGAAAATATTTCCCTTCCACTGCGCGAGCCTCCCTCTCGTCCGGGGCTATCGCCCGGTGCCAACCGCCCCCTGCACCCACACTCCCGCACACGACATGAGCGTATGTCCTCGTTCCCTTTCCATCATTCTCTTTCTTTTTTTCCCCTTTTGTCTGTCATATAGTATGCGCCCTCGTTCCTCCCACCGCCCGCCCTCTTACCCATCCTCGAGTCTCCCAAGCCCCCAACTCCGGCTCTGCCGCCCGATACCCTCTCTCCGACCGCGGTTACTTGTTTCCCGCCTCCTCGCCGTTTCTCTGGCGGATGCCCTCGGGAGGGTGGAGGGGAAGAACGAGAGTAGGGCGCTGCCTTTTTTTATTGTTTCCCCTATCCTTTTTTCGGCCGCAGAGGTAATTTTTCATTGAATCGCCCTTTTCTCAGCCAAAAATGCATGTTATTCAGCGAAGCGAGGATACAAACGATGTGAGCAATCGCTTTGAGAGACTTAAGTCCAAGTGGCGTAACTTAGTTGAATTGTGTATGCATGCATTAGAGTTTTTTCTCGCGAAACGCACGCTCGCGTCTGCAAGTGTTATTTGTCTTCTGAGTCTAAATTATAAGAGTCCAATTCGAAATGAAGAAATGGGAAATAGCGCCAGACAGCAAACATGCTGTTTTCATGGGTGCTTCTGCTTCCAAAAATATCCTATCTATAATAGATTCTACTTATTTAATAACTACGTTATCAGAGATGTTAAGGTATCGCTGTTAAATTGTCCTGGTAGTGATCCGTGCGCAATCCACTTTGTCTTTCTTTGCTCATCCATCTTATTTCCTCGCATCTAATATACATGTGACCAATTGGGTTAATTTTAATCCTGATATCTTTCACGTTGTGTGTCTATTGTATATTACTCTGAAAGTTTGAAGTTCCAATGAAAAGGAGTAAATGTGTAAAAAAGGAGATATTTGAGAGATGACAGAGATACTGTGAAGCTGACAGTTATCTTATTCCATTCTCACGCACCATTTATGACTATAGCAAAGACAGAGAAAGGCGATAACTTACTGCGCTGACACGCAGCCTCATTTTCAATATTTCCAATTCTACAGTTTCCAGCTACAACATTTTGTTTCCTTTCACCGCCATATTTCATGGCTTGTGTTTAGTATTCTTCGCCTCACGCCATGAGGCGGTTGTAGATGTGATGCTATGTACTTTAAGATCATGCATGATCTTTCATGAACCTACTCAATCTGAGGCGTAAAGTAAATACTCTGAAGAGTTTAGGATTGAAATTTTTGTATAATTTGGTACTTAAGCACGAATAAAAGTATCAAAATCAGTCGGCCGACTTTTGGCCTTTGAGCACGATTACTCGTTCTACATACATAACATTATCTATTACATAATACATTAGCTACTTCTTTTGGCTGTGGATTTTTTTGAGTGGTTTAGTTCGGCATTTAACTTATTGGTCGAGAGAGGAAGAACTGGTACATAGTCATATTCCTTTAGCTTAGGAGCTTTAAAATATGCAAATGGAATTTCAATCCCATGAAAACATTTGTAATGCACCAAAAATGTTGGATGGAAAGGAATGAATGCCATAGTGTCGAAGATAATTATTCAAAGAAAAAATTAAAATTCATACGTGCCTTCTTTTTCTATATTGCTGGTTTCTTTTATTAATAAGGGATTTTTTTTCTCAAGATATAATGAGCGTTGACATACCTATGTTATATATGAATACTATTTGCATCAAAAGAGGCGAAAACTTTACAAAACATGATTCTAATTACGCTTTTAATTGCAATGTGCTGCCTGCGTGTATGACTCAGAAATTGAAAAAAATTAGGATTCATTTGATTGACTGAAAAAATATATTGGAACTTTCATTGTCGAGCAGAACTCGGAAACCGCTGGACCAAATTAAAACAGGTGGCTAATTATTGTAATTCACAATGTCTCTCCATTAATCGTATCATTTCCACTCGTGTTCGGAAAAACCACACCCGTCGAATTTTTGTCACTGAGACCTGGTGTTTTAATGGATGTTTTTATGTTCGTAACAAGCCTCTCGTTAAAGGAATTAGAAAGTGTGACGGAGTTGTGGTTTGACTAAAATAGTGGGTGCGTATGAATTTTATCTTTTGGCATGCATGAATGGGAAATGGGACTGGGAAAGGAAAAGCAATAGCATGACTCGCCTTGCTTTACTTAAATGTAAATGATTTTTTGGGAGTATTTATGTAAAAAAGATGTCTCATGAATATGAACTTGAATTTACTAGTAGTGGAAATGATGAGGATCGGGTGAAATATGAGCCCGAACGTGACGTCGCTGTGCCTGGAGAATTGCATAAAGTATGAATTTATTAACGTTTACGCGTATATCTCGGAGATGAGAAAATGCTTACATGAAGTTCTGAGTTCTCATTGTGACTTAGTCAAATACGTTGATTAAGCGTCCTTTGAATCCCCACTGAATAATTCTCGAGTTGCTGATAAGCCAGTGTTCCTGACTGAAGTTTTACCTGAGCGTCGCTTCGCTCAATTTTTAAATCATTTGTCCACGGTGAATATTTGATGCAGAAATCTGATTTATGGCTTTATACAGGTTTTGTTTCATTCCATCCTCGTGCACTTTTAATCGTCACTTTCATTCGCATCTGCCTTCCATTACTTTACACTGACAATCGTTTTCCTCCCGGGGCTTTTTCAATTTTCGATCTTTATAGTCATGATCAAGGTTTTTGCTGTTAAATGTTTGTGATCTCCAGTAATGACACCTTGGCGTTTCCACGAGATTACTCATCGATGAACGAACACTCTGCCAAAATCTCCCCCCTGAGCCTCTCTTGAGCCTTTCCCTTCCACAGTCCCTTTTTTTTGTCCCTGATAATTTGACCCGCTCCAACTGACAACTAATCTTTTTCGCGTTCATCCCTCCCTTCTCGTCACCGCTCGCAACCTCGCCGGTTCCTCCAAAACCATCCCCGGGCCACCGCCGTCCCATCCCGCGTCCCCCCCCCCCCGCCCCGGCCGTTCCCATACTCCGCCAATCCGCCGCGTTGTACGCGTGTACTTTTTATTCCTTTTCTGCCAACTTTTCCACGGCGAACATTTCAGTTCATTCCTCCTTTGATGTCACCCCTGAGGAGAGAGAGAGAAAGAGGAACAAAAGGGGAAAACTGACGTGTTTGCATACAACTCTCTGGTCAGTGACACGCACAACTCTTGTGTTTCTTTCATTTCACCGAAAGCGCGGCCTCTCCCTTTCTTTCCTTTATTGGAGTCCCCCCTTTCATTTTGGCCCGTTTTTCCCACCTCCCTCCCTGGTCTCTCTTAGGAGAAATTGCTTGGCGTTTTCGGAGGGGGAAAGAAAAAAGTTTTCTCCTTTTACATGAGCCGTGAGCATGTTTTTATATGAACGGTAAATACAGCAATTTTTCTCGGATTGCCCAAAAAGGGAGGGCGATATGCGTGTGTTAAATGTCAGCGAAAATGAATTAAACGCATTCCTTTAAGAACGTATTACTTCTGAATGTCGAGCTTGAATCTCTTTCATTTTTTCCAAAGTTCTTCTGTACGTGGTGTATGTACTCGCTTTTGTTATAACTGTCGATACGTGAGTTTCTCCTACTGCATTGAAGCCTAATCATATAGAACTCTTACCCTGTGTTTGAGATTTATGTGGCATTTGAGGGTCGATCTAAGAAAATCAAGGGAAATGCTCAAGTTTGCCTACTTAGAGCATATATGGGTGTTACTTTCCATAATTTTATTCATCGGCCGCTATTTATTAAAATAGCCGATTGGGAGGTCAGTGACATCGAGATGGTTCTGTACCTGAAAAAAATTGTTTTTGTTATTTTTCTATTTTTGTCAAGTGGAATATTCAACATTTGCTAATTTGTTGTTAATTTTTTCTTAACAGTAGAATTTTTATGCGGTCTCTCAGCTGATGCACCTCGTTTTATCGTATTGCTTTCTTATGGATATACCGTATGCATTGACAAAATACTGTTTTTGTCATCTTACTATAACAGAAATAAGAGAGTGAAACGCCTTGAGCAGTTCTATTTTACGCATTACAATTTCTTCCTCTGGATAACAGGTTCATATTCGCTCCCAGCTTTTCCTGAAATTTCTCTTACACTTAACCTTAGAATGGCATTGATGTAGGAGGGATATTTACCAGAATGCTTGGCTTATTTGAATCTAATAATTTTCTTTAGACTAACGTTAACTAATATTTAGAGAACTCTGCATCAATTTATCAAGTAGTCATGAGAATAGCTTGCATCATCAAAATTTCTCGCTTCCATCTTTTTATGTGCCATTTTGGTAATATACTCTTTTACCTTCGGCAAAGTTTCAGATTATGTCAATAATTTGTTGTATACAAATTTGATATGTTAACTATTTTGGAAACAATATGTTTTTGAGCTAATTTCAGGACTATATGTGAACCTATCCTCGTTCAGAAAAAAAGACATTGAGTTATGTTGTCTAGAATATCGTGGTTAATACAATGGGCAAAATATAGATATAGTGATGAACTATTAGATATTAGTTTATAGTCCACTCTGTGTAAATATCAGAGCCCATCATAATTTACAGAAAACTCCAAAGATAAAATAGGCGGACAAAATAAGAAATGACTAAGTTTACTGCTAAAGTTACTTAGTTACGCAGAAAGATAGAAGAGAAAAGGACCATATGGAACACCATATAGAAAAGAATCAGATGGGTTGCACTAACCCTGAGACGCCCTGGGATAGTGAAGAACATAGTTGAAGGCCTAGGAATGGGGGAAAACCTAGGAATAAGTTCATGGACCAAATAAAGCACACAGGTAAATACCAGAAGGTAAGGGAATTATCATTATATTGGGAAAGGTGGTGGGCTGCAGTCAACCAATCTTAGGATTGAACGACAAATGAGAATAAGAGGGAAGTGCATATATTTGAAAAGTGTCTCAAAATCCTTGACATTCCTTTTGTGGATATCATTTTTAATACGTAATTTATTATATAGACTTCTTGACAAAATGAGTAGACTGAGTGCATTCTTGAGTGTGTGTTGCTTATGCTAAAATTTCTGGTTTCGTTCCATAAAGTTTTTGGTAAAAATTCTGATTATATACGGACGGCTATGCTTGCAGATTATTAAACTTTTTCGAATGACTTGGTTTTATAATACGCGCTTTGGAGTGCAGTGCATTTTGCGCTTGTCATATCATCAGCTCGAATAATTCTAAATGCTTTCTCGTCTCCCTGTTTGAAGGAACCCTCCTTAATGTGCACTTATCTCCAATAGACGCCTAATGTGATTAATTCATCTTAAGGAAATGCTTGCAAAATTTTCACTCCTAGTTTCTTTCTCTTCAGACTTAATTGACATATTGTAATAAAATCATTAATTACACCACCCTGTATGTTATTTATATACCATTAATCAATATTATTATATATAAAGTTTAGACTGCCTCCAATTTTGATGATGCCAGTATAAATCACGAAAGCCATCCGTGGCACCATTTAAATTTGACTAGTTAATTATCCATTAATCACAAATTTATCATCATAAACTAGATTTTTATATTCACACGTGATGTGAGCCATGATAACAATTTTGATGAATGTTTGCAAAGGAAACAAAAATGCATAAATTTCATTTTTCAATTGCCTTATTTACAATGCGTGCTGGAAAATTTGCTTCGTTTCCTCTCTCGGGAAATCCTTTTGTTACTTATTTCTTTTTCATCCTCTCCCGCAGAGGAGAGATGAAGAAGAGAAAGAGAAATTGGCAGGGTGGGGCAAAAATAGAAAGAGGTTTAGAGAAAGACAAAGCGACACGCATGCGTGAGTTGCCATGCAAATGTACGCGTGCACACATAACGGAGTCATGTGCACCCGCCAACGCGAAAATCGCCAACGCACCATCGAAAACATGCAAATCCTTTCCCCCTTCGCATCTCTCTCTCTTTTCTTTCCCGCACAAAACGCGTAAACATCCATTCTTCCAGTGCATTAATCCGCGCGCGCGTCCTGCAATCGCAGTTTTGTAAACCCTCCCCCCTCCCCTTGCCCAGTCTCGGTCATTTCCACGCCATATAAATCATCTTTCTTGCTTTCCTGCTCCTTTCCCCGTCAATGGACGCTGGGCGCGCAGCGAGGAGCGTTCTTCCAAAACCAGCCACCGCACTCCATTGGAACGACACGAAGGGTCACTCTCTATCTCTCTCTCTCTCCCCACTGTGTCGTCCCCCCCTCTTCCACCCCTCCCTCTCTCCCACACCCCCTCACACCAGTTCCCTCGATCGCGCCCCACCCCGCCACCGCCATTCTCTCTCGTCTCTTTATCTCCTCTTAACCACCTCGATGCCCCTTCCATTCCGAACATTTCCGTGATTCTCCGCCCTCCGCCGCCCTCCCCCTTTTCCTGTTTCAGCGTATTTCATTTCCATTCTACACGTTCCGCGCGTGCAGTGTTTTCAGCGAATTTTCCGTCGCATAACTGCCCCCTTGCCGGGACTCGATGTCGCTGCCTCACGCCGTGCTCTTAAATTTTTTTGCCATTTCCCCGTTAAAAATTAATTTCAATTCCTCAAAAGTAGTGCATTCGTTGACATCCAACTTTTAGTTTTAATGGCTTCGGAGCTGTTTTTAGGGGGAATATTCAACTTTCGTGTGTACTCGAGACATGCTCATAATTTCATGTATTCTGGTTAGTGGAATTCAATATTTCGAATTAGTGCTCTGAAAGTTTTTTTAATAAAGTTGCTTTAACTATTTCAAATTTTCACTTTAAGCACTCGCCTGGTATTCAAAAGATTTGAAGTGATGCGCTAACTTAAATAATGTATTGGATTAGAGAATTGCCAGCGAAGGAGTAGTGCTATCATTTATACCCAATAAATAGACACCACAGAGTTGATAAATATTTACCACAGAGTTGATAAATATTTACCACAGAGTTGATAAATATGTACGGAATAAATGAAAAAGTTCTTATTGGAAATATTTATTCTATTTAGACCTTGCTTGTTAGTTAAGATGATATTCACTAGAAGTGCATGAGTCATTAATTCGTGAGAAACGCATGATATTTGCGTAGGTCAGCATTTTCAACCATGTTATTACATAACCTTGGCTTGAAGCAAAATCGGTAATTGAATCCACAATATAAGCCGATTAAAGGAGTATCCTTATTTCATTTATTTCTCTAAAAATGCTCTATTTTTTTCTATTGTTGCAGTCAATTAAATGCGCCTAGTACCTCTATGTTCACGTATCAGGTCGCTAGGATTATTATTTATTACCACATTTCACCACATATAATTTGTTTTTTTTACTGTAACTTTATTTTCATTAATTTATAATCAGAGACCTATTTAGTAAGAAAAGTGGTAGAGTCATCAATGGAGTAATATATATGTTGGCCCTCTTGGTTTTAACCCTTTCCGGTCCGGTCTCGGACGCAAATTCCATGTGGAATCACGTCGCTTTCCTGCGTCGAGCGTCCATTTTTTTCAAATGACTTTCATTAATTCAAAAATTTATTTTATCTCACCACATATTTTTACCTTACGTAGATTATATCATCTTCTACATGAAATACATATGAAAAAATCGACGCTCGACGCAGGAAAGCGACGTGATTTCATCTGGAATCACAGGATCGGAAAGGGTTAATTAATTTTATTTCTATTTTTAAAAGGAATTTCTGACTCTCAGCTCACCATTTAACGACAATCAAAATTATGTCTCTGATCATTTTTGTACTCTCTAGCTGTCCTAGAAGCATTTTATTTCCTATATATTCTTTATGAATTTGATTTTTAATTTTTTAGCCCTGATATAAGTTTTGGTGGCGTAGGTTTCATGACAAATGTCCTCAAGTATTCGTTCTATTCCCGGAAAAGGATGAGTAATACAGACAAATAAAAGCGCAGTCCGTGTATGAGTGTGTACATGTTGACATTTTAATTATTCGCTCGCATTTGTGAACTTTAAACCAGCCTCCACATCCAATAACTAAATTCCTTGGTAAGGATGTGATTGTATTGAAATAGAATTTGGGCATCTTCTGTTTTCGCTACATTTTTGAACATCTCTTTTGACTGGAAAATTTATTTTTTGGGCTTGGCAGGTGTTAATTTACTGGCAATTTGTCATGCCTTTCACGGGGAAATTCGAAATGCAGCACCTATCTTCAAAATAAATTTAATCTAAATGCTAATTCCAGCTGAAGCTACCTTAGCAATCCAGATGGAGGCAAATTCTTCATGGTAGTGAGTGATTGTGTTGCAAATAATAGTTAACGAATATTTTACGCTGTCGTACCACACAAAATATTTAGATGAAAAACAATTAATCAATAGAGAACTGGTTTAGACAAAACATTAAACCCTCTTAAATCTTAGTATTCAATAGTTTCCTCTTGAAGTCGATGAAAACACCGTTAAAAATCTTCAATCGCCGATGGACATTTATTTGACCCCCATTAAGGGATTCAAAAGCCTTACACATTTTCCGGTGTCGTATGTATAGTTTGGATACATCGAGGGCAATATGACATTCTTTCAATCAATTATATTCATCTCGTTTTTGTAATTAATATAGCATATCATCCAATCCATTCCACTCTTTAAAGTAAAACGGTATTGTACAGAAATATCAGATTAACAGAACCGCCAAATGAACCAAATTATCAGGAAAAATTCCGAGTTATAAGACTTAAATAATAATTTCCATTAAGGTAAATTTCTTTTTATGACTTAAATTGTCCAGCAGTCGTCAAATCAATGTCTTTCTACAAAGGAAAAAACTTGCTTCAATAAATCATTTTTACATAATTTTTTTGATACTACATGAATTTATTTTTATTGTAACATAAATCAAAGTAGGGATTAATAGAAGAAATAACGGGAAGTTAATGTGGCCAAAACTTCAGGAATTGCTGTTTATCATTTTGAATACTATGACTTAATTCCCTCAAGCAGTACCTGCTATGAAGTTTTTATCACAAGCAAGGTTTGAGTGAGATTAACCGAATGAATAATTTGCACATTTAGTATTTCTAGAAAACCGTGGTGTTTTTTCATATCTGCATATTTTAGCATCTACAGATAAATATATTCTGGACGCCATTGGAAGGTTTAAGTATTTTTACCAATCGCCACGATTATAAAAACTTTCCCTGTAAATAAGTTACCAATTCAAGCTCAAATCGCGAGACTTAATGACTCACGACACATGTGTTCGATAGATTACATGTAGCTGGTAGGCAATTTTTTCGTAAACCTTTCCTCGTAGTGTTGAATCGGGAAGGAGATAAAAAATATTTCATGTGATATCGAATTCTTGCATAGTTCAGGTGTGACGTCGATAAATCGATTCCGTGATTCATCGATTGGTGAGGATCGATGTGCGCGACGACTGCGAGCCTCCGATCCTCCGCCGAGCGGCGGGCGAAAGAGGGGAAGCTCGCCTCGCCATCCTCCGCCTTACAGCGGAACAATAATTCAACTCCCAATTATTCACATCGTCAACTCGAAAGCCCGGGAACGTGAATCAACAGGGAGGAATATTTACCCCTGCCTAATGCCTCTTGAGCTTGCCAAATTCACGCTAACTTTCTCGTTTTCGAGTTCGGGTCTTTTCTTTCACTTCTCCCGTGCCATCACCCTATTCCACCACCCTGAACCCTCGACCCACCCTCCACCCTCCAACCATCTCCCTCCCTATTTTTCTTATTTTTTCTCTATTTCAAGAGGGTATGTGTGCGTCTGTATGTTCGAGGAAGAAGATGTAGTGGGAGCTTCTCTCATGTCCCTACCCCACCCCGCCTCAATTCTCTTCGCCCACTCTCCCATTCCAGACCCGGAGAAGCCTCTCGCCATCTCTCTCTCTTCTCGCTCTCTCTCCGCATTCCCGATTCTCTTATCCATCTTCTTCTCCTTCTCCTGTGGATCATCTGCACTTCCTCCTTTATTCATTCAATTGCCCTGCCGGGGTGACTCCAATTTTCTTTCCCTTCTTGAACCAAGAACCTTTTTTCCCTCCCTTCTTCCTCCGACCCTCCCAAGACCTCCTCCACGCTTTAATTCATTTATCCGTGCCTCTTCTTCTTCCCCCCCTCTATCCATCCCCATATCCTCATCCTCGCCTATCTCAATTCTTTTCCTCTCCTTCTTCCCTCTTCTTTTTCCTTAATTCTTACTTTTCCCTCACCGACGTGAGTCTTGTTCTGGAGAGATTTTGCCAATCTTTAACATTCGACACTGTTTTCATAACCTTTTTCCTTCACGAGCAACCTTGGCACACCTAATGAAGCGGATGTTTATCTGAAGTCGGAAGTTTCTTCATGAGCATCACCCCCTAAGTGTTTTCATGGAAACGACTCGCATCTCGCACTTGGAGAGGTCAGAGGTCAAGGCCCACGAAATGTTGTGGGACGCTTCTCAAAATTCAGCCGGCGATCCAAATTTCAGTAGCGCATGTCATTTGCCAAAAGGCACGTAGTTCTCTTCGTTCAGCATCCTTTTTTTCCTTTCTTTTACTTGTCTGTTATTCCGGTACTTTTTATCCCTATATACGGTTTTAGTTCATTTCCCAATATTAGATACTTTTGCCATACCCTCTTCTGCTTTCTTTTTATTCCACATATCCCGGAAACATAACCTGTGATTTTCTTTGTTTTCCCACCGTATGTTTTATGAAGTAATTTTCTTCATTAAATATCTACAAAGCTGCGATACCATGTCCCAACAGCTCATCTGGCCACTCAGGTCATTTTATTACGTTTAAGTTACCCCGTAGTTCTTTACGTTCAAATTAAGATTGCTCTTTTTCTCTCCGTTCTAGTTGAGGTCTTTTCCTCGTCCGTCTCTCTCCTCATACATTACAACCTCTGCGTTTCCTCTCTACGTTCCCTCACATACATTCGTCTTCACTGGCTCCGAGCCTCCTGACTGTATGCCAAGGAAACGCTTCCATGGGCATAACCTCATCTGCGTGGATGCACGATAAATTACGGGAGGGAAGCGAGTATCCATGGGAACGGGCGAGAGGGTGAGGAAGATGGGATGGAGGCGGGTTCTCCTGCCTTGTGTATGTGGGGCGGGGCTAGGGAGATGAAGAAAGTGGAGGAGAGAAATATTTAAGAGGAAAGGTCGATCCTTGGAGTGAAATGTAGAAGGAATAGCATCGGAAGGGTCATAAAATGGGGTACGTTGAGAGTGTATTATAGTTTCAAAGTTTAATGTAGTATCAATGTAAACTTAAAGGTGGATTAAGAAGGGTCTATCAGAAGTCCATGAAATTAGGGTCATAAAAGTCATGAAAATTAATCACACTCGACCACTCCTGATTATCTATAAGATATTTAGAATATCTCCGGAATGACTTTTTCGGGAAAAGGCTTTGAAGAAATATATTAACTATATGAAACTAAATATAGGATCTATCTGAGACGCGCTCATGATGGAACCGTCTTTCATTTAATCTGCCATTGAAGTATGGAATCGCGTACAACTTTCCATGATGCAAATGTTTGTAAATTACTTGGTACAATGGCCTTTAATCTATATGATGAGATCAGTTATAAATGACGATTGATTTATTCTTCTTCCATCGCAATTGTATAAATTTGACCAATATAAATAATAAATTTGTGTGTAGGATCTTACCTTTGGCGAAGCATTATTTGGTGTGGTAGTCCTAGAATCCATATATTAGGATAAGGATGGCTAATGAATATTATCTTAAAGATGGATTACCTTATTTTCATAGCTAATGATCGCATATCCAGATATCATATCATTCAAACATATGGAACATACACAAGCCGTAATCACTGAAATTCTGCTAGTCCCATCATATAAATTGGCCCCTAAACCCCTTTATAAATATTTCATCTTTGGGTAAAAATTATCGTGATATCGAAAAATACATACCTTTTCCTGATTCTTTGTCGTTAGCGTTTACGATCATTATGCCAATTAAGCTACCTTTGTGCTGCTTTATTTCGCTTTTCAAAGCGTTACCAGCGAGAAATAAATAGCTATATTTGTGCTTTTAGCAATGATATTTTAAAGCTCGAAATTCTTGAAAAACTTTGTGTCCTCCTTGCTAAATGTATCAGTCATTTAAGCCTGTTGTTGTTCTTCGCGCATCAAGTATTTATTGAACTTTAAATTTTTTATCAGTGGCGTGAAAATATCTTCATTTGCTGTCTTCATCATCAAAATCAATAAAGAAAGTGTTTGATAATAAAATTATAATGAACACAGTAAAGAAACAAATAAATAAGACTTAGTCTGCATTGACAAGTGTGAGGAAAATCACTGTTTCAGTTTAATGACGGGTTTTATTTAATTATCTGTGACTAATGGCCATTGGAAATGAATGCTATTAATAGTCCTGGAATTATGAAGGTGCTGGGTTGATGAATTTTTAGGTGTGATTACACATTGCTTCAGTTTCACAGCCGAATATCTATGAGCATAATATTGTATTTCCTATTGATCCCAGTCGTAAAATTATCTGCGTGTAGTGAATTCTAGCATTTAATGGCAATATTTTTGTGCTAACTCTAAGTGGATTGAGTACTAAGCGCTTGATTCTCATGAATTATAGTCACTGCATCGGCAGATGCTCAATGATTCCAAAAGGTCAAACGGGCACGTCGGAATTTCAGTGACTCGGTTAGTGCGCTTCTGATTTATAAGGTTACTAGTATTAGAGTTCTGATGCAAATGAATTTCATGGTAACACAATTTGCTGAGTCTCATAACCATGGAAATTAAGGCCAGAAACTGGTTTGGAGCTTGCTTGTGTCAAAATAGCTTGAACTAAGCTTTTTAAGAAGAGAATATTTTTCTATAACTGTGATATGTGCAAAATTATTAGGCAAAATAAAATATCCTTGTTGCGCAAAATTGTGCAAACGTGTTGTTATTTATTAGGTGATGCTATAGAAATGATTTTTTAAAGATTCTATGTTTATTATATATCCTGTCACTTTTTAATTTTTATTATCTATGCATTTATCTATTTTTATTCGACTTGAATATAAGACATTTTCATATTTCAAATTAATATTTGTCCAATAGATTAATAGTCATGACTTAGGCATAGCCAGCCAGCCAAGTGGCTGCATTTATAAATAATACTCTCAAATTCAGGGCAAGTGGTATTGAAACATCGACTCGGTTGGATAGTTATCACTCATGAACTTACGTCTTTACAATTAATGTCTCAGTATTCGCCTTCACGCAATAAAATTGCTCACGAGATAACGTCCGTTCTTTGATTGTTTTATTTATTGTTTCCCCATTGTCATGACAAATTGATCTCAGTGCCTTGAATCAAAGTCAAATAATGATGCTTTGGCTGTTCCTTCTTCTTCGCACCCTCGTGCCGAGAGCGTCTTTTTGACATTCATTCGTAATTTCCTCATCCAATCACGCCGCGAGAAATCCTCCACCTCCTCCCCCCGTCACTCGCCCGCTCCCCCGCTTCATTGCGTCCACCTCCCCCGCTCCTCTTCCCTTTCGTTCCCTAAAACTCCGAAAAACATTTTTCCCGGCCATTCCTCCCTTATATAGCCACAGGAGTCGCGATTTCATCTGAACAACCGGCCCACCTCCTCCTCACCTTACCCCTCCCACGTCGCCACTGCCTTCTCCAAATCCTACCCCCCCCTCCCCCGCACTTTCACCCCAACCCATCGAACCCCTGAAATTCAGAGCCACCCTCCCACGCACCTCTCCTCCCCTCTGAAAGCCCCCATTCCCCCCTTCGCTTCCCTGAGCAGTTATTCATCATCTGCCTCTACTCGCTCCCCCTCTTGCCCCTCCCCTTTCCATCCCCACACCCTCCCCCACTAACTTCAGCTACTGTGTTTGTTCTCATTTTACATTCCGCGTGGCATTTCGTTCTCCACCCTCTCCGAACCAAACCCCCTCCTCCCCCGTCTTCCCCTCTCTCGTGCTTTCCGCCCAATAACTTTCCTCGTCCTCTCCTCACAGCCCCTGCCACCTACCCCACAGTACGTCATTCTTCTCGGGCTCTCTTTCTCTCTCTCTCTCCTCACCGTCCTCCTCATCCTCCCCCTCTCTAACCCGCCTCATCCTCCCTCCTTCCCTTGTTACGCCTTTCTATCGCGTTTGCATTTTTAAAAATTATTTTGTCATTATTTTTTCACATTCGTGGTGCGTACGCAGTCATTAAGAGCGACCGTGGATGATTTCGCGTGCGTCCCCTCGGAATTATTCCGATGCTCATTTTTCTGCTCCTCATTTTGTTTCATTCCGGATGAGAATTTGCGGCTGCAGTTTCGTTTCTCGCTTTCATTCGTGTGTGCGTATGCATGCGTGGGTGCAGTATACGTCTCCCTTCGGGGGCATTGGTAAAATGCGTATATTGTCCAAATCTTAATCTTCTTCCCTGATTTGCCGCGCTAGGAAACTCGTATCTACATTTGTTTGTGTATCTCATACTTAACATCAACATATTCCCGGTTCAAGTTTTTAAGTCAGTAAATGTTCTTCCTTTTTGTATTTTTGCAAGAGTTTTTTACCTTATTTTTGTATTTGGTGGAGCAGTAGAAATTTAAAAAATAATGTGTTTTCCAATCTTTCCTTGATAATTGTTTTGATACCAAATCTAGAATAATCGATTCTTTCCGCCTATCATCATTACATAATTTATTTTTTCTTGACATCGGTAGATATGAGGCAGAATTAAAAATTATGTCATTTTAAAATTATTCTGAAATCAAAATGAATCTTCATTATCATAAGTTGGGATAATAATTATAGATTTTTGACATTATTGGTTTATCCTGTGTGTGCATAGGCCAAATAAATGGTATTTTTCTGCTGAAGATTGAGATTATCGATACTAAGCTAGCAATTGATCGTGTGACTCATTACGTCTTATGAGTGAAGGCAGTATTCACGAGAATATTGTATCAATCTTTGGGTATGGCAGTTACATTCATTGCGGAGTCATCCAATCACACTCTGAAATAGAACAAGCACTCTTAAAAAATTCTTTTAATATCTATCTCACTTATTGGTGCGATACATATTCAAGAAGACGAAGCATATACTAATGTATCTATTTTATAATGAGGCATTTCTAACCTATCTTAAAATATTAACGTTAGTTGCGATTTCTTCGCAAAAAATTATTATGGATGAGAGGTCGTACGTTTCTGTGAGCCCAAATATTTCTCTAAATCTACTAAGAATAACTTTGTTCGGTTTTGTTACATTTCAATGAGTAATTGAATTATCCTTTGGAGTGGGTGAAGATTTCAAAAGCTGTTTTATTTTGAATATAATACTTTGAATATTTCTTTTGGCTTGTATTATTTGACCTGAGTATTTTCCCTCTCCTCACTAAAGTTATCAGATGAATTTTTTATCATTGTCATTCATCTTCTCGAAAAAGTAACGTGTAGGTACATTTGAACCTTATATGGTTATTATTTTGGTTAGAAAAGGAGTAATTTTTCAAAAATATTAGTCCATGAAGCCATTTATTTCTCTCCGTTCTTGAAATTGTTGTTATTTCGCGTACGTAGGTTCAGGGTATCCTTTATGCTAGGACCCCAGTCTTAAAACCCCCAGGTCCTAGCTATCAACACCAAACACGCTATAGATGCATATCTTCCGTTAAAATCCTCAAGCCAGTCGAATTTCATGTGTTGCAAAATGACGATTTTCTGATGTAAATTAAATTTTTTTATTTAAACCAGTGACAATTTATGATAACTCATGACTGTAACTCTGTTCAGCAATGTGATCCATAAGAGAAGTTTATTACATAATAATCACAGAAGATACCATTGCGTTAAATTAGACTCAATTAGTTTAATGAAATCATGGAGTAATATTGTTAAGGATGCTTTATGACAAACATTTACCACCACCAAACAGTTGCCATTTACCGCTATAAATGAGTAGCTAGGCATCACAAATCCCTCTCTCAATCATTTTGAACGATAGGAAATTTGGTACGTTTACCAATACCCATCAAACCAAAGGTGATTCAGCAAATGTTATCAGGAATCAATAATTCACCAGATGCATGTTGTTTAATAACCGTTTTCCCGTGTCACGCGTCATGCATCCTATTAATTTTTTTGTTGTTACGATACCTTTTGTTTGTCATACCCGACAAAAACACAATCAGTTATTTCGTTGTTTACATTTAATTTTAGTAAGCAAATGTCACGAAAGAATCGTACGGTGTTAATTTCTGAAAACATTTGGTAGTCATCATGCCTCTCCTAACGGGTATGGAACGTTCACATTACCTGTGCACACATACTAACCAAATGTTTAATCATGCCACCTCCCTTGCCTCTTTCTGCCTGCTGAAGTTTTGGATCACCCAAACCAGACCGGAGAAAGGAGTAATTTTGAGAATTTTAGTTCTCACTTACTCTTATAGTATCTGCGAACAATAATATTGTATTAATTTTCTCTTCAAAAATGTGTCCTCGTATTAAAATGATCTCTAAATACCTACTCTATGGCCCTGATGTAGTGCGTGAGCTTAGAACTAAATTTTCAGTTTTCCTCTAGATACTAATATATGTATTGTCCTCATGCTAAAGCATCACATTCAGCAGATCATAAAACATTCCACATATTTTTGAGCGGAGAATGTAGCACTTCATGTGAACATGAGCGTTAAACTTAAAAACTATCCATAAATTCTCCAATTCATGAAGAGAAACTTTTCTCTTTTTATCCTCTCCTGAAAAGTTTCCTCCTACAAGATACAAATTCATTCCTCAAGTTCTTATCAAGATAAAATTCAAGGAAAACTTCTTTTATTTTACCTAAATTACACACATCTGCACTTTAGGTGCACATTGATTTATTTACTCTCAAGGAATCCTTTTATCTATGCATTACATTCTAGTTCATGATACACGTTTCCTGCTCTTCACTCATGCTTAAAATGTTCATAATGAGCACATTTTCTTCAAACGCATGCGTTGTGATAATGTATGAGTTAAATAGAAATAGTGAATCACTTTAATGGGAAAACTCTTTTGTTAAAAACAGTAGTTAGTAGATGATCGATTTTAATCGCCATGATGTAAGGCAATGGGAAGTATATCTTAACGTTTATATCAATGCGTCACTTGGTGGTAAAGAACGTCAGATTTTTCGTGGTAACAAGATTCCGATTTTGGAAATTTATCAAAATGCTCAGAAAAATCATTTAATTATAATTAATGGAGCCCAAACTGAGAAAATCTGAAGCATTTAGCTTCGTAAAATATCAATGTTTATCATTCCGCTTCAAGATAATACGGTGCGTGAATCTTTTTCGATTTATATTTCGGTAAAGTTATTACCAAAAGTAGAAAATATATGTAAACTAGACGATAGATCTAAAAGAAGGAATCAGATGACGGATATGAAAAATATTTCTACAGACGATGTCATACAGCCCCTGAATACAAAATAAGGAAAAATACATTCCTAAAGTTTCGTCTGAGTCTTTCTTATTTACTGATGTCAAAAAAAGTTTCTTTGTCTCCTTCCTTTTCCCCGAAATTTATTCCAATAGTCTGGATGATGAATTATTCTTCCATGTGTGGAAAGAACAAAAAAAAATTCATTAGAGGGAACACTTTCCCCAGAAAAAAAAGGTGAGGTTATCAAAAATAGCAATATTTTATGAGCTTGTACATCATTGAAAATTCGCTGTTGAGCATTCAATGAAAGGGAGATTCTTCCATTTTAAAATATGTAAATGTGAGAGCTTTCTTTATGAATAAATGTTTTGGCACATTTGTTAACTTCATTTATATAGCCGTTATATTTATAGCTGTGGAAGTTCTTCGATCACTTGTATTTGCTTTGGTACTTAAATCGAGATTTTAGCTTTCTTTGTATCCCAAATGGAGTCATATATTTATCATTGGGATTTTGAAAGTTATATGCACTGTCATTGCCTCAAAATTTGATTTTTTTCTTATTTTACCGTGTTTACTTCCTAAGTGTTCTCTAAATCATCTGTGATTTATAGATATGTAACTTGTCTTATCTCAAATAATTTAATGAAGGTCTGTCCAAGCGTTGGGGTGTGTTGAATATTATCAATTTGAATGCCATCTATCAAACGTGAAATTTATAGGAATTAACTCCAAAACTAGGCGCCTCTCCTGTCTGTGTCTTAGTAAGTATTTTAGTCGGAGATTACCTGCTAATTCTTATAGCGAACTATAACGACAAACATGAAAGTTAAGATATGTTTTTGCAAATAAATTCGATATCGAAAGATGGTGTTCGAATAAAAAGTTAGGATTTCATTAAAGTACCTAAATATTTGGTGTAACGAAGGTTTATTTATATTCTCATGAAAGTAAAGCCATTGATTTTAATCTACATCTGAGTGGAGTTATATATACATAATAGAGGATTTGCGTTTTGATGAGAGAAGATCATTTTTCGTTCACTTTTTCAATACTTCTGGATTGTATAAAATCCGTTGCAAGATGATCTGAGTAAAATGATAAGGTCAGCAATCATTAGTGATTACACTTTGCCCGTGCTCTTGGCGGGGTCACAGCGTTTCATTCCAAATGCTTTAAGTCGTTTAAGATGTGCCGACTCCGCAATAAAACCCAAATGCCCCAAAAATCTCTTTCTAATTCCTTCAAGGTGAACTGTTTAGTGCGGAGACTGGTGCGTTTAGAGACGGACACAGTTTGAATTACAACGTTCTGGCCATAAAACTAACCTAACTGGAGACAGTGAGGCATAGACTGCACCGCAGCCCACATAAACCCGACACCTAAAAGCACACATTAATTCGCGCCCTCTTATCGCGAAATTGGGACCGAAAACGAGAGGCTTTGCGGCATGGAGAACGGAGAGAAATGAAGGACGAGGAAAAGAGAAGTGAAACGGGTAACAAAGAGGACGAGGGGAGAGCAAAAGAGTAGGAAGAGTGAGTGAAATAGCGAGCCGAGGACACCCATTCCTAAAGGTGAGGATCTTGCGTATTCGAATCCCACGGCAATATTCTCACATAATGCATCATTTCTTGGAAATAGGGTTGGTGTGGAGGCTCCTATATGGGCTTTCCATCACGAGGGCCTAGATTTCAGTCCCCAGTCCCGAGAAATAATGGGAATTTTTCATTCAAATACAGATACCAACCTGGGTACTATGCGGACAGCACTTCAAGTATTGTACCCTATCCGTCGTAGAGTCGTCGGAGAGTTGAACTATGGACTCATACAAGCTCTTCGTTAGCCGTTGGCTAATGTCAGCATAAATTTTCTCTTCAGCTTACTTTATTTCCGCAAAATAATGCTTTATTACCCACCATACCCACTTATTCTTGATGGTGCAATGGCCTGAATTTTCAGTCGCCTCCCCAAATAAAAAATCCATATTTCTCCCTTTATGCCCAATTTACTTTCCATATGTATGTTGAAACATATGTATGTATGATGATACTGACTTCATTGAAAATACGATATTAATTTCATAAATATCTCCTTCGTTAAAATAATTAGCAGGGAAAAAGATATAAGGTTGAGACGGAAAGATGCATATTAGTGAAGCAAGCGCTCAAAACGATTCGTGAGTCTGCTGCGAACGTCGGGTTTTTCTCCACTCTTCCTCCACTTTCCCCAAACAGCCCTTCCGTGGCCTATTTTTCCAGTATCCTGAGTTGTTCCCGGCATACGTACAAATGACCTCCAAGGTCGGTCGTCTCCAATACGAATTACAACCCAGCAATCATTCTTCCCTATCCTCGTCCAATCCTTCATTCCCTTTCCTCCATTCTTCGTTCTCTCTTTTTCTCTCTCCTCCCTCACTCACACCCTTCTCTCATTCCCCGAGCCCTTGTCTCCACCCTCATCCCTCTTGTCTCCCCACCACATGATCCCGACCCATACTCCCCCAGCTCCTTCATCTCCCACGCCTCTCTCTCTTCCTTAATTAGATTTTAATTTCTCATGCAGATTAAGTGGTCGTCATATCTCGTCCGCGACTACTTCCGTCCTCCAAGTTGAAGGGGGTGCCGGGAGGTGGTGGGACGAGAGGGAAAATGAGGGTGAGGGGTCTCTTCCATTCCCTCCCCCCCCCCCGTCACGAGCCTCCCAAAACTTCCATCTCACTCCCTCCCACGGCCCAGGGCGCTCCAAATCCTTTTGCTCCTCACTCAACCCTGCTTTCTTTCCTCCCGACTTCTCTCTCGCCGCTCCCATCAGGGGGCACTCCTTTACCCTTACTCCTCCACTTACCCCGACTCTCCCTCGATTTTCCCTCGCCCCGAGTCTCAATCTCTATCCGCCTCCATCTAATGTCGACCTACGAGGTCTTCTTTATAGCTCTTCGTGACCCCGTCACCAACCCCTTACTACCTACTCTCAACCCTTTTTCATTCTTTCTCTCTCCCTCTGATTCTGCTAAACGATTCTCCTTCTCATGTATCGTTTTCCCTTACCTCCCTCTCCTGCTATGTCCCACCCTCCCAACCTACTCTCTCTCTCCTAAGAGCCTATCATCTCATCAAATCCCTTCTCCACGATTGACGCGAAAACTTTAACTCTCCTTTCAATAATCTAACATCTCACCAGTTATTTAACACCTACTCTTTTTATTTATACCTCCACCACGCGACCCCTATTTATCCACGTCTTTTTCGGTGGCGTACGACAATTGCGTAGGGTGTGTTTCATTTTTATGAAAGAATCAACAGTTTTATTCTTCAAATCACAGTTATATGTACAATAGTACTTTATAATGAACAATAATTGCATGCGTTAAGATTTTCTCGCAAATTACAACTTCAACTAAAGTTTTAAATGCCATGAAGTTTTTAGCTACGATAAATCCATTAGGTTTGGTATGATTTCCGAGGGAATTTGTCTAAGAATGGAGTTTGAGTATAGAAGAATTTCCTGACGAAAACATGAGAGAAATTTTAACTAACTAAATGTGGATTATTATATTTTTAACTTTAAAATTTGAAAGAAATTTTTTAAGCAATGAAACTTTAATGAGACGCGTCAAGTAGATTAAGTTTTACTTTAAAGTGTTCGATTTTGACTTACTTATTACTCTAAAAATTTAGTTGATTGTCATTTAACAATCTACTTGCTGTTTTATCGGTTTTTTCAGTATAAGCACAATAAATACAGTCATTGTTGATTGTTTATTTGAAAAAAGGATATTATTTAGGAGAATTGAGTGATTGATTTACTTGCGATAACGTGTTTTTCACTGACGTTAATAAATTTAATATACACTACACTCGTGATTACCTCATGTTTCATTAGAGAAAAATTAGAGTGCGACCAAAAATCGAACTGCAGTCATTTTTCTCGTGCTCTTAAATTCGTAAAATTTATTAGTAAGAGTGATTTTCTGCATTCATGTAAATTTTATCTTGAAAACAGCTCTAAAAATGTGATGTGAGAGATTAACTGGAACGTCTTTAGTCACGGGTAATTTCTAGGGTCAGTATGATCTTCGGTACAATTTGTTACGGGGCCAATTTCGAGTCTTGAAAAGATTTCAAGGCAAATAAATATGATCACGGCAATCAGTGTGAGGTATACTGTATTTTATTTTATGGCTTTAAAAAAATATGATATAAAGATGAAAGTTTGCTTTTACCGTTCTATTTGGATCTCTGCTCAAAGACTATAAATAATTAAAAGTAGAGTTCTATGTTAATGAGTTAGGTTCTTTGTGACGCAATTCATTCTATTAAAATATAAATTTGAATGAACTTGACGTTTAAGTATCGTCATGTTCTGTTGCTCCCTCCTGTGTTTATTTAAATAACCAATACCAAATCCCTTAATGGTGCTAATTTCAATACTTCTATTCGTAATAAGCATAGGGTTTAATAATGTTTAAACTTCCAAGAGTTTATTTTTGATCAATTTACAATTTACTCAGTAATGGAATAACAGAAGTTATTTGCTCATCTTTCCCGAGTGTAGCATAATAAATTTTGCTATTTAGTCATTAAGAATAAAAACACACTGCGGTATACCAAATAATTAACCAGATGGTATGGATGAAACATAAATTACGCAATTATTGATTCTAAAGTTAATTAACGTGGTAAACATAATAGCTGGAGCAAAGTTAGCTGGGCATGTGGGTAAATCTGATTTTCAAAATTTATTGGAAGGTAATCCTTTTTTTTGCAAGTTTAGCAGTTTTGCACAATTAAAACTCTTGAAAACGCACGTTGGCTTAATGAGTATTGGGGTTTATTCATCTGATGGGACTCTATCTGATAGTTTGAACGCCAAATCAATAGTGTAGGGAGGAAGAGAACTCGCAGGTCTGCCATTTACTTTTGGTTGCCAATTTTATGTTCTAAATAACCGGTCCAATCTATAACAAACTCTTCTCATTTAAATAATCAAATGTGGTCTTCCCTTTAATTTTGGTGCCCTTTTAACATATATGAAAATTTTCTTTCTATGTTTTAGAGATCCGAATCAGTAATTTTATTTGTAATTTTCCAAACGGTATGTTTATAGAAGACCGATTTCATCGCAAAAGTGACAGCATGAGTTAGGTTTACTATTTGTTATTATTTAATTATTCATTCAGTCATGGTAATATTTCACCGAGTTATGCCTGAGAATATGGGTGTATAATATATGAGATTTTTGTATTTTGGTTTTAATAATACAATCATTTATTCTATGGCAGTACAATTCTGCGGATAAGTAAAATACAAGGGCGTGATAGAAAATGTCATGAAAAATTCGATGTGCCTTGAATGTAAACCCCTTTATGTCAATTTTCATACTGCCCACAAGGTGATTTGTAGCTTTTCAAAACATTCATAAAACTGCGGATGAATTATTTTGAAAACGCTCGTGATTGTTTCGCAGAGATAACACTTTCCAATGACATGAAACGATGGATTACCTCGCAAGCGCAGAAAGGGATTACAGCGTGATTATTTACATACTTAAGCGTTTTTACACGTACCAGTTTTAAAGATGAAAATTTTATGTGTGCCTCCGCGATTATTGTACTTTATCAAAATACTTAATCGGTGGTTATTTTAAGCTTTTAATGCCTTAATAATCGGTTATGGAAGAGTTGCTCGATAGCCCAGTAAGATAAATAGTACCAGGGTTGATCAAAAACTAATGCTCCGCATTTTTTCTCAAAATTATTGATTCCGCATAAATGAAGTGTACAAATATGGCAGAATGAAATTTTGTCTTCTCAATCCATTTGTTCTCATTATCTCCTTCTAATGTTATGGCTTTTCTTCTACGATTTGCTAGGGCTGTAATCTCTGTCGATACCATTCCTCGCTCTGGCTATGGAGCCATGTTTTCTTTGAGCTAATCACCTCCTTGTCCCTCAGAAAAGAAGGGAAATTACGAAGCAATTTAAATTCCTTCACATCTTTAGACTGTGCCAGACTGGTATTTGTGTGCGTTATCTTTCAGTCAATCCTCTGTAGAGTACACGAAATTGTTCAGAGCAATTCAATGAAAGATGCAGTAGTCTCAAGATAGCCTGATAAAGCTTTGTAATCAATGGAGGTTCACCTTTTGATAACCGTTTCAACACATTGATTACTGGTATGAGGGAGCTTAAAAATATGTTTTTGGGAAACCCTCGTTCATTGTAGGTCAGCTATAAGATATTTTGAAATCCAGAATTAAAGATGGAATATATTTGGCTATTACTGGCCAGTTATGAGATGTATTTATTGTGCATTCGCAAAGTATTATAAAAAGTTAGCTGGATTTCATTATCTCCTATAAGATAAAATAGTACAGTGTTAGATATCGGGAAGGATTATAGCAGAATGGAAATCGCGGAGACTGAAATGAGACCCATGTCTTCTCAAACAGACACCTGTATTGGCGTGAGACCAAATACAATGAGAGACCATGCGTCTTTCCAGACCATGGCTCACATCACCATATGCCGCCTTCGTACAGGTAGCTAGGTCTCCTCCACCTCCTTGAGCATGCTCGTGGCGTCATTTCCGCCGTATCAGGTAGTCATCTGCTGTGTATCCTTCCGCCATGAGGTTCCGTTTGCACAAATTCAAATATTGCCGCTAACAATGGATAATCCTAAGATGAAAACGTATAGATAATATAGTACTTTTGAGCGAAGTTAATTGAAATTGCCTGCTCCTTAGGATAATCTGCCACCTAAGTTTTGCCTACAGCCAATTTCCTCAGTTTCTCGAACTTTGATCTACTTTGAACTGAGTAATGTTTAATTTTGTTTTAGTTTAATTCAATTACAAATACTTTAACTTTATTTTGCTGCAGTCAACGAATGTACACAATATCAATTTTCGTTAGAAAAAACCGGAAAATGTATTATTTGTGTCTAGCCAAAGGTATGTGTTGATATTTTTACTTACCTACTTAACTAATTTTGTATGTAGAAATGTGCTAAAATGTAAATAAAATAAAGATTACTAAGAATTGATGAACAATTAGTATGCAAATGTGTTTCTTATAAGAATTAATGCCTTAATTAAAGAGTATGGATACCATGGTAATCATAACTACCATCTACTGGCATCACGTTTAGACTACTATCATTTCAATCGAAGGCGAATCAATCCAAAAGCTTAATGATCCGGCTCCTTGACTTTTCGAGTTGAATACATCACGTTTTTCCTGACACTATTCTGAAGTGATTCCAGCAAACTAGACCTATAAATATCATTTTAAAATCTGTTCACGGATATAAAATTTCTTAACGATAGGACTGTAAATGAGACCTCGACGCTAAAAAAACACTCGATGACATTTGGAAATCGGGATGGATCGTAGGTACTCCCTTGATCTCACCCGAGAAGAAGAGAATGCTTCGGGAAAGGAGGGCATTCGCTTAAAAGTTTTTCTCGCTCCTAAAACTACACGGGGGAAAAACTTGAACGGAAATCCGACCTTATTTCCTAAATTGGTGCCACCATCTGTGCGCGGGTCCCACGTGAAACTCCTCAGATGACAACGAGTCACCCATCAAACCTCTTCCTTTCTTAAAAGTGCGCAACTTTTCCTTCTTATTCCAAGGCGACGGATGTGGAAATATCCCTCCCCGTTTGACACGAACCAAATGCGGAGAGTGGTGTCCACTGGGCGTGGGGGACCCGGGCCGGAGGGGGGGGGACAGGCAATGGGGGCTGCTGTCACTTGCAGGGAAGAGTGCGGTTTCCTGAATGGTCGACTCAGTTTGACGAGTTTTCGCTGAGCGCGCTTGTGGTATATCGGGTGAAGGGAAATGTAGGCGAGAAATGATAAAAATATTTATGACAACCTCGAGAAAAATCGAGGACCAGTTAGGATCTGCAAATAGCAGTGCGGTGACGAAGGGATGAGTTGACGTGGGAGACGGAAAGAAATTTAACCACCGTGCGAGAGGAGACAGATGAGGTTTGCGAAGGTAAAATAAACACGAACATTATTCATCTCGCAAAATGATGAGTAATTTAAGATCGCTGGAGGCCGCGATTACCATTGTAAATAAATAACTTACAAGATTGTATTTCTAGTGTATCTCTGGAATCCGCATCGGCCTAAATTTGAATAATAAGTGTTTTCCATTGAAAGCAAATTTTTAAAATCCCTTAAGAATATTAATATTTCCCCACTCAACTGCATCGTACCCAGTATGTTGTTAGCTAACGGAAACTTCAGCCTAACTAGGTAAATGAATTATTGCTAATTCCTCGATAAATGACTTTTCTGTAATTGCTGAAGGGAGAGGTTATTAATTTTCGAGGTCTTATGTAAAAGTAAACAGTAATTTTTCATTTGAAATTCCTGTACAATTTGAAGAAAAATTTAAGTGTAAAAGAGAAGGAAATGAAGCATAATTTAATAGGGATAATTAAATTTCAATGACCTGCCCCTTAATTATCATCGTCATGTGCTGTAATCACTCTCAAGACTGATTTGATGATCTCCCATCTATTTTCTTTAAAGCTAACCCCTGACCCTTTCATTATATCTCAATTAGTCCGCCTTTTTGATTTTCCCGAAATTTTTTCGATGTTTCTTGGTATTCCTCAGCAAATTTTTCCATTCTTTGCTCCTTCTATTGCAGTTTTCAGGGTGCTGTTCAGCTTTTAAAAGCGTATGGCAAGCTTTTCACCTCCTGTTTGCTGAACTGTCATTAGGAAGGAAATACTTATGTATTCAAGAAGAAAATATTAGGGCGATGATAGTTTTTTCATCTATTTCTTTAAAAATGAGAATTAATGCTTATATTTTTATTTTCATTCTATAGGTCAACATCTTACTCACGACTATTCAGAGAAAATAAAATTCAAGATTGTAACCTCGTCTTGCGTAATCTCTCCGCCGCCTTTGCATTCCAACTTTGAAACCACGTATCACCAACACTTTAGATTCTCGTCTCAAATTAATCTCGGAATGAATCGGAACTCTCCAGCGTCTCAAGAAAGTTTTAGCGCGTCAAATCTGTTGAGGCTGTCCTAACAGTGCCGCTTGACCACTCTCCACCAATTGTTTTTTTTTGATAGGAAGCAAACATCATTGGTCACGGTGGCAAGAGAGAAGTACGAGCCATAGCGGGCGAGACAGTTTCGAATAGTTTTATGCGCCTCCTGCCGGATGCAGATGGCAGGCTTTGTCTGTGTCACAAGGCTTAATTAGCACTGTGCTAACTTCGAAACTCGTGTGTTTGTGATCGTTTGATTTAAAAAAAATCTCTATTCTGAGAATAGGAATTGTTACTAATAACTATTTCGGGTGAAGGGTATTCAATGCAAAATATCGATGGTTCAATCGCCTTCTCAACTGTTTTCAAACGCACGCTAACAACAAATGACGCCCAAAACATAATTATTATTTTTATCCTTTATCACCTTCCTTTAATATATTTTTTAGTGTGATGCGTTTGGTGCAATCTAAATCATCTGTATTATATTTATTATATTTAAGCTGTAAAATATTTATTTTACTTTTTATTGAAATATGTTTGCTGAAATTTATACTGTAATAAGAATTGATGCCTTGAAGCTTATTTATAAACTAGAAAAAACTATCATCTTTGACCTTTGAACTCCTTGGAACAGTAAATTAGGTAACTAAATAGCTAGCTGTAAAGTTTAATCATCACAAAAATAGCAAAGTAAATTTAAAATGGGTAAAGCTAAACGTAAAATTCTTGCTTTGAAATACTATAAAGAATTGCACCTAGATAAATAATTTATATCAATTCACAGGAAATACAATTAAAGGTATAAGTAGATTTTTTTTATATTTCCCCTGACTGTTTCCTTGAATATATTTGCATATGGCAGCTTGCGCTGACTTCATTGCTTCTATATAAGCAGGTTTTCTTTATAAAATCTATCACTGGCTTCACTTTGTAATAATATGGGGTAGTCTGCTGGCACCTGAAGAAGTTATTAGTTTCTTGTAAGAAGGTTTCTATGATATGCGTCAGTTTTATATCATCTTGCTGAGTGTAGAGTACATTTTTATTGAGTATACGGTACATCGCAGGGAAAATGACCGCCATTATCAATGCCTCAACTTAAGTGAGTCATTAAAACCAGCTTCGAGACTTTGAGGTTGCGGTTAGTGTTTGAATATTTCTCCCGCTTGGATGAGAGAACTCTTTTGTGGCACAAATCTACAGAATATTAAAAATCAGAAGGATTCCTAATGAACTTATGCAAGTGGCTTCCTCTTGCCCCGGAAGCATTATTTTATACCACTGGTATTACTCAGTAGTCTGAAGCATGTTTTAAATCTAATTTCAAATAACCATTAAATCATCTCCTAAATTAGATTTATTTCCAGAAAAGTCTTCAATTAAGTATTATTTCATTCAGAAGACCGTGAAATATCGCTCGGACTATAAATGTAAGCCGAACGTATATAAACGAGATTTGAAGTATCACCAGGGGATTTCGGGGCTCTCCTCCTCATCATAAGCCTGATGAGAAAAAAATGTTTCGATTAGGTGTCAGTGCGTTACAGAGAATATATTACGATAAATATGCAGAAACTACATTACCACAAGTGCACCTTTCCCAGTTTTAGTTAAGCCTATAAATAACGAAAACAAAATATTGAAAGCAAATTTCATTCACATTTATTTGCGTAACACACAATACACTTCTGCTGCGTTGCCATCTTGAGAAGCAATTCATTGCTATAGCAGAGAGAACAAATATTAATGGGCTCTCTTTGGCTCCAATCTGTAATAACTATGTATAAGTTAATATAAATTTCACCCAATTAATCAATTTATTTTTCATCAAAAGGGCGTATTTAATGATGAAGATGCTATTACAATTCCTTTCAGTAGTCCCTAAAGCAGAATGAATAAGATCAAATGCCTGGCGATTATTACCGATGAAGAAGACTTTCCTTTAGCCAAAGAAGCATAGACAAGCTTACCTGATGACAGGCTTAGCAGCCTATCGGGATTCCAGGGACATACGGGCCAACAGAATCGTCCGGCAAATTAAAAAAAACCTTTTGGAGGAGTTAAAGCCAGTAATATCTAGAATATCGTGAAATACATCTGGCAAATCAGGAGGAATTACCAAATTGAGACTTGTGTTGGAATGAAGCGGTAAGCTGATAAGAGTTCATGTGTTCCTTAAAATCCCAGTCATAGCTTATTTATTGATAATCTTCATCAGAAGTTTTAGGTAAGTTTATTCTGGTTCAGTTTTTAAATTATTATTTAATGTGAGGATATGTTTTTCCTCTTTTATACTTTAATCGAGCGCCATGAACCTTTTAAATGAAGAGGATTTTAATATTACTCCCACCTAAGATTTTAAATCAAATGCGATGCTGGAATGAAAACTTGTGAAAGCTTAGGATGTCCCTCGCCGGACTCTCTTCTTCCTTCGTTTAATTCTTAAAGTAACTACAGAGCATCGGGATCCCCTAATATAGGATGGACTCCTCCCGCTTTGATACACTAGCGCTCTCTCTCTCTCTTAAAAATCCTTATTCCCCGCCCCCCCCGAAATGAACCTGTTGGGCACCCTTTGTTTTAAAGCCTCCCTGAATCTTATGGATCAGCGTCAAAGACATCGCTTACTGCTTGCAAAAGACCAACAGCTTTCAAAGAAAGTTTTTAAGACTCCTCTCGCCCCTTTTTAAATGGGATCCGGCGACGGGCGAGAGTATCGAGCGTGGGAGCGAGGTGGGAGTAGGACGGAAGACTAGTTCACAAGAACTAGCTTGGAGACGTGGTGGATGAGTGAAGGGACGAAATAAGAAAGTGGTGTCTCAGGGACCGTGTGTAAGCGGGGACGGGAAAGTCGCTGGGTGAAGGGGGGAGGGGATCCGGGCGGTACCCGTTGTTTGGGGCAGATCGTCCGGGGGATTACCGCGGAAGACGACCGGGGAAGTTGGTTGCAACGGGACACGGGGCGATGAAGAGCTAAAGTCGGGCGGTGGAGGAATAGGAGACAAGGTATAGGTAATTCGGGTATACCCATTTCAAAGTTGACCCATAAACGACTCTACTCACGAAGGGAGAAGAAAATAATATGCAGAATTGTCCCCTCCTTCTCTTCATTCTTTTATCACATCACCCTCTTCGTGACATTTATTATTTATTCTCGTAAGCATCATCTTCCAGGTGAAATAGCTAAATATACTTCTTTATCCCTGGAGGGAAAACCGCGTTAACCCTAGATTTCGAGTAAATTCCCTCGTTAGATTTCTTTGTAAATTTCTATCCGCCCATGGCTCATTTAGATTTTTAAGGATTAAAATGAGAACCTAAGCTTAATCAAAATTCAACTATAATCACGGCGCACTTCAGGGGATGTGTTAAGTAAAGGGTAAAGTGATATTTATATTTATGCTTCAATGCCAGATTTGCCATTGGGATCTACTGGTTGTCGTTATTTTCAAACCCGATAGTCTTTTAATTCTTGTATTTTCCGGCAAACTGTACTAAAACATACTTAGAGATACACATTTTATCGTATTTTTGGATTAACTGAAGCTGTCTCTCTGAAGAGAAGTTTATCTCTGTGACTAAGTCTTTCTTAGTTAGAGAAGAAAATAATGTCATCACTCTTGCTAATAAGCATTACATTCTGATGAGAAATCTTGATAAAACCTACGTAACAGGTGATATTATTTTCATATTTAATTTTTCTTTAAGCGTGGTGGAAATAATATTTACAAATTTTATTCTCATTGTTCTTTTATTATGTTATTGTACAAGTATAAATTGTACTTTTTGAGTACTTTTTACCGTCGAGAGACATTTGAGATAAGTGCTAATTATGTGAAAATGGTAAAACTGAAAATTTAGAAATTAATTCGTCCAGAACTGAATTCTCTTTCTTTAAAGCTTAATTTTTTAACAGTTGACTTTAATTTTTTGAGGTGTATGGATAGAGTTTGACTCGCAGCTAACAGAAATTTCAAAAACGATGCCTCAGGGTGAAAGCAATTTATGGAATACTTTGTTATTACTTTATAAATATCGATACTTACAGAATCTCTCACCCCTTAGTTCTAAATTTTGCATGAATGTTTCTTCATTTAGTTCCTTACATACTGTGGACCGCTTGCGAAGTAGCTTGAATGGTTAGAGTTCTTTCAACTAATATCACCATCCTCTCATATTAAGAACATGTGAAACTTTCCTTCTTTTCATTGTTGCCGGTTTTGAAAAGTATATGTGCAAGCTGTATACGATGAATTAACAACTTTGCTTCTTTCTGCAAAAGTTTTTCTCCTTCTTCTCTCCCGTTTTCGCATGCTGAAATGATGCTTACAATTTCCGATTGCCTCGTGAAACATTAACGTCGGGCCTTCGAGGGGCTGCAGAACTGGATTCTCTGGGGATTTTCTGAACCCTATTATCAAAAACAAAGAAGAAAACTTTTTGAAATGAGCGCATTACAGTATGCCTAAAATACTTAATATTTTTGTTTCCTACGAGGGTTTTTACGGTTTTTCTTCTACTCAGGAAACGTACGAAGCATCTTTGGTGTTGAAACAGACGTACTCTAAATAGATATTAGTGTTGGCGAAAGTAAAAACTGCATTTCTAATTTATCTCTTTAAGATTTTTGTGTTTACCCTGCACACATAGGTATACCACACAATTTCTCCGAAACAGCATAAACCATCAATTGTTTAGTCAGTGGATACCTTAAGGTCTACGACCATTATTTAATTCATTTCACAAGCTTCAGGTGCTAGTAAAGTAACATTAAGTATTAATATGAAGGCAGGTATATAATTTCTTCCTCTAGGTGAGATTAAATTATACCCTTGCAGGAAAAAATGTAGGTATCGTGTAATGCGTAACTCCCAAGATTTTTACAATCCTGTGGATTGCAATGGACTAAGTGAACACACCGTCAGATTAGTATGTTAGCCACTGTGCCATGGGTGATGGGGACTAGGTTAAGTTTATCATGATAGATGGCTACAATTTCTCCGTTGTCCTCCGACCATCATACATGAGTCCCATACGTCAACCACGGAATGGGACGGGATGTGGAGATTACCTCAATCAACGCTGTACGATAACATCTTAGCAGCTTCAATTATTCCTTTTTGTCCATTTTCCAATTACATTTCCCATTTCCATTATCATTCCTATTAATTTGCATGCCTCTTCTGTATTAAGTGATACTAGGCGAATAAATTTTGGTTATTCCTCTATCAAATTTCCTCTGCTTTTTTCCTGCCGTGCTGAATTCAGATAATAATTTTAAATATTCGTACTTTCAAATTTCCACTCCATACACCATCATGTGCCGCTTTTATGTTCCCTATTTTTGACGCATTGATCTACATAATTTTCTCAATCCTTTCACAATATTTTCTTTTCTTTTCCTCTCTTAAAATTAACTCATATTGAAATCATTGAGCGGACCTCTGTCTATTTGATACAATATTGTGAGCCGTTGACCCGCCATGTGGTTCAGTGTATACTTAAGTTCCCAGTTTTTCTCTCCCAAAGAGTGAGTTACACCTTCTCTTTCATTTGTCTATTGAATGGTGATATGGTCTTTTTGAGATGATGGAGGAAGTCTTTAGAGTATAGGCTCGCTTTAAGCTGAAACATCAAATGGCTCTACGATAATTGTATCTATCTGTCAATATGCCATCTATCTTTATCATGTATTTTACTGGGAACCGTGGTTCTAAGCATCCAAAGCCTTTCCATCCGAACCAATTATTATCGCACTGAAACGATCCGTTATTATTTTTGTGAAATGAGATTGCATCGACTATTCACATAATGTCTCTTGCTTTATTCAACGCCTGCCAAACCCATTTGTCGGGTTTTTAAAGCGTAAATAATATCGGCGTTTTGCATTGAAATGATCCGCAGATAACGTTCACAAGTAGTAATAACGCGAAATATTTACATGCAATTGAAGTGCCATGTTTCAGCTCCGTTGGTGAGACCACACCCACGCCGTTCGATCGACCATACTGTGTACACTCATGGAAGTGCTTTACAGTCCACTCCATATATGCGTTAAAATAATGTCGCATATTTTAGACGATCCCAATTGCACGTCAGTCGAATGGGGCGAGTTTTTTTATTTTTTACTATACTCGTCCGAAAGAAAACAATATATGGCCAGAAACCTCCCTAACATTTTACTCAAAAGCTTTATTTCACCGTGGAAAATTCACAACCTTAAATTTACCTAAATTAATTACTCGATCGAGTTCACATGTGAGCATGTGTGTTGGTGAGTGTGTGCTTTCGTTGCGATGGTCGCGGACAAGGTTTCCAGGGGGGAAGGGAGGTAGGAGGAGGAGGCAGGCAGTAGAGGAAGGCGAGAAAAGAGACGGTGAGAAATGAGAGAGAATAAAATATTTTTCTTTGTATTTGGGTACGTCAAAATCTCGTCATTAAAATTCATGGGGTAGTCCTGTGTATTTCTCTCTGTCTCTCTCTCACTCGCGTGTAGCTATTGCCAGCGTTTATTATGCTGGGCCTCAGATAGTGACGATGCTGCTATTGAATTCAGCGGCCTTTGTCATCGGCGTGCCCATCCCCTCCGTTATCCCGACCCCATCTATCTCTCACTCCCTTATCCTCCCCCCCCACCGCCCGTCCATAACCCCACCCACCCCCGCACAACTCAAACTCGCTCTCCGGATGATCCTCCCTCCGTCCCGTTTTGCTGGATGGGAGAGGGCAACCCTCCACTTCCCTCATCCCTAAAACTCCCCCATTCACACTGTTGCCTCACTTGTCCAACCCGCTCGACAAAACCCGCCCTCTCCTTCCATCGTGTCCACACACTCACCCCTTTCTCTCTCTATCTCACCCCCACCGAATCACCCTCCCTCTCCACTCCCCCTATACATATATACATACATACAAACTCACAGGCACTCCTCTGCGCACGCAATTCCAAAAAGCAACGAAAATTAAAACAGCCGGTCCCAGCAGCCGAGTGCTCTGCCTATATTGAATGCACCACTGGTATGAGATTGCGAGCAAGTGCTTGCAGTGATTCCAGAGCCAGAGTGAGTGAGAGAGACATACAGAGAGAGAATAGGTGGGAATGTGGCGGAGAAGGCAGAAGTGAGATGTGTACATAAATTCATACGTACATGTGTGGAGTTATATATATATATATATATATATATATATATATATATATATATATATATATATATATATATATATATATATATATACATATAATTTTGGTCATAAATTTATATGTACACGAAACGCATACATAAAAACATGTATGTTAGGTGCGAGAGGGAAAACCGGGACGAATGTGGACTGACTTTTGTTAATTTAAAATTTTTTTCTGTAAATGCACTCCCCCTCACCATCACATTTTAACTCCTGACCAGTGAGCATTTTATTCATTTGCACGGCGTGAAGAGTGTCGGCAGCTCAACGGCACTCCCTATCGGTCAGATATGTGTTCTCGTGTTGGCAAACAAACTTCTCTGATGGTCACAAATATACCGTCCCGAAAATAGGCAAGCAGCAGCGAGGAGATTCGTATGATATGTCCTCGAAAAAGTTTTGGTGGAATTAAAAAAAATAAATCTTGAATTTGAAATATGTTATATCGCACTGTATTTTACCACGGTCTAAAATCGCGTATATTCTTTTTTCCTTGCTATGGATTCGGGAGAAAAATATTTCCAAGTGTGGAGCATGAAGTTGTAAAACCGCCCATAATATAATGATCGTCGATAATCGCGGTTTAATGATGGCAATGATCACTACGTCTTCCTTTCTTACGAACTTACTAGAGTAACATTACATTTATTTTTTTGGCTCTTAATCTCAAGATAAAATCTGATATTTTAATGAATCCTACACGTCACTATATTTCCATGGATATAAAGTTTCTTCGGAAATTGACGATTGTTCGGAATTCCATTGAATTTTGGCCCTTTTTGTGAGCTTTTGATTTGTGGCTCTCTCAATGTTCCTTCGAAAAATTTCTGCTTATATGTATCACCTCCTCCGTTTGATATATATTATTTGTATTTAACTTTCACTTTAAAATTTCCCTTTGAATTATTTTTTGCATGCATTTTTCTTAAATGTGAAAGATAATGGCGTTAAAATTTAGAAATCCAAATACATGAATATGAACCGTCTTAAGTGGACAAGGTAATATATAAATTTGAAATTAATTGGGCCGAAAAAAGAAATTAGGTCACTCATTTCATGTTACGGAAAAGCCAGCACCTGAAATTCTAATGATTCTTCTCGCGCATTTTGGATGACGCTGTGAAAGGTAGTTGAATATACCCCTCAGTGTAAAAATAAAACATCTTGGAATATGCCCACGCGTCGAGGAAGGAAATAAAAAATCCCGAATGTGCACTTGTTTGCCAAACCAGAGCGACAAAAATTGCTCTTTTGCGGAGTGCATTGCTGGCAGATTAGTAATGACAAAAAAGTTTTTTTTTTATCGCCCGACTCGTGTTAATGCGCAGCAAGGATAAAACCGCGTGCTATTTCCCTCTCCGTTCCAGGGCACACATACAAATTCCCGTGTGCAAAATAAAAATACGAAAAGGTCGACCAATGCTGAGGATCGGGAAAATAATGGCCTTGCCTATAAAACCAAACTATACGGCCTCACCTCCCTAGAGTTTTTTTTTTAATCCCGATTGCCGTTTATTTATTTAACCCCCATCCACGCGCCCTGGATGCAAGGAAATTAGAAAAAAATCGCCCTGTACCTATTTGTGTACTTCGCAGACCACGCTTGGATTAACACTCCCGGGCTCAGTTAGCCAAGAGAGTTCTTTAAGGATGACAGAATAATGACGCGGATATGTTGGTTCTTACGCTAGTATAATGGGAGACGTATCCATGTGGGTAAATCATATTTTGTTAGCTGCACATAGGCTGAAAACATCATGGGAGATTGTTTCCGTCGCTGAGCTTAGGAAGAGTTTTATTGTCTTTAGGGGAAAGCTATGGCACTCGATTAGAGGTAATTTGTCCATAGTGATAGAGAAGTCAATTATGAGAAAGGGGACGTACAAGTTGGAGAAGGAATAAGGGAGTGTATAGGTTTGTACGGTTGGGTATGACTCGGTGGTGGCAAAGAACGGCATGACAATCAACTGGGTTCTTACCCTTGGCTACGATACGCAGTACACTGGAGATCAGGAATTTAGTGGATATTATTTAAAATACAATTCCCTATAAATCAAATATTAAGTTCTTCAAAAGAATTTCAGCAATTGTTTGTTTCTGGATTCTTGATGGTGTCAAAAAAGACGTGCATAGATACATTTTATGGAGAAAAGGGGCCTTGAAGAGATATACCCACAATTTTATTTACCATTGTTGTATATGTGTTTATTTTGGTGTATTTTTGTTGGATTGTTTCATTTATTGTTTCGTAAAAAATGTAAAAGGTGATGATGTTTTATATTTAGATTATGTCATGAGATGGACATGGTTACAACCAGAGAGGTAAATACTTACAAGGTTAAAAATATTTACCTCTCTGGCAGTCACCATGGCCATCTCATAACATAAATCTAAATACACAACAACCATGAACGCCGTTATCAGCCAGGTTAGATCAGATCCGGTTAGTTTCCAACGCTATGAATATTGGATCTAAAGAGCAACTCTTTTTTTCCCGTTCTTGGTACCCAATAGAGACGTACTTAAAACTTTTAGAACGATCTAAGCACATTTTCCAAAATTGAGTAAAATAAATAATTTTTGTAGGAGGGATTTTTTTTAAATTCATGTGTCCCTCCTTTTTCTCCCATCTTTTTCTACTTTGCGCCTAAAATTGAGGATCGCAGAGTAGGTAGAAGCGCACGGGTCAGGAGAAAAGCCGGCAGACACGAGTTTCCAGGCAGTCATAGTTGGAAGTTGAGTTCAGTTGGAGTCTTGACGGCAATTATCCCGTGTAGCCCTTCGCCTCCCTTAGTGCTCCCAGCGGACCGTCGCTCGCCACACCGCTGCCGCTGCTCACCAGTTTGCTAGTTATCCGCCCACCGTACAATCCCGCCCTCCTGCTCATACGCACCCCACACTATTCCCAGACCCCTGCTTTCGATCCCTTTACAAGTCTCTCATCACCCTCCCCGCCCTCCTAACGTAGTACGCCTTCCGTGGAGTTGCATAACTTCCGGTGTTGCATCTTTTGCTTTGTTCTAAATATCATTTCCTTTAATTTCTGAGAATTCGTGGTAATTCTGAAGGAGGGATTCTAGGACTGCTTAGACCTAGTTTTTATCCTGTTACTGTGGTCGCATCCCTTGATAATATTGGCTCCGAATACCTTGTTAGTTCATGAGTCCCAAAGATAATGGTTACCTGACCTGGTTCATCTGCGTTGCAATCTTTCCTGTTGATGTTGCAATTTTTGCCTCATACATTCTTCACCATTTTAATCCCAATTTTTCATAGTCATCTTAATTTAAGTATTTAAGGAATAATTCCATTTTACACCATCGTGTTGCGAAATTCATAATCATCTTCGACACAAAGTCATGTTTATTGGAGTGGTGTTGGTAATTTGGAGACTTTTCAGTTCTTGAATTGGACCAAAGATGTGATAATATTCCAACTAATCCCCGCCTTCATCGTCTTGTACGAGGATAGAGCGGTTGTAGAGATCTCCAATGAGGACGTTTCATGCTCAAGATGGTTTGAAATAACGAGGAGTTTCACGCTGGAAGTTGATGCTCTTGTGAGATTCCGTAATTAAACGTAGGACTGCAGCTTAATCCCGCCATCCGCCTCCTTCGTAAAGCGTCTGAGTTAACGATGGTGGACGACAGATTGAAGAAGTATATTGGAATGAGGTGAAACGGAAACGCCTTGAGAGTATAGAATATGGTGCAAAGAGGACATGAAGTTGGTGAAAAATTACGGACGGAGAGGCATTTGGGGAAATTGAGAAACTAGTGATCACGATGTAAAATACTTGCGGTTAAATATTATAAGACACAAATGTCGTCGCTGATCACATTTAAGGGCGAAATACATTTGAAATATATTATTATCTAGCTCATATATTATTTCAGAAATAGCATAAAATATTGTAATTATCAGCTCAATTACTATCTTAACTAAGGTCTTTGACTTGATGAGGTATTTTTGGTGTTACGACTTCGAAGTATATTTGGTATATAAGTAAAAATTATTTAAAAATTTAGCCATAATTCGATTTTGTTGTCCTTCTTTAATCGTTGGGAACAAATTTCCCAAAATATTTCCCTTTGTTCAATTCTAAGATGCCTATAAACGATAACTCAAACTGTTATGTTTCTTACAGTGACGAGTATTACAAAATGCTATCATTAGAAAAGAGAAAACTTTTTAGCAAGCACTAGCGTTTCCTACCTTTAAATCTCTTCTAAAACAATTACGTGGCTACTCTTTAGCTTAACCTTCGCGTGCGTTTATTTTTACTTAATATCTCTAATTGTACTAACAATTTGATTCTTTTAAAGCACTAAGGAAAAGTTAATTCAATGCGGCTAAAATTGATATTATTTAATTTTATTGGTTTTTATTATGATTACTTTGAAAAGATCACAAACTGTAAATTTTGATAATGCTTTAAAATTTGTCTGAATCTCCCAATTCTCATTGACTTTTCGATTTATTTTCTAAGTATGAATGCTCAAATACTGAATGTAGTAAGATACCTCATTAGAGGCTTAAAGACAATTAAAAAGGTGTTAGGTGATAATGAATGTCTGCATATGCAGCATTAAAAGTCTCATAACTCGGAAATGGACATTATTTTTTCGACTGCTCATCGCCCCTCCGAGCTGGTTCCAAACCATATGTCGACTCTTCTGTGAACTTCTTGGGAGAATATAGTGCGATGCCAAATGGAAAAAAACAACTTTTTTCGGGTAATTTGGTGGCCTAGGAAATAAATGTAAACGAAAGAAAATGTGGTTTCGCGAGAACAAGAAGGCAATATGGAAAGTGGGGAGCGGATGTCAAGGCTCTAATATCCAGAATCGGTGTGGCATAGTGGTGTACCGGGTGGGCAAATTATGCTCTCCTCCTTATATGCAAGGCCACCCCAATGGTGCTCTGGGGAGAGCCCAGAGATAATACTTTGTGGAAGAAAAAAAAACAAGGTGGCCTCACATATAAGGAGAACCGAGATGAAAGACTTGGACTCCCAGGGTGGGCCGCAATAAAAAGGAAGAATAAAAGAGGGCGAGGGAATGAAACGGTGATGAGAACATGAGGCACCATATGCGGCAGCATGGAGAGGAGTTTGTGGTGCCTTTGAAGGGAACCCTTTGAAATAGGAAATGGTTAACGTGAATCCGGCATTGAGAAGAAAGTGTGGTGCCCGTACAAAGGGCCTTTTAAATTAGTAAAAGAGAGTAAACATTAAACGCCATATAAGATTAGTTATAGTCTGAACACAGCCCATTACTCTTTTGAATAGTGCCTTAAAAATTTGTTGAATGTAAACTTCATTATAAAAATGAAATATATCAAAATGTACCTTCACGTCGAAGAAAGATGTAAAAATCCCTAATATGCATTTGTTTACCAAACCAGGACAACAAAAATTTATTATTTGCGAAATGCTAAGGAATAAATTTACCTATCCACTTACTGTGGAACTTAAAGCATTAAGTTATAATTCATTTGCAAAAAGCTCGTATTGGGAAGGAAAGGCGTGATCCCTGTCCTGACTCCATCACTGGTTCATCTAACATACGACTAAAAGTAATGTTTTTTCTTTGGTGGGAGGTAAATCAGCCCAAAAACCAATCTGGTGCATTAAAGACTATCCACCGCGTCAAGCTCTCTTGCACCGCTGACGTTTCGACGTTTGAGTTGTCCTTCATAATCAGTGTCTTATCTGGTCTTTTTTCATTCTGATGCAATATAAGTAATCCCAACAAAATTAACCTAACGGAAATATATGTAGCGGATCCAGTAAAGGTAATACGTGTAGAACATAAATCCCTCGGATCTCTTTCCTTCTAGTACGCTCGTGGGTAATATACTCACGAATGCAAATCAGTCTTTGCGCGAGGTTCGCTGTACATTGTGTTAACTGTTGTCTACTCGCTTGCGTGAGCTCGCCTTCCAATTGGAGAGAACTACGCACTCCGTAATGTCATCCCTAATCTTGTTCCCTCCGCTGAATAGGCTAGGTCAACTACGGCGCATAAAGGAAGAGGGGGAGAAAAAAGTGGAGGGAAAGGGTAGAGAACGGAAAATGGAGTAGGCGGCGGGACAAAAGAAAAGAGGGCAGTAAGCAAAAGTTTAGTCGGCAGGTCGGTCGGCCCTTCCCCTCCCCCATCACCTAACCCCCTTCCCCGGCTTGCTTCTCTTCCCAACACGCGAAAATATAAAGGAGACGGAGCGGGGTAAATTGGAGGGAAAGACAAAAGGGACCCAGAGGGCAGCGGCGGGCGGGCGGGCGGGCGGCGGAATGGCGGTGGTGCTGGACGGAGGGAAAGGAGGCGGCGCCCCCTCGTTGGGGGCGAGGGAATAAACGTGGAACGACGTCTCCGGGCAAAAAAGAGAGGGAATGTTGGGAGATGGCAAGGGAGAGAGGAAGTGCAGCTCTGGGCACGACGACGCACGCGGGACGAGAGAAAGGCAAGCGGTGGAAACGGAGGAAGGAAGGGAATGTGCGGAGGAGTATATAGGGTTCGGTGGTGCGCCAAGGGACCTGGAGGAGTGCAGCCGAGGAAAAAGAAGGGTTACGGGGAAGTGTCGTGTAGGTGGTGAGGGTGGGTGAAGGAGAAAGCGGCAATATAGGCCGTATGCACCCTGCTCCGCCCGCATGTAAATGGTTACCGTGGGGACTGAGATGAGACTCAGGGCCGGCTCCTTGCGTGTGTGCACAAGACACCGCACGCGCTACATGTGCCTATCGGTGTGCTACGCTACGGACTCATATGCCTATGTTTTTTGCTGCACTGTCTTGCGTTGTGGTGATATAGTATTAGCACATATAATCTTCCTCTGTCTACCAGGTATTGTTAGTTTAAATTGGAATTAATGGTGAATATTACTCCTTTTACCATAAGTTACTTCTCTATATCCATGGTGATTCCCGAGAGAATTACCTAACAGATAACTTTATGTAATATTGTGGCTATTACGCAATTATGCTTGTTGTGAGATGGGTATACATATGCTTCTGTCGCTCCAGAAAGTTAATTGGACGTTCCTCGGAGGATATCCTTGGCATTTTATATCTATAATCACTGAGACTCTATCATCATGTTGCCTCTCTCTGCAAGAGTTCACTTCTCCTGGCAGTGGATGAATTTAAGCATGTAATCTTATCCCAATGCTTGACTGGTCCAACTCTTTTGTATTATGACGCCATCGATTCCATGGAACAGCTAACGGAATCTAAAACTACCTCTTTTGAATGGCTTATAGCTAGATTTGATGTCTTTCATATTTTTAATGAATTATCCAACTTTGTTTCGTGGCGGCCTGCCATAGGTACTCGCATTTGAACTAATTCCTATGGCGTTCCCCTCCAAAAGTTCGCCTAGGCGGGAAACAAACAATGGTCGAAAAAATAACATAATCAGGAAATTTTGGCGTCATGATATGTTTAGTACCTATAGGTTATGGTATTATTGGTTCAATATCTATTTCAGGTGATTTATTCAAACGGTTATTTCAATGGAAAGAAAGTTTATGGAATAGAAGTGGATGGTAAGATAGAAGGGAAGAGAGGAGTCCCTTTGTCGGCTTAAGTTTTTGTTTATAATAATCATAATGTTCAGGGACTACGGTTTAAGGCCCTGTCAAATAAATTTCTGTCTTTGAAATGCTTTTTATATTGTGCTCAAGTGTTGTAGGATTGCCAAATTAATATTTCTGCCTACGTCGGTACTCACACATGGGTGCACCTCTTGGGAAGCTAAAACTTAAAAAGAACATTGCCATAAAATGACTGACATTAGTGTTTTGGTTCATGCATTTGTAGTCTGATCGGTCTGCGGTTCAGACGGTGAGGAAAGGGATATAGAGAGGAGTGGAGTGAAGAGAAGTTGAGATAGGGTCTATACTGGCTTCACTTTGTGCTCTTAGAGAAAGAGAATCATGTTCCAGTGTCCAAGGTGGCGAACATGGTACCTCCAAGGCTTTCCGTCAAAATAATTCTCGCATCCGCCAGATATCGAACCGGGGTCTGCCTTAGTAAATGGTTAAGCCGAAGTGCCTGTTCCACCCCATGGTGGGATGGTAAGTGGGAAAAATATTAGTCATCGCCGCAGGCCTGACTCCCGCCCTTCTAAACCAACGAGGGATTCCGGTGGAGAGCGGAGGAGAGAAACGTACAAGAGAGAGAGGGAGATTGTTGCGTCGCGTTGCCTTGCTGGGGGGAATTTTTTCGCGCAGGTGGGGTGAGGGAGAGTGTAAGCGGGTAGAAATAAGAAGGAACGGAGCAACTTGCGGAGAAGAACAAGGGAAGGAGGTGGTCGTCGTGAGGAAGGAGGAGGTGTAGTCGGAGGACGGGCGTAAAGGAAAGAGGTCGAGGCTTCAGCACGCCCCCGCCCTAAACGACCACTCAAGATGACGGACACCCCTCGAGCGTTTCCCGGCATCCATAAGGGAAGGAAGGAAAAGGAAGGGTCCAGTGTTATGCTCGGCCGCCGCCGGTCCCCAACAAGCCTTCCTCCCCACTCACTCCACCATTCCCCACCCTGTTCACCCCCCACCCCACCGTCGTCACGTCGGTCGCGCCCACAGGGCCTCTCCCTCATCCTCCACGCCTTTCCCTTACAAGACTCCCGCTCCTCAAAACCGCTTTTCCGTCGTCCGAAGGAGGCAGATATAAAGGATTTTTGGAGTAGGGGATGGAGGAACTGGGGTGTATGGAAGCGTGAGAGAGAGAGAGAGAGAGAGTGAGGCCGGGAGCGCGTGAATTTCGGCGGAGCAGAGGCCTTTCTCCGAAACGTAAACGTTCCACTCGCTCGAGCCTTGAGAGGGCTCTGCGTTTGAAATAAAGTTGGTGGACCTTGGATGTATTCTGGTATAAATGTGCCCCGGTGTGCGCATCTTAGCACTTAGGTGTGTCCCTTACATGTGATGCTCTTGGAGGATATCCAATCTGTGACTTAAAGGCGTCGTCAAGGTTTTTTATCTCCTTTTGCTGAAATTGTTTCAATTCTTATCTCAGTCCCAGTAATTTTTCTCCCTTCCAACCGTTACAAAATCCTTGGATCTGATTCAGGATGTCTTATCGAACGGCACTGGAGAGTAGTTTTTATGTTGCTAAGTATTCGTTTCAAGAAAGTATTTTTATTATTTTCCGCCGAAAGTGCTCTTAATTTACCTGAAACTTCATCTTTAGGAAAATGCAAAGTGAATCCATTACGTTTTAACTTGACGTTGGGCAATGATGATTCAGGGATGGTGATACTAAGTAAGGATAAAAATTATTTGCTTTAAATTTATTAAATGCCTTGCTTTAAAAACTATTACGAGTGATTATCATATTCCTCTTTTGTGAGATAAAATGTATTCTACAAAAGTTCACGTTGTGATGCGGTTTTCCGCACTGTAACGAAAACTTATTATGTACTTTATTCTGGGTTTTAAAATTCTTCATAGAAGGGTATCGTTTTCATTTCATCTTTTGAAATTCTTAAGTTACACGAGTGTAAGTAATGATAGCAAACCCAGTGCTTGTGAACATGATTTGCAACAAAGCCAATAGCTCTCACATTTCAAAGTCAAATTCCTTAATAAACTTTCCACCCAAAAATGGGTGAGATTTCAGGCAAAATATTTTGATTTGAATATCAGAGTTTCCTGCTCGACCAAATAGATAAAAGTTATATTTCACAGTGCATGCAATCCGCTTCACATGTTTTACGAGGCTAGCTTTATAGCATATCTGTACAAGTTATTAGTTGAATTTAAGGTTCATAGGCGAACTAAATATTGCATTAATCCTGAGCTATGATAGCCGATAGACACCTACATTCATTTTGTTTGGTGCTTATGAAGCCTAGAGCTTAAATAACCGAGTGTTATTTCGAATTTTATATTATTATTTATATCCGTGAACCTTCTTTGTGGAGTGCCGGAGGATAGGATTGCCATTTCCATTATTGATCAAAGAGTAGATCTGCAGGACTTTAAATCGTTATTTGCAATTGAATCATTAATAGTGAGCCAACTTATCCCTCTGGAATCAGCGGCGATTCTATTTTTGTTGACCTAGAAACGCACACAGCTACGCCAACGCAGCCAATTATTTATTTTAGCGGAGAATGTGAAATCACCGCGCGGCATCCTTTGCCTTTAAGGCCACCTGTATCCCACAACCACCTGCTAAACGAATCGATATTTTTCAGGGACCACGGCTAAGCTCTGTGAGGATGAATTTAATTTATTTCGAGTGGCCCAGAGCAATCCTCAACGGAGCAAAAGAATAATTATTTGAGCCAAAATTAACAAGGATTAATTTTTGCTCCTACAAAAATAGGAAATTAATACTACTCCTTTGAAAACAGAAGCAGAATTCTCTCAAAACAGCCGTTATTCATGGACGAGCATGCTACTTTAAGATGAACGGATATGCTAATGAAACAGTTAATAAAAAATTCCTACGCAAGTTAAACTAGCCCAGTCGTGGTGTATTTCCTTGCATGTCAACATCCGGGTCAATTCTCCGACCCTCTTCATGAACTCAGGCTGAAAATAAAGTCAATAAATTTAATACATAGATAAATTAGTGACTGTGCAATACGAGAATATTCAAGTTATCATACTCCCACATGGTTATATTCTATCATGTGAACCTAATAAGTCATTATGCAATAATTCATGGTGTTTAACAATAAGCCTAATCTATCTCCTTAAAATATTTTTTTTAGTAGTATGAACTGCTGGTGGCTTAAACCATATTATAAATTACTATTGTATCGGTTAAAATGGCCTGATTTCCATCCTGCACCTTGTACCGTGTCCATTATTTTTTCATTTTGTCGTTACAATAATATTCATCAGTTTATTTCATGGCTTCGTCATGAAGCATATGCTTCAACGCATTTAGATTTCGTTGTTTTCAATGCGTCATGCACTGGGAACAAGAATTAAGACGACTCGTTTTGTACTTATTTGCCTGTGACTGTTATGAAATGACCCTATGAAGAAGGAAATATACCGGTTTTTCGTATTCACTGGCCTTAATTTGAAGCATAATGTTGCTTTCTTTTACACATTTATTAGGAAACATTTCGTATCCATGCACAGTAGATTCATTTTATTGATTACGATAAAAACTATTAGCAGCATACCATTTTGTCTCAGGGAAGAATTGCGACTTTAAGCACTGATTTTCCGTCTTTACATGTTGATCACGTCATTTTTTCCTCGTTTCAATGGTGATGTGCATATGTGCTGGGATTTTTATGCATGTTTACGTTCGTATGAATTGGTATGGATCGGTTGACCTGAGGACAACAAATCATGAATGTTAGCAAATGTGTGCCACTGTATGGTACCAGTTTACAAGTATGAACGATGTATTGGTACTGTAATATATTTAAAATTACACAAATGATATTGGTAAAATAGTTTTTGAACGTTATGTGACAGGATTTAGCATATTCTACATAAAATATGTGCGTTGCGTAAAGAGTGCAAGCGATGAAATTCATGGCTCGAGGCTCTACTCATCATGAATCAGGGCACCGTTCATTCTGACGTCCATGAGGATAGAATTAAAAGAAACTCCATTTTCCCCTCCTAGCTATATTAGGAGATTCCGACGGAGGATAGAGTTCTCTTTAACGGATCAGTCTCGACGAGAGCTTAAAATCTCTCTCCGTGATGCGTTTTGGCGTTTTGCGAAATGTCCGACTTGCGCCGGGTCGGGGTAAACTTTCCTCTTGACCGCCGACCAAAACATTACGCATTTATTTTTCGCTTTACTAACTCTCTCATTCCCGCCCGACAATTTTACAAACGTCCACGGACCGCTCTCTCGTTTCCCCACTCCTCCTCAAACGGTTCCCTCCCACCCCTTTGAACTCTCTCCATTTCTCCTCCCCCTTCTCTCCCTCGACATTTTTTTAAAACCCTTTTTGGGGGTGGTTGGGGATCGCGTGGAAGGAGGAGGGGGAGGGACAAAGGGGTTTGGGAGTTCCGTGGGAACATGTGATGCATGCCGAGCGAGGAGTCCTCTACTCAAACCCGCCCACCCACCCCGCACGATACTCGCCTCGAGACATCCTTCCCTCACCGCGCTCACCTCACGAATCTCTCCTTTAAATGCTTCTATAACCCTCTCGTACACATTTCTTCACCCATCTCTCATCCTCCTGCTTGTTTTTCTCGTCCCTATAATGCTTTCATGCCTCCCCTCACGGCTATAGTCACCGTCAAACTGCTCAGGATCGTCAAACCCCTCTTCAATTCCTACTCGCATTTTGTCTCTCCGATGCAAGGCTTCCATCAGCTATAATTGTTTCCTTCTCGCAGCGAATCCAATGTTGGATTTTTGGTGTCATTTGAGTGGTGGACATTTGGTGAAATCTTTACTGACATCTGAGGTAATTTAAGCTATCAAGGAGAGATAGGTCGATAGATTGGTAAGTAAAAGGATTATTTATGAAGTGGCAAACCAGTCGTCGGCAAACTATATATGAACGCATGCCACTTTATGTATTTAATTAAATACTTAACTATATGCTATTATTTTAGCTTTTTTAGGTAAAATTTGCGGTTATATTAAGGTATTATTATGGTATAAATGAATAAATATGGTATAAATGAAATTACTTTTATTGGGATAGGCTGCTCGAGTAGACTCTATAGTATCATCCAAATGCTACGGCTGTTTATCTCGGTGACGGGTATTGCGAAACTCAAAGCAACTCTACCTATATAGTACGATCAAGTGTAAATGATTTATTGCGATAAAGAATATTGTCAGATATACACGATGAATGCAAACGTGTAAATACCCATGCAATTTAACTGTTGAAGTGGATGGAAATTATGTATTTTTTATATTGAAGGCCCGCGTTGGGCAACTCGGTTCCCATTAATCGTGGCATAGTTTCACAGGATATAAATAAAAATACCACGAAAGAAAAAATTTACGATTTAAAGTTACCTTTTTCGGATAGACCTCAACAAATATGCCATTCATCCCCTACAGCTACATTCTTTTATTTTGTAAGTTGTCTTGCGTCAAAGACATGGGGATTCTCTCTAACGCGGAATGTGCTTTCACACCTCACTTTCTTCTATCATCTATTTTAATTCAATTAGTCATGGAACCCGATCACTTCTTCTTGCCCAGAAACAGTTGTCTCTGAGTACAATTATGTAAGAAAAGTGAACGTGTAGTCGCGTTTATAGAGCACAGGGTCTATTTTCGGCGCCTACACCTCATGCAATTACATAATTCTCTAAATGCAGTTCGTCGCATTGATCCGAGAATTTTTCCTTGGGGTAAATTCATTGCAAGGGCTTGCACAATACCTACCTCCGTTTATAATGGCATGGCATTTACCTAAGGATATCTAGGTGTACACAGTTAAACGGTTATCCGACGCACAATACGTGAAATACTCTAACTCCCTACACATCGCACAGTTAGGAATCGGAATTCTACTGAAATATTTCCGCCACAGCTGGAATATGAACACAGGCAAGGGTGTTGGATGACAGTACTCCGGACAGTACTCCGCAACACCGAACCACTTCCTCTTTATTTCCGAGTTTTGGAGAAAGGAGAAAATGAAACACCTCAGGCCACCTGCCTCCTTCAACGCTTCTCAGTAGTGCGTGCTCCCGTCCTTGGCACTTAAATGGTCGCGTCCGCGGTCACCAATTGAACAGACTATTATAAATTTGTTGGCTTATTGTCTATAATTAAAATATAGCCTATTTACTCTATCTTTCTCGATCTGAAGAATGTCCAATCAATCTTTCCATGTCTTACTTTATTCGCTCCAAGTCTTTGATTTAACAAAGGATATGTAAGCATTAAAGGAATATATAAATAAATCCACTTGGCGAAAAACACTTGTAGTGCACAGATATAAAAAAAAAGGTCACAGGCGTGACTGGCAGTTACATATAAGGCACAAAAAAGGAAAACTCACAGAAATTTTGATATATTTCGGCGGACGCAACCGCCTTCATCAGAATGTTAGAATACCTTCTAACATTCTGATGAAGGCGGTTGTGTCCGCCGAAATATATCAAAATTTCTGTGAGTTTTACTTTTTTGTGCTCTATATGTAACTGCCAGTCACGCCTGTGACCTTTTTTTATATATATAAATATAAATATATATATATATATACAATTAAATAGGAAACTTACAGGGGGTAAAAAGACGAAAGTAAAGAGAGAGTCTTACTTAGAGACGTTTCGGGTGTTATCCCTTCTTCAGTCACACAGAGAATCATTCTCTGTGTGTTTGTGTCTCTGTCTTTTTACCCCCTGTAAGTTTCCTCTTTAATTGTGTTTGTGGCCATTTGTGGCCCGAAGTTTTCCATTGTGTAAATATATATATATGTATATACATACCTGGACTTAGGATCACTCAAGTGACGAATATATAAACAGTTTGCCAGAGGAAGGCAGACGATAAACACAGAGAAACAAAAAAAAGAACACACAAAGTTTCTTGATATTTCGGTGCCACTAGCACCTTGTTCGCAAGAGCGTAGAAGACTGAGAAGGAAGGGAGGACTGAGGTGGAAGGAAGGGAGGGATATATATGTCCCTTGTATTCTTATATGTATGTCATAAAGCTCTTCCTAAGGCTTGTTTTTCGTCATTCCTTTTTGGTCTTCATGAGTGCCATTTGTTAATTTCCCTATTTTTATGGAATTATTTTAGTATCCTGTGTTGGCAACGTTCTATTAACTTCGTCATTTTACCAATATATCGTATCACATTGATTCTTTTCATTTTCTTGCGATATCGTTCCAATATTTCAACTCTCTTTGTTCTTCGTGCGACACATGTTTTGCACTTTTACTCTGCCGCGCAGAGTTACGCAACTTTTCTCGTCGTTTCGTCCTCCATTCGGAAGGACTCCTATTTTCCACCCACGCCCGCTTCCCCGCCCCGTCATCTTCTCTCAGAGTCCGACTGCGACCACCTCTCACCTTAATCTACCAGCCTCTCCGCCGTAATTGCACGTCCTCGGCATTCCAAGTTTTACTCTCTTCACTCCCATTTTATCCCTCTCTCGTCCTCCTTCCCTGACCTCCTGTTGTGCCCTGTCCCCTTTCCGTCTTCCTGCTATTCCCACTCCTCCCCGCCAGCCCTTTCTCCCTCTCCTCTCCGACCCGTCCCTTACCATGCATGTCCCTCGAGTTAACACGGTAGTTTTCAAGCGAAAGAAATTAAATTTTTAAACACGTTGTGGGCCTCCTGAGCACGTGATCGCGTTTCCTTGCATTCAAATGTATCCTTTTCCCCCAACACAGTCTCTTTTTCTCTCCACACCCTTACCCCTCTCTTACCCGCTTCCGCTCTCCTTTTCACCTCCCACTCCACCTTGCGACCTCACCCTTTCCCATACCCCCGATATTTCTACGACTGCCCCCCTCTCCTCTTGTTCCTCTCCCCTCCACTACTACTACTTTCATCCGAACTAAAATACCACACACCACATCCCCACTGCCACCTCCCCAAAGTCCCCCCCGCCACCCAAATCCTCTCTCTCCATCCAGGAACGAACCCCTTCCTTCGCAGCGCCGCCCGACGGAAGTCCGCGGAACTTCTTCCTTCCCTAATCCTTCTCTCAGCGACGATTTCAGATTGAGAGAGGTATAAAGAGCGAAAGAGAGAGAGAGAGAAGGGGTGTGTGTTGGGAAAGAGGATGAGGACGTTGGGAAGGGTATGAGGAGGAAGGGGGAGTTAGGCTGCTCGCTCCCGGCGAAGGCTGAGTCGGGGATATAAAAATGGTGGCCGAGTGGTGGGGTTAGAGGAAGAGAGTACAGGCAATGTGCCTCGGAGAGGAGGAATGAGGTGGAAGGGTCAGGGCGGTGGTAAATGGGGTGAGTGAGGATCCGTTGTGGAAGAGGCAGTGATTGCGCTAAGTTCTTATCCCCACCGAATGCACCGAAGGCACAATTTCCTCCGAGTGCTGCATTCCGGGTCGATTATTGTTGGGTTATTGGGAGAGACCGTTGCGGCCATTTCTCGTTATTTTACGAGAGTTCTCCCTCACGTGAGGAGTAGAAGGTAGAGGATGTCCTTTAAGGAGAGAAAGAGAGAGAGGGAAAATGGGGTGGTGAAGCACGCCGAGCCGTGGCAGACGACGCAGTGGTTTGTTTGGCACGCCCCGAGATTTCGTTTCCTTTTGTTTCGATGCGGAGTGTAAGGTTTGAAAAATTGACTCCGCTGCGTTCGCCTCGGAGCGTTTTGCTTCGCATTTTCCCATTCCTAGGCCTCTTTGACCTTCATTAATTCGGGCCCTGATTGCTGTGGGAACTGCCTCTATGTGTACGCCACGGAGGGATTAAGGGAATTTATCATTCAAGTGAGTCGCTCTCGACTCACTTGACGTGTTCGAATAAACTGGGACTAATTTTTTTTAAGAGCTACCGAATGATATTTTTCATGCCAACTGTTAGTAAATGGACGAAATTTATTGATTATTCTTCATTATGCGTCTAATGATCCAAGAAGAATACGTAATTCTAAACCCAGCATGTATAGGTGAAAATACATGTATTTATTCATCTGCTCAGGTGGCAGAAATAAAACACTGTTCATATCCAATGATTATTTTATCTCCTAATTTTCTTTCACAGTTCTCTCAATAAAATATAAATTTTATAATATCTTAAAAATGTTTTTATCCATGAAATTCTTCCCTGCCCTGCCATGCGTAAAATATTTCCATCAGATTCCTGTAGGTTGCTCCGTTTGGACGGGTTTACACATTCAATTCTTTAGGGAAGTACCCGACTTTGGGAGTGATTTGTTATAATAGTAATATTCTACAAAGTATCTACAATCAATGACTTATTCAAACTGTTGGCTCTTGGTAGAGCGTTTACTCATTAACTTTGGATGGCCATTATTTACTAAAATCCTTCTCTTATAGTGCCACTTAATGTAGCATGTCTCGTTACTTTTTCAACGTCCGTCACTCGTAATTTTGCAGTATTCTCAATGCTATTAGTTGAATAATAGCTTTTTATTGATATTTCACGATTTTAAAGACATGCTCCATAGGCTCTAGGTTTTAACGCTTACTTAAGCAAATATTGGATGAAACAGCTCTCAGATTAGCCATCTTTATTGTAATTCATCAATTTCATATTTTTATTAACAAAATTGCAATAACTGACTGTAATAAAATAAAAAAATAGACATTTTCTGATCAATTTTATACTGTAATTAACACTGGTTGACATCCGTTCTATGATCATTACCTGGCTGGCTGATTGTTCAAATCTCCCTTTAGCTGACCGACACGCATTAGTGCTGAAGCATTCGCTTAAATCATTCGGAGTAATAAACAATTCTTCTTCTTTATCGGAGTAATAAACAAACATTTATTATTATTTTAATTATTCTTGTAGCTAAAAACGTATTTATATGCTTGTTTTTTCCTATTAAACGTATTCCATCGATAGATTCAAGCTGATTTTCAACAGGTTGAGTTGGTCTTTTCTTAGTCTCCTCCGGCTCACCCGGATGGGTTTTGACTTTATTCAGGTATTACACGTATCATATTTCCACATTAATGTATTAACCTCCTCGGTTCCTCTTCCCATTTGAACATTTTGATGAATCATTTAGTTAGGCTTCAGCTCTTTAAACTAAGGACCATCTATCGTCGTTTAAAGTTGGAGAGGGGTGTAATTAAATTTTTTGGCATGTCATTGATTACGATGCTTGACTACTATCTTCTCTATTGGTCTTTACACATAAACTGAATACTTAAAAACATGGCTGGAATTTTGTTGTGATATTTAGCTCGGCAATTTTTTTAGCCGTAGTAGTTCAAATTTAAACTGCAATAAAGATTTTATCCCAACATGATGATTGACTTAAATATTAATGTAGGATATGATTAGAAAATATGCCAATAAACATATTTATGTAACTTTGTTACTATGAAATACTACTAATTTGTTTCCTAAGTATTTTGCATATTTAGTACATCTGTTAACATTTTAATGCATATAGTTGAAAATTCAATTTATTGTTACTATCATGAAAATTACCTACTGGGAATAATAATTCCTATGTGGAGATTGTTAAGTTTTAAAGCTACTAATTTCATTTAATATCTTCTGATTCTGGTCAAAGCATTCTTTCTTATCATGATTTTTTATCAAATTTTAATTAAAAACTTTATAGCTAAAGCCACCTCAAGCATGTAGTTATACTTTAAATTTTCTCCGCTTAAAATCGAAATAACATCAGAAACTTACAAACTGTACCCATGCAAATATATGCCATGTGATCAGGGCCTCAATTCCTCCTCATAGCCAAATAATCCTCTATCTCACCAGCATCGGTTTTGCAGCTCGAATCTTCATTTGCGTGTTCCTTTCGGTAGAAAAAAATTGACAAGCCCAAAGTAAACTGAATCCCAAATGACAATCTGTGAATCGGTTGGGATTCGAGGAGGGAGGGGAGAGTGGGAGATCGTTCGTTACTCCTCATAAAAGCCGACGGGACCAACTCCCCTTCTAAAGCCCACAACGCAGCAGCAGCAGCCAAGCCAAGTGATTTCCAAACTGATAGCAAAACCTCCATGTCCCTTCATTAATAAAGCTCGCGAGCGAGAATCCAGGTCACCTGGCAATGCAAGCAAATGCTACACACCAATTAAGTTTGCAGCGCCAGCTTCTCATAACGCTTTAAAACTTGGGTCCGGCCACGTCTCCTCCTCCCATCGACTTCGCCTCCTCCTTTCTCCATCTCTTCCTCCTCGTCCTTTCTTTCCTCCCTCGTCCCTCCCACGCCCATTCATCTCGCGCACCTCTCTTCCCTCGTGCGAGGTCCGCGCATTCATCCGTCGAGGCTGGGGCGTTGGGTGGGAACAGAGGCCCATTCTGCCGCTTCCCTCATCCGCAGTCCATTCTGCAAACCCACGCGTCCCTTTTCTTCTTCACCCCCCTCTCCCCCACTCCTCCCCGGTGGTCCTTACACCCTTGTCTCCTCCCCCTCTCGTCCCTACGGCGGGCGCTCCGTTGACTTACCATCTCTCTTTCTCTCTCTTTTTCCGGGACGGGGTCCAGGGGAACGTCTGAAAGGGAGATGTGAATCGCTGGTTGGATGTGGGGTTTGGAAAGCACGGGTGGTTGCGGAAGAATGAGACCGAGGTTAAGGATGAAAACTGTTTGCAATGGTGATGCAAATGTGATCTGAGAAGAATTGCATGTAAAAATACTGTTAGGTTTGACTGAATAAAGGATGGATTATGAAGGCGGGCTAAGAAATGCATAGCTATGAAAATGGAAATGATCTGGCTGGGAAACATGGCATGCAACATGAAAACGACTCATTGAAGGCTAAAAAGTTAGCGTAGTTGGATAAATAAAATGCATTGCCTAGATCCAATGACAAAAATGATAAAATTCATTTTTTGAAAAAAAATAAGGGCAGGAGTGATTCTAGGTAGAGGTGAGCAGCTTTATAAACACTTCTTTGAAGGCTTTTCCTAACTTGGTTGAGTTAAATTTATCTCAGGTCCGGAATTCTATCTCTATAAACATCCTATAAGCATGATTCTTTTAATATTAGATATCGGTCACCGCTACACGAATCTAAATGAACCCACAGAGGTGACCATACCTTGAGCTCTTGGACTCTGTTAGATTTTACGACCGCACTTGCTGACGGGAACAATTGTTGGGTATCCAGTGCGACAGCAAAAAAGACTCGTGAGAGGAAGTAAAAGAAGCAATGGAAGTGGGAGGAATGTGGGGTAAAATATGGGCTGGCATTTTAAGTGGTGAAGGAATAAAAAGTGTCGCAGATGGAAAAATGAAGGTTTTCATTTATCGCCTAGAGCTGAGGCTCACCCACACGCCTTCTCGCTGACCTAAACTTCTCACAACGCCAGCTAGCACCTTCCGCTCCTTGTGAGGTACATACAAAGGGTAGGATTGGAGCCACTGTGGAAGGCAAGGTGACATAGCACGGACGGGAAGGAAAGACTGAAAATTGTTCTCTCACCGACACATCTAACACCCACGACTTTTTTTGCCAAGGACATACTGAAGAAGCGAGAAAAGGGATAAAGCAATGATGCCCCGTTTGAATTAGCTACAAGCTATCCACCATGTTCGAAAATACAAGTATATCCTTTCTCCATTTTCACCTACCTTCAGTTACACAGTCTGCATTTTAAAACTTTTTGTCAAATGATTTGTTATAAGTTGGTGTTTTTGAATTAATTTTTTATGTTGATTCTAGAAATAACTTCCGTTTTTGCCTATCACGCCAGGCTTTTACACAAAATTAGAAGTAATGTTTTGACTCTTTTAACGTCTGAGCGCACAAATATAGTCAAACCCAATTTCACAAAAGGTGTGTTTTTATTCAATACTCATTTTAAAAATACTCTAAAGAACTCCCTTAATTTATTCTGTGACTACCTTGTATCAAAACAAGAAGTCAAAAGTGTTCCAAAAATTCTTAACTTTCTCTCCTTTGACTTTCATGCAGATCCTTGAAAATGACTGTCTCTCTTCAAAATAATATCGCAATGGTAATTATTCGTATTGCTAATGTGAAGTATTTTTATTCATTCCTAACGTGCATTTTTTTACATAACTTTACATAACGTAGCAGCATGATGATGAATTATGACATGGCATGCTTTTAGTGTCGTGCATTATGAAAAACAGCTGTTTCATGAGTTAATTTTCTTTTAAGAGATGTTTCGTTCCCTGCTAATGCTGTGTATGACGAGTTCTCGGGGTTTCAGCATTTTTCTTGCTTAATATTCGAAATATTAAAAAAACATCGAAAAGTGACACGTTTATATTGATTATACAGAAATTATGGCCCGTGTTTTTTTTTTTTTAATTCTTGACTCCAGGGTGAAAACTTTCATTTGAGATACATTATATGCAGCTTTGTGAGGAATGCATGGTTATATTTTTGTAGTTACATTGCTGTAATTAATTTTCTGGAATTGGTTTCTTTTCCTTCGAACTTTCGTATGGTCTGGCATTCGCTTGAAGTGTGGCGTAAACCTTGGTAGAAAACTAAAAATTTCAGATAAATTAGAAGGGTGAGTTTGCCATGGCAAAAATGTTATCGCGGTCGATACAAACGGAGCATCCGTATCAATAGCACTTCCCCATGTAATGTAGCACTTTGGCAAGAGGCTACTTTCGCGAATGGGGTAAAAGGGAGAGGAGTTGAAGGAAAAAGCGACGGCGTGCGAAAGTAGAAGAAATGTCAGTGTCGAGAAGAGGTGAGATGGGAGGGTGAAGCGAGGATTTAGGGAGTGGGGGGTGGGGGAATCAGTGAAGCGCCAGGGGTGGGCACACAAGAGCCCGGAGACGAGGACGACGGCCCCTCCCCGCTTTATTTTCACCTGTTAACTTTCCTCCGGCCCCCCGTCTCGGCGTGCAAGGCATTGAGATGAGTCGACCCCGAACGGAATTGGGTTGGCCAGCGAAGCAACACATTCAAGGGAGGCCTTCCCTATCTTCCTTGACCCTACCCCCGCCCCCTATCCTCCTCGGTCTCTCTTTCAATCCCTTTTCATACCCTACCGAAACCCCTCTTGCTTATGTCACTCTCCCCAATCCCTATTTCCCCCTGCTCGGCCCTTTATTTGCTTCGTCTTCTTGCCTTCCCAACGGACAAGTAGATCGACGTCACAAGTCACGTGACCGCACGGGTAGCCAAGAGAACAAGTCGTGACTGCTAACATTCACGGAGTTCATCATCATTAGGCCATTTAAATTCCGAAACTCGGGACAATTCAAAGCAGACAAACTGTTGCAAGAGTCACCCTCTGAGGAGATAAATTCATTGGTAAAATCATTTTCCTGTATTGGCATTGAAACTCAGACCATCCGAATGAAGTCCATGTATATGATTCACTCTGCTAGAAGAGACCTGGGTAGCTTTGGTGGAGGACGTCCTCGAATTCGAGTGGTCTGGGTTCCAGTCCTGGTTCAGGTAAATGGTGGCTTTGTTGTAAATTACGCAAAATGTTTGTTTTAGTAGCATTCTTCATCTGCATACTACCCTGCGAGCCGCCGCATAGGTGTGTGGCAGGAGGTGTTAGGTCACCAACCGTGTAAAGATTTGAGGTTCTGGGAGGTGAAATGGTAACGTGTATTATGAGAGTGTATTTAGTGGAGCTCAGTTTTTACTTTGGTCGCTTATCGTGCGGAGAAAGAACGTTTTTATACTTATTTGTTCTGCAGTGTATCTCTTTTACTTTGTCACTTCTATTAGACCTAGAGATGTAGTGAGGCATCATGATAATATTCTCTGTGTTACTCTGAAACACACCAGTTCTGAATTTCCCAAGCAAGATAAGCCTAGCGTGAATCCTCCGAGTCTCTAAAGACTTCTACCTCAATCCCTCTAAAAGTTGTGAAACACTATAGGTATCTTTGCTTGTAGCATTTTTAACGAATCGTGCTACTTTTCTTTGTATTTTAAAATTTTCTTGGCTATATCTTTATGACCAGGGTCCCAAATGCTCGCGGCTTTTTGAGGTATGGCATAACCATAGCGAAGTAGCATTAAACTCATAAGCCTATTTTGTAAATGGCTGATTTGACTAAAGCCATTTCATTGGAGTTTCTGTATTGAAACAATATTTGTTTTGGGAATCGTATGCCGCTACTAAACGTCGGAAAAGCACTGATATCGGTCAAACCACCTTTGCCCCGTTATACTATAGGCCCTTCCATTGAGGGAGGGCTATATGGCTAAAGGGACGCGGGTTTGGAAGGCGAAGAGAGGAAGCTAAGGAAAAAGGTGGTGTTAAAAAAGAATCTTTTTTATGTATCCTCGGAGATCTAGTTGTGGGGGGATCGGGAGGTGAGATGGGGTTTTGAAAAGTACGGAGGTTACGTCAGGCATAGCTATGGCGAGAGAAGACGGAAGGAGTGGGGAAGGGAAGGAAAACTTAAAAAAAGCAGTGGACTGCATTGAGTTCAGCTCTGAATTGAACGGTCCGAGAGAGAGAGAGATAGGCAGCAGTGGGCGGGAAAGGACCGAGGACCGGGAGGGAGGAGGTTGGAAGGTGTGTTGGAGTTTTTTTTTAGAGGACGTGCCACGGGGAAGGACGGAGAAGAAAGCCTTGAGGGGGTTGGAAGGGTTCAGGGGAGGTGAGATTTTATTTTTAAATAAAAGAAAGTATGCAGGGGATGTGAGGACGGAAGGAAGTGAGAGGGTAGCGTAGGTAGAGGCGGGGGGGAGGGGGTGGTAAGGTGGGAATGCAAGGATTGAATGTGACCCCGTCCGCGTTGATGGGTAGGCAGGGGGTGTGATGGGCTGGGTGCTGCCACCACCATCCTATCTTTCTCGCAAGAGCACCGAATGCAGGAGGAGCGACGGAGACAAGTGGGCGGGGGAGCGGAAGGACGCGCCGAGCCAGCGTGTGAAGGGAGAAGGCTTCGAGGAATTGCGGGGGGGTGAAGGGGGAGAGTAAAGGTGGTTGAAATGAACGATAGCCGGGGAGATTTTGCCACACTGTCTGGGGGAGTGAAAAGGAAACGCCAACGTAGTTTATATGGGGAGAAAGGAAGGGTTTTCGGGCAGGAGACGTCCGACCATGGAATTAAATTGTGAGGAAAAATAGTGAGTGAGATGGGAAACTGTTTGTGGGGAGGATTTAGATGAGGGATTCGGTGGTGTGGAAGTAGTAGTTGGCGCGCGAGAGGTGGACGTGATATGAAAAACGCGTCGAATCTATTGGGGAACGATCCATACGTGGCTGCAACCAGGTCACTGTCCTCCAAGTTATCTCCTCTTTCTCTCTCCTCTTCACTCACCAGCTCCCCTTTTACCTCCACGCCGTGTCGATTCGGTGCATCAGTTTTGCTGTCATTCAATCCCGTGCCTTCCTCGCCTTCCTTTCGTACTCGGTTTGGCGTCCGCGTCCTCCACACTCGAGTCCATCATCCTCGGGCGCGATGCCGTTCGCGCTTCCCGCCGTCCACATTTTCTCTCGGTGTTCCCTCTCTCTGCTCGTCTCCACCGAGCCCATCGTCCCCGAAAAGCATTCGGATTTAATTAGTCATTTAAAGATTCTCTCCGGTTAATTTTATTGGTCCGAAGAACTTCATTCAAGCCAGCAGGCGCTCCGAGTTACAGTTGTACATTAGTCACGTATTTTTTTTGTCGCTACCACTCTCTCACTCGCCTGCCTCACGTCTGCTTTCAACGGGGAAATCCATCCTTTTGCCTTTTTTCCTCTTCCAATCAGTCACAAAAGAACAACTCGTTGTATGTGTGTGCCGGTGCGGTTTAATTACTGCTGCCGCTTCGTTTTATTTTTGCTGCAGTTATGTTTTCCATCCGTCTTGCGGCCTCGCAACGCATACTGGCAATTATCGCGTCGCATTCATCCAGTTTTTGACTGCAGAGTCTCGTTGACTGACCGCTTCACTAAACTGGCTCTTATATAGTTATTTCTGTTTTCCCTCAAATGGTTTTTCACTCCATGTTTACGGCTCAGGCTATCACCTTTATTTCTCGGTTCTATCTTGTGTTTCCCTTCGTAATTGTTTAACCAGTGTAATGCTATATATATAATCGTTTAAGTACGAGATATTTATTAACTTATATCTGCCGTTTTGTTATACGATAAAAGTTCTCTGGATCCCTGAGAAATTTGGGCATTTGATTTGGAAAAAATCAAAGATCTATGAATTACCTCCGTTACAAAGGTTTCTGATTTCCGTTTTTATTTCTTAGCACCTGAATACAGTTACTTTATTATCTTTAGCTATATAGTCCACAATTCAATGAACTGAAAACCTCCTTCCAGTTCTACCTGTCTCACGCTTGTATAATTTTCCCGTCATCTTTCTTTCTCCGCCACTTGTGTTTGCCCTCGATTTCCTCTTTTGCCGTTCACTTGCATTTTTTTCTTCCAATATTCTTTCCAATAACTCGAGCATGGCTGAGTCCAATCCTTTATCATCTTCTATTACTTGTGACACTTCAAACGTTTTCCTCCCTTCCCAATTTATAATATTTTTATGAACAGAATCTGCCTCCAATACCCATAATCTTTATAGATCAACTATTTTATGACTCATATCTCGGATTCTGTGAGCTTCATACTGCAAACGGATGATATTGTTCACCGCTTATTTGCCTAAAGCATCTCATTAATTTCATTGAGGATTCATTGTCCTTCCATCAAGAATGTCTTTAAGCATTAGGGTTCATTGTGCATTGGCCTAAGGCTGCTATTTTAACGACTGTATCGCGTGAATGTATTTCCCGTCGAATTGACGTTAAAAATAAGAAGCGCGTCGTACGCTCGAAAGTTCGTAAAGTATCGTGCACATTCTGCCGTACCATGATTTCCTACTACAAAACTGCACACAATTCAGTATGCATAAAAAACTATTGATAATTTATTTGATTTATTCAGTATGCTGTGCAATGTACAGAAAGAAACCGACATTATCTACTCTAGGTATTAATGTCGAAGTGTTATTCAAACCTCTTCTTCTTTCAATGCTATCAAAATGCACGGAGAAATTTTTCTCGCGATATTGTTTGTGAAATTCCTGTGCGCGTCTTAACTCCTTCTCTGCGTAGGTGAATTATTATGTTAACGTAGTTATGTCTCTGAGGTTGAATTTTCCAAGACCATGTTATATCTAGTAATGCTGAGCACTTCCTTCTTTAACTCCCTTGATAATTAGAGGTTCAGAATTTTCTTCGTTCTTCACAGTCTACATGCTGGCTAAATTGCTAAACAGCAGATTACACTTATCTTGTGCCACCATGTTTCTCCAATATTTACAAATATTGTTTTACTTGACATTTTAAACGACCTTCTCCAAAACCATGAAACTATTGCAAAACATTATGCTTCATAACATACGTACGTATTAACAGTTTACATACACTAAGTTTAAAAGTAATGAAAATGCTTTTCGTTTGCGACTCCACTGTAATTTTTTTTTTCTCCAATGACCGAACAATATGTCAAAACATTCAGATAAATTGTGGTGTAGTGGTGGGTTAAAAATTTGAATCATTGAAAGCATTGACAGTAAAAAATAAATAACTTCAACCATTGTGCTAGAGGTGAAATCTGACGATCAAGTGCTCAGAAAATGAGATGTGGAAGGGAAAATAAATGATGCGGAGAGGAATGACTGAGAAATATTAGAAAAATACAAGGAATAAACAGTTTGGTTGAATTATCCTCAAATTTAATGGATTATAATAATAAGACTAGCATAGTAAGAATAATGATAATTAATAAATTCAAAGAAGTGAAGTTTTTAATGAAAATACCAAGGGATAAGTGCATAGGCTTAATGACTAGGACGATAGGAAGAAGGTTTACCAGGGTTTCAACTAGCTGTTATGACATAAAAATGATAATCTGTGTTTAAGAATACTAATATTGAAATACTGATGATGAGAGAGATTAAAAATTAATCTCACATTTTTCTATGCTATATTTTTCAATTACTGTTTATTTTTTGCATTTTCATAAATATTTTCAAATGAAATCAAGGGTTCTTATATTTGAACTGAAGATTTGAATAATTTAGATTGTTGGCTTAAATACAAGCGCAAAGTGTGTACGAATTCAATTATTATATCCACAATTGATTAAAAACTGCGTAATAAATGCTTCATTTTGAAATGCTATTCTTGGTTTTTGCGATTCAGCTACAACACCAAATAAGGAAAAGTTTTACCAAAAGGTGGCTCATGTGTAAAGCTGCTTTTTTATGCCCGCTATTAGCCATGTGATTCATACTGCATCAATTGTGACGCTTATAAAACACATATTGACAGTTTTGAATGTGAATAATCAATGTCCATTGGATAGGTAAACACTGTATTTTCATTGAAAAACAATTTATGCGTGTTGTTTAATGGTGTTATGCATGCTGATGCTGTATATCGTGTAAAGCTCAATCGACTATTTTTTTGTTAAACTCCAGAATTGCAGATTATGGCCCGCGAAAATTCACGGCTATCTGAAGACTTTCCACCAAGTTTCCACCGGTTTTAGCATTTTTAAATGTGGAGGTATATGATTTGTGTATCCGCAACTCGTGAAAAGAGCAAAAAGAAGACATTAGAGAAAATTTTGCAGTATTATTGGTGAACGAACAACTAGGTATATAACTATACCCCTCGCGCCCACTTACCTCACCAAACCACGTGCGCCTTGGTTAAGCAGTAGTAATACCGTTGCCTGTTCTTTCCCTTTTGATTACTAATTATGTACATTCAGAATTCTGTTCAAGTTGTTTTACGTTAAAATATTCATTAATTAGAGTGCATAGTCCAGAGTCCAATTCCATTAATAAATGAAATATAAGTTGAGGGGTAATTAGTTGCCCTCGCCAGTAAATCCGAGGGCCGCAGGTCTGGGTTGGTTTTTCCCTGCCCCTGGGCATGAGTAATTTACTTGTTCTGGTGGTTTGGTCCCTGAAATCTGAGGAGAGGTCAAAAATGACTTATCAAAATCTCATGGACATACGGCCCACCACAATCGTCCGCGGACAAATTATACTTTCATTTGCATACAATATACTGGTTGAATAAAGGGTTGTCTCGCCATTCACAGGTTTAATTTTGTTAACATATATACAAGAAACATTGCGAGATAATGTGAGGTGCCTGTGGGGTTTTCTTTTTGCTCGATAAACATAGATGCACATTATGGGATCTAGATACACAAGGGGGCACAATATTTTAGGCTAAGTAATGCCCTTTTTATTTCGATTATTCTGAGCCTCTCTGGCATTTTCATTGCAGTAACTCATGCAGTATTTTTACGTAGAATTTGCTGTTGCACAAGACGCATGAGTTGTTATACTACGGTTTGTTTGCGTCAGAGTTTTTAGCTGAGAAAGTTTGTCGAATAAACTCATGTGAGCATGGTTGTTGGTGGCTTCTAGCAAAGCAACACTCCTTACGACGAAGACAACCACATTCTACTGTGTTATACCTCTGCATATGAAATTTCATTACTCCCTTTAATTTTAATAATTAAAAAAATGTTCTTAGTTTGACATGTATTGCGATCTAGAGCGTAAATAACTAAATGTAATAATGTGCACACAAATACCACCTAAATTAATCATCACGTAAAATGCATGGAAATGGTAATGAACTCTGGGCGTGACCTCATAGCGAAAAGACATTTCGAACGAAGTTGATTTGGTCGTAGGACATAACGGATGTAGAAAGAATATGAAATTCCTAATATCGTAAAAACTGCAATGTCAGAGAGGTGAATGCTTCAAAAGCTGCTTATTCCTGATGAATAATTGATCTCCAAGAAATAGGAATAAATCTCTGGGAAGCATTCACTTTATGAATCTGAATGTCCTTGGTGGGAAAATGGCTTAATTTCTCTTAAATCTTTTAGTACCTAATGTGGCCCTAGAATACACTTGAATACTGTAGTATTTCCATTTCTGCTGTATATTGGTAAGTTGGTTAGGTCCACCTAAAGTTCGTCAATAACACATTGATGTTCAAATAATCCATTCATAAGCTCTTTATTATGTGGTGTAATTCTGAGAAAAGAAGGAAATATGAAGCCGGAACGAAATGTTACAGAGGGTCATCTCGTCTCATATTTTATTTGTATTGATAAAATGATAAGTGGTGGAGTCTTCTTGATTGAATACTCCCTCGGACTAGTAAACTTTCCCCCTGACATACAGGACCATTATGAGGAGACTCCTTAAAAATGGACGTACGTCAGTAAATTTTTCTCACGGTTTTTCTACTGGTCTTCGATATTCAGGATATTTCGTCTGAAGTCTGAAGGACAATAGGAATAGTTTTAACGGCGTTCCTTGATTCAAAATTATAATAATTATAGAAAAATACTGACAAAAAAAGGTTTTTGTAAGAAGAGGGGAATATTTTGTTCAGATTACTTAGAATGTGATATATTCGCCGCAGCTTTAGCCCATGAAATGGAAAGAGAGGTTAATAATTTTCGGTTGAACCGAGTAATGAAATAAGTGAAAACACGGAGTAAATGGTGAATAATGAAGAATTATTTCGGAAGGTGAGACCGAATTAAAAACGAATTGAAACTCTTGTCATTGAACAACAACGGAAAATGAGGAAAGGTGTATAATGGTAAAAAAAGTTCATCTAAAACTGAACTGATCGGTAAACATCAGAAAAGAAAAGTATTTCCAAATAATAACCCCGAGGAAAAATGTATCACTATGCAAAAAGTGAAAAGAATTAATTAGAAATCTTGTAGTGCTCATTCATGCCATATTTAGAATTTATGGCCTTTTAAAACTAGAGCTTTATTAATGCTACTCCTAAAAATTTAACTTAAAAGTTTAAATCAATTCAAAAAGTATTTTGTCAACAAATCTATATTCTTTAGCTACTTTATGTTTCTAAATAATACTTCATTGTATTTTTAGCCCCTTTTTCATGAAGCAAAATATTTTTACAACTGGTAAAAAACATTTTGCATGACTGTGTATGGAAGCATTTCCCTTGAAATGTCACCATCCTTTGCAGAAAACAAAAACAGCTACATTATGAACCTCGATATCACAGGGGAAAGGTGGAAAGAAGACTCACAAAATCCTTCCGAAGAGGATGATGCGGGAGTCATGTTAATCGCTTAATTTCACAGTGTAATCTCCCATATTAATCCTAAGCCAGCGAGAAGTGGGCGCGTAATCACAGCTAATTAAGCGAAAATAAAAAAGGAGCGGGGAACGTCGAGTAGCAGGAAAAACTAAGAGAGGGAGGAGGAGGAATGTCAGAGGAAGTTAGATGGGGGGCGTGGAGTGGGAGGAGTATTTTCCCCCCCACGACGTCAAGGTGAGGGAGCAGCAAGCTTACAAATATAAATTCGCCTACATGCTCCCTGGATTCGGGAGGGTGATGTGGAGAGGAAAGGGATCGCGCGGACCCCTTTCTCCTCTCGCCCACCTCAACTTTTCAAAACCCGTGTAACCCACCATCTCTTCCTCTTTCTAACGGCTTGGAGGGGGAGGGGAGACCTCTCGTCGCTAATTAGCCTATCTGTCCATTTTGCCGGCAACTCCACTTTTGCCCCTCTTCCGCGCCTTCGACCCCACATTTCTCCTCCGTCCTCTCGGTTACGCCCCCTCCATCCTCCAACCTCCCCTTCACCTCTCTACCTTTCCAATCTCTCACATCAAGCCAGCCTCGTGCAATCCATCTTCCACCCTCCTGCTTCCACCCATCTCGTAGAGGTACCTTAAAAACCCCCACGCTTCCCCCTCATTTCTCAACCCCATCCTACTTATGCCCAAACGAAACCCCATTTCCATCTCGCCCACCCTGGCCACGTTTTTTTTTTTAATTCCTCCCCAACGGCGGCTCCTCCCCTTTTACTTATAACCCACCCGCGCCCGGACATGACCTGTCTTCCACCTCTCACTCTGCTCCCCCATCAGCCCAAATATGTCTTCATCGGCGGTCCACCTTCACTGTCTTCCCATTGCCCTTTCATCCTTAGAATTTCAGCCGGCTTGAATGGATCATATAAATATTATTTAATATCATCACGTGTCTCACTGATGTCCAGAATGAATTACTATTGCTTTGCTTTAAAGCAACCAATGGGAATCTGTCTTGATGACCGGTATGGCTGTATGAATAGAACGTGTTTTAGCTTTATTTCAGAAATAAAGAAAATAATACCAAAGTTGCTATGAGTAAACGTTATCATATTGGATGAAAATGATGCTTTGACCTCAATATTTGGGCCATTTTAAAAATCTTTTTTCTTCATTTAGTCGCCTGAGTATACTACTAAGTTTATTTAAAAGTTAAAAAAATACTCCCATTATTAATAATATTGATTTGGCCATTTTCTCCATGCTTAGTGTCCGACAATGGTTTCGATTTCGCTCCTCGACTCTACTTTCTTAATAGTAATTATTTCTCTATAGGTAAAAACTGAAGCCAATTACTATCTAATTAATACATTTAGACAATCACTTATAACCAAGCCTAGGGAGGTGAAAATTTCCAACCCAGACGGGATTAATTTATGGATTTTTGAAATCGCCATTCATTTCTATGTAAAAATGTGCTTACTGGCTAACTAAATAAGAGAAAAGTGACTTTAGCTTTCTGCTTCCAATACCTCATCGCTGTTGAAGAATGTGTTCGCGCCAATGCAACATCTTATTGGTCTACTTTAGTAAGTATTCGCCTATAAGAGTTGCCAACTTTGCGACGAAACCTTAGAAATGTATGAGAATTTAGCTTTCATATACTCAAAACAAGGTGGAAAAACGTCTGTATTAAACTTTCCGGCTAAAATCCTCAATTTTTAACGCCTTAAGAATTTTTTTTTCATAGAATGAAGAAAATATTATTTTTGTACATTTTATTTACTTATAGTTAACTGTGTTCTCCTTTGAATGGTACCAATTATATCATGCTCATATATATTGGTTTAATTAAAAGAACTTGAAATCATTTGTGCTGAGAAACAAAAATATGCCAGTTGTATAATAAAGTGTAAACTTTCTGTCAAAAAATAATGTAGTTTCAGAAAAAAATTATTAGACAAACAATAGCATACCGATAATTTAATGAAAAATTGTGAAGGATTCATTCCAACTTAGTTTTAGATTCTGTAGCAACCGTCAGAGTAACAATACGTTGGATCAACATGAGTGGCTCCATTGGTTGGTCCATTTGTCTAGAAAAATGAGTTCTTAAAAATACATCAAATTAACCGTTAATCGAATCGGAATTCCTAATCGAAAATTTTAGTCCATTACATCTTCTTTTTGACATGCTATTGATGAGAGCCATTCTCTTTGAAGAGTGTGAATTAAAAGCCAACGTTGTTCACTTCTTTTGACTAACGCGGTCATGGAAGACCAACCCCTCCTTAAGTTACGCCGTTAAGTTAGTTTCTTATGTTCAATATGGGCTGTCGTCTAACCTGGTCTCCTTTTTATAGTAGTCCACCACCCATGGGCTTGTTTCCTCGTCGGCCCCTTTCCCCTGACTCCTCCTCCTTTAATTCCCGTCCACTCTCCCCTCGACCTCCCTCCCTCGTGCCCTTACATCCCTCCCCCCCTCCCCGTCGTCCTCCTCACCCCCTCCGCACCATCCCCACGCCCTCACCAACGTCGTCTTCTTTCTCTCAGCCTCCCTTAACAAAGAGGTCGGCCTGATGAATTACCCCATTCGCATAGGTCGTAAAGTGTGTGCGGGGAAGGCGGGGTGGGGCAGGAGGTGGGGAGATGAGAATGGCGGGGGATGAGAAGGGAATATAAGGTGGAAAGTTGGCGTCGGTGGCGGTGGGCCGGGAGAGTGGTTCGAGGGTTTTTTTAGAGGATGGCCGGTTCACTAGAGAGAGCGAAGAGGGAAGGAGGGATGAGTGCTTGGAGGAAAACGTGTTGGAGAGTGAAGGGTGGAGCGTTTGCTTCCCATCCTGAAGGATAGGATTCTAAACCTGGTAGTGATGGAGAATTTTTCTAAGAAATCCAGATCCTTACTTATACTTGCTGTGAAGAACACTTATAGCTCAGAGCTACGCCCATGGGATAAGTTCCATTACTGTGAATCTATCGGCATTTTTCTTTTAGAGTCGATGTCCATTTTCTTTCGTGCCTTGGTATCTTTACTTAAAGTTCCTACTAGTACCAATCTACTCACCTACCTTTAATGTATTAAAAAACTCTCAGCTTCCACATGCCTCAATTAATTGCTATTTCTAATCGTAATATATTTTATGAAGTGATATCAGTGGTACAATAGAGGAGAGCTCAAAAACTTGCTATACTATGATTGGCTTCAAAGCTATATAAGAATATAATATTTTATCACCGTCTCGTATCTATGGAACTAGCAAAATCGGCTAGAAAATTGGAATGCTTTTTCGAGCATATAAAGACAAAAATTGTCTTACTACTATTCGGTCAAGATATCAAGGTACTTATCTGCAAAAATATATCAATATCTGTTCTTTTTCTCTTCGAAAAATACCTTTTTAATCCGTTTCGTTCATTATAGATTTTACATTTACATTCCTTGTCACACGCCTTTGAGGTGCCTCTCAGGGTAGTATTTAGACCCAGATGGAGATGAAGAGAAAGTGGTCGGGCGGAGGTGGAGAATGGCGCTTGGGTTTGTAGGATGGATAGGAGGGCACGAATGGATTGCCTCTTGCCTCGAGGAGCAAAAAATTGTAATGCTGAGCAGTGTAAGGGCTTCGCCAGAAATCCGAGTGGAAGATAGTGGGGAGGCCTGTTAGGGGCTGTGCTTATAAACCCTTATAAACAACGGGAGGAATTGTTGTTGGTGGGAACGGGGGAACGGATGCCTGCGCCGCAGAGGGCGAAGAATTAGATTGCTTTAGCCAGTGGTATCGGACGGCACATGGTTTACCGCCGGAGGTAAAGGGTTAGAAGACTTGAGAGCTCTGAGGATGAGGTTAGGGACTCAGGGCGAAGGCAAGAATTTCTGCTGATAAATTAGGCTCCAAACACATTAGCCTAACTCAACTCAAGTACGAAGTCCGTCTTTTATTTTGCTAAGAGTAGCATTAGCATTAATTTTGAGATACAATGACCCTTATAAAATAGGTGATTTGTTAAGTGACTGCTATGGCTATGGCAATATTAAATTTCCCAGCTAAATTGTTAAAATAATTGTATGCATAATTTTTTCTTGTTTATCAAACAAAATTCCTTTTTAGTCAGTAAAGATTTTTCATTTAATCAGAACTTAAGACAATAGGTATGAAATGCTTGTTACTCTATATTCACGTTTTCTAATTTTATAACGCGAGAATACCCTTTTTATAGAGAATAGCCCTTTTTCCTTAATGATTGGATTCTTAATTTGGAATGTATTGACGTCAAATATGCTATCTCTGTTTTTTCCTAACTAAGCTCTTTTTCAAAGATTTTTTTCTGTCTAGATCTCTTTATCTTTCCTCTTACACTATCTACCCCCTACTCCCGGCATTGGAAAGGCGAGTCTAATTTTATGCTTTTCTCTGAAGAAGACGTTCTTGCAACATCCTAGTTATGAAATGATGATTTTTTTTCTTTAAATATGTCTGTCCATAGCGCCTTCTTAGTCTAAATTTTTCCTCTCACAATTACATTGCGGTGTCTTTGTGCAATATTCACATACCTACTCCTGACGCTGTAACAAACTGCTTTTTCTATGACTGTTCTTATTTTTTATTGCAGTTTATTCTGCCGATTTATGATGTTTTTCCTCCCATAAAATACTCCTTGGTTTTAGCTCATTTCGTTTACACATTTATCTTGGCTCTGTTTTCTCCGAGCAATAACTATAAATGATACAATTTCAGCGATTTTTATTCTTTCATTGCAAAATGCTTCTTTATTCCTCTGCTTCTTTTTATTGCTGGGTATAACATATTGAACATTGGCAATAAATGGATTTATCTCTGGCTATTTATGTTTTTTTTACGTTCAATTGTCTTGGTTTTCCTTAGGATATTAGTATTTCAGCGTCATAAAGTATTCCAAGTCAAAACAAAAGATTATTGGAAGATGGATAAGCGCACATAATTTGATATTTCTGTTTCCTAGTCCCTTTCAAATAAGTCGCCAACATTTTTTCAAATATGACCATTTTATACAAGTACTATTACCTAAAAATCAGGGTTTCTAAACTATTTCCTAATTAACGTCTAGAGTTAGTTAAGATGATAGCGGGCCATTAATGGATCGGCTGATGGTCAAAAGTTTGATGACCATTTAAGGATTTTGTATGGCTAATTAAGTAATGTATTACATAGCCCAAGTGCTCAATATTTTATTGGCACCGATAAAGTTTTCACTTGCAATAGCACAGTAATGTAGGAATTATGATAAATTCTTCTAGAGTTTCCTTTTATTGTTTTGAGCATACATAATTCGGACTTACGACTGAAAAAACGGGAGCACGGTATTAAATAGTGAGTCGATTATACGTTTTGACACTTCACACATGTGCTTAGAGACTAGTAAATTACTGCAAAAAGGCAAATATATAAAAAATTCTACCTCTAATGGATAATAAATTGATAAGTTACTGTGAACTGGCGGCTGAAGATGTGAAAAATGTAAATATTGAGCACGGTGAATAAGATCTTGAATTTAACGCTATCCTTCCAAGGTTTTGAGGCCCTGGATGAAAATCTCACTGCTTTTTAGGTGGTCTCGTCCCTATGTTCCGAAATTGCCATTTTTCAATCGTTTTGGAAGACGATTCTCTCATCATCTTCAATAATGCTGGAATCCAATGCTATTCCTTCATCTTATCGGTCTTACTAGCTATTTGTGATCGAGTAGGGTGGTCACTGATTGGCTATCCACCAATTTTCCCACCCATCATCTCACATGGCACGTTTTTTGGACACTATTTGATTTTATGTATAAATTAGTATAACAAGTTAAATTTTTTTTCTTTTTTTTTGGAAAGTCATCTTAGGTTAAGAATAAGAGCTGTATCCTCAGAGGGCACAGCAGAAATAGCGAGATGGGCCTTCTTTTTTTCCTCCCAGCATGCTGATAGCCTACGTCCCCTCTTGAGCTCCCCGGGCTTATTTCACACTATAATGCTCCCCTTGGTCTTGCCTTTATTCACCCTCCCCCAACCAGCCTTCCTCTCCTTTACCTCCACATCATTATTCCTCTTTGGCCGTGTTACCGGTGTCCCTCTTTCTTTTTCCTTAAACTATTCATCCACCAGGGACCTCCGAGCCACTCCTGGCCGCACCACTTATTCCCCTTGCTCTGTACGACCAACAACGTTGTACACTCTAATGTATGTCCCTCGTCGCTGAAAAAAACACTCCTCCAATTCCCATCTCATTTCCCCGAGCGAAACGTCCCTTCTCGATTCCCAACCACCTGCGTTTTTTGTTCGCTTCTTAAAACCATTCTCTTTTTAAACCATATGCGATCGTTTCCCTTTACTTATTCCTCGCAATACCGTTTGTTATTCTCGCCATGTTGCCCCGCAACCTTTGCTCCTCCCTTCCTCTGATCTCCCACTACGCCTCCTTCTTCTTGAGGGCTCGCATATCCTCTATCTCCTCCTACGGCACATCCTTTTAACTTCCCGCTTTCTCGCCGTTAGCCCCGCCTTCCCGTGGAATGTCTCCACAATAACACGCCGCGTTAGACCGGCGTTACTTTCCATGAATACTTAATTTTCTTATGCAAATCCGAGACCGACGAAAACACTTCATTCTTTTAGCCACCTTCCTTATTCATTTATTTTTGCCGTCCTTTTCCCTCGTGCCCTAAACTAACCACTCCTCTCATCCTAGCTACCCATTTTGGGTGTTTCCCTTATTTCCTTCGAGAAGATTTTTTACGCTGTGCACGCCTACCGCTGACTCTTTCATCAGCCACGTTTCATTACCCCCCGTCGGTCTTCCAAGCATTTGGATGCCATGATGAGAATTTTTTTTCTCTAATATTATCACTGCAAATGTTTTCACAATTTGGTGGACAATCATGTTTCGTTGATTTCCTGCTGGAGGTATATCAATAAAACATTTTTTATATGATATGTCACGCTCCGATTTCATCTGAAAGCTATCCTTTCCGTTCATTTCTTCTCTTTTCTCGCCTTTTAGTTATAACGTCAGTGATTTTTCACCTCATTTCCGTAAATCGTCATTTTTCTCATATCACCTTTGTCTTCTCCCCCGTCCCGTAGCTTTAGCTCCTTTCCCTCCATAATCTCGCTTTCCCGCCGGCCCTTCACCCTCTCTGCCGATTCCATCCATTATCAAACTCCACGTGCCATATTTCCCACCTTCCTCTTTCCCCCTTAAAACTACCCTTTCCTCGTTCCCGTCTCGCCACCAATAACCCTACTTCTCCCTTCCTTCTTCCCACCAGCATTACCTGCCACCTGCTCGATCTCCTTACTCAACGAAGCCTTGGAGTGTTAAGAATATGTCAGAGCAACACCACGCCTCTCTGTTCTTCTCCATGAGTTATTGCAGCAATCTTAAGTTTTGATATCTCCTCCAAGCGCGGCGTACCAAACGCTTCTCGTCAGCTGGGGTATGCTAGATCTTGGCGATGGAAATTGCTTTTTTCTAACAGTGGGTTGGTATAGGTTCTGGCGATTTTTGAGGCGGCGAATTTGTTTTACATCCAAGCTTTTTTTATCGGGTGGAAACAGAGTGGTCCAAAGCTCGTCAAAGCCTTGTGGAAATTTGGTATCAGAAATTAACGGAAAAATATATTGAGTAGTCAAGTTCTCCATTCATTAAACTTGGCTGAATTTGTAATTAACGACTTTTAATTTCCCAGAACTAAGTGTTAAAATCATTACTTAATTTGATAATTGTAATTTAATTGCTAACTATAATGCTCTGCAGGTAAAAAAAACTGGCATCAGCCTGGGTGTAGAAACAACGTTAATTAATAATTTTTTGTCAGTATTATGTGTGGAAAAACTTTTAACAATTTACCTTAAAAACTACTTTAGAAATATTAAAACATTCCTGGATTTTCTGAAATGTTCTTTATTTCTATTCTATTCTTTTTGCCTCTGACAAGGTATTTATTTTTAATGCTCACAATATTCGACTTCTTCAGCGCTTTTTCATTAAGAATCTTCCAAACTTGAAAATTATGATGCCTATATAGATGAAATTTCATATGGGTTACTCATTCCAAGAATAAATGGTAATATATTTTAATAACTAATTGGAAATTTTTGAACCATCATTATATATAAAAATGTTTAAAACAAAAAACCGTTTCTAAGGATTCAGATTCTCCGAGGAGAAAAATTATTCAATTACAATATACTCTTAAAAAGGAAAGCGTTTCCATTATAGCTTCACTTATTCGTTATCCATGTTGATTGTTAAAAGTTAATGCTAGTGAAAAACCCCTTTATGATTCCACACTAGTGGGTAAAAGGGCTATAACTGCTCGGAAAAAAATTCAGATTTTCTGTACACTCTTAAAGAAATCCTCCTTGAACTCTAAATAATTCTAGATCTTTGCAATTACAGGTTATCGGAATGCTGCTGGAGAGATTAATCATTAAGTCTCCAAATTGAGTTATTTTTGTTTCATCTGAATATATAATACCACACTCAAAAGATTCATATTCAGTCGCTGCTGATAGCATGCTTTATAAATATCTATTTTGATTGCTAATTCGATCACAAATTAACGCAGATTTAATTATTGTAATCCATTCCACACCAATATTGCTCCAAAACTAAAGTTCTGCATTACCCTTCAAAAGAAAAATTGGCATTTAATTGAAAATGAGATCTGGAAAGTAATTTATTTATTCTTAAAGTTATTTGTCTAATTTTACGAAATTTACCATTGACGTTTGTTGGATTTGATATTTGGGGAGGCGAACAACGGCTAAGGTCATTTGCGCCATATGGGATAGGTAAGGGAGGTAGGGTGGATGGAAACCCGGTGTCGGTATTAGCCTGCTCTTAACGAAAGGCGCCAAGGGGACCACGGTTTAACGTCTCATCCGACTGACGGAGTACTGCACTTAAGCGCCCTCCACAAGGTACTCAAACAGAGATCGGGCTTCCTTTGAAAAATATCCTCTTCTGCATGGATTTGAAACCTGGCAGTCCGTATGGTTAGCCAGTACTCTACCCACCACACCAACTCCATCCCCATTTACGTTTGTTAAAGATAGGAAAGTACAGATGCAAGTGCTCGCCAATTGAGGTTTCGAGCAATTAATGTGGGTCAGTAATCAAGGCTAATCACTAATGGATGATTTTCATATGTATTTCTTACATATGATCACATACATACATATATAAGTCACAAATGTGGCAGTGGCTGGAATAAAGCAGTTGCACTAATCTTTATTGGAAAAACAGCAGATTACTTTGTTGACAGTCTCCTCACGTGAATCATAAATATCTCATTCATGAAATAAATTTGGCGAATGAAATGATATCTTTCAAAGATAATGTGCAATCTCAGGAAATTATTGAAATTTATATAACTTTAGTACAACTGCGCATGGACATTGAATGAATTTTTTAAATAGCATAATTTTGAAATAATCAGATATCACTCAGTTATTCACAATGTGGCCTTCACTTTTTGCAGCACCAATGAAATCAGAAAAATTTATTATTAAATATATTCAGACTGATCCTATCCTTTTTGTTTTCTCCCTTATAATAAAACTTAGAGCGCCATCTGTTAGCAAAAAATTAAATATCAGTTGCGGAATCCCGCTGTTTGTGTCAGTTTATATCCAGCAAATGACACATTAGACAGAATCTTGGGATTCGGGATTGCAATATCCTTAACTTTTTAATATAGCATTTAGAAGTCACTTCACGATTTGGAAAGAATCTTGTGTAAAAATTGAAGAGTAGCTGAACTTCCATGGTACTTTTTCATTAAAATGAACATATTGATGGATAATTCAGAATGTAGGCTTTTAAATTTTAAGTGCATCCTTTTGGTTAAAATTATATTTCAAATATGGAAGTATCTCCAGCCTAATACGAGGCCAAGATATCATGAAAACCTTTTGATGAAGGTGGAAATCATTTCCTCTAATTTTGGAAATTCTCTGAATAAAAATCAACTCTCGAAGAAATTTTGATTGTCTTGAATGAAGGATAGACTTTTAATTCATTTAAAATCTAATTCTTTAAAACTGAGACATTCTTTTCATCACCCGGGGTAGATGGCCAGTTACCTTGAATAGAAACCTGAACAGGAACTCAACTAATCCGATGTTCATCCATCTATCCTCAAGACATTTGTTCTACCGTGAAAGTGGGAGTTGTCATTAGAGCGAGACGTTTGACAAGGCGAAAGGCCTTCTATCCTGCCTTCCCAACGGACGGTGTCGCCCTCTGGAGCAGGAACAAGCGGCCATTCGCCGCCAGTCAAGGTTGCCACCTTCTCATCTGCCTTTTTTCCTATCGAGAATGCTCCCTCTCCGGCCGTAGACCAAGATGAGAAGTTTAAAGGTCAGATCGCATCACTTAAGTAAGTTTTCGGTGGAGGAGAGAGAGGACGGATACACCAAATTATCCCCGGTTTATAACCTTCATTTCAAGGAAATACTCTCAGAACTGACTGGTTTCCCGGACCACGATCTCCGTAAAAGAGATATTTTGAATGTGGGCAGAATATTACGAAAACTGAATCTCAGCTTTATGCTTACGAATTCTAGATTAGATAGCGATATTTATACGACTTACTTGCCTTACGAGTAACATAAATGAATCATTTATTATACCAAACTTTACTTTCGCATTAAAACTTTTACAATTTATATGCTAGAATGACAATGACGCATTGGCCTGTGGCATTGGCTTGTTTCACTCTTCAAAAACTCTCTTATGATTAATTATTTTTAGTAAAGTAAGCCGAAGCCCAATTTATACTTATATTTCGTGAGTATTGGATTATTTTAATTGTATTTTGCATTAAAAATCATCAATGTATCATTTGCACGTACTTTTTATAATCTCAAACATTTTGTACTATTCTGTAGATTTTGTTGGATACTGGCGTTTAACCGTCCCTCTTTTCAGGAGATGCCTTCTGTAAACAGATATTCCTATTGTATGGATTCTAAAAACTTCTGTTAAAATACAAGCAGCATAAAGACGCATTGGGGGGCGACTGCAAGTAGCATATACATAGAGCCTGTATACGCATATGTACTTACTGGACATGAGTGCCGCTGTAGCTTTCTGAACTATTCATGAAAAAATGAACAACCTTACTAAAATTATCTTCTAAAATTCCAATCATAGTGTCGAACGATCAGAGACAGCTGAATGAGAATGAGACTACTTTTTAAGGTTAATTCAATATAAAGAATTGTAATAGAGTTTGATCAAGCACCATGTAACTGATCGTTTCAACGATACTAAGGTCAAGCTGAGTGCACTGCCTAGACACGGATGCAACGCAGAAAATAAGGTGTGTCACATCATATCTTACCCCCAATCAATGCTCCTCTAAATGATTTTTTTCGATTCTGTTAGTTAAGCAAGATTTTAATGCTCAAAAACAGTGGTGACGGATACAAAAGATGAAATAAACTTGTTACATTAAAATAAAAAAACGATATAGTTACAAACACACGCTATTGGGCAATTTATCTGAGAGAAATTTATCCGATGGATCGAAACCGGCAAGGATATTGCAAGAAAGCTCAAAGGGTTGTTTATCTTTAAAAAAAGAAAGAGTAATATCCGGGAGAGCCATTAAAGCATAAATCCAATAGCACTCCACATGAAAGTATGAATGCCTCGATCAGCCAATGTGCGAATGAATAAATTATTCTCAAATGAAATCCATACCTCTCTGTAATCGTTTTCAGTGTATTCCGCACTTATCATTTTTTATCAGTTCAAATCCTCTCTAGAAAAATTGCTTTTTCTGCTCATTCTTCAGGCTTGGATCCCACCCTATCTTCTCTATCGCCTTACCGGCGAAAGAAAAAAGAAACCTTTTACCCAGATGTCCTGATCCCACCTCTTTCTTAATTTCTTCATCCTCTATCATTTCCTCTCTCCCTGTTATCTCTTTATCTTCATTTCTTCTTATTTTCTCTCTCTCTTTCTCCCTTCTCTATCTTACGGCCGAGTCCACACTCCCATTCTCAGTTTCAGCGTATTACTGCGTACCATTCGTCCTGAATAACGACATCATTTGGTCCTTTTCCAGCTTGTTGTTCTCCTGCCCTCAATTGGGACATCCTCTTTTCGCCAGCCGCCTCTTCGCCACTTTCCTCGCCTCCTTTCCGTCTTCCCCCACCAACCACTCCCTCCCTACCTCTCTTCTTCTTCATTTTGCCACGTCCCCTCAACCCTCTCCTTTTAATTTCTTTCCCTCCTCGTCCTCCCATTTCCCCAATTCATTTCATTGCCACCTTACATTGGTTGATGGCCTTCTTGATTTCCTGGTATAACAGCGCGAAAATCGTTTACAGTTGATGAAAATTCCGGACAAAATTGACTGTCTAAGTTGCGTTGGAAAATTCAACCTTTCTTTCGGAGAGTAAAATTAGTACCTTGTGTGAAGTAATTCGTGCTTTTAGCTATAAGCCGAAAGGTTAGTTTATGCTAATGAAATAATTTCTCATATTTGTTGAAGCATTCAGCAGAAGTTAATAGCTAAAAAAATACTGGCAACTGTTGCTCTATGCTGAATTTGTAATCACGTTAACAAAGTATGTCTGTTCAGCTTATTGGTAAAATCTTATTTGGTACAAATATTGGTAAAATCTTAATTGAGCAGTGTTTTGCTTCTGTAATTCGAAACAAAGCCTATAATTTTGATTTAATTGAAGGGCACAGCGGTTAAAGTATCGACTTCCTTAAGATTTAAGCAATGAAGTATGATAAAACATTAGTTTTTAACGACTTGAGTGCATATTTTTATAACAAATTTCGTATCTTTGTCTTCACAGTGGCGAAAAAGAAAAAAGTGAGAGTGAGTTTTTTGTAATAGTATTATCTAATGAACGCATTTTATACAGGCATCCAGGAGTCAAGAACCGTTCTTTTTGATATTAGTTTCCTTTGCTATCTTAATCTATCTCCCAGAACAAATGTAATTATTAAACTTTACGACTTTCCGTATAATAAATGCATATTTTTACGAAAACTTCAAGAGAATTTGGTTTAGAGAATCGGCTTTTTTTAGTTATTTCCGACATTCTCCGAAAGGTCTACTCCCAGGGGTTATTTTATAAAACTTGCACCGTTTTCCATGTAAAAATGGTGGTCTACATTGGTCAATTATCGCGCTGTTTTTTTTATTTCTACCCATGAATTATGAATGATTCCAATGTAGTTTTCTGTTAATGTTTCTCGATCAACATGGATCTGTTAGGGTACAATATTATAAACCCAAAGTATTATGTTGATGAGATTTTTTCTCTAGAAGTTTGTGTATTTGTTGAAGTTATGTGTAAATTATTCGGAAAGTGTTATTCTCAACACATTTTTGCCGAAATGAAATAAGACACAAGTATCTGTTGAGCATTGGCGATGCATTACACTGGCATCACAATTTATCTCCTTATATATTTTTGACGGTATAAAAAATAATTTTCCAACCTCTGCAATGCCAAAATAAATTATTAAGCTAAATATCAGAAAAATGATGAAAGTAATTTTATTGTTTTCATGAGACTCCTCTATCCACGTTCGATATTCTTTGCTACCCCCCGCCCCGAGTATAAATACCCTTTGCTCTACTTTATTTAGGGTTGCAAGCTAATATAAAGCCTTCTCGTTTGTGAAAAATGTGCATATTTTATTAGACCTTCATAAAAAGGGCTAGACGATTCTTTACCGTTGTTTTATTATTTGTTCAGTCAAAGGACGAAATATTTATTTTAGATGTATACATACGTAGTGTTCTCGAACTCTATTAATAGTAACTTTTAGCATTGATTTGAATAAGTTGATTTTTATTCGTCAAAATCAAGTTGTGAATTAGGTTTTAGCGCGTAGGCGCAATTAGACAGCGTATAGCGCACAGGCGTCATAAACTTCAACACCCTTCAATATCCATGGAAAATTCCTCTAAGCTTCCCGTTATGAAGATACGTACATAATTTACAAAGCCCCAAAATGCGACTCAAAATGACAGAGAGACTAAATAGGCCGAGCCCTTAGCTGCACTGCGATCTGCCGTACTCTCGCGAACGTCGCGTATAATTGCTATAGTTTGGGTAAAGCATCGAATTTCGTGGAGCTTAAGAGAAACCACTCCTAAGGGAAACTCAGTGGGTCAAGGGAGGTATGTCATTAGAGATTTGAACAACTGCCGTTTATCGTGCAGCAGTTTGCTTCAGCTCATGAATTAGTTATGGAGGAATGCATGCATAGTTTTACCCAGGAAAAATTAGACCAGTTACTTTCGAATATAAATCACCGATAATTTCTCCTGTACTTTGGTCAATATTAACATTTTTTTTATTTATATAGGTACTCAAAATACTTTGAACGTAGCGTTAGGTATTGGTACACAATAAAATAACCTGAGCCAATGTGGCGTAATTATTTCAAATATTAACGGTTCTTGAAACTATCTATCCTGAATTTGAAGTTTTGCAAACCTGAAATTTTAATTTTTTCCCATTTTGGAACGATTGAACAGTATGCTTACCACTAAAATTTTCCGTGAAGGCTTCCGTGGAGTTTTTTTTATGAAGAGAATGGTTTCTCGGGTCTCCTTCCACGTTTATTCATTTTTCATGGACAATATTTCGCCAGCGTTCCAGGTGGCGAAATATTGTCCATGAATTTAGTCCATAATTTCCCTGCTTTTTTCTCTGTAATTTCATTTTTTGGTTTACTAAGAATAAGTGCCCAAGAAAATTGGCATTTACTCCGAGATAGCCCTACATTTCCGAAAAACTTGAACTCTGCGAAGTTTTTGTTAATTACAAATTTACATCCTCGGGTTGCTGAATTACTTGTTCTGGTAAATCAAATTTAGCTACTAGAAACTTAGTCACATAGTTTAACAGAAATTACAACAGTCTTTCCGATGCTCTTAGATTTATACATTGATTTTTATATTTTTAAAATGAAAAATCTGACATATCTTACTCTAAGTTAATATGAATATGTTAATTCAATAACATCTTGAATCACCCATAACTTTGCCATAAAGGAGCTGGTTGAGTTGACCAGACGCTGAAAAACCGAATGAAACGACCAACGATCCAAGTGAGACTAAGTATAGCAAGAAACCAAATGCATTAATAAACAAGACTATTGGTTAATTCGAATATCCCTGCTTTTTTATCAGCACTTGTAGGAAAATATATATAATCACAATGGGGTTTCTATCCCCATTTATACGTTCTAAGTTTATTCTCCTGGGATAACTTTTCCAGCATGACTTTCATTTGGAAAACTTATTCTGAATGTCTCACTCACTCAGCTCTATCGGAATATGCATATTTTCTTTCCAAGCGAAATTTTATCGGCTATTTTCTCTATCCTACGTAATATTCAAAAGAGGTATCATAAAATAATATTAGCAATCGCGAAGAGCATGAGGAGCTTTTTAGTATGAAAACTCATTTTTTGTATAGCGGATGGAAAAAATCTCCATATGCAAGTACCTTTTTGTACGAGGACTCAGAATTGGAATTAAAATGTTCTCCTCAGCAGTTCTATTCATCGTATATCTCCCTTGCAATACCTTTTCTCTGTAACTGCTACGTTGGAAATTACCTTTCCATAAGGGGCCATATAGTCACGAAGCGATTATATGCGTCTGCGAGTGTAACTGATCCGGAGTAAAGACGCCAGTCTCAAAACCCCTTTCCCCCGGGCAAATCCAGTTTTGGCGGTAGACACGCTCTCCTCAGATCCCGCCCATCCCTCGTACCTCCCCGCAAAACCGCACATTCTCAGTGCACCTTAAACCCTCCGTGCTTCTGATGTCTTCTCTCCTTACCCGAGCCGTTTGACCACTTATCCTCCCCGTCTTATTCCACGTCTTCACCGCACTCGTCGCCTAGACCGCATCCCCCGCACCCTGGGACTTGCCAGTCGGTATAGCCCTCCAGATTGCCCCTGCACCTCGCATCGTCCGTCTCTCCATCTACACCTCCCCGGAGCACAGTGTGGCCACCGAAGTGGCTTATTCTCAATGACCCTACTCCGCATATCACTCTCGTCTTCTTCTTCGTCTCTTCCGCCATCCAACCATCAGCGGGCTTTCTTATCAGTTGCACAACACCCAGAAGGGAGAAATTGCAACCCCTCGTCGGGCATTCTACCTTGATGAAATCTTGCGAAAGGAAATTTTCTCTCGTGTTATAATGAGTGCAACACAGATCTCACTTTTAAATCTATATTAGATGGATGGGGAACTATTTATACTAACTTCAGGCTCTATGGTTTACCGTAAGCTTGAATTTTATTTAAGGAGACACAGAACATGATAAACTATCGTTATGGTTTTCTTTCGTTTCCTGCGACCATTATCCTTTTACGCTAAAATCTACACACCACCCTGTGATCCACCGCATGGGCGTGTGGTAGGGGGTGTTAGGACACAAGCCACGTAAAGCTGTAAGGGATAAGGTTTTGGAAGGAAGAATGATGAATTGTATCATGGGAGTGCATTGAGTGGAGCTCAGTTTTTATAGTGGTCGCATAATGTGCGTGGAAAGAACAAAATTTTTAAACTATCTGCTTGGAAATGTATCTCTCTTATATTATCGCTTAAATCGGACCTAGAGATGTAGTGGCGTCAAAATGATATTCTCCTTGTCACTCTAAAATACATCTGTTCTGAATTTCTCAAGGAAACTAAGCCTAGTGTGTCGCCTCCGAGTCTCCACTGGCTCCCAACCTAATCCCTCTAAAAGCTGTGAAACACCATATGCTCGCTCGTTGCAGTATTTAAAGTAAGCTGCTTTTATTTGAATCTTCTTTATTTTTATTTAAATTTATTTGTACAGGGTCCTAGGATCTTTCTATTATACGCCTGATGAATCTTCATTTCTGTTATATCCTTTCGCATGTATTTTGCATGCGTGATTCTCGCAATATATCTAAAGTTATTTCAAGGATATTAGGCTTTATCTGAAGACTTTGTCTAATCCTTCCTTCCGTCATGCCAGATTTTTATCAAATATTTTTAAGCTTTTACTACCAGTGTCAATATTTTTAGTTTACTCCATATAAATGGTAGCTATAAATATGGCTAATTGCAGTGGATATCTGTTGCGGCGCTTTTTAAAAAATGCAGGTGTACTGCAAATTTTACTCTAAAGGCCCATCTTCCTCTTGCCCTTCCAAACTTCTCGTTCCCCGCAACAATTCATTATCCCCTCTTCCACCCAGTTTTCCTCCTTGGGGCCAAGGATGCGTCACTCCAACCACCCTTTCAACCTTTCGCTACTCTGCCGTCCGGGGTGTCTTCTCCTTATCCTGGTATTTCGGGGGTCGTTGCATCAGCATTTAAGTTTATCTCCCAACTACATCGAAGTAGAGCATGGAACTGTACGTTTCCCTGTATGCACGTCACCCGTAGAGCACATATATATCCTCGGTATTCGTACCTCCCCGCTCTTTACGTGTTTTTGAGGGAACTTCGCATCCTTCTCTCTCACACATGCACAGTTAATGTGAATGCACGTGGTATCTCACGCATGCATAGGAATGCAAACCCCTGCCTCATTTGATAGGTGCTCGAGAGGTGAAAGGGAGACTCCTGGAATAACTTTTCCAACCTTATTGTGATTTCTTTACTCTTTTTGAAAACTAATTCTGAATGTATCTCTCACTCAGCTCTGTCAAAATATCTATATTTGATTCAAAACGATATTTTACCATAAAGCAATTTTCTCTATCGCATATTATCTTCAAAGGAGTTACCACAAAATATTGATAATATCAAAGAGCGTGAGGATTTTTTTTAGTATAAAAACTCATTTCTTGTATCACGGGAGGAAATTCCTCCTTCTGCTAGTAGCTTTTCGTGTGTAGACTTGGATTTGTAATGAAAATGTTCTCCTGAACAGTTCTATTCACCGTATAACTCCCTAGCCACACCTTCTCTGTTCTCCTCTGTCACTGCTACGTAATAATAGGGAAAAAATTAATACCTCTACGAAACCGTGATGGTTCATTTCAAAAGAGATTTTATTGCGTCGGGAAAAGGAATTTTATCCGTTTATATATATCACTGTATGGTCTGTGAAAAGATATAATATGCGTAAATGATCTCCTCAATATAGAATAATCGTTTATTTTACTCTGGGACAGGTCCCTCAGAGCAAGAATACAAAAAAAATATAAAATAGTATAGCAGCGAGGTAATGACAAATAAACATATTATTTAATTCAAATCAAATAATAAATAGAGATTAATAATCTACAATGTATAAAAAAAGACAAAAACAGCTACTCTCATTGGAAACGATAATTTTACATGTTTAACAGTTGAACTCGGAGATAGGTAAAAATACAATCAATATATAAATATGAGGTACAGGAAATAAAAAAACATAAACAGACCATGAGGAAAAAAAATAATTTTTGTCTAATAATAAAATAAATATAATTATAATAATAAAAAAATAAAATTGGCAATGCGAACTGAGTTCTGACCAAGCTAAAGTATTCAGGATAACATTCATTTAACAAAATTTCATAAAATTTGGATTTAAAAATTTCCATCGAGCGAGATTTCCTCACATCAATTGGAATGAAATACCGAAGTTGTGAGGCGGCAACGACAAATGACTTATGAAATGTAGTAGTTCGGTGAGTCGGAAATTGAAGGTTACTTGGCTATGTTCTAGTAACCCTATTATGATAGGAAGTTCTTTTAGAAAGCATATCAATTAGGTATGACGGTTCATTAGTGCCAAAGATAGAGAAAAGAAAGGTTCCAAGCAGGTATTTGCGACGGGATATGGTATTCAACCAGCCATGTTTCATGTAATAGGGGTGAGGTGCTCTTTTTTACGAATATTAAAAATATATCAAACGCTCAACTTTAGGAAACGCTGTAGTTAGATGTTCAGCTCTGCCGTTAAATCATTATATACAAGAAAACAGTAATCAAAATTAGGAAATATTAATGATTTGACGAGCAGTTGTCGAGTATATAATGACAGCAGATTTTCATGCACCTTAAGTTGATAAAGCGTACTTTTATTCTTATTTGGAATATTTACAATATGGTTGTTCCACGACAAGTTGTCATTGAGGGTTACCTAGATTGCGCTCAGTTTTGGAATATGGCAGCTTATTATCCCCGACTTTGATTTTGGTAATAATGTTAAGGTCAAATTTATTTATTATTTTGGAGCTCCCGAGTAGGATAGCTTGAGTTTTGCTACTGTTCAGAAGAAGGAAATTATCATCAGCCCAATCCACAATAGCAGAGACGTCTTGATTTACCCTAGAAATCACATCACAAAGTTCATGCGGATAGCCGTGACAGTATATTTGAAGATCGTCTGCGTACAGCAAGTGCTGGCAGTTTACTATGCATTGCGGAAGGTCAAGAACGAAAAGGGAGAATAATAGTGGGCCAAGGACGGCATATGAGGGAGATTGAGACTAAGTAGACGCCCACGAAACTGATATAATATTACAAAAGGATAATAATGAGACACTGAACTAAGACTTTGCATCTAAAAATCTATTCAAAGTCTACTAAAGTACAGTACAGTACCCTCCGTCACCCTGTAGGGAAATCTCGTTTGTCAAATACGATACCTTTACTCGTCGTGAAGCGATAACTTAGGTCGAGGGAGTGAGTCTTCATTCTTTTAGTACTGCAATAAACTGTGCACTGAATAAAATTTCAAAAATCCGTCTTAACGTCAAACTTTCCCTTTAATATCGACACTTGAGCATCTTATGGATTTACTACCCCGATACTATTTTTGGAAAATCTATCCCATAAAATTCTTTATCTCCACGGCTTGTCTTATTTCCATAATTCTGGTGCCTTGAAGGGGCTCAAAAACTCATTCTAGCGTGCAATAAACTGATTTAATGATGCATTTGCATCCTATTTTTCTTTAAAAAATGTTCGAGCGTAACTTCTCTCCGGATTTCAGCATTTAAAAAACTGGAACTTTTATGCAGTTTTCTCTTAAATGCCTTTAGCGCATCCATGTTTCATTGGAAGTTCTTCATTAAATCTTGAGCACAGGAAAGTCTTTTGGGAGTTACATTCTCCCTGGTAAGGGACTGGTACTTTACTCATGATCCATATAATTTTCTTTAATAGTATACCCTTCCCTAGATTTTTTGACTAATTCTTCGCTATTTTCACAATTCAAATGTTTGTATAGTATCTATTTTACGCTAATATCTTCTGTTTTACGCTAATATCTTCTGTTTTACGCTAAGATCTTTCTGACTGCCAATCGACTATCAAAACGCATAAGGTCCTGGATGCCAGCAGCAATTTTTTCAGTCCCCAGAGTTACTAGATAGTACGCTACCAGTCTCATTACTCATCATTGATGTCCTCACCTTGCCGGTTGATGGTACATTAACCTCCTCGGTCCTGGCGTATTGTATACAATACACAGACGTTTAAATTTTTTCCCGCTCGACAACGCAAAATATTGGCAACGCCACAAGTTCAGCACTTGCTGATAAGTGGCAGCATTATTAAAAAGCTAGATTCACAGAATTCGCCCGTCGCATGGCAGAGATATAAACTCTGCAAACCTGGCTTCAAACGCAAAACGTAAGAATGAAGAATTTGCATTTTAATTGATTAAACAACTTTTGAAGTTTATTGCGAAACAATATAATATTACGATATTTTGAATTCTAATATTTCAATTAGCTAATAAATTATCTCATCACATTGAGTTCTCAAAACTTTTTTTCGTGATCTGCATGTAATTACAGCTGTATGATATACAATACATTAGGTCTTTCACCGTGTACTACTACTATTCTCTTTATAGGTCGTATCATTGACACCGATATAGTTGACCTGTTATTTGATTCGGAGCTTGAAGAGCTGTCCGACGACAGTGATGATGACCGTATTCTATTAACCAATCCAAGGCCTATTGAAATTATTTTGATGTTCATTTGCCTGATTTGGTTGAGTCGAACATTTTTTAGATAGTAAGTAATGTAGTTTATTTTATAATTATGAAGCGTAATTCTTCGTTATAATCTACTCTGTACGCAGATTTACAGCCTTTAGATGATGTTTAAGGTTTTTTTATATTTGAAACCTTCGGTATTTTATCTTTACATTTTGGACCATGAAAATTAGTGTAATTATTCATGTAAGCGTTGACAGTTAATTAAAATACAACTAATAATTATTTAAATAATTCATATTTCTAAATTATTATTGAAAATTTGTAACGTTAGATGGTATACTTAGAATATTAGGGTAACTCAGAAAACTCATAAATTTAGTACTTTTATCCAACACTGAAACCCTACGTATTGTATGACTATTATACCATACCTTCCACATCGAAAAAAACAGCCCTTCAAAAAATATTTTTTTTTCAAATAAATGTTGTTTATTAACTTCTATTTAACAAGAATCAATGAAATTTAGACCAAACATAATGCTGGATATGTCTCGAGACTGAGGAGGTTAATTACAGATACATTCAACGGTACATGAGAAATTTCTGAGCCCCTTGTGATTCATGGTTGAAATATTGAGTATAAAAGAGAAAATTTAATGGATTCAGATGAAACTTCATTTGATACACTTGCTTCATAAATGTCAAAAGAAAATTTAACAGTTCGGCACACTCCTAGGTCTATTCTCTTAGCAGAATAATGTTTTGCATAGGTATTTAGCATAAAATAACATAAAACTCTTATTACTCTTCGATGATTATTCTTGATAGTCTACAGAGGTGAATTTATGTTTCTACACTATTTTATGTCAACCCGTAGTTCATAAGGCTATTATCTGTTCAATACAAGTTACTCTTGTGGCCTTATACTTTACGTCATAGTTAGATACTCTATGACCAGTGCCATGGTTTAGCTGGGGCTCAAATTATGGTCGTAAATATGCCACATGTTGAAATCAATCTTTATTTAAATAAATTTTAGTAGCGAAAAAAAATTTCCTTATTTTATCATTAGTAAATAAGTAATTGCCATTTAGACAAACCTGCGTCATAAATAAATAGTAAATAAGTAAATGCCATTTAGACGAACCTGTGTCACAAATGGATTTTTACATCTATTGCTTGTACTGGAAAACATAATTTTCTTTTTTTTTCTTTTTTTTCCTCCAGCTTATTTATATCAGCATCATTTTAATTTGAGAGTACCCTTATGCCCTTATGGCGATCTTTAAATTCATTTGAAGGAATTATTTGTTCCCAACTTTCTGAAACATGATAGTCATTAAATGGAGAAAACATTATACCAGACCTCAGTATTTTCATGCAATATTTTAATTAGTGATGATTACTAGTGGCATGTATCGAGTATTGTCAGATTAGTGATTTATTATTTTCTTGCACCTCAGGAATACATTGTCTTGTATAGAATAAATGTGGAATCCATTTTAAGGACATACTAACTTGTGTGGAAATATTTATGTTTTCTAGTGCAGTAACTAATAACGCTTAGAACATTGAGTCAGTCGCAGTTAAATATGATGCTACTGACTAATGTAAGCCCTCGTGAAATTGCAAACCCCATATGCCCAAACCTAAATCCTTCCATAAAGGACACTTTCACTTCCTTATTTACTCCACGTATAAATACTGCCTTATAAGCAATTTAAGAGGGCATATTATAGCCACTTTAGAAAATGCTGTTAATCTGGTTTCAACATGATGAACGCTATTTTTATATCATTGAATTCCCGTTTATTTCTCTCTTTCATTAATATATACGTAACTTATGGTTCCTACGTCCATAATTTCTACCGGGTAACCGCACTCTATTTTAAGTCCCAAAACCCCTTTCTGTCGCCTCGAAGCCTTTTCCGTTAATAGCCGATAACTTCCTTGAGAGAAAGTCTTCTCAATCTCAGCTCTTTCTTCCCCTAACCCTTTCATTTCCCGTCTCACTCAGCGGAAAAACTTATCCCCATCCAATGTGTCTAACCCATCACCGATCATTCTCTTCCGTTCCATTTTCCACCGCTTTCTTATCCCTATTTTCCTCTCTCTCTCTCTCGATCGGCTAATGCCTTCGCTCCTATCCCCTTTTGTGCATCGTATCTTCCTGTCTCTTCCGGTTGGCCTAGTCACGTCCCTCTGTCCCCTGAGGCTAGTATTCAACGGAATGAGAGGGAATTTGAGGGATTGAATTTAGGACTCCGATAAAAATGGTAAAATTATTCCGAGGCGGAAATGAAATGTCCCTTCTTTAGTAATTTCTCATTCACTCCGTCTCAGAGTTTCTAGATTAGTTACCAGTTCTCAATCTGCCGTGATCATTCATTCAAATATTGACGGAGGATTCTTTAATAAAAATGTGACTTACAACGGAATTATGTTCCTATTATAGTATATGGCATATCTTTTATGTAGTCGTAATTTCAGCTATTGGCTTTATCTTTAAAAAAATAACTTTATCAAAAGATCTATGATAAAAAACTTCTAATGTAGAATAAAAAAATTTTACGGCACTTAGACCCAGCGTCCCCCAGTGGGGGAAATCAATATTTGGTAGCATATAGCATCACTATTAGAAAGAAAAGCAGTAATTTGATATTCTAAACTTAAAGTCAATGTCCTTAACAATACAAGATAGAAAAATAATGGAAGTAGCATAAAAACTGGAATAACAATTTAATACTTATTGATATCAGTGCGAGCAAAACGAGTCCTCTTGGAATCAGCCATGTTGACTTTGACCACTGCCCATGTAACACTGACTTCCAGCAAAATGTACTCTGGAATGGTGCTACATTGTGATACAAATTACCTACCGAACATCCTGGGATAAGACAAATAAAAGTGCTGTTTCATGTCCCCCATAGGGGACACAGGGTCTGAGGAGGTTATAGTATATGGTATATTTTTTATGTAGACGTAATTTCAGCTATCCTGCAAAATAAGTGCTAGGAGCAAGCCTCTACTTTGGATAATTTTAAAAATAAACACGCAATAATCATCAAATTTTTAGATACACATAGTTCCTTTAGTTTTTCTAGTTTATATTAATGTTCAAGTTTTGAAACCGGCGATTTGCTAAAAAATAAATTATCAATTTTTCTCCTTACCAGTATCTACTCATGGTAAGACATATTCGAAAAGCTTCTACTTGCAGCAGCCAGTTTACCTAGTAAATCGGACGCATTACATTGATGCAACCACACTTAACCACTATGAGGACTCTGAATCAATAAAATTCTTCGAATCACTTTGAAAACGTCAGATTTGTTTTTGATTATCCTTTCTTTCATCCTAATTTATTTCATTATAATTTTAATTTATATGTTTCACTTTGGGGAACTTTGATCGATACCTTTGGCTTAAAATCATTTTGAAAAATATAATTTTCCAGTTCTGTGTAAATAGCACATTTAGTTGACTTTCTTTTATTGTCTTCCGTTACTGTAGAGAGAGTATTGATGGCTGTTTAATGACTAAGTCCCCGTGACATTGCTAACTTACCATATCTACGGTTTTTTCTAGTATTTTTTCTCCTAATGTTTTTGCTGTGATGTCCTTTCCTCCATTTGAGTCTTTCTTCAGATGCCATTTCAAAGCCATGGAGTTGGTTTCCATTTGTTTTTTATCGGTCCCCATATTTTTTGCGGTTTCTTGATCGATTGCATCTACGATATCTCTGTGTGACTGCTTTCTCAGCGTGGTGATTACGAAACTCTCTCATGTTAACGTTGGGTGTCAATGCACATGATTCCTACGCTATACTCGTCTTGAAAATATTGGTCGAAAATAGGGGGAAAATCTACATCTACATAATACCCCGAGAGCCGCCACATGGGCGTGTGGCAGCAAGTGTTAGGTCACCAACCGTGTAAAGGTATAAGTTTTTTGGAGATGAAATGGTGACATCTTTTATAAGAGTGAATTTGATGGAGCTCAATTTTTATTGTGATCGCTTATTGTGCGCAGAAAGAACGAGTTTTTGTACCTATCTGTTCGGCAGTGCATCACTCTTATTTTATCGCATCTGTCAGACCTAGAGATGTAGTGAGAAGTCATGATAAGATTCTCTATGTCGCTCTGAAAAATATCAGTTCTGAATTTATCAAGCAACCTAAGCCTAGCGTGTAGCCTCCGAGTCTCTAGGGGCTCCCACCTTAATCCCTCTAAAAGTTGTGAGACACTATATATACGCTCGTAGCAGTTTTTAACGAAGCGCGCTGCTTTCCTTTGTATTTCATTAATTTTTTTGGTTAAAGCTCCAGACCAGGGTCCCAAATGCTCGCGGCGTATTCGAGGTGTGGTCTAACCAGAGCGAAGTAGCATCTCTCTTTGACTTTTTCATCCGGGGACCTTCCTATTATATGTTTAACTAACAGTATACTGGCAAGGAAATACTTTCTTTCCTTACATCTGTGCTATAACTTGTAGTCATGTTTGGCTCTTTACGTTAGCCGTTCTTATTTACGATAGAGTTATCCAAAAACTATATTTATAATGGATACAGCAAAATTTACAACGTGAGGTGTCACTTCGTGGAAGTATTTTATACTTTAATCAATTAATATTAGTGGGAAAGTACAAGGATTGTTTTAATATGGATTCAAGCACAATATATATATTTAATTAATATATCGCTCACAACGAAAAAAATTCTATCAGCATTGACTAATTAGTTGTATTCCAATAACTATATTATGTCTTGTCAAGCCGAACTTTTTGTATTTATGGAAATAATAGCGAAGAAACGTTTTCAATTTTAGTAGTATGAAAAATTTAGGATAAATAAATTTGAAATAGAGCCATTATTATTGAGAACCTGAAAGATAGTCCTAACTTAAATTTACGAGGAGGTTTTAAGGATGTTTGCTCTGATACTTTTATTTGAACTAACCTGAATGCTTCAGAATTCAAAATTCCGCTACTGTGAAAGGAATAAAAGCTTGTACGTTAAAAATTAAAATAAGATGTCTCACGTCCCCTGTCAGTGATGACTTTCCCCGTGGCATTTACGGCTTCTTCATTCTTAAAAAAACAATACTACCTCGCTGTCTTAAGGTTTGTTTTAAGATAAACGGGAGACGTTCCCTTTGCCTCCTTACACCAGGGAGTCAACTTGAAAAGACCTTTTAACCGTGCGCAATCCCTTGTGCTCCGCAATGCGACTCCTCTTCCCTCCGTCGTCGCCAGCATTTACTTTTCCATGAAATGCTCCACCTCCTTCCATCTCTCTCGAAACCTGCATCCTCCTCTTCCTCCGCCGCCATCCTCCGCCGCACCACAACCACACCCACAGACTTCCCTTCCTCATCCCGTCCTCTCTCTCCCCGCCAACCTGTATTGCGCCCAAATACCCTGGGCCCCCTTCTCCGCGCGTCCATTGCTTCCCCTCGAAATCCACCTCACCGTAGCTCTTCCACCTCCACACACACAACCCCACTTATTTCTTTGCACGAGATCGCGACGTGATTGTTACTGTTTCCTTGGAGACGACCATTCAGGTCATACGCGTTCGTACAAAAGGATCAGTACTTCTGTCTTCCCTCCCTCTCTCCTCCCCCAACTTTGCCAAACCTCTTTCCCCTCCTTACTAAATCTTTCGGCTTTTTATATTCCTCCCCCGTCCTCAAGTCCTTCCTTGCGTCTTTATTCGTGTATATCGTGGCGATCTCTCTTCTCTTCCGATACACCACGCTTTCATATCTCCACGCCTCGCGTTTCTGTCCTCTTCCCTCTATTTTCTTCTCACTCTCTCTCAATCGTTTCCCTTCTTCCCGCTTTCATCCTCTGTTTATGCAACCTTGGTTTTCAAGTGCCTTCCTTCTACCGCATACTTCTCTCACAAGGCTTTACATTCACCGTTTCTCATATACCCTGTATCTTTCGCTTACCCCGCAGCCGCACCCACTGTACTCGAATTATGCTATTCAACCTTTCCATATCTAATCCCACTTAAAATGAAATGAAAGAAACAAATGTTTATGCTTATGTTCTCTGTTCCAAGTTAGAAGAGCAAAAATGAGCACGACTAATTTCTCAAGGACTATTTTTCTCTCTTGCGTTCTCCTTCAAAACTACCTTTTCAATCTTTAAATATTCCGCTAATTACCATCCTGATCATTTCCATGCGAAATATTATTCCGAAGCAATAAAATCTCTTTGACTTAATGTGCGTACTTGATGCTTCTTACTCATATTAGCACTTAAACGGTTGAAATTGAAGGCCTTCATCCTCCTTAAGTGCTAGAGCTGTATAGAGGAATCGAACGGTAAACACAATTTTTGATGTGTGCTTACCATGTGGATAAAACTAATCATTAATGATAGTTTTTATGTATTTACACGAAGGGATACAAAATACTTAACCTGATAATTCATGAAGATATTTGCATCACCTCATTTTTTTAGGCTTGAAAAAGATCTCGTCTCCGCTAACTTTCCTGATATATTGAAATGCTGTGGATGTTCGATGGAAGGTTGAACATATAATTAAAATTTTATTATGAGCTACTATAAACCTCACCTTTGTATCTTCCGTTGCAAAATAATTTTTCTACTTTCGTTGAAAGAAAAACAACGTAAGAGAGGAGAAGGTGAGGGATAAATAGTACAATTTTGATTACTGTGCATTTTATAAGGGCGGAAAATATACCATTTCAAAGCAACGCCAGTGGAAACTTTCCCTTGGCGAAACATTTGTTAACAGAGGCAAAATATACATTATTGCACCTAATAAGTGGAATTAGGTCTTCAGGCCCAGTAATGGAATTTGTTCTAGCTACGTTTCTCGATTATTCTTTGTCGAGTATTAAAGAATACATGTACGTAACAAAATGTTTAGTCCTAGTAACTGCATTCTCTCCTTGCGCCGCGAAGTTTCGTTGTACCACTGGGCATTCACGATAAGCGGGTAGTTAGTTGTCTGGGGCCGATGAATTTTATATTTTCTGTGCCGAATGGATCAGTTCAGATTTCATGTTTTCAGAACTTTTAATCTGCAATAAATTGTTTTTTATTTTTGTAAGGTTGTTACAAGAATATATGATTCAGTATCCAGTTATATATTATTATATACCCTTCATATGCATAAATTAGTACATATATTCATGTGATTTAATCGGAATCAGTTCCAGTCATATATTTCCAATTCTTATAATTAATGGAATGGAATGAGCTGCAAGAACTGTCGAAAGAATTTTTCTTCCCCTGCATTCAAATTTCAAATAATCTAGATGCCCTAGCATAGTGAACGCGTCGCTTGCGTTAGCGACAGTGAACTTGCGAAGGAATTATTACCTATTTCCTTTTAGGCTTTCTATACAAAACCAGTCGGTGATGACTGCTGTTATCATGTTGCCATTTCCCTCAGAGATTTAATGGAGATGGTGAAATTACCTTAACATCTGATGTATCGTGGGGGCTACACATACAGAACATATGTGGCGCAGCATTAAAGAAACTAGGTTTTGTTAAACTTATAATAGGAAGGTCCTCGGATGAAAAAGTAAAAGAGAGATGCTACTTCGCCCTGGTTAGACTACACCTCGAATACGCCGCGAGCATTTGGGACCCTGGTCAAATAGCTTCAACCAAAAAGATTAATGAAATACAAAGAGAGCAGCACGCTTCGTTAAAAACTGCTACGAGCGTATATATAGTGTCTCACAACTTTTAGAGGGATTAAGGTGGGAGCCCCAAGAGACTCAAAGGCTACATGCTAGGCTTAGGTTGCTTGATAAATTCAGAACTGATATTTTTCAGAGCAACATAGAGAATATTATCATGACTTCTCACTACAACTCTAGGTCTGACAGATGCGATAAAATAAGAGAGATGCAGTGCCGAACGGATGGGTACAAAAACTCGTTCTTTCTGCGCACAATAAGCGATCACAATAAAAATTGAGCTCCATCAAATTCACTCTTATAATAGATTTCACTATTTTATCTCCAAAAATCCTACACCTTTACACAGCTGGTGACCTAACACTCGCTTCCACGCACCCATGCGGCGGCTCGCGGGGTATTATAAAGACGTAGATTACCAGCATAATTGGATATGATTTCCATCATCATTTAGTGCATTCTGTGGCATCTTTTGCTGTAAAACGATACAGTTCTCACGCTTAGAAATTAGATTTGTTAATTTTAAATTACACTCTGAAATCCGAGCAAATATACTCCAAGTTAGTGTACCAGGGAAGACAAAATTCATTTTTGCAGTTTTGTAATTTGTTAAAAAACACGAAAATGGAAGTATGATTTACTGTGCCATATTCAATACTCTAATTTTAAAATTTTCATTAAACGAGTCAAAGATTAATTTGGCTAAGTTGTTTTAATTTATTTCAGAATATTTGTTGTTTTATAGTTACTATTTTGAGGACATTTATATTTACCGGATTCTGATCAAACTTATGTGTTGCGTACATTCAAGGCCATTTTAAATACAGCCAATATCTATTGCTATCACAGTCTTCAATAATATAGCACGGACAATAGTTAAGAATGAAATATCAAGAGTTCAACTTCTATCTTCCATGAATATATATTATATTGTATCTCATGAATATTTGGTATCCTCATCGTTTCCAGTTTAAGCCGAGATGAGCATGAATAGAAATCATCACTTACGTTTAAATAATTATGCTGGTAAGTGTATAACATGTACTTTTATATTTATTTAACCACAGTATGAAATAAAATTTTGAAGGAATCTAGATTTATCTATTTCCAATTTGAAATGCGTCAAATACATTGTTGTATGTTTGAAGAATGCAAGTGCATGCAGTTGTAAGTTTTCGGAAAATATGATGAGAATTCATAGAAAATTCGAATAGAATATGAAGTAAGGGTTTGGATTGCCAATTGTAAAGGAGAAGTGCGAGAGATACGGAGAGTTGGAGGCTGAAACGCAAAGCTAGAGTAAGGGAAACTTTCTGAAATATCTATATAATTCTGCCAGCCGGGCCAGCCACCCTCCTCCACTTTCCTCCGCGACCGCCAACTTCCGCCTCTGACGCTGTCTGTCTGCACACTATTCTTTCTCCCTATCGTCTCGTTCTTTTTTCTTTGAGTCTCGACCACTCCCACCCATACCCCACCCTTTCTGTACAATTCTTTTCACTTCACAGAGGGTATGTCATTCGTTCTTTTTCTTCTCTTCCCGATGTAGGTCGGCTCTAGGGAACTTACTCACTGCCTCACGCGCATCATTCGCCGAAAAGGAATCCCGCTCTCCTCTCACGACGCCAGTGTTCATCTCCTCCTGTATTTGTGGACTTCCATTTCATTTTATCGCAAACTAAAATTTTCTCCCACCTCCCTTCATTGTGACCCCAGTATTCCAAGCTAAAAATGACGTCGCCGAAAAAACGCCAACGATGCAGCGAGGAAAACCTCCCATTTCGAATCCTAACGGTTGGCTGAAGATTCTTCTTATTTGGATTCTTCCAAGAAAATGCTGTACATTCATTCCTGTCAACTGTTATTTTTCTTTTCTACGACTGTCTCGCACGTGTGGAGGGTAAGTTTTTTATGTCAATCATCCGTTTATTTGTGGATATATCTTGGATTAACAGAGTGACTTACTGAAGAGAGAGCTCATATTTATCGATTAATTACATTATATGTTCAACTTTTTCGGATTATTACTCACTTTCCTGCAATTTTAATTTATATCTCACCAAAGTAATTGCCTGACTGGTAAAAAATATTGCACAATCACCTTTTTGATGAATATTTAAAGTGACACATCACCTATTCCTGTTTACAGCTTGAAGTAGCTTACTCTTGACGCATGAAGTAATATTAATCTGGTGTCTCACGTGAGAAGTTGGGAGAAAACTGTCCTTAATTTTTACATTTTATGATTATGCGTAATCATTCTATAACAGAGAAGTTTACCTTCATTTGGTGATGGAGAAAATAAAAATTCATACTAAGCGTTAAATGTGAGTGGGAACTTGATAAGGCTTTGCGCTTTTAGGTTTCATTTCAAAGAATTATTGGAACATTTTGGTTTCTTATGATACCTTAATTATTTTTCACAATTTGTAAGTGTAACATTCCTTTGATTTTTTTATTAAATTTCCATGATTTTTCCATTCTCATGATAACCTTTCCACTTCCTTCTGTATTTTAAATAGTGCAATGGCCTTTAGTACATCGTTTGTTGTTGGCTGCATTATTTTTTGAACTTTGAAGTACATTATAGTTAACTTCAAGATACGTAGCTACATAATGTTGGGAATTCTCGGAACACCTTTTGAGGAAAGACTACCATGAGCGTGTATTCTCAGCAATTTGGCAGAAAATATACAGTTTTTTGATTTTGCATATATGTGAATTGTGTCCATCTTATGGGTTGAATTTTTCCGGTCAAAGCATGCAATGTCTCTGTAAGTGCTTTTAGCCATACAAGAATACCTGCTTTTTTAACCTATAAAAGTAATATTATTGATTAACTTTACTTGTTCTGGTGATGGTATATTGTTTCAAGTTTTTCAAAATATGTTGAGTATCAAACTCTAATTTAATAATAGCATTGGTCGAGATAATTAAAATAAAAATGTCGCATAGTGCAAATTTTCATTAAATTCTTCTGCTCTTACTTTGACTAAATGTTGTATAATCATAAATATTTTCCACCGAATACAATTGATCAGACGAGTACATCTTCCATTTTTTATCTATTCTTGCTGTAAGACAAAATATAAAGGTACTCCATGGTAACATCGGGATTGTCCACAACGAGTTTCAATAAAACTACTGTCATAACTTGGTCCTTAATTTACTTAGATGCTCTATCAGGAGAGGTTATATCTTTTGGTCATTAGGCATAGTTACTCTATCTATTCAATTTATATTGTCTAGAAGTATTTTAATTCATATGCTAAATAGAGTTGACCTTTTACTGAATAGCAATTACAGACGCCCAAAGCTATAAATGGAATTGTACAAGCTCAGTGGCGACGCGGTCACGCTGCGCGCGTTTTGAATCAACAGGTCAGAATTTTGCTTCGCACTACGTAAGCAAGTTAGTAAAAACGGAGATTAATGAAGAGAAAGACAGTCAGGGTAAAGGGGATGTTATCTCGACAGAAAATGAGATGGTCTTGACATAATATTATGCAATAGCACATGCCTACGGTGGAAATTCTTCGCTGGAAACTGAAATGCGGAATACATCTGTTAATTATTTTTTTGTTTGGTGCCTCAGAAGTACATCTTTATGTGACAAAATTTAGCAGCTGGTTTGCGAAAGTTTTTCGATGAGGATAATGACGATGGTTGATGTCGTCATGCACCGTTAGATTTCTTCAACGAATAAGATTACTGTTCTTGCTTAGCTTGGCTCACATAGCTATTGTCCCTATTTTTGACAATTATTAAAGAACACCGTGAACTAGGGTGAAGACGATTAACGGAGTTAATATGGTAGAAACGGAAAAATGTCTAATCTGGAAGGAATTGGCGGACTAACGGAAGAGGGAAGTAGACGAGGGCGGTTGATTCATATACAAGACACTATTTGGCAAAACCAGATAGTGTTTAAAACACGATTCCGAGTTTCTCCTCCAATTATATTTGTCTTCGGCATTATTATGTTATGAGTACAACATCGTCAAATCTCATTTGTTTTGCCATCCTGGTTAATAATATTGCCGAGTGAGTAATGTTCCTGGTTCAATAAATAAATAAGCTATTTAAGGGGAACTATCCGCAAAAGTGTAAAATTATGTTTACAATTTTTTTATCTATGAAAGGTGTAAAAAGTTCAGTCAGTGGGGTGAATATGGTACATCAAAATTTTATATTTTCGTTCGCATTTTTCTGAATGCCAAGAACTGAACAAGCAAAGCGGGAGGCCGGAGGCATATACATAGGTAATTTGCGGGTGGCAAGAGTAAGCACCTAAACCCCCAAAATTTGGAAGGGGAAAAAATTTTCGTGATGTTCACTACTTCATCTTTAACTTTGTGGTATTCTATTATAATGTTTTTTCGATGAAATGCTTATAATAAAACAGATCTCAATGAATGCCTGATGATGGTGATTATTCTCTGAAACCCGGGTCGCTTAATTTAAAAAAAAGGGGTATTAGTAACAGTTATTCATCGACAAAACATTATTTTCGTGATGCTACAAACTAGGAAATAGAAATTTACAGGGGCTTCTTTGTTGATCCGCTCAATTTATCCCAATGAATTTATTAAAATTATAACATAAAACATGATGTGAAAACTGATAATATAAGCAATTTCTCTATAGTCGCAAACTGGAGGATAAGGGATAATCCTCTTGAAATCCTTGACGAGGGAATGTAGACGATCGTCATCTAAATATTCCATGAAGATATCAATAGTGCCAATGCAATTTGTGCAGTGCCAATGCTTTGCTATTGAATGTCTATTGAGCACAGAGGGTTTGCGTTCCCAAAGTTCCCGGAATTTTTAGACGCCCTAATGTAACATGTAACTTGATGTTTTCAACTTGAAAACTATAATGCGTCTATTCTCTAATTTCGTTATTTTTGATTGGTATTCTTTCTAAAGTAATTATTTTTCTAGAAATTTAGCTACTGGTCTCTATGAGTACACCTATGTATATATCATTCTTCTACTTGTCTGTATGATAAAATATTTTGAAAGTATTGGCTGTGTATTACAATTTCCCTTTTCTATCAGTGATTTGCCAAAAGAAATTGCTAATCGCATTCGTATTTTGTCTGCTAGCTTTGGTCTAAGTGATATATTTTTTAAATTTTTTATGACTGACTTTTCAATTACAACCCAGTTTGTCAGCAGTTTTGTTTTAGATTTTTGTTAAGAAAATATAAAATCCTTCCAGTTTTTGACGATTCCAAATAAATTAGGACAACTATATTTCAAAATGACCGGGTAAGAATTCATTCGGTACTCTAGGCCTTACTCTATTTCCACGAAAACTTCTTCCAATCTTCCTGTTGCTTGTTGCTCCCATTGGTTCCATACAACAGGGCCGAGGGAGGAGGGGGTAGCCGCGGGTAAAGGGAGAAAGGTAAAAGGGGAAAAGCGTGAGGAGGTGGGTGGCGAGCCACAGGTCGGCCGACCCGTCGTAGAGAGTGTATGGCAAGCGTACCACTGCTCCCATTCTCTCTCTCTCTCTCGCTCTCTCTCTCTCTCTCTCCGCCCGCCCTTCCCATCGCCGCACCGGAATCAATTCTCGGGAAAACTCCTCTATCCCGCTCGCTCCGTTCCTTTCTTCATTTCTTCCAAACGATAAGTCTCAAGCCCTCGAGACCCACCCCCGACCCCCCCCCCCCGCCGTCTCTTTCTTTCTCTTATCCCCCGCCTATTCTCTTCCTCCCTCCCACTCCTTCCAACCCCCGCGGTTTCTTTCCCAACAACTTCCTTCCTCCGAACTTACATCCCCGCTCCCTCCATCTCGTCCCCATCTCTATCTTTTTCTTGATTTGCCAGTTCGCCCCTCGGGCTCCTTTCCATTTACTCTCTTTCTCTATTCCCATTCAGTGTGACGCTGCAAGTTCGCGTAGAAAGGTTTCAGCGCGTTTCTTAGGGAAAAATTTCCTGTCATCTTTTTGACGATTCTCTCCTAAACATACAGGAAGGATTCTCCGTACTGGACTCAGATTTGTAATATTGGTACTTCCTAGAAGTCGATGAATTAGTTTGGCTTTGGAATCTTGTTAACAGTTGGATTTGTCCTGTCAAAGGAGGTAGTGTCACTGCTAGTGCGTATAGCTAAGTAAATAGTGGACCAGAGAGCTATTGTATAGATATTTTTGCTTTTATCTTTTTTGTTTTTGGCGCCGATTAGTTCCAAGTTTTTTAGATACACAATGCATCAAATTCTCGTTTACTGATAGCGTTAGTTTGGTTTAGTAAAGTCAAATATATGTCATCACTAAGAATTCCAAGAGGAACATATATGTTGTATGTGGCTGATCATACAAAGAGGCGGCATTCCGTTTATCGTACATCGGAATAAAAGGGCAAGTTTGGCTACCCATCAACCACCGAGGTTGGTTTCATTATGTAGCAGTTAATTGAACTGGTATATTTTTACATCGTGTATTTTGTTCAATACTTGTGTGGTATTCTGTGAATAAAAAGTTTTCTACCAATCAACCGCCGAGGTTGGTTTCAATATGTATGCACAATTAATTGAATTGGTACATTTATACGTCGTTTATTTTGTTGACCAGTAATCTTGTATTCAGTGAATAAAAACGTTCTGTTCATGATGAAGCCTTTAAAATTTAATAGTAGACAACTTATAATGGGTGAATTTGAATTATCTTACATCAACAAAATTCTGATACGAAATATATATCTTTTCTTCTAAGTTCACTAACTAGATCTAGTATATTAGCCTTTGGTTTTCTCTCCAAAGTTTCTCAACAGCGAGGGTTACAAGGTCCCTGTAATATACACGATATTTTATTTCCCTGGTGTTATTTTCTAGCGGCCACTACTTATGATTGCCGTTGGTTTATTGCTACAGTGAACAAAAGTTAGCTGTTGAGGAATATGCGTAGTATAAGTAATTTACTTGACAAGGACTACTGAGAGAAGGGATGTACCCACGCTTCAACCAGAATTGGTCCGAATTGACTCTCCATGGTCGGGTCGGTCGGTCCCGTCCTCGAGTCGGGTGGTCCCCGACTCGAGGACGTACTCCGGCAGACCGCACGGCGTTAACCCTGAAAGGGAGCCAGGGAGATACCTAATCCCAATTTTTTGGGCAACGGGCTCTTCTGGTTCTGAAAGATGTGCGGTAGGTTCTTTCGCTAAAGCAAGACCAACGGCTACTTGTCTCAGATGTTGGGGTAACCAAACAAATACAAGCACTTCGGGGAGGCGGAGGCCCAATTGAGGTCCTTTTGACCTCAATCCGCCTCATAGGTGTCGGCCTCGAAGGGGCTGTGGCTCGCTTACTTTCCCTTCCCATCCCTGTCCCCTTCTCCCACTACCATCCACGCTCGGATACAAGCGAAAGCTTCCTGCCGAGCCGAAGGTAGTTACCCCGCGGGTATAGATACCCGAAACCGCTGTCATTTTTATCTTTAAACGAGACTCTGTGTAAAAAAATTAGACTCAATAATTTACTTCAGTCATTAATACTTTTCATTTTTTAAATGTCTCTACGGGAAGATAACTACTTTTGATATTCCCTTAACGCCTAATTCATCTTATATATCTAATTTTAATGTGAAAATATGACTGAAATTTTGTGTTTTCTGTAGGTATTCTAACCATTTTGGACTGGAAGTGGAAAAACTGCTCCAAAAATGACAATTCTTTGTGACAAATTCTTTATTTCATTTATTGGAAGGAAATAATTCGATAAAATATGTTTAAAGTGTTAAAAATAACAATTATATATATGCTTGCTGCTAAGATAAAAATATTATATTTATGTTGAAAGTAATCAAAATACCTCTAGAATTGGCACATTTGGCTCTTTGTAATATATAATTTACAAATAATTCAGAACTTCATCGGTAGCTGCTAATTTAATTCCATGTGACATGAGATGCATTCAGAAGTTGTTTTTAATCATTTGAATTACTTGTGGCAAAAAATATTCTTCGTGCGTTACAATTTGAATATCACCTACATTATATGACCTTAATTAATGGAGAGAGAATATATTTACATAAATGCAGCTGCCGTCGGAAAAATGCATATTTCTTCACCCATTATAAATTGGGGAATAAGTGCATGCTCAAAAACAAGTAGCATATGAGAATATTCTATAATATCGCATAAAATATTAAAAATACCAATCGCTCCTCGATACTTCATCCTCCATCCCGTTTTCACCCCTATATTTTTTGAAGCCAATACTTTGATCTTGCGCATACACACGCGCGTTTCTCCCTTTAAAAAAATAATAATAAAAAGACCCATAAAAATAAATAATGGATTCCCGTGACCGGCAGAGCGCGTCTCCTGCTTATCACAGTCTTTTCGCGCCATTTCACTTCAATCCGTGGGAGGAGTGGGTGGGGGGCGGAGCGGAGTTGGGGGGCGGGAGGAGTTAGTGCCGACTAAAAATCGCGGCGGAGGGAGGAGAGGGCGGGAAAATGAGAGTTTGGGAGCAAGGGTGGTTAGAGGGTAGGCAAAAGAAACGAGAGAGAGAGAGGATTCGGGGGAGAGGATGGGGGAAAAACGGTGGCGCGAGAATGCCTGCGATTCATTTTTTCCTCCCTCTGGCGGCTAGAAATAAAAAACACGTATAAATATATATTATCGATACGAGAGAAATGAATGGGGCGTAAAAATAACGCTTGGTAGGACGCTTTTTATGCGACTTGCGCTTTTTATGACTCTCTTTTTCCCGCTACTCTCTCTCTTCCTTTCTCTCTCTCGCCGACCATGCCGCCATCACTCCCTCTCGTTGCCACCTCCGACAAACCCCGCGAGCACTCCTGCTTGCTGCACACACATCGTCCCCCCCACTCCCTCCTCCGCCCCCACCTCTCTAAACACGGCACCCCGGACTATCACGCCGGCCACCTCCGCTCCCTCTTCGTGCTGCGGACGATGCCGTATCCCTTGCGGTCACTCAATGTCAGCGTGTTACGATTGGTCGTAATCACCGGGCATTTTCCTCGTTCCACTCTTGCTGCCTCCTAAAACCTCGCGACTCACACCCCTTTATGCCTCGCCGCCTCACTCCCCTGCCTCACCTCTCCTCTCTTTCGGCGTCTCACACAGCCGCACAGCCTTATCCGCCGTCGTGGAGTGAGAATTAAAATCGCTCCGGCGATTTATTCTTTCTCACCAATCCTTCAATGTCCGTTTTATGCCGCGCACAACATCCCTGCCTTTTGCCGGCCGTTTCCCTCCCCTCCCTCCCGCCCTCCTCACTCTCTCAGCCGCGAACAATGGCGCAACTTCAATTGCCTCTTTTCTTTGTTTCCATTTTCCCCTCCCCACGCCCTCCTGACTCGTGGAAGGATAATTTCATATCCCCCTCAACCCCTCCGCTCCCCTTCGGGCAATTTCGTTCCGTTATATTCATCTTTTCGAGCTGTGCTCTATCTGGACGGGGTAATCCTGTTGGATGTAACGATATGTCGTGAGGTATACCTAGAATGCATTACATGTTCCGAACGATTGATTGGATTGCGGGCCGTAAAGATTTATTCTGCTGTAAAAGAGATAAATATTGACACATTTTGTAAGGGGATTAAGCTAGAACCGTGTTTCAAAAAAATATAACTACCGCACTTGGAAAGGTAACTGGGTATATATGATGTCAGGTCAGAACATTGTCGCGTTTCTCTTGTTTTTACATTTTGACTTCTATTTCAAAGAAATAAATTTCATTCAGTGCCAAGTTTCCTTTTTTAACTCACTGAATTTGTTAAAGCTGGGAATCATTCCTTACATTCACTTCATGACTCCGATATTTCTGATTAGACATGATTTCTGTAAGACATGGGATGAAATTGCTTTTGCCATGAAACAAATTGTCCAACAACTAACGTGTTGAAAAAAATCAAATGTTATGATTCTCTTTCAGTCATCAGAAATTTTCTCCAAGTATAAGACTGAGGCCTGGTTCGCATGGTTATTCAGGGAAGCGACCAAAAATTAGCGTCTTTTGCACCTCAAGAATAGGTTGGAGAAGGGTTATTGGGGAATGGAATGAGCGTAAAGAGATACCCGGTGTTTGTATTAGCCTGCCCTTTTAAAAGGCGCCCAGGTTCAACATACCATTCGACGGATGGTATACTCCCCAAAGGACACCCAAAAAGAGATTGTATTTTATAGAATGATATCCGCAACCACCGGGATATGAACCCGGATTGGTAAGTCAGTACTGTCGACATCATTTAAAAGGAAATGGCAGAGAATTGCCCCTTTTTCCATTTGCCCATTCTGTTCCCCATAGGTTGACATAGCAATTAACTTGCTCTAATTTATTTTCTTCGCATCTCTATCTTAACGTAGAAGATAGTCTGATTTGACGTCATATATCGTGCGATTTTGAAAAATGACAAAGAAGAAGACGTATTGTGCTTACTCTTGTGACAAAAGTGGAAAAAAATCGCACTCGAGAAACAATTGATGGCGTGGCAGAGTCGAGAGCGGAATGTGAGAGACCCGGGGAATCGTCTCTCGTTTGAAACGAACTGGGAATGGATGGCGATGGTGGGGTCGAGGAGGAAACATAAGCGAGACGACTGGTGCACCGCACGTATTACAACGTCTGAATGAACTTTTATCGCCGCGTAAGGGCTTTTTTTTCTCCTGCGATTCCAAGGACCCACTCTTGCCGCTCCAGAGCTCACCCTCAGCCCACCCTCCTGCCGACCGACCCCCACGCTGCCATCACACCCTCCCACAACGTCCCCCTTGTGTGGCCGTTTCCTCCCACTTTTCCCCGCTTCCCACCCACTGCCACTGCCCGCCCACCCTTTTCGACGGCGACTCCGCAACCGACCGCACCGAGGCGCACCACGACTCCTCCCGTCTCCCACTCCCCTTCTCTCTTTCTCTCTCTCGGCCGCACTTCTCGCGTTCCGTGACCGTCATTCGTGACTTCCAAACCACTCCCCCCTCATCCCTCCCTCCAGTTTTCTTCATTTTCATCTTTTTTTGGTCACTGTTTTCCTTTTGCCTTCGATCTATTACACTGTGTGATTCTCATGTAATTTTAATAGTCTTATATCATAATTCTGTGTACAAAATTAAAAAATTACACATTCTTAAGGTAGTTTAACTAACATAGTTCCCTAGTCATAACAAAGACCATATTAGAATTTTACGTTTTAAGTTCACCAGCTGTAGGACACATGAGTTCAGTATTTCACTATTAATGAAGTAATAATGTAGTTTTATGTGACAGTAATTCTAAGTAATCAAATGAAAATATCTAAATTAGTCATTAACTTGACTCATGTTTTCGCACGGCACGTTTAACACTCCTTCATAACAGAATGCTTATCTTCATCCCGCTGAAATCACTGTGGTGACGATATGATTAATTTTAAAAAATAGTTGACAAAGCATACAAAGTATCCAATTTAAATTTTTGACGAGATCTAGGAGTAAGGAGAAATTCCTGGTTTTTTAAAAATAGGGTCTTTATGAATTACACACACAAACTATTTTTCATCTAAAAGAACTAGTATTTTTCGCCAAAAATGTCGTAAAGTACTTCGGTAAAGGGCTAATATTTTGCTATCTTTGGAAAGATGAGATATAATTATTCAAAATGAGATCAAATTCATTAATTTTTAGTTAAAATGATATTTCGCTCAGACTACTTTAAATGTAGTCATCAATCCTAATGGATATTGTTGCCGCTTAGGGAAGAAGATTTTCAACTGTTTGAATAACATCTGGGAACATCAAATCTTTCATCTTTTTGTAAGGTTTCATCTTCTTTTGCTTGGTTTATTAATTCAAATCGTCCATAAGCTTTTTCTTATCACCACTCATGATTGTAGTATGTATAGGAGTTGAGTCTCTTATGTGCATTTGTTTTATTGAACAGCCATACTTGCTACTGCTTTACGATATAATTGAAATAAATTAAATAGTTTTATAAACTAGCTTTGTGCATTACATCACGTTAATAACATATTGTGTTTTGTATTTTGTAATATTTTGACTCTTTTCCTCAATTAATTAAATGTATTACAAAGTTTCAGACACTTTTTTAATTTCCAGACAACTTTTTATTTGAGAGAATGATCATCTCCCATCCTCTCTCTTCAGCCACTCTCACAACGATACCATTTCTTCCTTTCATCAACAACATCTTAACAAAAAAACTACCAAAACCCAAACATTCAAACTTAACAAACCATCAATAATATTATAATTAATAAATAAAAGAAACAAAACAACCATCAACATAATAAAGATCAACAAAAAAAATAACGAAGCCACGAATGTTAAACAAATAAATGTTACTTTCTTATTAGGGCAAGGCACGACGTTACAAGGTAAATGTGGAATCATGTATTTTCGTATTAAGCTAAAAAACACATTCCAGTTTAATCATTGACATTGAATTGTCAGAACATGTTTCCGGAATGCAGGGGAGATAGCACGGCGATATAAAATCGTAGAAGTGGCATCGATATCTATTTGTTTCAAGTCTCCATTCGTATCCTGAGACAGTCGGCTCCCGATGGCTTCGCAGCGGTAAGCTCCTTGCATAAGTTGGAGGATATCAGTCTGGAGGAGCAATTGAGGATGACTCGCTCTTACAGCGATGAAATCAAAAAATGTTTTCTTTTGAGGGATGAGCGCGACATTGGCCTCCTAAGTTTTCTTTGCAGAAAATTTATTTCCCTGGTTTTTTGCTAGTCACCTACTTGACGACCGAAATTTTCTTTCTCGTTGATTGTTGAGTCAAAAGAGTTTTTAATCCTCGCTCATATTATTTGGAATTTAACGCTGGCGCTGCCCTCGAAAATCGATTTCCCATTTAATTTCTTTTCCTCCCTTGCCTCTTTCATTCGCGATGAATCAAAAATTGGTGAATAAAATCCTGAGCTTGCTCTCTTGATTCATTCTTCCCCTGAAAAGCATGCAATTCATCCTTCGTTTTTTATGCCCGTCATGAACTGTTATTGCTTACCTAATAGGAGCAGCTTTCGGTTTTCGAGTCATCAAACCCAATTTTACTCCCCTCTTCCTTCGTTCTCATCGCATTCTTCTTGTTCCATGGCAGAGTTAAGTAAGACCCTTGACTTCATCCCCTCCAAAATTGGTGTTTAATCTTCGAGAGAAATGCTTCATATGCAACCGTCCTCGTTTCTCGGTCATCATATTGTCTGCTCCCATTAGGCGTTATACTAAATTACGATATAAGATGTTTTGGGGTGATAGTTGAGCAAATCTTCATGCATTCCTGAAAATAAGAATTGGGGTCCAATGTTATCTTAAGTAACATTTATTTACTTTTAAGATCATTTTGTGACACTTTTTAAAATCATTATTAGCCGTAAAATCTGAGAATTTGCTCGGAAAACAGCGTGGAGGTCGTTACTGTTTCACGGCTCAAGTTGGAGAATATTTCAACTATCGGTGCACAGCACCATAAAAAAATTTGTGGCGGTTTTATAGGAGAGCGGTGCTCTCGCGGGGTCCCGAACGATTGGCAGAGAGAACTAGTTTTTAATTCCATTAAAATCTAACGCTCGATGTTGCGTAATGTTTCAAATGGTATTTAACATTGTACTTGACAAGAGCTCATCAAAACTTCTTATTCATGTCTTGGCAAATGTCTGATTTTACGAAAGATTGAGATATGAGAAACTTTTTCACAAAAATCTTGCTTTTAATTATGGGTGGGGATTAAAGAGTAGCCAATCATTTTCTGGAATAGCTATGATGCGTCCCGTTCTATTTTCCTAAAATGATGTAGTAAAATTTAGTGTATTGAGTGTTGTTATAATTGGTGATCCTTCTGTAAAATTTGAAGCTACCTGATCAATGTGAGGAAGGCAGAGCTCTCAGGCTTCCAATCGTGTAATGGCGTTGAACTACAATTGACTGCAAGTTTCAAGTAAACACCATCTCCCGTTTGGAAAATAGAGTGCTTTACAACTTACCTATCCTTTTATTAAATCAAAGTCTCTGTGTTTATAGTACAACTTATGGACATTACTTTAGAAAATCCCCTGCTGTTGATTCTATACGCATACCAACAGTACATGTTCTCCAGCTTACCCCTCTCTCTTCGCCCAGCATAAGATCGCACGATTCTCTCTTTGATTTCTTTGTTACTCTTGTGAGTGGTTTCTCCCTCTGTCCCCTTCCTCCCCAATCCCTCTATTTCTTTCTCAATAACCCGTCCAACACCACACACTACTATTGGGAAAAGTTTCGATTGGTTCTAATCCCCACTTTTCCACCGGATCCCCTCTTCTTCTTTCCCAGAGCGTGCATGACGCCGGATAGTCCGAGTGCGTGCGCCGCTACGTGCACGCCATCTTCAAGCCCCCGTTCCCCCCCCCCCCAATCCCCCACCTTACCCTTATCCGGTTCTTTCAGCCCCAAGTCCCATCCGATTCCCGTTTTTATTTCCATTCCATTCCCCCACACCCACCTCCTCTTTCCCATTCCTTCCCTCCCTCCCTCCCACCTTTTCCCACGCTCTCCCGCCCCCCTCTGCCCTTGCTCCCGTCCTTGAAAACACTCTTCACTCGCCCATCTCTTGGAGGACCTGAAATTAAGTTCCCTATTCCCCCTTTTCCCTCCTCGTTTCTCATTTCCTCTTTTCATCCTTTAATTCGTTTTCCTCTCCACGTTAATTATTCCACCTTTTCATCGGACTTGTAATTTGCGGTCCATCACCTTCTCAGTAATATTATGCTCATCACCTTGGAGTGGGCAGTTAGTTAGGCCCTGTCGATTGATATCTTCTGACATCATGTCAAATAATTAGCCTTCTAACACTGGCGTAGCAGAAGCAGATGCGTGGACTATGGCTTGATCCAAATATATTTGGAATAGCCTTTTCATCCTCATCTCCCAAAGATTGTAATTATTATTAGCTTTTCTAATAAATCATTGAATCAAAAAAGTAATTAAAAGTGTCTACGGTCTCTATACTAGTTATATTACGCGGTTGGTTAAGTTTTGCATTGGATTGATTATTGTAAAATATTTATTTACGGTACATTTTCCCAGAAAACAATACTTGTTAGCAGCTTAATTAAATATGGCCTTATATTTATGATGATCAATCAACATTCGATATGTGTATCAGGTGTTTTGACTTATAAACTTGTACTTTTTCACTTAGTTCTGGCTCCCTCGGGAACCTCACTTGTTATTATATGTGGAAATACCATAAATATGAAAACCATTGAGACCTTAATCGCTCCATTATTGTTAAATGGTTATCCCTTTATCAAGTACTTTTGTTTTTATGGTTTATTGCACATTTAGTATATTTTAAAATCTTGCATATTTGTGAAAGCCAAATTTTTGGAAAGCAACTTCAATGATCGATTATACTATAATGGTTAAACAAGGTGAAAAATGCTTTCTCAGGATATTAGGCAACATATTTATAGCAAATGTTATCATAAAATTGAATCATATTCACCAAATCAATGCTTTAAATTTGCCACCGTAAATTTTGTGAAAATCAAAGTCTACTAAATTATACTGCCTCATTCGGACAATATGTTTTATGAAAGTGTAGTACTGTAATCGGAAACACAAAAGTGACCGTAATATTTTCGAGTCAAAAAACTCGCAGAGTCCTTCTTCCGTCGTTTACCGAGGTATTTGACCTTTTTATTGCTAAAGAAACAATATTTACCTCTTCACAATCTCTGATAAATACCATGTTAGATTTCCCTCTCTTCGAGCTTTTACAATTTTTCACTCTCAGTTGTGATAATGCGACCCGTAACTTGCTTCGCCTCATCTTTATTCGGTAGGTATCGAATCCCCACTGGAAATACTCGGACTCAACCTGAGCTGACTCTTTTCTCTCCGGCCTCGTTCTCCTCCAGATATATTTCCCGTACTGTGATCTAATTTTATCCCTTCTTCCTATCCTTTATTCATTCCCAATTTTCACTTATTTCTGCCTCCGCCGGGAACCTCACTTGTTATCATCTCGCCTTATTAGATCAAACCATTATTATTCACCCTCGCATTCTCTTCATTTTATTTTTAAAACTTCCTCTCCTGGAAGTCAGTCCTATTTCCATTAAAAACTTTGCGATTTCGTCATTTTCGTAAGGGCACATTAGGCTTTCGTCATTTTTTTCTAATATTTATTTCCTACTTTCTTATATTAACTTTACGGCTCTTCCTCCTTAATTTCCTCAGAAAACTTCGTTTCTTCAACATATATATCTTTTAGTTTCCACTTTCTTCCTTTCTCAATTTCGGACTCTCTATCTTCCTCCCTCTCTTTTACTCTTAGTGTTTACTTTTTCATTTCTTTTTGTCAATCTTTACGTCTCCCCCTCCATTCCACCTCCCCTGTACTCATGTCCTTCCTTTTTTATGCTTTCTGGCCCCCATCCTCTTTATCCTACGCCTCATCTCTGTCCCCTCCCTCTCTACTCTCTCGTTGGCCTATTTGTTCGTCGTCTTCTCTTATTTCGCCTATTGCTCTCCTCCTCCACCTCCTACGCTACCCCACTTTACTCTCCCTTTCCTCACCAGTCACACTTGTCCTCGCCTCCCCCCGCCACTCTTCCGCAGGCTGAGTCTTTCTCTTTTTCTTTCCTCTCTTTCTCTATCTTCTTCTCTTTCTCCCTCTTTGTTCCCACTCTTCGCCACTTGGCACCAGTTGTAATCCTCCCCTCTCCACGCTCGTCCTTCTCCCGTTCCCCCCCCCCATGGATCCCTCCGCCCCCGTGGTCCCGCGCCCTGCCCTTCCCCGCGGTACTCCACCGCACCGCGTCCCCTTCTGTTGTTCTTTCCCTCCCCAGTCGCCGCTGCGAATTGGTAATCAGCCCAGGCAGCGGCTGAGTTTCTCGTTACCCACCCAATTCCGTTTCCACAAACCCAAGCCGCCAAAAACCTCCCTCCCACCCCCGCCTGTTCCCCTCCCCACATTTCACCCTCTGCAACCAAAACTCTTTCTGCCCCACCTCCTCCCTTTTCCACCCCCTCACTCATTTTCTCTCTATCATCCCTCACACCAACCGACTCGCTCTCACTCATTCCCCCAAAGAGAGGGATGGAGGGCGGCACTCCATAGCTTTTCTGTTTTTAACTTGCTAGCCGTTCACCACTGCGGGCGACCAAGGAAACCTGCTTTATTAATGATTCCTCCCCTTCCTCTCCCCATCCACCCGCCCCCTCAAACCCCGCCGCCAACCCCAAGTGAGTTTTCTGCTCCCATATCCTCCCACCATCCACGCCGTGGTCCTTGTTTTCCTCATCTCCATCGATGATTCTCCTCCAGTTTCGTCTTTTACTCTATTGCTTTCCTCTTTCTCTCTCGATATCTCCATCTCCTCTTCATTTTCTGATGTTTTAATCCGAACTGCATGTCTTTCATATCCTCTTATCTTTCCTTTCGCGTTATTGTCTTTTCCCTCCCTTTGCATATCATATGCCATTTCTATGTCTTCTTCTTGGGTTTATCACGCCTCTCCTGTCATCGGAGCTCTCTTTCTGTGAGAGTTTGTCGCTAGGACCATGCCAAATTCTTTTTTTTTCCAGCCAACGTATGGGTATTTTATTATTACAAGAAAATACTGTATGTAATTTATTTGTATCATAGCAAGTTAACTTTGGGAGTATTTAATTATTTTAAACGTTGAACCTTACTGGGTGTTGATGTAATTTGCTTTTATTTTGACGGCAAAATAGCGTGTACCTCAATACTTTCATACATCACGCACATACTTATCCTTGCATGAAAATAATATGAAGATTCATATTGAAATTCACAAGAAAAAATGTGTTCCCTTTTGTCAGCTAGTGGTTGAGTTGAAACAGAGACACCAAATGGTTCAATCTCGCCAAAAAATAAGGAACTTTATCTCCCTATCTATCGATCTTTCCGTCTATGCGACTCTTATTCCTTCTTCTCTCTCTCTCTCTCTCGTTTACCTAAGCTCTCACGTCTCCATCCTCACGTGTCCCCCGCTAACAGTTCCCTTTCGCTTCCCATCCTCCCCCGGGGTCCGCCTCCGCCCTCCTCCGACTGTCTTCCAACAACCCCCTCCCACCACTTTCCCCCCTCACCCCACTTTCCCTTCTTCCCTTTGTCTCTTTCTCCGTCTCCCTCTCCTCTCTCTTTCGTCTCCACGACCTCGATCCCCCCTCTCCCCATCCATGCCCTCCCCCCCTGATACCCTCACCCGCCCCCCTCCAACCAACTTCTCCTTTGACTTCATTTACTTAAGGTTATCTCTGTTGAGGAAATCGCGTTTGTTTTTTCTCGGATTCAATCTAAATTGCATGTTTTCAGAGGCCTCTTTTGTTTCTGAGAAACGGTCTTTTTATCCTTGCTTTTTGTCCTTTTGAAATTGTGGATCTTAGCTTTTGCCTCGTACCCAGAGATAATTGTGGATTGTACAAATAGAGTTAATCAAGAACAATTATCCCAGCGAGTAATTTTGAAAGCATTTCCTTCCGGACAAGGGTTACTGGTAAGGTTTTCTTGCGTAAATTTTGTCTCTTTCCACTTATCAACTTGTATTGTATTTGGTTGTTTGGATTGAAAATACTTGTTCTTCCCCGACGAGATAATAGTTATTTTTCGTAGCGCTCTTTGATGTTTTCCAGATGATGAAGGAACGTACAGTATCATGTCACAAGAACTCATATTTACCCCAGCTTCGGGAAAGTACTTCAATGACTCTATGTAATCAGTATGGTAGCTAATAAAAATTAGCATTATGTAGTCACCAGTTTATAATTGATAGAATAAAATTTCGTGAACATCGAAATATATGAGTAAAAAGAAATATGATGCACTCTGCAGTATCAGAAATACAGTATGTAGAAGAGGTACTTGTAAGACGATAAAGATGGATGGAATTTTAATTACTGTTCCAGGATTGGGTGACAACATGAGCGGACAGAGCGTCAACATTTATGCGCCACAGTCACAAGAAAATGGTATTTTTAATGCAATTAAATGAGTAAGAAAGAACTAGTATCCAGAAAAAACATGATATTCATAAGTTTTATTATCAAATTCTTATTAATATTATATTTTCGAAATATTTAATACGCATATGTCCAACTAACCCTAAAGATTTTTTGGGTGGGGTTGCTGTGGAACCATCCGTATCCAGTTCGCGCGAATTTTCAGTATTTTCCTCTCCCAAACAAAATATCTGGCTCTTTTAGAGCAATTAATAATGCCCTGAGATTTCCTTCCGGTAAAAAGAGTGTACCTATTAATATCCCTCTGCCCGCTGACTCGCCACCTTTGTCATAACTTTTCCTTTCTTTTGGGGCTTCCAGTATTTCTATGCATGGAGCTTTATTTTAAGGTCTTTGCTACCACATTTTCGTTCCTCGGTCCCTCTCCACTAAAGCCATTGCCTTCTCTCTAAATCCCCAGAGGGCCGCATTGTGAGTTCATTGTCAAACAAACTGCGTCTGTGAACCAAATACGAGGAAATGTTGCGTAGGGCTGTGAAAAGAGGCTTGAAAACAAAAGAATACGGGGTTGGGGAAAAGTTGATGGCACAGTGGGGAAGTGATAAGAAAATGCTAGCAATAGTAAACGTAGAGATATCCGCACACCAAAAGTACGTCTGTCGGGTGGGGGAAAATGTGCTGAAATAATAAATTCAAACATATTATGAAACGAAAGAACTGCCTGCGTACCTCAGGGCAAGGAAATATTAGGGTATATGAAGAAGGAGAATCGTGGTTTAATTCATAGGTGCAGAACACTTGATGTAGCCTACATTTCAATGTTGCTGTCTCCCGTTTATATTTTATAAATTTTAGTCTTAACTTCTAAATAATATTTACAGTAACAAACATGTTCCCTAAGCAAGAATTAGGCAGACTTGGTTTTAACGAGATGTCTTTCTTTAATCTACTCAGTATGGCCCATATGAATGAACAGAACCCGGTACCGAATAACGTTTTTTAATATATGTGAGACATAAATTCTTACCAATAATATCATGAAACTTCCTTTGTATAACTTTTAATATAGTTTCATTGCATTCCATTCATAATATAATTACCATTCGACTAAAATAAGAGTATGAGAATATCTCTGGGATAAATAATTTTTTTGTTACTCAGAGACAGGTATGAGAGAGTTTGAATGCAACTTCTGGGTATTATTGGAGAGCACAGAGGCAGAGATCACGTGTTCAGGTGGGATGTATCGGGGTTTTATCTGTTTCTCAAAAAGACTGTATCCGTAAATTAATCCCCGTGGGTCTACGTCAACGGTATAATTTATATCACAAGACTTTCCTTCATCCTTCAATTTTGTGACTCTTTTGATCAGGTGTTGCCTTAAATATCATCAATGTTTTAGTCAAAAATGAAGTTCCTTTCTTTTTTATTCACTTTATGACTATCCATAACTCCTCGTATTTTCCCAATAGTACCATTGAATGTCCGTTTTAATGATTTTTAAAATTGCAGATTTATTTAACTGTGCTCTCTTCCTCTTTCATTATAAGCGTTTTCATTCGTGGGATAAATTAGATTAGACTAATCATTGTATTGGTTTTTCAAAAATATTTCGTGTCTCATTTTTTTTGGCTAGAACGCCATATCGCACGATGATTTCACCTTCTTCATCTTGCTCTCAGAGTCCCTTTTAATCATCTAGGTCTCTAGCCACGCCCTATTTCATTCGTGCCACCAGCACATGACTTATTCTGAATTCATCTCCCCGGTGCTATCTTCTCTATGGCTCTTCGTCCATTTATCATATTGAGTCATTCATATTTTCCGCTTTCATTTCCTTTCCGTTTGCCAGTTACTTTCATTTTTCGTTCTTGAGCAGATACTGCCTGCTTTGCACATTTGTGATTCCACAAGCTCCGGCTAGGTATCTTTCAAAAGAAATGACTATCTATTCCAGATTTTTATGTTTCTATCTATTCCAGAGCATTTAATAATAGTCATTGTTCATAAATTATAGACATGAATACGGATGTTTGAATAATTGTGCATTATACGATGCTTACATTTTTTCTTGGCAACACCGACAATTTTGAGGGAGTATGAGATGTGACTTAAACTTAAAAAATTCACTGTACGGTTATGTTATTACTGATTACACATTTAAAATAATTTTCTACTACTCATTGCCCGTGAGGAAGTATACATTTAGATTCTACTCTTATTTTTTATGATCGGTGCTGTTCAAGTCTTTCTTTTGGCGAGAATTAGTATGTCATAAAAGCAGTGATAACTTAAAGCTGTCTCAAAATAATTAAACAAATGTTCAATATAATTGAAAATTTAAAGCTTAGAAAAACTATTAAGTTAATTAAAAAAATAACGGAAAGAAGTAACAGCAATGGTCAGCCAGACGTAACCATCCAAGACCGTATACAATGGAGAACACAAGCGGCCCGGGCATCATTATCGTGATGAGGATGGAAATGTTATCCTTCAAAACGTTGGCAGCAGCCAAAAATGTAACCCAGTGAGAATCCCGAGAGAATTTCACATATAATATTCGCCGGAAAGGTATTGAATCATTTACTCGGAAAAACTGCTCACATAAAAATTACGACTCATCAAAGATGCTTATTAAACATTTTTTGCTCGCGCGAAAATTACTATAATGCCTAACCTTTTTTCTAGTGCGCTGTATTCTGCAAAAGTAAAAATGCATGTAGGCATTTAAATGCTTATGGTCCGACACTTTTACAGGAGAACACTTGAAATCCGCTGTAGGTGAATGTCGTAAGACTTTATAGATAAGTATGACTATCTTTTATGCTAATCTGCTCAATTATTCATTAAGGCTTTTGTAGGAATAGTGATAATACTACACTTTTACCTCCATTTTTGAGTTTTCACAAGATATATGGAATTTTTTCTGCTTAAAAATGGCACATGATGGAAAGTGTGCAGCCCAATTCCGTGTTAAGCCTCTTAATTGAGGGCAAGCTTGATCTCACTTCACCATCATATTTATTCGTGTTGTTATGATTCGCATTGAAGTATGTGAAATGGAGTCGTTTAAGTCGGTAAAATGTAAACTCCGCAGTGCAGTAAATCCTGAGGGCAGGTAGAGTTGAAAATGGCCTCCTTGGGATGTCTTGTGATTGCAGGGACTTCCCTCCATCCCTCTGTCTCTCCCCATTCCCCACTAACTTCCAACGGCCTGATTAAACCAGCTCCGCCGTAGACACCATTGGCACACTCAGTCAGACGCCTCAATAAGCGGGAGATAATTAAGCTGACAAGCTTAAGGAGAAAACCATTATTCTCCCCATACATTAGCTGTAATGCAACTGGAAATCTCCCCAGCGATACTGCGCTCCGCGCTCCAACGACCTCGCCGCGTGATGGCACTGCCGGAATGGTGATTTAACCCGCACGTGAAATAACTACCTATTCTGCTTAGCGAATCTATCGTGAAAACCATAGTTATCTGGGTCGAATTCCGGGAAGTTCACCTTTGGATCGAAATTTTTGGTAGGAGGTAATTCCTTATTGCTAATGTTCATGAGACACTTGATAGTAATGTCATAGTCCGTTAGAAGATCCCATTTGTGAAATACAAAGGCTTCACTCCAGGCGATCGTCCGTGTAATATCCTCATATTTTGAATCACAAGACTAGTTGACTACGGAACTCTATCCCTATTCTCTACATGCAACTTCAAAAACTTTAAGTTCTTTGTTTTGCATACGAGAACGTGAAATTGGAAGTGATTAAGTTAGGAAAAAATGAATAGACTACACTAATTAGATTGACCTATAAAGGGTCCACTATCTTTCTACGTACTCCCAGTGTACATACTAGATATAATTACTTTAATTTTTGGTATTTACGAGGGTTAAATTATGAATTCGTACCAATACGGAGCTCTAGGTTTTCCTTCTAAGTCTGGATTGTTTCGTATGCCTAAAATTTTGTCCTTAAAAAAAGTGCCAGTGTCGAATCATTTTTATTGTATTATTACTAGTTAAGCCTGGTAAAGTGTGATTGTTAACATTTCTTTCTTTTTTTCAAGTTTTTTTTCGTATTCATATTAACCCAAAGGATGTGTGGATAATTTCTAGATTCGGATGAGGAAGATTTTTGTTTTTGAATTTTAATATAATTGTTCATTATCAAGGTTTTTTTATACTATCCCAATTTTACAGTCGTGTTTTATTGAACTTTTCTAATTTTCCATTGACTTATTCTATGTTATTTGTTTGTTAAATGTTGCTGAATATCTTTTTCCTTCGGTAATAATTTATATTGAAGTATAAAATCCGCCGGGGCGCGTTACGAGGTTTAACTTCTTCCTTTTACAGAAACATAACAATTTTCGTTAATGTTTTTACTCTAACGGTTTCCAACCTAGACCAACTCCTCACCCGACGGCACTATTCTTTTGGCCTCCATAATACTCATTTTATCCTTAACCTCCTAGTGATCATTTCGGGTCAAAATAATGATGTAATCTATAATAAGGGTAATGGTAGATACCCTTCTTGGAATTTTTTTCCAACGGCAGCCGCCGGAGAGAGAATTAGTTCAAAACTCATGAACCCAAAGTTTACGAGCATCCATTACTTGACTGTGACCTTTTATTTCCATACAATACGCACATGAGTGTCTTTCTGAGGAAAACGCACCAGGCCATAAGCAATTTTGTTCTCTTGGCGTAGGTTGCTTGGGTCAAATATGGACGGAAATAGAGCGTGAAGAGCACCCATGCGGGCTGTGCGTACAACGAGACAAGTGGTGCGTAACACAGAACTATATTGCAGGATATTGTTATCTTTGTTTACCACTAGCAATGATGTATTTGACTCATGTAAGCCTCCATTGTAACCGCTGGCTTAAGCATTTCGGGTTATAACTCTCCCCAGCGTCATATAACTACTGCTGTGCTTCTGCTTTCTCTCTCGAGGGAATTACTAGTGAGAAGCTCTCCCAATTCATCTCGTGGTTGCTCCCTCATATCGATGGTCTTCGGAGCGCATAAATTGCGCTGTCACATTACCATTATTATCATTAACATACTCTATAAATTTTGGTCTATTCACAGAGTTCTAACTTTCCATTCGTTACTTTTACGTTGGCGATACATTATTTGCAACATACATTGGATGGGATGCATCTCGTATGGTGTAAATAAAATATTATTTGCATTTTTTTCCGTCCCTACATTTATATATATTATGCATGACAGTATAATGAATAATCCATTAAACTAGAACGCTTGAAAGTTTCTTTTAATTTAAATTTTATGTGAACGAATATAAATAAGGTCTATTTTGTTAGGTTTTTAAAATATTTATCAAATGCACTCGAAAATTGTCTAAATTAATCAATTGCTGGAATACTACTAATTTTTGGTTCATCATGCACTGCATTTTGAGTATAATATAGTAGATCTATTGTGTGTTCGTCTATTTTAAAAATACTCGAAATTGAATCATTGCATAGGCATCATTGCTTACATTTTTATCTGCGCACTGTGCCTCCTTTATTATCCTACTGTATTTTATTTCGAATATATTTAATACTACCTATTTAAATGTAAGTAATTGTACAAGTAACTGTAACCTAGAAGATGGTACAACTATTTTAATTTGGTGCATTAACGCCCAATATTTAAAAGGCACAATGACTTGAATGTCGCTAAATTATTAAACGCACAGGAATAAATTTATGGCTATTGAGAAATGATGATTTTGATTACTGTCAATTGTGACAAATAGTGGTTCACAAAATGTGGTGCTAAATGCGCAAGCATTTAGTGGAAGGAATAAGAAATTAATTATAAGTGCGAGGAAACTTTCATTATACTAATAATATTAGTCAATAACAGAAAATTCCTTTTTATTGATGTCTTGAATTCCTAAAGAAGAACAATAATTTAAACGGATATGCACTATTGTGAGCTTTGAACTCACCCGCAAAGATTCATATGTTAGAATTTACGACATTTGGACTGCTAGTAAGTTTTTATGTACAGCATGGACTACTTATGTAACGTTACTACTGTGAGATGCTGTAAAAAACCCAGATAGGCAACCAGGGAATATGCAGCGACTGTAGTGGAATAGAACTCGCGTGATTGACAATTTGCTGAATAAGATTCTGGAAAAATAATTATTTCAATGTAATGTAATCCGATGATTCACGTCATATGGCGTGGATTAAATTTACAGTTTTCCCATGCATAAACTTTCGGGGATTCGGTTGGTGTGGTAGCTAGAGTACTGGATAACCACACGAACGGCCAGGGTTCAACTCCCTGCAGAGGAGGATGTTTTTCAGAGGACACTCCATCCCTACTTGAGTGTCTTGTGGAGATTACTTCCAAGGTCGTTCGATATCTTGATTCTTCGCCTCTTCGAGTCGATGGTGCAACATATCGAATAAATCGACCCTGGGTCACATCAAGTGCAGAACTCCATCTGTCGGATGAGACGTTAAACCGTGGTCTCCTTGGCATCTTTCGTTAATAGCAGGCTAATGCCGACGTCGGGTTTCTATCCACCATTGTTTCCTTACCTGTCCCCTGTGGCGCAAATGACCTTAGTCGTCGGTCGCCGCCCTAAAATCTAATCCAATCCAATATAAATTTTCTGTAGACCCAAGTTTCAATGTTAATACGTCGTCTTCAGGTGGCAATTGTTGATAGATGCGACCAATTTATACATAGATGGGATATGCTGGGAAACGGAAATCAGTAGTGGAGGAGGTGAAGTGGGGAAAACATAAGGGTTTGGTTACAAATCGGAGGAAAAAGAGGGGTGTTGCCTATGCCTCCTCCTCCATCGCCAATCATCCCATTAAGAAAAAAACCCCTTCCTTGCGTCCCCCTTCCTTTTTTCTCCTTCCCCCTCCATTAAAATTTGGCTCCATAAGGATCCCCACAGATTATATTAGTTAATAACAGGAAATTTCTTTTTATTGATATCTTGATATAATTAAAGATGAACGCTTATTTAGACAGGTGTGCAATACTGTGAGATTTATGGATGTAAATACCTTTCATATTTTTTTCAATATCATTTTTCGGTAGGTTTAAATGATTTTCTGACCCGTATGATTTTAAGGACTAACATTCTGCCAAAAGTTTTAACGAAAAACCAAAAATAAATAGGGAAAACTAAAATTTAACAATTCCGCTCGCAATTGATTTGAAAATTCTTCTCGTAATACGTTTTCTTCTATCTTAGTTTTGCAGAGGATCATTTTTATTGTCAGTGGGTTATCGTTTACATTTCTTGGGAGAAAAAAATCTATAACTCGTCGTCAGGATCCAAATGAATTCCCATCGCCGGAAACATCATTTTTTACTGCCATACTTCATTCTCTTCCTCGTGGGTGAGCCTTTCGGATGTGACGGGAAAGGGGAAAATATGACGGGATTGATCGTGAAATTTTTAAGGGGAACGAGGGTGGGAAAGCGTGGGAAGAAGGGGAGAACTACAGGAGGGAGAGAAATAAGGAGATACGACGGTGGAGAGAATAACTGGGGGAGAGGGGGTTGGATGGGAAGGGGATGGGAGGCAGTCACGTAAGCCACTTGCACCTGCCAGGCAGCTTCGGTTCATGGAGCCAATTGCCACTAAAATAGCCAGCTCCACTGCTTCCTCACGGCCGCGTAAAGAAAATCCTTCCGGAATAGTTGAGAGGCCAAGAAGCTCTCCTCTTTTCTCCTCCCTCCGGCCATCCTCCTTCCCCTCCGACCCTCTCGTGCCTACTTCTCGGTCTGCCTCTCCACTATTTCCTCCCACTCATCCCACTCCCCCGGTCTCCAAACCCTAGGACTTGCATATCCGACCCAAACCGCACGAGACAACAACGGTGTACACACAGACGGTGAAGGTTGGCTGCTTCTTCTTCGTCTTACTATACTTACTTAACCACCAAACTTCACTCATGCTCCTTTGTCTGCCTGCTCGTTAATAATATTACCCTCCACCTTGTGGAGTAGCCAACTAACCGAAGTTATTTCGGAGTCCCGCTTGCTATTTTATAAATACCCACGACAAGGTTCATGCTGTTCGGTGATGTTGTTTTTGTCGTGGTATTGCGTCTCTCATGTGGCAAGTCGTTTTTACGACTAGCGTTAAAAATCGTTAACTGGCTCATAGTGTGCCTTTTTGTGATCGTATTATTTAGTGAAATCTAGAATATCACTAATGCTTTGCTAAAATGTGCAGCATTTCCTTTCGTTTTAAAACTTTTACGTACAATTTTAGAGCGTTAGGGATGATTTTCAAGTAATTTTTTCATATTCTCGAGTAGACTTAAGCTGATAATTATTCATAACCGGTCATGAATCCATATTCAATCCTCTAATACCTTTTTTAACATTTGCTTCACCATTTTATCCTTCTACCCATGTTATCTAAGTACTAAATTTGCGCTTTTGTTATGAATGCAGGATAAATTATTATCTTTAAACACCTCGAAAATCTAACCTTTGCGTGCTACTTTAGCCTTAAATTAGTCTACTTTTCCAGCATCTTGTGGCGTAGGACTGTTTTTATTTGAATGGCTTTTACGCTCGTATAACTTTGAACTTTAATATGCAACTTTAATAAGCAAGTTTTATAATGAGTTTTTGTGAAACTATTCTCTGCGATTTAAGAGTATGGCTGGCTACCATTAACTATAACCCACAAATAAGTGGATAAGTTTTTAAGTGCAGAAATTTAGTGAATCTGATGTGAGCGTAAAATACAGAATCGTTGTTAGTACCAAGCGAAGGATACTAGTTGTGGTAGAACTATATAACCGTGAAAGGTAGGGAGAAAGAGTACTAAACGCTAAAGAAGATGGGTGAATAGATAAGGCTTGTGAAGATATAACTTAAGTAGATACAATTTTCTAGACCAACCATTTGTGAATCTTCCTAGAAGGAGAATTGCGTGACTAGTCTGTAGAGGTGTTTACATTTTATTTTGGCGTATTGACTTTCCAAAAATAAATTTTTTTGTTTTCATCATAAAACGATTTTTACGGGTGTTTAATGAACGCATTTGAATAGTTATCGAGGATTATAATTTTCAAATCTTATTCTCGAAATCCCACCAGCTAATAAATTAGTGTTCGGACGCAAGAGGTACTTAAAGTCCGATTTAACCTGGAACTATTAGATTGATCCTTTCCTTATCTCACGCAATAAGTTATTGCTATCATAGATCATGAGGGAAAGGCATTTTTTGTTGTTGTGACCGTTGGTTTCGGGGAAGGCATTTCTTTTTTTTTTGGCGGGCCGAGATAAGATGGGATCGAGCGCGGCTTATTGTACGAAGTGGGCGGACGGGGGAGTGGCATGGAAAGCGGACGGAGGAGGGAGAGATTCAGAGGAGGGTTATAAGCGATGTTGCTTGAAGCATGCCGAAAAAGAAATAGCTCGGGATTGACTCCGTGGCTGAGAGATGAGAAAGGGAGACATACGTGAGAGACTCCTGAGTACTTCCTTCTTCCTGTCTCTCCGTCCCTCTCGAGCCCTAAAAAAAATACCCTTAGCATCCCCGGCCTCCCTCACGGCATCTGCATGCAGATCGCGACTGGGTCTTTGAGGGGCAAAAGCCAAACCTGAGCCGAACGAGTTCATTAGAAAAATGCGAGGCGGGGTGGAGAAAATGCAGAGATGGAGGTTGAGAGTGAGACAGTGAGTGAGAGAGAGAGAGAGCGAGACGGAACGGAGAGTTGGAATTTTCGGTTGAGGCGAACGGAGCAAAGGATAAGAGGGTGAGCGTCAGGGTTTTTAGGATAGCGGAGGGTGGAGAGAAGGAGAGAGAAGGGATGTGTGTGTGGAGGAGGTAGGAAGGAAGAGGGGAAGGGTTTAGAGTTTTGCGGCGAAAGAAGCGGTCGTTTCTATTCTCCTCCTCTGGTTGAGGCGTCATCTACTGCCCCTCCGGCTTGATTAACGCAAATTCGGACGAGGAGAGTAGATGGTTTAAAAAAAGAGGCTAAGGGGGAACGGGATGGCTGGGAGGAAATTACCACGAACGGGAGGACCGAGAATGGGGGGGAAAGGAAAGTGGTCTGGGATCGAGCTTTGACGTCGACATGCAGAGAAAAGAATAGCTGGGGATAATATCTTGGCAAATCGGCGTTTAAGTGACCTGACTTCTGTTTATAATAAGATTTTATGAAGATAAATTCGGCTAATTAACATCATACCAGTCGTGAAATGCCTCGTGAGTGAAATAATTGCTGAGACAGCTGTCAATTTAATAGTTTACGCATTTGATTGGCCATAAATAAATATAAAAATTATGGAATGACATCTTATTCGTAACAATCAACTCTATACTTGAAAACTATGGCATTTGCGTAGTACTTTTGTGTAGGATTATGTATGTTCGTAACCTACTTAACACTTTTGGATGATTTATCTATGTGAAAATGTTTCAGGGGTCAGTGTAGCCTATCATCCATAAAGATTCTCTTCAACACTTGGCATTTAAAGACAAAGATAATAACTGTCGTATTATTTAATGCAGCAGCAAAGATTAGAAGCAGATTTTTCTCCAAAAATAAGGGAAGCAGAGGGATTATTCCTCTTTAACTTGCTCATTATTTCTTTTTGAGTGAAGAGTGACAGAAATTAGGAAATTTGAAATTTATCTGCATTGACCAAATATGGAGGTAAATCCAGAGGTATGTATAATGAGACTGGAGCAATAAGAAAAATCAGCTGGTGAACCAAAGCCAATTAGTGCGCGGAACAAGCCCATTCGAATGGAACAGAAATGAAGGCACACCAGAAATAAGATTCCTCGAAGATAATGCTGAATGCTAAACTCATGAGTTTAATGGATTGAGATTGCGCTAATTAAAAGCAGAATATTACTTAGTTCGGCATAGAAGGAAGTGCGGATCCCGGAAATGCTACTGAATGCATAGCAGGATCATAACTACATGTTATTTGGGGTTATTCATAAAAAGTTTGTATTTGTATATCTTGCATATATATATCAAAGTGGAAGAATTAAGGAAACTTTACTGTGCTAAATAAGAAATTAGTAACTGTTACCTGAGCGAGTCAAATAGATCAGGATTCATATCTTCATTTACCTTCGTAATTACTCTTACTAAAATTAAGAATCACTGTAAAAAGAATTAGTTGTAAGACACCTAAATTATTCCAGACAATTTGAATGCTATAAAAGTATTATTAGGGCGGATTCAATTCTTATTTACCTGCTTTGCTTTATAATATTGATGATTTTGGATGGAAAAAAGAGACATTTTAGTGCGAGCTCTTATTTAAAAATCGTTGGGTTCCGGGTGCGATTTGCTGCAATGCTCCCTTCCATTGCACTAATTACCATTTCCAACTTCTAAAGGAACCACTGGTGGTCCAGAGAATGTGACGTATGCCTACATATAGCTAGAAGTTACCTTACCTTACTGTTACCTTAGCAAACAAGTATCAACAGGATAATTGAAGCATTTCTCTCCAACTCAAACCATCTGATTGGTAAGGAATGACATTTAATTGTGAAATTGTAATTTGAAGAGTTTACATACGAGAGAAGTTAAAACATTTCTTAGGCTTTGTGATTATTTTTGCATTTTACAGGCTACCACGGTATCATGTTTATGGCCATAAGTCATGTTTCAATGCAAGAAGTTCGTTTACTTTTGCATTTTGCAAATTAATACTTTTCCTCCAAGAAATTAGAAAAATAAAATTATTATTTTACAAAATGCAAAGGGAAACCAACTTCTTACATTAAAACATGACTTATAGGCATAAATTTGATGCCGAAACATCGTTATATCAGACACAAGTACAAATTTTTTCCAACACTTGTGGATGAGTAAAAGCCACAAGTGTTTTTCTACAGATGTGATTGCAATAATCATCCATAAAAAGTACTTTATAACCTTTATATCTCTTAAAAAATCAAGTTATATTTTTCGTTTTCGCGAAATTATTGGCTGCAATTAAGGAGTATAGTAGGTCACGGAGAACTTTAACGCTCAAATAAGTTTTCTAAGAGTATGAGTGAAGAGATCTGATAGTACAAAATACAAAAACGTTGTAATCTTTAAGCGAAGAATGCAAGTTGTGGTAGAACAATGTGTCAAACTTAGGGAGCCAGGGTAATGAACGTAAAAGATGTTGCGTGAGTTAATAAGTCTAATGAAGAGATTCTTACCCTAATATTTTTTTAGGCCAACACGATACTGATTAGCTGGCTTAACGTCCTAATTTGGTGTGGAAAATATAGAAATAAATTATGAACATATTGTGAAAAGGTAGCAGCATATCCGCATAGCTGGGAATGGCAAACTTAACCCAAATAAAACTCACTTGTCCGACCAAATTGAGTTTTGGAAAAGCAGCCAACATAAAAATGAGGTTATGAGTTGAACTCCAGCTCTCCTAGATCAAAGACAAAAGCGGAGGCCGAATAGGCATAGGAGATGGATTGTCATCTGAAGGGCTTTCGTAAAATCGATAGCCAGAGGGTACTACCATCCTCCATCGCCCACATTCCCCTTCCGGCGCTATAAGAAGAGAGCACGGACTTGGAAAGTAAAAGGCTCGTGTGACGAGGTGGGCATTTGACCGGGGGGCCAAAGGTGTCCCGAGGCTTAGGCTAAGAAAGACCCTTTGATGAGATGGGAAGAGAGAGAGAGGCAAGTCGATGGGAAGGGAGCTGAAATGGGAACTGCGAGAGTGGAAAGGCTTCGAGGAAGCGGGCAAGGAAAATGGGTGATGCGAGGAGGACGAGGAAGGAATGAGAGGGAGGAGAGGATGGTGGAGCGGCGAGGTATCTCGTAAAGTGGGCTCAGGGGTGAGATAGTTTGATGCCGGAGGGATAGGGTTGGCGCGCCTATGAGATAGAGAAAAGGGGGCGTCTTCAAGTCGTCCGGAAATGGGGATTCATTTTCCTTTCTCCCGGTGTCGGCCCCATCTTGATAGGCGGCGGAGGGTGGCAGAGACAAAAGGTGGGGAAAGACGGGAGGTGGGGAACAGATGAGGACGGAAGCTTCTTCTTATTCTCGCCCGCCCACCCTCTACAGCCACTCCTTTGCCACGCCCACCCCTTCCCCTCCTCCTCTGGTTCCCAGCGGGACACTTCAAGTTGCACTCGTGCAATTCTGCCACCCGCACGCCACCCACCCCTTCCTTGTGAAACTACTATGTCGCCCCCAACCCACTTCTCATCTTCTTTACCGTCCCAATTCCTCCCTTTCCTTCATCTCGGAGCCATACAATCCTCCTCCCCCCCGATTCCAATACTCATTCTCGCCGTCCTTCGCCCTCCTTTCCTTATCCCTACCCCTCACCCTCATAGGACTACCCATCTCCTCTCTCTCTCTCTCTCTCTCTCTCTCTCTCTCTCTCTCTCTCCCCCGACACCGTCATTTCCTCTCGCCATTTTCTTCTCCGCCACATCGCCCACCCCTCAGCTGAATCCTCACCTCTTCTTCATTCTCTTCTTCCTCCTCCCGGTCGTTCTCTTCGAACCTCGGGTCTGAAATCTTCAAAATACGAACCTCCGAGTCAAAGGAGGCATGTAATTTTATCAGTTCATTGATTTCGGCCGTGAGGAGTCCATCGAAAATCAAAGATTTTGTTCGGTTAAAAAAAAAGACTTCTATCCGGAATAATACGAGATAAAAGCGTTATATCTCCCCTACTTGTGCTTAAACTCAAATTCTTCTGTAAATGTTCGGTATTTTTTTCAAAAATTCATTTACTTACGTTAGTGAGATCGAGGCACGTGCAATTGAGGCATAAACGAAGTCGTTGCTTATGGTACAAAGGATAAAGATTCTTTCTGAGTGAAAAATAAAGTTTTTACGATATTTAATTTTGCATGCATCGACGTATTCGTTAGAAAAATCTGCCTTTGCAAGGTTATTTCTTTTTCCGACAGCCTATTATCTATGCAAATAAGTGTAGGAACAGATACACTCGTGCACTCCCCAGCCGCGTTGCTCCAGGCTTTTTTTCTGTTTTATCTTCCTTCTGACGCCTTTTTCCAACCCCTTCCCACCCCATCCTCTTCTATCGCATTCGGCTAAAATTTCCAACCACTCCATCAATCTCTGCGGGAAAAAAACATCAAACTCCCTCACAATGGATGTCCGGGCCGTGAGGTAGTGTGATGTGCACGTGAATTCACGCAACGTAAAGGTTAAATTGCTTTCCATATTTTATTAGTGGCGGTCCACTTATGCCATTTTATGACGGAGACGACTTCAAAGGGACTTTGAAATGCCCTTAATGTTGGAGGCGTCAGCTAAAATGCCCATATTGCATGGCAGATTGCACGTGGGAGGGAAAGGATGCCGGCAGTTTGGATTTCTAAGGCGAGGGATTGGATGGATTTGAGGGTTATTGGGGATCGAGGGAAAAGCGGGGAAATAGGATAGCAGGGGGATGGAGATACACAGAATGCATGGAGGAAAATCTTGACCGTATGAGTACAAGAGGATAATGCGTGAATTTGTGTACACTTGAGTGTTTCGTCATTTGTGCATATGTTAATGTTAAAAGAATCTCGGAAAATTACGCATATGAACTTCCTACTCGTTTGCGACACACCGTAATAAGAGACAAACCCAACTTAATCATTGGGAGTGGAAATACCATTAGAGAAGGTAATGATGAAGGCTTAGCTGTAAATAACAGCAAAGATACATTTTCATGCCCAATACTCAGGTTTTGGTGGTGCTTCCGATGGGACCGTTAACGTTATCTTTATCCAGCATAAATGACGTAGGTTGCCTATTTAAAAAGAGACTCACGGGGGTTGTAACGGGAATATATTATAAGCGTCACTTTTTTCTTATAAATCAAGGCTTCTCTTGAATTCAGACTTATAATGGCGTATCACATTTCTCCGCCAATTCAACGAATCCCCGTTTTAATGCTTTAACAATACATTTTTGCATTTCATAACTCATTTTTGGGCTGTTTTTAAGTGTTCCATCTGCTTAATTAGTCATAAGATTGATATGTAATCAGTGAACCGATTACGGTATTTTGTCATGTAGGTATAATCACTATTTTTACGCTTAACTTTTCCTACTAAAAATGTAATGCAATATATAGTGTATTATAAGCTGTAAATGTAACATATATGCATCTATTTATCATCCACACTTGCTATTTCTCAAATTGTTTTTCACTCCAATTTCATGAAACATCTGGTTTTATCGTAATTTATCAATAGCCTGTACTATGACTTATAACGCCTCTATTATCAACCACGTTAGAAACTTGTAAAGGGGCGCTGATGTCTTTATCTTTGAAAGCTTTAGAGTAAATGGCTGGAAGGCAATCATTGAAGATAATCAGGGGGATAAACCGCGTAATTTTCCCAATACCAGCTGTGGGCCACTAACTTAAGCGATAGTGCATTTCGCTTTTCTTATCTCCGTTATCATGTTTTTCAGTAAAACTTAACTTTAGCGTATTGGATGAATGACTCGAGATAGATATTATCCAATTGAACTGAATTCGCGGGAGTGGCTCTTTTGGGATCGATATTTTTAAGCCTTGTTGTCCATAATTTGCTGAAAGGTGGAATTTGGAAAAAGTAATCAATGATTTTAGACAGACATTTTTAAGAATTTCCGAGTGAAGGTCCGATATTTAATTTCTATATCTTTAAATAAATATAGCCAAAAGGTTGACTGTACTAGAAAATTTAAAGAGCACAGAGGAGAAGACCCTATCTGAAGTCAACCAGTCTGCAATCAATCTGCAGTTTTTTGTTGCAGTTGCATTAATCGTTATCCTCATGTAATTATCCCTTTAGCTGGGAAATTACTTGAAATAACTTTTTTCCTTATCCTAGCTGTGATAGCCAGGCTAGATTTGCGTCGGCGCGGTATCTCAACACTCTGGCGTGTATTTTGTGTCTGTTCAATTTGTATAATTTAAGGCTTATATTGTTCGATGTTGCAACTCTTTAGATATGCAAACTGAATTTAAGTACCAAAAACCGCGATATATTAACTTTTCAAAATTATGGTTGAAGCTCCTTGAAGAAGATAAAAAACGATCATCCAAGTATACATACATACCAATTAATGAAAAAAATTTAAATATATGTATATCTAGTGGCCGGTATTCAAATAAAAACATCATACCAAATGCAATATGGTTAACTCTCCGAGTATTCCGTTTCAACGAAAACTTTCTTCCTGAAAATAAAATGAAATTCTCCACTCGAAGATATTATTAATAATCCTCAAAATCCAATATAAATTAATATATAACTTAATTTTGAAGAAACTATTTCTATCATATTATGTTTGTTAGAGGATAAAAGCATTATCTAGGCTAAGTGTGCGCTCCGAAGAGACTATATTAAGATGAAATGTGGATCCAAGTGATGCACAATCCCTGATCACCAAGAATGACTCTTCATTTTACGAACATTAATCGCAAATCCTGCTTCTCGGAATTGTGCCTGAAAGAAGATAAGAATCAGACGAATTTATTGTACAAATTTTAAATGCCCTTCCAGGTTTATCCCTTTCCAGCATCACATCGCATTGGGTTCGTGAATTCTTTTTTTGATATACACATGGCGGCCGGCCTTTTTGTGTCGGTGCCTTTGCATTATCTTCCACCCAGACGATATACACTTTTAATCAAAGGTTTTTCTTTCGATGAAAAACGTGATTTGTATGCGCGAGGCCACATTTTGCGGAATGCAGTTCATAACGGAAGCCGCCCGCCTCGGCTCGAGACAAAAAGGAACTGCGATAACATATCGGAAAAAGTTCGACTAATGAGTTTCACCGCGGGAGCCGGAGCGGCGCAGGAAAGTACTTGTTTTTGACAAGTTTTGCCGCCTCTCTCCTCACTTTTCTTTTTTCCCCTCTGCTCCCACAACGCGTGTAATCCTTCCATTGTTAGTTCGTTCCAATGATAACCGCAGCGTCAGAGGAGGGCCCCGCGGTGATAACGATAAACGCCTTTTTTTTGGGCGGGGGAGGAGTTTCGGCAAGAGAGGGAGAGAGAGAGACAGACACACACCTACACTCACGCATCCCCCAAGCCATTACTGTCCAATCAGCCTCAAGCGACACGTGTAGAAAGAACTGTACGCGGAGCGCCCATTCGCCCGCTCCCGAAACGGAACGATAAAACAAGCCCCGGCCATTTGCGTATCAATTAGAATTTCGTATTCATCCTCGTTTGAGAACAAGGGGGAGTCGAGTGGGTGTGAGAGGAGGAAAAAAATGAAAATTCCTTCGGCAACAATATTTCGACCTTCCTTGTTTTGTTTTTTTTTTATCATCCTGGCCCTCTACTTTGGTTTCTGGCTTCCTTTTTCCTCTCACTCCACGGTATTCCCGCCATTATTATTTTGGGGAGATTTCGGTGTGCCTCAATCAGAGCAATGGTACGGTGGACAAAGTAAAGCGGAATTTTGGAAACGCCCGGTAAAAGTTTTCGTTCGGGAGCTCGACCTCCAGCGCACTCCCCCTCTTCATGTTCCTCTCTTTTAGTACTTCACCTCCACCCCCTGAACCCTCCCCACCAATTCCTTCCTTCCCACCGCCACGCCATCGGCACCGGTCTTTTCGTCGGCATGCCACCCGCCTACCCGAACCTCCTCTCTCTTTCTCTCTCCCCGCACTCACCACTTTCTCCCTCTCTCTCTCTCTTCACCAGGGCCATCGCTTTCTCCTCCGCCTCGTCCCCCTCAACGTGAACCCTTCGGAAAAAAGCGGCGGTCCTTCCGAAAAACCACCGAGGAAAAAAATAATAAATTAAAGAAACCGCCCACCTCTCTCCCACCTATTTTTCCATTCCGTCCGTAGTCTCTACTCCCTTTCCTCCTCAAACCTCTCTCCGTACACCCCTCTCCTGCCATGCACTGTCCGGTGACCCTTTCCGGTGGCACGCCCCCCTCATACCCAATCCTCCTTCCCACGTCCCTCAACTCACTTCAGCGGTTCCCTTTTTCCCTGCCTCCGTAGCCAACCTTCCCGGCTGATTTTCCTGCACCCTTTCCCACCTTGTATCCCCCCACTAAAGGATGGGGGGGGTGGTTACCCTGGCTAGCCCCACGGCTCCATCTATCTCCCAACCCCGCAGCCATTCCACCCGACCGAAATATTGGTTTCCAATTTTTAATTAGAGGCCCAGTCGACTTTCGGAGTGAGAGATTAACTACAGAAGTTTGGGTTAAACTGTTTGTGCGCAGTCTTTCTCCCACCGCCGCCTCCACTTCCCTTTTTGCACCTCGCGCCTGCCACCCTCTTTCCATCTCTCCACTTTCCCCCTCTTCCCTCGTTCTTTAACATCCCCTCGCTATTTCTCTCCTTCTTACTCCTCCACCCCGCTTCTCTCTTTCTCCCACGCCCTCCTACCACTCTCTCTGGTTTCTCTCGTTCGACTTTTGCACGGAACCTATTAAAAGCGGTGTAAACCTCCCAAGGGGTTCGCTCGTTTTTCTAGTCCCCTTTTCCCTCAAACATTTACGCGGTCTGCCCAATTTCTGGCCTTTGCGTCCCCTCGCCCCATCTTCCTAACCCTTCCTCCTCTCCTGTACGGCTTGAGAGGGCATCATAAACTGTGCAATCTAGGCGGAGGGATCCGAAAGGAATTGTCGCTACATCCATAGGGGTTTTCATTAATAATTTTGGCGAAAGGCAGTAATAAGATTCGAGTTTTTTATGACGATTAATCACCGGACCTTAATTTTGTTTCACTGCTGTACTCGAGCGTAAATTTCACCATTATGAAACACTCGACTTTATGGGATAATTATACCATGAGCTATTTCCCGTATGAACTTGTTTCCCCACCGTTCTCCAATAGCGTTCCTCTGAAATTTCCTCGTGGCTTTTGTACATAAAACTTGGAATTTGTCTTTCGATTGTTTATTTAAAAGGGCCAGATAAACGATTATTTTAGCAGCATCAATTCCTTGAAAACTCTATAATTAGCATTATAATAACTCAAGGAACATCAATTATAATATGTTTTCTGGTTTTTAACCTTACTATTGACATATTATAATGAATGCAGTATTAAAGACTCTACCGAAATTTAATTATGAAGGTTTTTGTTATTACAATTATCCAATAACAAGGTAAAGTAGAAAAATGTTAACTGATACTATTGAACGTACGTTTAAGGAAAATTGAACTTGCACAGACTCATAACGTAGGACTCCCTATCCATATGAATAAAGAAATAGGTCCCTACAAGGCTATTAGAAGTGATCACTAAGTTGGTAGTTGTCAACGCCAAAGCACAAATAAGTGCCATTCGGTGATTTTGTGTTAAATTCTGCTTGATTTTAATTATTTATGCTTAAATCCTAGTCAGTTGTTTATCATGTATTGTACATATTCTGTTTTATGTCAGTCTTATATAATCTGTATCGTAGATTCAGTTATGTGTCGCGTATATGTTTAACTGCTCGCATATCGAAAAAATAGAATTTTCTTCACAGTTTTAGACATTTCAATACTTGTATTAAAACTATGATGAAGCACTGTCATGAATCTTTTCAAAGGTGCCCATTTTCGCCAGTGTTTTATTTTGGAGCCCTTTCTCTCAATTTTATCGGAATTCTACATTTCCATTAATACCCGAATCCTTATGCTGCCTGAGAAGCTGAGGAAATAAATTGCTAAAATCCGGCAAAGTTTTCCTTTATTTTTTTCCAAGACCCGCGACAACTTATTGTTCATGGGCGCTCAAATAACAAATAATTTGAAGTTCTTAATTATTTGATGCTATTTTTAAAGCTCGAACATAATTGAATCGCCTTTCATTTCGATGTTCGTTTGAGGTTATTCCTCCCCCACACCCGCTCTAATAAGGATTCACTCGGAAGAACTGGAAAAGGAAGCGGGTAGGGTGATGAGGGAGGTGGTGGAAGGAGGGGCAAGTAGTGAACCAGTCGGAACATGGGATGAAGTGGACCAAAATTCCAGTAAATTTCATTTTCACTTATTTTTTAATGAGGGGGAGGGTGGGAAGGGTATGGCGTGGGCCGAGGAGGAATAAGAATTAAGACAGTAGAGGAGGGTTCGGAGAGATGGGAGGATGGAGAAATTGGGCGGTTCGTCGCTGTAAATGGTAAGAATGGGGAAAGGGGCTAAGGAATGTTTTTGTTTGAGTGAGAGAGGACAGAGAGGAAGGCTGGGAAGTGGAAAATATCAAGAGAAGGGAAGAGAGGGAAATGAGTGAGGAGCACAAAGTGGAGAGAGAGAGAGAGAAGAGCCCTGTTATTGTGAAATTCTGGAAAAATGAAGAGAGAGGAAAATGGAGAACTTGAGGGACGGAAAATACTTAGTATTTGTGAGATTACAGCAAAAAAAGAGCAATTAGGAAAAAACTGTCAAATTTGTGTCAAATGGTTGTAATCAAAGCATGTGAAATGAACTGATGTCGAAAAAACATTATGGATAAAATATTTTCATTACATTTTTCACAAAAAATATCGTTTATCATTTCTTATTTCGTAATAGTTGGATTGTCAATGAAGCAGATCAGGTATTTTAAAAATTAAATACGTGTATACGATATGATTTTGCGATAAATCTCCATACATAGAAGTAAATCTAACCAGAAAAATTATGAAATTTTCTGTCAAGAAGATAAACGCTTTTATGGTATTGACCATTAGATGTCCAAAAGTATCTCTCTCAAGTCTTTGTGTTGTAATCTCCTCCCTTGTTTTGAGAGTTGTACTCTAAAATGAGTCGTTTGTTCTGTTCATCCGTATTTGTGACAATATTTGGAATACATTATGGAATAAGTTATGATATAAGTTACGACACAACTGTATTCCCCTAACCACGGAGCCATTCTGGCCCAATTTAGCATTGTAGACGGAGCATGCCACGTCATGTGTACATTGCATTAATGAGTAAAAGTTTGTATACATGCCTTGATGATTTGAATGATTTGTATTAAATGGACCCAGCTGAATAATGGTGGTACATTATTCAATAATCGAGACTCCTGCGCGAACAAACACGTCTTTTATCTAATATTTATATCTCCAATTATAGCTGGACAGTTGTTTGTTTTACTTTTTTCACCGGTGTTCCATAAGCGGAGCTTTGTCACTTTATTTCCTGTCTGACTAATGAAAGCCTGTCATATTGTTACAATTAGTACCATATAATCCAGAATAAAAACATTTAAAGCGATCATTTCCAATAAATAAATCATCAGAGCTGAGTCCATCGCTGCTGTGTGTTATTCGTGTGCGTTATTTTACACAAACATCATTCTACTCGTTAAAGTCGTCTTAGATAATTAAATCAGCGAAAAATTATGAAAAAAGAAAACAATTGTTTACAGATTCTATTCGATTTAATCATAAATTTGTGATTAGAAGGGACATGTTGTCTTAATACACAGTTCTACTGACTTCACTTTCCAACAAAAGGGATTTTGGATAATACTTTTCTTTAGTCTTGCTCGATGATGAAACCTATGATCCTTTTACTTGAATTGACCCATTTCAGACAACATCATTCGTTTTAATTTATATATATGAGTAATAGTGGATTTTTAGCTGCCGTATTAAGTTATTTATAAACTTTTCAACAAGCATTATTGACAGTAACATTGCATGTTTTCTTTAATCAACTGCAGAAACTCCGAAACAGGCATGAAATCGGTATAAAATTTGCGCTGCGCTATGACAAACTGGCCAAAATGTCATACATTTTAGGGATGGTTTACTTTTATCACTCCTAAAATAAATAATGTATAAAAAGTCGCATTTATGGCGATGTTTGCCTTCGCATTCTTTGTACACCTTCATCGTTCAGTTTTATCTAAGCATCGGGTCTCTGCAATTCCGTTTGCCATTAGACAACGTACAGTCCTCAGTCAACCAACACCATCTAAGCTTTACTCATTAAAATACACTTGAGACAAAAATGAGGATTCATCTATATGTTATTACTCATTTATCCTATTGCAAAGTTCCACATTTCATATTGTCGTGCCCCTGACAGCCTTTTCGGCTCGGTGCACGACCAAGCAAGGAGTCACATAAAATGTTTCCATCATACGAGTCACCTCCAAAGCGAAAAGCAATATCCTTAGCCTATAATTCTAGTAGGGACAGGACAATATTAAACCTAGCTTTACACAACTCTCAGAAATACTGATCGGTCGGGCAAAGTCCGATAGTTCCGCTTCCAGAAGCTAAATTTATATATGCAAGTATTCCCTCTAGTCTTTCTTAAATCAAAAGTTAATTGTGAAAAATAAACACATTGATCATATTAGGTAGGTATTACCGTCAAATCTACCTCAAATGAAAATACAGAAAATACCTTCTTCATCGCAGAGCTGTATGATATAAAATTTTTTGAAAAAATTTTCTCTTTGTGATTTGCCTTAATGTTTTACATCTAATCATATTTAGACGCATGTGATAGCTCTTATGCGATAACCTTCAGAAAAGTACAATATGTATTTTCGAAGCTAACTATAAGTAAACCCGCGGTGTAATTGAAAGCGACGCTAGAATACTGTCTACCAAATTTATTTCAAACACTTACAACACGTGTTTCAACTGTCTAGCAGTCATCATCAGGTAATACTAATCTTAACATAAACGCACATGAGCATATATATTGGGAGTTACATTGCCCAAACACAGTAGTGATGGTTGTGGTACGGGTAATGGGGGGTATGGGTAGGATAGGAGGGGAAGGCAAAAATCATGAATGGGATATGATCCTTTGTTCGTCCAAAAAATCAGATTACGTCAAACACCAGATTTGCGTCACACTGGGAAAGGATAGAAAGACAGGTGGGAGAAAATGGAAAGGGGGGAGGGAGGTTTGTTTTTAGGAGGTAGAGTTATGTTAAAATGGTGTCAAAAATAGGAGAATGACAAACAAATTCGTTCTCATTTAATAGGTTCATTTTCTTACGTTTCCTTTTGACTATTTCCCACTGTTCCGAAACATCTAAACGGTGTCCTTTATCCAGGTAACGGAGGATTTTCACATAAAACGTGGAGTGGTGGGATTCTTTCATTAAATGTTTATGTTAAGATTAGTATTACCTGATGATGACTGCTAGACAGTTGAAACACGTGTTGTAAGAGTTTGAAATAAATTTTGTAGACAGAAAGATACCGTTTAAGTATCATTGTTGAATATGCTGTTCTACAATACCTCGCCGGAGAAAGTGGAGGCTAGAATACTTTTGCTTGACAAGGTATACTAACTTTTCTCTATTTTTTTGTAATCCTAATTTTTTGTCGGTATTCTTATTTCATTTTAGCGTCAATTTTAATTCTACTTCTGTTTATTTTCAAGTTGCTACGTTTTTCCATTCGCAAAATAATTTCCCATCCAGTTCTCCATCGAAAAGCGACTTCTATCCCACTTCTCAATTGACTTCAACATGTCAGTTTTCGCAACTGCTTATCCACGCACATTCTGTTTAAGCTCAGAGCATGATTGGCGCTTGTTTGCTTTGGCTGACGGAATATTTTCCCGCCAAATTTCTCATTTCGTACGCTTTTGAGCGCTCATTTGCATGATCAATATATTCGTCAACACTCCTGGACGACTATACACCGGACTCGTGTACATCCAGTGTCACAATTACGCGCGTTTGAAATGCTTGATTATTCAATCAGGTGTTCGAATGTTTAAAGGAGTATTTTAATATCATTGTCATTCTTAGAATCGATTGCACCCATCCAATTTTCACCGAGCACAGATTCATTCGTGTGTTTGCCCAGCTGCGCGGCAGTTTTTCTGTTGATTTGTTTCCTTCTCGTAGATACCCGAGTCATTACGAGTCATGTTTGGTTGAATTTCCTCGGGAAAGAGCTGCAGTGGTGAATTTTTGATGGAAAATTGAAATAACGCTTAAATTTTTCTTCGAGCATGCAGATTATTTGTTCAAAATCACTTCATTAATATTAAATCATCAGTAAATGTCAATTGTAATTAAATACAAAATGTTGTTTATAAGAAAATGTAGTTTATAAGAAAATGAAGCTAGGGAGAGGATATACTGTGACATGCCAGGCCCATTTTGAATAAATGGTTTTCATTAGTTTCAGTTTTGGTACTTGTAGCTCTGCGTATGTGACCTAGGCAAAAATTCTTTTTTTACACTTATGCTAATTGGATGGATTTTTTGAACGAAGGTTTTCAGGGTGTTGTCTTGATATACCGTGGAGTGAGTGTAAGATAGTTCTTATCAAGAACATGTCTAACCTTTTTGCTAATAGCACTGTATATCATCGTTGCCTTATAAATTGTATATAAGAAAAATAAGAATATATTCCATCAATATAAATGCGTAGGTGGTCATTCAGGATTGGTGGAAAATATAAACTACCTACTAAAATATAAACCCGAAATCAAATATCGTTTTAAACCCATCAATAACCTAAAATAATTGAGAAATGTTAATTTAAGTTAAATATAAAATTTTATCTAAGAGTATAAGAAAAAGAAGATAGCGTGAGAATATACAGTGACATGCCAGTGTTCAAATTTGAAGAAATTGTTTTCATCCGTTTGAGTGTTGGTACCTGTAGCACTGCGTACGTAACATGAGCCAAACTTATTTTTTAAGAACATAAGTTAAGTGGGTGGGATTTTTTGAGCTGAGATTTTGAGGGTGCATTGAAAAAAAAAGGTTGACCCAAAGGGTGATAATTCATAGTTTTGTCCAAATATCTCGTGGAAAACGCACAAAACATATGCGGCACAGCAAGAAAGAAACTGGGATTTATCAATTATATAATAGGCAGGTACTCGGATGAGCAATTAAAAGAAAGGTGATACTTCAGTCTAGTTAGGCAACACCTCAAATAGTTACGCCGAGAGCAATTTGGAACCCTGGACAGAAATATTAAAAAAAAAATAAATTGATAAAATACAGTGGAAAGCTGCTCGCTTCGTTAAAAACTGCTACGAGCGAACATAAATTGCTTATAAGTCTGTAGAGAGATTAAGTTAGGAGCCACTAGAGACTCTGAGGCTGCGTCCTAGATTTGTTTCCTTGAGAAATTCAGAATAGGTATGTTTCAGGGCGACACAGACAATATCATTTTCACACCACACTACATCTCTAGATCTGCTGGAAGCGATAAAATACGGGAGATGAATTGCCAAACAGATAAGTACGGAAATTTGTTCTTTTCGCGCACAATAAATGAAAATAATTCAAACCGGAGCTCCACTTAATACACTCCCGTAATACACTTCACTTCCGAAAACCCATTTTTTATACATTTTCACGGCTGGTGACCAAACACTTCATGCCACACACCAACACGGTGGCTCACAGGGTAGTATGTAGATGTAGATGTATAAGCAAGAGACCACGAAGCGTTGGAAGAAGCAGAAAATATATGTCCAGTTGAGTAGCCCGGACAAAGCATTCTTTCATAAAATTGTGTAATAGCAGCCTTCAAAGAGCACTTGAAAGTAAAAGACCGCTCAAATGTAAAGAATGAATGGACCGGAATGGAATGGAATTGCTTTTATACGTTATGGAGGCTTGTACTATAGTGATGGAAGAGAATAGGAAACATTATGAGGATCGAATAGAATGGAAGATAGAAGCAGAGCAAACTTGATGTTTTGCAGAAATGGACGGATGGATGAAGTACACGTCGGCGGTGAACTACTATTTGGGGTAAATTCTATAAAGACGACGAGAAAACTTATTGGAAACATTTCGGACATAACCACCTTCAGAAGGCAACCATACATGAATAAATAAGGGAGACCTTGAATGATGATTTTTTCGGAGCATAAGAAAGAGGAATAAAGAAATATAGAGTAAAATCAGAAAATTAGTACAGCACAATACAGTTCTGAATGACATATAACGCTTTCAGCTGTTGACTTTTTTATACAGCGCCACAACTTGAGCTTGGTTATCATTTTTTCCGTCTTCCTGATGTTGCTGTTAGAATTTATGACTGCAGTACCATTAAGGGTACAATTACGATCAAGAATCCTTTGGATTTGAAAGAACAGACCTTCATTAAATACGCTTTCGTCCTCAATACTTCTTCAGGTGATCCGAAGTAATTTCACTTCTCGCTTTTTCCTAGGAGGGGAAATTACGTCACAAGTATTCCAAATGACCATATGATCCTCATATATCCCAATGTTTAAAGTATGTTGTCTGTTACTATAAAAATACAAAAAGTTGAAAAGTATATCTACAATTGGCCAATTTTTGGATATTGGCTGAGGAAGATATTGTTAGATTTTTCTGAAGTATTATCTACCTACTATTTTTTCTAAAACCTAGTGCTACTTTGTTAAGTTAGTGTCACTATTATTATTGTATCACAAATAATTTTTATGACGTATAAGATGATTATGCTAAATATTATTCACCATATCATTATTTATGTTGGCAATGTATATGTTTTTGATGAGGGTTGTCTCAGCACAGGTTTTCCTTGGAGGAAACATAGCTTTCGTGTGGATGAAATGTAAATTTAACGTTTCAAGTTATTGTTGTTGAAAGCAATAAATTTACTTTACTTTACCAAGAGCCATTTTGCGTGATCTTTATTGAGAACAAGATGCTCGTGACATTCAATGATTAACCATCAGGATCCATCCATTCTCCCTTACTTCATGCGTCCATCCACTGCCCTCATTCGCCCATATTTCCAAACAGTCAGTTACGCAGCCCACTTTCTTGTTTTTACAAAAAATGCCCCAAAACTACTTCCGACGACCGCTCTTCTCTCGCCGGGCCCACCTGCGAAAGCGCGTACCGCCCTAATAACACCCCATGCGTCCGTGCGGAGGTTACAGCAGCCGTCGAAGGGGGCCGACCGGCAAGGGTTCGTGTGGGTAGGGCAAGCAACGGGTGAGAGGAGAGAGGTAGAGACACAGAAGAGGGCATTTGACAACGCAGACCGCCGCCAGGAGAAACATTTAACGGGGCGGAAACTGCACTAAAGCGAAATTAATGATTGAGAGCCAACTGTTGCAGGACCGGAACCCTTCCCCCTTCCAAAAAAGCCGCTCCACACAGCACAGTGGGGGCCTACCCCGGTCTATCGCTCCCGTCTCTCCTCCACCTTAGTGGGGGGGAGATCGTTGTGGTCTCCCTTCTCTATCTCCCTCCCAGTCTTGCTCGCCTCTTTTCTCTCTCCCCTCCCGTGTTCCCTCAGCTTCTCAATGCTCTTTCGCCTCCCTCGCTCATCAATGCTGTCCCACATAGCCTTTTTACTCGAGTGCTTCCCGAACTTCTCGTAGCCTCGCACTACATTTGAATGACTATTATTGTTAATTGACTGATTATTTGGGGAGGTGACTCACAAATGGGCTAATTTTCTCCCTTTTAAGATTAGTTGAGTGGGTAGGAGCGGAGCGTTTCAGGAGGAGAGGAAGGTTTGAAAGAATCCCAGCGTCGAAATTTGCCTTCTTTCAACGATAGACAACGATGTGAGATCTTCACTTCTATTTCGGAGAAGTGCGCTCTGATGTTCTCTTCGCATTGTACCCAAGACGGTGTAGAGATGCCTATGAAGAAATGTCCAACACTGCCGGGACCGAACCTGCACACGCGAGGTTGGGAGAAAGTACTCAAATCGTCTCACCAATCTGTTCCCCACTCGTCATTAATTTGGACTCTAAGGTTAAAACAGAGAGGAGATGGAGTCATACGGCGCGATAACTAATTAGAATTTACAAAAATGCGTTATCGGCCTTTTGGAATAGATAATACTTGTAATGCATACGCCAGAAACAGATATGCCGTTGAATTTTCACAATTACGCTACGATCAATCTATTAAAGCGTGAACCATAAAAGTTTTAGAAAATAAAATATATGTTAACAGCAACACAATTCAATTTTTCCCGATTGACATTTTGGATGGATTATATGTTTTCATAGACAAGCTTCGATGTATCGCTTCAAGACACATCCTACTCTTGTCTTTTATTTGTGATGTCAGCTTTGTCGTATGTAGGCATGGGATTAGTCTCCTCAGTGTTCTCTCAGTCCTCAGCGCTTCTGTCCCTTCCCTAAAAGCACAGATTGGCACAACAATTCCCCCGCCCAGTTAAACTCTCGTTCCTTTCCTTTCTCTGCGTGCGGGCACAATGTGCAAACTACCAACTTTTCTATCCGTAATTGTCCTCCAGTCGTTCAAGCGGTATCAATGGAACGAAATGGCTTCGTTCCATACGCTTTTTGGTCTTTTCGCTTATTAATGGTTATCGGATGACTGTATTTTTCCCGAATCCCAACGGCGGGCTCCTCCTTTTCTCCCTCTTAACGATCAGAAAATGGTCGTTTGAGACAAAGAGACTAAATAATTGTACACCTAATCCCTTTTTAAGCGGAAAGAACTTTAGATCGTTTTGGGTGAAGATATTGCCTCCCAACCCTTTTCTGAAATCGTTACGGAATTCACGCATTAGTTGGGCGAGAATTCGTCCAGTGAAACTTCTTCGCTATCGGGATTTTAACGTTCTCGAAGTAACTAGAGCGGTAAATCACATTCAAACTTCGAATCGGCCCAAATTTGGTTTCGTTCTTCGCGCATTTAAATAACCGTGCAAAGATTCTCACAATTTAGTATAAGATATACGATTTGGTCTTCCATTATCTAAGACAGATTTAAATCAGATATAAAATACTTAGCTTTTTGCGAATATCCAATTAGATGAGGGGATCAATCAAAGCCTTGCTTGGGTGGATTAATATTGAATAGTTTGATTAATTTGTATATTTCAATATGTATTCTTCACCATATTGAAAACGATCGGTGTCAATTGAGTCATAAAATTCACTGGCCATACATCCCCGCGGAATACAATATTTTTGATCAGTTTTACATATTTCTACCCAAGCCAATGACAAATTGCTGAGATATTTTTGTTTTTTTTTGGCTACTTTTTTCGATATGAACCAATTTACCTTCGTATATAATACTCACTATAAGTGACAGTCACTCCTTAGAGTTAAAAATGACTATCGTAAATGTCGCACTACCAGTAGCTTTTTAGTCTAGCTCCCCTTTGCTGAAACTGAAAGCTAAACATTTTCTTTCAAAAATCACTACTCTCGGGGCGTAAGTCGTTGACTATTGGCGTAAAAATAAAAGAATTTAACGTTACGTTCAATAAAATATTCTCTCCGTCATCACTTTGTCATGATGAATGCTGAAAATGCCCATGTGAAGCAAAAAAGCTCTCATATTTGCTCATCTTAAATTTATACCAATCCATTTCTGGCGACATCGATTTTTTTGCATCGCATTCCTCTTTCCCTTTCCACCCTCTTTCTCTCTTCTTCATCATCTTGCACTTTTGCCCTTCTATTCCCATTCGATCGTCACCAATATCCTCCGTTGCGGCAGAATAGTTGCGCAATTAAGTGTGAAGGGTATCCTATGATATTTGTTCTTCATTGTGTTGTATTTCAATCAGTTCTTTATTTTTTCCAAGGCCACATTTTTTCCTTCCCAACATCTAGTTCACCCATTCAAATCTAAACGCATTCCTTCTCTTGCCTCTGCTTTATCAATAAAGAGATCATGCTAGTTCGCTGAAGATGTGGTTCTGTGATCAAATATCTGCTGTTGTTGAAACTTTTCATCCAAACACCTGTCCTTTCTTTGGTACGATATGAATAACATTTGACGTATGCTACTTCATCACGTCTTCAGTACCGTTTCCTGACCCTCCTTCCCTCCTGGTAAAAATGTCACAAATGGAGTTATTAGTCGATCACCTCCCCAAATAACTAATCAACACACTTTTTTCCACTACCACCTTTCTCTAGCAAAACCTGTGCTCCACAATTTTTCTCAGTTTGCTATCCTCCCAACCGCCCCTTACGGATACGGGATAAAGTGAGCGGTGGGAAAAAGACAGCTATTATGCAAAAGATTATAAGAACTGGGAAGTTCTCAGCGGTCTTTGTGTATTTGTGAGACTGTGAAATCAAGAGAGGGATTTGGGAGGAAGGATGGCGAAGGGAGGATAGGTTTGGAGAAGGAGATGAAAAGAAGGGAACGGGAGAGAGTGAAAGAAAGGCGGAAAGTGGATGACTGGGAGAGCCCTGGGAGATAAAGAGGAGCCGAAGAAGGGCTGGAAAAATTGAGGAAAAGGAGCTTGTGACAAAAAGAGAGACACAAATGGCTGTGGAGTCAGCGGGGTGGAAGATAATTGCAGTTAAAGAAAGGGAGAAGGAGAGGAGGCCAATATGTGTTTAACAAAAGGAACAAAATTCGGTGATGGTGCGATTTGAGTGAAGTGATGAGGAGGAAGGAAAAAATTGTGGCCTCTAAAATAATCGCATGCATAAGAAAGCGAGTTGAGCAGCATAGGTAAGAGTGTAAGGAGGGAAAGCAAAATAAGAGGGTTAACTTTGAATCCATGCTCATTTTTCCCCTTTTCTCTCCTCTCCTCCAAAGATACTTCCATTTTTGAAGATTTTTCCTCTACTCCCCACTCGCACCTCTTCTGTCTGCTGTCTCTTATGACTACAAATTGAAGAAATATTCAGAATTATGACGGTACACTCAAGGAAGTCGCTGTTTATAATTTCCCTCCTCTCTCGAATTACACTTCACTTCTGTTGATCAAATCCCTCCCATGTCAATCATCATGCAAAAACCGTGTGTGTTGATGGTGTAAACTTCTTGCACAATGGAACAAGAGCAATTCGTATCAAATCTTTTATCCGACGACAAAAACTATAAGTTATTCATAGATTTGGTTATACGTATTTGGAGCATTTTTTATAACTCACGCATAATTACTCTCTTGATTGTATATGTGTAGCAAGGTTTTGTTTTACGAGTAACATTATGGTAATACCAAGATGTTGAAGAAGCACAAATAAATCACATTTTACTGAAGATAAAATATGTAAAAGAAATATTTACCGTTGATTTGGATAAAATTAATCGTCGACAGGCTCACTTTGTGAAAATTTTCCATGATGAGTACAAAATAAAACTTAGTAGTTTTCCACACGGTTTATTCGTCCTCGACCGGTTTCAGCGACTCATCGCCATTATCAAGAGGTTAAACAAACACACGCCAGTCTTTCACCTTAGTACGTTACAACAGAGGAGGGGAGGGGTTAGGAAAAGAGGTGGGGGGACAAGTAAGGAGAATACAAAAGTTTTCGGTTAGGGAGCAAGGTCAGTGATATGAAACCTTTGAGAAGGAAGAAAGGAAAGAAGTGGTCAGTTCATGGGAACCACCTCGTTGACGAGTTCTTCCGTGTACAATTGTTGAAATGTCCTTATTTCAAAATTTTCTAAGAAGTCCAACTTAGCACCTTTGTACCCATCATGTAAAACATTAAAATCAAAGACACATAATCATTATCAATTAAATGTTACGAAAACATAGACTTATTATCCTGGTTAATGAATGAATTCTTGTGTTCCGTCATTCGAACATTAAAATTTCTTCCAGTTTGCCCTGTATAAAAACAATTGTAATTTGGTGTGTTATATTTTAACATATAAATAACAATTTCGCATTGGAGCCATGAGGGGGTAAATTTCTATGTTAATCAAAGCAATTTATTGAAATGTATTGATAACCGTAACTTTCATTAGTAAATCACCCTCATACAAAATTTTACTTCGAAATAAAGATTGTTTTACCTTATTTTTCAAATATTGGACTTTTAAATCATTTTCGATGATTTTAGTCAATATTTAATTGATTTGAAAAAATATTAACTTGATTTGAAAAAAGTTACTTAACATTATAATTTAATCTCTTTCGCCCCACATTTTTTATAAGACACAGAAAAGGAGGCAATTAGTGAAACATTTTTAGTTATGGTGGTCAACGTTTTGTGAGGAAATGCTACAATTTATTCTTCGCCAATGCGGAATGAGACATCATTTCATAAGACACGGTACTTTATCGCGAAAAAAGAGTAATTTTAATGTAAAATGCTAGCGCTTGCAGTAAAGTGCTTTTGCACTTTTCTTTCAGCTTTCCAGTTTCAGTCAGCCAGTTTCAGCTAATTGATACCAACGAACGTTCCTGTTTAGTGACTCGGTATAGTGTTAGTTCGATTTCCGGAGCTTAAAAAACCCGTACTGATTCATGATAAGGAATATTTGAAACAGCATTGACTCTTTGCAACAGTTAAAAACGTGTGCGGTATTTGAATCACCTCTGTAGTGCAAGGGTTCCCTTTGCCATTGCGCAAGAAGCATTATAATCCCAGTCTCCCAATTCCCACGCATAGTTTTTGTGATGCTTATCTCTCTTTGCAAGCTTCCGGAGAGGAACGAGGAAAACTTCTCTTTCTGTAAATTGAAACAAACGAGAAATAGAGTTGAACGGCCTGATTTGATGAGCACGAGAAAAAAGAACTCGTTAGGATGGGTTCACTGGGCAAGTACTGAGACAGCTGACGCACATCGGCTAATTAAACAGGCAGTCCCTATCTCGGAATCGTAACGAAGGAGATATGTACATCTCCAGTAGAGACGAAAGTGGTTGCGTCTCTCAATCTATTTCTCACGCGGAATTAAACGTTTTTCGTTTGAATTTCTTGAAGCAGGGAGAGAATACTTTGTTGGTGAAATATAAAATGTATTTAATGTACATGGGAATTTATTTAATAATTTTATCTATTTTTCTATTTTATCTAAATCTATTTATCGGTTTAAGAGAAAGTAAAATTATCAAGATATACTCTGACTCAAAACATCATATTTACTATTATAAATTTGATTCAATAACTGTACAAGTTTGTAACAGTTCAAATTTGAGAAAACAATTATTTTGAGGAAGAGACCTTAAATTGAAAAACACATTATGGAGAGAATTTTATCGAAAAAGAGCACACATAAATTGCAGTATTTCTGCTAAAATAATTATTGATATATTTTACTGGTTTTGGAAACTTTGATAATTAATTTCCCCCTGATATTTAACATACCTTTTGAATAAAACACCTTTTGTTTCATTGGAGCAAACAAGTAGCAGTAACACATAAGGACAAATGTTTTTAACAAATTTAATTCAAAAATTTGTAATGTACTTAATTTTGTTATTTTATCTTTCCTGAATCTCTATAAATTGGACGGGTGATGAGAAAATACAGAAGGTATAAATTCAAATGAAAAGCATGCGTTAATAAAAAGTCGCAGGATGAATAGTATAATTTTAGAAAACGTTAAAAGTGGGGATAAACGCTCATTATAAATGAAAGTAAATGCATTGGTTATTAAGTCAATATATTTAAACCGGAGGATACAAATCATAATGAGTAACTAAAGTCTACTGGAAAAATCGAAAAGTAAACGGGCGAGGTAATGAATGAACATCTCAACTATTAGGCCAACATAAACCTGGTAAGCAGTGGTAGTGGAAACCTAACGCGTGAGGATTTTTTTTCGTGAAAGAAAAACTATGAAAGATTTGAAACACAATGTTGCGGATGAAGTTGAAAAAATGTTGATAGTGGAAACCGAGTAGAAAGAAATCCTGGTAGTGGGTTGTGGGGAAGTAGGTTGACCTGGGGCTTCAATCGGGTGGATGGCGTAGGTTGAAGGGAACAAAAGAGTCGAATAGATTTAGATCGGTGGGTGTAATGGAGGAAGGAAAGTGTGACGGAAAAAGGAGATGATGAGAGAGTGAGTCAATTGAGAGTATTTCTCGATAGTGGCACGGAAAATGTATCCTTTTTATCGGCAATTATCTTAGAGGACAGCGTCTTGAGTCACCGTTTGAATTGATTTTCTGGAAATCGCTCGAATTAGGGAGTATTTCTTTCAACCACGCTGGAAATATAATGCCCTGATTTGTATTTTGCGAAGGAAAGTATCTCCATCTGTGTATACACATATATTTTGGGCATCGAGATGTCCCTGATGTATCTAAATTCAACAATCAAAGTACCGGAGGGGTCGATTTGACGCCTTTTGACTTTTGACAAGCCATTACTGCTGATTGATTCGTCCCAGTTCTTCTATATATCTGGACTTTTATTTTTTCAGCAGAAGAGTAGAATTTAAAAATAAGAATTTTAAACCTGTAATAGTTTTTAATTTATGTCAACTTATACTTATTAATATCAGAGGAATCATTTTGGCCTCTGGTTTTTTCTTCCATGTTTTATAGAATTTTATGAAAATTATCTCATTCAAACATCGAACGAATTACCTGAGAACAAATTAAAAGTAGCCGGACCTAGCATTATTGAGTTTTCGGATTCAAATTAATATTTTATATTTGTATATTTCTAAAAATTCTGGCTCGTAAGATGAGAAAGTAGCCACCAAAAGGAAAGCAATAACTTCAAGTAAGTTCTGCCTTTACAGTATTTTATTTTGCCACTATTGACGAAGGCCGTCTGAGGAAAAGGTGCCGACGTCCTCGAAGAGGTCTAGGTTGCTCCATTCAGCGAGCATATTTATGCACTAGCTGCATGTGTGCTCTAGATAACTACTACTCATCAAAACAAAAGGACTACTTAGTCGCTCAAAAATTCAGTAATTCGTTTTTACAGCCGCTTTAAGAGAGGACACCAGTCTACAACGGCATCAGGGGTAAGAGCTGAGGACGGAAGTAGCAAATCTCTAAGGTGCGAATCAATGCTGAACCATGTAACAATTGAAGCTAAGAGGTGGTAAGACGAATATCGGTCGATTACGTTTGATGAACTCGATGAAATTATCCCTTTTTTGTATGAGATAATCTTGAAACAGAGATTCTATTGATGATAAAGTGCTATGGTCATAGGACTGGGGAATAACTTTCTTTGGTAGTACAATGTGCCAAAACAGGTTCTGCAGCATCAACCGTTACATAAGGTTTGATATTTGATGACCGCGATCAGTGTGACTACAAAAAGAGTAATTTGCGTTACTTTCAGTATTGTGGAATAATTTTATTAAGAAACGCATATCCTGCTGCAAATCTAGCAAATATGTCTCGATAGATGAGCAGTTGTTTCTGACGAAAACCTGATCCCATAAAAAGGTTTGCAGAGGAGCTAAGACAGCAGTAGTGTAGTAAAAAACATGTTTCTGCACAGGACATACCAGATGAAATAAATATCATCTCCAGAAGAAAAATTATACAAGTGCCAAATGAACACCAAATGTAAAGTGAAGACACCTTGTGAAAAGTGTTACGTGTGCCAACAATTTTCTTGTCGGAAGTTTATATGAAAAACAGAGAAAATACATTTGTATCTCTTCTAATGGTCAACAGAGTTTGCACCCACTTACTTAATTTTAGCATTAATGAGCACAAAATAAACATAGAGTATGAATATTTCTGAAGCTATTGGTGTACACACAATAGTTATGACGTATCTCAAAAATTGTATCTATAGGTTATTTCAAACTGGCTATGTGTTGAAACGGCAAATTATTATGTGTGATTGTAAGTTAAGGAACTATTATTTAAAAAAACAACTACTTCTCCAAGAAAACTGTAACCATCAATTGATACAATATATTTCTAAACAATTCACGTATCATTTCCATTATTTTACCTTTGAAAAAAAAATTAATGGTCAATTTGACCCCTGTTGGTTCTAATAGGTATGCAATAAAGTCCGGTTCTTCTAGTGTTAAAATAATCGATAAATCTGCTCTTGGATCAATATTATCTGATTTTTTATATGCTTGTTTTTATGACCAGTCTTCTACGGGAATGCAGTTGTTTTGAGACGGTGTAAAAAAATACTCAAGAGGGAAGTACTTCAAGGGGCATCACTATGATGAAGGAAAACCGAAGGTAACAAAGGACGTTAGTCATCTCAGCGCTTTGTGGCTACGCTTCGTCTTGTGATGGCTATGCATGAAGTAAGCTCGATACTTTTCTGTCAAAAACATAATTGATTATCCCCATGGCTTTATCATTTTCACTCTAAAATAACTGTATAAAAGTAGGAAAATAAGTTAACTAGGAAAACATACGTGACTTTGTGTCGATCACTAAAGTAAATGGCCCATTTTGTCAGTACGGCTTGAGCTTGATCACTTTTTTCTCTCTATTCCCGGGTGTCTGCGCTCGAAAGCTGCGTGTTTTCATTTGTTTCTTCTATTATAAACTAGCCGTACATGACCGTCAACGATATATTAAACGAGTGATGTACTGCTCATTGTTTTTGATCTCCAATATTGCTCGAAAGAACAAGGGTCATCGACGTTTTCACATTAAAAAAATACACGCGTCGATAGCTTTCTATAATTTTAGGTTGGGCTGTAAACAGTGACACTGCATTTTTTGTCTTCAGGGAAGCGTTAATTAAAAAGGTCACTCCCATTTGCTCTCCTTTTTTTACCCTAAACTTCGTCGTATTAAATTCAGCGGTGGATCTCAGACCAGGTGTATATCGATCCGTGATGAAATATCCAATTAAAGAGTGCATTTTCGCCGTTCCCAACCACTACCTTCCTCTGTTCTCTTTCCCTCCGTTCTTCCTCTTTCTCCCTCTTCGCCTGTCCTTCTCCCACGGACCGAAGGCGAAAGCTCTTCCACGCTCTTCCCTTGGACGATGCCGGCAGAGGCGATCACAAAAGGGGCGCGCACGGGTCACACTGGGCAGAAAAGGGTACTCCTCGGGTACTACCCGATCGAATGGAAATGAGTGACCGAGATTACTGCATTGTGCCTAACTGGATTGATTGCCATGTCTGCAATTGCGTCTTTTATAATCGATTTGTTACGGACGGTAACGATCAATGCAACGTGCGCCTATCAACACATCGATATCAACTGACTTTTTTCTCTGTTGGTCTTATTTTGACAACAAGGATCGAGAAGCTGTTCATTTTACTTTTCGTTTCTTCATTACCAAAACAGGAAATGGAAATCACCCGATAGAGCTATCTGGACAATTATTTCATGCAAAATATTTATGCATTCCTTTTAATGAATTGCAATGATTCGTACCTCAATGTTTGTACCTAATGAGGCCCTTTAACAGGTTTTACATTCAACATCTCCTTGCTCAACGGGATTTTTATATACAGATCTAGACTGCAGTCTGCTAGAATCTCGAGGCAAGTGCTTCAAGCTCTCTCCGGGATATCTGTCACCCTTCTCCGCTCGCCCACTATCCGCAAAGCCACTCTATTTCCTCTCCCTATCCACGCCGTCTCCCTCTATCGTCTATCTCGACTCTTTCTCTCTCTCTCTTGCAATCTAATCTTCTCTTCCACCTCCCGAATACTTTGCCCCCTTCGCGCTCCACTTAGATTCTTTATTCCTGACTGACCCTGCCTTCATCCTTGGCCATTGTCAATCCAGCACCAATGTGTCACTAGTCACCATTAGTACTCCGCTTTACTCACGAGTCTCTTCTCTCATGACCCACTCACACAGCACACACTCACAGAGGTGCAGGCAAACCCACGCCCCTCCCCCCGTTTAGGAGTCCCCGCGGAGACCCAGTCGGGAGGTTGTGGTCACTCCCGTCCCTCCCTCTTCATTCCCTCCGTGTAGTACTTCTACCCGCCCTCCCTATTCGCCCATCACCCTCTCTTACTTCCCTACACGTTTTTAGCTCCTCGAATTCCTCTCTCGCTGTCTCTGCATCGCCTCCCCTTCGAAAGTTACATTCTGTGACCATGCTTTCCAAAAATGGGATAGGTATCCAATCGCTTTTATTTTTTCAGAGGTTTTTCATGGACCGCTTTAACATAATGTACGCAACACGCGACATGCAACATATTACGACGCTATGTATTTACTGTACTGTTTCGATATTCAATTTTAATAATGTACGAAAAAGCACTCCATTATTGTATCCAAAATGGTTAATCTGAATATTTCTAATTTATGTCGCCAATTGTGGAAGTAAAGATGACATTTTCTGATCGTTAAATCACAGTTTCAACGCGTCTTTTTGTTTTATTTTATTCTTTTGATATTCATTTTTTAGTTATGTAAAACTAAGCTCTCTTTCATTGAATCTAAAGCAGCTTATCAGAATATTTCTAGTTTATGTCGCCAATTTTGGAATTCTCCTTGACCAAAAACACTTTCGATGTTATTATTTGTTGGTCTAGTTTGTTAATGTTAAGAGGGCAAAAGGAAGTACGGCAAGATTATTTGCATGATTACCGTCTACCAGTCCTAATTTACTGTCGGTTCTCGCAATATAATTTCATCAAATCCCTTTGAATAAATTGTTATTTCTTTGCATCACTTGCATCTTGATCCTCAGATTGCTCAAACAACTCGGCTTCTTCGACGTCTAATCTTTATAGTGGGCCGTTGTCTATGAACTAGCATATCATTAAGTCTACTTCCGGGCTTGAATTACTCATTTTTACCCTTCAACACCCATTTTAACACTCACGAATTCATTATTTATTTTTTTATTTTTCTCGTACGCATTGTATTTCACAAGAGAGTCGTATCGTTTTGGATGTATTCGTTCTTGTACGTATAACTGATGCCAAAAAATCAGCACTGATGGATGAGACAACATAATATTCTGGTACTTTTTGTGCAAATGGTATGGTAAATCTAGCTCAGGAAATATCTGGTAGCAGGTATGTCATTAAAATACCTGAGGATATCATGGCGGAGTTGAGTTTTGTTTTAACTTTAAAGCAACTATGTATAGGTTATTAATGTGACATAAGCTTACTCTTGGATATTCTAACAAAATTTATTTATTTGAAGCAAATGGTATAACTAAGTATTTTAGCGGAAAATATTTTGATGATATCAAAGTGAAGTGCTGGCAAATAGACCATAAATATAATTGTACTTGATGCCAAACTTTGAGCATCAGAAATTTCCTATTAAAGGTAATGTATATTTATCCAGAAGGATATATCGGTGAAATGGAACGTGGCTCCTCCCAAATTCCATTTCCTATATAATTGGTCAGTTATTTTTAATACACACCTCCTGCAGGGTGTTACATTAATTTAGTAAAATCCGTCATCAGCTTATGGAATCAATGTATTTTTCGTCAACTCCAGCCTGATGTGGAAATCTATCATAATCAATGAAATCAAAACTGTGAAGGTGAATCACGTTTTAGAGGTTCTCTTTTTGCCTTCAAAGTTGTATATGTACTTTGAAATGTGGGTCACTCCTACGTAAATTTATCATTGTGAATTGGATTACCTTTTGTTGTGGATATTTTCCACCAAGTGACGCCTTGTCTTGTAAAATACAACCACCCAAACTATAAATCCGTTAACCTAGCTAAATGTGAGAGGTGAATCTATTGTCTCCATTCCTCGCTGTTGATTAATACGGTTATCTATCTCCCCTCAAGCCGATCCATCTCCATGACTACGAGGATTTCACTTGTTTGCTCCCCAGCGAAAAAATACCCTTACCGACGGGCATGTTCCGCATTCAATAGGCATGCATGTGTGCTTGTTGGTGACGCAATTATGCATCTCGCTTGACTGTATCACTCTCATACGACTGTTTCATTTTATTTTTACATCTCTGAAACCCTCCCTACTCTAAGTTGGCTCATGACTCTGGGGTAGTCATCTCTGCCGTGCTCAGAATCAACTATCGCAGCTAATACATTGAAGCAGGCGCATCGAAAGGATTCATTGTTACGTATGTGAAGCGAAATGCCATGCCTCGGAATGAGTGATGCATGAAATAAAGGTATCTCATGGTTAAAGATAAACGTTCTAAAAAATTTACAGCAAGTGGATTGGACTACTCAAGTTCTGGAGATATCTCGACTTGGGTTTCGACCTCTTGCAGGAGTAACAGACAAATTATTATAAAATTGGCAAGTATTCAATGCATTTGTTCTTCTTTTGGTCCTTCGCATTCATATGGTAACATATTTGTCGTGGTTTTATTGCAGAAAGAGCTAGTAGAAATGAAATAAAGGGACAAAATATGGTAACTTCCTCTCTTAAAATATCATCAACTGTTGCGTATTTTTATTTATCACGTTTCTCCTCGACTAATATTTTAATTTGCAATCGAACTGCATGTTCTAGGAAAATAAGGAAAGATATAAGAATTAAGATAAACTGAGGATGCCATAGTATACCAGAATTTACTTTGTTACAGTTTTCACTGCTATGCATTGAATATTTTTTTGGTAAATTAACAGCATTATTGTTTCATGAATCATTGTCAAAGGAATGTCATTTTCAAGGTTATGGACCACTGCGGCCTTGCATTTATTCGTTTTATGTTAATCACAGACATAAGGATAACTAGAAGATCCCAAGATAAATAATTTTCTGAAGACTTTTGACTTGAATGTGCTGTATGTTTATACATTAATATAATAAGATACCAAGCTAGGAGTTCATATTTTTTCATATTAACTTGAATGATTCAAATCTACTTCAAATGGGAGAATCAGCCGACCCCATAAAGCATTTACGATTCTAACAGAAGAGTGTCCACTCATCTAGCATTCATCCCAACGGAGGGACGTACAAATAGGCATTACTACCAATGTGTATGGATATTCATAACATAATGGAAAAGGAAGTGTTCGCGGTGTAAGTCCATAGAGCAACAAAAAATGCTGTTTGAAACGGGGGGAAGCCCCTACCTAAAGGGGCTTTAACATTGTTTTCGGTCTTTTTCCAGGGATAGGTCACGGGACTTGTCCGATATGTTCACGGGACTGTTTTAAGGGCATTTTGAGAAATATTTTTTCACAAATTGTCCCGAGATAGAGTTCACTGTCCTACGCATGTATGGTTTGATTTTACACCGGCCACGGGATTTTGATATACACATATATGTACGGTTATAGTCGAAGAGGTTGAGGTGCTCGTAGTCAACAATCAAGAGCAAAGAAGTAACGTCATAACTAAGGTTATTGCCGCAATGCCATGAGGTAGAAACACCAATTTTTTATTGAGTTGCTACAAAGTAACTACGTCACCCATTGACTTCAGAAGAAACAGTATTGACTTGCTTTCGTAGCTGCAAGCATGCCTGCAGCTTTTCGAATTCACAATGAAAGCACTCCCCGAAGCTATTTCTTCCATGGTGCCTGGAGTGAACTAAAAAATCTGCGAACAAGGTCCAGAAATGTAAGAACTAGGACTTGTTTAAGGGCAAAATCCCGCGGGACTTTATCTTTAACTTAATCCCGCGGGACAGTTTAGTGAACGTAGTACTAGTCTAAACGGGGCTTAAGAGTGAAACAGGTTGCCCCCCATGGGAAAGAATACAGAACTGTATTTCGACTTTCTGCAGTTAGTAAACTTGATGTACCTATGATGAGTATTTTCCGGATCAAGAATGGGATTGACAGAATTTTTTTAAATATCAATAACTATGAGGCTTTAAAGTTCAGGAAGTTGACAGCGTAAAGTTATTTTAGAAGGTTATTGACTACTGATTTCCCTTGCATCATTGAGTTGAGGGTGGGTTGTTTGGTGAGAGAAGGATAATTTGGAAAACTGCAAAGGGATAAACGTATATCCTCTAATCCGACGTATAAATCTAGTACTTGATGCGGCCTCAATAGAACACCGTAGGACGAAACGGGATACCTTGTTGAAATTTCTCCCACTCCTGATTTTCTAAATCGGGCTCTCAAAGGGAAATCATTACTTCAACAACTTGATCTCCTATTTGAGCAGAGTATTTGGTTATCCCCAGTATGCGGTATATAATTCTAACACCATGCAATGGTGACTGTTACTCTGGACTGGTTATCACCACACGAGACACGCGCACTCCTTTACATCCCCATGTAAGTTTGGCTATTATTTTTACCTTATTATTGCAGCCTCGGTCCCAGAGCTCCCCAAATTCTCTATCTTCCTCTTTTTCCTCCTCCCTAGGCTCTCTCTTAAATTCCCACTTCCCTTCCGCTTCCTCTCCTCCCCCCACCCAGCTCCCCCTTATCCTTCCCGGCCCTGAGCCACCGGCCAAGTGTGAGTGATTTGTCGGCTGACTGCTACCCCTGCTCCCTTTTAGCCAGTCCCACGCCAGGCCAGCCCACCTCCCTCTCTGAACTTCACTCCCGAGTTCACCACCCGCGAAAGCACGGGAACTTGTTTTTTTCCCTCTCTTCTCCTCTTTCTCCTCCTCCACCCAACTCACGTACATACATACCTATATATACATTTCCCCCAATCTCTTTCCTCCTTCGCCTTTTTCTCTCTCCCTTGCAATCGACTCTCCCTCTCTCTCCTTCTCACACCGCGCCCATCTCTTCCGCGCCTCACCTCTTTCCCTCTCGGACCTCCGCGCTCTTCCCTCTTTATCCCCCCGACTCTCGCTTATCGCGTATTTTTTCGCATTTTACCCGCGCTCCCTCCCCCGTTATCTCGACCTCCCTCGCTCGTTTTGTCGGAAGGGTATGATCCTTTAGTCCCTTCATCCCCAATTCCTCCTTCCCGCAACCCCCTCCGTTTATATGTTCCCATCCGGTTATCTCAATTCATGGTCTCTCCTTTGTCTTGATTAAGTCTCCTCCATAGGATCTTTATTCAGATATTCTCTTGCTGCTTTCTCATTCAGTGATTCTTCGTGTCTTTTGATTTTTTTTCTTACTTGGCTAGCTTTTCTGCCACGTTCTATTTTCTGTGATCCTCCAATGTCCTTATCTTTACCGAGAATCTTTTCTTGCATAGTGTTTCTCCTAGTGTCCGCATTCCACATTTATATTTTCATTCCACAGTCCCATTTCCACGAGGTTGTAAGCAAAAGAGCTAAGGAGGAGGGATTTACATCGAATAATGTATGTTAGAGAAGAGGACGCTAAATATTACAAAATTTTGTACTAAATGAATTTGTTAAAAAATAATTAAGTAATATATATTGGTAAAAAGACTTCAAGACATTTAATTTAGACGAATTTAGAGGCACGTGGAAAAACATAATATTCGGTGATTTGACTGAGTATGGAAATTTAAAAAAATAGAGGCAACATGAGGAATAGATGACTGGTATCGATGAAACGCAATATTTCGCATCAAGTATGGTGTATCTTATCTCATATCGTTTCATATAGCCAAATATCAAACAAAGATTTGTCTAAGAAGAGAAAACTCGTAATAAATTGGTCATAAGAGTTAAGGGTGTTCTTAGGCCAGCATTGAGTTCAGTATTTTAATCAGCGCCGAAAACTCGGAACCAAATTATGGAATATTATCAAATTCGATGCCTCGGAGCATGTTTTTACACGATGCTGATTTCACTGCCCAGTTGTGATGTCCGGGCATCTGCTGAGCTACGTGACGTGCATAAACTATGCCATATTGTTTTGGCATAACTACCATCTTGTTTAAGTATCATTATGAAAAACCTTCGTTAAAATGTTACAGCGGTTTCGTGAAAACATATTTTGAGTTATTCAGTACATGTTTTTCATATATCTCCTGCGAAAATTATTTAGGTAGACTACAGCTTCATTACCGGTATTCTCTCAAAACGTCCGACTCACCAGCTAACCTGTGATTGATTGCTGAATACAATAATTGGATGGTAATAGGTATCGTACCTACTCACGACTCTTTTCATCACAATAGTAGAATTCAATTCTGTAATTAGAGACAATGAAGTTGATTGTTGGTGAATATACTTTGTGGAAGTTGATAAGATGCTTATTGATCCAAAAACGTCGTATTTTTCCCCATTATTTTAATTTTTAATCACAATCGGTTTGGACGTATTTTCATGTCATGATCAAGACGTACAACATGACATGTACTACTTGAGAATGAAGTGAACAAACATCAAAACCGGTTGCGGTTAACAAGTTATAAAATTGAAGAAGTTCGAAGTTTTTAAATTAGCGTGAATCAGATGCGATAACCATCTTTACCCGGCACGATTTTAAGCAAGCAGGGTTCAGGTCGATATTTGTTGTTGAAATAAGTACCATGTCAAACGGTATTTATAATGTTTCCGGTTATAATGGAGTGCAATGTTTTTTCAAACTCGCGTTTGAAAGGCTGATTCAACGATTTTTCAATCTCCATTTTTTCTCGTCTTTCTTCGTTTCGTTTACTTCACGTCCTTTTCTATCTACGGCATAACTCCTTTATTTCATTCCTCCGCTTTTGTATCACAATCTTCCCCTCTCGTTCGCTTATTCTCCTCTCTCTCCCATCTTCTTCATGGCCCCCATGTTCCATCCCGCATTCGGGCTCCCTGTCGGCGCTGACGACAACCCTCCCCTGTTCCCCGCCCCTGCTCCCGACCCGCAATATTCTTCCCATATCAAACTCCAAAGGCTACACGGATGGATGCTTTGACGTTTCATGCCTGCGCGTCAAGCCGGGAAAAATCAAATGGAGGAATGAGATTGCCCACGGTGGCTGGCGAGGGCGGGGGGGAGGACTCGAGTGAATACAGGGTGGGAGTTTGGAAAGGCTCTCTTTCTCCGGTTGCCCCTTCCCCCCGGTTTACTCCACCCCAATCTCCTCTTCACCGTCCAAACCCCCATCGTACCCTTTTCCTCCCAGAGAAAAATGTCCCTTTTCTCTCCCCTCCCTCTACCCTCTCTACCTCCCAAACGTGTAGCGTTGCCAAAGACTGATAAGTTTGGCAGCAACTCTTGCTAACGGAAGCGGGAGTGTGAAGGTCGTCGTTGTCTTGCCAAATTCTGCGGAGAATTTCTGGAGGCTATTAAGATATGTCATTGATCGGGCAGGTTATGGAATCCGCCGGCGGTCCCCTTCGTTATATATTTTCTTTTTTGCTCTCCTCCTCCACCCACGCTCTCCCCCGGGGAACTTTCATCTTGCCAGTATTTCTTCCGCGAAAAATTTTTTAAGTTCCTTCTTGTCCACCTTTTTTTCCTGCCGGGGAGCAGTTGCTTCGCTGAACCCGTCTAGTTTATCTTGGAATTGTTGCCGAGAAATACAGCGAAGAGTGAAATATCGCCTCAGTCAGCTGAAACTGTGCCTAAGGAGAAACTGCTTTCATCATAGGATTACATTTTAATGTTTACCCCTTATCCTGGGAGTTGCTTCGTAAGTTGTCAGCTCGGTAAACACTGATTTTATATGGCGACAGAATGTGTATACCTGTGGAAGTAGATTGACATTAACAGTTTGTAGTTTTTGGAAGAAGGTATGAAAAACAAGGAATATGCTTAAATGATCTCAAAACAAGTAGTCAAACGAAGGTATGCCCTCATTAAAGCTTGATTTGCAAGTTAAAGTTGGAGTCAGAAAAAAGCATCAGACGTACCTCTTAAATTGATATTTCATGATTGTGCAATTTGGTGATGCAGTTTTGAAATTACTTATCATAAAAATGTAGTTTATTTGCAAAGAAATGGTCCGAAAGGTTGTTATGATTTTTTACTTTGCCACCTTAATTCATTAATCAACGCATTTTAGCATAGACCTAAACCTGCTGAAACGTCAAATACTTGGCAGGGGAAAGTGATCGAGTCAAGTTTAATTTGATTTTGACGATTGGCAAAAAAATAAAAAATTGCTTTTGAGGATTTAATTTTGGTAAAAACCTCCGTATTAAGCCGAGTTTAAGAAAATGTATCCATTGGCAGAAGTCAAATCCTCACTAAATTCGAAATTTAATTTTGACTATAGCTACCTAGCGTCTTAGGGATGCACAAGGATTGGATATCGATACACCAAAAAGTTATCCAAATTGTGACTCTTCTATCTCTTCATCCCCAATTTATTCGACTTTCTATAGGCATATTACCCCTGCCTAAACGTTTTCATGGACTTACAATTGCCTTGAATCGAGGTTTCGTATATGAAAGTGTATGACATTTCTGCGCTTGTATTCTCCCGTGACCTCAATTCTGTCTCAGTTGAAGTAATATCTTTGCTATGTGCTTAATATCAAAGGGATCGAAATAACTATCGTTAGTTGCCTCTGATGTAAAAATCATACTTTAATGGAATGTTTCTTCAACGAATTTCAGCCATTATGTTTATTTCCGACGTTATGCCTTCAATAATATTATTTTAATGCTGAAGTTCCATTTTATATTTCTATTTAATTTTTCTCACCTTTCATTGAAATGAAAATGTGTGATACCAATAATTACAGCAAAAACTACAATTGCCTCCTCGTCATTATGAATAGCCTTCCTATTTCAAAAGCAATCCTCATTATTTTTTGGCATATTTACCTCACATTAATGCTAAATAAAGCACCATACCGAAATAACCAGTTGATCAAAATTACCTGCACCAGTATGACATACGATAAGCTAGAATGTCGAACTGCTATATACATTTAAAACGTACCTTATTTTGAACGTTGTCAGAAAACGATGACACCAAGCACAGAATGCATCCATATATTTTTTTATTTAGGATACATTCAGTAATACACAAGTTTTAGAAACACAAAAATGTTTTATAAATGTAAAAAATACAAAAATAAATGCATTGTAAGTCCTCCCGAGCAAAAATTGCTCGTCAGGAGGGACTTGTACATATGTGATGTATCTTGGTAGACAATTACAAACAGAAAATTGCAACTATAAACGACAAAATAAACAGAATAGTCTATATCCAGTTAGACAAACAATCCACTCTCAACAAAGCCTTCTTTGTTTTTCTTTTCAACAAACTCACTCCATTAACCTGCGCCAGATTATCCCACCAAACATTTAACAGCCTTGGCACCACAACTTCTTCTTTCGCCATACGAATTGTTAAATTTTGGCAAATCATGCATAATTTTTCTCCCTAGGTGCACGTCATACTGGTATTGTCTATACCTCTTATATTTTGCATTAAAATAATAATTGACAATCAACGTGCAGTCGAACAGATTTTCCAAGGGTAAGATATTTAATTTATGATAAATTTTGATCAATTGCACCTTGTTATCACTTTTTGGTCAATACTATAAATAGTCTTGACAATCCTATTTTGCAAATTTTTAAAATTAGAGTTAATTTAAAATTTTTGAACTAATAACAATTTGCTCGATTGATTTTGTGAACCATTGATAAAAATGTAAGTATATATTTCACCGATTCAAAAACTGCAATCGAAAATTTAATTATTAATTCGTTTAGTTTTCAATGCCAGTGAAGCTCTCCATGCGCTTGGTTCTTTTGTCGGAAATTCGCCGTATTGGACCTGACTATTAAATCAAACTAATTCGATCTTTCATGAAATCCATCCGAACGAAGAAGAATCCCGTTGTGGAAAGCAAATCCACCCAATCAACTCCGGGACTCACTCTCTTTTTAACTAGGGCGCCCTTTGTAAGGAAGTTGGGAGTAGATGTCAGGGGTCATTTAACCCCACTCACACCTACCTCCCTCCCACCGACCTCTCGCCAACCCGAAAGCGTCCAACACCAACTCAAGGCCTCTCTACTCGTCCCCTCCCTCTTTTCCAGCTCCCTCCCTCCTCCCCCTTGAAATCTTCTCCTCCCGCCCTCCAAGAGCCACAGGATTCGGTCCACCCTCTCGCCTTAAATCCCTTTCCCCCTCATTCCCACGATCCCTCGCTCCGGCCTCATCAACCCCACACCCTAAATCCCCGTCGAGGCCGTGCCTTCTCACCCACCCACCCTCCCGCCCAAAAAAAATCTCCTCCTCGCTAACCCGCCACCCAGCTGACAAATGTGCTGCTCCTAGAGGAAGGGGTGGCAGAGGAGGGAAGATCGAAGAAGTACAGGGACTGACCAGCTGATGGAGGAGAAGGGGAGTTGAGGAATGTAGGTGGAGAGTATGGATGGAAGTTGGAAAAGAACCATCTATAAGACTCATGTCTTCACATCGAAAGGATCTTAGCCACACAGTCGATGCCGCGATTAAAATCATCGATATTTCTAACCATCACATACTATGCTAACCCGCACTAAGTGAAGTGGATTTTGTAATTTTGCTTAATACCTTATTATCATCACCAACAACTCACCTCATATGGGATATCCGGCATGATTTATCTTTCTGCATAGTTTAGTAACTTATTTACTACCCTATTATCAATCGTATTTATAATATTGATTATTAGTTGTATCATGACTATAGTTGCATGGTAGCATGTTAGTATACGTAGCACTCTCCTAGTTTCTGTTCTGACCGCCCATTGTATTCCCAACTGTTTTGGTCTGGACCGAGCGACCGGGGTTCTGTTTTGAACTGAAGCGCGCGGTTCTGATTCGAACTGGGATGAGTGCTGCATACCTGGTGTGGAGTCAACCCATGCCACTCAACCTAGTGGTGGCTTATGTGGTGTTTCACAGATGTAGATGTATTGCATCATTATTCTATGGCAACCAATGATAAGATTGAATTAGATCCCATGTTTTAGATTCAATATGTGCGTCAGTATTTAGATGAAAAGTTTCTCTTCCGTCACATCAAGTGTTTTCAGATCAAAGTGAAGATGTTGAATCGTTTCCCGGAGCATAGTCATCTCCTACGTAGAGAAAGCATCTCAAATTTTCAAAATTCACAAATTAACAACCATTTTCACGGCAATCAGAAAGACAGGGTGCATTTTTTCGAATCCTGAAGATTTCCTCTCACCTCAACTACTGGAAGATGCTTATGAGGTGAAGTGCCCCAGTGAGAATGTGTACATTGGACGGACAGGCAGATCAGTGCAAGTGAAAATTGAGATCATAGGCGACCACGAAAGAAGGTCTTGGGGCCTTCAACCAACATGCCTGGTAGGAAACTGGTCAAAGATTTTATTTATCTTTATAGACTTGGGTGATTGCCAAGGAAATCAGATCATTCTCAAAAGTTATTCACAAGGCCATTAGGGTGATGGAGAAAACGGAGAAAGGCAAAATTGGTATCCATTGGCCATAATGCAATATGGCTGTTCAGCCCCTCAACCAACAGAAAAGCATAACAGAATTGAGTATGCTTTCGGCGCTTCCGGGATAACTATATTCCTGGCAACGGTCCAACATGTCAACTTCGTCTTGAAGACGCCTACTGTAACGGAGGATGAACTGATGTTACCTTGATACCTGATGACGCACGCAGTCGAACCTGAAAACATTGGAGCCAGGATTTCAAGCCACCGCAGAGGGCTTAGCTCCAACGACAATATAGATTGAAAGCAGCCTACCTCTCTTTGTTGTCCCCTAATGATTTGTTTATGTCCTCTTTAGACCGCTCCCCGGTTTATTTGCTTATCTCATTGATTCCAGTCTTATCCACTGGGATCTTCCTTTTTTTTCATTCTATGGTGGTCCTAACGAGCTCATTTTGTATCACTGTAAAAAAATGCCTTAGGATCTTCTCCTCCTGAAAAAGCGCAATATTTTTCTCCTCTCCTTTTCTTCCTTATACTTTCCCAATCTGGTTGTAACCGTATATTTTATATCTAGCAAGCGCTTCCTTTAGGCCGGTCAAGCGGGACAACTGCCCCCGGCCCCGTACCTCTGAGGGACCCGCATTTTGGAGGAAATCGATATTCACCAGATGAAGAAATAAATGTATAAAAAGCTGGTTTCACCGCCTACTTACCGTATCTATTATAGGTCTTTTTTAACCTCAAACTTTGCTCTTTTTTCTAGTTCCGGAAATTTGTACGGTATTTAGGACTATTTTTGGAATCTAGAATTTATTATTTTATATTTAAAGGAAAGGTATGTATAACATTTATAAATAAATTGAAAAATAATTATAATTCATACTACGAATTCTACCTATGATTGAGGGCTCGAAAACCATGGTTTCCCAGGGCCGCACGATCCAAAGTTGCCTGGGTCCCGCAATCCCTAGGGGCGACCCTACCTCCACCTTCCGCTTCAACACCAGGGGCGCGGTAACGGTTCTCTATAACGACTTCGCTCGTGTGATTGTTATTTTTCATTTGCAATGACCATTGACTGTGTTTTAGGCTTTTGGATTTTATAGTAATTATATTTAAAATTTAGTTAGTTGGCGTTGGTTAGTTTATTTAGTTAGAAATTCATTGGACGTCGTTAAAAATCTGATCAATAGTCCAGTTTAACGTTTTTAGAAGTACTGAATGTTCATCAATCTTCAAGGATGATGAAAAAAATAGCATTTAAAACGTAAAGAGTAAATAAATTTTGCCTTTTGATAAATTTTGCAATTAGTGCGTCGTGAAGTATATGTTCGTGGAATTTAAAGTAAACATCAATGGATACTATGGAGTATATCAATAGCGTGAAAACGTTGGTGACAAACCAATTAGTGCATTATAAAAGCAATTGACTATTCAAGAAAGATCGTTAATTGGCCAGTTATTTCGGAAGATGACAAATATCTATGGCAAATCGTGATGAGGCAGGTTAGTAGATTGATTTGTGAAGGGCTATTCCGGGAATGGAGGAAATGTGGAAAGAAAAACCAGTATTGATGGGGGCTCAATCTAATAACGGAAGCTGTTTAGTGGTCCGCAGTTCAAACGTCTCCGTGTTATCCGGAAGTCAAGTCAAGACTACAACTCAAGCTTCTCTACGCATTGCACCTAATCGGGTGTGACGGAAATAAATCAGTATTTTACTGATTTATTTCCGCCACACCCCATATTGGAACCCGAGTACTCGGGCATGGGGAACCATAACTATAGCCACCACACCCCAATCCAATTCTTCGAACACTACTGACTGTTGCGTTGTCTGCTATCCCCAGCGGATAAGGATGGAGCGGGAAGAGAATGAGAACTTTCTCTCAATTATCTGGTCTAGCTAAACCACGCTCTCCTCTACTCCTAGGGTGTGGCTAGGGCCGTTATTGCTTTCTCTTTTAAAGACTCTCCCCTTCTAGTTCAATCCCTATATCCACTTAAATTCCTCCTATCTCCATCTGTTATCTTCTCAACACTACCTTTGGCCATTCTGTTGTTCCTATCTTCTTTCCCTATACGCCTGCTCGTCGTACTCTGTTACGCTTTAAGTTCCTGTTCATCTGCCTCATTTTCGACCGTGTCCTTCTTACCCGGATGAATGAAAATCTATTATCTTCCTCTGTATGTATTACAATTTTACTTTTGAAATATTTTCACCCACCCGAACAAAAACTGCTTCTGACATTTATCATGAAACTGGAGTGAAAAATTGGAATCTGCCTCATGGGGGTAGTTAATCTTGCGGCTTTGAATACGTTTCTTTATATTTCTTCCAGAGTTAATTCTCATTGCTCAACATCTAATATAAATACTAAGTGAATATGCAATTTTTTCAACTTATAATTATAAAAATTTGCATAACCTCTTCAGCTTTTTGGGAATTCATTGCCTACTTCAAATACTGTCCCCAGAGAAGATGGATACGCAAAGAATGAAATTATCCGAAATTCCCTCAAAAATAATTATTCTTCGTCTTCTTGGAATTAGCACCAATCAAGGTATTCAATGGTATCTAAATACTATCTTTCAACCGCCAAATATTTAATCACTCCAAATAATTATTGAGAATTGAACTTTCTCAGAGAATATTCCTCTGTTGATGAATAATTAAAACCAATCAGTGTACTATTTGGTGAAATATTTAATTCTTATTCAGTTCTCTGATGTATAATTGATGCCTTTGACGCTGAAAGTTATTCGACAGAGTTCGTTAAATTGTTATATTAAAGTCTCCAAGATCTTAAAAAAGATCGCGGATAGGGTTGCAAAATGTGGTCATGACTAACTTGGACTCTTGACTGCCTGTGTTGGGAGCATAAAAATTACTATCTACTTTATTCAAATTGAGGTAAATAAGATTGGGCAATATTTCAACGTTTTACTCAAGATGTATGACAGCAGGTGGACTTATCATCGTTGCAGCACAGTGATTACGTATAAGTAGTAAATTTTTACGAGGTATAAATACTCCGTAAAATTTTATATGCAAGTATAAAATTTTACGTTTATAATATTGATATATTATATAATATAAAAGAAAAATTAAAATAAATATAACAAAGTATTTTTGATACCTCTCGCGTGATTTGGTGGATTAAAATTATAAAATTAATTCTCTATAGATGCTCGTCATTGATTACTTTTTCCCTGATATTTAGATATGAAACTCAGGGAAAAATATACGAAAGTAAGTCTGAGAAATACTTATCTCAACTTTCGGAAAATGGATCTATTACTTGGACTAATGACATTAGCATAAAATAAATCTTTATGTGAATTTTAATTCATCTCAAAGCTTTGAATATCCTCCGTTCATAAAGAGACATCAAGCCAAGCCAGAACTCTCTTTCGGTCAACCTTAAAGTCTCGATCGGGAGATGACACCGGTTGATCGGCTACTTGCATAAACCTTTATCTTTCATTCTGATTTTCTTGAAGACTTGTCATATTTGTGCGATATTTTAAGTGTCCTCCTACCATCTTGGACACCTTTGTTTTCGTGCTTGCACGGTAAATACCGAAAAAAGTATATTTTTCCTAATTAAATGAAAGATAATAGTCCACATGCTCCCCGTGCTATTCAAAATATTTTAGTTCCAGAACATTCCTCTTCGTGAAATGTAAACGAAACCCCTGTTACTTTTTCACAAGCTTGATTTCCTGCTTTCATTATCTTGTCCCTCAGCAACGCAACGTTTTTCATAATGCCCCCGCATGTGTTTACTCCCGTCCGTCCACGTCACTTTTTGTTCTGCACCTAATGTACTAGCGTTCCCTCTCCATTTTTTGTTCGAGGAGCCATATTGTTTGCAGACCCTCGCTGCCGTTCCATGAGTGTATTTATTTCTCTAGCCATAACCTCTGGCCCCACTCTCATCCCTCAGCTTTTCTCTACCTTCACCGTTGAGTTTTGTTTTTGCCAACTTCCTTACGTTTTTTCCTTGCTCAGTCTGCGCACTTTCATCCCTCGCCCTGGTTCATTATGCTTTCTCTGCTATCTCTTTTTGATTTATCTGTATTTTTACTACTGTTTCCTTCATCTCCATTGGCTTTTGTTGACGCCCGGCCAGCTGTAGATTCGAAAAAAAAGGAACGGAGAAAGCAGTCAAGAGTCGCTTTCGATGAAAGAGTTAATCCGAAGCGAGAGTGATTGATGCTTCGAATGATTTATTGAATGCGCATAAAAAAATTGAAGGACAAACTTTTTGTGACACAGGTAACAAAACGATTTCCAGATAGGAAAAAAATCAATCAGGATGGAAAATAAAAAATAGTCAAGCATTTATCGTACTTAGCATAAGTCAAGCAATGTTTTCCTCGAATACTGAAACTTTTTGCTATGTAATACTTGCATTGCTTATTCTAATTTCGAGTCTCACCAGAATCCATGCGCAAGAAAAACTGAATTTTCAAATGAAGTACTAGTCACCGTATTGAACACTGAGGGAAAAGATTTGAAGGCGTAGAATAATCGATAAGAAAGTTTCCGAACCAATTAAAGACTACTTTTAACTCAACCTAGACTGATTTTAATTTTAAGCTGACCTTCATTACTTAGTTTGTACCTAGAAAATTTATCCTAACCTATCACTAATTCTGAGGAATTAAAAATAAACTAGGATACCCTAAATAAATCTTAGAAAAAAATCTCTCTTATTTTCAATTCTTACAAAATAAATATCTGCAGGGAATACGAGTTACAAAGCATTTTGACATTTTAAAATTGATACTGTAATGTTACTCCATTTTACGACGATAAAAGTTATAAATTAATATAGCGCGCAACGATATGCGATGTGTCTCGATCATGGTACGTTGAGCTATCCAATATGGCTGCGTAGCTTTACTGTAAGATATTTTGACATTTTAACTATATGAATACATTTTAAGTCATAAGAGTAAAGCCTCCTATATATTGTATCAAGTTTCCCCTATGATTGAAAACTTTTAGCCCCTAAATTTTACAATTCGTTAATAATGTTGCTCTGTATATCTTTTGGTGATTGCTGAGGGACGGAATATATCCAAACAAGTTTGCTCTCAAGAGCGAGGTAGATTTATTCTATTAAATGCATATCCATGTTCCGTCCAAATGATAAACATTGACCGATAAACATGAACCAAGATCATGATTTTGGGAAGGGTAACACTATTATTCAATCCCTAGTCTCTTAATTATAAAAACCATCAATCCAATGTCCACTTCCGCCTACTACCCACCCAACTGTTTACTCTCCAAGAGGTGCCCGCGCGCATTTGTTTATTTTATCTTCCCTCCGGAGGGTTTAGAAGCGGAGGACTCAATCTGCACTCTTCTCCTCTCCTTCCACCCCCCTCCCTCCTATGCCTCCCCTCCCTCAGCCGTCCATTCCCCTATCTATCCATTCCAACCGAATTAGATCGTCAAATTGACTAACCCTTTGCTCTCTCTTCCCTCACCGCCCCCTTCCTCATCCCGTCCCATCCCGTGGGCGGTGGGCATCCCCTCTCCCCGCCCACCCTCTTATCAATCCTCCCAACTCAAAAGGCCTCCCTCTCCTCGACTTCCTCGCGAACCCATCCTCCGCACGAAGTCGCCCACCACGCTGCCCCGTGACCCAAACTTCGCTCCTCCGCCTCCTTTTGACCCTCAGTCGCAGCCCTCCCTCCCCCATCCCCATCCCCCCCTCTGCCTCTCTGCATCCCTTCATCCATCCCTCTCACACTCTCTCCATCTCTGCATTCGCTCTCCTCTCTATCTCCCGCCCGACCCGCCCATCCCGCCCACCTCTTCCTCCCTCCCCCCGCCCCTCGCGGCGGCCATGCGCCAGTGGTGTTGGTGCCGGGGGACAGTGGGTGGGAGGAAGGAGGTGGGCGGCCGCCACACCACCACCGCAGACACTCCTCGACCTGTTTCAGAGAGCAACTGTGCACTGCTGCGGGAACCCGCGCGTGGCCCATTCCAATCCGATTGCCGTCCAGGCTCAAATCTCCGACTCACCCCACCCACCCCATGCCTATCCCCTTCCTCATCCTCCTTCTACTCTCTTTCCGACTCGCCTCTCTCGTCTCTTTCTCCTTCCATCTCTCCTCACAGTTTTTCCCGCACAACACAACTCTCTGTGGGTGTGCTTTCATTTAGAAAGTTATTTTTTAGCTCGCTATCCGAATCAAATTTTTTTTTCTGGCGAGGAGCATCATTTGATTTCTTTTTTAAATTTCTATTTGCTAAGAAGTATGATTCAGAGTGCATAGAATTGACCAAAATATGGATATCTCTTGCGCATTTAGGTTATCAAGACATATTCAAGCCTGGAGAAAAGAGAGCAATTTGCTGAAACACATATTTCAAGCACGCTGTTACGTAACAGTGAATGCCGAAGAGAAGACTGTAAGCGATGGAGAAATGGTGTTATCGAAGAATGATAAACATCAAATGGACGACAAAAATTGCCAATGAAGAAGCATGGTAAAGAGTTGGCTAAGAAATGGTGTTATCGAACAGTGATTGACCTTTTAATGGACGACAAAATTGCCAATAAATTTCCCCCCCCCCCCCCCGATCTTTTCCTTCAAGGGTTTTTCCTTGTAGTAGATTGTAAAGTTTCAAGTTTAGAGCCAAATCTTTCTCCCAATTACATATTTTTTTGTTCAATAATGCAAAATCTCATTTATATGGGTCATAGTACAAAGCTTCGCTGATATAGAACAGAATGGAAAAAATTATAGCGTAAGGTCAAAAATGTAATACATTTGGCGAATTAGAAGGATGCTATTTGTTAGTAGAGAAGAGTAGTGTGCTAATAAATCAATGATTTTCAGAGTCGTAACTATTTCTGCTAAAAACTGGACCATCTTCTGGCCTATATTTCTTTTTGTAAACATTTTATTTTTTAATTCCATTCACGCCTTATGACCTGGTTACAAGATTTCTGTAGTATGCGAGTAGAATCAAGAATAGTAATTCTTCAAAAGTTCATTTTGAAAGGTAAATATGTCAACTTGCGCAAATGTGAGAAAACAATGACCATTAGTTCCAGTTCTATTTCAGTGAATGGGTCGGCGCAAGTTGTAGAAAAATCTGAACGAGCACATAAACCCTGTTATTTGGTTTTAACGGCCTTTATTTTTACGTAACTTAGTACTACATATATATTATTCTAATGATTGCCAAAGAGTTAAGTGAAAGAGTCGCCACCAAACTCATGAGAGACATTAAAAAACAAATCTGTCTCTCTATCGCTTTCTCTTTCTCTCTCATCCTTTCCTTGGTCTCATTTCCACGTCGCCTTTCGCCATGGCGTCCTATCTTCGACTCCGCCTCTCCATCTAAAGCTTTGCTCCCTCGTCTTGATCCCCTCGGCCTGGTCATCGCTTTCCAATGGAGAAACTCCTTTCCTCCCGCCCTGATCCGATATACCCTAAAACACCCTGCCCTTGACGCGGACGTCCGTACATACGCGCTAATTTTTGTGTGTACGATGTTCGCCCGAGACCTCAAAAAGTTTCTCCACGGCCCCTTTTTTTAGGTCCACTCGCTCGAATTTCAGTCGCTTGTGAAAGACGCCACTAATTTCTCAAAGGCTTTAATGTTTTCTCTCCCATCTGAAAGCTTCCCCAACTCACATTATGGATGCCATTAGCGCTGAGTATTCGTTCGGAAATTAATTTCGTTTGAGCATGTGTTTTAATCTGATTGCTGGGGCCGATCCAATGAAATTGGGAATCCTTGGCACTTCAAATCCTCCTTTCGCGAAATATTTTGCAGGCATCAGGAGAAATTCATTAGGTTTACGACCACTTTTCCTCTGCCGTGGTTATTTCTACATGTAAGCCAGTGGAATTCACCGATGAATTTTGTTTTATTTCATATATAAAATGTTTTCCCCAGTAGGAGTTGTGATTATTTTTCAGCACGTCAAAATGCTCAAGTAAAATTTCATAAATATTCCAAGAAGGCAGTTATGACAGGCAGCTCAAGAGCGAGGGAGAGGCAGCAAAGGAGGCATTTTATAGGAGGCAGTTGAGCATATTAATTTTCATTGATGGCTATTACTTTCTTGAAATACTTCTTTACCATTACTGAGATTGCATTCATTAGAAATTTTTGAAAATTTATTTCAATAAGAAAATTTAGCCCAAATCATATTTTATTGTGTATTTTAAAATTTTTTTTCAATGGTTCCGACCTGATTAACTATTTATTTTCGAATAACTGTTTAAATGCATTTTGAATGACTAGGACTTTCTTGTAATAATCTTGTTACAGACATCATACCTCACTTCAATTCGGTCCAAAGTATTAGCACTCCCTCATCAAAAACTAGCCATCATTTCTAATGCGTAAAAAACGGAATAAAGAATAGATATTTTTACGGGGTACACACGAGACATGGACTGATGTCAATAAAATAACCTATTAATTGTGTTCTATTTCTCCGGAAGATTAAACAATCGCGCGCGACTAACTATCAAATTAATGGTAAGATTGATATGTCTTAGTTTGAGTGCAGTAAGCGTCATTTAAACACATTCTTTGCAAGCATTTAGCTCGTTTAATTTGAACTGAATGGGATGAATTTCATCGCATTGGTTAAAAAAAAGGTTATCTGGCAAAATGTATTTTCAAATTCTCTTCGTGTTCTTTGAGGTCTCTTCGAATGAAATTTTCAGTTGCTCGCAAGACCAAGCGGCATGAGTCTCAGCATGTATGTCTCAATTATTCCCTAATCCATGAATATGAAGATTTGAATACGATGTGTTTCACTCTCCCCCTCGACCTCTGTTTGCTTCATGATACCACGCGCCACGCCCAAAACTTTCCAATCTCAAAGAGCTCAGTGTCTTCCCCTTCCCTTTACTGCGATTCTCCAAGCCAATTCCCTCCCGAAATCTTTCTTTTTCTCTCTCCTTCTCCCGCACTTTCTCCCGTCTTATTCATCTTCATTTTCTCCATTCCCACCCTCCGTAGGCCTATGGAGTCGTCCCACGCGTTATTTCCGGGCCGTAAGGTTACATTTTTATAAACCCACGCACTCGTTCCTTCCCAGTCATTTATTGCGTTTGCTCTTTATAACGGCTTCTTTCGCTTTCGAATTGAGGTCTCCTCCCCACTTTCCGAGTTGAAAAAATTGCCCCCAAGAGCCTTAATTGGCATCCTCGCATGACTAAGATATGTTGTTTCCCTTCAAACCCTTTGCTCAAGCACTCTTATTTTTTTGATGAGCCTTTTTATGATGAGTCTTTTGAGATCCCACCGCAGTGAAATTTTAACTTGATGAAATAAATTAAAAATTTGATGCATTTCTTAGATTTACGTGAAGGTGGATTATGATTTCCATGTTTTGTGTCTTCTCTTGTACTCTGGCAATTAGTTTGGTAGAGCCCACATTCGTGAGTCTTGAGATATGTAGGGGAGAGATGCTTCAGTTACGTTATTGACTGTAAAACTTAAACGAGTGAACTCAATGGCTCACGTAAAGTAAAATTCGCTGCATTAATACTCGTAGATTGCTGGCAGAGCATCATATACTCAGTTGATTTTAATCCATTTGCTTCCCCATTCAAGTTCTCGTGGAATGAATTTTAGATTCTTAACTCACACAGTATCTGTTTATAAATTGACCTTCCTGTTTACAAGCTAGGTTTACTTTCCCTCAGAAAAATGAGATTTGAATTAACTTTCCCTTTGCAAATCGTTCAGATATTACATTCTACTCTGGAGGTTCTTCGATCAGATGAACTGCAAAATTAAAATAATTATGAATAAACGAGTGATACTTTGAAATTTGGATTCCTAGCATTTCCGGATCCCATTGGTAAGTGCGCAAGAATTAATGCTTTGATTTATAAAAACATTAATATTTACACCAAAAGTTAAACATCCATTTATTTAAGTTTTTAAACGCACTTACGTAACAAAACTTTACCAGTTTGAGCGACTATTTTTTCTACTTCTTCTTATTTGGTAGTTTTTTTTCTTGGCTCTCGTTAGCAGTATCTAGCTGAAAGTGTGATTTCTTTCATTAAAAAAAATCTCTTTCCCTCCGGCCTCCGCCTGCCTCTCTCGGTTGCCTAACCATTCGCCTCGGTCAATTCCGCGTCGAGGAACACTTAAGCCGTGACGTCGGATTAAATTCTAATGTGACACACGGTTTTCCCTTCGCCACCGCCCGGCTACTGCTCCCACTCGTGTCCGACGCGGAACGCTCGTGTGTAGTCTTATAAAAAAGAGGGCCGAGTCCCTCGGAACAGAGGAAAATAAAAACGAGAAAGACAAGGAAGTAGGAAGGCAGGGATGGGAGACAGATAAAAGATGAAACGAGAACGGAAAACAGTGTCGTGGTGTAAGGGGTGGTGGGATAGTGGGGCTGGGCGGGGAGGGAGATCGCGAGTATTGCCCTGGTCGAGTGGCGAAATCTGGAGGAATTTTAGGAGGATGAATATCTCAGAAGACGAGAAGAGGTCCTCGGACTTGGGAATGAGAGATGAAAAGAAATGGAAAGAAGTGGAAGAAACAAAAAGTCTGGAGCGGTGGAAGATCCCGGAGAGGTTTGAGGGGGGGAAATATTCGTAGTTCAAATAAAAATGAAAAGGAATGCATGTATACATGAGAAAAATTGGGGGGGGGGGCAGTTGAAGAGAGACTGAGAGGAGCGGTTGATAAGGGAAGGGATATGTGTATCGGAAGGAGGCGGAACTGTTTGGGGAGGGCTTGAAGTGAGAGGGAGTTTGGTCAGAATGAAGGGGCACTACGACGCATATTTTATGCATCCAGCACGAGAAACCGTCGGCTTCCTCCTCCTTCTCCTGCTGCCCTTCCCTCACTCCCCTTGGCTTTATATACCATTTCCCTCTCTTGACCCCTCTTCCTCCCCTCCCAAGTGTGCCACCTCCCTTCCTTTCTTCCACTTCCCAATCGTACGGGAGCTCTCCCTTTCCCGAAGCCAGCAAAAGTCTCCCTCGCTCTCCCTCTTTCGTGTTTTGCCTTCTCTTTCGTCGAATCGCTAAGGAACCTTTCGTGTCCTCACCCCGAAAGGACAACTCCCCCCTTACCTCCCTACTCACCGTCCTGAATGGGAAGTGGACAGGGGTAGCAAAACACTCCCACTCCAAAGGAATCACATAGCGTCTTCGACCCTTAACCCCTCACGCTTTCCTACTCTCATCCCTGCTCCATGAGGGGAGAGGAGGCGAGCAGAGAGTCCACGCCCAAGGTCCCTCCCTCGCCCACCCGCTTGTATTTTCCCCGCATCCCCATCACCAGGACCAGTTTCCCTCACTGCTTCCCGAATCTAAAGTTTACACGTTATGATACCAGGATCTTCGCCCTACTCTATGCAAACAATATTCGCGCCTACGCCAGTCTCAAGGGTGGAACATAATTCTCTCATGCTCAGGTCAGTTCCCCTTCGTGTCGCTTTGCGTAGGGGTGTGCTCACACTTGTTATGCTGTCTGCCCTTCTAGGCTTTTACTCTCCCTCTGCGTCCCATCTTCGCTTGCCAGGCATTAAAAAAACGAATAATAATATGAAGGCAGGGAAGAGAGGAGGGGTAATTTCCCAAAACCACGTTGTCTGGCCGACAGGCTTCGCCCGCGCACGCACTCGCACACTCTCGCACGCATATGAACCAGCCTCACCGACACACTCTACGCGAGTGCAAACATACCCACCATCTCCCCTCCGGAATGCGGGCATTTTGGAATAGCTGTAGTAGTAGAAGCGGCGGCGGGGGAGGCGGCCCCGGGCGCGACGGGAATCCAGCGTCGGTGTCGCCAGATGCTTTCGTCCGATGCGACGTGTGTCCCCCTCCCCTCTTGTCCCTTCCTGGCCACTCTCCCTCTCTCTCCCTATCTGCGACCCTTCCTGGTCCAGCCATTCATCCTCTGGCGCTCATATTCATCCTATCCCCTCCCAAACCCCACGGAATTCTCGCTCTTCCCTCTCGTCTGAATTTTTTCTTATTCCCGCTCCCCGGTTCGTTTTCTCCGCAAATGTGGTTCGTGTGATGCTTCCAAATGTTTTTTTGCCCCCTTTCACTCATTTTTTTTTCTGCGTCCCTCACTTGCTCTCCTCCTGAAATCCGGGTTATTCCTATTCGTGTTTTCCACTCTAGCTTGAATAATCAATATTTTCACCGGGGTAAATCATAAGTTGCCTTATACTTTGCCTGTTCATGAGATTCGCGCTACCTGCGAAATAATGCGACTGGTATTGCCTCTTTTTGCTTTAAAATGGTTTGATCTATATTATATTTCAGTCGTCTGTGACGCTTTCGATCGTGCAGAATCATGCGATAACTGCCGGGCACTAAAACCCCGTTATGCTCAAGGGAAGCCGATCCGTTTCTCCCCAATCCGAATAAATCTCTCCCAGGATCCGCACCAAAAATGAAAGCTTAAAAAATTCCGCGTCTGCGTAAATGATGCATACGCATACCGTAGTCGCCGTCGGAGGAGGGAGGATGGGCTGTCCTGTATGACGCATGAGGTTCCTCCCGTGCCCTTAACCCCCACCCTCTGCGTAAGAGCGCGTCCAATTCTTAACCCCTCCCCTCCCCGCTGTCACACTCGCCCCCTCGCACCTCTTCCACGGCTTTCACTGCTGGATTCCTGTTCTCTCTTTTACTCTTACCGTCGTCGACCCCCAAAGCAGCAGCAGTGGCGGCTATCTCTTCCTCTCTTCCTCCCCTCCGCACCTCTCTTGGGCAAATTTCTTCAGATCCCCCGCTCCGCCCACCATCTCCAATGCACCGTCTGGTTTCCTCTTTGCGTGCTGTCCTCCTACTCCAGCGATTGCTGTCAAAAATTCGACGAAATCCCATCTCTCCTCTCCCTGCCCTCAAGCACACAACACATCTACGCCCCCGTATTCTTTCCCCAATCCTTCCCCCGCCCCTCCACTCTTGGCCGAACAGTGAGACTCATTCCATCTCCCTCGATGTCAGTTACAAGGCGGTTAAAATGTAGTGGAGAGGGCATAGTGTATTGGCCGTATTGGTTACTGGAGATAAGATTCTACCCCAGGTTGAATCAGCCAAATTCCTTGGCATTCATTTGAATTCTAATTTATACTGAGGTTTTCATATTGATATGCTTCTAAAGAAACTTAATTCCCTCTGTTTTCTAGTTCGGATCATTCGCTCTACTGTTTCTATGGATGTTCTTTTATCACTGTACAATGGTCTCTTTTACACGCATATTGTTCCAAATGTGCTATTTTGGAGTTCATCCCCTCAAGCTATTTCAATGTTTAAATTACAAAAGAGACTTTTAAGATTGATGGCCAATGCGAGATAAATTGACCTCTTGAGTCCTTCCCTTTTTAAGCAGTTCAGTGGTCTATCACTTTCAAATATATATATATTTATTTACTGCAATTGTGTCTGACAAAAAGATCTTAGGTGTTTTTGTAACTAATGCTTATGTACATAATCATTGTACCCGTAATGTTAATAACATTCATGTCCCCTATGCCCGCACAAATAGTACTCATCTTGGACCCCGTTCCATAGGCCTTATTTTGTGCAACAAATTGCCCACCTATCTTAAAAATATTAGGTACCTTATAGTATTTAAATGTAAGTTGAGATATTTATTACTAGATCATATGTTCTACAGCGCCATTGACTATCTCTCTCATTGTTAGTGTAATTTTGTCCCTGACGTGTCCCAAGTATAAATGCAAGTACAAAATATATATTTTATGTATCTTTGTTTTTGGAAAATTAAACATAAGAAGAAAACTGAATATTTAAGCTTAATTAAATTTAACAAAGGAGCAAAGACAGAGAAAACCTTGAAAGTGGCCGTTAGTTGCTGAAACAAAGGTCGGAAATGAAGTATAACTGTAGATAAGTGTATGCTACCGTTTTTATCAAATAGAGTTGGTTCCATTAAGTTAGGCCTGAACCAGTCTCTAACCTTTCGTCAAACTGTTTATAAATTATTATACTTCATGACATCATTTTCTAGTGATTTAGGAAACGCCAAAAGATTCTGTGTTCTGATACAAAATGATGAGGATGACTGTTGTCGTATATATTGTTTCTCATCGAGATAAATGGGAATTAGTGTACTCAAGACATGTATTTTCTAAATTTTCGCTAAAATTGTATCAATTGATAGTTTTACTGTATTATTTTCTGCTTAATTAATTTTTTTAAGTTGGATGAAGGGTAGACTCTGTTCATTGTGAATAAAGATGGCAAATCAAGGTGATAGAACTTTGACCACGCAATAAACTCTTAGTCTGCTATCCTCTAGTGCATTCCAACCACTTCTACCTATTCTCATCCTCTCCTTCCACTGCACTTTTACTCTCTTCTTCCTTTCGTTTGCCCCTCCCCTTTTCAACTCGCGCGTGCATGGATGTTGAGTATTCATCCCTGCCATCTTAGGTCGTTCCCTCTTCGTTCACTCCGCCCCTGACTCTTCCTTTCCTTCCTCCTCACAGGTTAATCAATTATTCCGGAGGTTCATTATCCTCCAAATGCCCTTTCCTTGGCATCAATTTGCCTTCCACCACGGTCCCTTCTGGTTGTCAGGTTTTATCAGTGTCCCTTTTAACTAGGTGTGTTACTTGCCTGTAAATGAATCTCGAGAACTAGCAGCGTGGCATTCTGATTGTCGTCTTTCCCATAGCCGATCATGAAAGCAGTTATTTAAGTCTTTAAAGAAAGTTTATTTAACTCATAACTGATATTGTCAATGCAAGATGTAATCAGCTTTTGAAACTTTTCTTTCGCGATAATTGAATTGCCAAGCAGTAACGTTAAAGTAATTCTAATGAAAACCATTTGAATATTTTACACACTTTTGAAAGGAATTGATTCCTTTTAGTCCAGTTTTATTCCGTTTTGTTAATATTTTATCGTTTGTAAACTCTGATTTGACCAGTATGTCTTCTGAACGGAAGAAGAACAAAAGTGTGTAATAAAGTACATTGTACCTAATGATTTCCTAACAGGTGAAACCAGTTGTTCAGTCTGATTAAAAACATTTTTTGAAACTTATATAGCTGATAAACTTTCTATCAACATGAATCAATTGTACCAAATTACTGAGAACAATATTCATCAACCGGAGGTGCATATGAATAAATGCTTCCTTGCCTGTATACCGGTATCTAAAAATCTTTGAGGAGTGTTTTCTTCTAACGCCACTTTTTGCGTCTATTGAATTTTTAAAATTTTCTAAATTGCAGGTAGCAATAATCAATCCAATGGCGCCTGTTTTAATATAATTTTCATCGTTCATCGTCGCAGTTTGAAATCGTCTGCTTCTCTAAAAATTAAATGACGACCTAAATCCCTAGAACCCACATTCAACGCCATAATATCCCATCTCATATTTTAAGCGCTAAATAATTCTGAGTGAGATAACTGTGGAGTTTTAACTGTCGATTTGCGATGACATTCTGTTTAATGCGGCACACTACAAGGCGCCGACGAATCTCCCAGCCAAATCCAACAGGTCCTTTTCTTGGTCTCTCCATTCCCACAAAATGCTCCTTTGCGCGGACACGCATCAAATTCCAGCAATTGAATACTGGTTTCATTTTGTTCTCTATGGTAATTACAGGCTTAGCGGTGCCCATATCTAAATGCAATTGAATATGTGCAACCCTTAATGAATTAGAATAGAATAGAATTTATTTCAAGAACCTAGTCCTTCGGAATTTAGGTTCAACAAAATTACATTCAAAAATTTATTTCAAGAACCTTGTCCTTCGGACTTTAGGTTCAACAAAATTACATTTTTAGAAATAAACACACTCTCCCCAATACTTTTACATTAATCACAGAAAAACAATTACAAAAATTTCAGAACATTAACACTGTGGATAATCTACCGAATGAAAAAACAACAGAATGGTAAAAAAGAAAGAAAGAAAAATAAAAAATAATAGTTTCACTCTCTCAGGTGCTACATTACATAGAAACAAGTAATGATAATAATAAAAATTTTGGGCTATATATATAACCAGTAGGCATGTATGCCGATCCACTTTGAAAATCGCTTGAGGTGGACGGTTGGCCGGGGCACCAAAAATGACAACCCTCCTCACCTACCTCCATCGCACCAACCTCCACCCCCAGTAAGCATTACTTTGCTGATGGATTATTTAATTCGAAAATTTTGTCGGTATTTTATTGTACAATTTATAATACTATTTTCAACAATTCTTATTTAGTAAAAGGTACAAGTACAATTTTTCTCTGAAACTGCCGTTAGGGGCGAGCCTAACTTAATGAATTATATCCCTTTAATAGAAGAAATCTTTGTTTGATGTACTCCAGTATGGATCTCAAAGTCCAACAGGTTCACACAATGTTTGTCAGTGGTCTGTCCGAGAAAACCAATATCCATACAAAGATTTTAGTTTATAAATAATGTTGCACACCTTTAGATTCTAGCGAGCGATTTCTGGGATACATTTCATAATTTACTGGTTGTATGCAAAAAAATATTAATTCACCTAGTAGGATTTGCATATACTTTGGAATATCAGAAAACTTAACATATATAGAATCGGCAAAAGATCATCGTGGGCCTTGAAAAATACAGCAGAAGAATTTTGAATCACTCAAAAGTCGAATAATAGTTAACGTGCTTCGTGTGAGTGAAAAAGATTAATTCATTACGGTAGTGTAAATATCAAACTCCTTGGGTTTGTATCGTATAATACTGAAGCAAAATTTCTCCGAATGTAATCTAATTGATTGTTTGTTTTTAATTTCCTAATCGTTCCATGAAGTTGACGTACCTTCAGCGCTAATCAGAAATTCCCTTCCCAACAAAGTTTTAATCTTTTTTTTAGTCTGTCTATGTCTTCATCTATTGTACGAAATTCTTCAGAACACTCCTATTATCTTTGATATCGTATCCCTTACTTTCTTTTTTTTTGCTTCGTTTCTGGCTCATAGATTCCTTATTGCAGCTATAAAACTGAGTCCGGGCAATTCAAAATGCAGGGAACCGGACCCAGGCACCTGCCGCCCCACATAGCTGGCTTCACGCGCGGGCTCCTTCAAATCTCAATCCCTCTCCCAGAAAACGTTTGCATTCCTTCTCTCTCCGTCGGAATCGAAAAATACTTTTTCTAGCCTTTCTCGCTCCTGACGGTTTAGTCTTAGAGTGTTCCTTTGCCGTTCTTCCAGAGCTCATCTGATTGATGCCTTTCTTACTTGTCGTTCTCTGCCCCTCTGCACCTGTAAACCATCTTATTTTCCATCTCCCTCTTGTCTTCTATTATACATCGCCTTGTGCAAAACTCTTTTATGAGCAAGGCTTAGCTTCTTAGATCTTGGGATTTGAATCAGGGAGAAGAAAGATGATAGACATTGTATACCCTAAAATTTGGTAGTATAGTCGTGTACACAGTCACCTTGAGACGTGTACTCTGTTTTCTGTTTTATGGAGTGTACTAAATAAATAAAATGAATCTTCAGGTTTACCTCTACATATCTCTCCTCATTATGTTTGGAGTCAGTTTTCATTATTATAAATATGATTATCACATCAGGCTTTTAAATTGTTTATTTTCCACGTCAGATGATTAAAAGGATACATTTAAACCAAAAACATTTCCTTTATAACTTTATTATTATATGACTTGCATTTCTGTGCGTAATTTTGGATGTTTTCGGCATGAAATGGGATATCGTACAAATCAAATGTGTCTTCCTGTGCGTTTCGTATTCCAATATCCCGCCATTGGTTTATTGAGGTAAACCACCGTACGAGATTTCCTGATCAGGCGTGTTGTCTCAGTTGTGTCTCCACCGCCCGTGAGCATGCTTGCAAGCAGGGCAATCAGCTCGAGCACTGATTGCTCGTACCGTTTCCTGTGTTTGCGAAATTCTCGAACGAGGATGTCCCTGCGTTCGCTCAGTCTGTGGCAATGCGTCTGCTCGTACACTCAGGGTTGTGACAGTTAGGCTTGTGCATTGAATCGAGTGTTAAGGCGGCGGGGGCGGTAATCGCGGGTCATTGAATGCATGTTTTATTGATTGTAAAGGAAAAAAATTATTGGACCGCACATCAGTAAATTGCATCTGTCTATGAGTTGGATTGCACCATACATGAAGTAATAGAAGTGATAAAAGAATAGTACTATGTATTTTTTCCTTGATAAAAGCATGTTATATCTTGAGTTTTTATTGAAACATTCGAAATTTATATGAAATTATATTGAAGTTTGCTTTCTCCAATATTGAACCAGGCCTAATACCTTAATTTTTGTTAGCAACAACAATATTACTGATGAGAAATTTATTATTTCACGTATAAGAAGCAAACAAAAATTAACAAAATAAATGCCATATTCCATAAAACTACGTGCTCAAACAGCATTGAATTGCCAAAATATCACATCGGTATTAGAGAATTTTAACAAATTTATAATTATATGTAATTTGTAAAATCAAGTATGCAATTTCTCTCACAAATCTTTCCATAAAAATTACTCCAATCACACTTGGGATGAACAAGTTGCACTTTGATTCTTTGTCATCTCTATGGCACTTTTCATTATCGGTTTATCCCGAAACCAGCAAATATGTCAGCATACCTGCATCTGGGATTACGATACCAGATACCTACAGTGAGAAGTGTGATGTATGACTTGAGGTCCGATTGTCAATACGGTATTTTTAATTTTCAAAACATTCCGTGATGCCAAATAACGAAACGCGTTAGCTAGGTAGGTAGGATGCTCGTAGGTAATAATAATGTATCTTATCCCCGCGATTACTTCGTAAATCATTGAAAATCATGAAAGAGCTAAATACCGTTCGATTGTATGACTAGTGTCACTTTCTCAGAAACATCTATTTTTGCTATTTCATCTAGTCAACGTCTTCTTGGTGTCGCTACTATACGTGATGATTCCCGCGTAAGATATTGCATGCGTCTATCAGAATGACTATTGCACCCACTAGTAAATCTACTTGTAAAAAATTACATTATAAATGCCCCTTTTTCAAACGAATAATAAAACATGGGTAATCAAAGAGTCAAATGACGTCCTTCTACACTAGTTGTATTCTGTAGAACTGAACTACATGAAACTATTTCACAGATTGTATTTAACAGTCATTCCAAAAAACATATCATATTCAATTCTGATGAGTTACAAATTTCTCCACATCCTCGCGACTGGTATAAAAAAATCCCCCCCCCCACGTTATGATTGAACTGTCAGTACATTTTATACGAGTGGTATGATGGCATACTAGGTTATTCCACGTGATGCTTTTGAACAAAACTATCGTAGAGTGAAATGCTTTTACAAATAAATGTTTGATTATGTCGGAGAGGATTTTGTCTTCTGCGCGACAGCCATGTGTTAGACGAACCTTTTTTCAAGCAAAAAATATATTTTCTTCTTTTCCAATGACTGCTACTCGGCTTTCTTGTTTGTCCTAACTCGGAGAGGAATGGTGCGATAGGATTCTGTGAGTGTATGTGTACATTCGGATGGTCTCGGGGGTGCGTGAGGAAGAGGGCAATCGCAGCGTCTCCGCCGCCTATTCTTCCGCTGATGGAAACCAGGGCCCTTCTTCACCCACCAACTCGCTTGCCTCTCACCCACCTGGCTTGTCAGTCGCCCCTTCCGTTTCCCACGCGTCCCCCTCCCTCCACCGACTCCTACAGCTCTCCTTTCCACCGCCCACTGAAACCGCCTCTCGTCACACTCTGGGCTCCCATTCTTCCCGAGTGACTCAAACCCTCCAAAAACCTTTCCTACTCCATCCATCCCCTCTCTCCACCGTCTACCAGAAGGCAACCCCTCACTCTCACCCCCCGCCCCGCCATTCCCCCTCGTGCCAATCCCCCGCCCACTCTCTCACGGCAGAGGCTGAGTGGCTATCGATACACGATTGCCCAGATCGATAAGTAGAATTCACCCGGAGTTCGTTGGCAGGAGCGGAATAAATCATACCGCGAGAGTTCACGCTCTCCCCACCATTCCTACCCTTCCGCTGCCGCCTTCCCCCTCCAACGCCCACACCCCTCCCCCCCACGTCCTCCATCCACTTACTCCACCCCACTATTTCAGCCCACACCTCTTCGCCTGCCACCCCCTGACTTCTCTCTCTCTCTCCGTTTCGTTTTTTTTCCATTTCTCCCCCTTCCCTCCACCGTCACCAATTCCACTTTCACTGTCTTCTCCCATCGCTCCAAACCATCTTGCATTCCCCTCTCCGCTGCTCCCTTCTCTCCCCGTCCCTTACGCTGTATCTCACTCTCTATTACTCCTACTTTTTCTCTCTCCAATTCCAATTCTCTTCCCTCGGAGGGTTCAAACTATCACGCATCCTTTGCGCCATATGGTGATACCTTTTATTATGGGGAAGTTTGCTCAAAGTTTCTCTTTTTTCTTCGACTGCGAGGCATGACACTCGATTTTCCCCGGGTCAGTGTTTTGTTATTCCATACGGAATAAAGCAAGGATATGCGTTTCTTGCTATGAAACTGGCCCATTCCTCTAATTAATAGCGTAACGATTTGCGTGCTAATGCCTTCGAGTTTGAGAGCATTTCAGTCCTAAATCAAATGGCTCTACTTTCCCCATTTCTCTAAGGGCTATTTCTCTAATGAATATTTTAATAGAATGCTGTTCGTGATTCATAATGGTGTAGGATTTTACAGGATTTTTACCACTGGAAATTCATGTCAAGGGATACGTTCCTCTGCAATTTTCATGGATACTGCATGTATCTTTAATGATTCTCTCCACATTATACGCTTGGTATACAGTCCATCAATTAAAGGTTTACAACAGTATTTCGCAGAGAAAGGGCTGCTAAGCCTTTCAGTTTACCGAAAAAATATAAACTCAAGAGATCATAATATATGCATCATATTTTATGATGCAAAAGCATTCAATGGATAATTTCACGTTCATCATTCCCTCGCCGCTGTTGTTTGCTTCAATCGCTGAGCCGTCTGCCCGCTGAGAGTGCAGGCACACAAACAAAAGGGGATTAGATTTCTATTTAAGTATTCATCAAGCAAAATCTCTTCCCTAATTACCAATCGAATCATTTTCCTCATAACGGCTTTCCAGGAAGCTTTCGAGTAGGCAGGTTGCGTTCTGCGCCATTGAAAAAAAATTAAAACAAAACAGAAACAAAAGTCCTCGACCGTGACGTGTCCAACGGCCAACGACGCGTAAGTGCAGAAAACTCTTCTTTTGTTTCTTTATATTTTTTCCCATCCACCATTATCGGCGCATGGCGGCGCTTCAATCGCTCTCCCGCCCTCACTCCTCCCCTCGGTACAGGATTACCTCAATCCCTCAAGCAACGCTCGGTCGAATCTTTTATTTACAAAACTCTTTTGTGGTTTTGAATTTATTTATGGTCCGCTGGTTTTAGGCGCTACACAAGGAATATAAAAACTGAGCTTTTCCCCTTTTTGATCCTCCAATCTGATGCGAGCTTAAAGTAATTGACTAAGCATTCTCCACGGGCTATTAACGAGCGGGAGATTTTACACGTGCGGTTAGAATTTTACGTAACGGTTAATTGAGCCTTTAAAATTCACGAGGAGGGGGGGGATGGGATTATTAATGAGTTTCATGAACCGATTTATGAAAGAGATTCATCGTCATTTGGGGCTCTACTCAATGCTAGGATTACAACTCAAGCGTAACGCACGAGTGATCATGCGACGTGGCCCAATAAAATGTGACTAATGTTCGGGACGTGTGTGGAGAGCTCATGCGAAGAACGTATTCTCGTCCATTCTTCATAGCTTACTGCGAGCATTTTATAATCTTGAGCTTTGTAATTTCATTTCTCTTCCAATGAAAATAAACCTATCGTTAACCTTAATGTGGGCACTACCCAAAGATATATACATTCACTGCGGTAGATGTGATAAAGATATGATGGAAAGATAGGGCCGGTAACTAGAAGATCACATCTCAGAGTAGAGATTTGCCTGCGAAACAATTGAAAATAAGACCTGAGATAACCGTCTTTATTGGTTATGAAATGGAGTCTGTTTCTACTATTTTCATTGATTTTTTCATTTAAGGAAGACTTAACCTCAAGTCACTATTCAAGTTTGACCAAAAAGTGTCATTTTCTGCTTATAATACCCTTTCTAGTAAAGGAGATAGGAAAATTATAGTCGACGGATCAGGCACGTGTAGGTGAGGTCTCACCTCAGTAAATGTTTTAATTAAGCCAACAGTAAATTATATTGATGCAGAATTAATAATTTAGTTTTTAACTCATGATGGTTATGATAAGCAAAAAGGTAAACACTGAGTGATTCATGTTTTTTTAAAACTGAAATCGGATTCTCGATTGTATATTTAACTGGCCAATTGATCCGTATAAACGATTCTGCTGGTCATTTACATGAAACGTATCGACCTTAAGTGATACTTCATTTCAGTCTGAATCTAATAAAGCTTGCTTGACCTCTTTTTGATGGAAATAATTTGATTGCTTATCCAAATCCTCCACTTGTAATGAAACTTTGTATTTCCAAAAAGAATTTATGAAGAGACGAAATCGTACAAAATTTACAATGTTTTAATCTCTGGTGCCTATATTTTAGAATCCTGTTATATATATCATAGCCTTAAAAAATAACTGCTAATGAAATTTTAATGGCTCTCAATTCCTTTTTTTCACTCTGTCACCGTGAAAGTGATTTTTCTCGCTTCAAGTATGTCAAGTAATGATTTGGGTACCGTAAACCGGGTAGAAGATGACACAGACACGAAAATTTTGAAACTGTAAGAAATCGGTGGGCCAACGGAAGAGGGGGAAGCTTATCATACCCCACATGATCTAACGTGTGACGGAAGAAAAATTCCCTCAGTCAAGAAGATAATTATACTCTGCTTTACGTTTCTGAGTTTGTTACTGGTTGCTGAGAAAAAATAATTCATATTTTATGAGTCTCGTTTCATTTCATCCTCCTTGTGATGTATACATTTCGAACTTTCGCCTTCTTCTGGACCGATAGTTAGGGCCTTTTGGGCTCAGCTTGATAATCAATCAGATAGTCTTCATTTATCATAGCTTTTGAAAATATACGATAAACTATACAGCCAAACTTTATCAAAAATGCTTGTAGGATTATTTAGAAAGGGGTGATTATGATAACCACGAAATTATTACTAGTTGTAAATATGGGTTTCAGAAAAATAAAGGAACAGAAGATATTTTACAGCAATTAGCGTATGTTGTTAAAAGGAATCTCGGTAAAAATAATAGGGCGTTAATCATAATATTATGACTCCAAAAAAGAGATTGACACTATTAGTCATAATATAATCTCGGATGATTTGCAAACATTGGGTGTACGAGGCAAAACCTTAGAATCGTTCAAAAGCTACAAAGAGAAGAGAGAAATAATTGTGAAGATGAATGACTGAGAAACTTAGGAGGTAATAAATATGGGTGCCTCAGGATTCCATTATCGAACCTCTACCGTTTCTTTTATACATAGCTGGTATTATAAAATGTGTCAAATATTTTAAAATCCTGATGTATACTGACAATGTGGTTTTTATGTCGACTCATGAAGACATATATATATATATATATATATATATATATATATATATATATATATATATATATATATATAGATATATATATATGTTAATAACTGACATGCAAGAGGATCTGAATCTTACTTAGGCTTACTTGTCTCATGATCGTGATCTTATTAATAATTCTAAGACACCTAAAGTAATGGAGACTTTTTCTTATGGGTTACGCAAAATTCACCTGAATCTCTATCTACATGAGTACAAATGTCTGCAAACAGGAAATTTCAAGTTTCTACATGTGTAAGTAAACCGTTGTAGCCAGTGAAAAAAAATAATCAAGTTATAATTAATCTCTACTTAATAATACATTCACAAAAATGAAGTAAATTGCAGGTTGAGGGGATACATTAAAAATTCTGCAAAATTAGAGCTCAGTTCCCTATAAATATCAAAATGGTAATATAAATTTTGTCGGTCAAATCAATAATAGAATATGCACTAAAGATATTGGTGAACAGGGTAATTTGTTGTATATCAGCTATATGCTGCACAAGATAAAATTGTGAAATTGCTGCATAAAAAATGCGAAAATTATGCACTTTAAAAAATAACGCTGGAGCTAAAGTGAAATAAAATAATCATTACCCTCAAAATAAGAATGAAAATAATAACTTTATTTAGAACTTGGAATCTCATGTCCCCTAGATTCAAGTAGGTAACACGAAATAAAGTATGTAAATTATTACTGGTAACATTTCATTGTAAATTCCATGATTTAGACCTTAAGGGGGATCTTAATGAATAATGATCCCAAAAAAGCAAATACAAAAATACAAAGCTGGATTAACTAAACATTACCTTTCCCCAAAATAACATAATTTATCTTCCCAACATAAATTTGCATAAAATATATCACGTGTACCAATCAATTGGAGTTTGAATATAATGCGTATCTGTTTAAATATCATGCTACAACATTAATGCATTAGGACCAGAAATTATCAATTCGTGCATATGGAGTTGAAGAGATTTTGAAATAATTTTGACCGGAACGAATTTATGAATGATACTTGACGAATAGGGAGGGAAGAATTGAGGGAGTATAATAGTTGAGGGAGGGAATAGCATAGTTTACAGCTTCAACCGAGACGAAATCTAGGTCTAAAAAATATGACAGTAATAAATTAAAAATAAGCATCCTGAACGTGACGGTCTCATATAAATGTGTGATAATTAATTTAATAAAAGATGCTGCTGCATGAAGATAAAAACAATCAATGAGTAGAAAAATTACCCAAAATATTTTTTAACGAGGTGTGACCATACTTTTGGGAAAAATAGTTTAAACGGTCAAGTCCAATGTTGATTAATAGTTTACCTGAGAGTCTAAAAGATCTTAAAATATTAATAAAAATTAATCGGAGAATAAGAGATTATCTAAATTTAAGATAATATCCAAATCAAAGAGAATTGTGTTATAAGTGAAGAGCCAAAAACGTCATGCTTATATGTGTGCGTTGCATGCTTTGTGACTTGTATTGTCCCATAATTCCATACAGCCTTACCCATAATGGTATCTTCAAGTAGTAGTAAGCATATTTATATGAAATAAATTGAAAATTTGCGGACATTAGAAGGCGGGGAGCCAACAATTTAGTTCTGTTGACACAATAAAACCTGCCGTCAATCTTTATAAGGTTTGTTAGACCCGTATTTTGTAACAGATCTTTCCCCTGTGTATGTTTATATATATTCCTATTAATTTGTTAGACTTAGTTACAATAGCTGAAGCAAACATGGATGTAAAGGAGGTGGAAAAATGGACGAAATATAAAGACCTGATCATTTAGCTTCAGCAATTGTACCCCGGACACATTGTATAACTGGTAGTAGTCCTCAACATAGGTTAGTTTGGTGGAGTTAGGTAAATGTTAAAAACTCCAAACAAATTCACATTTAATCCACGACCATTGACATTTAAATTATAAAAAAAACGGTAAAAAGTGAGTATTTTCAAGAAATTTAATAACGGCTGAAATTCTGTGCCTAAGGAAATGCAAAAACCTAAAATTTATGGAAGAGCTCATTGATAGAGAGTATCAACTGTATTCCATCCTACGTGGCTCATGCGGAATCACTTGCCGCTTGCATGCAGAGGGTTGTCATCCTTGGCCCAACTGCAGCGTCGACATCCCTTGGACATCGGAAGTGTCAACGAAAACTGCCCAACCCCTCTTCCTCGACTGTTATGAAGGCAACAATACCTGATGCTTGCAGGAGACTCGGAGGGGAATATTACCAAAGCAAAGCTTGGTAATAATAAATGATATATTTAAATAATTCAACTTGACTGTCATAATGACATGTTACACTGTAATTACTAGTCATAGAACGTAATAATTAACTAAGGACAAATTGTTGGAGTCCTTCAATTTCAGGTCAAGTGGATGGATAATTTAAAATATGAAGGATGATTGGAAATGGGAAACCAGATAAATAATAATTTGAATTTACTGGAGTGCCATTCAAATAAATTTTCTTTTTATGAAAGGAAAATTGATATCAAAATAAAATACAAAACATTACATGAAGCTCCCATGCCTTCTATACCCCCGTAGGTGCCACGAATTATCAGTTACTATTTTACCTATTTTTTTAAACACGATACGCGAAATCATTTCTCATCAGTAGGCGTGAGTTTAAAAGAAAATACCAGCGTGAATGTAAGAACGTGAAATCGCTAAAACGGGTGCAAACTGAGGCGAAATGTAGCTGATATTTTTTTGGAAACATATAGTAAACAATAAATTAAAAAAGAATAAATTTAGCGTCCAACTAATAAATTTCGGAAAGTTGATAATTTACAAAATCGTCTTTTTAGGAACTTTTTCTTGGCTTCCGTGAGAAACAAAATATTTTTCTTTTCAACATGTTTATATTTGGTCGAGACGGTTATAATGCGTAAGAAAAGGAGTGTCAAGAACGCAGTCAAATATAATTTTAAATGTGTGTTCTCTTGAAAGAAGAGCCTAATGAATGGGGCAACCCTGATTTATAAACGATTTCTAAAATATATATAAATGAAGAAAGAAGGAAAAAGTACCCAGGAATAAATGCATTGACGAGAAAAGGGAAGTACATAAGAAGAGGACCCAGGGAGTAACGAAACTACCTTTAGATAGGGAAAGATGGCTGGCTGCAGTCAACCAACCAAAGAATTGAATGACCAATGATGATTTTTAGGGCCTTGAAAGTAGTATTATAATAGATACCAGTCAACTATTAATGAATTGGTATCAATTGAAGCGTTATCTATCACAGTGTAATTTCTCAAAATAATATTATCAAATAACGGAGCGGATAACATTAGGATCACGTGAAAATCAATTCAAAGAAAATCGTCACCAAATTAAAATCATAGCCACCTGATTTTCATTTAATTAAATTTAATTAAAAAGTGAACGTTAATTTGTTTTCCACACATACATTGACCCAGATATATGTTACTACTGGCTGCAGGTATCTTTACGCCCTGGGTCATGTTTTTTCCTTCATAAGTTTTCACGAGAGAGTTCTTAGTTGTGTTTATACAGTAATAGTTTGGCCTTTTTTCAAATTTCAATGCTTCTAAAATGTGGTGAAATATGAGAGTGACCACGAAAATATAACTCTTCTTTGTGAAAGACATAATTTTTGTTAAATGAAATAAAACTCGGCTCAGCTTTGTGGAGTTCCATGTTAATCAGTAAAAATAACTTTTTCGCCTCATTGGTCAGTGACCAGGGATTAATAATTTTTGTTTACTTGTCCAGCTTCTTGCAACTGCTAGCCAGCATATGTCCAACATGTTCTGCAGAGTTAATGTTTAGTTATAAATATCATATTTCTCGCTAGAAAAATTTCATATATGTAGTGGATAGAAATAAAATTTATAGTTCAGCTGAGTATGTCTTTTGTATTTTAAAAAAATTTTTAACCTCATAATTGTAAAATTATGACACTATATAAAATTATGTGATAAAATGATGTCATAATTATAAAATTATGACATCATTTCATCACATAATCTATGCAATAAGGGGGCAAAAAATTTTGTAATAAAATGTAAAATTACAGTGATTTTTCGCAGATGGTTTTTTGTCATGTATGAACATTTTATAAATGGCTCATTTTACGTAGTGAGAAGAAATGTTTTAGTAAGACCACAGAAATATCTATTGTAAATATAGAATCCAATATATATTAATTAATTCAATAAGATTTCAAAACTGTTTCACAATAAGTGTTTTCAAAGTAAATTCGCTCACCTATCTCACTATAATTATCTAATGCTTGCCACGCACCTCTAATTGGGCCCAAATGAGGACGAAAAGTTTGGCAAAGGACGCTTTCGTCCCTTTTTCCATGAAAAAGAGGCTTAAAGCCATGGTAGAGAAGCTATTTATCATTAAGCTGTTAAATATTTCTCAATTTAGAAGATGGAAATCATATTTGTTTTTTTGGAAACTTTGTCTTTTTATACGCATATTCGAAAATTCTCAGGGAGGAAAAATTAACGTTCACTCAGTCGCCCTACGCACACAAGCTCCCCATCATCACGTCCATCTAAAAATCACTCTTTTATGACTCATTACCCTTCGACAAAAAAAAATAAAATTACCGGGGGACGAATCTTTCTCCTTTCCGCCCTCGCAAGTCTTCCCCGTCCACTCCCTCCCCGTCGCCTAATTCCAATTTATCTCTCTCACTTTTCCACCAACCGCCACCCACACTCCCCCGTCTCCTGTCCCTGCGTCCCTCCTCCCCATTCCCTCACCTATTCTCCACTTTTCACCTCCCCACCCGCCCCCATTTTCCCACCCCCTCTCCCCCATCCCTCCTCTGACGTTCATGGTCCCCATGTAAAACGTCTCAATCCACACGCTTCCGTATCATCAAGCAATCTTCGCCGCTTCCCCAATCTCTCAATTTTCTCGAGGAGGGAGTTTAAAAAAAAATATATATATAGAATAATAAAAAAAATCTCGTTCCTGTCCCACCAATATTTTCTTCCCTCTCTCTCGCCTCCGCTCCCTTGTCTCTCGATCCTCTGGTATCCATCTTACCCTCCTTGCACGTCTTCCTCGGGATAGGATTCATTTTTCTCCCGGGGTCTCCCTACCCCCCTGGATTTTCCCATCCATCCTCTGCTTCCTTCCCTCTCACGTCCACCTCTCCCGCCCCCTCCCTCCTCTCCTCTTCTCCCCACGCAACCTCCGACCGTACCCCAGCACCACCGCAGGCACGATTTTTGCGACACGGGTTTGAACGCTGTCTTCAGGGGACTTCATTTTGCTGCAGGGTTTCGTGCGACACGGCCGGTCTCGCCTATCCCCCCTCCTCCCCCTCTTTCCCTTCAAATAACCAGCGGACCGAGCAAACAAGCCGTGTAACTAGTTGCGCCACCCCGTATGGCACTGCAATACAACACGATTACAGTTTTAGATCCAATGTTTAACGGTGCAAGCTGTTAACTCGTTTGTTTTGATCCTGTTGCTGGGATCCATTGCCCTCCTACTCATGTCCGAAATGTTGTCCAGCCCGGAGTTTTTTGTTCCGGTCAGTATTTAAAACGAAGAATTTAAATGGGATTGCTCCAATTTGCTTATTGTGCTTTTCTTGTGTTGTTATTTCCACGCTATGTATAAATGGTACACGGATGTGCCGTGAAAGCGCATGTAGCGACAATACGTTGGAAGTGACATGAATTTCCGGTTGTTGTTGTTATAGATCACCATTATTCTCAAACCTGCCAATTTAGGAAAGGAGTACTCCCAGGTACGGGCAGAAATACCCTATTCCACCATTTTTCTTTCTGTTTGTGCTGTATTTCATACCCCACACAATTCTTTTCAAGTGAAGATACTATTATATTTATTATTGTGCGTCACATTTCACCTTCGTTCTTCAAATAGCTCAGGCCAATAGTCTGAGGATTATTTTCCCTCCTATGTCCACTGTCTACAGCATGGCTTTCTAAAGCTTTTTTCTATAGTTTTCTCTAAGTTTCTTTATCTAACTTTGTCTATATAAATCTAGTTTTCAATAAGTATTAAAACAGTGACAGTGACAAAGACAACTTAAGGATTCAAGATTTAGTTCTTAAGGTGGATGCGGAGATCGGGATCTCCTATTGCTTTCCGCACGAGTTATATCATTCAAATTTTCAACGTTATTGTGGGTGCTCTATAATACTTGAGCACAGTGTTTATTCATTTTCGCTCGTAGCGATAAATTTCAAAGATTTGAAAGTTTATTCATTATCACTCACACTCTAACATAGACATCGTGTTTGGCCTAGTTTTGACACAGTTATACTAGATGGCGATTATTCTGCATTCCATTACTGTGGTCATATTCTACCCAGGTTGGACCTAAAATGATAAAAGAGACAATAGAGATGCTTTTAAAAACTAAGCTAGGTCATCAATCTCATTGATGGTTCTTAAAAAATAATTTCCAACATTTGAAAGAATAGTATGACTACAAAATAATTTAAACAAAACATGGAAAATATTTTACACCTAAATCAAGGAAACAAAATTGTATCCCTTTATATGGAAAATGGAATATTTATCCTAAAATATTGTGCTATAATCGAATTCCATCGATCTATATTCTTGATTATGACAATATTTACGTTGCTTAACGAGTTGTCGTGTCGAATTTTAATTAAATGGATTTATGAGTCATAAAGTGTAAACTGGAATAAATATTCAACCCTTGAAAATCGCTTCGAATCAAAATTTAAAGGCAACATTTGAAGGTTTTCCTCGCAGTCACTGAACTTTGCGGGCGATGAAATGAAAGAGCGAGGGAACGCTGTACAGCTTCCGATGATCCACTCAGATCATTTTGTCCCAAACATACTGGGCCGGAGTTGCTGCTCTATCAACTCCCTGGTGCGCCTCGAACGCCTTCCCTTGCGCTTTCTCTTCCTTGAAAATTTTCTGATGAGCCATTACTCACAGAAAATTATTTTTTCCTCACTGCACTCCATTTTACTTCTCCTGTGTCGTCTAATTTCCCTTCCTATCTGTTCTCCGTCTAATCTACCAATGTCACGTAGCTTCATGAGGAATAATGTACATTAAAATTATGCCAAATAAATCGCCAGTTGGCAAAATAAAAATGTATCGGCATATTTATGAGTAAATATGAGATGCATGAAATAAGATTTGCATAGCCGTTCCCGAGAATCTATGTACGTGTAACCTATATGCCCTATCTTTCTTTCATCCCCCGTTCAATTCCAATGGGTACCTTTGCTAGTATCATATAAAGGGACTGTAGTACGATAACGCGCGTGAATGCGAACTTTATCTTATTTCGAAATCTAAACAACACATAATTTGGAATTGTTTTCAATAACACCCCTTTCATCTCATATAAAATGTAAGTACATTAGTGAGGATGGCAGGAACAAAATGCAATGAATGGAATGGGATGGTTGGTTAGGCGACGGGAAGATGAGCAATAAGTTGAAAAATGATTTTGTGAGAAAAGTCAAATATATATCAAGAAAAAATACTCTGATAACTATCAGGTTGAAATTCAAAGTAGCGATCTTTTTCGTAATATAGGTAGGTAGCTAAGCGTTAAATTGTAACGCTAAACAGCTGCAGTTATAGAGGGTGAAATAAAAGTTGTAAATGATTTCAAGGATATATAATGACAATGCAGAACCATGAGCAGAGGGAATAAGCTAGTGATAATAGTATAACCTAATTCTAGAGGGCGTAAGCGAGTAGTAAATGGTAAGCTGAGGGTAAGTAAACATTCCCAATGACGATAATTCATTAGACCCTTATAGAAAGATAATAAAAATTGAAAGAAAGTATCTCTCAAAGCCTCTTTTTAGAAAAAAAGATGGCAGAAAATTAGGCCATGAGCATGTTCAAAATATAATTCGATTTTGTATAGTAAAAAGCAAATAATTAGGTTACTTTAGAAACTTGCAAATTTATTAGAATTCATATCTATTGAAAGCACGAATAAAACCATATCGCATTGGAAAGCGAATATTATGATTGCAGTTTTGAAAAAACTAGGAGCTAGGAATTAGTTTTATCAGAGGAACTGCAATCTTTGAGGAAAAGGATTCAATAAAAATTCAAGACGAATACGCTTTTGATATCATCTTAAAAGAGGAATCGTTAAACGCTAAAGCAATAGGGATGTAAGATTTGCAATTCAGGTACGCATTTGTAGTAGGTAGGGCGTATAGAATCGACAAAATTCCTGTTGATAACTCTACCTTTCAGTTACCTTAAGTAAATTTTATATCCGTGGGAAATTCAACTGCTCTGAAATAACATACTTACATCTAAATTACGTTTCCACCTAAATACTATCATATCAAATATTATCCAAGATTTTGTATTTTATGATACATTTAGTTCCATGAAAACTGTATATCTAATGCATTTTCAACTTTGGCCCATTTATTTATTCATTTCTCATGAGTGTTACTTGTCCTGTAAATAGGTCGTCGCTCAAGTTTTCATAATCTTATGAGTTTAATCAAATTTTTCGATGTACCTCTGCCGTAGCTGTACTGTATTTTAGAATTCATGAAACTGGTTTAAGAACCCTTATCCATGCTAAGCCTTATCTAAGGATCTCATCTTTCGTTTGAAAGTAGAGATACTTTATTCGATTCGTTTTCATTTAAAGAGAAACAATTTTTATGCCAAGGATTGCTCATCCTGTATAATGGCACCCTTATCTTTTCCCCTTAGCCGTTGTTTTTATTAATTTTTTTCTCCTTCCATTACACAAGAGATCCTGCAAGCCGCTTTCCGATTGGCTGAGGGAACTCATCTTCTCCTCGGGAAAAAGGCTGAGCTCTCCGGAAACCGGTGAGACGACCCAATTTCCTTGCATCCATGATGAATAAGTTTTGTGATCCTCGTTTCTCCCCGGCAATGACGCGATAAAGTGCTCCGACGTATTACCAAGAACCACCTCCCCCTCCACGTCTCCCCCCTCCACCCCCTAGCATTCCTTCATTCCCGTTCCCAAAGTCTGACGCCCTCTGCGGGGCACCTTCCCTTGCCGACTCAAACCCCACGGCCCCCATCCTTTTCGTTTTCACGGCAAAAGGAGCCAGATAGGGAAAGAGGAGAGGAAGGAACGGTATTATTTTCTTTCTCAGTCAATTCGATGTGCCCCGAGGAAACTCTCGGAATGTTTTCTCATCATTGTTTCCGCGATTGGAAAGGAAGGTCTCTTTCGAAAATGAGGAGTGGGAAAGGATGAGGGGCGATGGAAGCATCTCTGGATTTTCCTCGCCATGGTGACGATGTTTTAGATGTATAGCCGTCATAGAAGCTTGTGGCAGTTGGATGGGCAAGACGAGAAGCCGCGGAGGGAGTTGATAACGTGGAAGGCCTAGAGAAAAAGATGGGGTGGGGGTGGATGTAATAAAGTCTTCAATTTTGAAAGTACTACTCTAGTAAAATAGCAGCTGCGCACTTGAAGTACTTTCCCATAGTAATGATTAGGGATAAAGACTTCACCGACGCATCTCCCACTCCGCCAGGATTCCAACCGGAGACTTCAGTATGGGAAGCCGTTGCTCCAGACAGCACACGAGCCGGACTTAAATCCCATCTCGTAGGGGCAAGGGTTGGTTCGGAGCGAGAGGGCGAGGGAAGAGAGGGAGAGAAAGAGGGGTAAGAGTGCCTCCGTGTGAGTGAAAGAGTTCGTATTTCCCTGAGTGCATTCGCATTCCGCTCCATCTCAAAGACAGATGGCGCGGATTGGAAAGAGGGTCGCGGACGGGCTGGGGGACCGCTTGCTATTGCAAGTAAGTTCGGAAACGGTCTGATCCGCGAGTGCGTATGAATTTCCACGCAGTCGTCTATCCTTCCTTCCGGGCGAAAATAAAATTATAGTCTGTGGAGGAATTGGGAATCGGGAAGTGAGTTATTTTCTGAGGAATTCATGCGGATCTTGGATGTGGGTCATGCGCTCCCTCCCTCCCCACCTCATACCGAATCGGTTAGTACCTCGCTGGCCGCTCACCGTGAGCAAACGTGGGATATGCGGGCCGGCGGAAAAAGTTTCTCATGCGGGGCTCTTGGACCAATGCCCTCATCTGGAGTGGTTTTCTTTTGGATAGGACCCTTATATTTTCCTTCCCCGTGCTAGGGCCTTCTTTATAAAATCATAAATATGGAATAGTCTTTAAAATGCATTGTTGACAGCAAATTTATTCATCATATTAAAAATTAAATTTGATATAGTTCTCGCCGTCATCTTGAATTTTGGTAACAGGTATCGCAGAGGGCATTACGTCATCAAACTAAAGCATAAAATCGAAATAACTACCATACTGGTTATCTTTCCTTAATTTCCTTTGGATAGCACGACGGAAATTACGATTTAGCGGATGTAAAGAAAGAATATCCTCCATCTGTTTAAAATTTGCTGCAAGTAACTCCTAAAAATTATGCTTGATACTTAGTGTTATGGATCGTACTAGATTTTTCCATAGTTATCCATAAGAATGACGATGATTATTAATTTTAATAATAAAATAATTTATTTAAGGAGATTACACATTGAATAAGTAAAGTCATGACGATTTAGAATAATTTATTGATGGAAAACGTCGTCAAGGCTTTCAGCATTGGCCACCGCCTTCTCCATCTCACTCTCATTGAGTGCGACAATAGCTTAATCATTGTGGCCTGCATCATTGTTCCCCTTCAAAAGATGGAACATCTTCATTTTAAGGCTTGAAAATTGTATTGTTCATCTTCAAGTTTTGCTGGAAACAAGGTAATTTTACATTTCTTGAATAAAGTGTCAGATGTGTGCTCACGTATTCAAAAGTTCGTGTTTTTTAAGAAAAATCAAATTAAATGGCGTAGAGTCATGGGTCCATTGCCTACTCTAAATTGATACTCACCCATCTTTGATTGATTTCGTTGGCGTAAGGTAATTATATACCAGATCACATACTTTTATTTCTTATTTTTATTCGTCTGACAATATGGCCGATCTGCAAGTTGGCGAAAGGCATACATATTCCGATATTTTATTCTAATATTTCCCTCAGATAAAATACTTCACAAAAATATATTGGAAAATATGAAAGATAACAGGAATTAAAAAAGCCTAGAGCTTTGAGCGTATTGAGAACTTTTACATATTTCGTGAGAGCCAAAATTCATAAAGGTCATGACTATGAGTACACTTAAATACTTTGGTTGACTTCCTAGCTTTTACCTCATATTTCTAGCGTTTTCTCTTAGCACATCTAATCAAAATATTTATTGAGAAATATCATTTTGTTTTCCAACCCAACATGGGTAGAAACAATGAAAAGTACAGCCAATGGAACTCGTAAAAATTTCCAGATTCCCAGAATTGCCAAATTCCCAGAGCTTATTAAATTTATATAGCTAATGAGTTAATGTAATCAAATCACTTCCTGCCAGGGAAAATTATCATGGGCAGCATCATGCGACGGGGTGCGTGAATACATTCTCATGCAAATTAATCATAACACACGAAAGAATATTGACGATAATGCGAGAATTTAATCATTGCCTCAAGCCTCATGAAAGCAATACTTTGATGAATAATTTGATATTCCCAGTATAATCTTTTGTGACAAATGTGCATCGAGGATGAAAATTTAATTAAGTGCGTACATAACTTTGATTAAAATAATAGCCTCGGAATCACTTTTATTAGTGATTGCGTTACCATCCAACGTTCCATAACGGTCTTGGTGTAAGTAGCGTGGTGCAATGTTCAGGGAAATTTTTTGCTATTTTATATTTTATGCCACTTTAATTTTGTGCCATAGGCACATTACTGTATTACTCTAGTCTATATAAAAATCACTTGAGACAATCACCTTTTCCTCCGTACAATCTATCACCGCTCGTCGGAGATATCAACGGGGTGGGTCATCAACATGAATCGCATTCTCTCCATACATCCAATGTTCGACTCATCTATCGAATGCTACCCACTATGTGGCTGCTCACTGTGTAGACAACCTGAATTATTGTATGAAAAAACCGCACTCCTAACATTGCACATTTTCAACTATACTTATAATAGGTACTTTTTCACAGTTCCATCAAAGTGGGAAGATAAGAGGTTTCGCACCATCCATTAACAAGTGTAGTATGCATCAGAGCACTTAGAGTTTTTCTCTAGTAAGAGAGTTGGAAATAAACAGTTAAGAGACTTGGCCTTTAGGAAAACCGTCTTATTTCGAAGGAAGGCAAAGTATGCTGTAAATTCTTATCAGAATATCTTTGCAAGCATCTCGCTGCCGAAAGAATATTCACGGCTCTCGTATTGGCGTATTCGCTCCACGACTGTCTTTTTTGTGAATCATTGACCTGTTTCATTTTAATGTCCGATAATGAAGTTATTGAAGTACAAGGAGCAGAGTGTCATTTAACCTATACGCGGAGTCTGTGCAAGGCGGCAGAAGTATTGCATAGAGGTCGAGTTTCCCTTCCGAATCATTCTTGCATCAACTTCTCCTATTTTATGAGAGTTTCAGGCGTAACATGGTGGAAGTATTCAATATCTATACTGGTAAGAATGGAGAGACGATAGTAAATTTCCACGCTGTTTGATAAGTACTGGATTTGGATCACCAAAACTGGATTTTTACGAGAAATATGAAATTGTGAATAGCCCAGATAATATTTGTAATAACGTGGTTTTCATGACTCAATCACCTCTTTTGAATTTAAGTCTCCCTACATGTCCTGGGACTCAGTAATCTGGTTGTTGTTTTTCGACCTTCAACTCCACCTGTTCTTCCTCCCCCCTTTTTAGCTGGTTTTCACCCATTATTGTTTACTGGTATTTACGTCACTCCGAACTCCTCCACCTCTGTATGTTCCCTCCCCTACCCTTTCCGCCGTCAGAACCTACCCTCCCCTTTCCCTCTTTGCCCCCCATATATCTGTGTTTTGTTAATGGGTGTATATAGAACTGGAAATTTAATTTTTTTACCTTGAGAATGACATAAAGTGTAGAAACCATGGTCGGTACTTATTAAACAGTGTGGAAGTTTACTATCGTCTTTTCATTCTTACCAGTATGGATATTCTCCTATTTTATCAGCTTATTTTGTTGTTCCATAAACTTTTTCCTCCTGAAATCTCTTTATATGATTGTCCAATTTCCAATGCTAAATTTTTGTACGCAATTAGGCTAATTGTTACTTTGTCTGCTCATGCTTCTATACTAGTTCTGCATAGTTGCTACTCATGCACTGTACCAAGTATGACAGCCCTTACCTTAGGACATAGATAGACGTTTAAAAACGAGTAATTATGTAGATAAGATTTCAATCATAGTATTACTCATCTCGTAGAATCAAGTTGAGACATTTTTTGGACGAAATGAGGTAGATAAAGCACAGAAAGTCGGGTTCCACTTCGCTGAAGTTTGTTGATCTCCTAGCATATATCGCACACCCATTTATATTCGCATCATTTTTACGTGCCAACTGGATAGTTGAAAGAAAAACTTCAATCACTCTTCACGCCTTTTATCATTGTAAATTTTATGTGTTAGGAAATTCTTTGCCTCAGGCGATTATTTGTCAAATTGTTTACTCATATGGTTGTTTTTTTCTCCCACAATCTCTCCCTTACATCTCAAAGGCCTGCAGCCTATTCCAGTCATTCTTTCTCAGCTCAGAGTTCACGTTTTTTTATCATACAACGCTACTCTGCATAATAAGCTTTTCACCAGCCTCTCATTATATCCTTACCCAAGGTCCCAGTTATCAGCTCCATTCTTTTTCTAAACACTTCTTTTGCCAACGCTATGTTACTCCTTATGACTTTGCTATTAAGCTCGTTTTCTACTTGCTACCGACGCAATTTGAATGCTGTACTTACTCCAGTTTTTGCCCTTCTACTTTTATGATCAGGCTTACCTTCCTTATCCTAGATAATTTCACCACTTTAATTTTTCTTTGACTACGCTTAGAGGCGCAGTAACTATCGTCAACTAACAAAATGGTATTTATTGACCGCAACTAATTTACCAGAGCCAAGTGTTTGGCTATTATAATAGCTGATTCTTAAATACTCTCCCTCCTATTTTTTAAGGCACTTAATATGGCGTCTGTCACAAGCAATACACCTTTAGTGACAAACCAAAGCCATAACGGAGATTTTAAGCGAAAATTACAAAGATACTGATGGCATTTTTTTATCTCTAGTCTGGAAGATACGGCGTGTAGCATTGCTGCTGGATCGAACTCAACTTTTAAATTATTTGCTCTTAGTCTGCGACACCGTATTGTGGTGTTTATTCAGTGAAAGTTGAAGGAGTTAGTGTGGTGATTGCTCTGATTGCGAGCGTCGGAAGGTCCTTTTCACCATTTTTTTCATCTCATTCAATCAATGCTATGTCTCAAAGCATAATTAACTACATAAATCCGTGGATGTGTGATCACTGTTTTCTCAGAATGCCAATTTCATTTTTAAATTCTTCGGGCCACAGTGCTCTTCATTTGTTAAATAAGATGAATACTCTACGGCCATATTTTTTTTAAGAATTCGTCCAGAAGGAAGCCTCGTAAACAATTAACACCTACATAATAGTTGTCACGGCTATTGCATCAAGCGAGGTTCTTTAGAATAATTACCCCAAGCATATAACTCTCGTATTGTCGTGGAAAAATGTCTTACCTAAAGACGAACAATAGTTTTTTTATAGAATTTTAGGAATTTCGCATGTGTACTAATTATCATTGCAAGTCTGCTTACATCAGAGCGTTGGTCTATTTACACACTGTCGTAAATTCATATTTCGTTTCACTTTTGTTTCTGTTTCAGATCGTTGTTATGGTTCGCTCTGTGAAAAAAAGTTTTCTGTCAGTGCTGCGGCAGTTTATAGCATCTTATTTGGTGTATTATATTTCTGAAAGTTTTTGTGAAATCAGTTCCGTTTTGTTTAGTTATCAAATGACAAAAGCAAGACCTGTGTATGTTTGACAGTAATTGATTCCTTTATTTGGTGCGATTGGATGGATTTAGTAACAGTTTGATACGGTGAAGCGGCTGTACGGTCAAATGATTTTACTGATATTATGAACTATCTGTGCAAGTTTATGTTGTAATACTACGTGCGGCAAGACATTTATGACTGGTATGTAATTTCGAATTTTTATTCACAATAAAAACTATCAATTTCAGAAGGTGAGTCGATATTTTGACGGCAATGCTAAAAAATGTGCAAATTTTAGTAATTTACGATAACGCCATTGTAGAATGAATATAACTTTCAAATTCCTGACATTGGTACTTTTTCTTGTTCGCCCGCTGCCAATTATCTTGTTCAGAAAACACTTATGAATCGGATTAAGGAGATTACTTCCACTTTTTTCATGCAAAAGAAGCATTTTTCGAGATATAATAGAAGAAAGGACAAAACGGAAGTAGTGGATATGTATATAGTATGTGGATTGCATTTTTTTTCCTTAAATGGCGATGTTAATTTACATTTGGGTGTGAGATAAAGAGTAAAAAGTGTTTAATTCTAGGAACTGTTCAGAAACCACCATTGAAATTATATTTCACAGTAAAATATCAACGAAAATATCCTTAGGTTGTGGAATAAGTTTATATTTACTACTTATATAATGTAATAACAATGGCTTTTAATTTATTGCTAAAATAGGAATTTGGAAGATAAGCATATTTAATACACAAAATACGAAGTCACGAACAAAGAAGCCTGTGACAGTGTTGCCAAGCGTTGCTACATTGTTTTAGGGGCACATCTAAAATAATATAATCCGCTACATTAGTGGAAATAGTGGCATACTAAGTTAGTAGCTCTCAGGAAAGGATCTATGAATACTATTTTTAGCATATGACGAAGTGACTAAGTTCCACGCCTAATAGCGTGTTTAGTGGAAATCGGCCTTTAACATTTGCCCTCATTTGGTTTTGAACTAGAGCTGTGAATTTGTAATTATAAAGGCGTGCTTTGCATAATTCGTACTCTTAATTCTGTGAAAAAACGAAGGAACTTGCTGTGTTGCAGTTTTTGAGGTGGCGTTAAAGAATTATGAATTGATTTTCTATCCAAACACCGGCGATGCAAAACTACCCCCACCCACTCTCTTTTCCACATTTCCTGGAATCAATATTAAGCACTTTCAATGGTTATCGTGCTGGTCTCAGCATTTTGCGATATCTTTTTATCATCTTCACTCAGGAATCGGCGTTTGAAAGTGACAAAATGCTGTGAAAATTGTTCCCGATTTCTGCTGTAGTGCTAAAGTTTAGATTATTTTATGGGACCTTGGGATATCAAGCCACATATTTTCAATTGCAGCAGTATTTTTTGTGACCAGAATAGAAACTTTTATGGTCCATATCGCTTTGAGTTGCTATCAAAAATTGTTTATCGACATACTACCATCAGTAAATGGAACATTAATTTCGATAGTATTTTGTTAATCTGAAATCATGCTTTTAGGTATTAATACAAATCGTTAACAGCACTGCAAAAGATAAAAGTATTTCCTTCCTTACTGGGTATATAAAGGTGTACGAGGTCATACTAATTGATTTGTAAAATGCGGGGTACACACCAGAATTAAAATGTAATTTCTGAGTGAGGGTAAATAAACGTGAGTCATTGTAAAGTGAACCATGTTCACATTTCAACATGATCCTACATAAAAACCTAATCGCAATCGGACTGCTGACTAAATATTGGTGCATTAGAGGAAGGGTGAAAGTCATTAAATTTCACCTTGAGGTTTGAATACAAGACATGGCGCAAATGTTGCTATAGCTTTCCTGGATAACCTTGGTAGAAATATCCTTAATAGTAAAAAATAAATAGGAATTAGATAGAAAGACAGTTTTTCATTTCAATATATTACGCCAAAATTTAATTAAAAACAATAAATTCATAAATTCAAATTTTAGTGATTTTGGAGATTTTTGATCCAAATCTCCTCCATCAAATCAATGATTGGCGAATTCACTTTGTGGAAATTATTACGATTCATGTTAAGAATCTTGAAAATGGTCTGAAAAGGCCGAAACCGGTTGATTTGTGGTTAAAATATATTGGTGGAAAAAAACTAAGTGGTTTCATTCTAAACATGAATCTCCTCCATCAACAGTTCGCTTCGATTATTTTCCTTTAAAGCGGATGAGTCCATTGTACAAATAATATGTAAGTATGGGTATGCTTCATGGGTCTTTGTTAATTATTAGTAATTCCTTTGAATATGGCAGAACTTCCTGAAGTCTTCGAATAGAATAAAGGGAATATGGCACAATTATATGTATCATTTGTCTTTTTATACTATTTTATATGCAGGTATAATCAAATCATAGTGCTCGTTCTATCCTTCCTCTTTTTTGTGCTAAACTTCCCTCTTTACTTGCGCTTGGTAACCTTCGGCAATGAAATATAACTTGGAGGCAATAATTCAAAATGCTAATTGCTTATCCGTCATTGATTTTTGCCTCGGTACCAAATTGGAATCAGTATTCCGTCAAAGCCGAACCGCTTACCTTATCTTATTCCTAACATTGTGTCGGACTATTTAATTAGTCAACCCTAATCAACCGATCCTCTGACACCGCATTTAATTTATGCCCATCAATTTATTACGGCATCCATTTCCCCGAGGTTAACATGAGAGAGAGAGAGAAAGAGGGTGGGGTTTTGGTAGGGGTAGAGTGGGAAGAGGACAAAGAGAGAGAGAGAGAGTAATTTGCATTTCCTCTCCAGCTCTCCTCCTTCCAAAACCTTTGCGTCGAGTCGTTTTCGCTTTCCATGAAGACGCTCCACATTAAATTATTCCCCTACTCTCCAATTCCCGGCATTCCCCACCCATGATTAGCTTTCTACCGCAACCATCGCCGCGCCACCTACCTATAAAAGCACTCCTCCTCGACTTTCTATTGCACGTCTCCCCAACTAATCATCGACTTTTCTCGCAGCCCCGCTAAACGATCCCCCACGCCCACTCATCCGAGGGAGGGAGAAGGGAATTTCTTGGTGGGATAATCACCCCACACACGCCCTCCACCCGCTGCCTCACTCCCGTTTTTGGCTTTTGCTCCAAAACACCGCTAACACTCGTTCCTCGGCTCCCTTCCCTCGCCCGAAACCTCACCCTAACAATTTATATATCTCCTTTATCTCCCGCACCCACACCCCTGCTCTCCTCCCTCCCGAGACCCAACGTTTCTAAGATGTCCTCATTCCCCAACTTCCTCCTTGGGCCAATTTCGCTCCTTACAAGGATTTGGTTATCGTGTAGGTGTGGCGGCTGAGTACTTGCTACCAATCTCAAAGTGCTTGGATCCGGATTCTGGCTGTGGCGAATGTTATTAATTTTTTTCAAATAAATCCACATTTCTACTTAGTTTTTATGTACAGAATGCTTACTACGTTTTTCGGAAGGGGAATTAAGCTATAAGCCCGTTTGATATCTTGTTGAGGCTAAGTTAACGCCTACGCAGTGTTTCTCTCCACATTTCCACCATTTTTCCACTTGTAATCCTTCTCTAAACAACATTCACACTTATCTAAAATAGCTCTAATTCCTCTGCCGTCGGCATTTTCATCTAAATCCCAGAATTTTCTAGCTATTGTCATTTTGGAACCTTCAGGAATATTGATCGCGAAATCGTATTTTTCAAGAATTCTGGAGGCATTTTGAAATCAAAAGTCATATTTCAATTTTGTGGATCATTACTAAATGGCTTGAGGAGCCGTTGAGGGTCCGGATAACCGGGATACTTAAACTATAAAATTCAGTGCAAAAGGTAGGGTGAGAAGTCGAAAGCTCTGAAATTGATGGCAACCTAAATTTCATAATCGTTACATCTTTTGCAGAGGATGGAAAGCAAAGTCACTTTGGCATTAATACACAGTATAATTTTCACTTATTTACTGTTATATTTTAGGGTCTCTTGAAACTAAAGCGGGTTTGCTAATGGTTGTTTGGTTCTAAGAACAATTTTTCCGACGTCTCGTCCAAATTTTCTGGCAATCAGGAAAAATATCACTCTTGGAAAACTCTGGGAATGAGCAGGTAGCAAACTCTACCACCAGCCGCAAGAATTTCCGTTCTTCCGTCCTAACTCATTTTATTCCCCTCTCATTCAGTCCACCATCTCTCCTCGTGGCTTCTCCTTCCCTTCTCCACCCCTACTCCTCCCCTTTTCCTCAAGGAGCGGTTTCTACCCCCCCCCCCCTTCACACCCCCATAATCCCTCCTCGCCCCATTTCGTCTCCGATTATCGAACGCAGGCCACGTCCGTTTGATTAGGCAAGCCGGCGAGGTGCAGTTATCCCCCGCGGGAGAATTTCCCCGCCGCTTTGATATACGCGGCTAAGATAACCCGAGGGCGACCCACAATCATTCAAGGGGTAGTGCCTCCCACGCCTTCACACTGGTACTCGGCTCCCTCCTCGTCCTCCGATCTGATCGAACTCCCTTATTCTATTATCCTTCTCCTCTTCGGGGTTCTTTGCCTCGTCGACTACCCTATCTGAGCACGTAGTGGGGCCCCTCATCCTGCGCACTCACTGCCTGGTCGGTTATTACCTTCCCGAGATATTCCCATGCTGCAAATTACCCGCCTCCTCCAAACCGGTGCCGAAGATTCTCTCTCTCCTCCGCTCCCGCCCTCCTGTTTCCTTATTTCCATCTTCTCCTCCACGTCCTAAATTTCCTCACGCTTAAATATGCCTTTATCCCCCAGCCTGTTGGTCCATTGGTTCGGCCCGTTCCTTCGAAAACCAATCTCCTAAAATAGCATCCCAAAATTTTCCGTATCCGAATCTGTTTCTGCCTCCCATCTCTTCAACCTTCCTTTTATTTTGCCTCTCCATAAGAAGTTCCCTGGATTTCTTCATTCAAATTCAAATGTCTCGCCTTCTTCCGATTGCGGTCATTCCTTCCGACAGGAAATCTCACTTCTATTTGTGGAGTGCGCTATTCAAATGCCAAAAAAAATTTTAAGGAAGAATTAATCATACTACTATGAGCCATTCAGCTATTTTATCATTTTTTTGCGCGAATAATCCAGAGAATCATTTTTCGATAAGAGGCAGAGCAAGCTATTTGCTTTTTTTGTTTTGTCTTGGAGAAAATTTATTAAATTGAAATGATGGTGAGTAAGACTAAAAATTTTCATGAAAACCATATAACTCTTTGTCACGGCAAGAACAGCAGCTTGACATTGTTAAGGCATATCAAAATGCGTAGAGGTCCAAAGAGGCAAGGAAAAGTCCAAAAATGCGGGCACTTATCTGAAAAATTCGTTCATAATTATCTGCCATTTATATAGTTGACGGATTTTGAATGAATAAATTGCTCTCTGCTTGAATATTTTCACAAGCCAGACGACAAATCGATGGGTTCATTCGGCTAGGATGGATTGATTCTCTCGGCTTCCTACGGTAGTAATCTCATTTCTGAGGGAGGAATTCCACGAATTACAAATAACTCAGACTATAGTAAAACTTAAAATAGTAGGAAATGAGTTTTGTGGGCACTGTAAGTTTGTTTTCTAATATCAAAAACCAGCATTGTAGGGTTTGTTGTGTATAGGTAACAACATTTTCTTATCTTTGACAGAAGATCGTTCTCGTATGAAGAATATAGCTTCTTACGACTAAATCGTATGAATATTAATTTAGATCCACTGATACGCTTCAGATTAATTTGCTTATCAACGTGTCCTCGAAATGAAGAGATGCGAATGCGATGGTGTATCAAATGTAACATTTTTTGCAATCAGAATGGCAATCCAGACTACTTGATCTTGACTTAATCAATAATAATATAAAGATTCCTAAAGCTTATCCTAAAGCAAAGAAATATGGAAGATATATGAAGGAATGCTCCTGACGTATTTAAGCCCTTTTTATATCATGGCCATAACGCACAAAGTTACTTCATGGATCTAAACTTGCGGATTTAGTATTTTAAGGTCTAAGTTATAAGAGAGCAAAACATAAAAATTTTTACTTAGCCGTTTGTCCTAGTTATTTCATAGTTGTAAATATTCTGAAGGAAATATTAATATCGGCTCCTGTGATACGAAGGTCAATTATTAATGATTTAATCTTTTACTAATTTGCGATATTTTGGTGTGACAGGGAAGAAATTAAAAGCAACATTTTTATACAGTGAAATATCATAGCTTATTCATTTTTTGTATTTGCAACCAAAATAGACGAAGGAGACTGCCCGAGGGCAAAGAACTTCGAATGGAAAAGAGTACCGAGAGTTGTGAAATGAACATATCATAGGGCATCCTGCATGGGAAAGACGAAATTCGACTCGAATTGAAACAACATGCCTGCATACATGGGAGGAATATGTACACGACGAGATAACGGGAATAAGACCTCACAACAAAGGTTTCATCGTACTATAGGGTCTGCGAAAAGGATGATGATTTCAAGATTTCATTCTTTTGCAGAGGAGGAACAGCAAGAGTGGGCGAGACGGGATTGGACGGGATCCCTTCCAGCGAGGGGGCGTAGGGGTTGCAGGAGATAGGTATAGGGTGCTGAGGTATCAAGTGCTACGCGGATGTCGGCTGACTGAGATGTTCCCCCACATCCGAGGCGAGCTGAGTGTTTTCCGGATGGAAGGGAAGACGTATTACCTCGTCCGTATAAATGGGAGTGGACGTGAAAGGCGAGAGAGATAATAAAGGGAAGTGGCTTAGGAATGAAATGCGAGGAAAAGATCATAGGTAAGAAAGGACTGAATTTTGTTATGGATGAGTTATAGATAGCCTGGCTTGAAAGGCGAGAACAGGTGTGAGAGTTATGCCACTTAGCTCCAATATCCGATCGCGTTTTTAATAAAATTCTTGGTCTCCATTACAACATAGGTAATCATCGCGTAACTTCCAATTGAAGTTGGGTGTCGTCAGGCGTCACTTGCACGGTGCATTAAACAAATCACTCCATTTTCAGTGAGAAATTCCGTAAGTGTGTTACGAATTTTAGTTTGAAATTCAAAATGTTGAGTGATAAAACTCGAAAAGTAGGTGGGTCATTCCACGTCAGATCAGCAGTGAGTTGACCCTTGGTGTCTCCGATTCGAACCAAAACTTTTGTTTGGGTTACATCTGGCGTTTAATGAAAAAGCGTTGAAGCGTTTTTGGAAAAAAAATGTTTTGGCAGATCTAGAGACGATCAAAGTTTCGACCAATTTCCTCTTAGACAATTTTCCTTTTTGCTATATCTCCTAAACGCAAATATCTAGAGAAACGTTTGATGTCTTATTTTGTTTGAAAAATAATGTAAATCAACAATATTATCAGTTTTGTAAATAAATTAAATTTTATTGAAATTGTTTAAATTTTTAAAGTTAAATTACAAAAAGACAGACATTTTTATTTTCTAATTTTTGTTCTAGTTTGACACGTTAGTCTATTTTATTACCTCAGAAACAAATTTTATCGTGGGCAGTTCATAAACAACGAAGATATTTAATTCAAAGATTGGACTACGCCCTCGTTCGCCACGAGGGTCGGCGTTAAAATGATGTGCCGCTGTATTTGGAGAATTTATATCTTAGTCTGTGTAAATGCTAATGCAATACTTTATACACCAATTTAAATATAATTTTATTTTCATTTCAATACTATTATTATTATATAATATAACAACAAATGGAGACACGTTACTGCAATAAGCGACACCGCACTACCTAAACTTAGCAGTTTTGTCAACTTCATGAACTTTGTAACTCAGCCTAGGAAAAACTACGAAATCTACAGCATTGACTTCTCATCAAGAGTTGTGAGAGTTGATAAAGATACAAAGTGACGAGCAAATTTACAAAAAATGCATCTTTTCTTGTTTATGAATGTAAATGTTTAAATATTATCCAGTCCTACATTTTGCACAGAATCAAAAAATTAAAGCCAAGGAAAAACTTATTTATTTATTTTTAACTTTTCTGTGATGCATAATATGTAAGAATGTTATTATATGTTGATGTTTATTATTTCAATTGATGCCGCCAGGTGACCGAAAATCCGTTCAGAGGGGGGAAGGCGACAAAGCGCGTCGACTCCTGTCATATTGCAGGGCAAGCAAATATAATTGCTATCTAATTTATGGTTCTATAATTTTACCAGCCATGATGGAATAAGTTACAAATATATTACAATATTTTTTACCATTAAAATCTGCTTCTAATGATCATAAAGAAACTTCAACTCGTGTAAACTAAGCTTCACAAAGCGTATTTACCCAACTGATGAAATTCTCTCTGAATGTGACTACCAAATTTAGCATGTAATAATAGTTCCTAGACGGATAAGATTCCCAAGTGATAGGTTGATGAGTTACCTACAATATTGCTAAACGATCGTGTACCTGAATTCTACCCAGCCCAAGGCAGCCTAGAGGGCCGAGGTACGCTCGAGAATTTCTTCATGAACGCTCTCAAACGTTGCCTTGTCGTCTGACTCCGTTGTGTACGTTCACGTAGATCTAATACTCAACGAAATCGGAATTTCTGAAATTCGCAATGCTTGCGAAACTGGCCCCAAGTAGACCTGGGGCAATTCGTTGAATCCAAAACGCATACTCCGGGGAGGCTTGGGAAAGCGAAGGGGGGGAGGAAACGGTTGGAGTTTGGAAAACGAGCTGGATCACTAAGAGAGCGGAGGCAGTGGAAAATTGAGCGAAGAAAGAGACAAAAAGAAAAGCATTGGGTGAAAAAAAACAATGGGGATGGGGAGTGGTAGGGTCTCAGGTGGGCCAATAAAGGATCGTGTGTGGTTTCATGGAGAGGAAAGGTGAGTGCTTCCACTGAATGAGATACAGGAAGTGGGAAAAACAGGAGACGGGGGTTTGGGGGAGCGAAGAAAATAGATGCAGGAGTGAGGAGAGGAGATGGAGTTAGGTCGGAAAAAAGTGACCGAATTGAAGCGAGAATCTTCTTCCCTCCCGCACACGGGAACTCCCTCGACCATTTCCCTTGCGAGCGAGTCGATAGGGGGGAATAGTACGCTGGGAAAGGTGATTCGGGGGGGCAAGGAGGAAGGGGAAGAAATCGCCATGGCTGCGATGGGGGAGGAAAGAGATGGGGAGGCATGGGAGATGAAAAAAATGGCAAAAAGGATAGCTGCATTTCATTGCACAAGCCACCACCCACAGTCCGTATTCCAATACAATTCAGATTGGGGGACGCCCAGCGTAGAAGGAGCCTTTAAGGCCCGGGGCGCGCGGGAGTGTCCACGGGTAGCGGCGACTCTCAACGGGGAGGCGGTTTCTTTTAGATCGGGTCAATGGGCGAGACGTGTTATAGCGTTACGGCCCACAGAGACCAGCGAAATGGGTGGAACTCTTCTTTTATAAAAGGGTTTCTTTCTCCTTGAGGGATGCACAAGGAAGCTCTCTCCACTGAGAGGCACAGAGAGAAAGGGTGCGAGAGGGTTTGTGTGCGAGGCGATGGAAGGCTACGACTGTGTTCCCGAGGCCTATCTCTCCGAAAGGGGAAACGAGGGAGGAGTATTGAGTTTAGGGTATGGAGCATGGAAGCCACCGGAAGATGGGGGGGTCGGCTGGATGATCCCGGCAAAGGAGTTTCAGCTTGAAATACCCTTTTTCCTGTTTGTCGAGTGACAAAAGTGATGATGTGAGACAGAAACGGGAGGTCGATGACGAGGGCTTGGGTAAGGAGCGAGCCTGAAGAAAGGTATCGGAAAGGAAAGCGCGGGGTTTGGGGAGAGGAAGCCGTGAGAAGTTTTCAAAGGCTTCCGTGGTGTTGGTTTTCTCCTCCTCAAGAAATAGAATGGTCTCGGAAGAGGAGGGGGGTGAAGGGGAGGGGAATCCTGGAGAGAGGGACCATTCCGAAACAAACTGGAAACTTTTAGCGCTCCCGATTTTCGAAGTATATATACGTTCTTTGTCAACCTTCATCCATCCCCTTGGCAAAAAAAGTGTATTTTCTTTCCGCGTTTGAATATCTCTTGGCCTCTTCCCTCAGAATCACCTCAATTCTTTGAGGCGAAATCACGGAGTATATAGGGCAGTAAAAATACGGCGTGGCAGAAATAAAACGCTATCTGGTGCGGAGTTGTGGAAGTATGCACTTAGTTTATCCCTTTTGTCTATCCGTAAAATAAGATTTCCCCTCTTAAATACTACTAAAATGCAGGAAAATATGTATTCTTGGTCGCTTCTTTCACATCATAATTACAATAACACTTGTTGTTTATTTTTACTATTAATTCAAAGTTTAATAGGTAAAAGTTGTTACGAAAAGAAGCTATTGAGCTCTATTCGTAAATTTTGGAAAATTATCCTGTCAAAAATATTAGAATATGCCGATCGGTAATTAAAAATGCCTCACTACAGCACAGTATAAAAAATTTATTTAAAAAATATGCATGGAATGAAAGTTGAAATGCCCATAAAATACCTCATAATTGCTTATCATAGATATCGTATTATTTTAAAAATAAAGATGATTATGAATGAGGCAGTGGTTATATTCATTGAAACCCCATTATCTGCAACATAAATCTCTCACTTCATTTGGTTCCAACACCGGCAGCAATAATTAATGCAAGACTATGGTAAGCTGTCTTTGGATGCGGGCAATAAATTTACTTCTCTTCCTCAAATTTCTAAAAAAAACTGACAACCCCACAACATTGCGAATTGTTTCTGTTGAAAATGAGTGCCGAGATATCATTGCTTTTCAAAGAATCATTGGCCACAATATTTCAGAAGTTTCCTAGTAGCGACCTCACGACTTATTTATTCCTTACCGATTCTTTTTGCTAATTTTTTAACGGTAATTTTGAGCGTATTATTGGTACTAAAAAGAAAAGTTAAAGATAATATGATAACAATGTGACACTGTAGAGGGCAAAACAATAATTGAGGACCGTCGCTTTTTATTATGTTCATAGCGTGGTACAAATTAGCGGAGCCTAATTCGAAATTGTTTTCTCAAAATTACACATACGCATACTTTACTTAAAATATAATAAAGTGTAAGCTTTGAAGTTCAAGAATTGATTAATCATTCAATTATTTTTATATTCCATGGAAACGCCTGTATCCTTTTTCTGTAAGATTAATTCGTCTATCCATAGATTCTAATACCGTAATGGCGTTCAATTTAAATGAGATAAAAGTATTACGATGGTGATACCTTTGCGAAAATTAATTGTAATACATTTGAATTAGCTAAAAATAAATAAGTGGTTAGTATCCTCACATAAATACTTCAGAACGAGCCCATAAATCCTTTAATTTGAGAAAAATTGAAAAATGTTTCCCCAACCATATAAAGGTTTGTGTGCACTTCCTCCGGGCAAATGTTACGTTCACGTTCCCAAGGACTTTTTGAAAACAAAAATCAAGTTTGTGGTAATGGAAGAGAACCTAATATTGGCTGGCACGTACATAAAATGAAGTTGAATTTTACGTGCTGGCTTTCGGTATATTACCCCGAGGAATGCGGAAAATTGCGCGCGCTTAAAGTAAATTAACTTTTCCGTAGCTGCATGAAATATTTGGGTAAATTGCTTATTCGAACAGGTAATTATTAGAAAAACACTAGAGTTAGCATGTTTCGAGGCAGTCATGAGAAAATAAGACGACATGATCCAATGAATTTTAAATAAAACTCGTCGTGGAATCCATGATCTTTTTCTCATTACTCGAAGAGACTTGCGTCATGTGCTTTGCATTTGCAATTATTTAAGGCAATTATGCATTTTATATAACATTTATACCGGATTATAACTCGGCAATTATGCATGAAAATTTGATTCTGGAATTATCCACTTCAAACATATCTCCATTGCTAGATTTTTTATAACGATGCTGTTAGAATGTTGAGTGGATGTTTTAGATATTTACATGTGAATTTAAATAGCTACGGTTGGTGTTCTTCCCCATTTTAATTGATCGAGTCATTTTTCTCCCGATCGAGTATTTCCTCTATACACAAATTTCCCGTTCATTTTTTTCCAAATCCGCATTGCTTTAATGCTGTTTTCCGAGTACATTTGTTATTCTTTTTAGGCTCATAAAAATCCATTTCACTCGTAGACTCACTGATTTTGTAGTCCATCACATTGATAAAATATTTATCCATTGCACCATTAATACTGGCTTTGAGACGTCAATCAGAGGCTTTTGCTATGCAAATAATGGTAAAATTTAGGTATTTCAATATTATTATTTGGTTTAATAGTTATTATGAAAAATGCATCACATAATTTTTATCATCTTAGTAAGCCATATGCGCGGTGATCTCGTGATTGATAATCTTATGAATAACTATGAATGTGATATAACTATGAATAGAAATGAGCAGTTACCGTCTGAATTACTCATATTATTTGTAATCGGAGTAACTAGTGGTAATTAGGAAAGGCGAATTTCGGGGAAACTTTGTCATTCATTGCTAATGCTGGAGAGGAAATCATTAATCAACTCAAATACCTAATGGAGAAGTGGACGAGTCAATAGTGAGGACCTCCCTAAAAACCAATTCTTTAGAGCTTAATAAAAACTTCCTGAATAAGTTATTACTTTATTTTCTTTTATACACCAATACTCTCTCTTGGGAAGTGAAAACTTCTATCCATCACGCTCAACACCAGAGACAAACGGTGATAAATACTACCATACTGCTACTATAAGACCACGAGTCTTTATAGTATTTATTAGATAAAAAGGGGTAAGAAGTATTAATAAGATAAATAGGGGTTGAGATGCAATCTGAAACCGTGAGTATTAACTTAGTTATTAGGAAGAGAGTAAACTTTCGCTGATTGATAATTTTTAACTCTTGGCCGATGAATTTTTATTTTTTGCGTCACGCCAAAGCTTGACTTCTGGGTCTCTCGAAAGGAAAAAGAGGATTGGCGAGGGATTATGACAGGTGTCCAATCGGAGAGCAGACGTCTATCCCGCATCGTCACACATTCAGGGCGACACGATCCTCCGTGACGAGCGTCTTCCAGCACTTCCGTCAGTCGGCGAACCCTCTTGTTGCTCCTCTGACTGTTTCCACTGACTGGAGATTGCGCCATTACCGACCCACTGGCTCGCGACTGCGGTTGGTGAAGTCGCGCGCGTTACTGCAAAGGTCTCTGCCGACGATGGTGCGGCAGAAGAGAGAGACTGACATGTCGATGGGAAACGGCGGACAATTGGAAGCGGAAATGGAATGGTAGGACATCTAGCACATTTACGCAATGATTGTGAGAGATCAGATAGAAGGGACGTCGTGACGGAGGAGTTCTAGGGACCTGCTCCACCATCATTTATCACCATTGGTGGTTCAATCCTAAGATTGGTTGACTGCAGCCCTCCACCCTTCCCAATCTAATGCTAGATCCCTTACTTCCCTATTGATTTTCCTTTGAATTTTCCTCTTTATTTGGTTCATTAGTTTATTCCTTGGTCAATCTCTGGGGACTTTCCCTCTATTTAACTTCAGTTACTTTCTTCACAAATCCCTTGTGCTTCAGAGTGCGTCCAATACATATTTTCTTCTTTTCTGCTTGGTGTTCCATATGGTCCATTCCTCTTCTGCTCTTCTGTACCCTTCATCATTCCAGCACCAGGTCTCGAAGGCTTATAGTCTGCTCTGGTCAGCTTTTCCCATTGTCCATATCTCCGATCCATTGAGTGCCATGCTCCACATGAATATTTTCTTCTTACCATGAACGCCTTCTCATTTTGAGCTATTCTTCGCTTGATGTCCGTTGTACTCCTTCCGTCCCACGTGATGATACTTCCGAAATTGGTGAAGGAATCATCTTACTGTAATTTCTCTCCTCTCATTGTGACTTCTGCAATTAGCTTTTCTCTTCCGTATACTAGGATTTCAGTCTTCATCTAATTTTTTTAATTACGTATTCTTGGAGGACATGGCCCATTGCATTTACAGACCATAGAAGATCATCGCGATTCCCAGCTATGACTGAGATATCAACTGCGAAGCGGATCATGTTTTTATCTTATTCTTTTATCTTTATTCTGCTCATTCCAATTTCTTGAGCTTCTCATCTGCTCCATAATTGTTCTTAAAATCTTTTAGCCAAGCTAAAAACTTCAACCTTGCCCTCTTATCAGCTAATCTTCCTTGATATTTTGTTTATTCCGCGAATAATACCTATCAGCATGTGACCTCTAATGGTTGCGGTGTATAAAATATTGGTCTCCCTTCCATTTACTGGATAAAGCGTAGTTCTCAAGCAATCGCATCAAATTCATTCGTATATGCCATTATAATTCCATCGTTGTGTCTGAGTGATTTCATTGACACTTGACTTCATCTGATGCCCTTATTTTTAAACTAATCCACTCCATAGGTATGACTTTGTTGTAGTTTCTTTAGTAAGAATTGTTCTGCTGTTGTTGCATTGAGATTTTGTTTGCTTGTGGTATGCTGGGTTTTACTCTTACCATCTCTGTTCTGACGATTTCAATCTATGCTTTTTTTAGTGATCGGCCAAAAAATGAAGCAAATAAACACCGTTTTCATTTGAATCCACGTGAAGTTAATTAAGTATTAGTTTTTTGTGAGGAATTTTGTCGAATATTCTCCTTGGTTCCAAGGACTACGCTATAAATATCATGTTCGGTTCACCTGATTTTTCGGTACCAGGTAGAAAAAGTCACAGTTTTCTCTGGGTTTTCATGAATACCTTATGCTTGAAAATTGATTTTCTCCAGAAATACGTATTATCTCCTCCGCTGAAACTACCTTGTTTCTGCTGACATGCTACTGTGGCTATCAACAACATAGGGCAATACACGCGTTTTGTGCGGATGACGCACCCTCTAGGGAATTTAAGGTGCGAGGGAAGCATAAACGTCGCCTTTGGGAGAGGAAGGAAGTTTGGAAGGGTAGAGAGACGAAGTGCAGAGTATCAGGTAAGGTTACCAGAAGGGAAGAGATTGCGTACAGAAGAGAAGAAACAGAAAAAGGTCCGGAGCATCCACGATATTTTTTCCCTTATCTTCCGTGAAAATACTGCAAGGTTTTCGAGAGGTTATTCGCTCTGGGGGTTCCAACCTTTCTTCCATCCTCTTTCCCCAGCAGACCCACCGCCTCCCTCCCAACCAACCTCCTTCCCCGCGTTACTATTCCCCCCTCTCATCCCTTTCCAACTCCTCTGGTCCTCTGGAGTCAGCCGCGCGCCAAAAAACCGCCTTGCCCCCCGGAGCATTTTATTTTTATCGCCCCCTCCCCTCCCACCCAATTTCGACCCATGCCCACAGTTTGGATATATTTCCCCTCACGGCCTTCCGTTCGCCTATGCTCCGCTCCTATGCGTACTTAAACTTTATCTCGCCTTCCTCTTCCTCCCCCAAATCTTCCTCATGGTCCTTCCTGAACCGTTCCGTGTCCACCTTCAATCTTTCCCGGATTCTACGCCGTCTTCTGTCCTCTGCTCCCTAATTCATTCCCCTGATACTCCAGCTACTCCCATGGCTCTGTCCTTCCAGCTTAATTTATCTCCTCCATCCCCCTCACTCGCATCCAGCTCTGTTCACCCCCCTCCAATTCCCTCATCCGTCATGATGTCGGTTTTCTCTTCCTAAGCCTCTCTTCTTTTCGTTATTTTCTTCCCTCATCCCTTACTTCTCATCTTATCCCCCAATTATGGGTCTGGTAATAAGATATGTCAGCTGCTGAATCAATTGGTATGACACCTTGTTTAGCCAAGTACAACTGCATGAGAAAATTGAGGTTTAAAAATGTATATTTTTCTTAATTGGAGTTATGAATAGCAATTAAGGTCGGTGTGCATTAGTCAAGCATTTATGTCTTATGAAGCGTTTGCTTAATAAAATGCCTGGTAAACAAATTCTTATTTTTCGAGAATGCTTCGTTTCAATCACATTATGGCTTACACTTTCCATTAATTTAACCATAAAAACCCTATCTCATGGCTGTACATAGCATTTTGATCTCATATAGTTGCTATTCGTCGAAATGGCATAACAAATATTTATGGTAAACAGTACAGTTATTGGCCACTTAAGGAAAATGTTGTGTTCAAATTGCTTCATAAATCTCGAATATGAGTGCAATTAAATTAATTTATTTACTCTTATGAAAACCGAAAATATTTACTTTTTATTACTTAGTAATGTTACTTTAGAAAGCACTTTACACATAAATAATTTTGAAATTTTGAGTCAAGCAATGCTTATTGGTATGGTTATTGGTCACCTCTCACAGTTATTGGTCACCTCTCACAGTTATTGGCCATGAGACTGATAGTAATTTGTCAATATAGTTTTACCGTTTTAAAAGTAACAAATAATTATTGACTTAAAAAATGGCCACTTAAACATCTTTGACCATGAGTCATCATATTTATTTAATTTATTCGTAATTTCAAAAATGAGCAGTGGATTTATCTCTTCACCATCTTACTCATCTGGATTTTTAAAAGATTATTTTCTGAGAACTTTCTTTTTCACTTATTACGGTTGGAATTTCTTTATTATAATCGTAACAAAGGTATTATATTTCCGCCTTTGATGCTTCAAATATATTTTTCTTAGCTCACCGCATATTTTAAAGCATGATTTTCCCGTCATTTTAAACATATCCCTGCTGAATGAGATTCTTTACGCTTCATGTTAATATAACTTCATTCTTTTTCACTCATTTTGCGTCCTTGCATTGTTTTTTGCTTTTTTTCTCCAAACATCCTTCATACCCGGTCATGAGTTTCTTTTCAGATAACAACCAATATTTGTCACGTGTAATACCATATCTATGTTTTAATACCTGAGGCTTTCCTCTGAAAACATGGCTTTCAACCCTGGAAGCAGAGGAGGTTCTACTTCTCATAGCTGCCTCTTTTTCATAGACCCTCCAGTTGCATAGGAGTTGCATTTTTTTGCCTAGTACTGTCTTTAGAATTCCTGAGTAACAATTGCCATTGTTATTTATTTCTTGATCCAGAGCCATCTGGCGCTGCACAGCCATTTTGCTGCTTTCTGTGGAAAAGAAAGTACGATTCTCATTTCGTACGAAACTGAAAATTCCAAATATTTAATTACTTAAAAATGTATCATTCTTCATTTATTTGAAAAAATATGCAAATTTTTCATTTATTCGCAGAAAATAGAGAAAATTTACATTGATATGTTCCCTCTTTAAGATGAATCACTGAATCACTACAGTCGTTCATCCCTCTCCAATGCTTTAAAGGATTAGGTGTTGGATGAGTAATCAAGAGCTCCTGAACCTAGGAATTGATAGCCTCTTTTCTTTGGAAAACCCTTTTTAGACACATCTTTGATCCACTGTAACAAGCAGGCATAGTTTATACTTGTCCATATATCAGTCTTACACTCACTATACCTATGGACAAGTATGAGTGCCATCTTTGAGTTTTCTTGCCAAACCAGCGTATTTATTGTTAAATTAGAAACTAGAATTATTCCATGTAAACCGTAGGGTTGATTTTGAACCTGGAATTGATTTTAAATTGAAATGAAGTTGTAGCAAAACTATTGAAATAGAATGAATATCAAGGAGAAAAATAAGGTAATTTGAAAATAATGGTGTAACATTGGAGCCTACCAGTTCATTTTTTTTACATTTTAAGCAAAATGAGACAAATTGGCAACTTCTATACTATTATGCTTAAATGTTCAAGAACGGGGAACTAACCTGTTACCAAAGTCTCTACAAACACTCAGAAATTTGAAATATTGATAGCTATTGTAACCAAGAATTTTCAGTGTTTATTTGCACCCTGTCTGTTTATAAATTCAAATTGCAGGGAAGATTGAATAATTATATCATAATACAGATTCCATGATTTCTAGTATATTTATTGAATTGTATCTAAATTTTCGATGTGAAAAGTGATTTTACAAGTTGAAGTGTTAATTTAATGAGAGTATTTTTACGCGAAATCAATGACCTGACTTATTTCTGCAGGCCTTTGTTCTCACATTTCATCCAATTCATCTATATGCTCACATTTTGATTTATTTTACTGTTTTTATTTGTATATTTGTGGTGTAAATGAGTATAATTTCCGCGTTGCATAACAAAGTGTTTTACCGGCAGTTTTAAGCATAAACCTTCTTTGCCTGAGCAACATCAATCTCGATTGGCAATATTGGGTTGCTCTATAGTCTCTGTCTCTTCTTTCTTTAGAATTTTTCTCTCCATACCAATAGCTTATAAAATACACTAGGGTTGAAACTTAGAAAATACTCATTACTTTCAACAGATTGGTTATATCGAGCTAGAAGTGGTACAAAGTGAGTACTATGATATGGCACGAAGCTTTTGTGATCAGTGGATTCACATTGAAGGTTTTGAAACGTAGCCCAATATTCAAAGCCTTAGATTATGGCCCTACTGACGTATGCAAGATCACTATTCATTACATGGTATAGCAAGGCATTAATAAGCGGTTGGCAGCTTACCTCAGATTGTTGAAAATGTCACGTGACAGGTTTTGTTTGATACTCACCCCCTCATATCGTTATTGGCCGAAGTGGGGCGGAGTGAGAATGATGTTAATAGCATTAGATGTAGGCCGCAGTCAGTTTGAGCTTCTGAAAAAAATGACGAGAAACTCCTCCGTAAATGCACTACATTGGAAAATTAATATCTCACTGAATCATGTGACATATCGTAGTCTTTTCGAGAAAGTTGCAGGCACAAAAATATCGGTCCATCAAATGTCGCGTGTTCATTGAAAATTTGATCCAAGTGTGGTCTTTAAACCGCTAAATTAGTGGTTAATAACTGTACTGTTTATCCTAGAGAAATAATGAGGTGCCGAAGATACAAATACTCAAAAGGCATAGTCTTGAGATCTTTCAAAGGAATTTTCAACTTCACTTAGTTGCGTCATTATTTCAATATAAGGCGCTTTTCATTTTAATTTCTTTCTGTGGCATCCTCTTCTTCTCTTACCTTTTTTCTACGTCCTTTCTTTTGTCTACGTACTCTCTGCTTCCTGTTATCTCTCCCCATTTTCCTTGGTGAAACCTTCTTCGGTTGCGTTCAAGAGCCCATATCTCCCGGAGGTCGAAATTCTGTGTTTTACGTGAAGGAGATATGGGAGACGTCTGCCGAAGGACGCTTTGAAAATGTGTCAAAAGGCTATGAGTTTAAAGATAAAGGCAATAGGGAGGGATGTGTGCATGAGGGTCGGAGAGGGCTTGAATGTGGGAAGATTTGAATTTCGGGGGAGCATTGTTTCCTCCTGTTATCGAGAGGCGACTCAAATGCTTCGTGTTGTTCCCGTTGGTCTTAACGGCGGCAAGGAAGGAAGGAAGCGGTCAGCGGCTGAAGGGATAGATGACCTGGGTCCAAAATCGCCCTGTTTTATGCAAAATAAGAGTATAAATTGAAAATCAAAATGTTAAGCCATGAATAAATAGCCATAGTATTATTTATATTTAATCAATTTCACCCTTATTTCTGACCATTTTTAGTTGTAAAATTGAATTTTAGTCTTTTACTTATTACAAGTTTTCGTTTGATCTTTTATGTCGTGAGTGAGGTTGATTCATTTTTAGAATTTGTGTTTCTTATAGAGGTAGTATTTAACAAATGGAGTTGCAAAGCACATATGCGGTGCATTCACGCGCAGCTTTAGTATTAGAGTATTTCGATAAAGTAAAATTTGGCAGCTAAATGAATAAATTAGCCAGATTATATCGTTGGTAGTTTCTTTTGAACGGATATTACTCGTAATATTCCCCATGCTTAACAAAATTTTGCGTAAAAATATTAGCTCTCTCTCTTAGTAGCTTTGAGCAAGCATAGTAGGTCATCGAGTGTCTTAGTTCAGTGGAACGACTTTGCTATCTCATGGCAGCCTTTTCCAAACTCAAGTTCATATTCAACGAAGATTTTGCGTCATCAGTTTCTAAAAGCCTTACCTTGTCACGGCAAACTTCGATTTATGTCCACAGTCAGGCTTTTCATCTCTCCACATGAGCCACTGCCCATTGTATCATGAGGTCTTATATGCGCTATACATCTCAGTCCTCTTTTTCTTAGAGACGTTTTTCTTCGTTCTCGAAGCCCTTCTGATACATTGGAGATAGAATTGCTCTGACTTATTATGTACACAATCCTTAACGTTCATTCTTCCGCTCCATTTATCAACTCTCCTCTGTTATTTTTGTCAACACCCGATTCTTGTTATCCTCAATTCAGTTTGTTCTGTTTACTTTCCTTATAAACGACATTTATCTGCTTCTTGTTCTTCCCATAATATATAATAAGAAGCTATTTTTCATGATAGTACGTTTATTAACTCATAGCCAGCTAATTTATCCAGTTTTTCTCATTTTTTTTGGATGAATTTTTCATTTTTTTCCGAAACAGCATTATTAGTGCCTCAATCTGTTCTCAAATTCTTAATATGTGATCTTGACTACATGTTTCATGCTTACTATTTCATTTTTTATATCTTCATGATTTGGTCTGTACATCGTTTTCACTCTAATTACTTAACTTTTTTCTCTTTTATTCGTATTTTTTCTATTAAATACCTTTAAATATTCCATTCATTCATTGGTCACCTACAATGAAAGTGTTTTGCGTCTTTCATTTTCGGTGTCCTGATAATCAGCTGGCAAATATCACCCTAATTAAAGTGTAAATGTATATTTGTGTTGATTTTATGTCCTTAGTTCGTTGCCTCACTTTTGGTTTATAAGTTGTATTGAAATGGCACCTTTGCCAGAAGATTTATATTTACAGATCATCCAATTATGTGCTCTCGACTACAATGCAAATAACTTCAATGCAGTATTTAGTTCACCTGTTTGTGAATGTTTATTGCTGGGTAATTTGTATGTATCTCATTTAATGAGATTGAATGCTCACTAAGTCATGTTTTCAAATAATTGCAGATTTAGTGACAAATGGAAGAGATATAACAACGACAATCATTATCATGAAGTTAACATTCAGTATATAGCGTAATAACTATTGCAATACGCCCTTATCCATGGATTGGGTGAGAAATTAACTTAGGAGGTCGGGAAATCCATTAAGAGATGAAAATGAAAATGAAAAATGTTATTTGATGAAAGAAAACGGGTTAGTTTGATATTTACTACCAAAATATTCAGATTATGTGTCATCAAATATGCACTTAATTCGTATGCTCTTTATATTTTGTACAAGAACCCATGTAATCATACTCCCAATGATGAGATTGGAACCAGTTGCATAAATTACAAAATAATCCCAGTGACTTAAACATACCCACTCACCCACCTTGCGGTTCCCTTTGGGGATAAAAACAGTCAAATGAGCTTCACCAGGGTTGAAATTCGCCATGGAAATCATTTGACTTGACCAGGATTTGCATCCGGATCTCCAAATTGCCGGTCAGGTGTGTTAGCCAGTTACACCACCAAGCCATCTTCCTTCAAGGCGAATTTCGAGGGGAGTTTATGCGAACTAGATGTTCAGGCCTCAAGTCTACATCGTAGCACATGAGACAAAGTCGTGTTTACAAAGCCACTGTCGCGGTGGAATTATCCCGGTACCCGTGCGAGTGACTTCGTACCATATCATTTGTTAAATGCAATGATTGGAAATGAGCTTCACTCTACAGTGTTAGGCCCGTTAAACCGGCCCTGTTTCTCACATCCACTTAACTGCATGACTCTTTCACTTTAGTTTATCTCTTACAAACTCTCCTGATTTGGAGGATTCTAATTATTTTTCCCTTAAGATTGTCGTCCAGCACATTCTCCCGTGACTTTTTGATTGACCTCTTCCGCTCTTGACATGGCCGACCCAACAAAGCACGCTCTTTACAGACGCATCGATGGCCAGAATATCCATTTCTCATTCTTTTATGACTCGCTTATTACGAACCAAATCCCACCTTGACTGCCGTGTACACTATCATGTAATCATGACCATTATGTCAATCTACCGTCATCGGTCGTGAAATATCTCGAAGCTGGCGCTTTGCTTTCCATTCACGTAAAACACGCTTCACCCGCTTCATTTTATTTATTTAGGCAAGTTCTTTTCCTTACTTTCCTCTAACTTCATCATTACCAATTTTCTAGTTAAAATAGCAATGTTCAGTCCATAATGGGCCAATAACATGCTGTTTAAACCACCCATTATGACTTTCCGATGAAGGACAATTTTTGAAAGTTGGTTGTAAGTTGTGAGAGAGTATGCAAGGTAATCGTCTTTGCCGTACCCGTGGCCCAAGCACCTTTCCCTGCTATGTATTACGGAGGTCCACCGGTCAATTCTGGTACAATTTCGATGATTTTCCAAGGGAAAAGTAAAAATCTAACACGCACTGGGCTAGCTGACTCTATTATACTAGGGCTTTGAAATCTCTATCTAAGCTGTCTCTTTGGAAGAACTGCCTTAAGAGGTGTGTGTAAGTAGTGTGCCGTTGCCTATGACCCACCGCCAGGAGGTATTTGAGGTCCGCTGGCACACTGAGTCTCATCAACGTTAAAAAAGAACTGCTTAATTATTTTAAATTATGTATAACTAACAAAAATTTATGTACGAATTACAATAATTTTGGAGTCGACCTTGGATAACATTGACTGGTATGCCTTACTTGTGTGACACTCGAAATCGTTTTGAAGTTATTAAATTAACATACTTAGGTTTTGATAACGCTTATGACATCTAGATTTTTATATAATGCCCTGGAAAGCCTTATTTGATAATATTTGCTTTGGGAGAGAAATTTTCAATCGCGTCGAGAGAATTTGCGAGTGATGTCACGTTCCTTCCGCAGAGTTGAAAGGGCTCTTCTGATTACTCGTTCGGTTTATTATTTAATTAAGATACTCCACGATCAGCATATGCTATCATAGTGATATGAGTTCTGAGATATCTTGGAATGTGACGTCATAACGAAGTGAACGAAAATTTTTTATCATATAAACTATGGCAGACTTTATTGCACCACTTAAAGGTGCAGTTAAGGTTTGATGTGATTTCCCCGAGCGAGAAAAGATTTACGGCGGAATTTTCACGGAGCCACACGATATCCCCGACTTGCTCGATTGGTCGATTTTATATTATCCCTCGCAGCCATTTCGCCTCAGTTTGACAGTAACGACTAAAGAAAACAGACTTGCGGCCTCTCGCATAAATAAATGTGCGAGCGGGAACGTATTTTTCTCGCGACGAGGAGAAAGAATGAAGGGGGTGAGGGTGTCATTTGGTGAAGGAGGGGAGCGGGGTGAGCGGGGAAAAAATATTTTTTTGGCGTTTAGCCCTGGAGGCAAGGAGACGATTCTTATATAGGGGGCAGAATAGGTAAGGGCTCCGGTTCCAGTTGTATCCCCTCCCGTCTACCTGGCACCTCTACCCCTTCCCTCCTGTTTCTTCCTCTTGCCTGTCTTCATTCATCCCCCTTCTTCGTCCCAGGGAACCCAATTCCCCGATTCCCGTCTACCCTAACCCCACTCCCATCCAAGGAGGCCCTACTTCCACCCCCTTCGACGAAATTTCTCCCTTTTTTATATCTCTTCCCCACTAACTGAGAATATACGGTGGGCGTCATCTGGAAATGTATTGTGGCGTCCTTTGTCTTTTCTTTATTTTTAGTCTTCTCTTTATTTCCGCTTCTCTCCCTTTATTTCCTCTACTCCTCTTTACCTCCTCCTTCCTCTCTCTCTCTTTCTCTTCATTCGCTCTTTATGCGCTCCGCTTATTCCCCTCTTCCTCCTCGTCCTCGCCGTTCCCTCTTTGTTGAAAAACAGAATAAAAAATATGAAGAAACCTCTTTCATTCCACCCATGATGACGCCTTCTCCTCTTCTCCCTCTCTCAACCCATCTCTCCTTCCCCTCTCTCCAATCGTCTCGTTTATCCCATTGTTAAGCGGGGAATTTTTCATTCCGGAAATATATTATTTTTTCCCTCCCGTAAATGTTGAGCCGTTTTTCACCGTTCTATTCTTTTTGTGAACCGGATCTTAGCGTCTGAGTACGGATATAAATTTTCGATAAGATTCTCGCGGCATTTTCGCCCGGAATTCTTCAAAAAAGGAGGAGGATCTTTCGAAAATTTCTCGCCTCCGCGAGTCCTGGTAATCCGGGTAAGACATTTAAATGGTTTTCGTTTGGGGCGTAGAATTTTCAGATCACTTTCACCCTTTGGACGTGGGGCGTGTCTTGCGTAAGTGTATGCCGTTTAAGTTTTGTTGAAGGGGTCACGATCTTGTAAAAGTTTAAATTGATCTTATTTTGTCAATAAATGCGACACACTTGTGACGTATTTGATTTGAATAATTGTAAAAATTAGCATGAATTACAAATATTCAATTTCCAGCTCACTTTCAAGATGTTGAGAGCATAAATTGGCTGGGTTCTAAGATTATAGGTTTGATAATTGACTAACTGAGAATAACGATGAAGAAACATTTCTAAAACCGAGTGATACCTGAGCCATACCATTTTTTTAGCTATAAAAAAATTATAACTGCTATTTAAGTTAATTATTATCATTTGATTAGTAAATGTTCGTAATTATATTACTTAGTTACGTGGATTTGCTCTATTTTTCTCTCATGCAGCATTTAGTGTAAAGGTTCAGAGATTCATTTCACCCTTATTTAAAATGTTAACTGATAGCCTTTAAACACTTATGTTTGCCTAAAATTATAGACGATGCAAATGTAGGAACTTTCTTTGTTATTGAAGCCATTCTTCTTCGTGAACAACCGAAATTAATTTCATCAATATAACAGTCAGTTTTGAAGCCATTTTCTCATCCTCTTGTCATAACTTAGAGGAGATGTTTTAAAATCATCTAAATTAAAATCTACTCCCGTGTATCTGAAGCTTTTTTATGGAGAGATTTATGTCATCATCGTTGTTTATGGCGTTTTTTAATTCTTATATACATTTATTTTCCTGGAGATTGTAGGTCATAATTCATGCATTAACCTTTACTCTTTTGCCAAGCTACACTCTTCAGGAAAATAAATGTATACTAAAAATAAGAGGTCACGGAGAATAATTATCTAGATTTTTTTATTCTAATTACGGCATATATGAGTATAAATAATACGTGACGTGAAAAGAGAAAAAAACTAATGTGCGCTTTAACTTTGCAGAAGTTTCCTTTCCTTATTCAATTGAACTTTAAATCTATACCTATTGATTACTCTTTTCAAAGCAATAATTGGCATCACAATAGCTTTAAATTTGTCCAATGCATAACCTTAAAGCTCTTCTTACGAAAGAGTGTCCATGTCAAAAGATTTAGGCTAATTATTGACCATTATTCCATAAATTTGGAACTGCTTGGATTGAGAGTTCAGTAAATGACTCTATGAAACTAAAAGGACGAAATTAAAGCTACCTATGAGGAAAATACTGAATGGTCGATGATGGCTTCCCGGCGGTCTTTTTCGCATATCAACCTCTTTCAGAGTGGATACCCGAGTAATAGATTACATGAAATTCATTGGAAGCGAATGCAGCTGATGCGTCTCGCGGTTTTAATTTCTTCTCCTCGCCTTCAAACTTCGGCTGGGGAGGTTTCTGGGGGGTGAGGGTGAGGGAGGGGTTAAAAGATACACTTGATTAGTTGGGGATGTGGAGAAGAGGAATGGAAGTGGAGAGAGGGGGGGACGACACTTGAAGTTCCATTCCGCTTGAAAGTAATCCCGGTCGATTGTACGATTGTTTTTTTTTCTCTTTCTTCTTCCTCGCAGTTTTGCTGAGATTTATATAAGTTTTCGGTTCCCCTATTTTGGAAAGAACTCTGAGGAATATTTTTCTCTCCCCGTACCTTTTCGTAATTTCCAGGAGACACTTTGCGTCTCCTCTATCAAAATAAAAAAATAAAATAACACGAGGAAAAAAAAATGACACAAAAACTTCTCCTCCTCATTCACCGATTCCTTACCACCAATCCCTCCCCTCTCTGCTGCTCGAATCTTTTCCCACTCAATCTCATCCCCTTCGCGGCCAAGAGTTCCTCCCTTCCTTCCCTTTTCCCTTTTTCACCCCTCTCCCTTTTCCGTCCTTCCTCCTTCGAAGGTTTCTATTCCAGTCCACTACTTTTTCACTCTCTTTCTATATATCCTCCGTTCCTCTGTCCCTCTCCCACAAACCCAGCCTCCCCTCTCGGACTTCGATATAATAGTTCTCCGTTTGAGAGGAAGAGGAGCGAGAGATATGGGAAAGGGTTAAAGGAGAAGAAGGCCGGGAGAGGGTGGTAGAAAAAACGCTATCTCAATTTCCAATTTTCCCGAACGCCAATTAGAGTTTGAGAAATCATAAGAAAAGGATCTGATTTATGGGTTTTGATGGTCTCGACGATAAAAATATCTTAAAGCCCTATTTAACCTCTTTTTCCCGCCCCTCCCCCATCTCGCTGCCCTTCTCCATCCTGGAATCCTTTCCTCCGAGACTGCCGAGAGAATAAAAAATATATAAGGATTCTCCATTTTGTGTGTGTGTGCCCTCGTTTTTCCTTCTCCCTATTCCTCTCTCCCTCCTCCTCACCTAACTCTACCTCATCCCCCTCCTCTTTTTCATGAACACGCACTCTTCCAGGCAATACTCACGCACATCCCTCCGTGGTTTTTCCCTTTCCATTCCACCTTGCTCCCTAAATCACTCCATCCCATTCTTTATTTTCCACGATTTAACTCCTCCCTTTTATGTAGCCTCCTCCTCCCACTCTCTCTCTCTCTCTCTTATTCTTTCTCTCCATATCCCACCCTCCCAGTCTTTCCCTCGCCCCCCCTAACGATAATCCCATCTCTTCTTAGCTACCTCCTTCCCTTGCTCCTCTTCGCAGTGCCTAGTCCGCCACTTCCTACTCCCATTTTCCCCACCCCATTTGTGGGGCTAGTCAAAAATTCTTTGGGACGATAGCGTTTTATTTACCATAAAACTCTAATCCCTATGTTTTTAAATATTTCGTCGTTATAGTTTCCCCGCATTTATGTTTCTTATATGCACCTTTTTTCAATGGCAACGATTCTATGGTCCATGATAATTGAACACAAGCCCAAAGACTTAATTTCAATGAGATAGAGTAATACTTGTACATTTTCTTCCCTTCTATAAATTGTGATTAGGTATATTTTTACCGATATGCCAGTCATATAACTTGGGCGTTGAATGTATGTGCCCTTCTGTGTTATGGTCTTCGGTTGATGGGTGGATAACGAAATATAAATATGTCTTTTGCTTGTTTGAGGTTTCAGGTGACGATGACACTCTCCTCGGATTCCGCTACCTTTTTTACCAAATTAATTTGATTAGAACAAATATTTTACCAAATTTTTGTTTTAATCAAATCTCGATTATTATTCCCACTCCAGATGATTGTTATTATTCCTTCAATCATAGTTAGAGGCCAGAAAGGTCAAAATCCTGAAAATTTGTACTTTTATTGCTTCAAATGGATTATATCTCTACTATTCATACCTATGTCATATACCCATACAATTATTTTTAACGCGCCATAGTCCTAATAATTCCCCTTCCATTACTGAAAAAGTCAATGCCTTATTCAGCATACCTTTTGTTTAAATTGGCCAAAGTGTCGTATAATTCCAAATGTTGATTGGTTTTTTCCGAGTTAATCAATTTTAATTGCATTTCGGGGAATCTCCGCAATTATATTTTTAACTAAATAAGCCTCTCACACCGGAGAATTCATATTCATATATTTCCTCAATTCACGTTTTTTTACCTTAGGTAGGCTAACTTGTCGTTTTCCATTGTTCTCCTTATGATGTTTTTAATATTTATATTGGACCATATTTGGTGGGCATGCAAGGGAATATCTGGCTACCCTGATATTATCTTTCTCATGATCATACATTTTGAAATCGGATAATCACACTTGTGATCATGTTTCTTCTCGATTATCCGCCATCGGATACCCATAGCAAACAATTTATCTTCCTAAGTGACTTATTTCCCACTTTTATTTCAAACCCAATTCTTAATTCTCCGTCCGCTGTCAATTTAAATGAAGACATTGCTCGGTTATAATTGCTGAATTAATTACTTAATTTGTGCATGATTTTTAAGCATTTTTCCTTTAATAAACTATTATAATTTAGAAAAAACTGGTTTTAATTTGACTCATAATTTGCCTTTATATGACATCGTTCTAGCCCCATGATTTTCATCTGAGATAAAATGCCCGAATGATCTACTTTATGCCCCTTGATCACAATTTACCTGCCTATTGCCAGCAAAAAGTTCTGATGAATTTATTGGTTTGCTTGGTGTTTTAATATTCTCAATATACTTCTCAATAGTGCGCTCATATGGGTGATGTACACGTATTATTTTAAAATCTTTTTCTTCATAGACCGAATGATATTTATTGTAATTATTATTCTCAAGAATGAAACTTCATATCAAACATACTTTTCTTAGTCTTAATCCTTCATTTAAATTGTGCACGTCAGTGATATACTTTTTATTCAATGCCTGAATATACTTTTTGTATAAACCCCTTTAATATATCTTAGACTTGGTTCATATTCATGAAAACATTTTTGTTATATATTTTCTACTCAACTGTTACCAGTAGCTGCAAGGGAACTGGGATATTTTTTCTCTATCAACTAAAACATACTCAAATAAAAGGGAAGGATCTCTTATTATTTATTATTCCCAACAACACATCATAGCCAGCTCAGTTATCAACCCATCTGTGTGAACAATTTCATCACAAGTCAGAACACGTGTGTTGTATGCTTCCCCTGATTGCTTAACTATTTTGAATTTTCCTAACTGGCCTCTATTTTAAAGCAGAAATATTTTTTTCTCTTCTTCACATACCAGCTCACAAAATGAAAACGATCATTTTTTCTTCGCCATCCCTATTGAATTCTTACCACCATCTGTTTTTCTGTTTCCCTGCATACCCAGGTTTTGTTCACGGCAGGCAAGAGAAGATTAAAATATTTGTACATTTCCCATTTCCACGCGCTCTGCTCCGCGCGCATCCACGACCACCTCCCATAATTCCCACTATCGTTTTCAGAGATTTTCTATCCCCTGTACTTTGCTTGCTTTCCCTCCCCCCCACTCCCTACAAGATGATTCCTCTCACCGATCTCCTTTTTCTTTCGTCCGTCCCCCCTTCCCATGATTACCGGCCGTTTACTCAAATCCGACCGGGATGGGGGGGAGAGAATTTTTATCCGATGTTTTCCTCCTTCTACTGGATTCCCTGGCTTAAAGTATGGTTTGCAGATAAGGCTTAGGGGTCGTCCGGAATAGGGAGAGGAAAGAAGGACAAAGGGAAGAGGACGATAGAAAAAGTGAGAGGTGAGTTTTTGTACCTTATCCATCAACATATGGAACATGGAATTTTATATGTGGCTCTGTTAAAAAATATTCTAACCCTGCATTTGAGTTAAATAGGTTAAAAGAAAACTTTACAATCACTGACTGTTGCATGATTTGTTTTAATAATATCATCACGCAAATTATATGTTAACTCACTAATTCAAAAAGTATATATAAAGTACAGAATGTTTTACTTAAGTATGGTTAAATCATAGGTTATTTTGCTCATCTGGACTTCGATCATGGGCAGTGTTTCGTATATACATCATACTTTGTTTTATGTCTTTTTATTATCTTTATATCCATTATCATATATTCTACTACACTTGGTGTGAAAGTCATTGTATATTTGCGTCTATCAATGGTTCAAAAACAACGCCTTTGTTGGACTAAAGCAAAAGCTTGTGTATACAATGTAGAGAATGTATATTTCTCCAAAGCAATGACTGCGCTTACTTTTATTCATCGATATTTGTCAGCAAGAAATTATCCTATGAATGTCGCTTGGACTGATTTTAGGAAGGGGATTGTCAATTGACGCAATGCTTTGCTCGTGCTCAAGCTTGGGGAATCAAAAAACATAAATCAATGGCGTATTAACGACTTCTTCGGATGATAAAATTTGCTTTTATCTCTCCTCTTTTATTACCCGACGGCCGTTGTAAAGCGAACGAGCGTAAAATAAATTGGCCCATTTCGATACGGAGAGGAGTATTAGCAATATAGCAGCCAATTTGTGGAAGCAATTGGAGATATTATGTCGGGACTCTATGGCCAATCTCCGTTTCGTACCGCATCGTGCGCTCCCTTTCCAATCTGACTGTTACCGCCGCCGAATGGGAGATCTCTGTTGACCCACTCCGTTCCTTTTCATCCAATCGTGGTCCATATTCAATTGCCTAGAGCACTAAAACCATGGCTGAATATCATCATCCAGGAAATTTTGGTTCTCCCGTTACCTTCCGGAGATAAGCAACAGAAACATCAAAATAACCCTTTTGATGAGAATAATGATGTGCGTATGAATAGTTACTCTGAGTTTTAGAAAATGCTCGGTAGAATCGGAAATGTTCTTCGCTACAGTTTGTCATACTAGTTTGGCCCCAGAGGAGAAATTATGGGCAGATTGAGTTCCTACGCAAGTGTACCCACTGATCAGGAATCACCGTTATCATGAAAGCTCCGCATGTACTAACAGGATCACCGAGTCAAAAATATGCATGAGGGTATAAAAATTTACGAAATGCTGCACTTTATCACTGTATGTTATTTATGATACTAATTTTCATTTAGATTGATATTATTAGCTTGTATGTGACACGGTTTGATGAAATTATTATCTCTGGTCAGGAAATCAAAGTCAAAATAGCTATTGAGGAAGTTGAATCGTCTAGTAAACCGTGCATATAAGCTCCCATTTATTTTCTTACCAATAGATGCTTATGTAAAAAAAATTGACCACGTAGCAAATTAAATTCTTTTACAGGTAGGTTTTTAAGCGATAGTATGGTATGATTCTTTACAATTTAAGGGCAGAGATTAATATTTCTAATGTATTGCTTCAGATTTTTTTCGTTTACTAATTTCGGTGAATTTCAATTATAGAAAAAGATTCATGTTGTCGTTTAGGATTCAACTTCAAATTGGCGACTAGGTGGTGAATTTTTGGAATTGGGCTAGAAAAATAGTTTTCAATGCGGTGTACAGGGGGCAAAGAAAACCTCAATTTAAAAACTATGATTGATAGAAGAAATAGGTTGGCAGATACATGCGTCAAATACATTACTATTATTGAATTGACGATTGCAAGAATGAAAGTCATTGCAGCGTCAAAAATTCAATAACGGTTGAAAGATAAATTGTGTCCTTTTAGTAAAAAATGATTTTATATTTTTTCAGTACAATAATTTTTTATTGCGGTATCAATTTATTCTTCCTGGGCCAAAATGGACGTGGTTTCTTCGATGTCATTGATGAAGAATCTACGCTTTCTCGTTGTTTACGTGAAGCTTTTTAAACCTTAGGGCGATATAACTAAGCGATTTTAAATATGTCTTACTCATGAGAGTCACCGGCTGAATGCCTGGAAGTTATTAATTTCCTTGCTGGTTCAATATACGTGGGTTCTTATTATGATGGCTTGATAACATAGCTTTTTTTATAGCTAGTTAGAATGAAAACACCGCGAAGCTATTTAATGGTGGAATTAACCATTCTCAGCTAGTTTGTAAGTAGAAACATGTTTAAAAGTTCTTTTTAGAACTCAATTTTCTCCACCGTGATCTTCCTCAGTCCTCTTGATTCCCTACAGAATGCAAGTCTATGTTTAGCACTGATGCTTTTTGTATGAACTGATCTCTACTGCTTATTCGTGTCTACCCATGGATGATTTTCCTCTGCTCGAAAAGCGGTAAGGCTTAAAAATACTTTTCAAACGCACTGTACTCTCTAATATTGGCGAGCATTTTCAGGGTTTGTGCGGCCAGAGCATACAACAACATGTGCCACGTAGCCCGCCAAGCGTGGAAAAGGGCCGACGAGGAATTCCGCTGGATACGGCGCACGAATTTCAAATATCCATCGAACTCTTGTAATTTCTGCTCTAAACCCACGGAGCGGCGGATCCCTCCCTCCTTCCCCCTAACCCTGCCCCGAACGGGCCCATTCTGAATAACATCCATTGGCCGCCGCTGCACCCACCCATCATCACATTCCCAGGCCTCCGAATCTCCCCTACCCTTTCTCGCCAACCTTTCACTCCGCAGTTCCATCCTCTTCCCTCCTCTTCCACCCGAAAATCTAAATCACTGAATCGAAGCACTCCCGTGTGTTGGCTCACCACGGAAGGAGGAAAGAGAGTGCAGGTGCACACGTGAGCACAAAAGCATGCGTAGGAATACCAAAAAAAGAACTCAAATATATTGGTGTATATTATCTGAGTCATACCTCCAACAATTTCATAAGTCTCCCCATTCTTTCATCCGTTGTCCCGGTCCCATCCTTGGCTGCTTCTTTTGGGGATGGACACTATCAATTTAGGTTATTTGCGCCATAAAAATGGTTAGGTTAGCAAGGAATGAGTTATCTAGGGATGGTGGAAGAATAGAGAGAAACCCGACATCGGTATTAGCCCAACTCCTTCCTTATGGATCTAATAAAGCATTGTTTAAAGTATTATCCGAGAGGCGGCCTGATTGATTCAAAGAAGTGATTGAGATTTCCATGATAATTTGAGACTTAAAGTTTCCAGCTCGGCTTTTGGGATTCACTTCACGTTGTATTGCCTTTTGATGGCGAAGGTAAATATAACTTCCTAAGAGAAGACGGACACACCCAATCCAAAAACATTAAAGAAGATATTTGAAAAATCCTGTTGTCAAACTGTCACCTGCCTTACTGTTTAACCAATCAGTAGCTTAAAGTAACTCGGTCATCCGCACTCGATAATTGCATCAAAACTTCTGAACTGAAGGCACTAGCCGTGTGGCTGGAGATACTGTTGTCATTAGAGGAAAATACAATATGTAGCGAATCCCGAACACACAGCTGCATTTCGCTGAAAAATCTCCACTTCTTCAGTGATTCGAACGCGGTCCCTCGGAATGGGAATTCAGTACTTTACCCACCACACCTACCCCGTTCCCCAATGTAAAACATTTCTTTTATTTCTCCCCCAGCGGCAAAAACAGCATCTAGGCCATCCCTTTTATTCCCTCCTCCCTCATCCCTGACCAGCTCCCTCCAGCCACTGCTGCAAAGAAGGGGAGGTGTGGAATGGAGAGCGGAAGGGGGAGGGAGGAAAAGCGAAGAACGATTTCTTCTGAATATCCTCGGGGCGATGTTTGTGGCGGAGGAGTAAGAAGGAGAAGTGGGTGGATCCCCCTCCCCCAGTTGGAATGGGGAAGGAAGAGCATGGAAAGTTTACGGGTGGTAGATGGGGGAGGAGGGTTTTCAGGAGCAAAGCGGAGGGATGCTCTTGGGGATCGTGGGGATAGGGGAGGGGGACGGGCGATGCGAATGGAGAAGGAGGTCGAGGTCTCGGGGCAACGGTTTTCCATGGGTTTGTTTTAAATGTATGGCTGCCCAATGCCCGAAAGGGATTGGGTTATTGGTGGCCAGAGAGAAATGGGAGATCGTGCCGGAAGAGCAAGCGGCAAGAGGTGAGTGCTCTTGGCGTTAAGGGGCTCGTGACGGGGCTGAACTGCTTCGATTTGGCCGAGGAGATGGGGGGTTGAAGATATTTTCTTCTACAGCTACGAAATATCCCGTGTAAGGGCGTGTGGCAAGGGTTGTTAGGTCAGCAGCCATTGAACTATTTGAACGCTCCGAGTGAGATGTGTTTGGACGGATTAGTGGCTCGCTCTGTTTGCATTGTGATCATGAATAGTTGAGCCAAGAATGAGTGCTAAAAACGTCTTACCGGTCTGAACATATAAAATCTGAAGTGAAAGGCAATAAAGAGGTTTAGTGGAATGCTGTTTTCCCCGTCATTGGGGTAACGCTATGTGAAAAGACTCAGTATATAAGACATGCGTTAGCACATATATAATTATAATTAAGAAAAGTTCTGAGTAATTGAAAATAATGAATCCATGGATAAAAGGTTTAAACAATGATAGTTACACCCATTGTATTAATAAGAGACTAAATAATACCTGTCACCTGAAATCCTCTTACTCAACCTTCTTTCTTATATTGCCGCTTTTGTCTCGAGTCAAGTCTGGATGTATAATAGTATCCTCTGCCTTGGCCTTAAAACTAGTAATGTACGAATCTCTCTCGTGTCCTTAGCTCAGCGGGAAACCTTTGAGTCTGTAGGTAACATTTCTTCAAGGTGGAGTGAGAAAGGAATAAACAGGAGTGTAAAAATATATGATGACCCTGGTGGATAAGATTGGAGAATCGGTGGAGAGAAGATATGAGAGAGTTGAGTGCAGATACTGTGCAGTACAGGATGGAAGCGATAAGGATAGGGGATGAAGTTGTGGAGCGCGAGGTCCTTGGGGAAGAGAGGAGGAAGAGTGAACACGAAATGGGAACGATAAGGAACGATATAAATGAGTCCGGATGAAAATCTGAAGGGCAAGGCAATAAAGAGGTTTGGTGGAATGCTATTTTCCCCGTCATTGGGAAAGATAGGAATGGTTCAGAGCGGAAGGTTATGGGTCGAGGTCTTCCGAGCATTTGGAGATGGATCTATGGGGTAAAAGCATGGTTTTGATTCCAACGGGGGATGTGAAATTCATCTTTTGTCCAACCCGGCTTTTCACGTTTCCATCCGGATATAAATATTACGTCAGTCATGTTACGAATTTTACCTCGGAAGTAGTATTGGAAATTCGTGGAATATCATAGATTGCCGAAAGCATTCATTGAGTTAACTATAAATTTTCAGGATTCTTCGATCATTGCTTTTACTCAGTCTTCCGTTGCAGCACTCAAAACTCCGACATACCTTCTTCTTGCATCCAAGGTGTTCAAGGAATTCGAATTCGCCATTTATCATTAAACATGATGAAACTGAATAGCATATAATACTGACCATGACTGCCATTCAGGACGAATTATTTTTATTATTGATGAATATCTGAGTTTATATGGAATACAGTAACTGATCTCCGGTGTTTCTGTTTCTTTGATTTGAGTATTCTGCCAGCTGATCGGTAGGTTTTTGGACATTACAAATCCTAACGTCCTAATATCCAGCATATCGTTCCATTTGCCCTCCCATGAGTGATCCGCCATTAGATCTCTCTTAATATCGTCATATCATCTCCCTCTTCTTATTTTGTCCAGAATTCCTATCCACTTCCATCCTCTTCTACGCTTCCTAAGCGTTCTCCCTTCAATTACTTTTTCATTATTCCCTCTCTTTTCAAAACGCCCTTCGTGTATCTCTTCTGCCACCTCCAAACTTACAGTAATCATTATTTATTTATTGTTTTCCCAGCAATGAAAGTTACAGGTTGGATCAAATGCATTACAAATGAAAATTATTATAAGCCAAAAATACACTGCATGAATATACTAAGCAAATAAATCATGCGTCAGCGGATAAATAATTATAATTCAAAATTTACTGCGTTAAAAATATTGAATCCAAGGAAAGAAGTTTCAAATTATGACAGATACGTAGTAAGTACGTAGAAGTGTAGGTAAATAAGAAACTAAAGAAGTTTCCCCGTGGAAATCTTTAATGCATTATCATATTGAAAATACAGACAAATACTGAGGCCTCCATAGTTTTAAACAAACTAAGTTATTTTAACAGTTTATTGCTAAAGTACAACCGGTTTCGGTCGTTCAGCCATGCTCAGGAAAATTGTTTTAAAAAAATTCAGATTGTGTTCTTGATCCTAAAAATGAATAGAAGGATAAGGAGTAAAAAGGAAAGTATAGCATTTGCAAGTAGAAGAGTAATTTTCTGAAAGGGCAGAGATCGGTTCACCGTCTTATGAGTAGTTACATTAATATTTCATGTTGTTTTTTGTCTGCGGGGCATTTATGGGTGGCTGTATGTCAGTCCACACAATTCCAATGAGTTTCATAAAATAAGAGAACAGCCCACACTCACAGGAATCTTCTGGCATTATTTGGGGCCACTTTGTACATTGGCGTCCAAGATTTGGCATTTCAGAAAGAAACAATTGCAATTCGAGTCTGTACTTCAATATCTCTGGACACCCAGTAATTTTATATTCACAAATCGAATGAGTTATATTTATTTAATTCTTGTTAACATTAAATGCTATCTACTGAAAGGACAAATTTGCGCAGAACTACATCTTGAGACTTAAAAATATTGTTTGAAAAGAATTTCGGCTTAAATTTCGATACAATGGAGCATCTTCATAAGATATGCCACCGCACTGCATACTCAATATGATCCATATTATACCATAAGTACAAAAATTTATTTTCAATTTTAAATAATAATCATTAACCAATTCATCACCAACATTAATCAAATCATAACCAAACATTTTGTAGTGCAATGAACCAAACTTTTAATGGCAGGAAAAATAGCTAAACGAATATTTCAACTGTTTATATTTCGATTCACGATTTTAAAATACTTATTAAAAATTCATCCGTCCATAGCGTTATTTTGATCCGTGTAAGTTGTAATAAATCCTCAATCACGGAATAAGGACAGGCAGTTCAGAGAGCTTATAATAAAATTTGTAGATGTAAAATTTAATATAATATGCAACTCTCTTTCAGTCGATGAAAATAAGTTTTTTGTTGGAAGACATTAAAACTGCTATAAATTTGTAAAAAAATGTGCTCTTTAGTAGTATTAAATTCGGTGAAATAATTTTCATAGGGCCAAATAAATTTAAATATAATTTATTTTGAACTCAGCTGGAGTAGATTTATTGGTCCCGAATATTTTTTGCATTCATTGATCTTACTAAAACTCCTTTTGATTCATATCCCCGAGCGCAAGTTGGCTGACGCAGCAGTTCGGCGAAGTGGAATCATTCATCTTAGTGGAACTGCGTCACCGTCACATTTCATGTGAAATGTCGGTGGACTAAATGCGGATCTTAACTGGCATCCACTTTTTAGGTTGCAATGCGACAAAAGAATTTGTAGCTCTCTTGAGGTGAATGTGTCAATAGTATGATACTCCTTGGTAGATTTTAACTTGATATTTTTACTTCTAATGAGCTCGCATAAATCTTAAACACGACCTTTCAGTACTCACGAAGGTTAGTTGTCAGAAAGAAGTGATTTTTTCGTCAGCAACTCGTAAAATCGTCGATAGTAGGTTGTTGTGGAGAGGTCATGTAAAAGTGAAATTGAAAATCCGTGTTCGTTATCATCTGAATGACCCCTCAGTTATATATCCACGTAGCATACATATTATTAATTCGAATTAGAATGCAATTTTTTTTAAATGGGAAGTAAAGAAACTTAATAGGAGGCGTGGAATGAAAGAGCTGTCATAAAAAGGAATAAATCCTAGTAAATATCATTGGACATAATTTAAAGCCGTAACTTAAGTTAGTTAAAGTCATCATTTAAGTAGTTATGACGATATTGAAGTCTTCTCATTGCTATTCACAATGAATGTTACCTGCATTGTATTTTTCTTTCAAGCTGTTGAAAGTAGTTCGTATTTACGCGAGCGATCCTCAAAATTGTCGTAAACACACCGCGAAGGGATAGGAAATTTAGCGCTAACCTAAAACATTTTACTGACGGTGGAGGCAAGTTGAAGAAACATTTACAATGATAAAAATAGCTTTGTTCTTATCAAAGAGATACAATCAACGAATACGAGAAGCAAAAAGAGGTTTAGTTTGCTTCTACACCAATGATCTACCCATGTTTTTGGTTCCCCTAAACGTTTTTCTGTTCATTTATAGGCGTCGCTGTTCCTGACTTTTCTTTTCACTTTCTATTCCCCAGCCTATCTTCACCGATGGGGTTCTCTTTTACGATGGCAAACTCTTTCCATATTTTTTGTGCCATCCCAATGCCTCTCTCACTTTTTTCTCGTCCATCAGTTATTCAATGTAGTCTTGATATATAGTGTTGGTCGTTCATCTGCTATATTTTTCATTTCACAAAGAAAACAATGTGTAATTTAAGTAAGACTGTAAATTTCTTTGTTTTCATCAATGCTCCCACGATTTATATTCCATGTTATTCCGTAGTATTCCGTGGTATGGAATAATTTTCCATGGAAATCATATCCCATGATATGATGTACGGATTCCATTATGACCCATACTCCAGGAGCATTTTCTCTCTAGCATAGGAGATTTTAGAATTCAATCCGGAGATGATCCGAAAAGGCCCTTTAGGTACAAAGGGAAGGTATCAGTATTGAAGGGCCAATAATACTTAGCTTGCTAATTGTAATTGCCTCGGGAAAAGAATGTTTAATTTTATCATTATTTATACGTTTCTTTATTCGGCTAAACTGATTTTTTTTAACCAACCTCTAACCACGTTAACCTCCAGGACCAACTAACCTCTTAGACGATTTAAATGACCACATTGATGCTGGAGCCTAATTCAATCTCGGAATGTTAATAGATTCTTACCTTTTTTCATAGTTGTTTCGAATGCCTCTTATATATTTAACTACATCGTAAATATTCTAATCCGAATAACCTTCCGAACTCTGCCGAAATTTTTTCTGTAAAGCTAACTTTTTTGCCACGTCTCTGCCTACCAAACAACAAAATGATACACCAATTCATACTGCTTCTACCATTCTAGAAATACTTTTCTTGAGGGTCTATTAATGACCTATATGCGTTTTCAATGCCATCAATTAGATCTTATCGGTGGTGATTTGATGTTAAAGGTAGAGCGCTTTGAGATGAGTCTTAGAGTGTAGCAATTTGGTCGCCTGTCTAAAATCGAAATTGAGTTTATTGCCTCTTGACGCACTTTGTAATGATAGAAAGCTTAAAAGCTCATATTCAAGTTGCTATCTTACTCCTCCATCGTGTATTAAATTCAATGACTTCATGTTATTATGGCAGTAATGAATAAAATAAAGATCAGTATCACCAAATTCACTCGGTGAAGCCCACGACACAAAAGACTTGCGTCATGTATGGAGAGACCGGAGAGTGGGGAAAGTGCAAGTCTCCTATTTCTGGAGAGTGCGCTGTGAGACAAGCGAAGGGTAAGACAAGCCGAGGTGAAGAAAGCGAAGCTTCCCGGAAGATGACGAAAGGAGGAAGGTGGTGCTTGGGAGTGGAGTGGTGGTGCTTTTGTTGGCTCGGCGGCGGCGGCGGAGGCAAGTGGGTGAACTGGAGGCCCCTTCAAGCTGTGGAGGTTACGCCGGGTGAGTGAATGGAGGTGGATCCCGCGAGCAGTTTTATTCAGAGAGGCGCATTGGAGGAGGGGGGTTCTGATACAGCGGGTGGACGAACGGCAAAAAAGGGTGCCTCCCACTCGTTCCCATATGAGTGTACGGCCCAAAAAATGGAGTCGGTCGTAGAATTCATCTCTTCAAAGAACTCCTGGTCTTTTTTTAATTAAGGTTTTGGAAGCTAGCATTTCTACTATATTTTGAAATTCAGATACTGGAAAAATCGATAGCCTAGGATAAAATATAAATATATGACAGCAATTCACGTTTTATTGTGGAAGTGATTTCAAGAAATCACTTCAATTACGGCTTCTTTTTTTGATATTATTTTGCAAATGGCTTAATCATCGAAATATATCGTTTTAAAATTACGGGTTTGTAAAAGACTTGAATATAAAGCGAGTTTTTCAAACTTTACATGTAAAAATCAAAATGTTCTTGACGCTGGTGGATAAATCTATTAACCCTTGGCATGCACCTCTGATTAGTGAATTAAAGATTTTCTGTCAAGATTTTTTCCACGTACAAAATTATTATTTATCAATTTTCAACAATTAATTTAATGTAAGGTGTCGTAGATTCGCGTATAAAGTTAGCTTTTGAAATGAATTTTAGAGATGACAATTAAACTGATGACGACACATCTCTCATCCGTCCGCACTCTGTCTCCTTGTAAACGGCCTATCAAGCAAATGGGTCCTTGGTAGAGACTCTTAGTTTGAAAATCTGCTAATTCTGAGGAGCTATTCACTGTTTTAATGATTCAATCAGATGAAAAATTGATTCGGATTCTAATAGAGCATGCTCTCAAATAACATGGCAGGATACCCTTTCTACCTATGCGTAATATCAACCAAGTCCGCTTCTATTCCAATATTTTAACCAAAAATTTTCAATTTTCAGCCTCAGTAAAAGATTTCTTTTTTGCAAAAGGTTTTTTGAAATATTACTTGCAATTTATATTCAGAAGGAAACTTAAATATTGTGCCACGCATTTCTGAGTATTTAAGACCTCTGTTTATGTATATACTTATGACACTAAGTCCCCGCTCGATGGGAGGTTTATGTAAAATGAAGCCTCATTCATATTATAATACGAATTAAACGGAGCATTGGACACTTTTAGCGAGTAAAAAAATGTGAGTGAAGGGGAAAAAAGAGGGAGTGAAAAAATGATTGAGAAATTGTTTTTAAAAGCTTCTTGGGATTTCAAATCCAAACCGCACTCTGTTTTCACTCTTTATTTTTAATATATTGTTCCAATTTAAAACAGTTCAATTCAAAAAAATCGTTGTTATAATGATTTTTCGTCTATCCCTAAAAACACCTCTGGTAATATGCGAAGGTAAACCGGCCACTGCGAATAACGCTTACACCAGAGTACCTACGTCATATGCGTTCTTTCTAAAGGCAAGACACTTGTACTGTTAAGCCTCTGTTCCGTAACTTTGAGGTTTGAATTGCGGTCTTATCAAAAGAATATTAACACCTGGAAATTAAAGCTTAATCAATCAAACAAGGATCATGTGTAATTTTTATATACATTAAATGAGAATGCTGGATGAACAAGATATTATTTTTCCAATTAATCCACCTTAATATTCAAGAATATCTACCTCCATATTCTTAATTTATTGAATCCTTACTCTACGCTCTTGGTCGGCTCTTACAGCATGTGTAATACAGTAACCTTAATCAACTTATCTGAACATTAAAAATCCCCAAATGAAATATAAATTAACATATGAATAAAAAGATGTAAATTAATAGAAATTATAATAAATAGGCAGACTATAATAGATGCTCGAGTTGAAATCAGTGATATGCAAAGATTAACATTCAACAGTTTATCAAGATCACACTCAGAAATATTTTTGAATAACTTTACGCCATGATTTTACCAAAATAAGCTAAATAAGCTTAAATGCTACTACAACCTTCTGGTGCATGGACGTGGCAAAGCAATTATCCCTTCCTCAACTCTGTAAAACAAATCATTACAATTAATTCAAGGCGATGAATTTTCTAAGCTAATATTTTTCCTTCGACGTGTTGCATGTCTCAAAAACTACCCGTGGGAGCAATAAATTTACTTATCAAGCGAGGTAAAATTTTTATGGGTCTCTGAAGGCCATCACCCTGAGTTTCTTTTCAATAAGAGGATGAGATAATTGCTCCTCTTATTTGCGGTTTCCATGCGGTGAACGAGATTTTCAGCGATGAATTCGTTTCCATCTGTGTCTACAGGTGTGAAATATGCAGCGATTCATTTATTTTTCGGTGAAATGTACAACGAATGGAGCACCAAAAAAGTACAAAGTGACACACTCTCCCGATAATTGAGCAATTTAACGAAGCGGAACCAAATCGACGATAGATTCTGCCACAGCGGTGATGGCAATGTCACAAAAAAATTGTTCAAATGGGCGGAATGCGAGAAGCCAGAGCCGGACGTCCTTTTCGAGGGCCATTTAGATGGGACGCCTGGCGGTATAATACGAGACTACTCCAACGACACTTTCTCGCGCTCGCTTTGGATGGACGATTCCTTGCCTCGAAAAACTGCAAGAAGCGAATGAATGATAGTGACAAGAAGTGAATGAGTGGAAACTTAGGGAAAAAGGAAGTTATCCTTGAGGGATTGGTATTTGTCGCTTCTTGGTAAAGGAGAGAAAGGCTTAGCATCGAGATAATGAATAGTGGCGTATGAGATCCCATTTTTAAAAAAATTTGGAATATAGCACTTGTTATTGAAGGAGATAACTTTTGGGAAAATGAGTCAAGAACGAGTGTTTCATATTTAATCAGAAATTTGTGATATTTTAATCTCCCTTAGAGAATTTATATTCGTGATTTTTAATTAGATGGTGGTCACATGAGTTTCTCGCAGCTACATTTTAGTAAGCAGGGTCAAGAGGAGAAAGGTAAATGCTCTATCAAATTATATTGAAGTATTAAAATTCATAGGGTCTGGACCCATCACTCGTTTTTCTAAGAGGACGCCCGGCTGTGAGATTCGAGAATTCTGCTATACATCGGCGCTGTCTAGCGTCATTTTAAAGGAAAAGCGTCCACGACGAGAAAATATTCAAGGAGCGTTTGAGCGTGATAGATTGGAAATTTATGCGATAGGGAGCCATCGGTACGTATAGGGAGCTGAATAATGCTCCGGTGGCAGAATTCAAATCGGCAGCCAAGAAGAGGGAAAGGAAAGTGCGACACCGTATCTAATTAACGTTACTTCGAACTAACCATTTCTCAATATCTCATATTTATGAAGATAGATGATTCCATTGGATTATATTTTGGCTGAAAGCTATTGGCTTCTTAACAGTCAAATGTATATTTATATATGCTTTTTCGGCAAGAAAGAGGAAATGTACGTGGCAGTCTCAGGAACTGTTAGATACGTTTAGCTCTTACTTATGGTATTAACTGCATGATTTATCTCCCCAGACCAATCGCCCGTTTCGAGGGCCATTCAGGAGGGATACGGACTTTACAGGCAATATCTCCTGCTCATTTTGCATGCACGAGTCCGTGCCCTGAAAAAAAAACTTCGAGAGGTGTATGAGCGAGACCGAGTGGAGATAGAAGGTGAGCGAAAGAAAGGAGCGAAAGTTATCCTTTAAGGAAAGACTTTTTTCGTTCCTTGGGAAAGGGAGACGGCGGTAGGTGTAGAGTGTAAGCTAAAAAGAATCTCCCTGGCGAAATTCCATGCGAGGCGGCGGTGGTGGCCGTGGAGAGGAAGAGTGAAATACGAGAGACACTGGGGAGGGGGGAGAGGAGGAAAAGGGAAGGAAGGATCCGTCGGGAGTGAATAGGCGGGACCCTTTCTCATCTGTAGTTTAATGAATAAGGGAAGGTAATGAGGAGGAAAAAAGAGGAGCGGGCCGGAATGGGCCTCCGGTGGGCGGGCGGAGGTGAGAGGGAAGGTGGATTCGGGGCGGTGGGGGGGGAGGAGGGGAAGGTGAATGGACTGGGATTTGGTCTGAAGGGGATTGGGATGGTTCGAGGGGGGAGGGCGCTGGAAGGAAAATGGCGCGGAGGGCAAGTTAAGGAGGAGACGCGGAGGAAAAATTTGGCGAGACCGTTGAAATTTGCGAGGATGAAATAAGACGGGATGTTGGGGAGAGAAAGTCGGAATGATAAGGGGGAGGATGGGAGGAGAAAGCTGTGGGAAAGGTAGGAGACGAGAAAAATCAGAGTGGTGCGCGGTGGGAATTTAGTTTTGTGCTTCATTAATCAGGGGGCGCTTCAAATTGGAGCAGAGGTTGTTTGGGGGAAAGACAGCCTATTGTAGCGAGGACAATATTGCAACCCAGGTCGAATCTTTATTCTACGCTTGCCCCTTAAGGTGAGGTGACAATTTGACTTAAACTTCTATTAATGTTAAAAAAATCTCTGCTTTCTTCATTCAGACTTGAGCAACAGACACTTTAGAGTCTAATTAAGTCCCTACCTTTAGCCAGGGAGGACTGAATGTTGTAAAATTGGCCTATATCTAATAAGATGCTGAAAATTCATCCTTGTCTCGTTTACGGTCTCTCAATGGTTCTTAGATGTGTATCATATTTTAAACTTCCTCTTAACTAATTTAAGCAAATATCAGCGTCATAATTATATTTGAGCTAAATAGAGAAAAGGAAGGAGAAGGAGGAGGTCAACAGGAGGTATCTTGAAGTCTTTTTTGAAATAATGTTTCCGAATTGCTAAGTATAGTTCTAGATAGTGAATCCTTCATATATTGCCCAATTAATGGTAGTTTTAATGGTAAACAGTGAAAACCGAAAGAGAAATGACTGGAAAAAATTGAGGTGAGAATAAGGGATTAGTTAGTTTAACACGAGGAGGAGAACCGAGAAATGCGTGCAGTTGGTGTAAATAGCGGAATGGCAGACGGGACGTTTATTCATCCCTAGAAGAGATTGAGAATAATAAGCTCCTGTGGAGAGGAGGGAGAAGAAAATTGGAGGGAGGTTGAAGAAATGAGCCGAGGTTTAAGGCGGTCCAAAAAAAAAGAGAGATGAGAAGGTATTATGACAACGCGGGAAGAGAGTATAAGCGACGAAAACGAGTCGCGTGTTTATGAGATAGATCTTTTCCAAGAAAGAAATGGAATGGCATAGAGATGAGGCAGAGTTTTGGTGGAGGAGACGGAAAAGAGGAAAAAGGGAGAGGAAACAAGGGCAAGTATTGTCGCGCGGGGAGGAGAGGATATATGATGGAGGGACCTAAGAACGGTCCCCTCGAGGAACGGGAGGTTGAAAATGAGGAAAGGAGGATGATGATGATGCTCTCAAGGGGAGAAGTGCAAGAGAGAGGGTTTATTCTTGGGGTTAGAATAAGATTGAACGCAGAGTGACTGGATGGATTGGAAGAAATTTGCCCGGAGAAATATGTATAGAATGAGAGTGCGTGTGATTGTGGATGCGGCCATAGCAATGCAGCCCTGCGGTACTTTTGCTTATTCCTGCTCCACTGTGCGCGTTCCTTTCCTTTTTTCTCCAAATGTGCTCTTCTCAGCTCAAGAGCGAGGTCTCTTAATCTAGCAAAGATATTGGAGGGAAAATACGTGTCATCAAAATCTCGTTCTTTTTCCTTTGTTGCTAAGATCGATATAAGATATGTGATGAATCATGATTTATAGTGCTGAGAGTGTATCTCCTTCACCCCTATGATAAATATTTATACTGCAAAAAAAATGAGCGAAGATTGTGAATAAAAGTTTCTAATTTCTGCTTATTTTATGATAGTTTATCGCAGAAGTTGTTCAGTCTTGAATCACTTTCGTACTTTAATTGAGAAAAAACAATATATCTCATGATATAAGTATGTATTCCTGTGGTTTTAAACTTAGTATTTTAGAATTGACAAAGATTTTAATGGAATTCATAAGGTAGTACCTTTAGTCAGTATTTGTTTGAATTTTCATTGAAATTGTAATTGCTGCTATAATTTTATCGAGCAAGTATATTTGATTAGATTTATTCATGGACGAAAGCAACTTATAGGTAAAATATCATGGAATGGCGTCAGTTTTTTTTGCCCATGTCATGTGTAATCATGTATTTTTATCTTTATTCCCCAAGTAAGCCAACCATAACTGCCTGCGATCATGGAATATATGTTTCTATTCAAGCTTGATCACCACGAAGCCCCTGATGTTTGTGTCCCTCTTACTCCATTTCCTTTTATCGCAAAGTCGGAACTAGAAAAAAAAACGAAAACAGGCGGCGCGCAAGAAAACTGAAAGTGACCTCGAAAATTCAAGACATTTATAGAGGGTCCACGTTGCACGGAGGAAATCACATATTTCCTTTCCATGGGAAACCCTTAGATAGAGACAAGGAAGGACCTCATCCCTAAAGGATCTTAGATTAGGACATCGGTGGGGGGGGGGACAAGGGATGGGACGGCGCGATGGGCTAAGACGACCCCCTTGAATCTCTCCCCCCTTGGTGCAGCGAGAGAAAAAAAAGAAGAGACATTTCTCCACTCGGTTGGTTCCGAACGTTCCGTCAGGAGGAGATAACGATACTTGAGGGAGATGGACGAAACGTAAGGGGAGGACGTGGGTGGGTGGTTGGAGTGAGTATGGAGTGGGGAGGAGTGAGAGAGGGGGTCGCAGAGTGGTGGGAGGAGGAGGCCATTCGGTAAGGGAAGAAGATAGAGAGAGAGGTATGGGGATTGGAGGCAGGGAATAGGGCGCAACGGAAACAGTCGACGATTAAGGTAAATAGAACATTAAGGAAAATTGGGAAGGGTGGAGATGGCCGGGGGGGTGGGAAGGAAGGCGAGGGTTGGCGTCGTCGTCTGGGAAAGGGGTTGGTTGGGTGTTTGAAGGATTGAAGAGGGGTCGAGGGAGGGAGGGAGGGGTGGAAAATGTCTTGAGGGAGGTTGGCGTCGGGGTAATGGGACTCCCTTTCTCGGACGGAGAGCGCGAGACCGCGTTAAAGCCCCTCGCCGTGACTAAGGAACGGAAAAACGTGGAACGTTGAGGAGGGAAAAAAACTCGCGGGACGAGGCGGTAGATGGACCGAACCCTACCCACCCTCCCACGCCGCTTCTCTTTTTCTTTTTTGACGAAAGGAGAACGATTTTATTATTATTTTTTTAAGAGTACGCAACGAAGGGGTGGCCAGCTGCACGTGGAAAAGAAGGGTTGCTCTACAGAATGAGGGGTGGCTCCATCGGAATCATTTCTAGGGCGACGGCGGCGTGAAGAAGAAAGGAACAAGGGGCACCAAAGAGAGAGGGAGAGAGATAGAGGTGTGTGTGTGTTTGTGTGTGTGAGGAAATGGGACTTCACAGACGAAGCCGGCCCCGTGGAGTCCTGGCCGGGGTGACGGGCGGGTAGAGCACGGGAGGAGGTCGCCGCTCTCCCTTCAAAGGGAAGAGAAAGGACCTCCTGCTCGGCGATGTTGGTGGTGATGGTGGAAAGGAAGGAGGAGGCGGCGGGCCGAGAGGGTAAAAATAAAAGGTTTTTTTTAGAGTGAAAGAGATGACTCCAATCCAACCTTTTTACATCCCATCTTGCCAGGAGGAGGCTTCTTTCCTCCTTCCCCTCACGCCCTTTGGATATATCCGTCCCCCTCCTCGCCGTCCTCATCATCCTACTTTTCGAAAATCTCCATTTGAGAGCCTTTAAATATTTATTCTTTTCCCACCTTCCGCTCTTCCTCTTCCCCGTCTCATTTTCGCGATTTTTTCCTCCCCATTCTCTCCCCACCCTCATCGAACCCCTTTTGTCCCCCCTCCCTTCTGACTGGCTTCTATCCCTCTCGACAAAAGCCTCCCATCTCCATCCACCATAAGACCCCTTCATTGCATTACCGCCCGGTCATTTTCCACTATTCCGGCCCCATCCGCCAATATATTACCCCTCAAAGATATATCTATTATTATTCTTGATCCATTTCCACCCCTCACCGCCCATTTTCCCATCCTACATATATATTACAGCATCTTTCTGCTGCGTTATGTCTCAGAAATGATTCCGAGCTAATTACCCATGTGTAATAAATTGACTTTTTTCTTAAAATGTTGCCGAAGCGTTCTTTTTTTCCCTTCTTGGTTTTCTGGAATGATCGAGGGAAAGATGAGTGTGGGTGGCCTTCAATGGAATCCGGATAGCGTTGGAAGGTGTAATTAGGCCGAGAGGGGTAATTAGTAATCTGATCGTGGACTACTTCTCTTCCAAAAATCGTATTTTGATTGTTATTTCGGGGTAAAGTATTGCGTGCTTTACATTACTTTCAGTGAAACGAAATAGCTTAAGAGGAACGCTAAATCCTATGACCCAAAATCCTCTCCTAGCTAATTAGCTTGAATATAAAGGAGCCTCTCATATCCCTATTAATTTTTCGATTTTTGCCAATATCGATCTCTTTTACCATAAATATTGTTATTAATTGTAGATTTTAATGTAAATTAGGCCTTTTTACGATTTCTCAATGATTGTATCACTCTTGGTGCAACTGTACGTTATACTGCCCTTTCTCCGGTTTTTCACTGGACAAATTTAGGAACATACATTATAACTAGGTTTTATAACCTTTTATGCTTTAATGATTTGCTTTATTTTAAATATAGGCCTAACAACCATTTTAATCATTGAATGCGCGAGAAATATTGAAAATGAGTAATGTATAATATAAACAATTATTAAGAAAGGAGGTATAATTTCCGCAAATGCATCAGTGCAATCTTTGTTTCATTACTCATTCACCGTTCCTATTATCGAAGTAACAGTAAGATACTAGGCACCAATGGCGTCAACAAAGGGGGCTTAAAATCAAACTGTTTCCCAGAATGAACCCCCACCTTTTAATTTGAGCCCTTTTGGGATGTAATGAAAGCTTCGGCGAAATAGTGCGCATTTATTAAAAGCGAGTCATTTGAAGTCGTTCGATGCGATATCATTACAAGACGTCCTTCCGAGCAACTGTTTCCACTTGAATATAACGAAATTTCCTCTCAGCATTGGCTCAGCATCTCAAAAGAGTATTCGTCCGTCAAAATTTGTAACTAAGAGTCGTTCCTCCTTATACTCGGGAGCGTCTCTCCCTCTCTCTCCCTTACTCTCTGCCTTCCTCCTCTTCTCTTTTCATTCAGGCTTCCATTAAGCAATTTAATCCCTCATCCCTCTTTCTTTTCCCGAGATGTTCTCTTCTCGCCCACTTTTACCTCCTCCTTACTTACTTACTCACTTACCAAACCTCCGCCCCCCTCTCTCCCTCACTTTCCTTCTCCTTGCCGCCAACCCTCTTACCCGTAACCCCCATCCCTTCGTTTTTTGTGCGTTTTTGCTTTTCCAAACCCGGTAATCCTATTGTACCCGTTCCTTTTATCACTTTGGAAAGTGTATCTCAGCGGAGCATTTCCCAGTCTCGGGTAATCATCTGATTCGTAGCACTCTTTCTCTCCCTTCCCCGCCTCCGCCCTTCCCTCTCTCCGCAAGTTATCCCACCCGCATCCTCTCCTCACAGTCATCTATTCCCCCAAATTCCTTCCCGATGACTACGGCAAAGAATTCATTACCTCTCTCCCTCTGTCCCCCTCCCTTCCACACCCGTCTTCCCAACTCATCCAGTAATCTGTATTCCAATTTGAAAACAGTTAAAACACGGGATGGATCCTCCGCTTAACCGTTCGTCCCTCATAAATGAACGATAGAATATATAATGAAAACTTGACGACGTTTTTGTTTGACTCAAGAAGAAGGGACTGAATATGAACGCTGTTTGTGGGTTGGGCAACTTTGCTATAAGGCTGACTATCTCATCGACGAGATCAACTTTGAACGAAAAGGAAATCTTCTCTCAAATTTTATGAATATGAAAGATATTATCTTTTAATCACTTTCTCTCGTTTCAAATTTTGTTCATTTTGTAAGAATGTTGTTATTTTTGATGCTTTATTTGCTTTTATTGTGTTGGAATATTATTTTCACCATCTAGTACAAGTACTAAATGTAAAATGCTGTACTAATCCTACAGATTTTGTAATCATGGAATGCAGACGAAAACTATATTCACTCAGTGATTTCTCGTATTCTTTTAAAATTCGCTTTTCCATTCTCAACTGTTTTCCTTTAGATAATCCCTGGTATCCAGGCTAACAGGCTTTCTGAAACTCATAAGTTTCCATCCAGTTTGCCCTTCGTGCCCAGTGCTGTCAATATTTTTTATTCTAGCCTCGTTTTTCCGTTATCCTGCTATAAAATATATTCGATAAGTAAGTGGATTAATTCAGGTTTTTACAATCCTCTTTAGGCTATTATTTTTTTCCAATCCTGATCCTGATGCACAGTCATTAGAACGAGGTAGGCTGAAGCATGTCCTACTCAGTGCCATATGCTCGTAGACTCAATTTTTGAAACCGATATGAATGGAGAATTCTACGTTTCCTGCTTGTAATATCAGATATTGTCCATGAAGAGTGAATAATAGCGACCAGTTTATTTTCAAGGTGTTTTATCTACAATTGGCATTATATTGCAGAAATAATCAAACCCACCCCAATGCCTCCACGGAAACCTTTCTAGTACTGTTCGACTATTATCCATTAACGAATTTTGACGCATTCCCTTAATATTGCGAGACCAGGAAGGAAGCACTTTTCCTCAGCACACAATTTCAGCGCTATCATTTCTCGATTAGCCGTTTACTCTTCCATCGAAAGAGTTTATTTGGACAGAGGTTGAAATGGAACATTTTAACTTTACAGTCAAATTTCGAACTTCTCACAGTTGCCATCAATTTCTCATCAAAAAGATCTCTTAAAGGCTGAAGGGAAACTCCCCTCCCTTAATGGAAGAGGCAGTTATCATTCAATCAATCTCCAGCTATCTGCTGTGTGCTCTCCGTTGCATCCATCACTCTCCCGCCCTATCTTGGCCGCCGTGGCAGCATCACCTCAGGGATCATTGGAAAGAGACCGGAAAGATCCTCCGTCCGCCTCCGGGGAAGGTAGATACGTACTCCCATCGCGTTCCGAGCCATCGATAACGGGCTCCTTTACCTCTTTCTTCCCCCTCCACCCTCGACCCCCTTATTTCGGCGTCCCGCTATCATGGTTTTCGGAACTATCGCGTCATTTTCATCCTTCCTACCCCCTTTTCCTTACTTCGTCGTGCTCTTTTTTTTGCTAGAGCGTAGTTATTCATTCCTCAAGAGACTCGTGCAACGGAGCGGAAAAAAATGGAGGCTAAAGCCTGAGTTTTGAGCAGGGTACTCGAAGTCATTGAAGAAGTATCAAAATGTATGTTCAACAGGAATTATGCTCATGACTTATGCGCTCAAAGGAGGCCTAAATGATCACGTATTTATCGGCATGTTTATCACAGTGAAAGTGTTTACTCAATCATTTAACTCTAATTAATATTAATCTTTTATGATAATCAATAACTCCTCTCTGTAAAATAAGACTACAAAATTATAAATATACTTTGAAACGACCATGAAGCTATTAGTTTAAAATAGAGTAATCTCCCAAGAATAATTAAACAATCATAAATACAATATTAAGTGCATTTCTTTATTTAAAAATCCTATACCAAAATTTCTCTCATCTGAACAATCGTTTGCGGTCGTTGGTTTGGGAATCAAGAGTCTCCATTTCTTTCATTGAACACGCAGGTCGGTTCGTTTTTTTAGCTGTTGATGGCATTATTTTGTGCTGAATCCGAAAATACCTCAAAGAAACGTGAGTATTTGCTCTACTTGTGGTGGTTTTGCCTCTCACTGCCACACGCTGCATCATTTATCACCTCCTTCGCCTACCTCCTTGATTTCAGTCCCTTACTGCAGTGAAATATATTCACTGTGTCAGGAACAGTTAGTTCCCTCTCGTTAGATATTCTTGCTGTAATTATTGTTTCAGTCTGTGTGTCAATAGTGAAGTCTGCACTAATGAGGTTGTGTAACCTTGGGGCTCCATTTTTTTCTCGATTCATTTCGAAGGAAAGAAACTAGTCGAGAGTTTTTCTGTAAGGTTACCCACTATTTCTCTATGATTGAACACCTAGCCTGTTCGTCCATAAATAAGTATATTTTTATCTAGAAGGTATGCATTAGTTTTCTTGTTTTGCGCTGGTAGGACTATGACTCATTAGACTGCCCTTAAGGGCTATGTGTCCACTCTTATATCATCAACATAGCGAAACCCGTCTGCAAGGAAAGGTTATTATCCGCCAAATTGCCTACAAAAACATAAGCAAAAATAATTATCTTTTTGTCAAATTTTAGCTTGTGAAGATAATTATCAATGCATTTCCGTTGCATATGTTTTCAGGTTTGAATTCTTCACTATTGCGTATCTTAAATATGTCATTTTAAAGTGCCTTATTCTCCTGTGTATGCAATTAAGTGGAAAGTCTGTCCAAAATTATGGAAGTAGTTGAAACAATTGTTTTGTGTAAGTTCTTTTTCCTCAAAACGTCTCACTAAAAGTTGCATTTTTTATTACCGTATTTTCATCAAATAATAAACCTTTCAAAATTAGCCTCCAAAGTTTAAAGTAATTACTCGAATTTTCTCATGGTGTCATTGCAGTTTCTTTAAATTCCGACTTAGACGTGATGAGTTCCATCATATCGCTCTCCTTTGCGTGCCCTTTGGTAAAGAGTATTTGGAGCATCATAAGCCTGTTGCCCCGATGCAATCCAAAGCGAACATTGCCATGCGATTTCAATGGACTTTTCAAATTAAAATTTGAAAGATTAAACGCCCCTCACTAAAGAGAAAGACTTTGAAACCTGAAACGTGGGAGTCGTGCGTATGAAATTCAAAAATGCAATCGAAAACTTCAATTGGAGCGACTAGCGAAGGCGACTTCTTATTTTCTCACGTTCCGCGAATGGATCCATTACGGGATTGTGGCAGAAAAATGCAACTCCTTTGCCTGATGGCAGCGGAGTGCGATGCCTTTGGCGCAATACGCTGCAAAGAAATAAGGGACGTGAATTCCAGCCGGAGACTTCAAAGACAATGGCTTCCTCAGTGCCGTTCACAGAATTGCAAAATGTTCTCCTCTATATTGCTTCGCGTGTTTTGTATTTCTTTCATCTCGGCCGACGCCTTTTTTTGAGGTCCTTTTGTTTCTTTTTTTGCTGTTTTCCTGCTCCCTTGCCGCCGCCACATTACCTTTGGATACATTCTCTCCCGTCCCTGATCCAGCCGCGGCACCTCATGCTAACTCCGAGGCGGAGCTCGCACTCACCTAGTCGTCCGTCCTTTCCTTATTGCCACACTCGGAACACGGCGCATTGCCGGATCCGTCTCCGCCCCCTAGCTCGCCATCCAATTCGACGCCTTATGCTCTCTCTCTTTCGCTCCTCCCGCGTAACCCCCCAACCCCCCAACCTCCTTGCCTTCGACGTTCCGGTGAAGTCGCCGGAGCCAATAGAGAACTTCGGGTAATGGGAAACGCTGACGGTTTCCGACGGAACAATGACACCCATCTCCATTTACTCTTCCCCGCTGCCCACCTTTGCCTCCCTCCTCTAGTATGCCACCCCTTTATTTCCTTCACTCTTCTGCGACTGCCCGTCCTCCAACTGATACCTTCCCTAAGTTCCCTTCAAGACGGCTCCATCCTCACGGCTTCATCTCAGCTCCATCTTTCCTCGGCAGCCCATCCAACCCTCTTGAATTTTTGCTCGGTCCATTTTTTCCTCCCTCCTGAATTCCATTTTATCTGGCCCGTTTGATCTTTGACCGTAAAGAAGGCACCTGAACGGCGTGGAGAGTGTCGGGGAGTGGTCAGTCTCTCGCTTGGGGTCTTAAAATGGGTGCATTTTGCTGCGAAAAGAGCCGCAAGGCTCTTTTTTTCTTAAATCAACCTCTAGCCTCTTGTACTTTTCCCACAATTATTATACTGTATTTTTTAAAAGAAATTTCTCATTCCTTTACGTTTCAAGTTTATCTTTCTATTTTGAATCACTTTATACGATAAAAAATGTTTTAAAATTAGATGAAAGATTATCACGGTGCGTTTTCGATGGTAACTTTTCGTGGCCCTCCCACCCGTATTGTGTTCTCCGTTCCTGGCTTACATTTCGTGTCATAAGCAGACCTGAAGATAATCGAAAATACTCCTTTTTAAACGTCGGTCAATTAGGAGCGCATCACCAGGCAGAAGCCCTTCAAATAAGATGCATTATTTTGCCCATACTGAGACGTGATAACTTCGCTTTTCCGTAGTCTATGAGGTTGAAGAAAAAGAAACACCGACTTAATTTCAGCCGAGGAATATTGTTTATTTCATCAATGTTTGATCTATGTCTTTTTTTTAATGCCAACGGAATCTAAAATTTGTCCTCTCCTGATTTCTTCTGCCCTTTAACCATTTTCAGAATGGCTTTAAGAAACCTAATAATTTTGAGTGAATTAACGCTTCATCATAGAAATGCGACTATTAGTTCTATATATTTTTTTATTTATGGTTGACTACTATCATTTTATCCGGACAATTCACGAATAAAATTAGTCAGGCAAGTTAAATATTAAGTTAGGAAATAAATTTAGAAACAACTGTTAATACGTCTTATGCCAGACCACATTTTGTGCGAAATTGATGTTGAATTTAAATAAATAAATAAAACGGTTTATTGATTGATTTAGTGCGATTTTTTACCCTCTTACTCATTGCTTTAATGTATATGCCCCATTTATAACCTGTAACTAGTCAAGTACCTATTTGTTTAAGTGAGAATAATATATACGCCAGTATAATGACTCTATGGACGTTGAAATCAAGTGAGAAGTTTTAACCAAACTTTCCATCTTGGCTTGTCCCTCAGAAAATAAAAATACGTACAGAACAGGAAAATCTGTCGAAAGCATTTGGTTCGTCAGGTAATTTTTTCGTTTCCATCTATTAAACTAATTGGACGAATCTGCCGTTCTTAACAGGATTCTGCCAATATATATGTAACTTAGCAATGAAGGAATGTTTTCAATCAATCCGTTGTAAGCCGTGGCGCCGAAAAAACCGCTTAATTTTTCATTCCTGCGCCGACCGACCTCACCCATCCATTTCACGTACCAGTTTTAACCAATTTGCGTTAATGAAGCTTCCAAATTCCCGATGGTAAGCGCCACCTCTCGCTGACGGGACATTAAAATTAGAACAATCAATCAAAAAAAATGATAAAACCAATCGAGACGTCAAACTTTTTATGCATGTATATCCGATTGGAGCATTTATCATGGATATTTCCAATCGATATCGCACCCCTTTTTCGACCCTTTTTTCCTTTCCCGGCGTCCGACTCCGGTTCCCTCTCTCTCTCTCTCTCCATCGACGCCCCTCCACCACTTCCTGCCCCTCAATACTTCCTCTCTACCGTCCTCCCCCTCTATCTCGCCCACCAATCCTTGAGATTATGCCGCATTTTCGGCGGAAAACTCCATGAAATTCCCTTGCAGCGCCTTCCGCCGCCCGTTTAATCTTTTTTCCTGTCCCCCTTTTTCCCCGAGGTCGCCTCGGGTCTTCCTTCCTCCCTACCCCCCCCCCACTCAACCCTCTCGTCCTCTCCTCTCGACTTCCATCTCCTCTCTGTATCTCGCTCCGGCCGATTTCCTTCTTTGCCTTCAAACATTCATTGCTCTCGTTTAATCTCTTCATCCCTTACCTCCCCTTTTTCTTCTCCTGTGTTTTCCATCCTAGTTTATCTCATTTTTCTCTTGCTCGCGAGGGGCATGGTGTTGTGGCTTGAAGACAGACTTCGTATACCTGTGGTATTGGGATTTGAACCCTGGGATCAGAGGATATATTTATTTGGTCCCCCGATTTAAGGTTGAGAGATTACTTTTGGTGTATTGCAGGTCAACATTTCAGCAAAATCAATGGTGTTCATTGATCGTCAATAAATTTCTCTTTAAGTTTAGACTTTCGGAGAGCAGTCCTGTCGGGACACTTTCACAGAAATCTCTAAACAATTCTCACTTTATTTCAGCAAATTCTTCACCACCAGTAAACAATAAACTTATAACATTTCTATCATCAACAGCATTATTGTGCATATGTGATGGCAATTATGCACTGAGGAGTAAAAATTAACCTCTCTGGTATGCTGTAGCATAATATGAAAAGACAATTACTTATGGCCAGTAGAATAACAAGTGCCAGAAAAGGTATTTCTCGCAGAAATTGATGAACGGCAAAATAAACACAACCTTAAAAAAATAAAACTGTTAGACCAAAAATAGCTTCTAGCATTAACTCCATAGCGACAAACACACGTAGCTAGATTACTAGAAAACGTTAAAATGATGAAGATCAGAGAAACGGTTATAAGAATTAGAAAATATAAAATTTGCAGTAACAAACAATATTAGGGAAGAATCCAAGAGAACAGGCAGAAACATGTTTGCTACAGAACGAGGAAATATGTGAAATAACAACATTAACTGAGTGGATGAATTCGATAGAGTTATCAGGAGCATAAAGACAGCAGTGAACACCGAAGATATGGAGTAAATGTAAGCAAGGTGAATGAATTAGGAAGCAATAGGAAAAAAGACTACTGGAAAAAGAATTGAAAATATGAAGATTAGCCATTTAAAAAATCTACTCTTATCTAAAAACACGAATTTCGTTTTCAAATTTAAATAAAACTAACTAGAATACAGAAAATAAATAAATATACAAATTGAATTTTTATTTTTCTCTAGCGGTCATTTGTTCCAAAGGAGTCAGCCGAGATCATTTGCACCAGCAAGAGCTAAGGATCGTTTTGTTGTCGGTGATGGAGTGTCGGCACTCCAACCAAGATACTCGGATTTAAATTGAACCGTGGAAACGTTGGTTTTTCATCGGAATCCCTATCCGTGCTTGGGTGCTATGAGGAGAGTACTTTAAGTGAAGTACTCGGCTCCGTAAGTATCCTGTAGCTAGAATTCTACTCTCCGGAATCCTAAGAACCTTTCTTTATGAGATGGCTAAAGCCGACGCCGGGTTTTTCTCTACCTTTTCACTTCCAAAAATTGTTCTAATCTTACCGTCTTACTTACCCGTCCTTGATGGGAAAAAATGACTCATTTCTCGTCCACTCCATCGAAAATGCAACCAGAAAGAAAAAACTGCTTCTTTTAAGCCCAGTATAAATATGTCCGGTTAACGCACACCGTAAGATGATGCAGCCTTTACTTCAAGTTGAAGTTAACTGAAAGTTCGTGTTTTTTATATTGCACCAAACTGTCCGTTAACTAACATAAATTTTAATCACAGGAGAACTTATTCGCTTAGATTTGATTACAACTTATTTGTTTACATTCCGAGAAAATATTGAACGATATATTACAAAACAAGACCTAAGTGAGGATAGATGAACATTGCATTAATTTTTTTCCATTTGGCTTAGGACTCTGGAACCTTCAGCTTCTGTGTGAACATTTTATCCTGAGTCTTAAGTCGCGGCGGTTCATTTCTGTTTCCCATGCGTAGTAGTATAATGACTGTTACCAAGAGTAAGGTGTACACCGGGTCTATGACATGGTTCGGAATACATCCACAATTGCGCAAATAGGTTTGGCTGATGGTAACCTACCTTAGTTACCAGTTAATTCCTTCCTCGCCTTCATGTCTCCAATTCCACCCTCATGCTCTTCTTCTAGTCATCTTCCTCTCCTCTTACCCCTGTCATTCTCATTCCCTCCCCTCACAATCCCCGGACCAAGCCACCAGGAAAGGGTGCGAGGGAGGGCGGGTGGGGATGGATGAGGGTGGAGTTGAACCCACTCGATGGCACGTCTCGCTTCGACAATCTTGACCTCTTTCTCCAGTCGGGCGTTGAATCCTTCATACGTTTGTTTTTGCCTCTTCCGCCCACGCCCACCCGCCGACCTTCTCTCCACTCTTCTTATAATGCCCTCCTCCCTCCTTGACTCTCATTCGAGGCCTTCATCTCTTCTCCCGTTCCTTCTCTCTCTCGCTTCCCGAGCTCACTTCTGTCGTGGCCGTGCCATTAATTAACCTCCCTGATCCCCCGCCATTTCCAACCTCTTATTAGATGGATGTATGCATCGAAGTTTGGATTCATGTATGTTTTTTTACTTTTTCACTCGTCCATTAAACTTCTATTCTAGCATAATTACCACAGTTCAGCCTTCGTTCGTGACCATTCCCTCAGATACATCCCATTAAAGTCTTAAACTGTGTCATAAGGTTATGCAGATTGCTTCTTTGAGATCACTCCGAGTGATTAATCATTGTTTTCGCATCCGTTTTCATGTGGAGTAAAATCGAGCCGTAACAATGCTAACAATTTTCTTGCTTTTTGTAGATAACTTGCAAGTATGCAGCAGCGAACCCAGGGGTTTTTAGTACATAATATAAGTTTCATAGGGATTTTTCAACCTTTGATAAATTTCCTCCTAAATAACCATGAACCGAGTTTCTCTATACATGTCTGCAACCTTATTAACAGCTGCTATAAAAAAGGCCATTTAGTATTGTCTTAAAGTATAAGGGTTTGGGAAAAGAGGATTGCCTTTTTTCTTGCCTTGGAGTTGTAATCTTTTTTCAATAAAAAAATCTTTTGAATTAAAATATTCGTGGTCTTTTGATTTTTAACTGATATAAATTTACAATTTACACGTTTATTTTGTGTGACAGCATGTAACACGCTCATATTTGCTAGTTTATCTTCATTTAATATTCAGTGAGAGGTTGAACCAAATAAATATTATGGGATATTCCATTTTAAGTAATTTGTTTTAAGTACTGTTTCGTTAATACGAAAGAATGATTCGTATGCCCTTCACTACCCTTTTACTTTTGACTAGAAATTCTATCATCATTTGTAAGCAGATCACTTAAAATGTAAATATGCCTTATTCTAATCATTAAGTATGTTTCTTCTTAACATCTTTTCAGATTTTTGGATTTGATCACCACCTTGGCTATTTTTTGCCAAAATTTACCTAGTCTTCCCATCATTTTTTTCCTATAACTTTCTTTTTTAAGCCTCACTTTTGTCTCCTTATGGTGTATTGTTCTGACCTACGGTATGTATTGATAATTTTTCATTGCGTCCTTTTTCACATCATTCTTTTTTATACTGCCGCTTTTCTCACTAGCCCTAATTGTATCGCTCAACTTTACGGCCATGCAGTCTTTCAGTCATGCAGTGTAATTCGTTCATCAGCCGTTTTTGTATTTCCCCATTACATCAAGTGGAAGTTTTCGTGAAGTATCTTATCTCACGTAATACTAGAGTAAGTATTTTTCAAATTATTTTGCTCCTCGGAAACGAATTTTTGGGGCCAACCACTCTTATCCCTTGAATAATTACATTTTCCAGAGAATGTTTTAACTTCAACTTGCTACCGCACCAAAATAATGATTGTATTTGGGTAGTTATATGTATGACCATTCATCCTAAACTATCATAAATCCAATTTTCTAAACCATATTATCTAAGCAAATGAAATGTGTTTATTTCCCCAATGTCCCTTTCCTTTCTAAGTGCATGTGATGGTCTCCATTCACTACATCCATTATATTGATTGTTGTTATAATTATTATTTTCTTAGACCATATTGCGCCTTATCCAAATTTTGTTACGCCTCTCGGTTTACTGCTCTAATTGCTTGCATCCTGACCTTCTTCTCAAGTGCTTACTTTCCCTTTCTCCACCATTTTCATCGGATCGTCCGTCTCCATCTTCATTTACATCCCTTCTTTGCTCGTTTTAACCTCGGCTCGTTCTGTTCCGCCCATCATTCTGAGCCAGCGCTTTCTGTATAATCACCTCGCCTCCCCCTTCACCTTAATTCACTCGTATTTATTTAGTGATCTCCTATACACCGTCCCGCATTTGCTCAATTCCTCTCCTCTCTTGAATACGTTCCCGTCTCTCCCTCTCTCCCCCACCCTCCCGCAACCCTTCCCTCAACACCCCTTTCCCTCCCTTGCCCTTCACCTTAATCACTTTTCTCGGCTCGTTAATCCCCTCACCCACCCATTCCCATCCCGTCCTCCTTTGGTTCCTCTTCATCTTCCTCAGGGGGGAGGATGGCTCCCCCTCCATCTTTCTCTCTTGCTTCCCTTCAGTTTAGGTCCCCAAGTGATCCTGCTTACTCTTCCATTCCTCTCCTTTTCATCGACCGGCGAAACGAACGCTTTCTTTGCCTTCGACGTTATCATTACTTTCCCCCATTCCCTCCCCACACCCCTCCTCCTTTTTCCTCTTTCCACGCATCGCTCTCATTTCCACTTTTCTTCCACATTTTCTCCAGCGCAAATTCAATCACCATTCCCGCTTTCATTCCTCCGTTTTTTTAATACGCGTGGGAGGATGGTTTTATGGTTATTTTAATTGTCTCCACAGTGTTGCATTCGCTCAGTGCGACGGACATTGCTGCTCCGCCTCTCCATCAGTTCAACCCGTTTCTGACAGTCCTCTTATTCTTTTAAGTTTTTTTCTCTCGAGTTCAGATGCTTATCGCGGCTGATAAACTTCTTTGTGAAACTTAATTTCAGAATTCAATCTGTCTCTAAATTTAACCTCTTTCGCGACCTCTTGATGCGACGTTTGTATTTCGTCTCTTGAGTAACACCTGTCACAATAATGTAATGCTCGGGGATATGTTATAGGACGTCACCTAATACAATTTGGTACTCACGCTCAATGGAGTGAGCATGAGCACTCAAATTGATTGTGTGTTTATTCATATCATAGAAATTCTCTCAAACTCAGCCCATTTCCGAGTAATTAAAGGTTCGAGTGACTGAAATTTATTCCAGTAACTCAATGTTTCAGGGGTTTCTTGTCGTGAAACACGCGAAAGACGTTTCCATATAGCCACGCGTCTCTCCGCAATGTAACTGAACTGATACCCGTTCTCATGAGATATGTACTTGATATCTTTAGTGAAGGTATAAGACTCATATTAGTGTTTGGTTCACTCATGTCAGAAGGTTGAAGACTCATTGCTTGAGTAGGACGCTTTGAATGTAATAAAATCAATGTTTTCCACTCTTATGGTATACTACATCGATCAGTTTATTCAGCTAAACGATACCTGCTCTACCATTTTTTCATAGCGATTCATTTCAAAACTCGCGAGGTAAAATAAAAGGTCATATTAAATATAATGAGTTTTCATATGACAAGGTTTTCTGATGTAAGTTCAAACCAAAGGCATATGCTCCACCCCTCCAGGCTTTGTACGGTATATATTATGTCTTTCTTTACGGTATATATTATGTTCATCACTCGTGTGTATACTCACTTTACGGTATATATTATGTTCATCACTACGGTATATATTGTCTTTCTTTACGGTATATATTATGTTCATCACTCGTGGTAGAAATTAGAGGACAATTTAATGATTTTTCAAAATGAAGACACCAGAAAAATATGATGCCATGAAATAACAATACCTCGGGAACAACAACAATACCATGAGCCTTAATTTCATGAGCCATTTCAGGAAACTGAAACAATTTACGCTGCCAAATTACCGAATAATACAAAATAATTGAATAAGCGCTAGAACGAAATCGTATAAAGGTGCTTTTCTGCAATGTCGCTTTGATTAAGATGCCAAGAATTCCCTAATAAGTCCACCAAATAATTTAAAATGTATATGCACATATAGTTATGAGACCTATTTGATTGTATCTGAATTAGTGCATCAAATAGGGTGGAATAGTTTCTCTTACTAGATAGTGGAGTAGCGAGTAGATTCTCAGATGCTTAATAATAGGATGTCACTACAGGAGAAAATTTATTAAACCAACTGAGAAACTTGTTCATAAATGATAACCTTTCGTAATATCCTCTCTGATAGGAGTCGTTAAACTTATTAAATTTTACTTCAGTTGCCAGTTCAATAAAATATAAAATTGGTAGTACATTTTATGTCTTACGGTTCTCCTTTACTGCTATTTTATTGGCTTCATGAAATTCTACGAATGTGGCAAATAGCTTTTCCTTTCCCTGAGGACTTGTTTCGGCGAACAATTACTCTAAATGTTTAAGTCGGTTCCGGAAACTTAAATGGCTACCTTCTTCCATCAATCGAATCTCATGTTTTTCGAATCACTTTCTCCCTTAGTGATTTACTGCTCCATAACTTCCAGCAAATCTCCCTTTTCCTCATCCCTCTCCCTATTGGAAAGTCCCGGCCGTCTTTCTCTATCGCCCCTTGCTCCTTTCAAAACTCTTTTATCGTCTCATGCTTTCAACTGCGGAGGGGTATAAAGACCCTTTCCGTTCTTTGCACCCTGATTTCGAGTGTTCTTGAAAAATTTTCAAGTACTCTTTAAATCCTTCCAATCTCATTTCTTTCTCCTCCCATTTCCGTGGGTCCTTTCTTTCCCAGTTTCTTATTTCAAGTTTTATTACTCTGGCTCAGATTGGAGAGCAAAAAGAGATAAAAAGTCAGTAAGCATTAGTATGACGGAAGGGAGCGTGGAGAAAATGCGTCAAAATGAGGCGAGCTCCGAGAATGTTTGCCGATCCCAAAGTGTGGAGCTTAATACCACCTCATCCGTGAAGTGCAAGTTGCAACTGCACCAGTGTCATGTTTTTTTAATTTTACGCTTGAGTAGAATCGGTTATTGAGGTCAGCGTAATTTAATATATTAGAAGTGGTTATTTATCACAAAATATTCAAAATAAATCTCAATAAAATTATTATATGGTAAGGGAATCAATCACAATCCTCGGTTGCAAGGTGACATTAACGTAACAACAAACATCCATAATTGCTCCAATCTAAGGCTGAGGTAAAGGAATAAATTAAAAGCAGAACCAAACGCACCATCCCGTAATTACTCAATAAGAAAGTATTTTACTGATATACTCGGAAAACTGGGTGGTATACCTTAAGGCCACTGTACACGGTACATTTTATTGTACGAACGAATGTATGAACTCCTGCATGAGGAAACTTGTACGGTGTAAAGCGGAAAATTGTATGATTGTCTGAATGACTCTATGGGAAATAAAACCTGCTCTATTTCCATTCCGTATCTTGTACATTCTATGATACATTCGTTTGTACAATAAAAATGTGCCACGTAAAGCGGCCTTAAGGTCATTTGAAATAAATCATTGGTTATCCATCATTAGACAGAATTTATCAAGTGTCATTTCTGAGACATTTTATCTTCGTTATATTCTCATCAGTGGAACGGCCTGTCTTGATCATTTAATCAACTATCTCCCATAAACTTCATTACTACCTTGACTTTATAATTGTTGCATTATTTGCCTTCCTTTTTAATTCGTACCCTGCCCTCAACCTGAGGCAAATAGGAGTGAAGAGACAAAAATAGGATAAGCTTATGCAACATCAGCTTTAAGATAATTATCCTTTCTCCTTTTTCTCGCTTCAGCGTGGATTTGCGAAAGTAAGGAAAGTGAATGCAGATGCTGCAAGTGAAATATATGGCTTTCCCTGAGGAGGCCTGAGATAGGGATAATGGATGAGACGCTTGCTCTAGCCACTAGGGAGCAAACAACTCTCACGTTCAGCTTTAGCTGGTTATGGATATGAAAATTTTATGATTTAACACCAACATGCGAATGTCATTAGGAGTTTAATGGCTGAATGAAGTGCGTCATTTTGCAAGTTGAGAATCTCACTGCGCGGAGTGTTTTCTTTGACCTTCTCAATGCGTTAACAATCTTTGATTTATGCAGTTATATTTGAGGAATTGAATATTTTTATTTTAATCACGTAATCTTTGTCAAAAATGACTTAACTTTGTTACTAATGGAAAATACTTCGGTTATTGGCACCAATATCACCTGTGATGAATATAAGTTGTATTAACTTGTTCAATGCAAAACTGAAGTTATTGTTGTGACCCATATACTGCAAAATTAATAACTATATGAGGCAGATTTCTCCACTCAAAATGTGAGCCAAATTATATTGGTGGTGAATCATTAGCTTCTCAAGAGTTAGTCGGAAAAGCATGGGAAATATGTCAATGGAAATTCCCCGATTTCCCGTTTGCAAACGCCTCGCATTAATTTTGTTCCGCTAATTGACATTTATTTATTTATGTATATTCTCCTTACTTCTTTATTTCACTTTTCTTGCTACACCACTATATTACGGATTCAGCCGTATTTTCCAAACTGATTTATCATATTACTCATTATTGAAGGTATGAAATTATTGTATTTTGAGGCTATATGTATTAATGTTGCTTTAATGTACTTAAACGTTTAAGATTGTAACATAAATCTGCTTTGTGTCTTTTAATGTTGCTAATTCACTTATTTAAAAGTCATGAATCGAAATGGATTTTCTTGGTCGATTGTCAAATTTGTTTTCTCCTCGTTCTCGTTTTTATTTTATTTTTTATTTATTTTTATTTTTTATTTATTTTTCAAAGTTATTTTTCCTAGTTTTCTTTTACTCGAGAGATAAAAAAACAAATTAGAGTGGACATTTATACTGTAAAAAAGCTCTTTATTGGCATTCGGTGTTTGGCATTTCTTTGCCACTCATAGATGCTGCTAACCTTAATGCTCTTCAATGATGATAATCCTACATACTTGGCTAACGAATGGATTCCGCTGAAGCCAATAGCTGTAGGATGAAAATAGATTCGCACAGAAATTGAAAATCCCGATATCCTCGCCGTACTTGCGTACTCGACCTTTATATATCAGCTCTAAAATTTTAGACATTGAAGCGTTTTTCGTCACTTTTTCAAAAAATTTAGTTATCGAACTCCGCACACAATAACGGCCTCTAAAAGATAGGAAAAAATGTTTTCGGAAGCGTTCAAAAAACCCTAAAGTCAGCTTTTATGCCCCGTCTAGACCGATAGAGCTGGGTAGAAAGAGAAGAGAGGAAGAAAAAAAATAGAAGTTGGCCAATAAAAATAAAGAGTTTTTTCCTCTCTTTATGTACTAAGTCCCCATTCAATAAAGCTGAACATCATTGAGGCCGTAGTCGAGCTATCTGAAAGCAGGCAAGCGAGCGAGAGAGGCGGAGGAGGGCAAGGGAAAGAAATCGAGTCCACAGCAAGCAGCAGAAGAGAGGGAACCACTATTCCAGTTGCGGCGGCTATCAGGCGCACGAGCTGTGTGTGTCTATGTCTGTGTGACGCCCATTCTATGCACCAATGCAAGGCACAATTGCCTCTCTCTCCTCCTCCATCCCTACGCGTTTCGTCTCCATCCCTTCCCCCTATCCTGCGCTCTACGGCCTCTTTCTCCGGCTATATATATACACACACAGCCTAATGCCTTGTACTCGCTCTCCACTGCTGCTTCCCTCGCACACACAAATCTGGTTGATTCCGAGGCCTGAAAAAAGTCCTTCCCGCCTACATTCCGCTTCGATATTCTACCTCCGTAACTCCCCCGCTATACCCTTTCCCCCTCGCCTCCACGTTCCTCTCTCCTGCCACCTAGCCCGTCTGCCCGGGCTACTACGGAACGCATGCGGCACATGCACACGCCAAATAATAAAGTACACGAAATAAAAAAAGCAAAATATTCCACGACCACTATCACCCCTGCGTCCATGCAGGAAGATTGCGACTTGTGCGAAGGGAAGGAAATAGAAAAAAAAGAAAGAGTCGAAATCGCCGCGGATGGTAAAATTGAATGCGGTTCCATATTCTTTACGCGGCATGACCGTTACCACACTATTGATGCTCGTATTATCAACTTTTCCAGCAAAATAAGGGAATTCATCCCCCTATTTTTCCGCTTCTTTTTTCCACTCTTTCCTCCCCGCTCCCCCACGCCTCTCCCATCCCCCCCGAGAGTTTGAATGTGAGAGAAGTGCAGCCAACCGGTCGAAGGGATATTTCAAATTTCCAGCTCGGCCTGGCAATACGCATCGCTTGGGGATATCTTCCGCCGTAATGTAGACATTTTCTTCCGCGCCATGACTTCGTGCGGAATTATTTTCGCAATGAGTGTTTTCCATCTATCGCGTGGAGCGCAATTGCAAGGCATACGAATCGACGTTTGTTTCGTGAGTTGTGAGTCAGTTTGAAACTTCAAATTGCGATATCTGAGCTTTTTTCTCGTACTTGTATTGATAGAGAACTTGCTGTTGCGAGATTTGTGGGATGCTCAGGGTATATGAATGCCACTGAATCCGATGAAACTTCTACTTCCCAAAATTTGTGAACTCATTCAACAACATCGCAATAATGACATCCTGGTGGTATCCAGGGCATTGAATTAAAAATAGAAGAAAGAACCAAAGAAATATTCGCTGCTATCTTGTATTTAAAGATCATTTTAGTGCAGGCCATCTTTAAAATGGGAAATTTCAACTGATTGTATACTTGCGGACGATTACGATGGTAACTTTAGGGAGCAGATGTCAACAAATCAAATATTACAAGTAAAAATTAAAACAAAGAATTATGCTTATTATAACTCTATAACTTTTATTAGCCGTTTTAAAGACCCAAAATGGAACAATAAGAAGAAATATTCACACTATAGTTACAAGGAGGAAAGATAAGCATTACAAAGTTGGTTGGCATCATAACACTCAGTCGAATATGATAATCAGATGACTATGTCTCACAATTTACTTAATAAAGACAAATATTATGAATAATCATGAACTTAGTTAATGAACCAAATATTAGTGTCTCGGGTCTAAATGCAATGATAGCCCTAAAATAGAATCAAGGAAGAAATCTTCTGCCGATAAGGGGATAACTCTTCCTAGTGCTTTCTATCTGATAGACACCGTTGGTGGGAAATAATTTGCGCGGTAGTGCTAGGAAAGGTTTTTAAGAAGCATGCTGTAAAATTTCTCATGCCACAAAGCCCTCACCTACATATCAGATGATCACGATTCACGTAAGGCATGCGCTCACATTATTTTTCAATTGCACTTATGAGAGAAAAACATGGTCCTCATTCTTCAAATTTTTCTTTGTGCTGTCAATCACTATTTCACCTGCATATCTGAGATTTTCTCTTCCAGAGTTTTTGTTTTAAATTTCAATTACTCGGCAACGTGAAAACAAGAATATTGATCTTACTCCAGGCCGGACTCAGTGGTTTAAAGCCCTTGCCGGCTAACACGATGGTCCTGTGTTTGAATCCCACCTGTATAGTGTTACATAATCCAGGACATAGTCTTGTTTCTACATCTAAATACAAAGTAGGTTGGTAAATGTTGGTGCAAGTTGTTATCTTTAAGAAATTCACATTAATAAATGACCCCGCTATATAGTAAACCGGCAATTAAAGAGAAATGACAGGTAAAAATAAACCTAAGAAGTATTATTAAAAAAATAAATGGTGGTTTTAAAGAGTACGATAACCTTTCAGTTTGATCTTGAAGTATTTTTTGCTTGCAACAATTACAAACAAAATTTATTTGCTTTCCCAAGAAAAAAGTTGAAGGTTTATTCCTTAGTGAATACTGCTACTTTCATGGAATTGTAAAACTTTAAGTTGTAATAATTTCACTTAGAATCCTTTTGAAATAACCTCGAGAGGACATAAATAGGTCAGGCATTAACAGCCAATAAAACCTTATTTTCGAGGGTCTCGCGGACAGCCCCTTTAGATTCAGTAAATTAAATTGGCGATAAGCACGAATGACGGCGTATTCCGAGTTGCGGACATCATCGCCTTCCCTCCCAGCCAGCCACACTCGGGCTGCACACTCTCTCTGGTAAAAAAGAAAAAACCTCCGATTAATTCAAGGGAGCAACCTCGTTAAAACCACAAATACATTGACAACCTATTTCCATTCCAACGCTCGCAGGGCCACATCTTCACCCCACTTCGCCAAAGCCATTCGGCAACTTTAATCCCGCTCCTTTTACATGCCTGCTCCCGCTTCTTTTTACCTGCCTTTCCCCGCCCCATCATCCTCGCACGTCCACATCTCCATGCCTTCGCAGTAACCTTCCCCCGTCTACCCTGCGAAGAACATGCACTTGTGAGGCCCTTACAAGGCCTCCCTTATGCACAAGACGAAGCAGCCACAAGGGAGCCAGTGTATGTAAGAGAAAACGAGGAAAGGAGAGAAAAAGTACAATTTTTATCTCCACCAGACAAACCGTGTGATGCTCCTTTTCAAGGTGAAGACGAACTAACGATTCCTTCAAGGAAGCACTATAAAGCCTTACATTTTCTGTCTTCTCTTCTTGTGTTGCCTGTTCGTAATGGGGAGAGTGCGATAAATCTATTCATCAGGTTTGAATACAGCGCATACAAGAAAAATTTAATAACAACATCGGATATATGTGTAGCCCATATGTGGCCTCCATAATCATCAAAAGAGTGAATATTATTTAAAGCTTACATGAACTAAAACCACTCTTCAATGCTTTGACGTCACTGCAAGCCATCGATTCTCTATTCCTCCTGCACTACAACAAATACTATGAAGTTGTTCTTCCTTACCGTATTTCATTAAGGTAAAACATTTGATCATTTCATCAAACTAGGATAAATTGTGCAAAACTATCACAGAGGGGAATAATTCGCTTTGCCAAGACAAGAGGTCTTACATTTTCTGTCTCTCTCTCTCCTTGTTTCTTCTGCGCGCAATATCATCTACATCTACATAATACCCCGCAAGCCGCTGCATGAGCGTGTGGCAGAGGGTGATAGGTCACCAGCCGCGTAAAGGTGTAAGTTTTTTTGGAGATGAAATGGTGACATGTAATATGGGAGTGTATTTAGTGGAGCTCAATTTTTATTTTGGTCGCTTATTGCGCGCGGAAAAAACGAGTTTTTGTACCTATCTGTTCGGCAGTGTAGCTCTGAAAAATGTCAGTTCTGAATTTATCAAGCAACCTAAGGCTAGCGTGTAGCCTCAGAGTCTCCATGGGCTCCCACTTTAATCCCTCTTAAAGTTGTGAGACTCTATATGTACGCTCGTAGCAGTTTTTAACGTAGCGCGCTGCTTTCTTTTGTATTTTATTATTTTTTTGTTAAATCTATTTGACCAGGGTCCCAAATGCTCACGGCGTATTCGACGTGTGGCCTAACCAGAGCAAGGTAGCATCTCTCTTTGACTTTTTCATCGGAGGACCTTCCTATTATACGTTTAACAAAACCTAGTGTTTTTAATGCTGCCACATATGTTCTGTATGTGTAATCCCCACGATATATCAGAAGTTAAGGTAATTCCAAGATATTGTAATGTATCTGAAGATTTTATGTTTACTCCACCAACAGTATAGGTATGGCATTTTTGTGATGGATTTCACAGGAAGTAAACTGCATTTGCTGATATTTAATTCTAATCACCACTCCTGGCACCACGAATGAACATTGTTAAGGTCTGATGACAGAGCTTCAAAGTCCGCATCTTCACTCATTTCACGGTATATAACTGTATCGTCTACAACAAATCTTAATTTACAGCTAACTCTAGAACTTAGGTCATTAATATAAATAATGAATAAAAGAGGAACTGCCAATCACACTTCCCTGAGGAACACCGGCGAATGCGAGGAATATGTTCCTCAGGTTTGAATGCTGCGCATAAAAGAAAAGTTTTATCACAAAATCAGTTGTATGTGTAACCCATGCTGATACTTGACCTCCACAATCATCAAAAGAGTAAAAATAATGTAAAGCTCACATGAACTAAAAACGTACTACTCTTCAGTGCTTTGTGGTCACTGCAAGGCTTCACCTCTCTATTCCACGCAAACTTCAGCATTAACGATGATGTTATTTTTCTTTATTGTATTACATTAAGGTGATAGAATTGATCATTTTCATAAAACTAAGATAAATTGTGCAAAACATTCACAGAGGGGAATTATTCGTGTTAAACAAGGACTTGAACCTATGTCCCTTGATATCGCACTGAATTCTTTGACCAGTTAAGTCTCCTAGGTGCTCTTCTTCCAAGTGGATCCGGATCCCAGTTCTAGTCAACGCTAATGATTTCTCCTTTGAGGAATATTCGCGCTCATGTGCACTAGCGAGTGACTCCGTGAAAGAAATGCCGTGACATGTGCCGGTATCCATCAAATCTAAAATGAACTAACCATAAGTCACAGGTAAAACTTGTTGTGTTACTGTCAGTAATATCGTCCTCGGACGTCTCCGTGGGATGTTGTAGTGGTTTGACGCCGTCCAAAGAGAATTTTTTTATCTAAGAATACTTTCTATTTATTACTTTTGGTATCCATTGCGTCTGGTTGATCTTACACAGTGCTTGGCCGTCATTGTGAAGTCGTTTTTGGGAAGAGAGGCGAATCATTGAGCGAAATCAACCAAACGTCATAAATCCCAAAAATAATAAAAAACAAATTATTAAAAACCACGGATTACTGAAGAACATTAAGAACCGTTTTCATCTGGAAATGTTTTTTGTCAACCGTACATTCATCCCGAATATTCAAGAATGCGAACGTCACTCTAAAATAGTTTCCATTTTGCGTCATGATTCCGTATTTCTTCATTCTTCGTCCCACCCCGCTTCCTCCTACCTCACTTTTTCTTTCATTATCTTTCTTTCATTCCATCACGTGCTTAGGATACACATCCCTCCTTACTTTTCTTAGATGATCGTCTTGAAAACCTTAACCCTCTTCTCATGCCCACGAACCTCCCCAACGCCCACAAAACTCCACCTGAGGGAGAACAGGGGTGGTCCTCATCCACTTCCGCGACATCCCCCGTCGTCCTCGACCTCCCCGAGGCCGTGCTCATGCAAAGGCCTCACCCCAAATTAAGGACGAGGAAGCGGCAGCGAGGGCTGAAAGGGGTGCATTCACGCTCCTCCTTTGTTCCGCACCTCCCCCAACCGGCTAACGCGCTACTCAAGAGAGGGCAGGCCCGGAGACGAATGGCTGGGTTGAGGAAGAAGTACGTATGTGCTGGGGGTACCTGGTTGTAAGGAAGTATCAGAGGGAAGAGGGTGAGGGTTAATTCCAATTGGTTAGTTATGCATGAGGCTACCAAATGCATAGAGAAAAAATGGTAAGAAAGGGTGGCACAAATATATATACCTCCCTCCTCATCGGAGAAACGGATAATCAACCCGTTTTTATTTAATTTGTTTACAATTACAAAATTGGCTGGCTTTTTCGAGAATGTATGTTGTTTTCATTTGCACAGTTATGGATAAGTTGATGGGTAGATAGGTGAGTTTTTTGAGGAACGGAGAAAGGATGAAGATACACCCGGCGTCGGCAGTATATATTCCAAATCCTATCGAAAATTCTCGAGGCTGATTTAATGTTCCAGCTGACGGAGAAATACAGCATTTGGAGTGCCATCTATATGACGCCCTGAAAGGGATCAAGATTTCATCAGGAAATCTTCGCTTTAAGCAGAGTTCGAATCAGGACCCTCCGGAGGTCAGGCGGATGCTCTCGCCATAATATCAAACCAATTCCCTGTGGTAAGAGGATCAAGTTATATGGCAGGGGATGTATGGTGTTGAGCGTTATGAAGAAATTAATAATAACTTTATCTGCCATTTATAATATTTATAACAACAAGGTTCTTGAATTGTGGTCTCTCATAGCCAACGCTTAACCAAATTTTTCGGCATCATCAGGAATATTAAAACATCAGCAATTATGGTGTAATGTTAGCTATGAGAGAAATACAAAAGAGACCACAATTCAAGAATCTTGTTGTCGTGAAGAAACACTTGAGGGTTGGAGGGGAAGTTCATGTCGGCAACGCGAGGAAAATTTGCATGCTCATATACCTGGGAGCGCATAAAACTGCGGGAAAATGTAGATAAGAGGGTGATCATCCACCAAACTAACCTCTCCCAGCTTCCCACACCACACCGCTCAAAAAAATTCCCCTCCTCCTTCTTCTTCTCCCCTGAGGTCTGTGGAAGGATACACAGGGGATGAGATAAGTCGCGAAGCCGGGCGGAGGCAAAAGCGTTGAAGGAATGATGTAATGTGGGAGTGGAAATAATGGAAGAGGTGAGGAGAAAGATGGCTGGAGGGAAAGGGAGGTGAAAGAGAGAGAGAGAGAAATACGGATGACGAACGCGAGGAACGAGGTGAACTAACACTGAAGAACAAATAAAGGAGACGCAAAAAAGGGAGGGGAAAAATATTGGTGAACGGACTGTGAGCAAAAAATGAATGTGGCGAAAGTCGGATTATGAGCGTTTAACGAAGGAATTGGAGAGAGCAAAAGTAGAACTAAATTCCGCAGTAAAAAGGGAAGAACAAAAGAGGGATCCTGATTTGGAACGAGTTATATTGAGGATTTAAAAAGTACGGAAACAATTTAGTCGGCTACAAAAGAGAATAAAGATGACAATAACGAGTCTGGAGCAATATACAGATGTCAAAAAACGTAAATGTTTGCCACATGTACCATGTGACATACTCTATGTCCTTTGTTGCCAGATTTGAGATATTCTGGAGATTTAGGAGGATGTATTCCGCAGTATTCTTTCCTCGGTGAGTGAAAAGTGGCCATTCTCTGGAAAAGTAGCATTTTTAAAAATCAGCGTTATAAAGTTACTTGGTGAAACCACCATTATTAAAATGCAATACACATCAGGCATTGTAGGTTACGCTGAGAAAATTATTTTGTGAAACCGACAAAGTACTCTGCGTATGTTCTATGATAACATTTTAAAGGCTAATTCCTTATCATTTGTGCAGATTTTTTGAAGAAATTGCCATGAGAAAAATTCGGCCTGGACCGGGAATCGAGCCACGGACCTTTATGCAGATTATCTATTATGGCTTTGTCTAAAATTTCATTTTATTTTTAAAGATATTTCAGCTTCCTTTAACGCCTGTTATATGGGTAGCACCACTAATTATATTTTTGAAGGGGCGAATGAATGATTGTTTTCCACCATCTTCACTTATAATATTTTTCATTCTTTTCTTATTCGGCATCCCTCATAAATATAAAGCGTAAATCCTGCAGTAGTCACCAATAGTTCAGCACCAATTTTACTCTAGATTAACTTAGATATAGCAGAATACGATCAAAAATTATTTATTTGTAATGAAATCTGCCATTTACCATTTGCCGTTAAAGGTCAGTGAGGAAATATTTCGTCCTAGTAAAGTGCATGTAAAATATCTTGTGCATGTCAGCATTCAATTTTGGTAAGTTTCGTGAGTTATAGTCTTTTACCCCGTCTATTCTTGTCTTTTTAGCGTATATGTATTGATATCTCAGTCAGAATTATTGTGAAAGAAAAGAAATCTAGCGTCGCATTGTCAATTAGCGATCGTCGAAAATTCACAAAAATTACATTATGATTAAGTGGTCGTTGCATCAGCAGTTGTATGCCCGGGAGTTGCTTTTAAAAACACGCCAATTAACGAGGGACACGGCATGCGGCAAATGGGTTGAGAGAGGAAATATTAGGCTTTTGAAGGAGAAACTCCCCAACGGCGGGAAGAATTCAGTCGAGAGTGGGCGGGTGGGAAACGGTGTTTCAAGTCCGAGGTGGGAGGTGGACGGGAGGCGGGGGGGGGGAGGATAGAGAAAGAGAGAGAGGGGAGGTGGAAGAGCGCCTCGCATTACTGCTTATACTCCGACGCAAAGGGCGGGGAAAGGGATAGGGAGAGGGAGAGAGAGAGAGAGAAAGCAAGGGAACATGGATGGGAAACGGGAGGGATGGCGCGAGAGGGATATAAGGGGGCAGATGGGGGAGAAAGGAGCTCATTTCATGGGCCGAAAAACTCCTTTACGCGCCGGAGAAAAGGAATGGTTTATTATTTTTATTGCAATTTCTCGTTGTACTTTCCTCTCCAGCATGCACTCCCACGGCGGCTGCTGCTACTTTAATTTTTTGCTCGTCTTCACTCCCGTGATGTAGTCTCGTTTCTTTTTTATATTTCTCCCGCTCTTTCCCTCGTTCCTCCCCTTTCCTTCACATTGGAAACCTCCAAGGGAGTAGTTTCTGCTAAACTCCTCCATGTGTAGAGAGGGACGGTGGTTATATGCACGTTTTCGTTTATGGTTCCGATCTGCTTCCCAAGTTTCGTCTGCCTTTTGCTACCTCAGGTTTTTAAAATGTGATAATAATTTACATGCAGGATCTTGGGTGAACAGTGCTCCAGAGTTGGCCCGGGTAGCTCCTTGGGTAGTGAGCTTGCCGACAAAATAAAGGTCAATGGGTAGTATGCTTCCTCGCGCACGGATCTAGCGTCTTACTTGAACAAAGGAAACTCTAAGGCATGAATATATATATTATGGATTCGGATGTTCGGCATTGTTGCCTAGGCTACGTGTTGCCTAAATTTCCACTTTTAGTTCACCCAGTCCTTGGCGCTTCTTTGATTAGAGTCTTTTCTGTCGTTATTGTTAATAGAGGTAGTTGATTGTTGCTAACGTGAGACTGTGGTAAATATTCAATAACAACGAAGGAGATATGAATTACTTGATGCTTTGAATAATATCTTGCTATTTTTGTTATCTAAAATTTACTTTTTAAATGCTAGAGAGGAAATATTTATTACAGGAAATGTGTAAGAGGTTTATAAAACGTTCATCGTGTGCCGATTACGATGTTTGCCATAATTCGATTATAATTGGAATGCACTAAGCCTGTTTTGCATAAACAAAGAATTCAGAATGCCTTGTTTGAACAGAACTTGCTTCGTACCAGGCTGCAAAACAGGGTATGCGTCTACGAGGACCCAAAATAGGAGACGTGGATTGAAAAATAAGAATCTGTTCAAGGCAGCGGTAAGTGCATTCCTTTTTACCAACACTGCAATGATGGCCATTGGGAATACTCATGAAGTCACCTCGCATTATTATTTAATTTCCGTATAGCGATATTCACGAAGTGCTAAGAAGTTAATTGTGCATTTGTGTAATTAAATTTGGTAAGGAATAAAATATATCTGTAGACCGGACGATATTAAACAAGTGTATAATTACATCCCGCGTGTAGTACTATATTTTTTATCCACTGCCCACTGCATTATGATTAATTGTTAGTAAAGCCCATGTTTATTCATGGTAAAACCGGTAAGACGTGTTTATTTACTATCTGTCGACTGTATTTACATTTGAACTTCCGTCTTTCATCACTTGGCGGAACCATTTTCCAAAAAGTTGTTTGTTTACTGGAATTCTAGACAACGCTTTTTGGCAACGAGATCCCAATCCATTATATATATTCATGCTCTAAGGTATACAACAATGGATACGAATAAGGGCATTATGTAGATTATGTTCGCAGGAGTTTACTTGACTTGGTACTTTGCTGGAATGAATTGTGTCTTAATTTTCAAACCAGTGATGAGTGCTGAATATTTTAGTAAGTAAATTATTTAAAAAAAAGGAAACCTGCTTTTGTGAGATCATATTTGTTATGTTAATATATAGAGCGTATAAAATAATGTTTAACTGTGAAAAATATTGCCAAGAGACTTGGGCTTTGGATGCTCCAACTGCATAAGTTTTATAGCTCCGTTTACGTTAGAGTATTCATTCAAAGACAAACGTAGTCGCTCGCGTTGGGAATCAGTCCCGTGCCATCTACATTACGTACATCCAGCGCTGTACTAACTTATCTGACGTACATAAATGATTATAACTGCCAAGTTAAATGGTTCATACTTCTTTCGATAGATTTCTCTCGACTTCTTCTGCGGCCTCGGACATTGTTTTTCAAAGAATGTTTACTGTAATTGTACCCTAGGTGAGAGATGGGGCACGTATGCCAACTCCACAAAGAAGACAAGTCATAAACCTTTTTGTAACAATTGCAACCCCGAAGGGAGTTCTTACGTTTTTGCTTCAAATGCCAACAGAGCATTGGAGCATGGATTTTGGATTGTGCTCTTTATGATTCCTTCTCCCCGCGATAAAATTAAACCATAGTTATATTTCCGCCGAGGTGAATTTTTAATTCGTCTTTTTGTGCCTTCTTTTAAATTAAATATTGGAGGACCCTCCTCCTCTTTGCTTTAACAATGCATACACACTTTTTATCTCCTCTTGGGAGGGCGCCCATTAAAAGAGATGTTATGTCGTAAAATTTTATTACGCTTGAGTGTAGGTGTTTTTGAAAATTTGAACAAGTAAGACTTCTTAACTTAAATTTACAATGGTTGTCAGCCTTGGTTGTAAAGTTATAATGTGAAAAAAGCTATGTTTGTCAATGTTAACTTTTAGGTAACATTTCCTATGCTTAATTTCACTTCCATTCGTTCGAGGCGTACGTACATACAGCTGCTCTTAGATAACTTAAAGCGGCACCTGCGCGGTCGTTCAATTTCCCAGAAACGAATGGAACAAAAAAAGGCAAAGCAGTGATTTAATTAAGGACATTATGAGAAGCCGGGTATATTTTTTCTCCCTCCCGAGTGGTAACGGTTTTCTTTAACGAATGTAGCCATTCTGCTTATTATTTCTTTTCTCTCCGCAATAAAGAGAGTCATTTACTCCCACCGCACACACATACACCCGCTCCTTAATCCGTTTGTGAAACACCAAAAATTCTTGCCTTGACCTGGAGCGCGAGCGGCGGCGGCGGCCGACGGGAGAGCGAGGAGACCCAGAGTGGAGAATGCAAAACGGTTCGTTAATTTGCGTTTGAATTCTACTTCGTTAGGAGCATAAGAGTTTAAGGCTGTAATTACTCTGTTAATATGTACGTGCATTAATGAGGAATAACGAAGGAATTCACGGGTTGTCAAGAAAAGGCAAGAAGGAATTTTAACGAAGAGGATGGTATCGAGGTCACGTGCCTACAACTTTATTTGAGCAATCTTCAATGATTCAGGTTTAATAAGATTTCTTTTCTTCCTTACTAAATGGATACAATCCACCTCGCTGAATGTTTCCTTTCTGTTTTCATGGAAACTTTTTCCGTTGTATTCATCCGTTACTTTCGAGTTTTGGAATAGAAGTGCTGAAATAGGCTTTTTCCCCTTTTAATTACACGCCTTCTGTGATGACTCCCACCTTCCTGAGTTTTGAAATTCTTGGGTCGTATAATTCTCGGAAATTTCTTGAGGGAGAATAGTAAAGGTCACTACTTTGTGCCTAGAAGGATAATAGCTTTTGAAACACGTAAACCATGTATGCTTTTGTTGATATGCCTAAATCAGCTTGAAACGCGAGCATGGTAACTTTCCACCAATAATCACACCATTTGAACGGCAAGGGCCACATGCAATTATGTTTGGCTATATTTATATCTGTGAAAAATATATGTGTTACTATTTTGGTAATTAACTACATTCAAATATGTTAAATCTACTTAAATATAGGAGGCAAGGAATGATTCCAAACCAAGAATGCTTCACGTAATAATACAAAATACCATCCAAACAGGAAATTTGCTACTTTATTCCAGCAGATAATCCATAAAGGAACACTGGCGACTAAATAATCAGCATCTTTAGGACTTTAAGTTGTAATTTCTGTTCAGTCGACTGAAGAATAACTCAGCCGTGAGTATGGCAAAGATAGCCTTTGAAACTTCGGTAGCGGTCGCTCTCCTCACCCAGTGGAAAGCCCATGAATAGTTAAGCAGCATCATTCACCCGAAAACACTAAATTCTTTAAATTTTCTTTTGAAATTAGCCTTTTGCCATATACAAGCTTAATTTTATATTAATATTGAGAGATATATCATCATCCGTGGTATTTTTTGTACCCTAGATGCTTGTGAACGGGTGAATCACTTTTTGTATTTACAACTGTCTCTGATCTCCTCACTCACATTTTACATTCCTCCCTCTCCCCTGGATGTGTGCTTTTAAACATCAAGTATAAAAATCCTGATATATGGAAGGATTTTATTCATTCTTTGCATCCTAATACTGGTTTTCTGGATAGTTTTATGGTCTGTCTTCAAATTAGCACTTTCTCATATTATATCAACTTGGAATTCCTGTTAAGTTTAATAGACTCTTGAAGTGTGATTTTAACTTTTCCTTTACCTTTTATATTACCACCGCCGGAAAAGTTGCTGAGCCTAATGGCTTGCTTCATTTATCTGGATTTATATTTCTGCGCAATGCACCTAGATTTTTTATTTTTTCATTGCTTTGATGCTTCACAAATGCCACCCGCACTAGGATTTGGAATCTCTTATTAATGTCAATTTTCCGTATTTTTCTATGTGTTTTCGCGCAAATAGTATCGGCTTCATTTTGCAGGTAACAATTAGGCCTATGTTTTCATATAAATGGAATAACTTTTTCCCATCGTAATAAGGAAATGATTTCTGCAGATATTATCATATTTCTGTTATGCATAGAAAGAAATCTGTAAACACTTTCACACTTTCTTATCACTGACATTCTTTGCTCCATTCCTTTATTTCTGAGATTGTTAGCTCATTTGGTGGCCGTAGATATCTGATGTTCTAGTTTATTTACTTAATGTATTTTTTACTCCTGTCATCCCTCCGCAACTTGGTCCTGTAAACTCGTTTGGATTGTTATAAAAATATGTAGTTTCATATCTATGATGCAAGTAATCATGGCATCTTTTGGTGAATATATTTTTTGCATATAATGGAGATCCGTTATTAAATGCTATATCTTTGAATACTTATGCTGTTTGGCTTTCAAAAACTATCACTATATTAGTTTATCTGTATAGTCTATACACCATTTTTGCCTTCGTCTCTGTCCGGCAAGATAAAGAAGATAAATGATACTGATGATAATGTGACTCTCTATTGGGGTTAGCCATATTGCCAGGTGTAACAAAAAACGCTTTATTGTGTTAACGAACCTCGATGACTTGGAACCGCCTAAGGAACCGCCCTCTTAGACCCTCTTTCCGTGGAGTAAGTGCTAAAGGTCACAGCCGGAGTTTTGATTCCCTTGATGGAGATTCGATGCAAGAGGCTCAAACTTCCACAACTGTAAGGAATTGAACACTTATTCCCCCTCTGGAACTTTCGGGGAAGTAACCATTGGAATGAATCTTGGTCATTGGTGGTAGACTTAAAAAAGAATAGAAGGTAGAATGGTAGAATTCCCGATTCATACACTTTTCTTTTGCTTATACTATCATCATTTATTGCCTTACACTTACATTCTTGCATCCTAGACTCCTGACGGTATTCCTAGGGCGAGAAAAGCATTTAAAATTTTTCTTTTCCAATAATCTAGGAAATAAATTTTAAAGATGAGCAATTTTTTGGTCTGTTTCTCTCGCTGGTACCTAGCTGCCATCCATAGGAAGGAATTCAGCGATGCGTCTTCCTCCCCGCCCTCCTCTTTTCCCCTTCCCTTTGCTTCTTTTTTTTCATACCCCTGGATCCACCCCGTTCCCCGCCCGCTCTCCGCACTATCTCGCCTCTCTTTTTCTATATTTATACCACGGCGCGCGCACGGGGGCAGCCGTTAATTTTGCCACAGATGGCTCTCCCTCGCATCAATCTCTTTTCTCGAGTAATGCTACCCAATCGATCTACTCTGTCTACCCCCGCCGTTCTATTCGCCTTCGCCCACCATTGCGACCTTTTTCCCACCCCCTCCCCCTTTATCTCCAACTCCTCCTCCCCCATGCCCCGTCGTTCCCGCATCCTCGCGGACGGGGCTCCTCTCCTCACTGAACCCTTCCACGCGTGCCCTAGCCTCTCCTTCTCCACCCTGACGGCACCCCTTTTTCCCCCCTCTCCCCGCCGACCTCACGCCCCCCCCCTCTCCCAGCCCTTCCCGTTGCCCTGATCGCACCAAACCAACTGGAATCCCCTGATCCCTCCTCCTCGTAGCCTTTCTCTCGCTACCCGTGGCCATGCCCTCTTTCCTTTTTACCCTCGCCAATTCGTATGCCCGTCCTCTATTTTCTCCTCCTCACCTCGCCGCTTCTCTCTCTTCCTTCGCCGTCTTTTTTCGTGCCATTTTTACTCTCCGCGTCACTCCCTCCTCACCTTTTTGGTGAGTACGTGAGAATGAAGATGGTTTTTAGGGAGGAAAAAAGCCTTTCCGGTCGTTTTAACTACTCGCGCCATTTTCTCCACTAATCGCGTACCTTATATATCCCATCCTAACCCTCCCTACAACACCCCTTTTTATTCCCTCCCTTCCACTCTCCCTACCCGAAACCTCATCCTCCCCTCTCTTAAATAATCTTTTCTAAATTTGCAGCCATTCCTATCCGCACCCAACACCGTTCTTCAACCTCCCAACTTCATCCTCCGCCGTACAATCCTCTCATCGCTCAATTTCTCTCTCTCTCTCTCCCTTCCTCCCACGCTCTGTAATTCTGCTCTCCATGTCTTATTCGGGCGCTGAAAAAGCCCCACCCCACCACCGCTGTCCCCTCACCTCTGCCACCTTCTTTTTCTCCGCTTTACCGTGCTTATCCCCTTTTTCCTTTCACGCCACCTTGTGCGACCACAGTCTTTTATCGTCTTCCTCAACCGTGCTAACTCGCCCTTGCTGATGGCCTCCACCTTCCCCAGCAAACCTCCGCTTCCCTTTGAATTCTTTACGACCGCCAAGCAGTCTATCATTGAGTAAATCTCAAGCCTAGTTTCAGGGCTACAAAATGAAGTATTGAATGAGTGACCACGCTTGATATACGATGAAAATGTCGTATATTTTTCGAGGCGTTTCGTTTTTTTAACAATTTTCGAGGATTAAAAAGGAATATTAATAGCAAGAGAAGTGTTTTTACCTCATCTCGACAATGATGATTCAGGAAAATGCTCGAGAAATAGTGTTCACCGTGTAGAAATCGATTCAAAACAAGTCTATAATTTACGGTCGTGAGAGAATATAATTGCTCCTCCGTAGTTTTTATAGTCCTTCAAGAGTTTACTACATGCTTCCTCACCAGTGCAATATTAGAATGAAACAACAAACTGAACCCGAATTTTAGTGCGTAGGCATACTAATATCAAAGCATAAGCATCATATTCAGATCCTGAAGATGATGCTTATCAAATAAAATTCGTGTTGTGAAGGTTTCCTTCATTATGATTTTGTAATGGTGGAGAGGTTCATTGAAAATTCAGCAGTAGAAAATCAGATCCCGTGCTTTAACTTTCTTGTATGATTCCCATTTTATTGTGTATTCATAGGGTTTTTTTGGGGGAATCTGCAAAATTTCTGGTGGTTATGAAGAATATGATTGTAAGCATTTATTCTTCGAACATGTGGTCACTACTCTTCACTTCCTGAGCTGTGGCAAAGTAAAGATTTTATCCAGCGCATTTTGTAGTTTTGATGATATTGTCGGCATTCGGATGTCATCTTGAAAATTAGCCTCCACAATCAGGTGTGTAAAAGTTTTAAGAAAGATGTATATTTTATGGGTCACCGACACAATGTCCTTACCTCTTCAGTCGGCGATTCATCATTATTTGGCGTTTTTAGGTAACTGCAAAAAGTGCCAGATAAAATGTATGAGTTTCCATCTCTCCGTAAGTATATACGTAGTTGCGACTCCATGTCAATCAAAGAGAATATGCTAAAAACACATTCTCTTTTGCCTCCTGAAATTAAACAGATTCCGTCTAAAACACTCTGTAAATTTTCTTCCAATCCTTTGCAATTTCTTTGGTATGGTTGCTCTGCAACTCTTCGCTATCCGCACCCTTCGAGCCAAACTTTTCCTTTCTTAAACTCCCTTCTCAAAACTCCAACGTCTCTGCCACCTCATTTGCAGAATTCTTTCTCCGACCAATCAATCGCCTGCCTCTCCGATTCCCACGGCCGCCTTGACTCTTTCGAAATCCCACCTCACGCCTCCAACCTTCTCTCCCACCCCCCACACCTCCTCCCTTCCCCTTTCGCTCCCCCGGACTTATTTCCTGCCCCCATACTGCCACTGCTGCCACCCCGCATCTTGCTCCTACCTGTTCACGTTATCTGTGATTACGGCCACCCATCCGGGCATTTCCCCGCCGACGGATGCCCTCCCTCGTGACCTCCCACCCAAATGCCCGCTCGGATATCTCTCGTTCGCGTCCAGCAGTAGCGCGTCCCTTTTGCCTTCCACGACCCGTACTGACGCCCGCCCGTCACACAATCCAAACCCAACCCCTACACCACCGGCCGCCGGTCGCTCTCCAGCCCACTTCCTCTCACTCTCCTTTCCTTCCTTCCTCGCCGTGACTTCATTCCGACGCTCCCCTCGGACGCGCCACGTCCATCCCCGTGCGAAGAGAACCGAAAATATTGACCTCTGGGCGGGGAAAGGGGTTGGACGGGAGAGAGAGAGAGAGGAGGCATCGGTTGTCGGAGGAGCCTCTTCCAGTCCCCTGATCTGTGGAGATTCCGACCGCCCTCCCTCTCCCGTTCAGAGGGAGAGCAGCTAGGCCGGCGCGTAGCTTGTACCGCTAATCCGGTTGGCCAAATCGACAGGCCCATCACTCACTCAGGGACCGTCGCTACAATCTCCCTCTGCGCCCACGTTTGCCTCCATACCACCCTCTCCCACCCCCCGGTGGGTTCTTGTTCCCTTTTCTCCTCTCCATCCCTCCTCTCACAACCCTTACACACACCAATCCACACGGCTCCTCCCACTCGTCTTCCCACGGATCGCTGTGAAAAGTTTGTCCGCGCTTATCGTCTCCTCTTTCATTCTCTCCCGCCCTTTCTCTTTCCACTTCCCTCCTTCCTTCATTTTGCCCTCCGCGTCCTCTTCCTTTCATTTCCAGTTGTACCCCGATGCAGCCTTCCCTTTCAGGAAAAAAAGTGCCTTCCGGTGTGTGTCTCGGGAAAACCGACGCCAGCCCGTTCAAAATACTCTTTTTGATATTCCACTCTGTGTTTATATTCTTCTTATTCTTTCCGATCCGTTCGTTATTTTTTCGCTCCCTGCTCCATGTGCCACCCATTGTGAGGAGTCGAAGTTTGTGGGCTCCTCGCTCAATTTCTTCCAACTAAACTGTACTTGTTGCCGATCAGTTCAGGTATTAAAATTTTAATTTAGCATGGTCTTAGATGAACGTCCTTTGCTCCCATCTAAATGGGGCGATTTTTCAGGTGAAAATCGTTTTTCATGCTGAGGTCATGCTTACAGCCTTATATGCGAGAAAATATACCATAAATACTCATTTGACTTTTATTTTTACTATCCTCGGCCGTGTGTATGTCTGTCTATTACACGTGACTATTTCGATTTTCTGCCTCATTTTTATTCGATTATTATTTAGTTTAAAATTTTTAGCTTCTCTAATTTTAAAAGCTCTTAATGGTCTCAGAAATTAAAATTTCTTTGGAAATAAAAAAACCTAGAGAACACTCTGCAATTAGGTGTAGCCTTCGAGATTCTTTGCACATAATAGACGTATGCAACTGTGAAGCAGGGATATTTTGACTGTAGGGGCAAAATAGTTCTATATCAAATTTGCTACTGGGGAAAGCACTCGTTCAAAACTTCAACTTTCTGCATCAGCTGCTTAGTGAAAAATGTAGCCTTTGTTTCTCGTCAACTAGATAATTCTTGGAAATTAGACACGTACCAATTTAGTGATAATTAACATACTTATCCAATTTTTTTCTTCTCACAGTTTATTGCTTATTTATATTTAAATGAGCTTTTACAACCGTCCTCTTTTCCTGTCTACTTAATTTTAATCAATGTAAACACATCAAGCAACATCAACGTGGAGGGCTTATAAAAAGCCTTCCATATAGCCTACTTTTAAACTGAAATCTAAAGTGGTACCTAGGCTTATTCATAGATTATATAGTGGATCTTGTTTTATGGCCAATATCTTCAAAGTATGATTGATATTATATTAACTCTTATTGGCATTGATTATTCTACTTTCCCTCATTCTTTTTCTTTATCTTAAATGAGGGGACACGTACCAAGCAATCTTTCCCCTTGCATATCCAACATTTATCTTCCTAGCTCTTTCAATTTCCTATTATCCTCCCTATTACCTCTTTTGGTCTCTAACCCTAGTTGGACAATTCCTTTTTTAAATACAGCATCTGTCTTTTACATTCATAACAGTTCACTGTTTCTTTCTTTTTTTAACACTTTAGCCTTGACTTTTTCGAAATATTGTCAAGCTAACATTCTTTTTGCTCTTTTTTATTCTCTTTTCATTACATGTGATGTATTTATTCCACGGGTTTTTGAACGCCTGTGACATTCTTCTTGAGCGGTCAAAAAATTTGGAGTGAAAAACGATGGTTATTTCAAGCATAAATCCTTGTCAGGATAAACCCTCGGATTTTATACTTTCAATCACCTTGTCTCTGTTTTGCTCGGTGATACCTTTGTGAATCTCTATTGTGGACCAACTTGTGGACAAGCCTAAATTGAACAATTAATTCATTTCACCGAACACTGTGTTTTAAGAAGGATCAATCTCAATAGAGATTTTTAAAGCAAACAAATACTGAAACTTATGTAAAATTACTTAACTATGACTTATTTACAACTCTGTTATAATAAGAGTTGATTGTCAGCGATAAGTTGCTATTTTTGACCCCATATTTGACGTACAATAAATTGAGATACTGTAAAGTACTAGTAAAAAGTTCTGAGATATCCATTTTTGTCCATTATTCTGAATATATTACTCGGTATAACCTTTTTAATTGTTACTTTTTTCATCTCCATTCATTTGACCAATTCTGTAACCGTCGTAGTATGATTGCGATCATAAAGGTCGGATCTCCGAAAAATAATGACTTCTCAAGCTTTTAAGTCTCAAAGTCTTTCGCAATTTTGAATATTATAAAGTTCATCGCGTGTTTAAATTCTCTATCAATTTCACGCGTAATTTCCCTTGCACCGCCGAAGCCTTCATTACAAAGTCCCATCCACCTCTCGATCATATTCTATCCATCAAACCCGCTCGCTAGTTTTTTTGCGCACCTCTTTTGTTCATCTACTCCCGGACCGGCACCTTCTCTCCCCCCACGCTTCCCTCCCCCCACCTCCCGCCTCTCGTATCCTACTACATCCTCCCAACAAAGGACCCTCCTTCTTTTGTACCTCCGAAACAGAGTATGTGTGTTTTTTACCCGGACCGCAACCTCCATCTTCTCCCTCATCCCTCCCGCTCTATCCCCCGAACCAAAAGCCCCATTCCCTCTCCCCTTTCTCCCACCCACCTCGTTCCTCACTCTCCACCCTTAAACACCGCGCTTTTTCCTCCCAATGCACTCATCTAAGCCATCTCACACCACATTCCCTACAACTTGGGATTCCTCTCTTCCTCAAACCCCTTCCCCCCCCCCTCCGGCCCGCACTTGCCCAACCTTCCCCCCCCCCCAACAATCCCCATCCCTGTCCCCCGCCGACCGGTCCGCCATGCATCCGCCACTCCACCTATTCCTTCTCCCTCTCTCTCTTCCACCTCGTTTTTTCCCCTCAGTTAGTGGATTAAGCCTGGGGAACCTCGACACGTCTCTTCCATTACCTTCTCTGACCCTCCCCCTCTGTACCCATGTAGCCGTTCTTACTCCTTCCTTCCATCTCTCTCTCTCTCTGCCTCCCTCTTGTTTCCATCTCCTTCATCCTTAAATCCACTCCCCTCACCCACTTACTCATTCTTCTTTCGACCCTCCTCCTCACTTCTTTTTCTCTCTCTCTCTCTCTCCTATCCTTTGCCCGCCCCCACGTCCACCCTCCTCCCATCCCCAGTCACCTCCCCCTGGTAGCCCATGCTTCATTGCTTTCACCACTTGCCTTTGCTTCCCACCGCTATTTCCTACTCTTTTCCCTAATTTTTTACGTCGTACCGCCTTTTTAACAATTTACCCAAGTATTAAATAGTATCACCCCATCATATCTGACTTCTCGCGTGTCTATAGATATTTTAAGATTCTTTTATCCAGGGGTGTTGGGAGTCTAGAACGTGATATTACGGTGGAAGTGCATGTCCCGCGTTCCTAGTACTCCAGAATCTCCACATTGTCTCTTTCTGCAATATCTCGCTTTATTCATGAGGGACTCTTTGCCCCAGTTGTAGCATGCCCCTGCATTTCTCTCAAGCGTGTCGCCAATACTAAACTACAGTTTTTATCTTTCCCATACTTCTTTACGTCGATGATTGAAAACGGTTTAGTGAGAAAGTGTATGTTTCTCCTAAATTTAATTCCATTTTCTGCCATTTTGTTAAATAATCATTTAAAGTATAACCTCCTCATCGTACGGATAATTACGCAGCTAAAACGGTACTCCATAATTGGGTTCTTAATCACTCTCACCATATCATTTATTCCTTGACTGGAGAATCGTATTTTCTTCCATCTTTTTGTATGTATTTCACAATAATATATAAATGTACCCTAACGATTTATTTCTTGTTTCCAAATAACGAATAGTTTTAGAAATGTAAATCATTCTGCGTCTCACTTATTGTAGGCAATTTTCTCAATTTTCTCCACTATTTTTTGTTTTTGTTTGAAGATACTTTACAAACTAAAATGTATAATGACCTTGTCTCCTCATTTAATATACATATGTATTCTTTATTTTATATAGTAGGCATTAATTTCAATATTTCCAGGACTCCCCTCGTTCATCTTTCTCTGATTTATTCGTTGATACTTATAAACTTTCGTATCTTCAACTTTCTTTAACTACCATTTCCTATCCATCACTTTTCTTGTCTTCCGAGTTTTCTTCTCTCTATAGCCTTTTCGTTCCTCACTCTTTTCAAAGCCCATTACCATTCATTTCCTCCTCTTCTGCTAGCTTCCACCTCGTTACTCCATATCCTTTATTCTGACCTCTGTCTTGTAGAGACTACATCATTGGCAACAAAACGACGTGGTTGAAAAACCTAGAAACACCGCTTGGAGCTTAAAGCAAATTCCGTTTCACCAAAGACCACACGGCGGAGTGTAGTCTTTCAGCAAATTTTTTTATCGCTCGTTCATTTCTTTCCCGAAAGCAGCCGTTTCCCTCGCAATATCTCGCCCTTACGGTTCATTTCTTAGGTTTCTAATCCGTCTCTGTCAGTATCTTTCTCGAGAACATATGTCTTTCTTATATTAGCTGTGTATAAAAGCGCTGCTAACGGTCCATAGAAATGTACAGATACATTGATTTATTACCTCCTTAATGTTTCGAGTTCTTTGACATTTACATCCTATAAGATAAATGGTCATTACTTTTCTGTGTGCTATTATATTTTATTTATATAATATATTGGTGTGATTGCGATTATATTATGTTAAAAATATTATTTTATAACTTAAGTTAATACGCATTAATGACCACCTAAATGGTATCCTAAATGGTAACGGAATGGTACCCTACATAGTGACTGTTAACCGCAGAATATTTCTTATAATAAAACCCAAGGTCTGAATTTTAATGATGGGAAGAGCTTAATTATTTTTGCATTGCATCAAATACATCTGGAATAATCACCGAATTTCTGTCTTCTATCAGATAAGTTGTAGATTTAAAAAATATACACTCTTTAAGTTCAACTCATAAGTCCTATGCTATTGTCGTTGAAAGAGTCAACCACGTTATTAGGGTCAATGAGGTTACACTATGGCACGGATGTTCATATTATATTAACATTAGTCATGGTTACCGTATATGGAGAAATATAAACATCATGGACGACCATATCGACCATGGACGGTGAAATAACCTCCACAAAATAATTGTAAAGAGAATGAAGACCTATTAATAAGAGCTGCATGGCTTGGTATTTTGCCGATCATTTTGAACAGGTTATCAGCAAGTGTTTTTTAAATGTCAACAGGAAAAGATGTTTTTACGTTCATTGCCAATAATAAGCGTTGTTTACTCTAAAATTTTATAATCATCCGAAAGTACTGTTATTAAAAAATCCACATTCCCGGGAAAGAACATCCTCATAGTCTGCAAACCGTTCCGCGGATCCGTTTGGGTTGCCGGGTCAATCCTCAGCTCCTAAATTCACCCTGCAACCATGCAGGCTAAAGCGAGAAGGCAAGATAAATAGGAATAATATTTGGTTATAAACAGTGGTGTTAAGGAAAAAGAACGAGCTACGGAAAGATAATCCCTCACGATATATACTCAAGATAGGACAGGCAGTGAAGAATGTCGCAACGTATCTCCTCGCATATTTGCCATTAAAGTTAATGAATGAGACTAAACATTAATATATTTACATATTAACTCTATACACTCCGGAAGATAAAAAATCTAAATGTGACTGAAAAAGTTTAACTTCAGGATGCCAATGAATCAATACCACAGAATAAAATGTCAATTGTCCTCGGGGATTTTAATGCGTAGTTGGTAAGGAAATTATAGCAGAAGTTATACAACGGTTTAATGAATTATCAGTAAATGAGATTGGAGAACTGCTGATAAACACATGCATGATGAATAAACTTAGAATTTACAGGTAATATTTTTCAATCATAAGCATCAATACAAGTTCATTTGGAAAACATACGAATTGGTCGACGGCATATGAAGCAATAGACACATACACTCAAATCAAAAGCAAGACATTACAACTTTAAATTAGCGAATCTTTGAAGTGATCACAGCTCACTCTTAGGGAGTGTTTGGCTAAATATTCTAAGAAAAGATATGAAATCAAAAGGTAGGGAATCAACCTAAATAAAGTAATTATATCCAGATAATCTTAAAAGAGCAATAGATGAAAACCAATTTTCTTATGGAGAGGATATGAATAACAACTGGAAGAAATTTAAAAGAGATACTATAGATGCGGAGTGTAACAAAATAGAAAACGTACCGCATATATATTCAACAAGTGAAACAATGTAACTTCTTAAGCGGAGATGTAAAAAAGGAATGTTAGAAAAAAAGAAAGCCTAGCATGCCCAGAAGACTCAAGAATCGTATGAAAATTCCGATATATACGCAAAAAAAAACAAAAACACTCGTTAAACAATTTATTAACAGGTACTGGTATAAATTCTCCAAAAGAATGGAGAAAGACTACTACGGTCTTCAAAAACAAATATGGAGACTGATTAAAACACAAAGAACTCGATGAAATAATCGATCCCAAACATTTGACAGAAGGGAGATCATACATTCCTAGGCTTTCCAATAGATCTATATTGTGAAGACATCATTTTTGAGAGGCTTGAGGGCCTTCTAGGGCCCCAAGGCCCTTTTTACATAGCCTATGCATGAACCAGATATATCAAGTGTCTTTCTACCAAATTTTGTTTCAATCGATTCAGTGGTTTATGAGTGATTGAGTAACAGACAGACACCACTAGATTTTTATGTATTAGTAAGATTATTGACACTTAAAAATAGTCATATTGGACGTACAAATAACACTCTGACAACATAAGAGCTGGAAAATTCCTGAACGAGATAAGTTTTTAAAAACTTTTTTCCAACAAATTTTCAAACGAACTTCTCAAATGTGAAGTATAGCACCTTACCCAACAGTTAGCGCAACCAACTTGTATTATAGTCGCCCACTGTAGAGTACTGGAGGAATGGAAAACGAGCATTATAATTCCTAGGTTTAAGAAGTGAGACAAGAAAATGTTAGAAAACTATAAAGACGTACACTTGGCACAACCATTCAACTATCGACTCAAATAATAACTAGTAAAATAAATGGTATCATATCTCTCTCAGATGAACGGCAAGGTCACAGAATAGTAAAACCTACTATAGATGCAGTCTTAGTTATTAGATAGATTGCTGAAAATCTATGAAATGCCGATAATTTTCACATGTTTTATGTATCTATATTTTATGTTTATTTTGTATATATCCACAAAAGGCAATCGATCGATTACAGTTAAGTGATGTTTTACAGCTACTTGGTCAGAGGCTAATTCCACCACAGATGATTATGATTATAGTAAATTTATGCACTGTTCTGAAGGTACAAACATATATCAATGGAAAGCTAACCGATACAATCGCAGTAGAAAAAGGAACCCAGCACGGTTAATTATTAAGCCGCAGTATAGCACTCGCATTATGCCTACAACACTGTTGTATTGGCAGAAAAAGAAAACTATTTCCAGATGCTGCTACGTAAAGTCAATAATATAGGCAAATACATGATCATGACCATAATTTCGTCAAAGAAATATTACTCGACAATGGCTTTAATGCATATTAGATGCACGCTCGCTATTAACGGGAGGAAATTTATTATGAAACCTTGGTTTTGAGCTGTCCAGAAATGGTCATGTGGGATCCGAAGTCAGACTGTGAAAAGAAAAGCATTAGGGTGTAAATTGGGGTAAAGAAAGAATAGTGAAAATAGCTCCTAATAAGTTACCGTTAAAAAAAAGAAATAGAGGGAGTTCAAATAAAGACTGTGTGAAAACCTTAACGTCGAGCAAGATTGAAAAGTGAAGGTACAGAGAAAGAAGAGGCTAAATGAATACAAAGAGAAGGATGAAGAAGAAAAAACATTGGCCCCATTTTCCCATCGCTTCGTTGGAAAATAACTCATTTCTATATCTGTTGATAATCTCACATTTGAGGTATGTGTAGTAGCACACGTAGTCCACAAAGCGTTAAGAATAATGTGCTTTGATCCCAATATCTCATCTCAATGCATCAAAAATTGGCCTTAATTTTTGTTGCTTTTCGAAATATGATTTTCGCCTTTGTCTTGAAAGCATTTTGTACATCCATTAATCCAAAAATAAACTCCTATGCTCAGCACTTGCTCATGTAGGTGCGTCGCTCCATTATTACTGTATTCAACATCGCCCTCACTTACTTCCTTGGCTTCCGTTCGGGTTTCGTACCCGGCATATAGTTTCCATCTTCTCTTTCCTGTCTCCTCCTTTAGTCAATTCCGCGCCATTAAAATTCATGGAGCTCAGAGCGGACCGCTTTCAAGATGAGCCAAGCCATCAGGCATGGGAAGACACAGAAAATGCCTTAACGAGTACGTGATAACCTCTTCAGATCGAGGAAGACGAAGGAAGACGCAGAGGGTCTGCCACGTACACCAAAGTCACTTATCCGTTCATTTATTTTTTTCTTTACCTTACCCTCGGAGCGTAACGTCAATAGCTGAGTCCTTCCGCACAATTACATGTTTCCTTTGTGTACTCCAATTCAATTCCTCCTCGTTCACCTCTTTAGCTCGCTTGCCTCAGCAAGTGACTTGCTATACTCTCTCAACCTGAAACCTAACGCTCTCAAGATCGTTTGTTTTTTTTTCCCGATTGATGGCCTTAAACTTATGCTGGGGGTAATTTGTGCTTCATAGGGCGAACATGTCGCGTGATATAAGCATTTTTACTGTTTTATTTAGTTATTTAGTACTATGTTATTAGAATATTTAACAGTGAAATATTTACTTTTCTTCCATTTCTTACATTTCCTCAGCTTCACTCTTTCGCAGGTTTTCATTCCAATTGTTCATTTGATGCAAAGTCGTGAAAATACACTCCGGCTTCCTTTTAGAAATCAAACAATTGGGCAAAACATACAGAAACTCTTTGTTCACCGAAACGGATTGATTTGAGATCTTTTGTCGCTGCGAGTCATTTCTCTAATTTGTGGAAAAAGATATTTTTTCCAATGTTTTGTGCACGGTTCACTAACCATGGTACATTTCAACTTCGGAAAAGGTTTCACATTTTAGCCTTTTACAAATGGTGGTTTCCAGATTGAGCTGTTGTGACTACGTTCTTCTTGATTGGCAATGACTGGTACAACTGGTACAAAGCCATGTACATAACCATTCATCGTGTTTACTAAGCAAATACATGACAGAACACGCTCCAAAAAACCTTTCATATTTATTAAAAGTAGTTTTAATTTAACTCCTCTCGGATTTTAATGAGCTAACAGCTCCAACAAACTATTCCAAATGTCATTATAAGTTTACAGTTCTGAACGTGATCCATTCGAATATGTAAAAGAGAAGCATTTCTTTCATGAAAGAATTCTGGCATAGTTGCATCCAATTTTTATAATTTCATTTAATAATTTTATTTTTCAGCAGAGTGACTAATGGTGGTTATCCATGTAAATAAGCAAGAATGTGTATATATTTGTTTATACAGATATGTAGTTTAATTCTAATTGTGATGGCATTTTCCACACTCACTGTTCATAACAAGAGGAAAATTTCAATTCACATTTAGCTATGAAAAACCCGCTACCACTCTCATTTTTCACCCCTTTAAGAAAAATGTTAACGTGCAACTTAGTTATTTTTCACAAAGTTATCAAAAAATGGTGAGAAAATTGACCGAAGTGGAGATTTCATTCAATCCACCAATTCATTTCATTCAATCCACCGTGACGGGATTTGTTGACCCTTTCTGCGGATGCGAGGCTTCTTTCATCCGTGCCCTTGGTCTCCAAAAGCAAAGCTTACAACTTGACTCTTTAGTCAGCTAGAATATGTGTTATGTGCTCTTTACTTTCGACGGTTACCTATCACGTAAAATATATTGAAAATCCCCCGATAAAATGTAGGTCATTAATGAGTAGCATCTTTCAATTTATAATTTGCTCTCGATGAAGCACCACAGTCAGCATTAAAATACAAATTCCACTGCTTCATTCAAAAGCAAGAGCATATGGTTGCGGTGATGTCATTGCCCGATTGTTCAATAATGTCAACGATAAGTGTATGTGAAACTTAAGAAAATCCTAGGGTAGATGTACCATCAGCGGATAAAGTGCTGTCCACAGAATCTGCGAGGAGCAGATCTTCATGGAATTAGGGTCTGGAATGGAGGGATGGAATGGAGGGTCTGTCGGTATAGAATGAAATTTTTTCGTTGAAGATTTAACTTTTTGGGCTATAATTATTTGATTCCGCAGGTTTTTTTCTAAGACGGAGTATGAGTGCTTGAAAGGAGAACACAATTTTCCATCTATGTATCATAATATACCTTCATATTAAGTCACGTTTTCTCTCACTTCTCCCACCTCTGCATTCTCTTCACCCATTTATACTATCAGGATTTTCTTGCCTGGGACTTACCTAATTATCTCCTCAAGCTATTCACCTCCTCCTCCCTATGATACTTGTGTGCAAGTACACCTGGATCAACACGAAATTTGTTGAGCCTGCTCTTATTTCTACCTCTAGAATCCTGTCGCTCAACCGTTCAATGTTTACTACACTCATTCTTAATTTTCTGTTCAATACTAATGCTAGCCCTTGTTGACTCTCTTCCCTACAACAATAGATTACTCTGTAACTATCACTCCATTAGTCCCCGATGTCCCTTTATCTCACCTCACAAAGGTCCAAGGCATCTATGTTCCCCTTCTCTGTTTCCTGTGTAATATTTTATAGCTTTCCAGCCCTCACCATTGTTCTAACTTCCCTAAAGTCCCTATTTTATCGGTACTATCCTCATTTTCTTCTTCTTTTTCATCTTATCTATCGAGTTCCTTGTATCCTTTGATGACTCAGTTGTGCAAGGATTTCGAGTGATGACGATCCCGGGGGCCATGCCTCCTCAGCTGCCGAGCACGACACCCGCCCTATTGAGCTACGTATTTGATAGTTGTGAGAGAAGTCCTCCTTGCTCTCAACAGGACACTAAGTTTTTTACGTGACACTAATACGGGACTACTTTTTGCCTGATTCCTAACCTTCGACCTACCTTGCATGAGTGATCCTAATGGAAATAATCTTCATTTTTCCCTCCAGTCAAGTTCTTTGGGACATGAGAACGTGCATGCCCTTCCACCTTGTCAAGGTTGTAGTCCGAGGAAGAGACCGTTTATGATGTGAAGAAGAATTACTTCATACCTTGCATGCTTTCTTTCATACCTTATCTTGTTTACAGATTCTATATGAATTTCCTATGAAAATAACTTCTATGTGTCCAAATAAAATGGAACACAGTCACGCACATGAGTGAAATTGTATACCCCAGAGGGAAGCAATTCGCCATCAAAAATTCATTCAATTCGACTCGGATCCGAGCCCGTATCTTACAATTGCCAGTCGGAGATGTTTGTTCAATGATACTGCCTAACCATTTTTATCCGAAATGAAATTTAAAATGCGGGTCCTTCAGGTTAACACACCCAACCGGCAGTTTGGGGATTTGGGTTTAAATCACGGTGAAATCAGATGACTTTTCATCATGGCGAATTTCATCCCCATTGTGCCATTCAGAGCCTTTAAGCCCTTGAAAGTATTTGCCATATCCTTCGCAATAGCTCTTTGATACGTACACACGCATTCGGTGAAATGACTCTTTTCACGGAGAATTCCATCCGTTTTGTAGGAACCAGTATCTTTCAAAGCCTTAATGGTCTTATGAGTGTTTTCAATGCCCTTTTTCGCGACTCTTTATTGCCTCCACCCGCACCATAGGCGTTCTATCTCTCGTATCTTACTAACATCTTCAATGCACGAAAGTGAAGCGTAAGGTCCAATGGCTTATCTATGCGGTCGATGCGCTTAGCGATACGCACCCCTTCTAACTCGAATGGAACCGCCGTAAGAGCGGAAGGTGATGATTCTCGCACCAACATACTTCCCACGCAACGCACTTCCATCCATCCCTCTACACACCCACAGCATCTCATTCCATTCGGCCCGCAACACACGGAAGCCTCATCCGCACGCACTCAAGTTCCTCCGAGAAAGGCGCCTCCGGGTGGGAGCGACGGGAGTCCTCCGGCTGTCTGTCGCCCAGACCACCTCCTCTTTTTCACCCCCGGAGGCGTGCACTCTCGCCCTCTTATTCCACCACGGACATCCTCCCTCGTACTCCCGACGTCCTCCTCCAAAGTGGTTTCCATCTCCTTCCCATCTTACTCGAGCACACGAGGAGGAAGAGCGACGAGGTAGGGGTGGAAAGGAAAGGTTTTTTCGAAGAAAAACCAGTTGATTCGCCACCACTCCCTTGCAATAGGGGCTTTCTAGCCGAGCAGGGACCACGGAGGGGAGAAAAAGTGGGAACGGAGAAGATATATGGAGTTCGACCATTACTTTTTTCAATTTCCTCCGTTAAATTTTAGGAGTCAAGGGTGTTTAAAAGGTCCTGGCTCTCTTTTCATATCTCTCTCTCTTTCTCTCTCTGTTAGGGACTGGAAAATAAAAGTTAACAGACGGCAAGAAACAAGGAAGATTAACACGAGGAAATACGAGACGAAGGGGAGACGAGCCCAGTAAAAAGGAATGCCCTTGAGGAGGACTAGTGGCCTCCTTGGAGAGAGCGCATCAACGTGGTTTTAAGCGCGTCCGGAAATTAAGCGAGTAATAGTGTATACGCACTGGTGGCATGAGGAATCTTCCACTTCAACTCGAGAGCTTTTGACCAACCCTCCCCTCCCCTATGCCTTCTCCCTCCCTCCTCCCATTTCTCATCTCATTTCGTCGAAAAAGACTTTTCCAACTTATTTCGTTCCCGTACCACCAGTAGTTGCCAAGCGATGTTGCTAGTCGATTGAATTTTAGGTCCTTTTTGTTGAAAGTTTTGAAATCAAAATAGCCACTATTTAGGTTTAGATTTTATTTTAATACACATCAATGGTACATCTTAATTATGAATTAGCAAAATTATGTATTAAAATATTAATCCCCCTAGCTGAAATTCGAGTCAAGATTCAATTTTAACGTACTTTTTCTTGGAAATACTACAGTCATAGCAGTCACTATGTAGCTATCAGATTAAATTTGTGTACAAATCATTAGTATAGTTTAATGATGAATGTGCGATATTTCCTATTCAACAACCAATATAAAACAAAAAATGAAATTCAAATATATATATAGAAAACAACCCCTGCGGATTCGAATCAAGATTCGCCAAATTTCTGCTTGTGCATTCATCGCTTCCCAGAGGACCTATTTCACCATATACATACCTACTTGAGTCTTCAGGAAATCTATCTTTTCTGACTGTTGAACATAAGAGTGTTACTTAGTGTTCGTGTTTATGGCAACACAATTGACTACTTTGAAGGATTTTTAAACATCAAAGTGTAAACCTTCGACGCATTTCAGAGCATTTTGGCCATAAAAATATGGTCACAATCTTTAAGTAGTTTTAGTTTTGAAGTAGCAATTGAACTCAATTTTTAAGCGAAAAAAATTATGAAATAAAATTGTGGAAATGTTCTGACACTACGGTTGGTTCACTTTAAATCGTTTGATTTTTTGACATTTCACGCTCTTAGTGGTTTTCAACTTTCATTTATTTAACTTCTTTGAAATTTCATTCATTGTGTCCCCTTTTACTCAGGCGTTTCGTCTGCAATAAATCTTTGATTTCACTTCAACCCAGATAAAATTCCCAGCATAAAGGGAGAAACATTGGATAATATTTCGAAACTGAAACCCTGAGAAGCAGAAAATATTTCTTTCAATATAGTTGTAAACTACGTTGTTATGTGGAAACCCTAAATGTTGATTTTCATTTATTCTTAACTATTTTCTCAAGTTTAAGTTTTCTTGTAAACTGAGGATGCAGCCACGGACCACCATGAGCATGCATGAAGACGCCATTGGCCTCCGTGGAACTCGGTGTGGGAAGTATGGGAACCGCTGCTGTACGCAATTCCTCTTCACCCACCCCCGTCCGTCTCAGTTCCCTCTTCCCTTGAACCCCCTTGACCACGCCACTCTGGTCCAGACCACCGACGCCTCGGTGCGAGCGTGGGCCCGTGCATAAACTTGCTGCCGGGAGAAGAAGTAAGTGAGAGGAGGTGGTCGTGAGGAGCACACTTGTGATGGCGGCGACTTAGGCGGCGGTTTCGTCGGCGTCTCGGAGGTCTCTCTTTGACGAAAGATTCCAGAAGTTTTGAAGTTTGTGCGGGCGTCGGGGAAACGAGACATTGAGAAGGGCTTGAAGGGTTAATGTGAGGCTAAGAAGCGAGAGAAACGTAAACGTGCGGAGAGGGCGTTGAAAACAGGTGCAGAAAAATCATGAAATTCGTCCGAAAACTCGAGCTAGGGAATAGGATCCCATCTTCTTTATTTGATCATCTTAACCCGATCTAGTTCCCTCGAGCTTTGAGGCCTGAATCTAGAGGAAGTTTTGTTATTCGTTAATATTGGTAGGTGGCTGTAATTATGAAATTAATGCTCACAATCCACAGTGGGAAAAGAAGTTTGAGTATCTAACTTTTTATTTCCTTTAAACCTGTGCTTAAAACTAATTTATAGATTGGTGAACGACGAACTTTGATCGCTTATGTTTCAAATTTGAATTATTTGAATTAATTATCATATTTTTCTCGTATGAATAGCCCTAATGTCCCTTCGGAAGGTTAACAATTTTTTTTTGCTGCCGGACGATTCTGTTGGCCCGGCCCAATTGAAATGAGAAGTCAAAATCCCTAGATTGTTCTGAAGAGTTTGTCTTCTCTGTAATAGAGTTAAATGTAATTATTTTAAGTAACAAACGTAAATGTAAAATTTGAATTTTTCATTGAAATTTTGCAACGATAATCTTCAGCAACCTGTTTACAGTCACGGCTTTGGGTGTCTTGGACCTGGTGTCTGATACTTGGTCGTTGCTTTTTCTTTTAAATACATTTTTACGTTATAGCAAAAATTTGTATCGCTGCGGATTATAACTTATTCCAACCAATGCATTTTAAGTAAACTTTCTTCTTACTTACTGACTGATCATCCCTTGATAATTTTCAAGCCAACACACTCTGAAAATTAGATACTGAGCATCCACATCATGTGAGGCAAATTTTCGCCGTAAATCTCAAGTATAATGAAAAAGGGATAACATTAATCTTGTCAAAGCTCAAATGTCAAAGTCAATGTAGCTTGACTGAAATTCGAGCTCGAATCTCCCGAACGTCGAATGTGTTAGCCGAGCTTGAACGTGGGCCAAGTGATATTTTCAAGGCGAATTTAATCCCTTCGGTGCGTATCCTTGCACCTGTTTACGGGACTTCTTATCAGTCATTTGTTCATTTTCCTCAGTGATATCGATATTTCAAAATAATGATGTAATAGGTAAAAACTTAAATATTGACCTTTTCTTTTATATCCAGTCTCAGCCAGCTTTATTCTGCCTAACAAAATATTGGCCGTGCTCAAAATTTCCATCCCCATGTATCTCTTTTTTTTTCTAGCGCCCAATATGTTATCATATTTGAAAACGCTCCTCATGCATGTAAGTGATTATGTAAGAACTAGCATTGGATATTGATAACAGTATAGTCAAAATTGAGTTTCATATATACAGTGAAAACAATTTACTACACAGCTTCACTGAAAATATGGCGCACAGCTTATTCTCTCTTAGAGTATTTAGTTACATCTCTTTCCCTTGAAATTAACTCATATTGGATCTGCATTATTTGTTGTAAGCTACCTTCGTTAATGTGTCTGCTTGAGTCTTTGCGTCAAAATTGCCGTTACTGAAGTTTCAACCACTGGATTAACCACTGGAACCACTGGAAATACACTTCAGATTACTTTTCCATTGGCAATGGACATAATTCCCTGAAAACCTCTGGACTAATTGAAACATTAATGTATTTCACTGGCAATTTAACGAAAAAGCGTAGAATAATATCAAACCTACAATTTTACTTATCTTGACTTAATTGTTTTGACCTTTTCCAGAACTGTTTGCATTTACATTTCCCTCAATTACAGTGACATCGTTTTCTTCCTCTCACGCTGTAGCTTTTTGATTCTATTTCCTTTTAAATTATAGAGAAAAGCGCGAAGAGAAAAAGCCTTGGGTGTCTAGTAATTAAAAGGACTTATTTCCATGTGTGAGATGAGTAGAAATTTATTAATAAGATCTCGATTCTATTAATTCTATAAGAAGGAAAAGTGGGGTATTAGATGAGTATTCTGTCAGTTGGCCTACAGCGGAGGTCATTTCGAATATTAGAGTGAGTTTATCCTAGCATTATCATTTTAGAAGTGAAGGGCAAGTAACAAAAAACTAGTTAAATTGAAGTTAACTGCCCGAATTTACGGAATAAATACTACCTGGCCCCCGAGTTGATCGAGTTCCCACTTAACTATATTCCCCTTCAGGATGCAGACCTGAAGGTGATAATAGTTAAGTGGGAACCTTAGGATGGAACGGGCTTTTACGGATATGATGGACATTACACACCGATGAGAAGGAAAAATATAAAATGTTAATGGGAATGAATTGGGAAGGAAAACAATTCAATCTGTGAGATTTTATGGAACAAAATGTTTCATCAGCTCTTGAAATGTTTTCCTGTCACGCTCAAAATTACTGCCTGATGGAAACTCAGTCTATGGTACAAAAAATTTCTTTCCTTGTTCATAAACATTTAAAACAATTGGGTATGTGTGATCTCATTTTTCATTATTCAAGTTCATCATTTAATAAACTTACCTCTTGACCTTATACGTGTTTAATCATAATAACATTACAACAGACATTAACGAAAGCACGCATAGCGAAATCTAGTGCAAGAAATTGGCTTTATACGTGCCAGTGGCTAAGACTGTAGTGAATTGAGAAACAAGCGTCCCAAAAGCTCAAAAAATAAACGATATTAAAGACGGAAAACATATTCTATAAAAATTCAACCAGCTGAATGAACAAAAAATCCCCTAAACTAACTAGTAATGCACTTCCAGAACAAATATCAATCTCTATTATAGCACAATTCACTGGGCTCGAAATAAAAACTAGCGGAGTGAACTAAGTCTGATTTTTATTTCGAAAATGATTAAGGGAAGAAATAGAGCTGTTAATAATTATTAAAACAAATAACGTGTCACATTAGAGTTAAATTGTTCCATTCAGCAGCAGTACTCAAAAGAGATATTTTCAAAAATATGTTTCGATTTTTTACAAAATCCATGAGCAAATCATTACACGTGGTATCGTGATATTATCTAATCGCTTTGCAATACTTTCTGACGACCGTTTGTCATTGAGAATACTTTTACCTAAAGACAGCTTTCCTATCTATAAAACATGATGGAATTTATAGTCTATCTCTTCTTGATATATTCATTAGAGCCATATATTCCTGGCACGTTAGTAAATCACACTCTGCCGTAGCTAAATCAGGGCAGCTTTCGCGTAATGCATTTTTCGTGCGCTCACGTTTTCAAATTTTTGATTAGGCAATTATAAGTTTGAAAACGTGATCGTCATTATTAACATTTTGTCATGTGCTCCAAATCTCTTATTTTAATCGATGCAGTCCGATTTTTGGTATAATTAAGGCGAGAATTGCCCCTCTAGAGCGATTTGCGTTTAAGATGAAGAAGAAGACAACGCTAAAGAAGGAATTGTGATCCCGTGTAAAAGTGTTTATATACCTGCCGTTCTCAATGCAAGACTCGAACCCTCGACCTTTGGATTTGCAAGCGTAGGCATTCACACTGACTGATTCAATCATAATGAGGTCTAATAATTCGATAAACTTGGCTGCATTCGCGTTCTAAATCAATATTATTGGCTGTGAAAATATTTAATTAATTATGGCGTAATTATCAAACCATAAATACGTTTCGAGTGCATTGAGAATTCAGCGCACATTTGAAAATAAAATATTTCCTCAGTTGGTTAAATATTTTTTATTTTTTAAGCACAATAAAGCAAAATCACCGCTGAAATATTTTTTTTCCGCAGAATGTGATTCATTCCTAATTATTCCATTAAAGGGTTGAAAGAATTGAGCCATGGAAACGGAATTCACCTTGACACTTAGTGAAAAAAAGTTCGAGTTAACCAGGGCAAACACGAGGCATGGAATATAAAAGAATACGTTGCAAGTAGATGACGCAAAGTGCATCTTTGCTTGCTAGCGAGTCACTCCATACACATTTCTATGTGCATCTGACAGGTGACTTTGGTAGACAGCACTCGACCCACAAACGAAAGTGAGAAATGACATCGCTAAGCGTTGTATGTATCACTCGACGCTTCTTAAAAATAATGGATAGAAAATGTTGACTATATTACCTGAGGAAGGTCTTCTTTCCTGGGCAGACTAAATTTTTAAACTACAAATATCTTCTAATTGCCAACAAATGACGTGCATTAAAAAATGGAAATTTCATCAAGAAGGTACGACGAGTGAAGTAGTAAGTATTCTTATCCAAATGTGGTTTAATATAAATCCATCCAATTTTCATGAAAAGCGACTGCATTCTCCACGTTAAGCACATAGTATACAAATAATTTCAACCGATTCAGGCAAGTTATAGTTGAGGTTCGACATATTAAAACAGAAACAACAATTGCACTACACCACGTGGAATAGTGCAATTGTTGTTTCTGTTTTAACTAAGTATTCAGGTTAGAAATGACTCCGCTAGGATATAAATGACTTCGACTGAGTAAGCGTTGAAGAACGCAGCTTTATTCATCCTCCGTGAGTTAAACAGCTCTTTTTTAGCACATGTTTCCCCGTGAGTCGCCACCGAATCGTTTTCTCTCAATACTTTTCGGGTCAGAACTCTTTGCGTGAAACATATGAGACAGAAGTAGTGTGTAAAGGCCATCTATGTGAAGAAAGGTTGAAGGAAAAAGGGGAGTGAGTTTCTGGAAAGATGGAGAGGTTCATGGAGGGAACAATGCCTCCTCTAATGGAGGCAAAGACATGAAAAGAGGTGCGGGGGGAGAGGGAACGTGTAAGATTCGTCCAAGCCGAGGACGCACGCGGGGAAGTGCGGGTGGTGGTGGAGGGAGGGGAGAGAGAGGGGGCTACTAGGAAGAAGAAGAAGAGCGATCGCGAGAGAGAAGAGGCTAATGAAAGGAAGTTCGGTCGGAAGAGTGCGTAGGAGGAAGATGGGTGGAGGTCTTGTGAAGGGGGGGGGGCGGGACGTGAGGAGGGATTTAGCTGGTGGGTGAGTGAATGGGGTTCGGGGGAGATTGGATTGTGCCTTGTCGACGCGCGGAACGGGCGGTTATGGGGAAGGCTGAGTGAGAATGCTTGGACGTATGTGTGGGTGAAGGAAGAAAAGTCATGTGCATGAAGTGGAGGAGAAGAAGCGTCGGGAGGAGTGCAATGGCCGGCTTGGCTACTTAGGAGGAAGGATGCGAGGGTAAGCGCGGGAAAGGGATTGAAAGGGTAGGACGGGGCGATAGTAGGAGAGTCAAAGAGAGTATGGAGAAAGAGGTGCGGGGGCCATCTACTCATGCACACAATCCCGCAAGCCATCGCTAGGGCGTGTAACTGGGGCTATTAGGACACCTGCTATAAATCAGGGAGGATTAAGAATGATGGAGGTGAAAGCTAGTAAGTTTTAAAGTGAGATATGAGCTGAAGTATTGTTTTACTATGTATCTCTTCTGGTCATAAAAGTTGCGTTGACAGAAGAAAGATTTGTATTCATCTACTGGGAAGGGTGTAAATGTTATTTTGTCACTTTTTTCATCACTAATATTATGGTGTGCGAATTTAAAATGTCCTCCATAATCACCCTGAAACTCGCTCGATCTCATGTCTTCAACCAATCATAGCCCAGCCTGTGTCTCAGATCTCCGAGTCTTCACCAACTCCCAAACTACTCCTTTCTTCAGCTGTGGTACACTCTCTGTTTGCTCGTAGCAGCTTATTTCAACGAAGAAGAAGGGTTGTAAGGGAGGTAGGTAGGATGGGAAGGGAAGCAGCATTTTGATGCAGGAGTTTTTTTAGAGGAAGGAGAGGGAAGAGCCCCGTCGGGTTGGAGAGATAGAAGGATGGAAAAGAGGGAATGCCTCATAGGTTGGGATAAGATGAGTGGGGTATGGAAGGGGTGGATAGGGAGAGGTAGTATTCATAGTGGGATGGAGGATGGGGGAGTTAGGCGGGGGTTGGGCGGTTAGGGTTTGAGCCGAGTTGGGTGTCGAGGGGCGTCCAAAGAGGTATGAGGGGCAGAGAAGGATTTCCCCGCTTCACGTCCAGGACGTGTCCTACCGTGACGGAGAATAAATTGTACCTTGAAAAGCACGCCCCTGCTCCGCTCTTCCTTCTCCTCCTCCGCCTCCCCTCTCTTCCTCTATATACTTTTCCCTATCCACCCGAGCTCCCCATATAAAAAGGCACATATATACGTTTGTACTCCTATTTTGGGGCACAGAAATTTTTTACCCATGTGCAGTGCATACATGCCTCCTCGTCTAACCTCTCTCTCCGCCGGAACTCCGGCCATCTCCTACCTCCATCCCTCCTGTCCACGTCTCTTCCTCTTCATCCCACTCCTATCTCATTTCTCCTCCACCTTACTTCATAGTTTCTTTTCCTCATCCCCTCTCCTCCTCGACGTCTGCATCTTTCTCTCGTGCGCCTCTTTCACCTCTTTCACCCTTGTATCCTCACTTCCAACCTCTTGGCCTCTCTCTATCTCTCAGGTAAGTCCCTCTGCATACGCGTCTTCCTCCCTTTTGTGCCTTGATCGTGTGTGCAGGATGAGCGATGTGGAGGAGACGGGGCAGAGGTAGAAACTCTGAAAGGATGCCAAGCGGAGATGCAAAGACAGGCGGAGGTACGGCGGAAGAGGAAACTGGTCGGGGAGTGTTGGTAGTGGCGACGGGAAAAGAGGAGCAGATAAAGAAGAGATTCGCGGGTATAAAACTAAGGAGAAGGTGTAAGAGACTCAAACTTGCCAAAAGAATGGCGTTGGCTATTGTAACAGAAGTTAAGCTAAGAACTAATGATACACTTACTGTTCTGCTTCACTTTGTAATATTCTCTTACTTTTGACCGTTCGATACCGTAGTCATGACGTCAATGTCATGCAAACTTTACCAGACTTTCGGTAAGTTGATTTAAGTCTGGTTCATGAGAAATACTATCTGCATTTGTTACTCTTATGAGAAGACGTAGACAAGATATTTTGAGAAAATACGAACAAGAAATTACAGAACGTTTGTCTGACATCGGTCACTGTGGTATTACGATATAATTAATATTTTATTGTATAGAAACAAGTCTTAACTAAGTGCTGTATCATGATTCATTTGATATTTACTGCATAGACTCATGTACCTAAGTGTTAGGTCAAGACATCTAAAATACCTTTTAACTTAACCGACTTTAGAGGCTAAAAGTGATTTGAACAGTTATTTTTAGGTGTAAAATCGACGAAATAGATCCAGCAATATGTATCATCGAGAAGAAATAAACTGATGAATTTAATGAGGTGAAATAATCATGATGACCGTTTAAAAAATAAGAAGTTCGTCTCTCTTTTGCTTCTCCTATTTGTAAATACTCTTTTCTAAGAACAAGGGCAATTGAAATGAATGTATGAGACTGAATTTTTTTATTTTTACTACCTCGTAAGTATCCATGTGAAGGAAAATTCATGTAATACTGGCATTTTTCATAATATAATATGCAATGCTATTTCATTTGAGTATTCTACCAGCTAATTGGTAGCTGTTTGGATAGTTCTTATCCACTGCTACATCGTTCCGTTTTCGCTCCTATGGGGGAAACGCCATTAGATCCCTCTTGAATTACTTATATCGTTTCCCTCTTAGTTTTTTCGTCCATAATTCCTATCCTCTTCCTTCCTGTTTCCCATTGTTCCCTCTCTATTGTTCTTTTCAACATTTCCTCTCCTTTCAAAACGTCCTCCATCCATATATTCTGCCTCCTTCGAACCTTCACGTCCTTGTTCGCCTTTCTCACCACCCAGCTCACCCTCTCCATCCTTCTCCAAACTCTTTTCTCAATCGCCTCGAGTCTATTTATATCTCCTCTTCGCAATGTTCAGGTCTCCGCCCCGTACAGCGTCACGCTGAATATCAGAAATTTCACCAGCCGTTTCTATACGTCCTCACTCAGACCCCCCCTCATCAATTCCCTCCTTACTGAAAATGATTCACTAGCTATGTGAAACCTACATCTTATGTCCCTACTGCTAAACCCATTGTCCTCCAAAATACCACCCTGATACATAAACAACTCGACTTTCTCTATTTTGCAATTCTCTATTGAGGGATTTGAGCTCTAAAAATTAATCCAAATCTCCAAAGTTTGTACCCACCAGTACAAAGTTGAGCAATTTTACGTGCGGATCATCCGTTTTTTGGACGGTATTCATTTGTAGATTGGAAGCAGAGTAGCTGATATCATGTTGCGACCCATAAATCAGAGGTATAAGTGATCAGTAAACTTGATGAGCTTGTGTAAAGTCGGCAAACACAGTGCTAATCGCCAATGGGTGGCTATGAATATTTTTATGGGCTATTGTAACAATTTGCTAATGTACGCCCAACGAGATGAAAGTTATCCGGGATTAGCATTGACATATTACCTTATTGTACTCAAAGCTTGATAAAATGCCCAAACGAAGCTGTCTTCAAATTTGAAAGCTAAGGGTGGGAATGAAAGGTTCTGCGATTTGAGGGACTATAGTGCGCCTTTCTTGTGATTTAGTGCTTATCTCATTCGGAAACCCTTTTTAGGAGCCATTAAAAGGTTCAGGTAATTAGTATATGTGAGACATTCTATTAAAGAGACTTTTATTTTGTCTTATAATTACAGTGTAAGCACAGTTTGCACCCACTTTTGCACGGTGTAAAATGGCTGTATCACACTTATTAAGCTCTAGAATAACTCAGTTTTTGTAGTTTTAACGCGGAGACAATTATTAAATAAATATGAAGATTTTTTAAAAGGTTGTAGTAATGTTTGTTGTTACATTTTAATGTTTAGGTATTGATATCACCGTTACAGTCTCACCGGAGAGGTGACTTATCTCAAATTGAGTAATTGCACTCTGGATAGGAATTGTAAGAAGCAAGAGGTGACGTCATCCTGAAAGCGCATTTGAAGCTCATATTTCAAACTAGATTTACTTGCTTTTGGGCTTGATATTTACTTCAACAGTTCTTTTCCAACTCCAACACCGGAGCAATTTATTCCACTGACGCATCCGAACCTGATTTTTGTCGAGATCAGCGTGATCTTCGGCGCTCGCGCGCGGTGCAACCAATTTCCTCCCTGTATAATTCAAATTTCTCTCTCACTCTATAAATAATTTATAAACCCGAAAGAGGCGGAGAGCGTGCGAGGAGGATAGAGAGAGGAGAGGGGATAGAGGAGGAGAGGGGATAGAGGAGGAGAGAGAAGCGAGAGAGCTGAAACAGAGACGGCTGGAAAAGGGGGAGTAGAGAGGGGACAGGTGACGATGGGAAGGCGAAGGAAGGAGAGTGTGTGTGCCGGCGTGTGTGGATGAAGAGAGTGCGTGGGGTAGTGGCGTGGCGAAGAGGAGGAGAACGTGGAAGATGTAAAGGAAGTGAAACAGTCTTCGGATGTAGGAAGTGAGCAACGGTTCGTGTAAAAAAATAAAAAGAAGGCTGGAGGGGCTTGAGGAAGAGGACTTGAGAGGGGTTGAAGAAGAGACAGGGCGAAGGCAGGGAAAGGGGGAGGAAGGGGAGACCATGATGTCGAGGATTGGAGAAGTCGAGAGGGAGAGGAAAGTGAGGGGTTGGTTTCTGTTTTTCAAGAGAAGAGGACACGAAAAGGCGGGGTGGGATTTATTTTTCACAAAACAAGAGGGAGAAGTGAGTGAAGGAAGTAGGCATACATATAATATGTATATGGTGGACGTATGAAAGAGGATGGAGGGATGGGCAAGATAGAGGAAGAGGATGTGCGGATGTGGTGTCACGTGGCGTGTGAACGAGATCACGAATAGGAAGTGGCAGGAGGTGAGGGGGAAGTCGAGTTTAAGGGTGATGGGTTGCCGGTGGTGTGGGAGGGATTGCAAAAAAAATCGTCAGTTTGAGATCGCTAGTGTCAGGGAGAGGAGAAGGGAGGAAAAGAATAAGCGAGGATGCGAGGTTCAGGTGGGAAGAAGGGTAGAGAGAGCAAACGAGATGGTGTAGGACTGGAGTGGAGAGGAGAAGAAAATAATACATACAAGATCTCCTACTCCACCTCTCTCTTTCATTCTTTCTGTCTTCCACTCGTCTCGAGACTGTCTTCATCTCTTCTTCCTTCAACGCCTCCTCGCCACCTTAACCCCTATCTCCCTCCCCTTCCCCCCTGCCCTTTTGCCCTCCTCTTAACCTTCTGCCTTTTTTCTCCTCACTCTCCCCACCACTTTCCATATCCCGTCCGTCCGCCCTCCCGACCCCGTCTTCCCTTTTCCGCTGGAATTGCACGTCCACCCTACGTCCGTTGGAAAACCTTTGGTGTCGAAAGTAAAATGGTGATGTAGGAGTAAATAACTTATAATTCACAGGCCCCCCCGGATCTTTTATTCAGAGGAAGGAGTCCTCTCGCTCCAGCGGAGGGGAAGGAGCGGATGGGAGATGAGGAAAGGGAGGGTCAGCGGCCATAAAATGTGGCGTTATGTGGATGAATCCTTTTCGTCGAAAATCTCACCATTTTTAGAGCTAATGTCAGAATGTGTCCAATTACATCATTCCACCGAGCAGCGCGAGATAATGTTCTTTTTTGGTTCGCGGATTATAGTTTTTTTTAACTTTTCGTATATTTCACGCAATATACGTACATTTCTCCTATCGGTAACGACCTTAAAGCAATTAGGTGTAATTTTAATGCATTATATTGAGATAATTGTTATGAATTTTCCAATAATGGTGAGGTATAAGTTGGTGAAGTGGGATAGAGTTCGTCCATTTTGATTCATCTTGTGTTTTCAGTTCATTGAAGGAGTAAACAAACGCTAGCCATGTACGGTGGGCGAGTTTTCGGTTTCACAAATTTAATTTGTTATGAGTCTATCTGATCGTGCTCTATGATAAAATCTACCATTGCCTGCATCGTGAGCCTAGACATTAATTAAGTATAATGATTCTTCATAAAGGCTTCCATTGAACCGTATAGTTGGAAGAATTGAATTTCCGGGATGTCTTCTACGATTTCTTTGAAGACGGTGTCGCTAGCGTTGTGATATCCCTCTTCCTGTCTGAAGTGAACCACTCGGAAGACAACGGAGCATTCCCAATTCCATGTAATAACTTGTCATACAATTGCGTGAATTTTAAAGTTAAAATGACAGCTCCAGCTTTATTTTTGCGATTAATCCATTATTGTATGATTTTATGGTGTAAAATTCCATATTTACCATCAGGTATTTCATGCGCCGTTATGCCCCTGGTTTGGGCATCGATGGGATTAACTGTTCCAATACTTCAAAGTGGCTCAGCATTTGGAGTCTATTTTTTACTGATGCCCACTTTGATGGTTGAATCGTCTAAGTGGTTTATTCAATGGAAACTCATAATCCGCAGGTATTTATGGAGGAAATTCAGCCCTATTTGATGGAACGATACTATAATGGGAATCCTTATTATCAGTCCACAGGATATTCCATGTCATGAGAATTACCAATAAAATTCGTGAGATGAGGCAATGTGTTTACACCAGAAATGCTATGAAAGGTTCCTTTTCATTGCTTCATACCGTTTGATCACCCACTACCTATTCAGCGCGGTATCAATTGAGAGGGTTAGGCGCTTTCCTCTGGATCCATTAAATCTATTAAAACGATGAGAAGGTAATTTATCCGCCCAGGAGTGGCCATGGAGACTCTTTCATGAAAGAGGCTATATGCATCCATATTTACTTAAGGAAATATGTATATCAGCTAGTGTAAACAGAATAATGATTTCCTGTTCTCAAAAACGTTCGTTACATTCGCAGTAGACCTAGGTTAACTTGATTGGTTCCCATTCTATCATTCATTCTTATTTTTCCGACAGCAATTGTTTTACTGGTAATCAAAAGTTGAGCATACAGTGAGTATCCTAGGGGAAAAAAGTTATGTTCATTTTGAAAGTTTTATTCGACAATGTGAGCTTTTTTTGATTTTCTAGACATGTATTTATTGTAAAAACCTAAATATTAGTAGCAAAACCAAGCGATTACTGTTTCTTCTTTCACGTTTTTGATATCTATATCCGAAACAAAAACCACTCTTTAAGAACACTCACATAAACTGCCACAAGAACGCACTTTTCTTATGAAAATAGTACTTTAAAGCGCCATAAAATTATTAATAAAAACAATCAAGTTCTTGCTCTATAAGCGTCATTGAAAGATAATGATAACACAAACGCACACGTTAAGGTGAGTCATAACCGCTCTCCAAATCAGGTCCCTCACGCATTTTGAAGTTAGCGGTATGATGGAATACATATACAATGTGTTGATTTCAATTCATTCATTTTTTTCAGCATTAAGTAAAATATTCATACATGCCAACGACTTTTCCCTCATTTTTCTATCCTTTGTTTTAATTTTAATTGAACGAAATTCAAATAATCCTCTTCTTATCAATATTTTCGTTACCCTACTTTATTTTATTACTAAGTCCCCTAAAACATTTTTTTACACTATATCTTTGTTATATTCCTCATTTTCAGCTTGTCACTCCATTTTTTGCCGCACCAAATGTATGTTTACGAGCCACTTTTCATTGATACCCAACGTTCTTTCGAATCTCTTACCCATTTGATGTCATTTCACAAGTTATATTTTAAATAAACACATTCATTTTAAAGCTGTGTAAAATATTCATGAGTTATTTATTGGCTTGAGGAGGCTTCTCACACAAACATTTTTTTCTGTTTATTAATCCCGAATAAAATTTCAATTTATTCCCACCAAAACTCCTCGAGTAAAGCCCTTTTTCTCCCTCAAGTCATCAAGTCAAGTGCCTAAAATCTTTCTTTATGTATTTAATATCAATATATCAATTCATAATGAATCCGAGTGTTCAATGAGGCGGTAATTTTTCTCATGCTGAACATTTTCATGGAGATTCTCTCTCTTTTTTACCCAAACTCTTGGCTTCCGGCCCGCATTTATTTTCGTGGAAGCGAATTCATATTGACAAGGGAGACATTTTGTAAATTCCCCCACCCATTTCCATTTCTATGGCCACCCACATTTTTTTTCCTTACCACATCCACGGGGAGCATTAATTATCAAGGAATTTTGTATAAAATATGAAATAAATGTGTGCGAGACTAAAACTCAATCGACACTTCACGCCGCAACCGAGGAAAATCTCTTGCTGCTCCCTTAATTTTAAAACCCCGGAAGGGGAGAGTGCGGCCGTTGGCGGTAATGCAAAGTAGTTCGCTCACTCTTGCATGGTAGTGCTCATTCAAATCCCTCCCCCTTTCAAACCTCCTCGTTCTTTCTCCACTCCCCGGGCCACCAAACATCCACTATCTCTCCCTGCCCTTGACGGGTGTGTCCCTTGCCTACAGAGACACACACATCCAGACGGCTACTTCATCCCAACTCCCACTCCTTACTTCCTCTCAAGCGCCCATATCTCTTGCACCGCTGGCGTTCTCTTATATATGTCCCCCCTTCCCTCTCCTTTCCCTCTTACTCCCATGACTACACACCGCCCTCCTAAGACTCCGTCCTCGCCTGCCAACGGCCTGCTCCCCCCTCCTCCCCACCTAACTCCCGCTCTGTCGTCTCCCTTTGGGAAATGTGTCCTCCATCTCCTCTCTGGTTTTGTAGTCCCTCCTCTCTCCCTTTCTCTCCTCTGCTCTCTCCCCTCCACCGCCTCCATCTCTTATTCCTCCTCCCGAGGAGGAATTATTCTTCAAGATTTATTACGGCGCGAGAGCCTGTAAAGCTGTTTTATAGCTCGAATGCTTGTCAACATATCGGTTTAATGGTCTCAGCGGAGCTGCGTCGGCCCTTCGTCTCTCCACTCCCACCCCACCCCACCACCCGGACCTTCAAACCCCCCTCCCACTACGTCACTCCTTGGCGCTCTCCTTCCCTATCTCGTACGAATTATCCCTGGCTGCCTTGAGTTCCCCTTGTTCCTCCTATATTTCCCTCCTCCTCATCTCCACCCCCATCTCTCTCTCTCTCTCTCCAACCACCCTCCAACAAAACCCCCGAAACTACTATATAATACCCGACCCGGATATTCTTATCCTTCTGGACTGCCAGAGCTATTGTGTTTAACCCAATTCTTATTTCAAAAAGGGCCTCTTTACCCCGACGGTAATATCCCAATGTCCTTTGAATTATAGTACGTTAAAGCATTTTTAATTCTTTTTCAAAATTTAAATTCATTGAGGTTGTTTTTAAATTATCCTGGTTTCCGGGTCGTTATAACTCCAAACTAAAGAAACCAATGCAATAATCATATTTGCTAAAATTAGAAACATATTCAAGTTACATCTCGTTTAATTAGGTCTTTAATGCCATTTTTTAGCTCATCCAGGCTCACATTATGATCATTTATTTCTGACTTCAAAAAGGTCATTATTTTAGGAGCGAAGTCAATTCTGCTCTTAACTGAAGGTGTTAAAGGTATCGCGGTTTAACGACCCATCTGACTGGCTGTGTTCTAGGTTTGAAGTGCTCACGTAGCACTCAAGTAGAGACCGGAATTCCACCGAAAAACTTATTTCCTTCGAGATTGGAAGCCAGTTCTCTAGCCACTACACCAACCCAATCCCCGCAACATTACTGACAGCAACATAAGTAGATTAAGACGCTAAGACATTCTGTTTGTACTGGATAAACTTTCGCCCTTTCCCTCTCCCAATACCTCTCCCTTAGTACTCCTTTTTTGGCATTCCATCTCTCAAAATACCCTCCGAAATACGCGTTTTCGGCGGTGCACCTGGCAGATCATCCGTGAATTGAGATATTGCGAATAACATTATGAATGTACCTCGTTTCCTTGTCCATGTAATTGTTACTATACTATTCAGGCGGAGGCTTTTGTTTTCAAAATGCGGCTATGTACACGGTCATGTTGTAATATTTTTCAAGATATTTTCGGCTGTTTTTCCATTCTACTCGGAAGACCCAATATGATTTGAATGTATGTATTATGTAGTAGTAGTATGAATATGTATTAAGTAGTATGTATTCGCCTAGCGGTGTTACCGGCCCCCTCTCTTAGAACATGAATAGTTCTCGTGATTTAACAATGACCATTCTCAATTTATATGTGAATTGATGAAATTCTCGCGATCCATATATGTCCACGGTTGTCTTTACGCTGGTACTGATGACGTGATATCACGTCATGGGTCCCGTGAGTGTTTCAGCTTTCACTAGTGGGCCTAGTAAAAGTTTTCTAGCGAAAGCCGGAACACTCACGATACCCTTGACGTGATATCACGTCATGCCGCGCTCAAAGGGTTAAAAAGAAAGTGTCATTTGCAGAAAATCGACTTATCCAGGCATTTTAGGCAACATTTCGAAGATGTGTACTGCGGGTAAAATAATCAATAGGGGCGAGTTAGTCCAATCGGTCCTTGAGTTGAAGAATAAAAGAGGATGCCTTATTGTTGATTCTTACTTTCTAAAGCATTCATTATAATTCCTTCCTCAGATAAGTTATTCAATCACTTTTATCAGGGTCGATGAAATCAGCTTTATATGGGCTTCATCCAGCATTAATTGCTTCGTATATAGTTCCCTGTCAAACAACAAATTAAAACGTTAACTATTGATAATTCGAATCAATAGTATCAAGCGTATTTGTAAAAATGCTTGCCGGGAAAATAACTCAAGTGTTCTCGGTTTATCCGGCTAGTAAATTCGCACTAACCTCTCAAAGTTAGAATGAATGTGATATATTCAGATATCGTAGTTGTTTAAACTTGTACTTTTTTAAGGTTATTAAAAAGAGTAAAACTTACTCACTAGTTTGTTAAAACTTATTATTAGGAATATTTGAGTAAAAAAAGCTTCCACCAAAATCGATCCACTGCAGATGAAATGTGATGTATTAAAAACGAAATGTTTCCAAAGGCTATACATATGGGGGCTGAAATTGAAACTTTCGAAAATAGTTATAAACAATGAAATAAATAATGTGTCATAGCAGATGGTTAATAGCTATTTTGCTGCAATTGTAACATGAACTTTCAATTAAACGTCACCTTGTATCGCTTTGTCTAACACTTATTCAGAATGGAGGGAGAAAGGGAGTTCGTAATTTTTGACAATTTTCTGCAATATAATCAGTTAAAAGTAGGTATACGAGGTGTGTTCAAAAAATACCCGGAATGTTTAAATTTTGCGCGTTTGGAGAGTCCGATTGTTAAAAAAATTTTCTATTGTGTTGGTATACTTGCCCCTGAAGTATGACACAATTTTCAGCTGTATTCATTGTTTACTTTATCTGTGGCAACCGCTAAGGTTAGACGTGTTTTCATGAGCTCGGCGATTTTCGATTGTTAAAAAAAATGGATCAAAGAATTTGTATTAAGTTTTGCGTAAAAAATAAAATAAAGTGTAACAAAGTTTCGTCACCTGTTATAACTCTTTTGAGCAAATCTGAGTCGACGTTGACTTCATTTAGTGATTCCTGAGCAACTTCCATTCGCCGTTGTTTTTGTTCAAAATTCAACAATTTTGGGACAAATTTTGCTGCCACGCGTTTCATACCCAAAATGTTCGCAAAAATGTCATGGCATGAGCCAATCGATATGCCAACATCATCAGCGACTTCTCTGGTTGTGATTCGGCGATCATTCATAACCACTGCTTTCACTTTTTCCACGTTTTCATCGGTTGTTGATGTGCTGGGGCGTCCGGGGCGTTCGTCATCTTCAACGTCTTCACGGCCATCTTGGAAACGCTTATACCACTCGTAAACACTTGTTTTTTTCATAGCAGACTCACCACAGGCCTTTGTTAACATTTCGCACACTTTGTTACAGTTTATTCAATTTTTTACGCAAAACTTAATACAAATTCTTTGATCCATTTTTTTTAACAATCGAAAATCGCCGAGCTCATGAAAACACGTCTAACCTTAGCGGTTGCCACAGATAAAGTAAACAATGAATTCAGCTGAAAATTGTGTCATACTTCAGGGGCATGTATACCAACACAATAAAAAATTATTTTTGACCATCGTACTCTCCAAACGCGCGAAATTTAAACATTCCGGGTATTTTTTGAACACACCTCGTAGGTAGGTAATAGACATATTAGGACATATGTAACACATAGTTTTGCACATGAATGTACTTTTTTGGTGTTTCCATATTAATAAAATCCAAATTCTGTGCTTTTAAGTTTGTAAACATCTTCTATTTTCACAAAAAATTCGAGCGAGTCTTCACTCTGGAGATCACTCGGCCTTTGCGAGAAAAAATTTTCTTTTTATTGACTACCCTGAAAGCAAACTTTAAATGAGTTTAGTCTCGTCTATTTCCCTTAAAAAAGAAATCAAACAGTTTTTGCAGTACACGCACCCATGTGGCTGAACTTTCATAATATTCCTCTATTCATTTGATTCCGATCAATATCCCGCGCAGAAAGATGACCGTCTTATCTATTGGAAAGGTTTGAGATTTTATTTTACGTAGAGACCGAGGGCATAATAAATAGTTCCTTCAAAATAGGTGTAAATAACGTGAGTTACCATATTATATCGACTTCTTTTACTTTGTCCTTTACCCGCTCATCATCACCAAATAAATATGTAAATTTAAATTGATGATCCATTAATATTGATGCTCTCTCACTTTTTTAAAAACCACTAGTAACAGCGCTGTAGCAAATTTGATTAAAACAATTACAATTCAAAAAACCATGTAACAACCTGAGGAAATAAACCATTAATCTTTTCTCTAGGTCTGTTACTTAATTTTCCATACACTCGTGTCAAATCGACAAAAAATTATTTATCTATGTCAAATACTGGTGAATGAACAATCAACATCTTCATTCATCTGATTTTCTTCTTATTAACTGTGTATCAACATAGAAATATTTTTATTTTGGATCAACATCAGCGTTTATTTTATAAGATAAAATAAGCACTCTTTATCCATTGCTTTCCCCATTTTATTTACTTGTAAAGGCATTGCTAAACAAACTTTTGTGAATTGAGCATGTTATTATTTTCTGTTTTCTTTTTGACTTTTAATTCATTACACCCCAGAGCATCGCGGGAATTTATTCGAGGCGTCCATTTAATCTTCAGCACTACTTTTCAGTGTCCTTCAATATTCTTTTCTCTGCTGCTTCCATTGTCTAGGTATCGCATTGGAGATGGGAATCTACAGTTACCTTTGGATTCGAGTATTCCTTTTGTTTTCACACACTGTGAAGATAACGAGTTTCTGTACACGTCTTTGCTGCACACCTGCTTGTTCTACTTTCTTCACAGTTGCTTTCAGGCTTAATCACTGCCACCTGGTTTCTCTATAAGTGGTGTATCACACATTTTTAATCAGAAAACGGGGTTAAGACCTTTTGAATAGAAACGTGTTCGGGTTCAACCTCCTCGTTGAAAATAATTTTTCGCATGTCTCCTTTTAGAGTAAATATCATACAGCTCGTTTTTTGCCAAACTCCTCCGCGATAAATTTATTATTAACCAGAAATCTCCCTGGCAATGTGTTATTTGTTAAAAATTCTAAATACATCAAGTTTTTTCCATATACGTTCGCCTGACATTGATGTGGCTTCTTTCTGTTATTTTCTTATCTTAAACTCTTGATTAGATTGCTGATACATGTTATATTTTTTGGTACTTTAATGCCAACTCAATTGTTGTTAAATACCGAGTTTGCCTCCTCTGCCGTAATGCTTCTTAATGTATTCCTCTATAACGTTTTTATCTGTGAGTGACTTTCCCTTGATGTCTAATTTAATTACTTTATAGTTTTTCACGTACTTATCACGTACATATTTTTTATCTTATACTAAATTCTCTATCATTATTTTTTATTAATTATATTAACACTGCCTTGTATTCTTTGATATTTAAATCCTCCTGGATTCATATATAGTAGATTTAACAACTCTTCATATACCTTCATTTTTTATTCATTCTTGGATTTCTGGGTCCTTCAGAGACTTTCATCTCTGCTCAGCTGTAGATGATAGAAATTTCTTTAAAATAACTTAACAGTTGATTTATATTATTACTCGTCCTGTTTATGCCTCGCAGTCATTTATCGATCCAAATATGCTATTTATTTCCTTGAAATTTCGTTTTTCTATAGTTTTACTATCCATGTGTTTACTATACATGTGTTGAAATATTCTTCAAACCTTTTGTGACCACAATTTTGCATCATATTGAATTGTATAATTATACCCAAGGTGATCTCGTTTATGTATCAATTTCAAAAATGCCCGTGAAAACATACATATCTGTGAATAAATTTTATGACATTAGCAAGCGAGAAAAAGATGACTTATTAAGAATTTGCTCATGTTTCATTTTATAAATTAATGATAGTATTTTCTTTTGCACTGCTTCTAAAAATTTCTCCTTTAGAAGAGAGACTTTCAGCTGTTATCGGATTTCTCCACCCAGCCAAATGTATTTCCAATGATTGTTCATCATAACACCGCGAGGATGGCGGAAATATGAACTCTGTGTGGAAAAATATGGACTCCGACACATATGCGAGATGGAATTCGACGGAGAGTATTGAAGTGCGCCCCGTCACCTTGCACGCGAAAGGCGCGAGGCCATGTGCAGCAGTCGGGGTTGTGGGAGTTGGTTGTATGTATGGAGTCCGAATAGCTCCAATGTCTTCTTTCACCTAAGGTCGCGTCAGAAACGGGGGCTGATAGGAGTAGAGGCGGGCGGGGACGTGACGGTGCCAGCGCTGAGGAGGCGGTGGGTGGGTGGGTGGTGGCCAGGAGGTATTGTGTGTGTGTGTGGGAAGGAGATGGTAGGGGAGTAGATGATGAAGGAGGAGGAGTGTATGAGAGTAGGCGCGCACCACGGCAGCAGAGATCGATTCTACACCATTCCACCTCCCACAACTCCCAGGCTCCAATTCTCATCCGAGCCTCCCTCCTCTCGCCCCATTCACCCTTCCTCTCCCTCTCTTGCCAAACTACCCCTCCTCCCGGTCACCCTTTTGCACTCCCTTCTGCACATGCCACCACATCTCCTCCCTCGCAGAAGCCTTCCCCGCAAAACATCTTCCCTCGCCAATTTCACCCTTACAACACCACGCCACGCACTCCTATTCCTCCCCTCCCTTCCCCTCCCATCCAACAATCACCCTCCGTTGCCATTAAGGCTCGCCTCTCCTCTGTGAGAAACCCCTTTTCCCTTTACTTCCGCCAATCCCACCACATACCCTTTCTTCCCATCTTCTCCCTCATCAACCCACTCCCCTCTTCTTCCTCTCACCCCGTTCCTTATCCAAGCTTTTTTTTTTCTCTCTCGCTCTCTCTCTCTCCTGCCAAACCCTTTTTGTCTCTTCCTCCCCACTTCATACTCACATTCATCTTCTTTCCTTTATGTCCTCTCTTTCTCTCTCTCCTCACCATACTTCTTCTGGTTTCGTATTTTTCTTTCCCCGTTTATCGAACGCGTGGTGCAGCTTCTCGATGATTCCGAGCCACCAAGTCAAAACAAGGCGTCGAATCATCCACATATTTGCTCTCTACCCTTATACATCATGATAACTAATACTTGCTCTTAAAAATATTCCCCTTCAGTCCATTCATATCCGCTTTTGACACTTTTACTGGTGATTCAACTAACTCTTTCCTTTCCCCGCATTCTTTCTAATCGTTCCCTTTGCCTTTTGTAATACCACTTACTTTCGTTTAATGATTCTGTCTTCTCTCATGGGTTGGTTGGTTATTCGTGAAGGTGACCGGCCATTGAAGCCTTTTTTGCCAGTGAATACAGGTAAATTGGAGAGAAACCCTACGTCCGAATTAACCAGCTCTATCTAATGGAGGCAGCAATGGGTCATGAGTTGATGTGTCAATTGATGGAAGTGTGCTGTATTTGGTGTCTCTTCACACACTAAACAAGATATAATCGGGATACCCCAAAACAACTCACGTCATTTCTTCTTTTCTTCCGACTATATTTTTCTTTTCCTGGTTTTTCATTTGTGTGGTAAAGCTGCAAGATTTTTCCGAGCCACTAGAACGAAGCAAGGTGCCGAGACATCTACAACGTTGCTACAATACTAATATCTCCTATTATACAAACTCTTTCTCCAAATTTCCCTCTTTTACCGACTATCCTTTCTCCCTTCAGTATCCTCACTTCCATTTAAGTAATTCATTTCTCCTTTTTCACTTTCCCATTTTCCTCTTCCCTCGTTTTCCCCATCTTTGTTTTGCGCTCGTTCGGGACCAGGTTCTTAGTTTTTCCTGTCGCTAAATCCATACGAGGGGCCTTATTATTCCCATCCCTATCACTCACACTCCAAATGTCTCCTCATATCTATTGCCATCTCCCTCATCAGTCTACATGTTTCCATTCTCCCCCATCCCATTCACTCTATCGACCCGGCCTCTTCTCCTTTATCTTTCACTTCCCCACTCTCGCTTCGTCCAGTCATCTTCTTATCTTTATGCCTACTCTATCCTTTTCCTTCTTCCAGCTCCTCTCATTATTTTTGTTATTAACTTATCTCTATTTAAATTTCTTTCCCTGATCCTAACTTTTATTGACTGAGTTTTTCCCCTCTCTATTATACACTCTACAGATTCTATATAAAAATCTATCAAAAAGTGCAAATTGTATTCTTTAAATATGAATACCGCTTCCTCTCTCAATTTCTGATAAGTTTTTTCTCTTCTATTTTATAAACGTTCGATTGTAATTGCTTGTAACACATAAAATAGCTTTCGCTCAATAGTTACCACAAGTTTTGACATCCTCTTTTTAAGAAAGTGTTTTCTCTGGTGTTTTTTCCGCGCCATGTATTTCTGAATTTTCATTCTTACTTTTTCTCTCGTACCTACTCTAGGGACATCTTTTTCTAACTGCATGCTTTTTGGCAGCTGTATTTATGAATATTTTTATTGTGTACTTTGTATTGTAAAAACTTTTTCCTAAAAATAAAATCGAATCGTTCACAAGGTTGTGTGAAAAAAGGGTCTAGCTGTTTTCATTAATTTCATTCCAATGATTTTTCGATTATTCAGAGCTAGTCACAGCTGAGTGTCTAGCCGGTTTCTTCATCTCTTCTCCTTTTAACATATCTTAATGTCTAAAACACTTTCTTCGTTGTTCTTTTCAAATATCCCCCACTCATGCTCTTACTCACTTTCTATTTTATACCATACATATTCTTTCCCTGCCCCATCATCTTATTCTGTCATCATATTTTCCACCCCATGTATCACTTCTTGAGAGTAGTTTCTCGAATTATCACCCTCTGAGCTCTTCCCTTCTCTTTTTCCATCTTTTCCTACTCCCTCTTCTTCTTTTTCTCTTTCTTCTCTTTCCTTCTTTGATTTTTCTTCCACCGTATTTCGCCCGCTGGGTGCAGTTTCTCGATTCTTCCGAGCCACCAAGTCAAAACAAGGCGCCTCGTCATCCCTTCCGTCAATCCACGGCACCCCTCTCCTCTCTCACCCCTTCCCACTCCTAAATATCTCTGTCGTCATCCCCTCCCCTTTCTCCCTCGCCCCCCTCTCCTTTCCTTCCTCACCCCCTCCCCTTCATTATCCCCCATCCGCGATTGTTAGCATTAGACACCTCTCTCTCTCCTTCTCTCTCTCCACAACCCTCCCACCCGCCCACCTCTTTCCCCACCACCTTGCATCTCCCTCCGCCTCGTCAGCCTACTTGCAAACTCCTCCTTCCTCGCATCCCACGCGGTAGTCTCCGCCAAAAGTCTCCTCCCTCGATGCCTTTAGCTCCTTGGTGTCTCCCCCGCCAAACCCATCCTCCTGCGCTGTACTCGCTCGCTGTGTACCCCCGCACTAACACGCAGTCAGCTCCCCCTTCCACCCGCCATGAGCACCGCCTTTCCCTCCTACCCCTCCCTCCTCAATCCGTCTCTCCACCCTTCTCCACTCATCTCCACCTCCTCCTTGGCTCGAACCTGGCATTAGAGCCCCTGCCGTCTCTCCCTCTTGTTTTACTCCCTTTAATTAGAGAGACTAGCAACCAATTAATCGGTAACCACTGCAGTAGGTGAGCGACAAGAATAGAAAGGGTGTCGGAAGAAGAGGTCTGGGCGGGGTGAGTTGAATCGATTTCGGGGGAAGGGGGATGAGGGAGGAGGGGATGGGATGGAGCAGGATGAAGTGGATGCCGGTGGATGTGTTTGAGGGAGTGTGCGGAAAGGTGACAGGGATAGGAAAGAGGATCTGAGGGGAGAGGAAGAGAAGTGGGGAATGCTGTTGGGGAGGAAATAGGGAACGTGTCAGCAAGTCTCGTCTAATGACATAGACGAAGAACAACAGGTATTCATTTCCACGAAAATTGACGTTTTAGGATGGTGGCCAAATCCAATCACTTGTCTGCTTTTGTGTACATCTGAAATGATCGGTCCTTGTACCGTGCAGTGACGCTAGTTGTTTCATTATCTCCTCTATTTTCGTCATTTCATACTGCTATTTGTATTCAAAGCAAAATATTATCGAAGAATCAATGAAGCTGGTAACTCTTTTATTATGTATTGAGCAACGTTTTCTTTACACGAGTCACATATAATACAAATTTGTATACATCGTGATGTTGTTTATATTGAACAACGTTTTCTATTACCCGTGTCAGATGTAATACAATATTTACACATCAACCTTCCTAATTTCTCACCTCTGTCCAAATCATGGTCCACTTCAGTTTCCTTCTGGATAAAGTCCTGGTCCTCCTTGAATTGTCCACTTTCTCCACTTCCCGACACTCTTACGTATTTTCTTGATTTTGTCCACACTCCCTCTCCACATACTACTTGCACGTACACTTTCCACTCACTCTCCACACGTTCTGATCCTCTCCCAAAAAAACTCTCCTCTTACTCCCCGTAATTTCCCTCAACAATCCTAGCCCCCAACAATATCCTCCATGTTCGGACATTCCGCGCGAGGCAGAACTGCCAACCTGTAAAATCATTGCAATGGTGGCGAGCTGTTACGCCACAAGCTCAAGAACCAAGTTCCGAGAAATTATTCCATTTCCTCAGGAGCATATAACAACTGCACAGAAAAACATGCCTCCATTTCTAGGAATTTGTAAAATGCTCAATACCTCAATAAGTTGCTTAGTTTTGTTTAGATTCCTCAAGTTATTAAAAAACTAAAAAATTAAAAACCTGATTAAAAATTAGTACCTGATTTTTACTTCTTCTTGCCTAAAAATACCTAGAATCGAATTACTTCCTTGTAACTTCAAGAGAAATGTACGCATAAATACAGCAGTTGTATTTAAAGGTGTAAATGATAACAAGCTGCTGGAATCATGTCATGAGTCGAAATATTTCAAAAACTCGTTGCAACTCTAATATTAAACTTCCCATTATATTTGTCTCACTCCCAGACATGCGGAGTAAAATGTGGTCAGTTGACGAGATAGCGGAAAGAGGTCATGGGATAGTGAGCAGAGTAAATAAAAGAATTATTATTTTAATAAAGTAATTCCATTAAAATTTCAAAACTCCTCGGCAACGTTCGCTCGGAGTGTATTAAAAAAACCGACGCCATCGGCCGAAGATAGACCGCGCTGAATTCCAAAACGTTGACGAGGGTGAGCCACCTAACATCCTTGGTCGCCACACTTGAGTTCGAATGAGAGAGAGAAAAAATGAAACTCGCGACGCGACGGAACTGCGGGACTTGCGAACAAAAAACACAGAAAAGAGGAAGAGGGCCACGGCGCGAAACTGCAACGCTCTGCCTCCGATGCTCGAAAGTGCCTCCCACCTCCCTCCCTCTCTCTCTCTTTGCTTTTTTGCCTTTTTCTTTGGGAATTAAATCACCCCATTTACGTGAGGGAGTAAGGGGGTGGGAGGGACTTTAATTGCAGTGCGTTTTTTGAGGTAGTTCCCGGTAGCAGCGGCGTTAATTGGAAAATGGCTACTCGGATGAGTGGCTCGCTCTTCTTCCTTCCCTACCTTCGCATTCTCGCCCCGCTTGTCTCCCTTGGCAACCTCCCTCGCACCTCCACCCTACACCACCCGGCCCTCCCTTCCTCCCTCCCGTCCTCCGGCCGTCCTCTGCCTTCACAACTCGCTCGCCACTCTTTTGATTCGCTCCTCTTTTTTTCTCTCGATCCTCGCCACCACATTTAGGAGGAGTTACCTCCCGCAGTAAATTGGCTCCCGGAATGACTCGCGCTCTATCAAAATTGTAATCCTCCCGGACGGACAATTTCGATGAGTCGGCCGTGGAAACCAACGTGCGGGGACGTTGCGGAGCGATTGAGATATGAATATGAGAAAAAATGAATGGAAACGGGAGAGTCAGAGGTGGGCGTTCACAACCAGAGTAATCCCCACGTTGCCGACGGATAGGCGGACATTTGTTTGCGGTCATTCCTACCCTCCTCCATCTTTTTCTCGCTCCCCAATCCCCAGAGAGGAAAATATATCTAGAGGATCAGGTTTATGTGGTGGCAAAAGCACCGAATACACACCCCAATTGGCTGGGTTTGAATTTTAGCAGAATTATTTAATGCGGTAGAATTTTGATATTGGGGTATCATGGGAATAGCAATTTAAGGTCTAGTTTTATAATTTAACGTTAAATACTTAACGTTTATTCTTCCGTTACGCTTCCATTTCGTCCTTTAATCTTACAAGTTAAGCAAATGAAAACAGGAAAAGGTACTATGTACAAGGTATTACCAGCAGAACTCACAGCTAACATAAAATTATCGAAAATTCCAAAGAATCTAGCGGGCATGATTAACCAGGTACTATAAAACTTGACCTATGGGTAGTATTCCCTCTATCAAATGGGATGGTTAAAAGATGAGACCCACTTGTGATCTCTCTTTAAGATAAGATTAATATCTACGCCGTATTATTTTCGCCTGTCCTCCAATCCACGTATAAATTATTTCATTTCCAACCTATCCTTAATTGTAAAATTCAGCTGCCAGTAGCCTCCCCAATAAACCAATCAATCACACAGTATGTTATCTTTTGGTTTCCCGTGGTGCGTAAACACATTCTCGTCATTTCTGTCACTTCCCACCTTTCGTTCATGAGGCTTCAGTCTCATCGATCACCTCCCCATGTAACCCACCTACCAGTGAACAAAAAATGGGTAAATAATTTGATTGTACTCCCAATCAGAATAGTTCTCCCATTTCTGATCGAATGGCATGTATAGTTTTTAATTATTTCAGACCCAACTTTCCTCGCTCACTCCGGTCCAGAGGAAATATTTTTTCTTTGTAATCATTCGCCCCACGTTGCGTTGGGTTGTTCATACCCACGCTCAGCTCACCCAACTTCGCCACGTGTACAACTCGTCCCTAGCGTCCTTGCCATTTCTTCGAGGCTTCATATCGCGCGCTCGCGAGGCATCGGCTCTGGGTGGCGGAGGAATATAATTACGCGGTCGAATTTGCGCTCCGCGCCGCCGCACCCTTGGAGCTGCAAAAATTAATGAGGCCTTCGATAGAAAAAGCAACTATGCCTCGGAGTCATCTAAGTTCGTCGCCCAGAGTGGAGGAAGTTGCATCGGCTTGCGAGGCGTGTTCCTATCTCTCTCTCACTCCCATCTCCCTCCGTCGTCTCTCGCTCCACTTTATTCTCGGGAAACATAAGCAAGAGCCTCCCACCCTTACACCTTACCCGGGTTCTTTTCCGTAATTTAATTGGAAGCCATGGTCGTTTGTTACAGACTAAAGGTGGACAACCCAAGCCATGTTCGTGGCAAAAGAGAGTTGTCACGAAATGGATATTTTTCCATCTAAACCCGAAGGATTTGATGGTGTTTTAAACTTTTTTATTTCTTTGATGCTCTTATTGTTCAAATCATTCAATATTTGACATGAAAGTTTGCTCAAAATGTGCGTTTAATTAGATTTTTAAATAAACCATTTGCCTGCAGTGAATATTGCATGTCTAAGAAATGTTCCCTTGCCTTAATTGCACATTTAGTCAATACCTTAAATCTTATCCATTAAAGTTGGAAAACATAAAGCATTCAAAATTACACTGTGTCTGCTTATACAATATAACGTTTTCAGTTATGCGATATTAAATTCATTTCATTGTGTCTTTTGAATCTGCCCTGAATGATATGCATTGAAAAACTACTAACCAGTACATTAAGAAGTTGTGTCCCCGAAAGCAATGCCCATGAGCCTTATGCTTAAATATGGAAGCAGGCATTGAAGTCAAACCAAAGCTGAGTAGTTTGAAGTGTGTAGGATATTTTTGGAAGCCATGGGTAGCTGGGGAAAATAAATTTAGCCTCCATCCGAAAAATACGAGGCCACATACCCGGGTTAGTACGTTATCGGACCATGTTCTCTATTTAGCTGGCCTCCGATTTGAAAAAAGTAATCGTTGAAGAGCTGCAAGGCTGAGAGAGGAAATGATCTCAGTCAGAAGAATTTTAATAGAGCAATACAAATCCTCTCGCTTCTTCGTTGAACACTAATTGTAGGTATAAAGAACGTAAAAATATTCATTTTTAACTTGCCTAGAGATTATAAAAAAAGTTTCCAGGATTTGTATTCTTTGTGCTTGGTTTTAGCCGTATAATTCGGTAATACGAAGTTGGAATTTTCTTTCTGCTATGCCTAATCTTATTGCCTAAAGGCCAGATAACTGCTCCTAAAAAGCACTTCGGGTATTAAAGTTTTCGTTATGCATTGCAAAATCTGCTGTTTTTCTTTTTCCAACTTCTGATAATGGCGTGTTCTTAAGAGTTTGCTTCATATAATGGGTTAATGCACAAATTTTATCATATTGTCATTATGAAATTGATTGTCTTTGTAATTTTACTTGAATCGGCCTTGTAAACTAAGGACAAATAATTTGTTTTACAATCGCAATCGCACATAGTATATGCGAAATGGGGACAGAGCTTGCTGCAGGAGCACCTCATAAGATACAGAATTCTCTCACCCATATCCTTCCTTGCACCATGAAGGCTCTTATTGCCTTAAAAAGGAGGCATGTGGTGGATATGAGAGGATGGTAATGGTGGACGAGGAAACCGTAACTTTGGATGATGAGAGAGAGAGAGAGCGGATGGGAGGGAAGAAATAACCCCGGCCGAGGATGCGTCGACATCAAAAACGCTCCTTTTTTCGCGATATCCTACGGGGAGCAAAAAAATCGGATGCGTGTGAGAGGAAGCCTTAATACAGGAAATGTATATAAGTATGTATACATGGGTAAAGATAGGAAGAGAGAAGAGGGTAGGGTGGCCCCAAGTATTCGAACGGATGGGCAGAAGGAGGTATGGGAGCGACGCACTATTCGCTACAGTATATATACTGTAAAAAAAATGGCTGGGAAAGTTCTTCCTTCGCATTCATATCCGCCGAAAAAAAGCATGAATATTATCTCACGGACGCCTTTCCCTCTCCTTCTTCGCAAGCCCGTCGCAGCGTATCGGTTCTTCCACCTCTCCCTTACACGTCCTGACCCTTCCGCTCAGGAAAACCCAAATTGTTTATGTAAGGTGAAAGCGCATCCGAAAAAAATTGCGTCTTCGAGTGGGTTACTGGACAATATGTGACGGGGAAGGAGGCAGAGTCGGATGGAGGAATTGTGTCAGAGCATTCCGCATCGTTGTTAAGACCCGAGGGGCACCCGACACTCGTCACCTCACTCACCTTATTATCATCATGTGTTTAAATCAACCGCGATTGATTACCTGCAGCCCTCAGTAATTCTCTGTTCACCGCATATACCACCTATATTCTGATCCATTGGTTTCCCTTCGGCTACTCACTACTTCCTGTAATAGAATTGACACAACCTTCCAAATTGCTTTTTCTTCCTCTTATTTCCTGAGTAATTCATTATTTTTATTTAATCTGCCAATTTGATCGTCAGAATCCTTCCCAAATTCCATGTATCCAAGATCAGTATTCTTTCCTGATCTTTTTTTACGACCCACTGAGTGCCACACGATTGGAAACATTTTGACGCATTTTTTATTATTCTGGGTGCACTTCCCTCGAGAGTAATGGCAGACTCTCTGTCATGAATACCTTATAGGCTTTAGTTATCCTTTTCTCGATGTCCGTCACTCTCCTACCATCCATGTGATACTACTTCCGAGGTAAGCAAACGATTCCACTTCTGGCTCCAGGAGCTAACACCACTACTTACACCCCCATCAAAAAGGTAGGGATTGGAGACAGTGTGGAAGGAGTGGCGGTTCGGAAACGAGGATAGACGAGAGAGTCTATCTTATCTCTCAACCTCTCTACCGCTACTAACCGAAACCCTTGCGTCCATTTTTGAGGTTAGCCTTAATGTGTGCAAGGGAAGTAGGGGAAGGTGGTGTTGAAGGATTTTAAAGGCCTCCCCACCCATCCCATGAGCCCCCCCCCGAAACGGCCTTCATCTACAAGCCAACTCCTTCCGACCATCTCCTCTCGTGCACTCCCGACCGCTAAGAAGGCCGGTGAGGTGTAAGGCGAGAGAAGAACGGGGAGGGGGGGAGAAGGGCCCCATACGCGACCTCGCACTTTCCTCAACCCTCACCCGCCATGCTCCCCACTGCTGCTCCTCTTTCGCACACATAACACCCTTTCCCCGCCTCAACATCCACCCACTCCAAGCAGCCTGCCGCCTCTCCACGCATCCTCTCCCTCTCTCTCCACAATCCCCACCGCCCCCGGGGGCTGTCGGTCGGCTGGCGTAAATCTGGCAACACCTGAGCATCGTAAAACCTAACGCGAGACGGATATTAAACCATGGGTGAAGGGAGGGAATGAAGGCCCACCGACCCCGCCCCCTCTTTGCCCCCACCATCCACTTTGGCGTAGGGAGTGTTAGGGGGTGGTTTTTGGGAGTATAGGCTGGGGGTTGGAGGGATGTTGAAGGGAGGTTGGTGTAGTGTGAGGCATCTTGGATGGACATGTCTGTGGAGGAGTGGGAGGGAGATGAGGAGGCACTGTAAAAGAGTCGGTGCGGAGAGAGAGTTTAGAGGGGATCAGGGGAGGGAGGAGAAAGAGCGGGTGGAGATGATGGCGTGTCGGAGGCGGCAAAGCTCCTTCTCTGCTATTCACAATCACCGCGAGACACTCTCCTCCTCTCACTTCGTCCGCCCATTCCGCCTCCTCCGCCGCCCTCCCTCACGCGACACCGCCTTAACACCCGCGCCGCCTTGTAACATCCCCGACCGTCTACAAACGAAGTGCAGCTCCCACCTCTCACCTGTTCCTCTCCTCGGCAAAGCCTCAAACTCTTTCGCGCATGCATGCTTATTTCGAGTAATTCTTTGGACTCTCATTCCCTCAAGTTCTCTCTTTGCAATAATAGTAATGAAAAATTTAGTTGTGTGCGCACAAAAATTCTGAGCTTACATCGCACTATCTAACCCTATTTAAGAATAGTTTGGTTGGTACATATTTGATTAAGCCTATTTTTTCCATCAACCAGAGGGGAATCCATATCTGAGATTTCAGTCACATATTTGTGCCATTAGGGCTGGTAAATTGCGATCTTAAATTTCCTCATAAAAAGAAAATCCGAATCAAGGAACAAAGACTCATTCAATCCGCCAGGAAATTATAGAAATGTGATGTAAATCACGAAGTAGTTCTCTTGACAATCCCTTGAGGGTCCCACATTTAAACTTGGGTTATACTACTCCCAGCCTAGTTTCCTCCCTCCAATACCTTATACAGTACCTTTGTCTTTCATTCCTGTCTAGGAAGCTATTATTGAAAAGCTGGCGGCGGAACCTTGGGGCACCGTATTATAATTGCTATGAAAAGCTCCGTACGTCTTGCCCAATTTACAATTTCTCGATCCAGGTTGCCTATTTATTGTATTGTTTCCATGACCAAAGAATACTCAAAAGTTTATTCTATAATCTTGAAAATGACGAAGTGATGATGAAACCACGTTTGCAGCAATTGGTGGACGCATTAAAATTGAATTCATTGCGAGTCTATTACTGCTGAAAGGGCTAGAAATAGCATTAAAAATCTTTCCTGAGCCTATCCATTGAAGGGATTTTGGAAGATCTTAAAATGACGCTCCGTATTAGCTGGTGAGAGAAAGAGGTTAACGTGATAGCGGGAGAGGATAGAACTCTGTGGAGATTAATAATGCGTCCCCGTTGTCCTCGACGCTTAATCCACTCCCCTCCAAACGCCCCTCATCTTCTCTCTTACTCCCCCTCCTCCATTCTTCCCTTTTTGCTCGCGCCAATCCTTTTACACATACCCCCGCCCTTTAAGGATGACGTGGGAGGGGGGGCAGTCCCTTGAGGAGCAGGAGGAAGGAGGGGAATGGAGTTGTTTTGCGTAGGGTGAGGGTTAGGGAGGTCGTGGACGAAGCGAAGTGCTATAGGAGTGGGAAGGGGAAAGGAAAGACCTTACTGTGTTCCGCCTGGCGAGAGTACGCGGAGATATGAATCTGATAGTTTCCTGCAGCCGAAGGCGTTCCCGGGGAACGCTTAAAATGGATAATGCCGGGCGGAGTGAAAATCCAATGGCCGTGAGGTGTCTGTTAGCGATTCTTCCGTCGAATATTCAGTGCAGGGCGGGATAAATGCAAGAGAAGCGTGTCGCTTCGGGCCATTTCAATTCGCTCCGGATTGCTTCGGTGGATTGCATAATCTCAAACGTCACCAGTCACTCGGTGCCACTTCAGGTATTCTGTTTGCGCAGTTTCAATAAAGTGTTCTAAGAATCTCCATCCCCATTCCCGTCGATAAAATACAACCTCTAGGGCTCAAGCATGCTTTAAAATGAACGGTGCTAGAATATTACATTGAAAAGGGCTGAACGTTTGTTGCCCGTTCTCTCCCTTAATTGCATAGTGCGAGATTGGAGGAGTGTTTTCAATTATTTGTGGGACAATATAATTGAATATAAGTCTGATTAAACTCTCGATTCTTGCCTCAACTATTGTCTTAGTAACGGCCAAAATTCCTCTTACCGAAATGCTACTTTCATTACGGTCTTCTTAAATTTGGGAAATTTTAACTATTCCAAGTTATCTACTCGCGCACCCTAATTTGCTAATATGTTCGCCGTATGAAGTATTGTATAAAACTGCAATAGATAACTTTTTGTATGGTACTGATTCAAAATGAAAAAGATTTGAAGTGTCTCATCGCTCAACTGCCTCAAAATATATATCGCAAAATAGTCTTCTACTTTTAGAACGGTTAATCCCATAACCTGTCGCTTAACTCCGAAATTATTCAAATTTCCCCACTGACATAGAGGTTGATATCCGCATAGCAGCCTGAACGCTATCTCAAATTGAAACCTTCTTCTATCAGCCCCCCGCGCGAAATCTACGCTAAAGTCATAAAATACTTACTTTATTCCTTTCGTCACTAGATTTATTTAAAGTTTTCACAGTTTGCTTATCTAGCTTTCCATATTTTGATTATTATATTGACTTTTTTATAGCCATTCCATGGAACTCTTTAATTAGATAATGAATAGATACATCAGTAATAGGATGTATTTTTCTTCTACGGATTTCGGATCTTTGCGCGAGTCCGTATAAACCCTGCCATATCGATCCTTGGTGTTCTAACCCCACCTGTGGGATATCCCAGCAAACTGTTGATTCTTTGAGGCTTGAATTGTAATTATCGGAGCCTTTAAAATTCGATACAGATTTAAGGTACTTTCTAAGCTAGTTTTTCGTTTCTTGAATTTTTGCAGAGAAGTAATTTGCATTGAAATGCCTTGTTATTAAAAAAATAAATTTTCGTGTACCCCTGAAATGTCGTTTTATTCCCATAGAAAACATTATATGATTCATATCATGTAAAATACCGTGAAGCACCAAAAATATCTTTTCCACTTTACCTTAAGTACACATCTTGAAATCTCGTTTTTTAATATATTTACCACCCTTATTTATATCCATCTTGCCTCTTGGCTCTTCACATTTTTTTATCTTCTAAAAGCATGTATGTAACCCTCAAACTGTCGGTTTAACCATTTATTTAAATTTCTCTATCATTGCGACAGTGCCATTGAAATTGCTCCACCAAGCCAAGGCTTGCTGGTTTTGTCTGTCTAACTCAACTGACCGGCAATTTTGACATCCGGGTTCGAAAATCAGTTCAGTTAAATGATATTTTCGTAGAAAATGAACCTTATTTGGAATATAAATTTTCCAAGGCTCCCGTTGTCACCAATTCTGGATTGACGCAATATTTTTTCTTCCCGCTTCTTCGATGATACCGCAAAACTATGATTAGAATTTTTCGTGCTCGTTATAAGAAATGAGGTTCATAGAGCGTAACAAGTTCATACGATGAACTGATGTGGTTCGCTGTTGATTCGCAAGTAGAGAGTATTTAATTGACTGCTCCCCTGATATTTTCACATTTTTCTCAGTATGGGGCTAATAGGCTTAAATTGGAGAGTGGATCTCTAAATGATGAGTGAAATACCATATGTATTTGCTTACTTCAATATTTTCCTAAAATGCACGCCAATTTCAACGCAAAATTTTATTACCATTTTACTCTTGGCATTGATGCAAAAAAGGCTTTTTCCTGGAACTAAGAAAACCATTTCATATCACTTACTTCGAAATTTTGTTTATTCGCGAACCTATTATGAGGGAAGAGATAAATACATTTTTCCCGTGCTGTTGAAGTAAGGAATTTTCGTTTCTCCCTTAATATTAATGCCACGTTTAAATCTGTCGTCATTCGTTTTTACAGAAAAGCATCGAAAATGTTGATTCTGAGGTGTTTACCAAACAAACGATTCAACACTTTTCATTCAAATAGTTTTCTTATCCCTCCTCTCCCGTAAGAGCCCTTCCTTGTACTTTTCCCTCGATTCCTCCGCGTTTCTCTCCTTGTGCTTTCCTCTCCTTTCGCGCACGCTCCACTCCCCAACTTGGCTTTTCAACCGGCAAAATTTTCCTTCCACCCCTCGCCCCCCCCCACTCCCTCCGACCCCTGGTCCTAACCCCACTTTCACTTCTCCTCCCAACTCCCTCAACTTCCTCCCTCCCACCATACATCTCTCACCATTCCGCACTTCCTGTTAACCGCTTGGGTTCCACCCTCCTTCCCCCCCTCCCCCACCTATAGCCCTCCTTGAGCCATCTCCCCTTTTCTACCCCCTCTTTCCTCTCTCCATGGCCCCTCGTCTCACTCTACCACGAGCGCTCTCCTCACCATCCACCCACCCACCCACCCCTAAACCTCCGGCCCTTCTTCTCGCCTCGCTTAAAACTCTTCCCGCCATCCTCCTCCGCCTCCTTTTCCGTTAAAAACAGAGGTGGAGTCCCTCCCTACCTCCCGCTTCCCCTCTCTACCACCTCCATCCTCTCCACCTCACCTCTTGCCCGGTTTGCACTATTTCCACCCGCCCATGCCCATCCCCCTTTCCGCCACCCGCCTCCAACGCACTACCACCGCCACCGAATATATAACCACCCTCCCCTTCTTTCCTACCCCCCACCCACACGCCTCCCCCCACCCCTCGCACTCTTCCTCTTGCTTCGCTCCACCCCTTCCTGTGCGGTTACCACGCAACGCAGCCGTTTCCTGAGACCATCATGCGATGTATGTAATCCTCTTCCATAGAGAATCGCTTGCATAGTGGAAAGGGTGGGTGGCGGAGATGGCAGGGGAGGGGTTGGGAGGGATGGAGGGAGGGAGGAAGGGCGGGTGTCGGCGGTTGAGCCGATGTGTGGCACGTGCTTAGAGGAAATCCTTCTTCTCCTCCTCTTCACTCCTTCTTCCCCATTCCTTCCTACCGTTCTCTCTTCTTCACCCGCTCTTTCTATCTCTCCCCCATCCGCGCCTACGCCCTCCCGCCGCTCTTGCGATGACGCAAATGTGATTTTCTCCTTGCCTAAACGTACGCCTTGGGTCGGGTATAACCTCCTCACGCGCCCTGGAGTTGCTTTTTCTATCTCACGGTCACTTAACTCATGTTTTTGCGCTCGTGTTGCTTGCCTCAAAGGATTTTTTCAGAAAACATTTGTACCGGTAAATTCAGATCGAAGAATTATCATGCCTCCGGACTTCCAGATGCTATCAAACATTCAGGCAGTTATTCGGCCTTGAAAATATCTGATTCTTTTTACTTCAGTTTCATGTGACAATTACTATTATCGAAATGTCCTTTCATTCAGAACGAGACATGCCGCGAGCGTAGTAGAAGTAGGAAAACGGCAAGGTCTTCTCTACCAATGCCTTCCTCTCAAGAATCGTTTTTTCCCGATTGCTTGATGCAAAGTGACTGAAATCAGCATCAACGCTGAAATATCAATTACCCGCCCATCTGTAACTAGGCAAAATTTTATGTCCTGCTTACCTGATATTAAGACGAAGCTTAAGATTTTTCCGATATTACTGCTAAAACTTGGCTACATCGAATGCTGGCTTCTCTTCGAGCAGAAAACATGTGAAGCACTTGGGGAGAGTGGAAGAGTCACAACCAATAGTAATTACGGAGCAAAGGATTTGACATGAAAGGGAATAAGATAGTCTTCCGTAAAAAAAAGCGTCCCTAGAAGCTTAGAGAACGAGTGGCCGAATACTATGCAGTAATTGATTAACGGTAAATATGGATTCAAGCCCGGGCTTTTAAAATACCGGGAGATAGCATTCCCATTTCCCATGTATCATTGCTCAGCAAGCTAGATTAATTTCTAAGACCAAGTATGTAGCAGTGATAACTCATAAATTATTCATCGGTCATCGCTTACTTCGGCCTGAATTGAGAATCGTGTTACATACTATACCCTTCTTTAAAGCCACTCGCGTTTCGTCGCCCTCGCGAAATTAGGATCGCTGAAATAATGGCGACATCAACTCGCATCGTTAGGGAAATCAGCACGATCACCATCTCTCTCAACGGTCCTTGATTCTAAACATGTGTAAATGCATTCACACCACTGTGAAAGTTGGCATGCACGCAGTTTTATTCGGGGTAATTTAAAGTGTTAATAAAAATCCCATTTTGCTATTGCAACAAAGCAGTTATCTTAGTCTCTTGATATGTTTTCCAATATTTCCTGTTATTCTTACTTGTAACAATTAGTGCTCGTCGGTTAAAGCCGTTTATGCTATATAAAATACAAATTCAAAAGAGCACACCGAGTGGGAGGCAATTTGACTCTTTTGTATATATATATATATATATATGCATTTCGGTCAGCCGTTTCTACATTCGTTTAATCCAATTAAAAATATTCGAATTTTTATCAATTAAAACATTCTCCGAGGAGACTGTGACATTACATCACATCAAAATTTTATTCATCTTTTCTTAAAACGATAAATATGATCAAATCAGATATTATAATAAACATTATAATTGCACAAATATATTTTTACCGATTAATTTATTGTGAAAACGCTAAAATGATAGCTTTCCAATTACATGTTTAATAATATCTCTGCTATCCAAATCAAGGAAAAAATTAAACTTTCCAGTGTCAACCACTTGCATGGCAGGTGACGAAATTTTCAGAGAAGAATTAGGTACCATAAATATTTTTTAAATAAGTTTTATTAATGCCAAATTCTTTCAGTAAGCTCTGTTTTTTAATGCATCAGCATATTCTGAGGTAGGCATAAAAGCGGAAAATATAGTACCGAGCTGTTGCATCCACACGGAGCATTGACACATTTACAAGGGGCGCATCACATAAGCAATGTTGTATGTTTTGCAATTTTTTTAATCGAAAAAAAAACACACGGCAACACTCAAAGTGGCACACACGGCTATGTCAAGCACAATTAGGAGAGGATGAATATGCGCGCTCGCCGTAATAATCTTCTTCGCATCACAATGTGACCCAGTTCCCTGGATTTTGCAATGCAGGGATCAATTTTAGGATTTACTTTTGGACCACTTGGACATCATCATCGCGCTCGCGGGCGACGACGACAGGGGAGGGGGGGGGACTTACTGCGGGAGAAGTGGTGGAAAATTTTTTTTAAATCAGAAATTTGGATCGGAATAATGAATCGCGAATTCATCTCTCGCGGGATAATCACGGAAGTCCTCCCCCCGTTAGACGCCTGCATGGCGAAATGTAAAACGCACGTGTACACCTTCGCGCGTCTGAAATCAGTAGAAGCACACATCCCTTTGGTAATGGCCTCGCATGAGCAGTGTACACGCGGTGGGAGAGAGAGGTGGAGAGAGGAAGACAGAGGGATAGAGATTGGGGTGGATAGAGAGAGAGAGAGTGTGTGAGAGGGGGGAAACTAGAGGGAAGGAACTGGATAGCGTGCTGTCTCCCCGCCTTGGCCATCAATGGCCCGGCTTATGTAAGACCTAATGATGCGGCAGTCGCAGCTGATGAGGTGCGGTGGCGATGGCGAATATGGTGGGGATAGGGTGCGGGGGGGTGGATCGTTCGGTTGGGGAAAGGGATTGGGTATGTGTGTTCAGTGGGGAGAGGTGGGGGGGAGGGGAGTGAGCAGTAGAGAGAGGCGGTCTCGATGGGAACGGAGCGGAATTACAATGGTTCGGGGAGTTGACGCTCGCCGTGCGAAGCGCATAGTAAAACCTTATTAGGCAAAGGGGAGGCTATATGCAGGCAAAATGGTTCTCGGCAGCAGCTTGAATTGCATCGTCCGGGAAAGAAACTATGATTGTGGCGCCAAGATGAATTGGTCATGACCATTTTTCTCCGCGCCGAGTCAACAGAACAAGGATCAATTTCAAATTCAGCCTAAAAAAATGAGTTTCCCAAGTTTCGACAATCGTCCGGAAATGCATATCAATGCATGCGAAATTTCAATGAGCAAAGTTTTTTGTTTTTTTTTCTGACGGTCGCTTGGCGGGGATTTTTCCTATCCCTTCTGAATCCCATGAAATCCGTTGGCTTAAAAAATGGAATAAGTAAAAACTACTTCATTAGCATTCGCCTATCGTACCATGAACTATTGTTTGATCGGTGTTGGCATACAGTTAGCATGAATACATTGTATTCACTGCTAAGAGTTTGAATCCATTATAAACACACCCACTCAATCACATGTTGCAACTTAAACCCGGTCATAGAAAAATGCTAAAATGAAAATGCTCATTGGCTACAGAATAGTTCATCTTTTGAAAGCACAATTGGAGTTCCTCCCGGCTAATAACGGTCGGTCAGACTCGGTTTCATAAATAATGTAATCAATAACTAAAATTAATCATCATATTAAAATCCCACCATAGCACTCTCAACTCTCGGCTTGAAATATAATGCAGGAACTTGAATTTTGTAATATTTGATCAAAGATAGTTTAACTATGAGTTCGTTGGTCCCAATATGAATTTATGATATAATATCAACTTGCGTGGTTATCGTTTTTCGAATTAAATAAATCACTAAATAAATACACCACGCTATATTCCAAACATTATATTTATATAAAAGTATGGAAATAAACGTGGTGCGTTATTTAAAAACGGTTGATGATCAATTTTTGCACTAAGTTAGTCTGAGCCTTTTACTTACGCGTTTTTAAGATGGGCAATCCATTTTAAGATCAAGCAAATTTATTGAAACAGAAAACTAGCCCTGAAATAAAGGTAAGGTAATCTGAATGTGAAGTTAAGACCGATTGGAACTACCGCTTACAATAATCAGGTTATAAAATCTTCGAAGATCTATGCTCGTCCAAGCGAGAGTGGTATTGGAATATCAAACCTATGGAGTGAAATTTCCTTCTTTCTTCTATTCATAAGTCTATAGAAATTTTTTTAATGAATGAAGGTTTAATGAGGGGGCATTGGACTTGGATATCTACAAAAAAAACAGTGCTTAAGTAGCAGAACAAGTTAGCAAGCGATGAGAATGAGAATGACAGAGCGTGATTCACTACATGAGGTAACTTGCGAGATGAGCAAACATCTGCTTGCATTGGCTACAGAGCGATCCACTGCAAGATTGTGTGGCCAAGGATGCTCGAAAATCAGCCATGAAACAAGGGGGGAATAAGAAAAAGGAGCACAGCGAAGGAAACAACGAAAGGTGTCACGTACTTTGATGGAGAGTATCTATAATTTTCTCGCTCTATTTTCGTTGTAGCCACTGATGGTGATACGGAAGACTTTACGAAAGACGGAAAAAAATTTTTGCTCCCTTTAGCGTTAAATACTTCTCTGTTTTTCGTCAGTTTTGCTAGTTCTAGATGCTTATTTCAGAATTAAGCAAAATAATCAGCCTTATCATACTGAAACTTGCTGTTATCTGAATTTTTCAAAGTAATCTACCCGGAACATGTTGTCATGCTGTGAAAGGTAATGTCAAGCCAAGGTGGGACACTGAATATTGGGATGTGATTATCCACGAAACTCATCGTCGAGAATAAGGGCATGTAAAGGAAAACGAGGAAAATTACCAGGTGACGAGGGGGAGAGAATAAAAAAAGGACAAGGTTTTGCATATGAGAGGACTGAGAGCAAGCTGAGCAAACATGGTGTCAGGCTGTTCGCTGCATCGGGAATGGTGATGAGGGCCCGCCAACAAGGGGTACGGTGGAAGGGCTTTCGGTATGATGACGGAATGGGCAAAGACGAGGGAGGAGGAAGGATGTGCGGGAAATATATATTCGCGAAAAAGGAGGGACGGGGGGAGGAGAGTGTTTGCCGGTGCGTATTCGTACACACGCTCTGGTTTTCCGAGCCATATAACACCCCACTTCACGCTCCTGCAACTGCGTCTTCCAGCAGCTCGCCCTTTCCTTTCTTTCGTTGACACACCTCTCTCTGTCTTCGCCTCCCCCCTCTGTCTCTCCCTCATTCTTCCCTTAACGGCGCGCGCCAAAACGCTTTCTCGCCCCGAAAAACTCGCCTTTGGCCCCGTCATGTCTCTCCTTCCCTCTCTCTCGTCTCTCATCTCAGAATCCATCTCCGCGAGAAACGTCTTAATATTTTGAGGAGACGTTGCAAATAAATTCGTCTTTTCCAATCATCCCTCTCTCTCCCTTTTTCCTAGCCGTTCCCTTCTCTCCTTTGTTCGCAGCTCTTGTCATTTCCATTATAAATTTGGGAAGATTTTTTTTAAGTTCTTTTGAATTTCCTGACAGCCTTCTGCCTTTTTACTTCTCTGACAGCTGAAGGAATCATTTTTCATAGAAGAATTTCAGTTAAGATATTATATCAATTTAACCAGAACGTTTATAAAAGGCGGTGTTCCAACCGCATGGATACTTTTTCCGGGAATGAAATTTCTCTCCTTTCTGGGCTTGCGCTTTCTCTTTCAATTGTTTATGTGCTTTGCAGCAGATTAAAAGCCGATTTTCTCACTGAAGGAAAGTAAACATTCGTTGAAAACGTTTTTTAATCGAGAGGAAGCAAAATCACATATTTATAATACAGTATGTATTATTAAAACTCCTAATGTATTTTATTTTCGATGAAACATTGCCTGGAAAAGCCACCAGGATAAAACTTTGATCGTTAAAATGTATAATGATTTGCTAATATATGTCATATTCTGTCCATCAATTAATGTCAAGGATTTCTGTTTTATCTTTTTATTCAGTTTTGAGCATGCTGCTTACGTAAAAACGAATTCAACTCGTAATAAATGTTTTTATACCACATTCTGCCCGTGCAGCATATGGTTAGGTTATGACGCATGATTATCGTTTCAAAACTCATAATTAACCCCTTAAATTCAGGAACTAGCAGCAAAATTTCGCTGCGTCAAGTAGCGAGCATGTCATTCGACTTGAGCGACACGTCATGGAAGCCGACATTCGGGGCGCGTCACACATCCTAGCTCTCGAATCCCGAGCAACCCTTCAAATGTGTAGCCGAGATTATCCGTGCTTTCTCGTGGTGAACTCGCTCACTCCGTGCCAAATGGGTCATCAGCGGCGGGGGCAGAGAGAGCGAGGGAATACGTATAGAAAAATAATCCCATTTTCTCTTGGCTAGAGGAAACCTTATCTAAAAACGCCCACTCTCCATTTTTATGCCGCAAATAGGAGGCGATCCTTCCATGACTGCTTTCTTTTTTCTTTTAATTTCTGTTATTTTTTTCTGCCGACAATGCCGACTGATGGGGAACAAAATCATACAAAAAAGACACACATGCACGGAAGGTCACGTGCAACTCTCGGGTCATCTTGCAGCCAAAAATCTCCCCTTTTCTTCTTTCTCTTTCTCTCTCTGTGAGCCACTACCCCTCTCCCCCTTCCCTTTGGCAGCAAAAACCTTGGTGGGGTGGAGGAGCGTGGGAGACCGCATGCTCAGCGGAAGAAATGACCCAGGACGGGAGGGAAAGGAGAAGAAAAATCATGGTCATTCCACGGCCGCCTTCTCGACTCTCCCCGCAATAACAGAGAAAAGGAGGCGAGGAATCCAATGGAATTCTTTTCGCACTTTCGGTCCCCTCTCTCCGGCTGCTCGCTCGCGCATTCTCCCTCCCTCGCTCTCGCCGAGGCCGCAAATGACGCCGCAACGTTTTATATACACACACACGGCGGAGGAAGTAGGAGGAGGCGTGAGAGGAAAAAAATGGTGTTGGCTGAGAAAAGAGAGAGGGATAGGGTTTTAGGACGCGGAGGTAGGAGAGATAAAGTGAGGGTTGGAGGACAATAGGAATGGGGTAAGGTCGCAGAACGAAGGGATACATGTAGGGAGTGTAAGAGGGGTAAGGGGGTTCGTGCATCGGTCCCCGCAAAACCAAGGCCGCACCCAACGCAAACACTAGTACCTGAGAGGAGGATAGAAAAAAATGCACGTGTCTCCTCTCCTCCGTGGAAAACGATGAAAAACTCGCCTTGCTCTCCTCCACGCGACCCCGTCTCAGGTCTTCGCCGTTTCTCCCCCCTCTCCACTGTCTCCCCACTGCCCTCCTCTCCTTTGGCTTCCGCCGTCTGCACACTGGGGTGGCAAGACCCCCGGCCTCTCTAGAGTCCACATCTCTCGTCCAGTCGGTCCAGCGCCTAATTCTCTGCACCATAACCCTCAGATGTTTATCCAACTCTCGTACATTCTCCCTCGGTGTCGTCTTCTCATCCTCCACCCTCTCCCCTCCACCCCCCCCCACCCCACTAATCCCCATCCAACCCCCCCTTTGGCACTAAAACCCTTTCGACCCGACTTCTTCTTCTTATCCCCCGCCCGACCTCCTCTTCCACCCTACTCTCACTAAACCAACCTCACTCCCCGTACCCTCCGCCCTCCTACCCGGACCAGACCAGTCTCCCCGCTCCACCCCTCCCCGCCACACCGCACCCCGCCCGCCCGTTCGGCTCCTCCCAGATGCGTACACATCGCATCTCACCATTTAACTGTGCCGCAGAGGCCTTGCCGCGCTCCTCTCCTCGTAACTTGTAGCTGCGGTCGGTGCGGCCGTCCCTTGATTTACCTCCTTCATCCATCTTCCCTCTCCTCCCTCCTCCACCTCCCACCAACGTCCTCTCAACCACCCTCTGCCCCCCCCTGTCACACTCCCAATCCTCCCCTATGCTTCCTCTATCCCTCCCCGCTAACCTCATCCTCCTCCTCCTCCTCTCACCGCAGTGCCCGTCCTCTCACTACACTCCTCCCTGCTCCCGCTTCTATATTCTCTTTTCCTCTCCTCCCTTCTCTCCATCCCTCTTCGCCCCTACCCTCTCTTTCCGCCTTCTCCTTCTCCTTCCTCTCCTCCCTCCCCTGGACCGTTTCCCTCAACCCTGTTCACCTTACTCCATTCGTCGAGTGTCCTATTTTCACTGTCAGCGGAAATGAGGTACCTAATTGCCCTGCTTCTTCGGCGTTCTTTTCCTCTCGCCTGGGTTATTTGTTACTCTCATCATTTTTTTAGATGATTTGGGAACTAAAGATTGCTTATCTCCGTTTTTTAAACTGATAAATGGTGTATCATTTGATCGGAGAATTTGATTTATTAACAAGAGCGCTCTCAAAATCATTTATTTTTCGCATCAAATGGTTATCTCTCACTGCAAAGTAACCTGAGCTCTGTATTTAGTTCTTTTTTCATGCGAGTATTTATATTTTTTCCGCAGTAATTGCTCGGAAATACGCAATATCGACCACTCAAACACGTTTTAAGGTACTCTTCTCCATTGTGTCTAATTTTCTCACCTTTAGTTAAAAAAATGCCTTTCCCATTTATTTTCCTGAAAAATTCGGAAAATGGAGGGAGTGTATTAACCAGACGTCATTTACTCCTGCAGTCTAATGTCATAATTCTAACTTTCCACTCTTTTTCCTGAAAAAACCGTTGTTTCATGTATTTTATTTATTACTGAGATAATTTTTTTAAATGGAACCGTATTGTATTGGGATGTTAATGAGGCTTTTCTTGTCTTCGATTTTTCGACTAAATCTTTTTACTTAGCTATTTCGCGTTGAAATCTCGGTTTGATTAACATGGTAGTGTACGTAGGCGTTACAAACTAAAATTGCTAGGCTGAAATGCAGAATTTCAACATAAGGCATTCTCCACAACAAACTCACACAACTTAGAGTCAAAACATCAATGGCTGACCTTCTTATTTCCGTTTCATCATTTCAATGTAAGCCTTTCTACTCATCCATTGGCCATTGTTTGATGTTTCCCGTAATGGACTGTCTAGATCCAGATTTTTATCAGTATTATGAATTTGTTCCTTATATTAAATTCGGGATAAGATTTAATTTGAATCATATTGAAAAAAATGTAAAACCATCCTTGACTATAAGATATTTTCCAAGATCATTCAAATAATTCAGCGGAAGGTAAATTTATTGCGTTCTACAAGGGTTTAATCCGCAAAATAATACACGACGCATTTTAGGACGGCTGAATTTCAAAATCTTTATCTCCCAAAAATGAAATTTTGCAGTTCCGCAGTGATTTTATATATAAAGACTGATTTGTGTCTACGATACATGTTCTGGGGCTTTGATGCGGAGCGTGATACATTTATAAATACAAAACCCGACGCGTTGAATAAAAATATTGAAATATCGTCAATTTTTAATTTTTAATACGAGATATTTAAATTTCACCATTCCATATTGAAAAGATTCCATATGCAAGACCCCGATTAACATGTCATAGACCTTGTATCATTATCCTTTCCCCTACATTTTATGTCCGATTATTATTGTAATAACTCCTCCTACCTCTCGTTTTCCTGCCCAACTTAAAAACGTGGCATTTCATCCCCAAGGAGGTTGTGGAGTCACGAAGCCGAGAACTGACATAACGCGGAGGCGGTGGAGCCTTCTCTCTTTCCATCACTCCGCCCCCACCATCCCTCCCAGCCTCCCCCTCTTCTTCCGTTCCCCGTCAACCCATCTCAGCCCCCCGAGCAGATGATTGGAATTCCCCTTAACGTGAAAAGACGAGTATTCTCGCTCACCTCCTCCTAATGGGACATAACGTGAAGGATTGATTGCCCTACGTGATCCTTTCGGGTATGACGCGGCGTCGAAATGTCTGATAGAAGGCTCACCGCTCTGCTCGGGAGAAATATAGAGTTATCGCTCAGGATTCTTCATTTTTTGCACGTAATATTTTTTCTCGCCATCAAATTTATCTATTTTTCCACTCTATGCATTTTTGGGATTCCAGGCCTTCTTTACTTATTCTCTAATGACAAAATTTTCTAATAATTCGCGCGATTTTCTTTGAAATTATACTTTAACGCCGTTAATACCTTATGATTCTCTTGAAATAGGCATTTCTTTTGCTGATTAAACTAATTCCAATCATGTTCTGACTTCGCGAGCCTTAATAATGAAATTAATTTGAGGACCTCACGCTCGTCAGTTTTACTTAAGTAGGACGTAGAGAAAATATATCTACATCCCGAAAGGACTGCTTGAGTGAGAGAGATCTGTGAATAGAGCGTTTGTATACGAAGGCCTCAGGTAAAAGTCACGAGACTACTCTGAACACCGTTAGTGAAATCCAACATTTGTGATTTTATGTGTGCCAGAACTTTCTGCAAAACCACAGGCGCCACGGGGAAAGGAACTGTCCCCTTTGCTCTGAATTTATGAATATCAAGCACTTAGAAACAGCTGGTGCCCTCGACTATCAAACCGGGGCTCCAGTGTGAAAGACTGCTTGGTCCTCCAATTTAAGAACGCAGATGGTAAATTGATGATGTACTCAGACCAATTTTAATATTAAGTTTAATTTATAAATATTTAATATATAAGTGTATTGCCCTTATTAGAAAAATGATACACTAATCCATTTATAAATATTACATTTGGATCTGTAAATCAAATGACTGTTGTGTTGTTGCTGAATCATAAAAAGCCGTACTCGACATTTAATGTCAACATTTAATAGTCGTCATTCAATTTTATAAGTATTTATTGGTATTTATGCAAAGAAAATGAGAACATTAATAGATATCAACTATTTTACCACCTCACCAGAGGAAACAATCTGCACGACTTTACTTAAAATAAAACATTTTACCTATAGTTACATTTGAATTCATTCTAGGACAGCATATTATCCCTCCATTTCAGTAGTTGACTGACTGGACGGTTTCATTGGTTATGTATGAGCACTCTTCGTAAAAACGGAATATCAAAAAGTCCTTTTGATCCAATTAAATAAATAGTAAAACTAACACATGATTTGATGAAGAAAGAGGGATAACAAGAGCCGTAATTACCCACTTCTCGTAAATCTTCAAGTGGATGATATTTAGATTAAGAACATTGGTATTTATTTTCACCGCTTTATTTAGCACCGGAATCCAAAAGGAAAACACAGCGACTGTTTGTTCCATTAGCCCCCTCTTCTGCCACCGTGGCATTAAACCTTGATATAATTTAATATTCAAAGTGACGGAAATTTTTTTGCGCGAGAGAGAGAGAGAGGAGAGAGGCAAAAGAAAATGACATCTCGAAGGAATGCCAGGGCCACGCCAATGGGAAGTGGAGTGGGGCGGGGAGGGGAAATGAATAAAATAAAAGTGTTTGACGGTTTTACGCGAGGATGAAGATGAATTGCACGGGTGGGGAGGTGAGTAGGGGGAGGCGAGGGGGGTAAATGAATCGAATGGCCAAAAGAGAAGAAACAAAGAATTAGCTGCAGAAAGAGGGGAAAAAAATTAAACTCGGTGAGCTTTTTCGCTTCCGACATTCAGAGAGGAGGGAAGATAAATGAAATGGAGGGGAGGGGCCTCCTCGCCGTCCCTCCCCCTCTTCCTCTCTCTCCTCTTCCTCCTCCTCCTCCTCTCCCTCCCCGCTCTTTCCATTCATTCACACTTTTCTCCTCCTCCCTTCTCTCCCTTTTCCTCTCGTTCCTCATATTGTTTCCCCTTTTCTCCATTTACTCGTCATTCCTCTTTTTCCTCTCCCTCCCTCTTCCACCTTTCTCGTTCACTCTTCCTCCGAACCGGCCTCTTGTGTTTGAAATCTCGCTAACAGGTTGTTTTCCTTCCGTATTTACCGCAGCAAAAACCATCAAAGACGAAACGTTTCTCTGGCGGGAGCCCTGACTGACGGAGGATATTCATCTCTGTTCTTCGCGCTCTCGTTGAACCGGGGCATTGATTCTCGGGAGGAGATTATGTTTGAACGGCTAGGATTGATTAGAGGTGATTTTTTTTCTTACGATAGTTACAACTCACCCAACTTGATGGGAGTGTTGTTATGGAATTGGAAGGTGCGAGATATTTTTGGCCGCGTTGATCCAACACGGCCGGATAGCGCGACCAAGGGATATTTTTTTTTCATTTCCTTTAACCTTTAACATCAATACAATCTTCTATATTTATTATATACGTTATTTATCTTCACTCACTAAGACCTTTTTCATAAAATGATTAATGATTCGTGGTAGAAAATATGGGAATGAACGGGAGTTCCTACCTTGTTGCGGAAATAATTTCTCGAAAACTTGCATGGCCGGGTGTTCCGCATTCTGGTCCGTAACGAGAAGTAGCGAGCAGATAACTCCAGCATTGGAATGTTACCAACGTACTAAGAAGATTTTCACGCCGTAGATCATGTAGATTAAGTTTCCCGAAATTCGTCCCCCAGGCGTAGCCAAGATGACAGCTTTTCACTTGGAGACGCCATCTGTGGCATTCTCGAGGCGTCATCTATTTCCCAACCTCCGTGGGTGTGTGCCTTGGAAAGCCATCAGCATCAAGCCAGAAAGTGAGCGAGATTACTCTCGTAGTAGTTGCCCTAAAATTGTAAAATTTTCGCTTCATTCTGCGCCGTATTTCGAATTTTCTGCGTCAACATTTTACTGCCATAGTGTTGATTTTAACTGATAAATCATAAACTTGAATAAATTTCACGATTACAATTATTATTAAAATATTGCCTAAATCCTCAAAATTTGAAATTTCATAACTAAAAGGAGTTTGATGGGACATGGGGTTCAATTTTTCGTGATTTGTGCAGTTATCAACGTAATGAAAATCTTCAATACGTGGTACTAAAAGAGAGGTAATATTTTTTCAATGCTCCCATTTGTCTGCTTAGAATTGAATATAATTGTGTTTTCTTGCCAAAGAAGACATGATACCAAAACAGAAGTAGAGTTCAAATTCATTTCCATCTTTCAGACATTGCAAACACCTCAATCTAATATAAACCAACTAAATTGTAACGTCATTTTACTGTACACACATGTTGTAGCAAAATAATTGGATTGAATAAGATGTTTATCTATTTAAAACTTTTTTTATTTTCTTTCTAATTTAGAGAAAAACCCTTGTCTACACCTTGTTATTTTGAAATGTCTTTGGAGACTCGATGGATTTTCACTGCCATTCTTATGCTTTTTTCATATGAATTAGCGTAAGCATTCTGAAAACATTCTCATTGACAGGTTTTGCTACATTTTTTAATTATAAAAATTATGAAATAATTGATTATAACAACATTTAATATGAAATCTAGTAGGTTTCTTTAAGTTAATCCAAAGTACTCATCATAATGTAACTTAAGAAACGAAAATGAATCACCGGTTCATGGCATTACTTGTAGAGGTACTTCCTTTCAAATGAAATGCCACATCCCTCCATTGCCTTCTTAATCTTTTTAAAGCCTCTCTCCTTCATCCTTAGTTTACGAAGTCAAATTTCTTATTGATATTTCTTTAAAATAGCCCTAAGTCATTGAAACAGGGAAACATGGAAAGAAATTTATATACAGTTATTTCAGTCCAATTTAAGATAAAAAACAACTGAGATGTATTTTTATTGTGCACTTTCTTTAATGTGTTTCTAATCTACTTACCCATTAACAATTGTAAAACTGAAGTTTGATGCATAGAAAAATAACAATGGCATTATATTTTTAATTTCTATAAATGGAGACCTTGGAAAATTCCTCCATATACACTTCACTTTTAAAATTCTGAAACACAGATGATGACGGCGCGGTACATGTCTCCGCTCCATTTTTTCCGATGACGAGAACTTCAATCGCGGCCAGCTTGATATGAAGGAGCAATTCTCGAAGAATTATCCTCCTCCGAAGAAATTTTTACGACCCTTAAGATATGAAAAAAATAAGGATTTAAAAGAAATAACAGCGACGCGATCGTTACCGAAGGAAAAAAATTGAGGATAAATCGTCGGAGAAATGCGCTCAAATCACGTTTACGTTTGAAAAAAAATCTAAGAGAGTCGTCGCGAGACCTTCACACGGTTACGGGCGCGCTCTAACGGGCGACACATAACTACACACATACACGGAGACATATTCAGCGTTTAGCGGAGTAAATCACACACAATGCCGCATAAACACGTGATGTCGCCTGGTACTTTGTCGCCACCATTTTAACGACGCAATTCGTTCGACCGCCTCCGGCTTCGCCTTTAAGGGGCTCGCTCGCACGGTCGTGGAGAGGAGTCGACGCCTCCCGTCTGCTGTGCACATACCCTACCTCACCGTCACGGTCTATACCTTACCACCTACGCGGCCATCAAGACTTAACCCCCCGCCCCCACACTCTCCTCCTCCCCAATCCTACGCGCGCATTATTTTCTCTGCGATGTTCGTGATTCATGGTCATTTACGCCGCATAAGTGTCGGTTGGAGGAGGAGCTTTTTGGAGCGTGGGGTGTGTTTCCCTGGGGAAGGCAATACGAGACAAAATGGAGTGGGGAGGCTCAAACCCATTCCTCGACCAAAATCGAGGAGCATCACGGTCGCTTGTGAATTTTACGAGTGGCCAACTGCTCACCTCGCTCCGAGGCTCAACGCTTTCTGTGTGTGTGTGAGTGTGCAGGGGGGCGCTCACGTCTTAGTGTGCATATTTTGCGAGATTTCTGCCCCAAGTTTTAGGAATGTGGCGAGGCAGGAACGGGCCCGAGATGCCATATTCCGAAGCAGTAATGCGATGGGCATACTAACCAGTCATCGTTAAGGGGCAACAAAATGCTGACTTAAAGGAACGGAGTCCACCTTGTGGCATATCTCCATTACACTCTGCGTATTTCCTGTCACTCTCCATCACTGTATTTTCCGTTTCCTCTTTCCACCCGCATTTGTTCTCATCCCCCGCTTCCTCCCCATTTGCGCACTTCAAAGGAGATCGGGAAACTCGAGAATCCTCGACTTCTGCTTGTGTATGTCATTCCCACGAATCTCTCTACTTATAGTGCAATTTTTGAGGTCGGTTAAGTCCTAAGGAACAGCGTCATTCGTTTTTAGTCTATTGAAATGAGATCATCCATCATATTCCAGTCCACTCCCGCTATATTTTGGATTAAAGTATCTCTCAATATAACTCTCATCTCATATTCAGCTTTAACCTTACCCTTTATGCAATATTTCCTAATGCCCTCTCTCTTCCTCACATTCTCTTCATCAATCATCGACTTTCGTCTCTCCTCTATCGTACCCTCAAATTTTCCTTCAGCCAATACTGAGCACGTCAAGGCGATTGAAGAATACATGAATCTTAGGATAAAAAGGAATCCCTCTCAAAGGTTTTCACCACTAAAAAAACAAGGGCAGTGAGCTTAGGAAAATAGAAAGAAGTGTGGGTACATATTCAGCGGTTGCACAATGCATATAAATTTCCATTAGAGGGTTGAGACAAAAGGTCAGGCTTAAAGCAACTTTAGTGCATTTTCTTTCCAATTCTTACGCATTTTTCAATGAAAATCTGAAATCATTTATTCTTTTCCCTTTCTCATGACTTGAAAGTGGATTGCGATTGTTGTTTCAGTCAATATTAAACATTACACGGTCACGCAATTTTTGACAGAATTTTTGTGATAAAAATACTCGGAATATAGTCCGCGCGCATCTTTAAATATTTTATTAGCTTTATCTCATTTAAAATATCACTAAGATCATATATGATGTAAAAAATAGGGTATCTTTACATCACCATCAATTATCTTCCAGTTTTGTAACAGTATTTCAAGATATCTATTGAATCAGTTTATGAAAAATCCATTTAGATAATTTTTTCTCCAACTTTTCCTTCCAAAATAGTATTTTGTACACAAAGTTAGCTAATTTTAAAGCTATTTTTCAACTCATTTAATTTGAAAGCTTCTATGATGTTCGAGATCCATAATGATTTGTTTCTTGAGTGAGAGCATGATCACTCCCAAATACATATTAAATAAACAGAAATTTCCTAAGTTTTCAAGTACTTCAAATGTATTCTAGAAATTAGTTTTAGAAGAAACTTTCCCGAAGAAATCAAGCAAGGTTTCAGAGCTTTCAATATTTTTTCGGATATAACAAAATGTTGAAGTTATTAGACTTCGAGCATAATTTTATGTAGGATGACTCATACTCAAACAAAATGTCTTATATCTCTATAAAAATGTTTAATGAAAATATCTCTGACTCAACACATTTCCCTCACTCCTGACATTTAGTGCTAAATGAACTTTGAAGATAGACACTAAACTGGCTTTAGTCTTTCATCCTCGACGTTTTTATTCGAAACCATCCGTTTTTTATGGTGCAATCTTTCCTTTGCTCTCTGGAAATAGAAGATGCGATAAATTTAGCCAGCTAATGGTAATCCAGGCGATTTGTTTTAACACACTTCAACGTAGCCTTCGAATAATAAGGGCTGGTCATCTTAACGTTAAGCCATTTCTGGAGAGGGAGAAGCGCTCAAATGGTAACTGCGCTTTTAAAGGGGCAACTCAAGTGTTGATAACCGCACATGTTATATGCTTTGATGGCATCATGTCCTTAAATAAACTCATTAGCTAGGATTGTCACCTTAATTTGCAGTTCAAATGAAAAGGGTCACCTGTAAGTGTGGAGAGATTTTGAAAATGACGCGATGTATCCGACACATTTAGGGCACATTTTCTTTTTTACGTTATAATTTTCCCTAATTCTATTTTTATACTTACGTAACATTTTGAATTGAAACGAACCAAGAACTGTGTGTGGATGCATTTTAAATTCTCATTCCATAGGCTCAATATGGATTGATTATCGATATGGATATTGTCGGCCCCGGTGGCGGCGGGGTAAAGTCCTCGCCTGCTAACCCAAGGGTCGCGGGTTCGAGTCCCAGGACATGGGTGTCTGTGTCTCGTCCGTTGTTACTGTTGTTCACCCGACGTAAAATGGTCCAATGTGCTGTATTCGGGGCAGTGAAAAAAAAATTTTAAAAAATAAATAAAATTATGTCGGTTTTCAATCTGAGCTCTAGCCTATTCAGCGCTGATCCATTTTTCTGATACACTTTCGATTGTCCGTTGATTTTTTTTGGAGAAGTTTGACAAAATTTGGCAATGAAGTTCATATTGCATCCATTATTATAAAAATCATTAAAGTTTTGCTTTTATGCATATTTAAATTTTTGACTTCTTAAGCAGTCGCCAACCACGGGTTATGTGATTGGTTATGCAACCCGAAATGATTAAAACAAAAATTCCCGTGGAATTTGTTTTCTCATTTAACTTGTTTTATCTGAAGGTATCTATTACAGCTATAGAGCCATTAATTACTACCACTTGAGTAATTAGAAATATTCTGTTGAGGTGCTGGCAGTGTCTCGAAAATATTCAATTCAAAGCAGACAAATGAGCGAAATTTTCATTGAAAAAATTTTTTTCTCTTTGAATTCCACTTATTGAATATCTGCATGACATTGATTTATGCTTAATGAAATCCGATTTAATCTGAATAGATCAAAGATCTATCGTTGCATTTTACAAAAAAATACTCTGCTGTTTACTTTTTTGAACAAATTTAGGTTATGAATTGATTCAGCAGCCCATGGTTTTCTCCATGCTGGCATTATTTTGATGTTCCTTTTCTGAACTTACTAAATTTTATCTATTACAGATGGGTGATCCAGTGGATCCAGTGATTCAGGGACCAATGCTAGTAATGGAGCATTTCGATATAATAACCAAACAAAATGAAGTCTAGTTTTAAAAAATACTAGCCAACTTTTTCATTTTCATATTTTAGTTAATTTCGGGAGATCATCAGCATTGATCAGCTGATTAATGCCGCAGTTGATATTCATAGGTAAACTATGAAATTATCTTTTTATAAATTGTCTTGCTAGCTTATCTGATATCCGGTGTTAAAAATTTACCTCACATAAATGTTTCAGTTAATCGAAGTGAGAATGCAATAGCCATTGAGTTACTTAGGCAATATTCCAAATAACTGCACGTAATTCAATACACCCGGTTCAACTACTCACCTTTTTCATCCATCGAGGCCTCAAGCAAAGGATTCCTTTCCTTGCTACTAGAATCCAGATCCCAGTTTTCCTCTTGGGTGAATGTTTCCGTCTCTTAATAATTACTTCCGTTCCCATTCAGAATAACTTTCTCTCACCGTAATTTTCCCCAATTCACCTGTTTCCTCGCTTCCTTATTTCTTCCAGTCCATGGCGCCTCGACGGGATAGCCCAGCTGAAGGGGGGCGAAGGAAGGACGGGGGAGTGGGGCGGAGGGAGGCGAGGGGCCACAGGTTAAAGCGGCGCCCGACCAACCTGTGCGAGCCAGAGCAACAACCCAGACGAAATGAGGGAGGACCTCGAACGCAACGCTCACCTCGGTGAGCTATGGTCAAATACCCTCATGAATACAGACTACATACGCCCATCCCCCTGCAAGCATCTGGAAGTCCGTCTTCTGCAAAAGAGCACTTCATATGTGATCGTTGCGTTCCTCGTTCTTGCGTTCTTGCGTTCCTCGGGCGGCTTTTTCGCCTATTTAGTGTACAGTAAAACTATTGGTACTTCCATTTAACTTGCTTATGACCTAACTAAATATTTTTCCATTCCACGTTCGCATATGAGAGAAAGCAAATCGTTGAAATATATATATATATGTTATAAATTCCAACATGTGGCTGCAGGAAATAGTTCATAAATTAGCTTTGAATCCTTAGTAAGCGAGGCGTGCACCCATGGATCAGATGATGTGTGACAAGGAGAAAAAACAATATGTTACATGAAAGTATATTTTGCTGTCCCTGTAGAGTAGCATCTTCTTTGAAACACAATGAAAGATATGTTCGAAGTACAGTTGAGTTTTGTACGCACTTAGGTTAATATTACTCTTAGGTTTTGGCAATTTTAATTATACTTCATATTTCATTTTTCATCTACTAAACATTCCATAAAAACTTTCATGTATTGACTTAACAATATGAGATGTCGTAGTTAAAGTCGCAAGCAGTATGTTAACTTTATCCTCAGTATACTTAATTCATAATTTTTCATACTTTAATCTTGTAGTAAACATTTAATTTTTGAAAGTACTTCATGACATCTTTTTTCAGGGATTTAGACGATTCTCGTAGTACATATTTTTTTTCAAAATGTTAAAGAATTTAGCTGAAATATTTTTAATTTCGCCTTTCCAAAAATATAACTTAAGGTTTTCAATATTGTATTAGGCCTTTCTAGTAAACATTGAATAATGTATGACTTTCATTGTACCACCAAATACGTACGATGAAAATGTTGTTATCAATTTTAGCGTCGTCGAATTAGTAAAGGAGAGACCGAATCATTAAATATTACTGGCTGACTAATTATCCTCTAATAAAGACTTTGTTAATCTGTTGATATACTGAGCTGGTATGCGGTCTAGAGTGGAATTTAAGATGAAATTCTATTAAGCATGGGTTTCTTTAAATATACTAATAATAATATATTTATATTCCTCAATTGTAATTATAACAACAGAGAGTTTAAAAATTTGAATACATATTGAGGGAACACAAAAATGTGTTCCAGGGATAATTGCTCGTGATGGAGCAACTTTTATGTGATAACCATGCAAAAGGGACTAAGGGTCAATTTAAAAAATATCAGGCAACACTTTTTCATTTACATATTTTAGTCAATTTCGCGAGATCATTAACATTGTTTAGCCGCTTAATGCAACACTTCAGGCTCGTAGGTAAACTTTGGAATTATCTTTCTATAAATTGTTTTACTTGTTTGTCTGGTATCCAGCAATAATAATTTACCCCTCACGAATGTTTACCTGCGAATGTAATTACCATCTTTCTGCGAGAGAAAACTATTCTTATCTCCGTGGTTCGTGTTATCACCTTCATGTAAAATAGTTACAGCCAATTAGTCATATTTTGTATGCACAATTATCACTTTGGGTGATTTACTATGAGTTTACGTTTTCAAATCAGTTATCAAAGATTTTAATAAAATATCAAGGAACTACATACATTATTCTGTGAAAGTAAGAACACCAATCCTTTCACTGAAAACTAACTTCCTTGAAAAGCTCATTATTATGCCTCAAATGAACTGGCCGTGGACAATTACTCCCACGCGACTAGATAAAGGAGAAAACTAGCAAGGAGAAGGGAGAGGAATCGAGATAGAGAAAAGGATGTGATGAGGACAATGAATTTGAAAAAACGAAAGCGGAGACCAAGGGGTAGGGGAGGATTTTGAAAGTACCAAATTCTGCAGCAGCTCTTGCTAAGAACGCGCGAAAACGCTCGCCTTTTTAGATAATTGTGCCGAAAATTTCCCGAAAATTGGCATCAATAGGGTACTGAGAAGCATTTTCAGCTCGTGATGGAGAAAGAAAGAGAGTGTTGAATCATGGGGCAAGGAGTGGCGAAGAGGTATTTTTGGGAGGGAGAGGGCAAGGGAGAAAGAGAGAGAGAGATAGCGACTGAATAGACGAGAGTCGAGGATAGCAAGAGGGAGAGATCCCAGTATGGGAGTCGACCGAGTGAGTTAGGAGAATAAAAGGGCGGAGCTGGAGGTGGGAAAACGTCACGGAGGGGACATTAAAACTTCTAGAGCGTCAAATCGACGTGGAAAACGAGGAGGGCGGCTGGATGAGCCGTGGCGCCACTTCCCACCATTCTTATCCAGCGATCCTTATACTCTCTCTCTCTACATCACCTCTCTCTCGCCTTCTTTTTTTAGGAAAAATTTTCAACCCCCATTTCTCTCTCTCACCCTTTTTTGTAGCTGTTTCTTTACCCTTAACCCTCTCTCTCTCTCTTCTCCCTTCCCCATTGTCGAGGGACGATGAGCCTCCCATGATGGCCCCCCTTGAAATCCTGCCACCCAACCAACACACACCTCACCAACGTGCACCCCTTTCCTCCCGTGGAAAAAAGTTAAATGGCAGGGTTTAGGAGGGAGGGGAGTGCCGGGGTGTTCCTCCAACTCCAGGGCTCCAGGAGACTCGCTGATAAGCCCTCTCTCTTCCTCTCTCTATATCCCTCTCTTTTCCCTCCTGCTTCCCCTCCTCTCTACGTACTCTACCCCACGCATTATCACTCCTCCACCTTCTCTCTCCCTCTTTCTCCCCTCGCCCTTTTCCTTCCTGTTTATCCACAACTTTCCGCCGCTTCGGCGACCCGAGCCAATCCCACTTCACAACACACACACACACACAGGAAGTCAAAGCGCCCGGGATCTAACTCCCACGCGCAGGCATTCAACCCATCTCGTTTCTTCCTCCTACCTTGCATATATTTCATGGAAACGATTCACTCGTTTTTCACTTAATCTTTTTCCTCTTCTCTCTCTACCTCTCTATCTATATTTTACTGTAATAATTTATGATCTGTCTAATTGTACAAGTTTCTATGAAGGTTTCTTTCACAAGAAGACTTTTATTAAACTCATAGCTTGCAACATAGGAATCGTCAATTTTTCCTGCGTTACTGCCATTGAGTCCAATTTTAAAGTCGGCCATATTTTTTCTATTGGTTTCCATTTATTCATTCATTGGTTGTTAACTCCTAGGATTGGTTGACTGCAGTCCTCCACCCATCCCTATGTAATGCTAGTTCCATTACTTATTGGAATCTCTTCCTATGTACTTTCCTCTTTATTTGGTCCTTAAACATATTCCTGGGCCTTCCTTTGGAGACTTTTCCCTCTATTTTGCCTGCAATTATGTTCTTCACAAACTTATTTTATCTCAGGGTGTGTTCAGTCCATTTTTTTTCCTTTTCTCTGTGTTGTTCTATATGGTCCTTTCCTCTTCCACTCTTCTGTACACTTCATCATTTCTTATTTTGTCTGTCCATTTTATCTTCAGTGTCCTCCTCCAGCACCAGGTCTCGAAGGCTTCAGCTCTGTTCTGGTCTGCTTTTCCAATGGTCCATGCTTTCAATCCATAAAGTGCTACGCTTCACATACTGTTTCCTGGTTTGAAGTCCTATCGTCTCTGAGTACAGAAGTTGTCTTTTTCCCATGGACGGCTAATTAGCGTGGGCTGTCCTCCACTTGATGTTGTTGTTCTTCTGCCCCACGTGATGGTATTTTTGAGATTGGTGAAGGAATCCACTTGCTCTAATTTTTCTCCTCTTAGGATGACTTCTGCATTCATCTTCTCTCTTTCACATACTAGGATTTTAGTTTTCGTCTTATTTATTTTCATGTTGTATTCTAGTAGAACTTGGTCCTTTTCGTTTAGTGACCTTTGAAGATAATCGCTATTTTTAGCTATGACTACATTTACTTCTGCGAAGCGGAGCATATTTATTTCTTCTCCTTTTGTCTTTATTCCGCTCAGTCGAATTTATTGTGCTTCTCTTTTGGCCTCCTACATAAGCATTTTGAATAGCGTAGGTGAGAGGCTGCATTCTTGTCCCACTCCTTTGTTTATTTTAGCTTCTATCTGGCTTCTGTCTCTCATTCGCATTAGTTTTTATGCATATATCAATCAGAAATATGGGAGAAGATCCAGCGCCACTCATGGGGAAGAACCGAGTCTATTGCTTTGACGTTTTTATTTAGTTAACAACTGATTCAATCTTTCATTTATTTTCCATGTATCCCTCGTTAATGCATTTTTTGCCTAGCTAAGTTCTCCATTTAAGGGTTTATTAGGTCTGCACTAATACTTAGTAAGTATTTTGCGGCCTCTATCCACCTTGTACAGTTGGTCGTCAGCAGTTGTCATTTCGGAGGCCGATTGGATCTCCTCCCCGAGTGTCTAGCATCGTAGGAAATATGGAAGTGTAGAGCGAGAAATTGTGTTGTATATATTATTGTATGGGATATCTTAGTAAAACGTGTGCCGTCATACATGGCCATGGAAAATCCTCTGGGAGAATCGTATTGGTGTTGCAACTAGATGGTTGGTTCCCCATTCCGAAGATCTGGATTTGAACCCGGCCGTGATAGAGAAGTTTTCGTTAAATCCCGATCTCTAATGGGGGCTCATATGAAGAGCACTTAATGTGAAGTATTCCTTTCATCAGAGAGTATGTTAAGCTATGCACAGCTTGAATATTAATGTTGAGATAGGGCTAATGCCGATTCCGGCTTTCTCATTATCGTCCTTTCATGTCTAAAATAATACTCCCCTTGTCCTCAGAACCACCTCTCCATAATAGATCTCGATTACTGATAGTATTCCGAGTAAACCAACCAAGGAAACACACGCCCTTAACATTCTCTATTTCATTTACCCACCTTTTCCTCTTCTACTCGTCCTGCGCCGAAAACGTCGCCTCGGGCCCTGGGATTGAGTATATTTAACCCTTCCTTTCTCGCTACCGCTCCTTCCTTTTCACTCTCTTTCTCCCTGTCCCACTTGAGAGCTCTCTCCTGTCTCTTTCCCTCAAAATGAGGACTCCTCCCCCGTATCTCATACCGTCCCAAATCCTTCCTCTGCATGCCGCCGATTCGAATACCCCAACTGCCCTCCCAGTCTTAACTAACTCCCTCCTCTTCTCTTCCGAACAGAATCATTCTCGCATCCGTTCCGTTCTCCCTTCTTACCAAAAACATCCCTTTCCTTCGTCTGAGTTCTCCTTCTTACCTTGCTCCAACCCCTTAAACCTTTTCTTCTTTCTATTCCCGCTCCCCTTACGGCCAGTTGGTTAGATGGTTATTTGAGAAAGCTACCGACAACTTTTGTCATTTTTGCTAAAAGGGATAGATGGGTCGGACTTCAGGGGAAGTTTTAAGGATTTAGGAATTTATGAAGGGTGAAGAGAAACCCGGTGACTACTCATAGCAAAGGGTACCATGGGGTAAGTTTCGTGCTCCATCCGACAGACTGAGAACAGATTGGTGAGGATGGCTCAAGTGTTGGGTGACCGCCTGGGGCACTGCTTCGGAAGGGAGCACCCGAGTAAGGTGTAAACGTCAAAAGCAAGTTTAAAACATCTCTTCAAAAAATGTGTATAAATACCCATCATAGCTGTCGCTTATTTGCGATAAATTAGTTTTTTTCTAAGATATTATTTAACTTTATGAGATTATTGGTCAGAAAAATCAGGGGCTGGAGTATGGATGATTCGAAGTTCAAGCTTGACCCAATGAAAAAACTTTCTTTTTTCCTCCTGGCTCAAACAACCCTGTTGAGATCGAGATCCAGTGAAGAATGCCCGCTAATGCTGGGATTCGCTCTCAGGTCAACGGGGTTGGAGAACAAGACTAAACCAACCTCATCACTCTTTCCCTTCAGCCAAAGCTGCAAATCCAAACCAACCCAGGTACCTTCCCTATTTTCCTGCCTTGTTTTCCTCCACTCTACACCCCCATGTAACCCATATCGGGGTCCGTTGCACAGCTTCCCTCCTCTCGCGCTCTTCTTTCCTTCCCTCCCCCTCCCCTCAATGTCCTTTGGAATCACGCGCCTCTGGCTTTCCCCAACCCTCTCAACCACCTTCCAAAACCCCGCCATTTTCTAATATACTTCCACGGCCGTACTCCCCCCTCCGACGACTCTACCATTTCAATTCCTCTGGCTCACCTCCTCTCCCTCCTTCCTCTTCTCTATTCAGCCCTGTACCTCCCTACCCACACTCCACCTCTCTTTTTCTTTCCTACTCCTACCGTAACCTCTTCATCGCCCATCCCACCCACCCATTACCTTAAACTTTAATCCCTTTCTCCCTCATCTCCCTTCCCATTCTGTCCCACCTTTGGACTCCCTTTCTCCATCCCTCCTCCTTCTCTTCCTCTCCGCTTGACTTCTCCCCCGCTTTCTCTCCCTCTCTCTTCCTCTCTTCTTGCCATTTCAACTTCCATCCTTCCACATCCAATCCCGCGTTCTCTCTTTTTATTAAGGGAACCCTCCTCTGCCCTCCACTTGATTCCTTTCCCTCTCACGGTTGTCTCGCGCGCATTCCTTAAGCCGCTCAAACCCTCCTTTCTCTCTCTCTCTCTCTCTTCCCGAGTCCCTGTGCCGATTCTTTCGTCTCTTTCCCTTCCGGCAGTCTATTTGGTACAATTTCTCCCCGCACGCTCTCATCTTCCTCCTTCCTCTCCATTACTTTCCGCTTAATTTCTTTCCCCGCCTAGCACTCTTACCTCTTACCCTTCCCAATGGCGCATAGAACCCCCTCTTTCATGATCCCTCTCCATTCTCCGTCTGCTCTTACCTTCCCCTCCTCCCCGGATAACTTCACTTTCCTCTTCTTCTTCCTGCCTCTCAAACAGCATTAGGTCCCGTTTCGACGTTCCGTATTCCTCTACCATCCTTCTCCCCTCTCATCATTCCATTTGCTCACTCGATCTCCGTTTCTAACTCTCGTAACAACGCTACCTCCCCGCTCCCAACCTAAATCTGCTATCTTCCCCGTCCTTTGCAGTCAGCCCTTCATGGCGAGTCCTTTACTTAAGGCTTCAACTTCTGGCCATATCATCAATTATGGCTGATTCGTCATGTTTCATTGTTATTGAGACACTTTAAATCTCTATCTAAATAAAATTAATGGTATTAGCGGTAAATTGGTTGAATTCCCTGATAATGAAATGATGAGTTACTTAGTCACCTGAAGACTACCTTGCCCCCTCTCATTTTTTTACTATTTAAGCAATGTGTTTTACGATGCCTGTACCTGATGATGTTTGCACAGCGACGAAACCCGGGTCGTAAGAACGAAATAATTCTTTTGTAGAAAACTAAGTAAATAATTATTTCATTACTCTAGGAAAATGATATATACATATTCATTTCTTTCGCAACAATTTCATTTTTCCTGAGCAGTTACAAACTGCCTCGTGTTTAATGGTCCAGGCCAACTTCTTAAGCATAATTTTACAATGTTTTCTATTCAGTCGGTAAAAAGCATATCATAATGTACATGTGTGCACTAGTTTCCACAATTGCAATATAGAATGTCTCTTGGTTGACTTTCCCCTAATATCGTACATACGTCATATGAAATGGCACTGGTTTTCAACACAAATACGGACCTCAACGTGAGCATACGGGTAGGAAGTTCCCCTCCATGAATAAAATATTGAAATACTACCCTAGTCATATACTATTTGCCACCAAACGGCTTCCATATCCAATACCTAATACTGTCATATTTGTTTAGGTAATGTATCGACCTTTTCTTCTTCGAAGGTGGAGAACCATCACTGATGGCCTCGCTGCCGTCTAAATCGCCCTTCAAAAGGCCATCAATGACCTTTTCTCCCTTTTTCAATTTTTTTGTGGGTTACCATTCCGATTCGATCGAAGTGAGTCGCAAAAATACATTTTCCTTCTCAGAAGTTCTTCAGCAAGTCTAACTTTGGTATAAAAATGATCTATGCACCATGTCCTGCCTGCATCTAAAAGTCCTTCGGTCAACTACAGCACAACTTAGTGACTGAGCCCAACATTCTCAAGCAGCACAGGCAGCACAGTTTCATTTTCATCTGCGTAAACTTGGATATTATGTTTATAGCTGCTTACAACACTTGATTTTGTATTTATGAGCCTTTCCCGGTCGGTACTGCCAAAAATGTAGTCTACCTCTTTAAGGTACCACGGGTTCATCTATCACAACATTTTCCCCTGGAGTGAGAGTAGAACGAAATATCCCGCAGACCAGATCAAAGAGGGGCCTCACTTTGGCTAATCTATCTGTACTGGCAGTAAAATCAGCATTGTTACTGACAAGAAATCATTTCAATAGTAGCACGAACCTGTCCCGACTCATTACGTTCTGGATGAAATCATTCCGGTAAAGTGGTTTCTAAGACCAATATAGCCGCATTTTGGGTAAGTGGCTTTTTCCCATCGCAATCAGGATGGCAATGAATTTGCGTATCTCGAACTTTGAACTGTCTTTCCACTTCTGCATCCCGGATTGTCGAGTAATAACTTCCGAATCCATAACCTACCTTGCGTATTTATTAGGCTTTTCAACTACTAGATTTCGCACTTCACTGTTGAGGAAATGTAAACACTAACCTGATCTAAAAGGTGCAATTGTACGCCTAAACCAGCACCACCATAAAAGGTAAATTATCGGGAAGAATTTGTGCTATCTCTCATGAACTCGAACTTGACGAAGATGTAACACGCTCTTCCTCTTCCAATGACGAATCCTCCCCGCTTTCCTCTTCTGAATACGGAGAGTCACTGTCATCTTCGATATCGGACTGAATATACGAATCATCAGAGTCAGAGAAGATAAAGAGCGATGTATCTGAATCTCCCATGACTTCTACTGATATTCTGCCACTTCAATGAAAAAATCACTATCCAAGATGAAAAAAAATCGTGTATCTCGCAGGTCACTCATGTTTCAGCCCAGACTGAGAATTGTCCAAGTTGTTCAAGAGTAATATTTGGTGAGTTAGAGGCAGGGGGAGAAAAAAATGTTCCTACGACAAGGAAGTTAGAAAATTGCTAAAGAGCTATTGGTAGAGACTGGTAGGAATGAATAAGGCACGTACAGCTGCACAGTCGGAAATCATCAAAAGAATTCCGAAGAAGCTATTATTCAGAGTAGCACAAGATGAAAGATCGAAAGGCTTGCCAACTCACGGCCAATACATGTAAAATGATTATGTTATGTAACTGTACAAGGCTTCCCAGCAATAAAACTTGAAGCATCTTCTTCGCTTACGTAGATGAAAATATTCCAGGAGCTAGGGTTTTCACGCGCTGAGAAAGAAAAATATAGATTCAAACGTACCGGCTAGGCTATGACCGCCGCCACCCCTCTCATGAGCGACCTTCGGGTGGTAGGCCATCGCCTTTGCAATCGGTGGGACACGTTCCGAGAGGCTGGTCGCCAAACTCTAGATAAGGAAATCCCAAGAAATCTCACTCGTGATGGCGTAAGAGAGGGTAACCCATTGTTTGGCGTGGGGTTCCAGCGGCTGGGCCATCCGGTGCCTACCCCACAAGGGTGGAGGATTTCTCGGCGGGTGCGTTGGAAAATCGTTATCACGACCGCCCTCAGGTATCCAGACCCTTTTTCATTCCAAAAGACCCAACTGCCCTCCCGCTGCATATTGTTGCCAAAGCCGTAAAACCAAAGCAGGGAATTACAGCGGAAGAAGGATTTAGTAAAGGCTACGGAAGAAACATCCGAAGCAGTTGATAAAAAGCTATAATGAAATATTTTTTTACCGAAAAATCAATATCATGACTGCAATCACGTTCTATTTCTCACTGGAATCCAATGAATATTTCATCTACTTTCACATCTAAAAAATATCGCCGAGGAATGTATTCTGAAGATATTTTAGACGAACGTATAAGAAATTAACAACGTGAGCAGTCGTTGCATGCCCACAAGGGGAATCGATTAATTACTCGATATTGGACATTCAGTTCTCCCAGATTTAGTGAAATTCGTCATTTTCAACCATACCAAAGTCATTTTCATCAATAAAAAACATTATTCGAACAACATCGTTTTCATGAAAATTGCCGCCCACGGGGGAGAAACGGCAAATATAGCCGCCGCCGCGAACGTGCTAAGGAACCATTGACTTTAAATGATATACCTCTTGATTACCGCAGCTCTAAGCATTTAAAAACATATCTATTAAGAGTATCTGCAAACTAAAATGCGAATTTGTTTAAATATGAAATGAAATGGTTGAAATATTCGTAAAAATGAAAATTAATTGCAGTAAGTGCTGTGAGGGTGAAAAAGCGAAGGACCAAAGAATGAATTACTTGTACCAACTGCAATTCAATATAAGCCAACTCTCATCTTAAGACTCTTTGCACAGAATAATCTGACAATTCGCTGCATTTTCACCAATATATTACAATTATATCTTTATCGCTCCAAATCACCATCATCTCATATTTAGCTTTATTTCTTTCGTGAAAGGCTTGAGAATTAAATTAGTGAACAATTAGGATCACCTGTGCAAATACATTTGGACGTAAATCTTATGTTGTGTATTACTTCACTGTCAACTATTCGTATTTCATTTAAATGACTCTATTGAAATTTCCATGTCTCTTTATTGCATCCTAGATCTTTTACAGAGTTTTAATAATGCTTTCTAAGTCGCCAAGAAGGATATAATAATTGATACGTGAGCAAAAACGACCCTATGGGGATAATTCTATCCGGAGTCAAGCTCAACTTCTCCTTAAAACCAGCTTTCTATTTTAATCAACTGTTTTTCACCCTTAACAGGTAAGCAATTTTATAAATTCTTTATTACCTCTACCTACTCTTATAGCTGTACTTTTAAGTTTTCATTTATACAATTTGAAATCGTTGTTTACTTTGAGTTTTCTCATGATAAGATGAATATTTTCCTTTTGAGATGGATTGTCCTCAATTTATTTGCATTTTTGCTCTTTCAATCGTTTATCATTGTAAAATATTAGTGAACCCTGAATTTGAAAAGTAAAAACCCTAGGAGTTTACTCTAGGAAATATTTTATGACCCATTGTAAAAATGTTTTAACCTTTTTAACATCTATTTAATCTCAAAAATTATCAATGCAAAGATATGTTAGGCAAATGGAGATGAATAGATCTTTTTTAGACAGTTATAGGAAGGAATACGTCCCATAAAGAGTTGTTGCTGTCATTTTTGCAACAGATTTTTGGGTTTTCGTTGTTATACTTCATTCCTTTCAGATAAATCCCTTACATATTCCATATTCGTGATTTCCAGAATTATGTCAATTTCTGACTCTCCCATTTCCATAAAAATCCTTTTATTAATTAGTTATTAATAATATTTATCAATAAATATTTCATAATAATAATAAACGTTAATTTTTATTAATAGTAATTAAATAATAGTTAATAGATATTAATAATTATACTACATTATATGTGATAATTATAGTGAAAACATCTTCGGACAAGGTGGATCGATATGTCAACTTTTATAACTGTTAAAATATTACTAGAATTTTGTATGTGAGAGCATTGCAGCGTGATGAATTAAGGTAATTAACCGAATGTCCATTAATTCGTTAGAATTTCCTTCGTTCCAATTTAGTTCATTTGTTTTCCCCACCCCCTAACACGCTTTTTTCCTATACATTAAACTTTCTCTCCTTTTTGTACTCCTTCTGCCACTTCTGCTATTTTTCTCTCTCCTTATTCAACTTTTTTCTTTTTACATTACTCGGTCGGTTTTTTAGCACTGTGAAATAATCTGTCAAACGAAAGATTCTTCTCTGAATTAGAAATCCCTCATACAGTTTTTCCTTAAATATCTCGAAGGCAGATCTTTCTCTTGTTTACTCAGAACTCCGTGTGTTTTTTTGGTTTCCTGCTCGTTTATAGCGAAAAAAATTCCGGAAGCCGTTTGAGGCACATTCTCTCTGGCACCAACTTTTTTGTAAGTCTTTCATCACGTCATGTCATTCGTTTTTTTTATACATCCTTAATTTGAAGCATCATAAAAAATTCAATGTTGACACACTGTTTTGCTTACTGAGACTATGCACATATTAATGCAAATTGCAAAATAATGTTCTTTATCTCTTCAAGAGTCCTGATTGTGTATCGCTCATTATGTACCCAAGAATCGCCATTATTAATATACCACTATATAATTAGTTTTAGTGTCTTTAGAGCATTCAATATAATTTTTTTCATCTCGTTTAAAATTTACACGAGATTGTATAGCAATGAGACGATTTAAGTACGTTTACATTCGGTGAACGAGGGGGTTTCCATGACTAAACTAAATTTTGAGCTTAAATTCTTTCTGCTAAATTATTTGGCGGTGTTTATAAACTAAAATATAAACTCTATCTTCATTAAATATTAGATTGTTAATTTTTTTCATACATCATCATTAGTAACAGATCTGTTATCGAATTTCCAGCATTGATTTCCTTCAGCTCAAAATGCAAACCCACTGTAAATCCACTATTTACGATGTTTTTGCTTAAACACAAATATTTTTACCATGTTTCGAGGGCACAAACTCCCACCTCATCCGAGAAATTTGAAACCCCAAGGTTAAAAAATGTACTTAAGACTTAATTAAAGGAACATGCTTACCGGCATTATCGCGTAAAGTGTTATATATTTCCAAAAATATTGCGGCCCAAAGAATTTTAATTTCGTATCCTTAACTCGATTAACGCGATGACTAACTTTCTCTTTAGGGTGCAACTCAGAACCTAATGGAAGTTTCCACAGCGTACATTCCGAAAGGGCACCGAGGTCTCCTCCCGTATTCACCTCCCAGGGCGCCCGGCTCGTGAGGGAGAATGAGGACGAGGAGTAGGGCGGAGAAAGGTGGGAAAGGGAAAGGAGAAAGAGAAGAGAGAGCGAGTTAATGTTTATTCTAGTAGGCACTAAACGCCTTCAATTGCATTACTTTTCATAAAATATTCATGCAATATTGCAAGTCAAAAATTTAAAATAATAACACAGTCTGACACAAAGTTTCAAAATTGCAAGTTCAAACAGTGGAAAAGATAGTATTCTTTTATAATCTATATACCACAGGCTTAAAACAGTGTTAAAATACGAATACATAGTAAAATTTTTAAGGAACTGTCATATTCTATAAAATATCGGTTCGATTAACAACATAATAAACAAATAAATAATTAAAAAAGGATGCATAAGAAAAAGTAAATTACCCAGTGCCGTCGAACTCAGATGAGTATATAAAAAGTTATTGAATAGAATTGACGATATGACGTTTCAGGATAAGGTTGCGAGTTGCGAGATTATAATTGGAAGAGGGAGTGAAGGGAGGAGCGGAAGAGTTGCTAGCGCCCCTGGAGGATGCGAGGAAGTGAATAAAATGGCGAGAGAGGGATCGGCCGGGTGATTATTTAGATACCCTGCCGCCAACCCTAAACACTTCAAATAATGGTGAGAGAGGGTAAAAGAACGTAAACGTGGTCTGGGCCACGCTGGATCCTCCTGTTTCTCGAGAGTTTCTTCTTCGAATTGCACGTAAAATTGAAGGTAAGCGTCGCTCAATTCAAACGGGGGGAGGGGCAGGATGGAATTAAAATCCTTAGGCGGGATGACTTTCATTGTCACGATCACTTCCCCGTCTTGAAATATCTTCCGGCCGTTCTAGATCAGGTCTGAGATACCCATATCCCCCGCACACACAGCTGTCTCTCGCCTCGCCCCCCGACCGCTTTCGCCTCCCACCAAACCCCGTCGGCGAAGAGGGAAATTGATGCATGTGTGTGGACTTTCCCCGCCGCGCTGCAAATCCTGGCCTGACCGACCAGTTTCGTGTACGGCCGGGTCCCGACCCTAAACCGCCCGTTTCTCCAGTAGAAGGGAATGGTGGGCCGGAAGGAAGGGTGAAGTGTGGAGGCAAATAAAGGAACCATGAGAGGGAAGGGAATGGGGTGAAAGCCGAGTGGTCGAAAGAGGTGATTCACCTCGCCGTTTATTATCCTGTGTGAATTTGCGCAAGTAAAACCTCTTCCTCACATGTTTGGAGAAGGCAGTGGAGAGCGAGTTGGCTGCGGTTACGGCCTCGAGACTAAGGATTCAGTTTGAGATACGTATAGCTTTCGGCTCTTGAGCATAGAATTTTTTCTCACATCAGGAGAAACATTGTCATTAGATGAATTATTTTCCTAGAGTCGTGAAGAGAGTGCTCTATTTTAAGTTAGTATAAAGGCAATATTTTACGAAACTGTTGTCGATTCTAAAGTAATTCATCCCCCTTTGTGTGTTTCAATTAACACGCGATATACCCTGAAGGATTAGTTTAAACCTTGAAGGAAGGAAGGGAAGGATCCAAATTCTCCTTCCCTTTAGGTATCCAAATATGAAATTTTCTCTTAGCATATTACACCCAACGTTTGGGAATCCTGGGGTTATTTCTCAACATATTTCATTTTCTGTTATGTCCTAATCAGTAGCCAATTTTTAGTGGACACTCAACTCAATATTTTCCGCATTATGCCCCTAATATTTGCTCTCCAATCACCTGTAATGATGTTGCCAAAATTAATTTCCTCTAAATTTGAAATCAAGTATATTTTTTCGTGCACGGAATACGAAGTCGCGTGAACCTTGGTCTATATTTGGCCTACTTCTTTACGTCTATGATACGGAGCCATTTTTTTCGTTAATTCTAGATCTTTTCTAAATCACTTCATTTACGTCACTTCATTCTTATTTCACCGCATTACTTCTTTCCTAACCGTCGAACGGATAATCTTTCTCACGCCTCGCCTCCCATTTCCCCTGCACTCTTCCGCTTTGTTCGGTTATCACTTTCCTCCTTTCGTATGTCATCAGCTGATTCCTATGGTTCCCTCGCTCCCATTTCATCCTTGGCCTCTCTCTCAACCCCTTCTTCATACTCTCTCCGATTCTCTCTCATTCTGTATCATCTCCTCCTTTTGCCCTCTTCCTCTTTAACTTCCTTTCTCCCATCTCTCTCGCCGGCCGTGTAAGGACCACTTACTTTCCTGCCTTCCTCTACGGCTCCTCCGGTTGCCTCCTTCTTTGCCCAACCCCAAACGGGAGTGCACCGCTGTGCGTGAGTTTCTAATGGATGAGTTCCAGCGATCACGGATAAATGCTTGCTGAAGCGTGAGGAGGAAAAGTGCTCATTAAGACGGAAAGGGATGAGGCGGTGGAATTGGAAAAGAAACTTTTTGGTGGAAAGAGATTGGGGTGGGGAAGAACATTCCTTTGAGGAAAGAGGCCGTCAAGGGGGGAAGATGAGGTGACCAGGGGTTGGAATGTGGCATTGGTTGGAATAGATTCTAGTGGGAAGAGGACTTTGGACTTCTGAATGTCTCTCATGGAGTACCCTCCGCCACGTGCGATCTCTATGAGGAGAAAATCGATGCGTCTGGATGAGTGGATTGCAATGGAGCACTTAAATGTCACAAATGGTTCCAAGGCAATTTTTTTGCTAGTGAATTTCCCAATTTTTCCCAATTAAATAGTCGTCATAGTTTTAAAATATAAGTAATGATGTCAAATTTATTAATTTTAGTCTCGAAGTCCCATCAAAATGTTCAATGGTATTGATAGTTAAGAGGATGGTCTCAAACCATTAGAAGTTAAATATATTCATACATAATTACAAATGCCAGCTTTAAATATGAAGGCAGTCAAATCACCTCTGTTATCATGAACTTTGCATTTATGCTTTACGTAAGCGCTTGCACAAGTAGCTCAAGGATTTTACTTCCAATGACAACTTTTTCCTTAAAATATGTCCATTGTTTCGGCTCATCGCAGACCGCAGTCAGGATTCCACGCTATCGGAGAGCATTGAAATTCAATTATTTCAGCAACCAATTGTTTGGTTGGTGGTACTGGGTGCATATTTCTAATCTTAGAAGGATTATGTTTAGTACGACGATTTTATCATAAAAGAATGAAGCGTTAAGCGTAAGCGAAAAAATGTACCGGAAGAGCCGACTCTCATCTGAAAGTAACGAATTTCATTAGCATTCTCAGTTGTAAAAAGACAATCAAGATTGAACATAGGGTAAGAGCTTGATCGCCATAACGGATCAAAGGAATCGCATGCGATCGAATGAATAACCCGAATCCGAGAGCAAAAGGAGTTGAAGATCATCCGAGGCAGTTTGGTAGAGGGGCGATTTAAGTGAAAGTGAGAATCGCCGAGCGTGCAAGAAGGGTCGCCGTCGAGAGAAGACACAAAAGATGTCGGGTAGGAAAAGAGAAGTGAAGAGGAGGCAGAGAGGACAGAAGGGAAGTCAGGAAGGACTTACGAGGAATTGATGTCGAGCATGCGATCTGAAATTTTAAAAGTCGACTGAGAGAAACACACTCTGGGCCGCAGAAGTGGCGAGGGTGTGTTGGAGGAAGTGAAGGAAGGCGACGCTTTGGGGAGAGGAAGACGGAGATGAAGATATTGAGAGATAGAGAGGGGGGAAAGTGGTTTGTGAAGAGGCGACAAGCCTGTCGAGGAGGAACGGAAGCAAACGTTCACGAGAGGGGAAGAGGCGGAGGAATATTGGGTGGTCCAAAGAGGCGGGAAGAATCTTACGAGAGAAGAGTCGTGGTGGGGCGTCTGGCGTGGAGGTTCTGGAGACGTGGAGGCACAGGAAGGGAAAACAGGTAAATAGCGCGCCTTGACGGCTCCACGGTGGATGGCATTGAGAGAGAAGATGGGAGGGTGGCGGCGGTTGAAATAAGGGTGGAACGAGAGGGAAAAAGAACGGCGTAGGGCGGTTAGAGGGGCGATGGTGGAGGAGTGCATTGTGTCTGTTAAGGAGTCGAGCAAATAGCCGGGAAATTGGGGAAGAGAGGCGTTGGTGGTGGCGTCGGAAATTCCTCTACGGGATGCTTCATGGCTCGGGAGTGAGTGTGCAGGATTGGAGCAAACGAGGCGGTAGGATGAGAGGAGAGGCCGTCGGGATACAAACGCTGTTCTGGCGGAGGAGAGGGGTGGAGAAGGAGACGGAGTTGAAACCTCTTTTACCTCCCCTTCCTCTTTCTATTCTACGCGAGGCCTCCCCCAACTCTACACCCCCTTCCTCTCTAAAACATCCTCTTTTCTCTATTCCTATCCCTTTCCCCTTACACTCCCCCCCCTCCCCCGTCGCGTGCTCCCAGAAAGGCAACTGTATTGACGCAATTTCCGTCACCTGCAAAATATTCAAAGTGAAAAAAATATAATAAAAAAGATAAAAAAAGTAACGCGGCGATTTCTGCTCCAGCTTCCAACGGGAAATAGGGTGAGGACCAAATTTGTTTTCTCTCTCTCCTGTATGGGCATAGTTCTCGTTCTTTTATCTCAAAAGCAGGAGGAAGAAATAGGTGGTAGAAGAAAAAGAAATGAGTAGTCAAAGGATGGGAGGAGGAGAGTCCAGGAAACTGAGGCTGTGGAGAGTTGGGATGGGGGAGAGGAGGTTGAGAGGAAAAAGATCTTTTTTTATCTCGTTTAACTATTTCATGAAGACTTCTCCTTACCTTCCTCCTTTTTCTTAGCCCTCTTATCTCAAGATTCCGCCTTCTGCCCAGCTGCCCTTTTTTCCTCGGACCCACTCCCGAAATCTCCCACGCAATTCTCACCCCTGACCTCCTTCCAGCCCCTGCCTGCACCCAGCCTCCTAGAACCCGCACACCCGGCGAGTTGGGCAGTTCCTCAAAACGAATGAAACTCTTCTTGCGTCCTTTTTAAAATAGTAATGCGATGTTCTATGGGGCGTGTGTGTGAGAGAGAAGGGGAGAGAGAGAGGAGCGTAGCGTCTGGAATCGGACGAGAAGGAAAAGCCCTCGCGATTCATAAAATTGTTTTATTCAGTTCATTATTTCTTTTTCTTTTGAGAGGAGAAAAGTATGATAGGGCAAGGGTAACAGGATATTTTTTGCTCACGCGGACGTATCCATTTGAGGAGAGGTTGAAGGTATATGAAAAAAAATTACGGCTTCCAATTCACTCGAGCCAATGGTTTGTTTAGCGCAAAGCTTTGACTGGAGTTGTTGTCTATTACACGTAAAATTGAGAGTGTCCCATTTTTAATAGTCTTACATAGATTTTTATTGCGTTTTGTGACTACACTTGAGAGCTAGCTGTATGGTTTAAATAATTAATTCAACTTCTATCACGCAAATTTTCAAAATAAGGCTTGTTAATCCGGATTTTGTCATTTGTATGAGACAGAGGTATCCGTTATGCATTGCAAGCAAGTGATATCACAGTATAAGTATGTTCATTTTAAGAATATATGTGATTAAATTTTAATGGTATATTCATTCAACCATCCATTTTGACAATTTGGAGTGCCTTTCCCGATTCCCGGCAACAATTGACCTTTAGTGCCCGAGATTAAGTTTTCTGATAATATTTCCTTTATCTCGGTTAGTTTCCCTAAAAAAAGTCACTTATCGCATTGGGCCATTTTAAGGCTAAAAGTGCAATAAAAACACTTCATTGAAAGCGCATGAGCTTCTTTTTTTCCACAATGTAAGGAGTATTTTTTGCATTACCTTAGACTATAATTACCTTTTTACAGATGATTTTTATAGAAAATGTAAAAATGCTGCCAAAAAATATTAAATTTAATATAAACTAGGTCAGACATAACTTCCGGAAAGTTTTTTTTACCTAAATTCATCTCATTGTTGTTTGAATGTGACTATGTCAGGGGTGACTTTGTGTAATGGCATCTTGAAAAAATTTACGTAACATTATCATTAATATGTGAGCGTTACTTTTAGATGTATTTATACATTGGACTAATTTTTTATGTTCTTCTTCTTCGGTGTTCAACCCTGGGGTTGGTTTGCAGCAGTACGCCTTTCCTCTCTTCTGTCTGTGTTTCTCTTCATTTCTGTGTATGTGGTGCAACCCATATTATTCACAATCTGCTGCATGAATGACATCCTTGGTCGTGCCCGGCGATTCCTTCCCTCTATAGCTCCTTCTGCTATTGTTAAAACGATGTTGTCGTGTCTTAGAATGTGCCCTACGAGTTTGTCTCTTCTTGTTTGGATATGCCTCCACAGGGATCTGGTTTCTTGAGCTCTTTTCAGTACATCTTCATTCGTGACTCTATCTTTCCAGCTGAGCTTCAACATCCTTCTGTAGAGCCACATCTCCAGGGCTTCTAGCCGCCTTCTCTCTTGTTTTCTTATTACCCATGTTTCGCTCCCGTATAGGGCCACACTCCAAACAAATGCTTTCATCATCCGTTTCCTTATTTCCAAACTAATGTTCTTGCTGGTGAGTAGGTTCTTTCTAAGATAGAATACAATTTTGGCCTGATGTATTCTCCTTACAATTTCTTTCTGGCTTCTACCATCTCTTGTTATTCTGCTTCCCAAGTAGGCAAATTCCTCTATTACTTCTAGCTTCTCTCCTCCAATTCTCATTATAGGGGGTTCATATTGCTCTTCATTACTGCAAACCATCACCTTGGTTTTGCGTTTGTTTATTCTCATGCCATACGGTTTACAGAAAATGCTACCCATTGTGTTGAGCATCTTTTCTAGATCTTCTTTGGTCTCTGTGATCACAGCAATATCATCTGCATAACGCAGCATATCTATCTTCTGTCCATTAATTTTAATCCCCACCTCAGTAGTTTCACGAACTTGGTCTATAGCTTCCTGGATGTAAGCATTGGATATAAGAGGAGAGAGAGCACATCCTTGTCTCACGCCTTTTCTAACTTTTGCTTCTTGCTTTTGATGAAAATTCCTTATCACAACCATTTTTATATTAAATTTTGTAATTTTCTCCGGTTTCAATATCTTTAATTCCCCTCACGAAAGCACACGTTTACTCTAGTTCCTAATCCTCATCGCTATCTGAAATTCTAGATTTCCTGGAAATTAGACAGCGGGATACCTAGTTAGCGAGTATAATGAATAAAGTCAATATTTAATTATTCAATCGTATTCAAGTATTGAGAGATGTGTTTAACTACCGTTATCTCCTTGAACAGCCATAAAATCATCACCATAACTATTTGGTGCATGCCAAGAGACTTGATTGTACTTCCATATGCCTTGGCGTATCAAGTTTATGGATCCCGAGCCATAGGTTTGAGTATAGTGTATTAAGATGGGTTGAATGGGATGGGGAAACCTAAACTATGGGTCCTATTTTTAAATCTCTAAAAATCTACCTATTGGGTAAATATCTGAAGCAGTGAGCTGAACTAAAACTCTCCTTCCTCTTGAAACATATAACGTCGCATATTAATCAATCAACGTTGCCCAATATAGTTACGCCCGTCTTCAATCTACGGACTTGATTAACTCCCTGCTTTAGCTCATGTTGACAAGAAAGCTTACACTGCATTTTCATGAATTGAGCAGCACCTTACTAATATAAGAACTCGTTATCAGATGCTCATTCCATCGTCGTAAACTGCTCGAGTAAAACAGTGCATCCAAATGGAGATACATCTCACGACAGCATAGTAAATCATCTCGAGACTCATGCGCATCAAGCGTTCTAGTAAGCTCGGCTATATGGGCGGCAAACTATCTCTCCCAAGGCCTTGCTCCTCCTAAGCCAGCCCACCCTCTTCCCTTTCCTCACATACTCCGCCAATCCGCGGAAACGCCCCCGCATCAGAGCACACACATTTTCATATCTTTGCTTCTCCCTGCAGTCAGACACACCACAGTCTCTCAAACCCCTTCCACCTCTTTCGCCTCCATGACAACGCCCTCCCACTCCCAACTACCCCCTACATCCAACCCACTCCTCCTCCGCTCCAATCTAGCCACTTTCCCGCGGATCTCTTCCTCCCGCTCAATCTAACATCCCTCCCTCCACCACCACCCCTCCCATCTCTCATCCCTCCCTCCATTCGCCTCGCCGACCCAAATCTTCTCGACTTCCTCCTTTCCCTAATGAAGCTTTTGGCCCTGGGAATGGAGAAAAGAAGAGTAGCTCTGTGGACGCAAAAATTAAGACGAGTGCCACGGAGTGTAAGTAAGGGAATGAAGGGAGGGATGAGGGGCATTGGGAGGAAGGAAGGAAGGGAGGGGTATATGTGGGGGCTGGGGGCGGCATCGCCTCGCGGGATAGGATTTCGCTTCGCTTACTGCTCGCCTTAAAGTTACTCCAAACAATTAAACCTTGTCGACCTTCAAGACTTTTCTCCCCCCCCCCTGCCTCTTCCCCTGCCAAACCCACCCCTCTTCCCCCCCAGTCTTCATTCCTTAAAGCTTTCCTCACTCCATCTCCCTCATATTCTTCAGTTCGACCCCCTCCCTCCCTCCCATCCGCTTCCTCCTGCCCCTCTGAACGCGACCTCTCTCTTTCTTTCTAACTACTTTGTTTATCTCACCCAAGTCTGCTGTCTTACTCTCCCTCCCCTCCCCTCTCTCCCTTTCTCTCTCCAACTCTTTCTCCACGCCCCTTCTCCGTCGCTCCACCCACTCTACCCTCAACTTACAAGTTAATCCTGTTTTTACGCCCTTCCCTTTTTATATACCGCTTTAGCCCTCCTGTCCCGAGAAAGATATAGTGCAACGTGGCTCTATATCTTCTTCCTCCACCTTGGTCTCGCTTCCTTAGTCTTCTCTTTACATTCAACTGTTTTCTTCCATACCACTCTCCTGCTCTTTTTAGCACTTCCTCGACCTCCATCTCTTACGTTTCTTCCTCGTATGTATATCTTTCCATCTCTTTGTCTTCTGTCCATTCTTACCATCTCTTTCACATGTGTTACTGTATTTTAACATCGATATATTCCATCTCTCGTGTTCCAGAAGCTATTTCTTCGTGTATTTTTAAAACTTTATTAAGGCGCCATTCACTTGCTGCGTATCCAGAGTTCTCACTTATTTACTTTCCTCCCGGACTCAATTCCTTCTTTTTCCCTTGTATTTTAACGTTGCCTCCCGCTTTTATTTCTATCCGTACTGAACGAATATCTTGGCAGGTCTTGTTTTTTAAAGAATTGTAATTTGCGACCTTTTTTGCTTTTTAACGTCATTTTTTTAACATATACATTAACATTTAAAGTTTTATATCCATGCTGCATGTAATATTTAACTTAAATTTAAAGTCTCGCACACTTCCTGTTGATCCGTCGTTTCAAATGTTCCTCGTGTCTCCATTCTATTTCTTCTCCTCTGCCTCTATCTTCGACCGGGCCAAAACTTTCCGCTAGCTCCCAATCAAATGCTCGCCAAATCAGTTTACGCTCCATTTGACCTACGTGCACAAAGTTCACGTTGGAGCAAAAAGTCAGTTCATCGCGTCCCTCAATCCGCCTTTGACCTTTATTGAGCGCCCTAAATGCACTCACTACCTTTCCTGCGGACTTTAAGGGTTTTAAGCTCCACGAATCACAAGTTATGCCGTCTCGGTGGGACCGTCTCTTTCCCTGTGTTCTTAATCAATGCTCGACAAAGATCCGATCAATGTTTCCTGAATTCACCATAGATGCAGCACCGGGTATTTTCCGGGAGATTCTCGTTCCTCCATAGGAAAGGTTTGTAAAAGTATGATAGTAAGACAAAATTATGCATGATTCGCTGGATTTCCATCTATCCCATAACACCATGATAACAATTATATAGAAGAAAACGATTTCTGTCAATATCTTTTATCAATAAATAGAATGTCCTAAAGTCGCATTTTTTTGTTGCTGCATACTTTCGCTAAACGCCATCCTCCAAAGTACTGACTTAGGTATACTCGGTTGTCTTATCCTCATAAACTGGCATAGTGACATACATACTGTGAACAAAATAAAAACATGTTGAACACATTCTGAATAAAAACATTCTGAAACAAAAAAACATACAAACAAGCAAAATACTGACTTAGGCTAAAGTCAATTTATTAAAACTGTATGATGTATATTTGTAACAAATCTGAATTCCATTTCCCGATTATTGCGCTGTTTTATATCTAAAACAATCATATTTAAAGTCATCTCGTTAAGAATAATTTTGAAGGAAGCGATTTTATTCCAGTTTTAGCTGAACTTCGCCACGCACTTCCGCCACTTTGAGAAAAGAAAATTATGCAGAATTGCTCTCAAAATTTCAATTTTCATTTGATTCCTTTGCTCGTGAAAAGTGATAAATTGAGGAGGGCTTCAACTTTGTCGCCTACCAAATCTCCTCTTGTCGTATGCATATCTTTGTCAACAGCTGAATGTTTAATTGCACGCAAATAAAACAGGGGAGGGAGGGAGCGGGACAGAAGGAGGAAAAATAGTGATTCTTATTTCCCCGGTCGCAAACTTCTCGCCGGCGGGGCCTCCTAAAGAAATCCTCCGGACCCCCTTTACTCCCTCCACACTCGCTGCTTCCATCTCCCGCTCCGCGCCCCCGCTTAATATTTATTCCCGCGCTTTCCTGTGACCATGGCCAACGTCTTTTTGAAAGTTGGCCCGGTTAAATATTTTTTTTCTCCTTTTAATTCTCAAGGCATGTCTCCCCGGAACGAAAACCTCTTACTTATTCCTCACTCGCTTCCACAAACTCCTCCTCTTCTTTATTCCGGCATGCCTCCCTCCCTCCCACTCACGGCTCCTGCTACTCCCGATTCTCCCGCCTCCCCTCTCGTGCCAAATCCTCCTTCTACCCAACCACCTCCCCCCGCTCTCAGGCTCCTGGTTCACCTCTTTCCCAAAAAAAACTACCCACTACTCCCCACCCCTCGACCAGCCGCCCACCCTCCCTCCCTTCCCTCTCCTCCTTCGTCTCGAAACAACCCTTGTTTCAAATTCAAGGCCTCCTCACCTCAGGGAGGCTCCGGAGAGAAATTGTGGAAAAGATGGGGGGGAGGAGGAATGGGTTGGTCGGTATCTTTCCAAGAGAGGGCGAAAGGGGAAGAGGCGGAGAGCGAGAAACATTTGAAAATAGGTGTTCGAGGGGGAAGGAGGAATGAAAGAGGAGCAAGGAGAAGGAAACTGTGTGAGGAAAGCTGGATGCGGCGAATCGTTGATAACAAAGGGAGGAAGGCGAGCGTTCGGGAGTGGAAAAAAGATGAAAGTGGGAGAATTGCCAGGACGAAATGAGCAAGGGATTTGAATTTCTATGCGTAGGAATCGGTGGCTAAAGAAGGGTTGGAGATGAGAAGAAGAAAATACACCTACTATTGATGGAAGGGGTTTTCTGGTAATAATTTGGAAAAAAAGTCTTGAGTGCCAATTATATTTTCGTTTGGCTTAAATTATGTGACCGTTATTCCCTTCTACATATTTGTCTTCAGTAAAATACTTGAAAAGGATTGCTATATATTTGATTTGGTAGAGTTAAACATGTTGTCCAAATATCTCGTAGAAATATTCATCCAAGCTTAATACTTTTATTGCCTCCTTTACAATCCTTACCTAAAATTCGTCAACTTTTCTAACATTGGGACTATGTATAGTTGCTCATATCTTCTTGTAAAATGAATTTCTATTTGCTTTTTATGCATTTCCAATTAGCTACGTTTTAATACAGTTTTCCAGCAGTGATGTAAGGTATTTTTTAAGTTCTTGACAAAGAACTTAAATCCTTGCAAAAATAATGAAATTATAACATGAAGTTTTTTGTAATGAAATATGGATTCTCTCAGAGTAAAATTACAATCAGAAGTCATGCAAACCCAGTACTACCATGGAATTAGGTAGCACGAAGTAAGAAAGTTCGATTTTTCATCGGCACTCTTTTCTTCTTTAGTGTCGTTTTCGGTCGCAAGTAGAATGTCAGACATAAGATAGGGCACGAGGGTGTAGAATGCTGTGAAATTTTTACTTCCTTTTGACAAGAGACTGCCCTTAAATTACGAAAGACTATTTTAAGAAATTTTCCGTTTCATCATTCTCTCTCCAAGGCGCGGTAGCTCTGTGGGGTTCTTTCATAAGGTTCATACTTCCATTATTTCATCTACCGCTTGAATAAAAATTGAGACCCCCCGAGGACAAGGTTTCAGAATGTACGTTAAGAAGTTCCTAGATGCATATATTTATACATATAGTGCGTATTACTTACACACTAACGTTCATGGACTAGGGAAATGGTTTCATGCCGCGATAATTTTTATTTTAACTTTTAATTCAAAAGTGTGAGTCAAGTCATGTTGAATTGTACTAAAGAACACTTGGTCTACATATTTGTTACCTTTACTTGATGCCTTACATTAGAAGGTTATTTTGAAACTTGCCACACTAACGACTTTTTTTAGACTCGCGTGTATGGTTTGATATTTTTAACGGATCCTTACGAAAATGAAATGTTAAAAACGACAAAGTAAAGCCAGCATTCAGAAAAACGGCTAACAACATGAGTTTTCTGCAACTGTCTCCCCATCTTATCCCATTATTTCAGATAATTTACGTTACCTAACGAATCTCTAACTTCCTGCATTAAAAATTGCTTCAATTTCCTTTGTTTTTGAGTCTTGTCATGTTTTTGTTAATATGAATCTCGTATTCTTTCGGCAAAAATACCTTAAATAACTGCTGAAAAAGTGTATTAAAACGTATCTAATTGGAACTGCATAAAAAGCAATTATTGGCGCAACCAGGGATGGACTACAAAAAATGGATGCGGTAGGAAAACGGGCAAGGAGCGAAAACGGAGAGATAAGAAAGTGGGAATGCTCGCGAAGATAAGAGAGGAGAAAATTTACGCGATGATGGATCAGTGGGGGTGGGGAAGAGGGGGAGACTACACCCACCCGTCCACCCATTCTATCTCCCTCACTGCTGTCGAGGATGTCGTTTGGTCGCGAGTGGGAACGAAAGTGAGCGAAAATATTTGGCGAGAGGAGAGAAACGGCGGTATAAGGTGGCACAGCACGGGTAAAGAAGGAGAGAGGTAGGAGGGAATGAAGAGAAGATGAAGAATAAAAGCACGGTTTTGGTAAGGAAGAGGTAAGAGAGAGAGAGAGAGAGAGAGGGGGGAGGAAAGGGAGAGAACGAGGTCTATGGGAGGGTGGGGACCGAGGGGAGACGCGTTGGGAAAGGAAGGAGGTGCGGTGAGAACTTTGGAAGGGAAAGACATGGGGGGGGGAAACTTGGGGGCCGTGGGCACGGGGAAAAAGACTTATGCGGTAAAATGAAGAGTGTGGTAGAAGGAAGATAGTGTAAGGAAGTGGAAGTGCAGCGCTTTTTAGGGGGAGAGAGGGTGTTTGTGGTAGGGTGGACTTTCGAGGGGAGTGGATCTGCAAGGGGAGGGCGGAGGAGGAGGAGGAGGAGGTCGGGCGAAAGAAAGTGACGTGTCGAGGAGTGAGAGATTGGAGTGTGGGGAGGTTTTTTATACTTCGTGTGAGAAAGAAAGGGCCGGCCGTAGACGGTCCCCGTGTTTGTGGAGGGGCAGATGAGAGATGTGTGGGAGGAGATCGGCGGTGGGGGGGGGAGGGGTAGTGGTGGGGGCAAAAGTTTTAATTTCTGTCGGAACGACTGGTAGCTGGAGAAAAGCTCAGATAAGGAGAAACTGGGAGTGAAGAGGAGGGTTGTAAGAAGGAGTTTTCTCTTAAAGGGGGAGGTTTTTAAAAGTGCGAAGAGGAGGAGAGGGGAGAGGGAGGTAAAGGAAAGAGGTGACGGGGAGGGATGGAGCTTGAGAGATCGAGAAAGGAGTGCGGGGACAAAGTAAGAACTGAGTAACGGGGGAAGGAAAAAGAAAAGACGGGTGTGATTCTGAGGATGATGGGGGGGAAAGAAAAACTGAATTCATTAATGGCGGGGAAAGTGAAATGCGATAGCTTCATCCCTTGGAGACTTTATTATTGGTCGACGCGACCTTAACGACGCGTGATGATACGAATCCTAGTAATCGTCGCCATTCTAGAATACCAAATCTTTATGAGATGAGAACATTCCCCTATTCAAAGGATGCATCCGAAAATAAAATGTTTTTAGGTTACTCTATGATAGAGAACACTTGTATGACCACCGTCAGTTTCAGGCTTTCAATTCCATGCCCTTACCTTTTTGAGCAATTATATTTTTAGTATTAGTATTGTCTTTAGTCTTGCCAAAAAAAGTTTTGGATTATAAAATTAAAATGATTAAATCCCCGGAAGCGTCGAAGAAGACTACATAATAGTTGCGGGTTCTGGTGGTATTAAGGCTCATTCATCCAAACTATATATATGCGTTGTTTATTTATCTTTTGTAATCCTGGGTGGAATCTAATAAGCTATTATCAATTTTTGTTTGTTGTCTATTCGGAAAAATTATAAGTATGTTTATTCAAAATGCTTCAACGACTGAGATTATTTCGCATATACTGTCTACCAATTGCAGAGAGGGGCAACAAGCAGCACTCGAACGAATAGAAGAATTACCCCTCCGAATTCGAGACGAGCTGCACGATTCTTATTTCATATATCTGATCGGGAACCGATGTTTCCATCGTGGAAAGCCGTAGCCCTGGAAAACTGCAATGACATTAAAATTTACACAAAGCATTTTTGCTGTTGGTTTTTAATGTGTGGATAAGTCTTTTTACCAGCACCGTATAAAAAACTTAACTAGATATGTACATAACTTTTAGAAGTATAGTCTTTATTTTCAAACGACGGCCGAAGTGGTGGCGAGACAGCAAAGCTTGTCATTTTTGGTCGTCATTTAGTTGTCTGTCTTTAAGTGCCTAATTTGAATTACTTCAAGTGTCTTTCTTACCCATTTTTCCAAAGCTTAATAGTTTTGTGGCTCAACAAGTTTCAAGCAAATTACGAAAGTACTTTTACAGGCAGACAAGCTAGCCGAAATTACAGTTTCTTTTTTCTACATCGCTATAGCTTTTACTGCCTCGGTTAATATTCCGCAAATTCATCAGATGGAATTAAATAGAGATATTTAAAATAAGGCGAATGAACGCTATTAAAATCTTGAGTCCAGGATTACTTCGTCAATATCAAATTTGAGGAGAAATAATCGAATTCCATTAGTCTAATATTTTATGAGCCAGATATTACTAGAAATTCAGGCGTTTAGTTAGCTGCACAGATCATCAGTGCTTCGTTCGGTATTCTAAGAATTGAATGGCAATTTTATCTGGCTATAGTAACAGAGCAACTGGTGTAGGAGAAAATAAGTTTTTTGAATGAATAGGGTAAACTTTGTTTTTCCACAATGAATTTAATGACTTACGACTATGGTTTCGACGATTAACGTCATCATCAAGTGAAGATACATTTTGGTGCAACCATTATCTCCCATCATTTACAAAATTTTCTGTAGTTGCGGAAAATCATATGTTGGCCAGACAAAGAGGGCCATAGGATGAAGACTAAAGAAACACGAACGGGTTATCCGAAAGAAAGATTGGTATCACTCTGCCGTGACTGAGCACACACTTTTAGATGAAGGTCACAGTATAGACATCAAAAAGGGCGAAAGATTTATGTAAAGAAAGCAGCTACTATCCGCGGGTCATCAGGGAAGCCATTGAAGTAGAAAAAAGACCGGACAACTTAAACAGAGAGGATGGCTACAAACTCCCTTACATGTGGAAAAGACTTTTGCAAAATTCAAGTATAAGAAATTCTGTTACATAATAACCGCCGAATTTTATTATTTATTTATTTACTAGCGAAAGGTGCCTGTAGAAACTCAACGGTTGTGTAAAAAACTCAGTTTATTATAAACGAAAGCCACAAAACCGGAATAATACTGAGCGGTCTTCTTTGAGTCGTCTTCTGAGTGAATGAACTTAATCGCTTCCCTTGTGTACATACATATATTTGCATTCAATGACTTATTTCAGTTGCGATATTCGTTTTTGATATGGGCGTTGAGTATCTTGAAATAGGATTGGAGAGTAGGGGTACAATCCAGCGGTTGAAAATGTCAAACGGATCATTTGCAGCAGCAACCATGTTTATTTGATCAATTAATCCTCCGTTACCTGAACTGCGTCTTAGGCGTAAAGGGTAGCCATAATCATTGGTTGCGTTTTTAAATCAAAAATATATGTTGATTCTTAAGACAATTGTCGATTCTCATGCATGGGTGGCGTTCATTGAGGGTTAAATAACTATCAGCCTTAAATAGAGCTGAAAAGAATACTTTTTATGGAGGGAGCAAATAAGTTGTATATTTTACTGAATTGCTATTTTTTAATTTAAAATTTTGTTGGATAACCCGATTGAAGGTTAATATAGAAACAATCGATCGTTCATGCGCTAAGGATAATTTGAATTTGTCTCTCAAAATTATTATAACCTGTTGCTTAGTACTTCGTCAAATGATATTCAGGTACAATAAATGATTGAAGGTTGAAAAACAGGAATAATTGGTCTTTTGTGCGTACACGGAACATGGCTTTGATGAATTAGAGAAACTATGCCGATGATTAGTTAGCTCCACTTAAATATGGCAATAGTTAGATGGCGTTTTTCAGTCTTGGTATGTCTTTTTTCTCAAAATGCATCGACTACTTGAGACTAAATTTTCTTTCCGTCAGGAATTATAATTACTCCATGTGTATTTCTGCGCCATGAAATTCCCTATTCTAAGAATAGGATGGCCGGTGTTTTAGATGTATCCCACTAAAATTTTTGAGCTTTACACTTTTGCAACGGGCCAATTTCAAACTCAAACATAATCACACGCCATCGATCCACCGATAAAAGCAACCTTATGGATTCAGTTTTCTGGTGTATTCAAGTTATGCAAATATCATCGATGCACTCCGTTGTGTACATGACTTGATGGGCAATTTATTTTGTGCAAACTAATCAGCTCCATTGTAATTGCTCTCCCCGCTGTGATGTGAGCGAAAAGAATCCGATGATTTTTGTCGACTATTTTTGTATGCAACCCAATATTTGGAACGACTGACGAGGGAAGGCTAGTATTTATTTCCTACCTCCATAGCTTAATTGAAAAAGGGTGATTTAGGTAACTTCTCTGCGTAGGCTTTGCCATCCAATTCAAGTATTCGGGAGACCATATCGCAAGAAGTAATAAAATATGCGTTAATAATTGTGATTTTTATCCCCTTTCCCTACCGTACGGAAACTTTATTTACCCCAATGGCTATTAAAAGAGTAAAAAAGTGCATGATTAACTCCTTAACTTTGAAGAGTCCTTTCACCCTTTTTCTTCTCTCTTTTGTACACTTGGTCTTCTCTTCTGTTTATTACTCTTCCACTACTCATGATCTCTGTAATATTGTGAATGTCTATGTGAAAATGTCTAATATGATCTTTTATTTCATTTGAATTAATCAATGGAGCATGTTTCATTTTATACCTGTTCATAGTACAATAGGTCCGGTTTACACCAGTGGTAGCGTTCCAAGGATTGTAGGTTCAAGACCAAGCGATGGAAAAAAATTTCCTGGCTTAACAACCAACTTTTGTACGCTGCCCGTATTTGACCCCACTCTTAAGTGACAGCAGTCTCAGTAGAAGGCATTGATGGCTCAAATCAAGAAGATTGGACCGGTATTGACAGACATAGCTTCGGGTGAGAGTAAAGTTCACGGAATCGGTCGGGGTACCGCGATGTGGAAGGCAACAGGGAAGCCACCACATTAGTCTCCCTGGAAGATGCAGCCCTGCATTCTAACTATATATTTATATGACGAGATAGCACTCCTCCCAGTAAAATAAATAGGAAGAGATACAAGGAGGTAAGGAAACTAGTATTAGATGCGGAACGGTGGAGGGTTGCAGCCAACCAATCTTAGGGTTGAACGACCAATGAATGAGGATGAAGATGGAAACACTCGGTCACCTTTCGTCACTGCCCTCTGATATTTTAACCCATCTCTCCTATTTTGGCATTATCTCTCGTCTTTCAAGCATGAAAAATTTGGCGAGTCATTATCTTGAATATACTAAATAACAAATAAATTTTAGCCGAATAAAGGATTATGATAACAATATATACGATGCTTCTTGAGGAAAATAGACATACTGAGAGGGACTGGGAGAAGTCATGACTAAGTGGCTGGACATGAATGAGGAGAAGAATGATAGAGCCATCCAAGATCAAGACCTGGCATGGAAATACTTGCATTCCCTGATCATATCATGTCTGAGACAGGAATTTTGATTTTTGAAATCGTATCTGGTTAATTCTGGAGTAAATTGAGCCAGCGAGAGAGAGAGAGAGAGAACGGGGGTTTGATGGAGGAATGTAACGGGCAGTGTTCCGAGAGTGGAGGCATCACGTCGGATGAGCAAGTGGAAGAGAGGAGGATGAAGGATTGGAGGGTGGGGGATCGAGGGGACGAAGTGTGCGTGGAATTCTTGAAGACGCACGCAGCGAGACAGTGCGGGGAAGAGTAAGGCTTTAAAGGAGGAGTGGGTGGAGTGAAGCCGCGGGAAAGCCCCAGATGAGAGGAAGTGGAAAGTGGAGGGGAGGAGAGGAAGAGGCGGGTTTTGGTAGCTTCTGGAGTGCGGTGAAAGCTAACTAACCATCAGCAACGACATTATCCGGAGGAACAAGACTATGAACGGAAAAAGAGGGTGGGAGGAGAAGGGTGAAAGGGGTGGGGGCGAGTGATGGAGAAGTGAGGACGGAGAAAAAGGGTGAGGTTCATTCAGTCGGGAGTCGGAGGAAAATTAGGCGGAGAGCAAAGTGAAGGAAAGACAAGGAGACTTATCAGTTGGAGGAATTTTCTCCTTAGGGTATCGAGGAGAAAGGGAAAGAAAAGGAGAGAGAGAGAGATAAAGAGGGAAGGAAGGAGAACTGAAGAGATAAGAAAAATTTCTGGTTCAAACTTTCGTAAAAGGCCGCTGTTTCGCAGTGGGTTATTCTGGAATTAAAAGGTTCTATTTTCCATAAATCAGCCACTGTGATTGAAATGTTCCTAACTATGGGCCTCTGCTTATTCTGTACTACTCTCCGGCCGCTATAACTGTATAAAAATCAGACTTTAAGATAGTGGTGATGAATTTTTCACCTCTCAACTACTATCCGTCCCTTTTCGTTTACGCATTCTCCTTGCAGACCCCACCGTATCGTAGAGTTCTACGCTTCCGTCTGGCATTACCTTTCACGAGAGCAGTAAACAAGAGGCAAAAAGGTGAGACAAGCGCGATACAGATGCAAACGCCAAGTGAAAGAAAGAGAGCAAAGGATAAGAAGAACGAGAATACGTCTCTCGAAAGAAGGTTGCGGAACTTAAACTCGTGGGAGCGAGTCAGAATGAAGCGAGGAGAAAGTCTGGGAAGACGCCACCGCCGCTGTGCTTTGGGATGATCACCAGTGCGGAAACTATTGTTCAAAACAGTGTTGAAGCGAAATGGAGACGCAAAGCGCTTTTCGGTGGATGGCTCGCCGCTATGACGGCAGACTCTACTCGAAGGGTGCTTTTGCTAAGGTTCCCCTCCATTTCCCCCCACCTCCTCCCCCGCGAGGCTAAAAATTAAGCCCCGGGAATAAACCAAGACTGTGCTCCTCCGAAAAGTGGATGACTCTATTTTACATGCGAGGCACGCGATGCACGATGATTTCTTCTTTTAGGCCCGTCCTCGGGATACTCTATATGCTCTTAAACCCCGATTCCCTGATTGAAATTAAATAGGGATTGTGCGCAGCCGACATCTCCATCCTCGGGCGTAGAGCCGAGGCTTTGTCGTGCTCGGGAGATGAGCAGCGAAATCTCCGAGAAATGAATGCCAGTACTTTTATGTGCGCGGGGGCTAGATTCCGAAAATGAAAATGGATCATGATATTCCACAATGGGCTCGGATTCTTGGAGGGAAGAAAAGGAATATTTCCTTTATACTAATGCTAGGAGAACAAGAAAAGCATCACTAGAGCTCACGTCACAGCAGGAAATGTAACCAAAATCATAAACATATCCTCGAAATATAAGATGGAAAGTTGATTGAAAACGGTACGACTCGTTCTCTCGGCTATAATGTGTATTCGGGAAAAACGACAAGGAGAATCCTCTCTGAACGAAGAAATAAATAGCGGTGGGTCTAAATAGCATGCCGGCCTCAAAATCAAGAATTAGGCTTGTATTCTGGTCGAGTCAAATATTAATAGCACATCAACGTGTATAAAATCATTATCCAAAATTATCATAAAAACTCTAAGGCTTTTGACAAAGCATTCTACGAGCTTTCATCGCTCGAGTCACGATAGGTAGTCAATCCTCGCTTAAATCCGGCTGGAACAAGTAAAAGTATATTCCACATCAAGGAATCTCCAAAATCATCGCCCACAAAGTCTTCCTCTTAGTCATTTGACTTGAACAAGTTTTCAATGCTGATCATTCATGTGATATTAAATTCTCCATAGAGGGAAGGACTGAGACAAGTACCTTTCCAGAATAGAGATCTAGAGAGCAATTCGGGATTCAGACAAACGTCCGACGGTGTGAGGAAGGGTTTGAAAAAAGTAAAGGGTTGATTGCAGAGACACCCGGAAGATTTGGTTTTGGGAGCAAGGACACGATGGGGAAGCGGGACTCAAAGCAAAGGAGAAGAATCCTCAAGCAGGACCGCGGGTGGGAGGGATAATGGGGGGGGAGGAGTAGGGAAGTTTGGGGACTAGGGTTTGAGGGAAGAGTAAGGACAAGAGATGGAGAGAAGGGGAAGAGAAAAGGGGAGGGATTAACGTGGAGGAGTTGGCAAGGAGCGAGGCACACACAGCGGGAGGGCGAAGCGTTCGGACGGGAATTAATGGGGCTGAAGGGATAAAAGGGGAAGGGGTGCCGAAGAGAGAGGCGTACGAGGATTCGGGGGATACGGCAGAGAAAAGAAGATAGGAAGGCGGAGAAGAATGGAGGACGGGAGAGGACCGAGGAAGGGTAGGAAGGGTAGGCGGGAGAAGGGCGAGCGTACTAAGGACGTAAGGGAGGAGGCTCAAGCGGCGGCGAGTTCGCCTGACAGAGACTGAGGGTTGAGGATGCGCACTCAGGGAGAGGAACAAAGCTGTTATTTTTCATCATCAAGACTCGAGAGGGGTTTTTTCCCCATTTTCTCTTCGCTTTCTATCCTCCTCCCTCTCATTCTCTTCTCCCTCCCCCACCCCCCCGATTTAACCTCCGCCCCCTCGTACAAAACGGACGAACAGGCCTTCTCTCCATTGAAAGAGCCTAAGGTCTTTAGTACTTCTCCCTAAACCCTCCCTCCCATGCCTTCCCTCGCTTTTCCACTTTCCTTTCTCATTCCCTTCGCGCTATTTTTGTCCGCTCTTCGTCTCCACTTCGCCAATTTTTCCTCCTCTCCCTGCTTCTTCCTCTCATCTTGCTCTGTGTATTCCTCTTATTTTGCTCCCAAAAACGCATCTTTTTCTCTGCATAATTTTCCCTTTTTGTCACCCTATTTCTTCCCTTAGGACTTCAGGAATTTTGCGTAAACCTTTGCTCGAGGGATAAAGCACCGCTGGAATTGATCGATCATTCAGCATTCCATCCCTTTGCTATGCCTCTAGAATTGCGTTTCTTATGCATTTGTGTGTGTATGAGGGAGAGAGGAAGGGCTAGATATGAGGAAGCAGAAGGGAGGGAAACTTGGGGGTGCGAAAACCGAACTTCTAGGCGGAATGAATAGGTTCAATGGAGCGAAGTTCCAATTTAGGTATTTCCGATATTAAGGATATCAGGAGTGAAGAAGGGGAGGCGTTAGATTTGGGGTTGGCATTCGGAATGGCTCTGCGTCAATTATTCATATCTATCTCTATTCTACTGTGAATTTCAAGCTTTTGAGCCCCTCTCTAGAGTAAATTATTTTGCTATTTGGATGGTAAAATTGGATATTCAGGTCTCTAGACTGGCGAGGAAGAACTTCACGATAAAAATTCAATGTTTCATTGTTATATGGTTTTGTTATAGCTTAAGCTTTTTATCTCGAAAAAAATGTTCAAAAATATGTCATAAATTGCAAAACTATTCAATGTCCCGCAAATTTTCTGATAGATTTCATTTTTCTTTGGCGAACTTTTGCTAAACTTGATTAGAAATTTGTTTCTGTGGGCTCTTTTTCTATTACATTCATTTTTACAGGTACTCAAAAGTGTCTATTTTAATCTTCAGCTGTCCTTTTTTCGCCTTCATAACAAATGTTAACGATACATCTACTCCTGACGTGGCACTGCAATTTTGAGGTTGAATACAGGAAATTACTTTTCGTTAAAGCGTTGCCACAAATACCACTATTGCCTCATCAAATCGCGTAATGCTGTAGCCCGTACGACAATCAACGAGCGTGTTCTCATAGCCATTCAAATGAAACAGTTTCGGTTATTTGTTTCTGCATTTCATTAGTAGAGTTGATTGCAAAATTATCATAAATCGATGAAATCACTCTGTTGCCTCCTTGGTTCATTATTACTTTTCCTGCCCTTCTGGGCATTCTTGTAATGCATTTGAACTATCTCCATCAGTTTTAAGCTATTTAGTCTCTTTATTACAAAATTCCATGTATATTATGGCCCCATAATATCATTGCAGATCGCTGTAAGTACATAATGTCTACTAAGTTAAACTGTAATCATATTTATAGAATATGACCTACTAGTAATAGATTATTTTAATGAATGATAACATTTTACTGGTAAAAGCCATTTGTTAGTCATTCGATGTAACGTTGAATTTCATTGCATTATTGCGCATGAAATAATCTCAAGAGACAGTTTACGTAGCTATTTAGGTTTTTGTTCGAAATATGAGAAATATTCCCTGTGAGCTGATTGCCTTGGAGTCAGCTAACGCCTATCGTCATGAGAAATTTCATCATGACCTAAATTGCTGTTTCAACCAGCTTCTTCAATTTATTCTATTTCTTTGTCACTGCACATATCACACGGCACGTCATTTACATTAATTACTTTACGAGAATCAATGAAGGCAATCCGTTATTGGTAATCAGGAGAGAACATTTCAACTACAAAAATGGCTCATGAAGTTTTTGGTACCACAGTAAAGATGCCTGTGTCACGTATAACACCTGTAGAAGCTCATATAGAGGTGTATTCATTTCTATGCTCCAATTCTCCTAAAATTTTTCCTACCTTAAATGCTAAACGATTAAAATATATTATTTAGCTTTTGATCAAATGTCGAATATTTCTCCTTATTATCATGTTTCTATATTTTGAACTTCAGCTCCGGACTTTTGACTGGTATTTTTTTCTTCTAACAAATCAGATAACTATTAAATAAAATCTTGCGCCATATCTAAATATTGAGAAACGATCTAAGTACGGTATCTTGCTGAGTAAGGCAATGTTTGAAGGGTTTAATGCTTCATTTTAATTTGGATGAATCGGTTAATCTAGTGGCGAACGTTGTTGCTATAGGTACGGTACATTTCCGCCTGGAATATTCCCAAGGCACGCATATTGTTCACCGTTATATGAGTCATTCGTCGAGGACATGAAATTATGATAGTCCCTGAACTTTCAAGTCACCTGAAGCTAAGGTATTATGATTGAAAAATTCTTTTTAAAATATCACTGGTTAAAATATCACTCACACTACATCTCTGTGCGCATTTAATTTGGGGAAAATTAATCACTTTCTGCAATAATTGAATAGGAAATAAGTCTCATTTGAGCACAGGTCTGCGACTCACCTAATGATAATTCACTGGGAACAGGCTCACCCATCGAAAGAGGCGAAATCAAAATATATCGCTTCCGACTTAACGAACAAAGCCAAATAGTCTGGCTTTAATTAAATGGCCGTTCCTTTCAACCTGCTCCCGTGTGCGTGCCGCGTGTTTGACTCATATTTCAACCCGCGGCGGCATTTCAATTTTCCACCCGCTTACGCCAAAAGTCTCTTCCGCATTGATCTATTGATCTCCATGCGCGAGAGTCATACGCCTACCTACTCCTCCATGAACTTCACACGGGAGAGAGAAAGTGTAAGCGTTACTCCGCTGCATAAACGTTTCGACGGGCAGGTCGTTATCTTCCACTTCATCCTCGTGTGCTCTCGTACCACCCCTTTTACCCCTCCACCGCCATTCCACCCTCTGCACCACTCGCTTCAATCCCATATCCATCCCCTCCCATCGAAAAACCTCTCTTTATCAATCGTTTCATCGGAGGCCCGCGACAAAATATAAAACGCATTTTTCCGCAGCAATAAATCTCGTTTGCTCCAAGGTCTCCAACCCTCTCTCTCGACCATTTCGCCCTCGCTCCACCCGTCTCTTTCCCTAACAAACCCCCTCACCCCTCCTCCCCCCCTCTCCTCGCGGGTCCACGTCTCCCGCTTTCCCCGGGCGCCGCACCCACCGGGCGTCCCACTCCTCACTCACACTCCCGGCCGGAGCGGTGGCGTCTATATTTTTCCAAAGCGACGACCCAATTGCACACCCACCTGAGTTCAAAATCACGAGGAGGCGATCCATTCGTCTTCGGTGTCTCACACGACGCCAACACCCATAAGGGATGGCAAACGTGGGTGTCCACTCTACCCCCCCCCCCACAATCACCCTTCCCCTCCCTTCCACCTCACCACCAAACTCCGTTAACTATCCGTCACTCCTTTTTAAATGCTCTTCCGCGACTGACTCAGGTCCCCGACTCGCGCGACCACACGTTTCTTCTTGCCCGACACGTCCCCCGCCGGCGCACCGGGCGGGGGGCGTGAAGCCGCGGGAAAGCCCCAGATGAGAGGAAGTGGAAAGTGGAGGGGAGGAAAGGAAGAGGCGGGTTTTGGTAGCTACTGGAGTGCGGTGGAAGCTAACTAACCATCAGCAACGCTCTCCTCCACTCTCGCTACCCCGGCCCCCCCTTTCCGTTTTTTGTGGCCTCATTTTTTTCGAGTTCTTCACAATTATGGTGGTTCTAGCCTCAGGGTCTCTTAATCCAGATTTTATAAAAAAAAACTTGAATATAGCAAATTAGAGGTGCATTTTACAGATTGAGAGGAAAATAAATTAGGTTTCCTGGCTAGTTTTACTGTAATTTAGCCGTGAAAGCGGAGATTTGAACACGGAAATTGCTTTGGATTATAGAGATTGCTCAGGTTACAGAAGATTAACGCCAATTTGAACGAGAACGCATGCTTAAGTTTTTAGTTAAAACTATAAATTTGGCTATCACTCACTTTCGTCAGTCTCACTTGGTGGTATTCCATCATTAAAAAATTTAAGATGTCAACTTTTACAAAACCACAGTGGTTTTGTAAAAGTTGACATCTTAAATTTTTTATAAATTTGGCGCTAAAATTTGAGGGTAATGGAATATAAATAACATATGGACATCTTACTTCCAAGTTTTTAAGTCATTAACGAATTACGCTCATAACTTTACATCTACGAGAAGTGAAAATACGGTAGTTCCATGCAAATGGCGCTGCAGTCGGCTCCTATGCCTGGAAAAATGTGGTCACCAAAAATATATTCCTGTCTGAATAATTCCTGAAAAATTGTCCGAATATTTGGTTCCTCAATGTTAGTCTTCAATAGGTAAACCAATTCATCAACGAAAGTCAGATTTTTAAACTCAATATATAAAAATTTTTAACTTACAATCAGTGAAGCTAGAGTCAACTTAACAGCGAAGGGTAAACAACTTGATTAGTGTACACTTGAGAACGTGGTTAAGGATGAGATTTCTTCTGAGGCAATAAGATATTAAATGCTGACAAAGTAAAAATAGAAATATTATTCAGAGCTATAAATAAGCATTCTTCATTATTGAAGAGTAGGTATAATAAACACTGGTGCTTATGCTTTTATAGAGCTAAAAAATTGCTCTATCATAACACCATATTTATATTTTGATACCTCAGGAAATTAAAAAATCTTTTCTTTCAACATTTTGTTCATTGTAACATCTTCATTTTGTTAAATAACAATGTGTACAATATGCCCGTTAATACTGCATAATATTTTTTTATTCATTTCAGAAAGTATTTAATCATTTGAGTCATGTTTAGAAGTTGGAAAATGGACGTAGTTCTAACAGTAACAAGTTCAGTAAGTAAAGGATTCTAATCATGAGTGAGGGGGAAATTTCTATTTATTCTAGAACTCAATAAAACTTCAAAGTATCTCTTATCCCTTATTTTCAACTCATTATGTTCTTTTCATTAGAAGCAGTAAAAATTTGCCAAATCCGTTTCATCATATACACTAGAGTAATTTCCCAAACTAAAAGGCACGAACGTAGTTAGTTACATTTTTAGAAGGAAAATATCTTCATTGTTCTCTTCAACTTGCCTTTGTTAGCTCTAATCAAAGACCTGCCGCAACGCGCTAAGTTGAGAATCTGAGGTATAAAGTTTTGACATGAACCGTATAGCCCCATTCAAATTAAAATTCAACCAAAGTAAACTCAGGAAAGATCGAGAAACTGGAAATCAACAACATCAAAAGGGTCAGCATCTGCAAGAGCCAGAACCCCGTGAATTACCATCGGCGTGGCGTTATCCCAATCTCGAATCGCTTTGAAAATCCGCCTCCCGTATCAACCATCCATTACGAAGGATGGAATTTCGGATTCCTTAGGGCCTCCCCAATTCTTTCCCTCCGTCTCGCGAACCATCCTTAACCCTCTCCCTTTAAACATTTCCAATAAAGATGTCTCTTTTATTTTTCTCCCCAACACCTGAGAGAAACCCTTTTTCCCCCGGCCTTCCTCCTTTTGCTCGGATCCTCACTGCATCGCCCTCACGCTCCCGCATAAAGGAGAATACTCCACCCGGCAACACTTCCTTCTCTCTCTCTCCTCTTTCTGTATCTGACCGCCCCTCTGTCCGGACCTAACCTTTGACACGCTGGATGGAATCCTCCGGGCACTTCGGCCCTTACCCCTCCTCTGCTCGCCGGCTGCAAAACCTCCGTGGCTCTACCGAAGGCTGAGCGACCCTCCCCCAACCAACCAACCCCTCCCGTTTCCATAATGGATTGCAACGGCGCTCTCTTTATCTACACGCCCCCTCCCTCTTACCGCCCACTCTACTAACTTCCCCCCCATCTCTCAACTCCCCCTTTTACGTCTTCATTCCTCGGGGCCGCTCACTCCTTCCCTCCTCTTTCTTCCCAACCTCATCCCACGACCGCTCTTCCTCTACCGGTCGCCCGTATACGCCATCCCTTACGCAAGAGAGTGTCGGTAGCAAAGGAGTTAGAATATAAATCCACCGGCCGAGGCTGATTTAAATGGAAATACGTACCTTTATATAATATAACGTATACATGTAGAAGAATAAAGAGAGAGGGATGTGGGTGAGTTTGGGGTAAAGGTGAGGGAAGTGTTGAGGGTGATGCGAATGAGAGGTGGCCGTGAGAGGAAGAGGGTCGGGATTGGCGGAGAGGGAAAGGGTTGGAGGGAAAAGAGGTATGAAGGAGGGGGTGGGTAGAGAATAATGGAGGTGTTAAAAGATGGAAGGAGGATGGTGAATTTCTTCGGGACGTGCGCTTTAGAAAGCAGAGCGTGAGGCGTCCCGCACAGAATGCAAGTATCTCTGTGTAGTCCGAAACCCTCTCTCCCTTTCCACCGAACCGTCCCGATATCCCGTCCCATCGGATTTTTTTTCGCTCTTTGCAAACAAGTACTTCTGCGCTCCATTCCTTCAAGCCTCCCACACTCCTTTGCCCTCAATCCGGGATATTTTCAAAGCAGGAACGAGTTCTGATCCCGTCCTGAAAATATATCCCCAGTTTTCGGCACTCTAATTCGCTAAGCCTTTCAATAGAAGTCGAGTCTTTCCTTGCATTTTCCACCAGTCTACTGTTGCTTTTTTTCTCTTTACTGAGCTTTTGCTTATCAATTCTGCTATAATCCTTTGATAAGTTTGGATTAGACAAGGAAGGAAAAGAGTTCTGCTATTCTTAAAAAAAGCTGCATGTGACAAAGGGTGTTTTTTGGGTGTTTCACCGCTTTTTTATTTTTTACAACAACAGTTTCCGCCTCCTGGAATTTAGGCGAAACCATTGTCGTAAAAAAATCAACGGGGTGAAACACTCAAAAATGTATTATTTAACTTCGGAGGACCGCGGAAGCCTTCGCAGCAAGGGGTAAGTGATGTGGTTTAGATAAAGTAAGTGGGGCACTTGGTTATGCTGGCAGGACTTACATGAATCGTAGCCTCTTCTATCCATCTCGTTCACAGATAATTTCAGAGCATCTTAATTCTTCACTCTTTCCCAGGTCAATTAAAATCAGTTTCCTCCTCTTGCATAGTTCAGAACTTAAGCGATCGGATAAGGGCTGTTGCACTCCGATCACTCTCGAGATGCCCGCTTCCAAGTCCAAGAGATTCCTGCTCTTCGGGTGGCGAGGCCCATTTCCACTCGAGTGCATTCCGACCGTATGGTGGAGCCACGTGAATCTATAAGGATTCCTCTCGTCATCACGTGAAGAGAGTTCCATTGCCTACGTCAGAGTTCTCTCCACCTGTTTTCCAAAACCAGTCTTTCTCCACACCAGTCGCGGATCCAGAGCAACCTTGCGAACTCGGCAGTTGCGTATACTTTCCGCATGTAACTGCCGTCGCCAGTCGCTCACCCCTTATCAAAACTACTCTGACAGAACCAAAAACAAATAAAAATAGACGTCTCGGCACTCAACGGCTGTATCTTCACGAGAGGGGTTCGCACGGCGCCTGCAACTCGCACGTATAAATGCACGTACCGGTGAGTGATATGGGGATGAGGATTGAGAGAGAGAGAGGAATAGAGTGCGCATGATTTGGGCGAAAGAAGCGCGAGTCGAGTGCAGGAAGATGCCGGAGTGGCAGTGGAGTGGAGGAGGTTTGAACTGCGACACTCATACGCGGCACTAGAATGTGCGCTCGACATCGGGTGCTGCTGTTCGCTGTCTTGCCGGGGGGTTGTTTTTGTGGCGCCCGCTCCGGAGTGTGTGTTCATCTGTCTGCGTGAGTACTCGTGCGTAGTTCGCCGGGTGAGGTACGCGAACGAGAAGAGGCAAAATAACTTCGAATGGCACGTGAATCGTGCTCTTCGTGGAGTGTAGACGCAGTTAAATTAGAACAGGACCTTGAAAAACTCCGTTATTTTTTTTCACAGGACTGGTTTTTAAGAAAAGTTCTTTATCAAAAAGAGTAAATTTTGCAGAAACGAGATCATATTTTTACAGTATGAATGTACATATGAAGGGGATTGGGAAACAGTATTTGGTCAAAAATGGCTGCGGAGGTAAGGGTGAGTTAATGTTGACTACATTTCAATACTTGAATCCAAGGTTGGACGTGTATTTTGAAAAATCATAACAGGCCGTAGAGTAACTAAAAATAAACTAAAATTGTTCACCACTTGTTAACAAAGTAAAGACGATGTAACCAATCGAGCTATAACACAATATTGTGCGTGCAATTGGCAGTTTATTATTTAGCTTTAAGAATAGGTAAGTTACACACTTAGTTAAAAAAAGGATTTGATGATGTATTAGGGATCGAAGAAGGTTGGTAGGGATAATGGTTGAAGATATCGCATACTTCGCGTTAATCCTGGACTGTGATTTCACGGGAAGAAAAGCACGCAAGCAAGACTGATGGGATGGAGGGCCAGAGATTCGTGCGGTAGACATACGGTTATTCTCTTCCCTCTCCCACGTTTTCATATCCCTCTCTGACTTAAAAAATAGTCACTGTTAAATTTCGCCAAGATCTGCAAAATCTCATCCGATATTAGGGTGGTTGTACCTCCTGCACACGTTAATACTTACTTGAAAAAAACCAAAGCTGTGCAAGGGACATGGGTTGCGTCCTAGGGAAAGTTAAAGGTTAAGTCTTCTAAGACAGGTGTGAGTCTATAAATTTGCAAATTTGTCGATCTAGAAAAGAATGACTTTCTTCCATATCCCAAGGAGGGACTCCTCCCGTTTCAAGAGACAGGGAAACCTGTGGGGAGTAGGGCGGGTAATAGACGGGATTCGTTGTCCCATGTGGAAGGGAATAAAACGAAATCTCGGGGAAAAGGTTTGAGCGTGTAAATGCGCGCGTTTGTGTGTGCGAGGCATGCACTGAGTGTCTAGGTAGGCATTGAACTTTTTTTTAAATGTGATCCTTCCGAGAGGAGGGAGGTTTTCGACTTCACGGGTCGTCGTGGCTACGATGGTCTTTCCATGGTCGTCCGTGGGTGTTGGTTGCAGAGATAACGAGGGAGCGGGAGGAGGATACTGCGCCTTCTTCTTCTCTCATCCTTCTTTTTCTTCTCCCCCAGCCGTTTCGACTTCAGCCCACCTATGCATCCATTCCTCCGCCGACACCGCTTCCGCACTTTGGGGCGCGTCGTCTTCACTTCCTCGTCTGACGATGCAGTCGTCACCACTGCACACTCACTCCGTTCCGCTTCCCGCTCTCTTGTCCCCGTCTTTCATTGGGACCCTCTTGGCATGCGCTCTCTTTCTGTCTCTTACCTTCTCTCTCTCTCGAGTGCTAGTGTGGGTCCTTCAGCCGGGGGGGGGGGAGGGGGACAGGCATCCCCGCCGCAGCCCTTGCACTCTCTCTCGTGCGCTCACTACGCCCCCGGAAACCATGCGAGGCATGCAAAAGAGTGTCTTCTTCACGAACCTACGAGTTCTTGAGCTCTTCACGCGTCGTTTGCTTGAACCTCTCCCTCTTAAAGGGGATGGGGAGGGTGAGAGAAGGTATTTTTTGTCTGAGTCACGTGACTTGTGCGCAGAGCCGTCGTTTCTTTTTCTTCTTTTAAATTGTGGAGAATAATTATATTTAGGCAAAGAGTCTCATTAATTCGGGGTTGCGTCAAATAAGCTCTTCATATATGTGGACAATTTTATGAAACTGTGATCATCACATTGTTTAAATTGACAATGTTTTTATTCTTTTGAAAGTCTCTCTATGAATAGTTTAATTCCAACAATTATTCAAAACAAAATGCCAGAGTAGACATAAAATCATATTTCCCTTACTATGGTGAGTTATCTGTATACATTCAGGAGCAAAGAAAGAAATGAGTTCTTAAATAAAGTATTCCCTTTTTTTGTACAGAGGTTTAGGTGAAAAATCAATGGGTATTTAGCAATTCCATAGCTAATATGTAAAGAGGGGATCTGCTATACTTCTCTATCAGAGTATTTTTCAGAATTAATCCAAGATATTCATTATTTTTCCCAAAATATTTTTCCTCTTTACTCCAGTATCTCCCTTCTAAATTCCTTCATATTTGTTTCCCTAACTTCAGTCACTTTATCTGTGTGATCCTACGCGATTTGCGCTGATTCCTTGTTTTCCGAGTGCGATACGCCCGAGAATATTCACAAAGTAATATATTTCCAATATACAACTGATTTCTTAATTCCCATATGGTGTCTTAATACAGTTTAATTACGGACATTGTTTCCCAGATTTGTAAACATTTTTAGATAATCCACTTGTTTGTAGAGTGAGCGGCGTTCTCTACTCTCCTTTCACCCCCGACTCCTCTCGAACGAGAATTACTCCTTCGCTCATATCCCCCTTGTTCTTTGCTCAAGATACACCATCAACCCGTTCTTCCACTTCTCCCTCCGTACAATTGCTCGCAAAACTCTACGCCATAGGTATACATGACCATTCACCTCTCGCACTCGCTGCTGAATTTTATATTTACTCTCCTGTTTTTTTTAAATTAATATTACTTGGGTGAAGAATAAATTTACGAGTTTTAATTTTGGCTCACCTTTTCTTCTAACACTCGTATTTCCCATTTTTTTATATTGAATGATCCAACGTTCGATTGGTCCTCGGTGTATTTTTTTCCTTTTCCTCAGCGGCTATATTTATTCAAATATGTCATGCTCGTGAAAATGTAAAAATATGTAATGGTCTTAGGTATTCCATGCATATTCTTAGGGATCTGGTCCCGGAATAAATTTCCATTCATTCACTTCTTGCCCCCATCCCATGCAAGCTCCTGCTCTTTTTTTTCTCCGCGTCGTATTTTCTTCCTCATTTTCTTCGCCCATGGCTTATTTGCACCCTTTCCGCCTTCTCCTCCTCTGTCTGTTCCCATGTTTCCTCCTCTTCCCATACCCCCGTTCACCCTCCACACTGTTTCTATCCAACAATGCACGCATTCTGCTTATCCTCCTACAGGTCCCTCCTCGTTCTTTACTCTCTTCATTCGCTCCCATTCTCTCTCTCTCTCTCTCTGTCTTGCAACTTTCCTCCATCTCCCTCCTTATCCCCCCATCTTAAACTCCCCTCGCCCATTTTCGCTCAAAGTTCACCTCGGCAGACGAATCCTTCTCATCTTTCCGCTCCCATGCGCCGGAAGATTTGAGTTCGACTTGTTTGCTTGCTTAGGCCGTACATACCTACCGATGGGGAAGCACCAACCCTTTCTTAAAGTCTTGCTCCTCTCGCTTTTCTTACCTCCCCCCTTCCCCGCCCTTCGCACGGGTCCCATTGCCCTGGGCTCTTACATGCTTGCAATGTATCGACTGTGTTATGCTGAAAATATCGCACTGGGTTTATTTTTACAATTTGGTTAAGCGGCAGGTATGTTGGCACTGATATATTACTCAGTGATATATGCCGATGTAATTCATTTCAATATGCTGTACATTGTAGCGCCGAATGCAATGTTTCTTTGTTAATTGCACATACCCGTCGTTTGTTTGCCTGAGTAAAAATAGTTGATAGTTTTGATCGTTTGGGCGTTATCTAGTGGTAGAAGAGTATTCAAAGGCTAGATATAGGCCATGAAGATGGCTACATAAGATGCATATCATAATGCGGGTGGCAAGATGGGTGGGAGGTTGTGTAGATGAGATTAATGGAAATACGTTAAATGGGAGGCCAAAATTCACCCTGAGCAGGAGTTCCAGGAGATTGAAAGGCAGACAAGTGAATGTGGAACTGTACCACTTATAAATTTGAGCAGGAATAATTTGGGGAAGTTTAATTTTTTAATTGCATTCAGTCTTCGAAATGATATGCGATTCAGACCTGGGTTAATTATGTCTGGTTTGGACCAACAAGGTGATGCTACCTTTTCGCTAACATGGTGTTAGTTCGAATTTGTTTATTATATCGGTGATATACAACCTACTAACTTCGGTTTTCTTACCGAGAAAACGTTTGACCAAATGTTTCAAAACCGAGCCTCAGTACGATGGATGCGATGCAGTGCAAAATGTAACATTATCCAACAAAGGGACGTATGCGTTTTCATAAGACTTGCGATACATTGCATTCTATACTATTCAAAAGTTAGATCAAAATGCGATATTTCAACATGAATTTCGCGCATCTCAACCCTTTCCCCCACACTAGAACCCCGCCCCGCCCCGCCTTACCTCCAAAGCCTCAGATCTCGGCCCCCTCGTACCTCGACCTCCATTCGACCCCAAGTGTGTTGCCCTGCCTCCCTCGTGCCCCTTCCATTCTTGGAATGATTCCATCAAGGAAGGGGGTTCACGGAGACGACTTACCTTATTGTCTCTGCAGCAGCGGGAGTCGCTCGAGCGCTCATCCGCATGCTTTGGTTCGAGAGGGGAGAGGAGGGAGAGAAGGGATTCCAGAGCAGACGGCGGGATCCACCCTTTGCGTTCTGATTTTCGACTATTGCGCGAGACGTGCATCGCGTGTGGTGGGGGAGAGGTAAGGAGGGAGAGGATGGAAGTAGGTTGTGTTTACCCGCGTCATTATCATCGAAGTTATGAACGAGATAACACAAGTGTGCCTATCCCGAGTACCTCCGCTTTCCTCCTCTCCCACTAGATTTTTTTCAAGTCAAAACAACACACCTCCCACCCGCCAGCTCCGTGCCTTTTATCCACGCCCTCGCAGGCTTTCCAAATGGAACGCGTGAAATACCATTGTCGCCTGTGTTCTATGCAGAAACGAGGTATTGGGGGGCTTATTCGTGGAGAACGCAGCCGTTCTATTCGGGGGCGGTGGTGGAGGTTCGGAAAGAGAGGAGGAGATGGGGGAAATTGGAGCGGGGTTTTCGGTTGGCGGCGAGGTTCGGTTTGAGGAGTATAGTAGTGGTGGTAGATGTAGTAGGATTTGGGATTGTTTATCGCGTGTTAACATTTGCATTGGGCTGCGCTTCCATTCCAGCGAAGCGGAGAGGGCGTGACACGGCGCGTTACATCCATTGCCACTCTCTAATGCAAACTCCCGTCGTTTTAACGCGCTCGATCGCTTCGGATGCAGAGAGCGAGAGAGAGATAAGGATCAGAAATATCTGCGGATTCCAAAACGGTTCACTTTTTGGGCCATTTCATTCTCCTCCTCCACCCCGCCACCCTTTACCGTGCGGAGGGCCTCCAGGGGCCGCCAGGTCGGTTGGCGTCAGGCGCGCGCGCGCTCTCTTTAACCCATTCATAAGCACAGCAATGGCCCCGTTGCGCTTCCAGTGGATTCCGGTGAGGAGGGGGGGGGTTTGTGGAGTGAGAGAGCGAGAGGACAGTAAATTTTTCGGCGAACGGTTTTCCGTTAATGTTCGATTTCCACCCATCTATCCCCCTTCGCCCCTTCCTCTCTCTCCCTCTCACGTGATGCTCTTCTGCTCGATCCGTTGAGTGTTCAACGGCTAGGGACGAACTAATTTCCATCCACGTTAACGAGGCGAGCGTTGCATTGATGCATTTCAGGGTCCCATTTATGCGAGCTAACGTTACACATTGTGTTCCCGAAAACACCCGGGCTGAGTCGAATTGAAGAATGGGGTGGCCGAGCGATAAACTGAGCAGTCTTCTTCAATCTATGGAAACGACAATGTGAGAAAAATGCACGGATTTTGGGTTCAAAGAAATTTATTACGGGCTCGGCGATTTTTTTCGCGATAGCATCAATCCAAATGACCAGTGTACACTGGAGAATCACGGTCGAGTTTCGTACGTAACTGTAATTAGTTTAAGCCATTTAATCCATGACCTTTTATGCAGGTGACCTTACAAGGCATCGTCGCACGATCGTCGTGCAATAATTCTGGAAATTTTCCATCAATAAAATGAAAATGCTTTTCGTGCATGGAGAGCATGACTCAATTATGCTGCTTCCAAATTTTACAGCTAGCGTGCTATGTTATGTATAAAAAGCTTGTATAATTCAAAGTTAAAAAAGAGTAAAGCTAATATTCTACACTGACATATTGTTACAGCATCTCATGCGATAACTTTTATATCACTGTCAGATGTTTACGCGGATAATCATTATAAATACAAATTTATTCATTCGCACTTCACATACGTTCCATGTGTGATAAATAATGCCTCAACAACTTCAAATCTCCAATTAATATGACTGAAATATTTTAATAGACCGTTTTCGATGCGGCAGTTTAACAATTGAAATAGTCTCAGAAGCACTTTTTATTTTCTCATTTATATTTAATGGTTCCGTTTTAACAACCATATCGTTCTTAAGCCTGCTTTTAATAATAAACTCCAGAAGTAGCCGGTTGGAACGTCTCATAATATTTGGATTGAAATGATTTCATCTTACATAGGTTAAAGCTGTGCTAGGATTGGATGAGGCTGTGAGACTTCATGGTGGTCTATCAACTTGCGCTATCATTTCACTCCTAGGAGTTTGGTTTATTGGTGAACATAGCATTCATACAGCTACAAGCCCAAGTGTATTTAAATGCCAACGTTTAAGTAAAAATACACTCATAACGGGCATTGAGCCTCTTGGACCTTTTCCTACTCAACCTGTGGTTCCCAAGGATCTTTTCTTATGCTTTTCTCTAGATTACCACGAATTTTCCCGGTAAAAAATAATTAAAGTATATATATTTAAATTTTTTTGATAGTGATCTGGTAAAACAATTCGTGGTAGGTGAGTAAATATGCTTTTCAGACAGTGTGCAATCTAACATTCACATTCCATTTTATAGTATTTTACTGTAAAGGGAAATTCTTTACCCAAAGCCATGAAAGTTGAAAAACCCGAATCCAATCCATCAAAAAATCTTTGCTATTATTTTAAAACCATAGTATTCAACTCCCTATTGAGTGAAAGGGAAGATTAAAGTCTCTTTTTTTTCTTTTTTCGCCATTCATTAAGTTCTTTGGAGTTTTTAATATGTAAGAATGACCTTTTGCGGAGAAATCATAATTCTATTATGGTAATGTATTATTTTGCCAACTGCCAGCCAAAGAAACTATTCATCAACTTGAATATGTTTTCGGTCCAGAGAACAATATTCCTATTTAGTTATACAGTATCGTACTACTTTGAGATTTAAATTATCAGTTGACCTTCAATGGAGCTAGTTTTGACTTGAAATAATTTTAAGAATTCTTTCTAGTAGCATTGAGATTAATGTCCACAATGGTAGACATTAATTCAGCAGCATTTTATTTCTGTTCGAATGTCTGTCGTTAAAGGGTTATTTAAATATTTCCTCGTTTTCCTGATTGATTTCTCTGATTTATATTCACAGCTATATCAAATTCACTTGACAATAAGGTGAATTTAATAAGCAATGTTTTCAAAATTCCAAAAGGAGATTTAATTAAGAGTTTATGCGCGATTCTAATTTATTTGTGTTTCCACGCGGAAATAAACGTTGTCCCTGTCTTGTGCAAAGCTGAGAAATCCTCTGTAATGGCTATGTCTTGCGGCGTTTTACATTGCTTTTGAGGCGGGAGTGGGTAAATGTTTCGCGAATAAAGTGCAACAATTCTCATCAATTTTGCCTAATCTATAGTCCCAACTCCCTTAATGTTGTCTTTTAATTACCATCTCACGCACGGTTTTGCATGAACGGGTAGCTTAAGGGCGACGAAAAAAGCCGCCCAGCCCACTCCACTTGATTTTCTTTATTTCCTGCTTAAAAACAAATCCGGTACCCCTAGGACTCTTCCTGGAGGCAATTCGTCCCCTCCTCTCGGAAAGAAGGCCCTCTCTCCACGACTTTCTTATCCCCTCCCCCACTCCCGACCAACTCCATATCCGGGACTTTTCCGTCCTTTTTGTTGAGTAGCTTCCCACCGCAACTTTTTGAGTCAAAAATAATACTGAATACTAGCATTTCGTTTTGTATTTTAAAAAATAATGCTTTTATTGATAACATATCTTTGCTATTAACAGCAAAATATATCGAAAAATCAAGCGGATTGGTCGTTGAATGTAATATAAATGAGCATTTTTTTGTAAACACATTAGATGTGTGCAGCCCCATTTAATATTGAATTAATGCATTTAAAATTAAAATTTTACCGTAATTTGCGATGAAGTAAAAAATCATGAAACAGTATCTTTATTTTGACAGCAATAAAAAATTGGGGAGAATAATTATTCTAACAAATACTCTCTCGATAAAATAGTCTCCATATTTGATATAAATATCCTATATTATGCCAAAAGTCACCCAATTCCGCCTCCATCAGTATGCAATTTTAACTTCAACAACAAAATAAATGGCGATTAATGGTAGGATTTTATTGTCCATAATTGAACAACAGAGGGAATCTATTTTCCATAAGTAGCCAGAATGTAAATTAAATGTCATTTGAACTACCTTATGGTTTTCTTCTTCTCCTCGTCCCTCTCCTTCCTCACGTAGCTAGCTCCTTATCTACTCCTCCCCCTTTAAGCACCTCCCCCCCTCCGCCACCTCTCCCTCTCTTCATCCCCATCGTTCTTAACTTCTCCATTCCCCAGCATGCACAAGCCCTCACCTTAACTGCCTTCTCTCCCCCCCCCTCATCCCTACCCCCAAAAACCCTCCCAAGACCCTTTGCCCCACAAATCTTACAGAGGGCCCTCTTTTCTCCCTGGCACCCAAGCGCCAACCTTTTTCTCTTCCACACCCACCCGCCCCCACCTTCCCCTTCGCGTTAAACTCGCCCTCCCACCATCCTCGCCCCCCCCCCCCGAGTTTCACGCTCGCAACGCAGCACCAAGGCCTTCTTACTCCCCAACTTATCCCTTGTCACTCCCATCCTCTTAGCTAGCTCTAGGCTCACCAATAGCATCTCTCCACCTTCCCTCCCCACTCCTGGCTCTCTCCCACCCACCGACCCCCCTCACTTCATCCTCCTTCTCAACCTTCCGCACGCCCACATTTTTCTCACCTCTACCATTCTCCTCTTCCCCACCCCCTAACCACCCCCTCACTTCGCCTCCTTTTGGCCCTCTCAAGGACCGTTTGCCCAAAACATCTTACCTCCTCCCACTCCTCCCGCCTCGCCCACCGACCCTCCTCCCCTCGTTCTTTCATCCCATTCGCCTCAGAGCTGCACAGCCTCATTCTCGCCCGCCTCCCTCCCTTCCCCCCTCCTCCCCCTCCACCTCCGCCTACTCACCCCACCTCCTCTCTTACGGCCCTTCCTTACCACTCTCCCGCAGTGACATTTGTGACATGTTTATGTTGGGGATTTGCATAATGCGTCCCGGGTTCTTGTCTACCGTCTCTCACTCAGCCCAGTGGACAGATCCGCCACTCCCTCCAGCCGTTCCTCCTCTTCTCCCTGCGTGCCTCCTCTGCTTTTGCTCTCCCCGAAAATCTCATTCCTTTTGTTACTTTTTGAGGGAATGAGTTGGGCGAGGGGCTTTATCATTGCTACTGAGGGGCTTTCCAGCACTTTTCTCCCGGTTAATTTCCATTGCCATCCTTTAAAATGAGGACAGTATATAATTCACTATTAAATTCCCAAATACGTCATTAAAATCTGTATGTTTAGATAAACGCAGGAATTATGAATTTAGAAACATTCATCTCTTGATGTAAACTATGAAATGGTTTATTGACATCAGAAAATTAACGTCTTTGATATTAATAAAATGCACTGTCATTAACATCCCGTTCTGACAGCAAATAAATATGGACAAGAGAGGTCTATAAACTAAGATCGCACATTTTTCTAGTATTCCAGCATCATAAGTGAAATGAAATCAGACATTTTTAGAGTATTCAATATTTTTCGAAGTGGCGAATAAAAGTATTTTTGATGTACCCCTATACTTTGGTTGAATCAGAAGCCTAATAGGTGTTACAAAGAATTTATTTCGTTTCAGGCAAATTTGATATACTTTATCACAATTACTGGTAAAAAAATTAAGAATGCCGATTTTTACCCAAACGTGGCATTGGAAAACCAGATTGACAATAGAGGCATGATTTTTGAGTTACCTAATACATACGTACCTCAACAGTTGCGGAAAAGTGGGAGACAAAGGATAGAAGCAAAATGAGGAAATTATATCTGGAAGCTAAAACAATGTGTGGAAGGAAATTCGGTGGCAGACTTTAGATATGAAAACATCGGCGGATCATGTAGCTCAAAAGGTGCAGTGCAGACCACAATATGCTGAAGCTTAAAAAATTACGCTTAGTATTGTAGCAGAACCCCGCACAGTCTTGCAGAAAATACCTTTGAGACACTACTGTAGCAAGAATTAGAGAGCAACGAAAAGAGAAAATATCCATGTCTCTGCTTGATCTTTGACATTATTGAGAAGAACAATACGACATGAAACTACATCTGACAAATTTATTCATTAGGGAAGAGAGTCTTCAATTCAGTGTAGGGTAATAAGAACAAGTTGAGCTGGGATATTAAATGGTCCTATTCGGCGCGAGAGGAAGGTAAATGATTGGGGAGAGGGGATTGGACAATGGCTCGGTGAAAACATTTGCTTGGTTGGTCATTTGAGGAAGCTACAGGAAGTTGGGATCATTTGTATTATCTGCGACTGACAAGTGTGTTGCTTAGGGAAGGATTATTAGGGATGCGGAGGGAGGTTTTAGGGATATCTGGGGTGAGCACCAGCCGATAGGAAATAAGGACTGTGAAAGATTCCGCAATTAATAAACGTCTAATTCCACGGACGACGTATTCCACCTTGAAGTGCTCTCCACGTGGCACCCACGTGACGATCAGGAGTCCTCCCAAAAAAATTTCTCCACCACAAACCTGGGGATTCAAACCCAGGATCAAGGAATAGAAATCCAGCGCGTTAGCCATGCCCATCTTCGAGGAAACAGTGAGTGGGGGAAGATAGGTGGAGGGGTGGAGGAGCCGTAAGTTACGGCGAGAGGGATCGGTAGAAGGGAAGGAAGATAAAGAGGGAAGGAAGCGAAGTGAAGGCGGAGGGATGGGAGTTTTTAAGATGTTCTCTGGGCAGTGAGTGTGCGAAGGATTCAGCTACGGCGGGCGGGAAAGAGATGGAGAACCCACTGAGAGCAGGAGGATGTAAGAGGAGGCACGGAGAAATAAAAGGTTTGCACCAAAGGATAAGAGGGTGAAACGAGGAAACGGATGGTTTGCTTTTGTGCCCACGTTGGGATGGGAGGGTTAAAATGAGAAGAAACATAGACGTGAGATACCCAGGGAACGGGCCGATAAGAAGAGAAGGTAATACGATGGGATACATGCGGGCTTTGTGGGGAGGTTACGGCCGGCGACTTCACAAGGGGATTGGAGAAATGTCGGGAAGTGTGCCGTGGAGCAAAAAGCGTAAAAAAATCATGGAAATATTTGAGAGTCAAATAGGTATGAGGATGTTTTCATGCCTACGAGATATTGTAAACTCAAATACATGAAGTCAGTCGTTCTGCCCAAAGCCCGAGTTCGTCAAATGCTCCTCATAATCACGTGTCTAGGTATTTGGTTGACTAAAGTAGCTGGCTGAACTCGCGGGGCGAATTAGCTTTAGGGATGATCTTCCTAGAGTGGATTACCGAAGGAGGTATTGAAATACAAGACGCAATTTGCAAAGTTCCCATCGAAATGATCAGTATACGAACTGCTTTAAGGTATTGTTGTCTAAATATACAACTAAGTAGCATGCAATTTGGTTAACGTTTTGGTAACTGAGGACAAAGAAAGCGAAGCTGGTCATAAAGTAGGAGGGCACAAGCTGGAGCAAGTAGAGAATTTTAATTACTTACTAAATAATTAGGATAGTATGCTAGTTGAAAATAGTCATAGTAGAAGAGACATGAGATGGAGAATAACCTTAGTAAGGGAAGCGTTTTGTAATTGAAGGGAGCTGTTGAGGGAACCCTGGGTAAGGATGTAAAGATGAGTCTGGTAAGGAGCTTGATATGGAATATACCATTGCATGGGAAAAACTTGGGTTGTAAGGAGGACAAAAATAGACTGCAGGCGTTTGACTTGTGGGTGTAGAGAAGAATAGATAATAGTTGTGGAGGATGGAAAAGGAAAACTAGCGAGTAAGTCCTTGGTGGTGGGTGAAGTCCTTTTGGATGAGATCAGGAGAAGGCAGAGAAGGTGGCTGAATGAGGTGATGAGGGGCGGAAGTTTGCTCAACGTGGATGGGAAGGAAATATGGGAAACGGGGAGGGGGTGGAAAGGGCATCAGTTTTATGGACGGTATGAAAAAGGGTAAGACGTACACCGAGATGAAGAAATAAACACAAGAGGTGGATAGGGCCCGGTACGTCTATCCTGGAGGTTCTTTTCTGACTTTTTATAAAATCTACCCTAACTGGTTGATTCATTTAGTGTAATGTATCGTTGACTAGCCAAGGACACTTTATCATATTTTGGCATACTAAAACTGATTTTTGTATTTTTTTAACCCTGTTTTCATGATCAATATTCTTCAATAATACTTTTATAACACGTAAAGTCGAAGTTTTTAGATTGTTCTTCCTTTATTGTCAACAAACATTCGTCTATCATAATATTATCATTCCCTGTAGCGTTTCTATAAATCACAAAAAAAAGTTTAGCGTAATAAGTAAAAGAAATACATTGGGTGCTCTAGGAAAAGGCCCTGAAGTATGAAGCCGTAGGAAAATTAAAGGTGAATTCTATTTCTGAAATAGATTGTGGACGATCCCATTCTTCACCCTAGGAGTCAGGTTAGCGCCCGTCTGACATCTTATTTCTTAGTCTTGAAAGGAAGTTAAAGTGCTCTGACCTAGTGAGCAAATTTATAGCCATTTAAACGCGAGAGAAATACTTTAGGAGAATCGCACTCGGTGTATTCGTGATAAAGAAGGGCGTATTCCATTCCTAACTTATTCACCGGGCTCGGCGCAGGAGATTTTCGCAAGGTAAACACAGTAATGCTAGCACTATTTTTACATAAAATTATACCCCATTTTATTACGAAAGAATTTGTAAATTATTATGCTGCTTCCTAGTATCCGAGTAAAATTTCCTGGTCGATTGAGACGTGCATGCCTTTGAGGATCATTTTGTTGCTTATTTTAGCCTCCGTAAGAATAATTTAACAGTCTTTGCCTTTGCATATGCTGACCTAATTCAGCCAAATAGTGGCTCAAAACCAACGAGGCTTTATGCTTATGCCTCCGGCGCTGTACGAGACGTAGCAAGGGCTTGACCGCGCAATTTCCCCTCCCAAGGCTAGTCCTGTACGCCGTGGCCTCTTTGCATTGAGTGTACACAGCCTGCATTACACACACCTCCTGAATCACAGCACGTGTTTCTCCCGTAAATGGATTTAATTAACCCATTTCGTCACGCATGGAACCAACTATTGGCAAGTCTCAGTTAATTATCAACTGCTTTATTATTCTACCGCATACAAAAGATGGAGGAAGTTCCATAATGCGTCTTTTTATAGTTTCCCCCAAATATTGGAGTCTTTTCTTTTGTTTATTTATGTATTTTTCGATCAGCATAGTTTCTCGCATTGTATAAATCTAGCTGACGACAAAAATATTTAATTTTCTTAGATTAAAATTCATAAATATAAAATACGTCGGCTCTTTTTCACATGCCAAATAATATTTCAGCCAGAGGACTGGCTCAATTTGGTGAATTCGGAATTCATTAGATTTTAATTTATCATTTAATATGGAGGGAGAAGAGAGCTGCCATGCATCAATCTTTGAATTCCTCGGCAAACTTTAATGAAATAGCAGAGTGTGATATCGGCTGTATCATATCTTAAAATAATGTGTCCAGAAATCCATTAAACAAATCAGAGTTCACTTTACGAAATGCAACAGCCTGCTTTTAATAAACCAAGAAAATTAATTTCACTTTTGATACGTGTTGTGCAATTTATTATAAGTAAAATGCAGAGGTAAGATTCACAAAACTGGGGCGCTATGGACACTATTTAAATGCTTGCCGTTGTTAAAACTGTAAATTACATTTTCAAACCCTTAGGTAAAATTTCATTTGATTGTTACGTGATTTACCACCCATTCACCGTCAGCAGGTCCAGGTCATAAGTACTCATGTAAGTTTAAGAATTTAATTCAGTTAAATTTGAACAGCAGAGTTTCCTCTTATAATCAATGAAGATAAAAACTGTGTGGTAATATTGTGATTAGTCTAAATATAACAAACCAATAAAACGTTTGAATAATATGGGATTCATGTATCCGCAGGAGTTACTTAGGAGGCCTGAGAATTTCCCGCCTATGTCATTGAACGAGGTAGAGCGCTGACACGGAAGCACTGGACACTTACTTAACAATTAAACCTGTGGATTAATGTGAGATGAAGAATCGTCTGGCAACGGTAGCACGCAAGCCAGCATGTGCTTTTGATTACTAGTCGCCGAGTTTTGATAATTCATCATGGTCATGAGAGCGCAGTACTCATTGCCGACTTAACTATGCTCTGTCCTGGGGTGCGTGCAGGTAACAAGAGTGGTGAGCTGGAGAACGGTTGTGAGATTGATATCTGAGAATTTATTTGCAGTTGAGTGTATCCGCTAATTGAAGGTTTTCCCCTCGAATTTCACGGAGCAAATGCTTCAGATATAGCAAATTAGTCTGTCAGCCGAAGAGATACAGGAGACGGTTTTTTTTACAGTCAGCAACACTTGCATAGAATCATTGGCTATGCAGTGAGCTCGCATTGAAGATAAGCGGTGTTTATATCTGCCCCACGGAAAATTCAACGCCTCAAACGAGTATCGTGCAAGTTTTTTAGCAGATGCAACAACCTTTTAACCAGCTTTAGAAAACATCAACACATTATTCTCACATTCCATTATGTAGATTATATTTCTTCTCCCTTTCGTAATTCAAAGATTTGATCTATTACTCTCAATGGTTGGGTCGATTCGGGCGGAGGAATATTGACAAAATCAACGACGTTATTCCTGGAACCATTGACTTACTGCGACTGAGGGTTATAATGAGCTGTGGATTTAATTTGAACGCTCATTACAGTTTGAATGTCGTTCTAATTATTCCACTGAAAAATATGCCCAACAAGAGCAACTCTAGCCGATTCCATAGAAAATATTAGTCAACTGCCTGTTGACTACCTCTAGAAAAAAATCAGCAGTGTAAAGGTCCTTTCATTTGTCTAAATAAAATTGTCCTTCCATTCGTTGATGAAGAAATATATTAATTTTATCGAACGCTTTCATGGAAAGATGTGATGGGCAGTGCCATTGTTCTAATTTCTCCTCGGCAGCTTGGGAAAAAAACCCCATAGACATACGCTACCTTTCCCTCATCTCTTTCCACAACAGGACTCCCCAACCGTAGTCCACACCTTCCCCGCCCTGCACCCAGCCATCCTATTCCACTCCGCCGTTCGCCTTTATCTCGATTTTATTTCCACTCCAATCCGAGGCGGAAGGGGTGGAATCATCCCCATCTCTTGCTTCCACACACTCCCCACCCGACTCGCCCACTAATTATGCCGCCGCAGCCTCAAGCGTGGGTGCCCGCGTGACGGTTTAAAAGGTGTGACCCGGCGGTGAGCTGATGGAGAGGGAGGGAGGAGGGAAAGGAAACAAAACAGAGAGAGAAAGAGAGACAAACGGTGAGGTAGTGGAGTCGTCGCTTTAGTAGGATTGAATGGGCATCGGAGGCAAAGGTGAGTCCTCGTGTGCGTGTGTGATTGTGTGTGTTGGTGGAAGGGTGGTCTTGAAACGTCGAGTAAAATGAAGATAGAACTCAGCCATTTTGTAAAGTTGTGTATTTAAGAGAGGGGAGCGAAATTGCCTGATCACACGCTACCCGCGTCAATGCGTGGCAGCGTCTGCTGCGACCAAAAGAGGTATTATCTCTCAGTAGTCCATCAAAATTAGATATCTCAGCAGTTGGAGACAACAGCTGGCAATTTAATGAGTATTTCTTCGCTCGACTTCACACGAGGAATTGTATACAAATCGGAGCTCCATTCGGAATGAGCGTATGGCGTGATGACTGCGCGTATTTTTGCATGTGCGAATGGGATGGAAAAGGCCAAGAACCCAATGTTGCATTCGTGGCTTAAGAAATAGATTATGACACCTAACCGAGAAATTATTTCTATTGACCGCAGGTTTCTTTCCCTACATTCTTTAAATTCGTCAGCTGTATAACCATTTAACAAGTCATTAGACCACTGAGGTCATTTTTAATGATCAGTTAATGCTTGATGACATAAAAGAATCAGGTTGTGTGACCATTGGCTTCCGCATTGGACCATTTTTGACGAGAGGTGCTAAAGGATTCACAGTTTTACGTCTTATCTGACGAACGAAGTACTATAATTGAAGCGCTCTCCTCGTTGCACTCGGGTTGTGGGAGAAGTAGGGACCGGGATACCACCGATAAATCTTAACTAAGATCGGGGCAAGACCTGTGCCTTCTTAATGGGGATTCAGTGCCATAATTACTTCTGCCACCCAATTTGCAAGAGTAATGTAAATCTCTCTAATTATTGTCGTCCATATTTATGAGTTACAACATCCGCCTTTTTTATAATTTTCAGGATGTTTATTGGTGGTCCGTGATTATCAAAATACCTTAATAAAAGTTTTCATTTTGAGATAATTCTTCCGATACTTATCGAGTTATTAGGTACTATTTCTTAGGAATTCAGTTGCATAGGTCTAAGTTCCACGGACATCAGGTTCTTCATTATTCCAGGAGGAATCCAAGTCAAACTGACATTCATAGGTGACCCGAAATCGACTTCTAATTGAAATACAACCTGAATAATACTGCTGAATAGGAGAGAAAATGCTGTCCATGAAACGCAGACCTACGGCTGAATTTAAAAGGGTCAGTCGTAATATAAATATGAAAAAAATTTGTAGTAATCTGTATGATTATTGTTGGTATTACCTACGTATATCTTATTGCATACGTTACCTACATATACCTCACACAAACCTCAAATAAACAACTTCCGAAACCGCAATAAATTGCATATTGAAACATGCTTTAGTAATGGTAGAAGTAAATGGAAGCAAAGTAAGAATGGAGTAAATGAGACAACAGCACGCCACAATTGAAACTACTGTTACCGCTCAGTCTTCGAAGCCAAGTACATTAGGTTTCGACTCGTATTCGGAGGAGTGACCGTAACCATTTGTCTGAGTTCTGTTAACACAGTCGGAAAAGGAGAAGTTCTAAATGGTCAAAGCCGTCGAGACCAGTAAATAAGTACATCTACTGATAAGATAACGAACTGGTGAGTATTGTAATGTAGTATTCAATACGCGCGAACGAAAGGAAATGGATTCGTCCTCGGTGGGACCATGAGAAAATGAATAGGAGAAACCTTTTTTTTTCGTGCGAACGATGTGGAATAAGTGATATTCTGCCTTTGAAATGAAGGGAAATATGCTCAACAAATTCTCCTAAATACTATATGTATAATTTCACATCTTACAGTACCATTAAGAAGAAAAATCCACTGAAATTAAAAAATAAATGGCCAACAATTTATGGCTTTTTGGTTCTTATTTCAGTTTTTAATTGCGAGTTTCTACTATTATTCATCATCCCTACCACGTCTTAATTACAGAGCGTCAATTTCTTGAAATCATATTTTTATAGCCTGGGCGTCTTAAACTATGTAAGTATGTAATGATACACCCTTAGCAGAGAAAGTTGTCTCCTCAGCTTCTCCGAGGCGCCTGATGTTTGATACAGAAAATCAGCCTATACAGTAAAGTTTGAGGGCCATTTTTTTGGTTTAATGAATAGCACTTAGTAAGCAACTGCGCTCGACTTTCCGAAAGAATGCTGAAACCTTGGATACACAATTCATTCATTCGAGGAAGAGAAAGGAACAACTGCCATTGTATATACCATTTCTGTAGATAATACAATTATGCAATAAAGCGGAATTTCATGGGATTAGCTTCATCAGTACAATTTTAGACCTTATGGCCTGACTTTATAATATCTTTTTTTATTGGCATGAAAACAAAAGTTCTGACACTTTCCCTGCAAATACGCTCATATCAACTAACCTGCTATATGATACAGTAAAACAAGAGCTCTCAGAATCAAGTTTTATAACAGAATTTGTCATCTCGCTGGTAAAGTAAGGCATTAATCACAAAAACCGGGCCTAAGTTGCTAATTGTTTAGATATTCCATGAATACAACGGTCTCCGCCATGTAAACGCGACCAATATAAACGTGCCTAACGTCACAAGTGTCAGATTTCCCCGGCCCGCAAGAATACGTGATACGCTTATCGGACGCTCCATCTATAGTATGCATGCCCGATATAGGGTTACGGAGAAAGGAAGAATGACGACGCCCACCCGCTGTTGGATCTCCTAGACGACTGGAGTGAATGGGAAGCGAAGGGAAACGCAAGCCAGTCGACTACTTCTTCTTCTTCCAACTCTCTTCCAAGGCTTGAGTCCGTTTTCTCCAGTGCATGCGCATATTATTTCATCTCTATGCATTGCCCCGCCGTCTACCCACACCTCTAATTCCACCAGGAAGTCCAAACCTCTGGCAATCTTAACCATTCAACCGTCTGCCTTTTATATCTATACTACTACTTCATTCCTGCTTTCCCCATTTATTCATCCCCTGATAATCTCTACATAGCAGTCCTTTCTGATGATTTTCTTTCTCATTCTAACCAATTAGGATTATTTTCTAGATTTTTCGAGAGACTTTTACTTCTATGGTTTCAGTGAGTCTTTTAGTTTTATTTGTCGTCGGTCATGTCTCTGCCTTGTAGGGTTGAGTATTGCTTTGTATATTTTTGCGTAAGTATTTTCTCCTAGATACTTATTCCTCCAGATGGTATCATTTGAGGCAGCCTGACATTGTATTTGCTCTATTCAGCGGTTCTCCAACTTCTTCCTCTATAAACTCAACGAAGTCCGGCGAGATGTTGTGGGACATTTTGTTAAGAGAATAAAAGAATAAAACTGGTTAAAACTTGGCAATGTCCACTGGATTTATTGTAGGTACTACGCGTTTCGACGCTTATCAGTAACCTGATTATGGCGCATAAGCGTCGATACGCGTATTACCTACAATAAATCCAGTGGACATTGCCTAGTTTTAACCAGTGTTATTCTTTTATTCTTCTTCTTCCTTTACAATTCCACTAGAGGACAGATCTAATCCTGAGTCTCTTGAATGCCTTCACAGTCCTATTCTAATTTGCATCCTAAAGATTCTGCTGTCACTGAAATACTTTATTGGTTTTTTTTATGATATAACTATATTCAGCATCTTTCCTTAGGAATTGAAAAACGTAACAACCTTTGTAAATCGTCTTCGTTATTGGATAGAATGACAGGGTAGTTTAAGACGGAGAGGGTTAACGAAGTGAGAATTTTTTTCGTTTGGTTAGTTCTTTTTCAGGCGCGGTTGGAAAATTACCTTGCCGAGGATTCTCGGGGTTAATGGTAATCTACGCGGCAACATGGCGAAAAATTACGGCTCAAAATGATGGAAAATGCTAGGATCTACCGCAGGGATACGCTCTACAAGGTTTTGAAGCACGGATAGGAAAAAGGATGCGGATAGGAAACAGGATTAGCTAACGTGAAATGGCCATAAATAAAATGCGAGATCGTCAATCTTGAACGGTGAATAGGTCTATGCCAAGCGTATCGAAAGGGAATTTTTATCTTCCTTATTTCCGGTGCACGCTGCACGAAGTGATTGAGTGCTGCTGTGTGTGCTGCACGAAGTGATTGAGATGGTATTGGCAAATATTTTAAGAAAATGAAGCCCATCCTCCAGTCGGATAAGGACGGAAAACCGGGTCATATCATTAAATGGGGCAGGCTGCAGGAGCTCGGAAAAACTTTGAATGATCGGTAGAAACTCGAGAAAGAATTGCCCTACTTTTTCCAATTCCCTATGATACGAAATCATCGGTTGATATGCAGGTCCTCAGCTGTATGGATTAAAGATGAGCCCTTTGACTCAAATTTTCCCCATGATCTCTTTCCGATCCTATTATTTAGTCTGATGGAAGGCGTATTAGCAATACCTTTCTATTAAGTCCTTATATTTTTTTGACTGAATGCATTAAAAAAAATCTTCGGATAAATTTCAAAATTCAGACTGAATTCTAGGAGAGGCATTAAAGAAACCAGAACAAAGCAGCCATCACTCCTAATTAGAACTTTTGTGCCATCTTCATTAGCATATCCTGCGTTCCCGAAAGCCGGCGAGAGATTAAGTAGTCTGACCAATTTCGAAGCTCCCCTGAAAAAGGGCATCCTTTAACGTTACAAAATTGTTTATGCCATAATTCTTTTATGCAGCAAGCTCGGAACAAATTAAATATCCTCCCGTTTAAAATTTTCATCCGCCATCCTGCAAATGATTCACCTGGGAGTACCAGTCAAAGGGCTCCGGAGGGAGAGAGCGGGAAAAACGAAAAAGACCGCATTAAATGTGGGAAAATTAATTGCATCGCTGGGTCGAACATGCATGATACATTTCAGAGACCGGAGAGAGGAACAGGATGAAAAAAAGAAAAAAACTTTAAACTCGGGGTGCATTGAAATTTTTAGCGTTTAAGGCGTTTCGACGATAATCGAGAGAGAGGGAGGACGGAGAGGAAGAGAGAAGGCGACAGGACGGAAGCGACGGGAAAAAGATCAAAGGGAAGTTTAGAAGAAAAAAAATAAAACAAAAAAAAGAAAGTGAGTGACGGGAATAGTGGAGGGTGTCGAGGACGACGGCGGGGGCGACGAGGTTAAAGGGAAGGGAGACAGATGGGCGGAGAAATGGAGAGAGGAAAAACCGTGTGTATCGGGTGAGAGGGTATGATAAAAGGCGCGGCGATGTGTAACCAGCGGTGGAATGCAGGAGAGAACGGAGATGGGGGAAGGATGATGTTGGAGAAAAGAAGGGAGTGGACAGGTGTAGATAGAAAGGGCGTGTTAGAAGAGAAGATGAGTGGAAAACAAGAGATAAAATCGGCGTGTTTTGGGCGAGGGGAAACGATAAAGGTGCGGTGGAGAAATAGAGGAGAGGTAGAAAATGAAGAACGGTGAAGGAAGGAGTAAGAGTGAGGACAGGTGTAGAGAGCAAGAGCGGATCAGAGGAGAAGATGGGCGGAGAACATGGCAGTGAAAAACGGCGAGCGATTGGCGAGAGGACGCAATAAAAGGTGAGCGGGTGAACATGGGGACGGAATGGAGAACAGAACAGGAAGATAGCGGAGCACAAAAGACATAAAAGGTAGAGCTAACGGGTCGTTGTGGTAGAGAAGATGAGTGGAGAATGAGAGAATTGATATATTGAGTATTGGGCCGGAGGAAACCATGAAAGAAGCAAAGATCAGTGTGCGAGAGAGAATCGAGATGCGGAAAGGCGGAGGTGATGGATAAAGGACAGAAGGACAATCTCTCGACCGGGGAGTTGAAGGAGCGGGCTCGAGTAGGTAGGGTACCGGTTGATAACGCAGAGTACGGCTTTCGGTTTGGTGTGTCAGTTCGAGCATTATCTTCGAATCAATGGACCCGGGTTCGAATTACGGAAGATACGGAAATATTTCTGTAAAACTCCAATCCATACTTGGGTAATAGTCGAAGAGCACTTCAAGTATACTACTCCGTCAGTCAGATGGGACGATTACTACAAAACCCTTTCACATCTTTAGTTAAATTAGGATCAGTCCGACACCGAATTTCTCTCCTCTCTACCTCTAATCCGTAAATGCAACTTACTTTTAATCCTTAAACACGAAAATGACCTCAATTGGCGGTCGCTACCCCAAACAACTGATATACCTCTCGGAGAATGAAAAATTGCGTGCCTTGGACAAGATGAAACAATAAACAAGACTCAAAAATATAAAAATTGAGAGAATTAAAGAAATAATAGAACATTAGTGAAGAACGATATATGAAGAGCAGCTGCAAACGAGGGCAGATCGAGAGAGCGTGTTAGAGGTGAAGAGGGGTGAAGAGCTGGAGAATGCTCACCCGCGTATTACTCAAGTTTAAATGCCAAAATCCATAACGTTACATGCGGGAGAGACTTTAGATGAGAAGGCGGAGGTGACGACGGGAAAATATCGCAGAAGGAAGTGCAAGCAGGGACAGATGGACATAGGCATTAATACAAGAGATGTGAAAAAAGGGACAATATCAAACGGAAATCGAATACCACGAAAGATAAACTAGAGAAAATGATAAATGGTTCACCAGTGTATGCACGAGGGAATCGAGATGAGGACAAGTTGGATGAGACGGACTGAAGGGGATAAAGGGACGACGATGGATATAGAGAGATAGCGTTAAATAACGCAGTGAGGGAGCAGGGAGTATGGTGTAAAAATGGAACAGGTGGTGGACAGCAAATGCGAACGAAGTAAAAGACTTAAAAGAGAGAAGAAGAGAGGGAGAGAGGAGGGATACAGCTGTGGAAGAGAGGGAGACACATAGGGGATGGGAAAGGTGGCGAGGGGCGTGCGGGAGAGGGAGACGTGGTAGTGACTAATTTCACGCTCTGACGCCACGCGACGCTGTAATCAGCTGACTGCAGGGAAACGAACGGACGGAACGGGTTGTCCGCGTCACGTCACAGGCGAGAGTTGGGGCGTAGGGGGTGAAGAGAAAGGAGGCGGGAGTTTTGCGCGGGATCGCTAAAGGGAGAGAGAGAGGTGTTACAGGGGAGAGAGGAGGCTAACGCTTCGGCTGGGAGGGGCACCTGACTCTCGCACTGTGGAATGGGATGTGCGTCCTGGGGTGGAGGATGTGGAGAAGGGAACGGAGGGAGAGGAATGGTGGCGGTGCGGGTAGGAATGGCAAAGGGGAACGGGGAACAAGCCGAGGAGTTAGACGATGGAATAATAAGGGAATTTTTCCGAAAAATGGCGAGAGGAAGGGGAGTGGGATGAAAAAATATACATATTACTTCGAGTCGAGAGAAGATAGGTGTAACTGTGAGTTGGACAGAGGGAGAAAAAGAGGAAAAAAATGCATTTCGTGCTCACTGATCCACGCCAGCTTTAATCTGAGGGATGAATACGTTATACCTGCCATTTTCACTAACTCTCGAATTTAGTCTAGCCCTGCCTCCCTACGCCAGTGTATGCCTCACGGCCTTCTATGCTCGTATTGGCATAGTCTGTCGAGAATCTCTTAATAAGGAATATTTTTGCATAAGGTTTTAGGAATATCTTTGTCCTTTTTCGCGGTAAATTTTTCTCTCAGGGTTTATATAGTGGCATAAGGTATACCTACAATTTTAAGAACTCAATACTACACGAAGCCTCTATTCCCTCTCTGGCAGCATTTTTTTATGCAAACAGGAAAAATGCAATTTTTACAACTTCAGGTAGTTAAGGACAGTATAATCTAACACCATCTTTTGAAAATTGCTGTCTATATTTTTTACCCCTGGTAAACCTAGGTCACCCATGGTAAATATTGTCTTTTGACTAAATTTTCCCCATCATTTCATGGCACGAAGGGTAATAGGTAAGAAATATCAAATTCCTTTTCTATATGATTCCAATTTGCATGCGATAGTCGTCTATGTTTTCAGCACCTAAAAGTAATGGCCTTATTACTCGACAAAAATGGTAAGAAGCGGCTCTTATCGGGCATATTCAGCGATTTTTTGCTGTAGTGGACACTGCAGATTGTATGATAGTTACAGCGGAGCTCGGTAAGATTTGTCCAAGGACCAACGAGCTTTCGAATTGGCACTGAGGTTATTACTCGAACTAGTCACCCAAAGTCTCCACAATAAATTAACAGCAGTAGTGAAGTGATGTAAACCTGAGGATGACGCCTTTGTGTCGATACTAGTTGCACGGTTGAAAATAATTAGTGAAAAAATACAAAGTGTTATTTACATCATGATAAATTTCTACGAAGTCACGCCTGAACTCATCGAGTAGCAAACTTTTTCTGTGAAATACGGTATCCCACGGGTGCTCTGCTAATAGCACTTCAAGTGCTGCAATCGTTAGTATGATAAGTTTTGGCTCCATGGCGATTTTTGTTATATTACATATGCTGAAACCCACACTTAGCTTCTCTCTACCCTTCCTCCGATTGTCAAATAACCCAGCCTAGGTATTTCTGCCTCACCATATTTCCTTTAAATCGCCATTTAATTTTATGTTGGTCGCCCTCTCAGTCTGTCGCCAACTCTACCACCCAATATTTGATAAACGCACGTTCTGGAATATCTTATATTATCATTAACGTTATTCCTACCATGACATGGAGTTATAAAGAGCATTTGAGCAGAATTCTTTGACCGATACTCACAATCCTGTCATTGCTTAACTATAGTGTTAGTTTTGATTTTATTTCAAAATCAGCCGTAAGTAATGGAAGACAGCTGCGTCATTTTGATGTCCCAATGTCCTTTAAATGTCCTCCCCTGCCCTCGATAACCCTCGATCCACTAAAATGCGGGCAATCAAGCGATATGACGAACAGAGCGCTCGCAAAATTAGCTCAATCTGCCGGAGAGGAAGAGCTCGTGATGGAAGGGAGAGAGGATGAGCGGAAGGGATGGGAAAAAACACACACACTTCCGGTTCAATATTTCGTCGTCGGGTAGGAGTGAAAAAAAATAAACGACGTTTTCCTCTCCTGGAAAACTTAAATCTCGGCGAAGCGGCTCAATTTGTCGCGAGAGGGAGAGAGATGGGGGGACTGGCGCGCGGCGCTCACGCGGCGACGGGGCGAAGCAGAAAGAAAACAAAGGGAGAGAGCGCACGACGACACATCGTCCTAGCCACTCCGTCGAAAAAACATTTATATCAATCCATCGTATAAACATCCGAGCATTTGTCTACTTCGCGAAAATATAAAAGCGTTAAGAAAAACAGATGTCATCATCCAGGAGATCGCCTCAAGTGAGATAGGGAAAGAGGTTTGGGAGAGGGATGTGGATGTAAGTGAGGGTATTGAGGACGGGGAGGGGTGCCGTGGGAGAGGGAAGGAGGTGAGAGGTGGTTGGTTGATGGAATGAAAAAAGTGAAGGGGAGGGAGCGCTGGGTGGGCACGCTTTTTTCCGTTCGGGGAGATGAAAAAGCGTGGTGGAAAATATTATAAAAAAGCACCTGGGGATTCTCAGACGCCACGTCTGCCTCTCCCTACCTCTCCCAACCTCTCTCTCTCTCTCTCTCCAAATGCTCCGTTTGTTCAATTCTTTCCACCCAACCTCTGCCATTCGAACTCTACTTCTCTCTACTTTCTTAGCAGTACTCGTCTTTAGTTCAAGGTTCTTCAACGGAACAGACTAGTTCATACCGATGGCAGTGTGTCATCTTTTAATATACTACTTTACCTCATAAGTTATGCTAAAATGCATCTAAGAGCTAATCAGTCTGTTGAAAATCATCATCAACAGTCATCCAGTTATTAGTCACTTATAGCTCTCCAATTTGTTATCGATTAAGTCAACCGATTCCAAAATTCTTCCTTCATAATTCTTGATATTAACACATATTGCTCCGTTAATTGGCCGTCTGTATTCCATTCTAGTTTTTCCTCGGTAATTTGTCTCACCTGCTGCTGTCACCGATATTACCTGATTTGGAAGACGAATGCCCGAGAGTTTACAAAAAGTTTAGGTAATGTAATGTGAGAAACCTACAATTATTTTTCATTACAAATGCAACGAATTGCCCTAGTCAGAATTTATACTTGAGACAAGTTTTTTTTTATTAAGTACTCAGCAATGGCCATCAGTATGATGTCCTATGACAAATTGTAGTTCCTATTTGAAATGCAGTCATGAGCACGGGTGTAATATGAACGGGTGTAATGCAAAAATTGATTAGTCTTGTGTAGTTATTATCAAACCCCCCTGAGTGATTTAGTGACCAGGGTAGAATCTCGTCTAACTCCAAAATTCTCTAATTGTTGTTATTTGCACTTATGTGCTATAGAGTTAGCCTCAGATTTCTTCGCAACTCGTTCATAAGTTACTTTAAAGGAAATTAAATATCGTTTTAACGAAAGTAAAAGGTTTTTTTCATAATTTGTGCTAACAATTAACTTTTTTGTTGATTCCCTCAACTTAAACATCAGCACCAAGGTAAAATTATGAATCCATAACGGTCAAATTGATCCCTTTGTCCCTCTTACTTCAATTATATTCTCCTTGTCTTCTGCTCTTCCTCTTTTTCTCCTTCCTTTCCCCTCTCAATTCATCTATTCTACCGAACGCTGAGGCAGGCACGCTAAATGCCGGCACACGCAAGGATAAACAAAGCCTCATCGAACACCCCTCCGGGACGGAAAGCGAGAAGGAGGGGAGAGACTCGGCCTCTCCGCTCTCTCTCTCTCCCGGACCGAAAGTTGTCCTCCCCCCCTCAAGCCCCCTCTCCCCGCGGCTATTGGCGGCGGGCCACCGCGCTCCACCGGGAAACGCTCTCCCAACGCCGTCGTCTCCCGCGAATGCCTCTCCCCTTCCACTGCCTCCGCCGCTTGGAGTGCCGTTGCCACGTGCGCGTGAGAAGGGAAAGAGGAGGGCGATGCATGTGAGAATGGGTGGCTGATAGGGTGAATGTGGAGGGAAATCGCTGAAATCGGGGAGTAGGGTAGGAAATACAGAAGAAGAGGGATATGGCTTTAAGATTTAGCGATGCTTCGACTCATTTAAGGCGAGGATATTATCGATATTGGGGTAGTCTACCGGTTAAGACAGGTTTAATTGAAAGAGAGTAAAGATTCTCTACATGTTTACAGGCGCAGACCCTAAGCTACCAAAAATATTCCTTTCTTCATCTCAGCATACTCATGACTTCTCCAAATCCCTTCCATTATGCCAATTCTCTTCCTTCCCAATTCCCATTAACCCAACTACTCAAATTAATCAACAACTAATTTCAGCCTTCAGAACCCCCTCCTTTAACCACCTCCTCTGCCTCCTTCTTATTTCCTCACTGCGATAGTCATGTTCCGGGCTTTGAGATCACTCGCATTGCGATGCCATGAGGAGGGAATATTTGATAAGATAAATACTGAAATGCAGTGCGACATAAGCGATGTAATTCGTCATTATTATAACATTAATATATAAAAATATTCTAGCAATGCATGCGATGACCAGAGAATTTGATCGAAGCAATTAGGTGTAATGCATTTCACTGCGATATTCCCGATGAGCTGTGATCTAAGCACTTCAGTGCGATACTTCGCGTCTTTTGCGAGCCAATACTTTTATCGCACCGCGATACTAAAAATTTGAACATCGCACTGCAGCCCAAAGGAGGAAAAAGGAGGAAAACGGTAACCGGAGGGGACGACGGAAGGGAAATGGACGGAAAGGAGTGGAGAAGTGACGTGTGGGGGAGAGAGAGAGAGAGAAAGAGATGGAATGCCAAATATTCCCACAAGTGCTTTTCGAACCCACTCAAAGAGGTAGTTTACAACCGTCCCGCCCCGTCTAAACCCGGTTCCCCCCTCTCCCTTCCCTTCTCCAAAGCCCTCTTCTTCCACTCCCTCTCTCCCTTCTCATCGTCTTTCTCCCTCCCTCCCTATCTTCCTCTTCCCTCCCCATTCCTACCCCTTCCATCGCGTCCGACTCCAGTTTTCCTCACTTCTCTCTCTCCACGCCTCTCCTACCTACCCTCCCATCCAGAACCCCTCAACACTCCAACCCACCCACGTCAAAAGCTTCCGTTTCCCAAGGCAGTAGTAGATCAAAACCCCTGGCGGGCCATCTCCCCTACACCCTCCTCCCCCCCCCCCCCCGTCCCCGAACCCTTTACTTCCTCCCCACCCCCATCACACCCTCATCCCCAATGGCTTTCTACCGCCGCCGCCGCGCCGCTACTCCTCCGCCGATTCTCAACGGCCGGATGTTATGCAGGGGCGTACCTCCTCCTCCTCCTCCAAACTGCCTTCCGACCCACTCCACCGCCACGCCCTTGTCCTCCTCGTCCCGCTCCCAACATGCCCTCCTATTTCTCCTCACCATTCGAACACTTTTCAACTCAACCCTCTCCGCATCTTTCTGAAACCTTTCTCCAGTATCAGACCCTAGGGCGGCCCGGCAACCTCCTATAGAGCGCGTTTTCATGCGTCGTCATTTATATTTCTATCGAGGCCTTTGCGTCGCGTCTGCGGTAAGAAGGTATGTACATGCGGGATCCGCTTGAGATAGACCCCAATGCCGGTGAAAATTTGAGGTCGAATGGAACCCAGTGGTTTCTTTCACAAGAAACTTATTCGATGGGAAAAGCTTACACTGAGCTTTGGTTAACTTTAATCGTTATATGCTATTGTATTTGCGATAATATAATATTTACATGGGGATGAGGTACAGTAAAGTGCGTCAAAGTATGACGTGAACAAATGTCACAAAAAGGATAACAGCGTCACACAATGGTTATTATAGAGTAAAAATATTTATCCAATATTGTTGATTTATAATTTTTATTTGATATGGGGGAAGCGCCCGACAACTAGCCTCAAGTGTGGCGGTAAGCATGAAATAAAAAGAGGAATGGGGAGTGGTTGAGGGATACATGACGTCGGCTTTAGTCTGCTCGTATCTTGTAAGGCTTAGGTATCCATAGTTTTGCACCGTATTCGACGGAAAGAATATTACAATTGAAGTGCTCACTTTAGGCCTCTCAAGTCTAGATACGGAAATCGCTAAAATACCAACGCATCAGCCGAGACTGAAACCCGTGACCTCAGGTTAGGGAGCAATTACTCCATCTACCACAGCAATTGTCATTGTGATAGGTAAACGAGAGGCACTCAGGATTTGGCTCAATATCTGCTATAAATAAGTTTTATTCAATGTATCTTTAAATGAGAAAAACTTAATGTCCTTCCGAAGTCCATAATGAAATCTGTAAAATATGTGCCAGCATTATGATGATGTAATCATCAGTTTATAAACATGTGTTATCGAATCTGAAGTTTCCTCGAGCAACTGTCAGTTAGTGATACATTGTAAGCTGGCAGACAATTAATACTATCGTAACTTTTCGTAACTGGCGTTATCCTTCTGCGGTACTTTGTCACAGGTTCTCTGTCATAATTGAGTTGATCGCGGTCTTACCTTGAAACTAAAACATAAAAACACGAAAGACTGCATGTTTCGTTAAAATCGTTAAAAAATACTAATGAAATTTTATACAATGGCCTGACAAACGTTTTGTCCAGCCATCAAAAATTAAATTTCTCTTCTGTCAATTTTTAAATTTCTAAATTAGTTTCGAGCGAAAGATTTTTATTAATGCTACCGCGAGATCTTGTGACAAGCACCTCAAATTCTGGCGTATTCGTGGTGAAAAAGATGAATTCTTTTGTTTGGATTAAAGATCAAGAACCGCACAAGGTCGTTTCAAGTTTGGTGTCGTAAAACCGTTCCACGGTGATAAATGACACTTGCAGATTTCCACTGACACTTTATCAGTCGAGAACTGTAAGTGCCATTTGTCATTAAGATCAAACATTGTTTCCGTTGAATCTCAAGGATTCCGAGCGAGTGGCTGCGACTTTTTTTTCTGAGCGCCTAACTATGCGGGTTTGCGAGGTATAATGACCTCAGCTTCGCCCGAAATGTCTAGTACGTCCGTCACAAAGGCTTCTCTCTCTCTCTCTCTCTCTCTCTCTCTCTCTCTCTCCCTCTCTCTCTCTCTCACTCTCTCACTCTCTCACCCTCTCCCTTGGACGTCTCTTTCCTCGTCGGAGACCCCACTCCCCATATCTTTTCCAACTCTCCCTTTTCCCTCCTCCTACTAAGACTCCACCCTCCCTCCCTCCCTCCTCTCACGCCCAACCCTCGTCCATATTTCCTCCTTCGCTCCCTTTTATTCCCTCTTTGGTGCCGAATGCCACGAGACGATTTATATCCCCCAGGGCATTCTTCCTGCCGATGATATATTCAAGCTCCGCCTTTATCCGCGCCGTTAGAAGAAGGGAGCCGGGTGAAGGAGAAGGCAGTGGAAGGAGGGGAGAGGAGAGAGAGAAAGTGGCGAAAATATATATGAAAAGGAGGAGGAGGGAGGCATGAGATTGTGTTGGTGGGTGTGAGTGTACTCGCTGGCAGGACTGTTGTTGGGAATGATGGTGGTGGTGAGGCATCGGGGGCGGCGGCGGAGGCGGAGGGTGGTGTTGCGGTGCCTAAGTGGGGAGTGGGGGCGAGAGATCCGTGCCAACCTGTAAATGAGTGGATTGAAGAAAGAGGGGGTTTGAGAGATTGAAACGAGGGAAGGAATGAGAAAGATTGGAGGGAAGAGAAGAGATAAAGAGGAAGAGAGAGAGGGAGAGGGGGGAATGGTGAGTGCATATAAAGATCCTCTCCCGCGAAGGATAGCGCAGGAAGGGTGACTGTTGAGAATGAGCAGAGGAGAAGGGGAGGAAGGGCCAACCACCGTCTCCTGTTGAAGAGAGTTTGTTTCCTCCTCTCACCCCTCCGCTTTTGAGGAGAGGATTTTTTTTAGAAAAGGGGATTCGGCAAAAAGGGAGAGAGAGCTGGAGGAAGAGGAGGGTTTTGTGGATAATGGCGGAAAAGGTTTCGGGAGGCGGAAGATGGGAGAGCTGAAAAAGAGGGGACTTGGGGAACGGCTGGGAGGGAGGGAGAGGAGGAGTGCCCGGAAACTCGCGGTATCTCAAAACCCTCCTCTTCCCACTCCCTTGCCCTCTCGTACCTGCTCTACCTCCTTACCGAACGCTGCCTCCCCCCCCCTCCCCAATGCCTCCACCCATTTACAGGCTGCTTCCGCGGGGAGAGGGTGGGCGCGGGGGGGAGCAATGTGTTGGGCCACGGTGATGAAGTGTGGGCCAGCGACTCTGGGAGAAGGAGAGATTATGAGGGTGGGGGAGGGAGAAAGAGGGGTTTTGCGACAGCGGGTCGTTGGTTTTCGGGCGAATGGCACAAGAGAAAGAGAGAGGAGGGTCGTGTATGTGTGCACACGCATGTGCGGTGGAGGGTGTAAATGGAGGGCACGGTGAAGAAATTTCAAAGATGATAAGAAAATAATTTGCACCCCAAATGTGCAAGACATGTCGAGGACGTGTCAGGCGTAACTTAATGAAAATCCTTTAGATCAAGGATTGAGTAAGAATTCTGTATCATTTCTAAAACCAATGCCCATCTATTAGATGCTCACTAGTAAAACTTGGCAACATAGGTGAGGAGAAAAAAGGACGCAAAAATGAGCAGAAGTTACTAGTTGTGAGTGGAATAGAATAACAATTAAAAACAAAGATAAGATAATGTTAATTCAAGTTTTTTAAAAATCACTTAATAGCCTTCAATTTTGGGTAAAAATTTTCAATTTTTAGAGGTAAACTTTGACGAAGAAACATGTAAGAATACAATTGTATACAGAATTGTCCTTTTATGCAATAAAATAATTCTATTAGGCCATGGATGTCTAATCTGTATAATAATTACATATCTCTGTTGTCAAAAGTACCCCCTAACATCTGATTTGAATGTTAGTAGTGTTAAATTTTTATCACACGGATTTTCTTTTTCTCCTCCTTCTAGTTGTATCTGTTTTTTAGTTTAAGGAGTAGGTAAGGGTATACTCATATTAGTTTTATCTATCTCTCAGTGTTCTTTTTTACAAGTTCTTCTTATTATTGTTTTCTAAATTGTCCAATCCTCTTCACCCACTCTGAACATTCACTCATTTCTTTTTCATTTGTCCGCTTGATCTTCAGCTGCCACTTTCAGTACCAATTTAAAAGCCGTCTATTATTTTTTAAACGTTTTCTTTATTTCCGGTGGAATAATTTGAAGATAACTCAGTAACTTATGTTATTTACTACGCCTTGTGTCTCGAAATCTTAGAAATTTCCGACAGTATTTCGAATAATTTTTGCTACCTTCATATCGGTTTGGTGCATTATTTATTGTAACGTTAAACTATAGCACAGTGCAATTTCTTCTCCACTCGTGACCATAAAACTCTTTCTCACTGTTTGTTTTATGTTCTCTAAGAATAAATCAATAACGAATTGAAATTATCCCTACAACGTCATTTTCTGCTATATTTATTTATATTTCAAATTTTGAAAACTTTTTATTCAGTGCGCCAGTGTGTAAAAGAGCCATCCAATTCTCACCTCGCAAATTTGTTGGGAATCCGTCGACAACATTGTAACAAGATCTAAGTTAAAACTGTAATTCCGCATCCTTTTTGAGAATCTAAGATATTTTTGGCAAAAAAACTATCTCCCAAATGTCATATACAGTAACTTATTTTCGATAATGATGATTTCTCACTATTTTTACTACAGCGAAAAATATATTTCAATCTCGCTTTGCAGCTTCTAACGTGTATATATTTTTATTTTGTAAGAGTACACATTCCTAGTATCTACCCGTGTACACTAATTAGCGCGCGCAAATGAACACTTATAACGGTTCTCATTCGCTCAACTTCGCTGCTTATTGAGCCTTAAGGTATCATAACTTCCAAATTTTCCGCTTCAACAACTTGAAAACCTGCCAACTTCTATTTTCCTTATCCATCAAATATTCATGGTTGGACGGGTATTTTTAATTTAATCGCTTCTTAATACCGAGACTCTACTTGAGTAATTGAAGTTTCTCCATCGGATAACTTATTGATTATTAAAACTTATAGCATGGAGAAAAAAATCATCTGAAACCTTGGAAATCGGAACCTTTCTAGTCAATTATATTTCTTTCATTTAGTGAAGATTATATTTCCTGAGACCCATCACAAAAGAGAAATTAAAATATGTGCATCATTGAAGTTTTCTCGGCTCCCGTCGTCAGCGGAAACTTAGTATTTAATGGATGTAATTAATGCAGTGACAAAGGTCCTCATTCATGCTGAGATTGTAGAGATAGATTTTCCCTCCTACGATAATTTTGCATGTTTTACGGCACTTTGCTCAAAATAGTTTCAGACGATTGTCATATTCCCGCATTCAGAATAAGTCTCCGAAGTACCGGTCGCAATCGAGATGGGGGAATAAAAAAATCGAACACCCGGAAAATTATCGACTTCCCAGCAAACCGACGAACATTAATTAATTTTCGTTAATGATGTGACTTATCACACTTCTTCGTGTCAACAAACGTTTTTCCCTGCGAACTCTACTTAATTTATTCCATCCCCTCCACTCCGTTCGAATAAAAAAAAGCTGTCAATGGTGATAGTGGGTTGGTACCTGCTCCACCAGCCAGCGTCACGAAAAACACCCGACTACTCCACTCCCTCGCATTAATCGCTCATTCCTTTTCACCCGACCTTCTTTTGTCTCTTAAATGGCCGCGTGCGGAATCAAGTAGTGGGAAGGAGACAGGCAATGGGGAGAGAACAGGGAGTGAGTTTGGAGTGTTCACTCGACATTTTCCTGCTCAAATGAAAGAGAGGGAGAGGCGGGAATAATAAAATTTGGAGTGAAAAAAAAATATTGTTTTCAAAAAGGGTGCATTACAAATACGTGCGATCGTGATTAAAAATAAAGGTCCCCCCGACATCATTTTTCTCTCCACCCACTCCCTCCCTCCTGGGTGCTTTTTATTTAGTAAGGTTTTCTCTGCGACCGCCGCCGCTGCCGCCACGACACGGCTGCAGCTTGAATGAGCCCGCGCCGCCGTGGCCTCTTCTGTGTACAGGTCTTTAGCCAGGCCCACACACAAATACACTCGCACACTCCCAGGCAAACGCCAACACGCATACAAATGCCAGTGCACGGTTTATGAATTTGCTTTTACGCCGAAGTGAGCCTTGCACCCGCCTGTCACCCGCTGTCAAACGTTTCGCCCACACACACACACGCCACGACTCCTTCGCCCTTTAAAAGTCCCATTCCTCCTCTTCGTTCTTCCATCTCTTACCCTCCCTCAACCTCTCTGCATTCCCTCAATCTACCCTCCCTTCCCCACTCCTCACTGCCTTCTCCACTCTCGTAGGTAGACCGCATGTCTCACCAGTAATTGAGTACCCATCAAAATCCTTTTTTAGCCTCCTCTCCCCCCTCTCCAACCCACCTCCTTACCCTCTGGCCTCTCTTCAACAGACCCCCCACGAACCCTTCAGCAGACACGCCCCTCATTCCCTTCCTCCTCTCCCTTTTCCTTCCCTCTCAAATCTTCCTTAAAGGCCCTCCTCCCTCTTCCTCTCTCTCTCTCTCTCCCAGCCTCTTGTCCTCCCTCTCATGGTTTGGCGGCGGTGGTTAAGCACCAAGCGCCGGCGGTGGTTGTGGGAAATGGAAGCGAGAGGGGATATGCAGACGGAGAGGGGGGGGCAGGAGGAGAATCTAGTAAAGGGGGAGGGGTCGCGGGCTTAGCGCGAGACTCTTCTTCGCCTCTCTCACCCCCCTCCCCGTACCCCGTCTCCTCGCTGCCACCCTCCCTGGCTCACTCTCCACGGGACAAAAGGTATAAGAAGATGAGAAGTTTTCGGTGGATTAGGTCGAGAGGAGAGGAATTGCGGGGGGAGGTTGAATGGGGTGGAAAAGAGGGAGTCACTCTGTCCCTCTCTCAAAGACGGTTCAAGATCAGCGTGATATATTCGATTTTCAGTACCGTATTTAGCGATTTAAAGTATAAGTGGAAAATTCAGTGGACTGATTCCCACCCATCATCTCATGCATCGTGAAAGAAATAATCTAAGAATATGGCATTGGTGACTCTCATTTCAAGTTCAATATTTAAGTATTTCTACCGTTAATCGACTTCACTCTATTCATATTCTAGTTACTCAAAGAAAAACTTGCCCTCTGCTTCTTTCAAGCAAAAATAACCCTCCTTTTCCTGCGTTAGCATATTGAAATTGATATTGCATGCCGTTCTATGTGCAGTGGATGCAATGGGAAAGAGAGTATTCTTTAGTATTTTATTAAAAATTACCTTTTCAAATTTTTATTAAAAGGACATACCAGTTATGTGAAAAGCTCCTAAAAAGATACAATTTCTCCCAGTAAATCTAATGATAACATCAAATACACACATGCTCAATTCATTTTTTCTTCAGTAAATTGTAGCAGAAATTCTGCCCGGCTAAGCTAAAAGACAGTAATTGCATCATTATGAGTTATTGCAGGCTAAAATTATTATCTTCGAGTCTTCGATTCTTCATCTAATCCATTTCCGAAGAGATGGCAAGCTTAAGTTGATGTTTAGATTGTCAGAGCGGATTGAAGATCTAGATCTACATAATACCCTAAGAGCAGCCGCATGGGCGAATGGTAGGGGGTATTAGGTCACCAGCCGTGTAAAAATGTAAGTTTTTGGGAGATAAAATGGTGACATGTATTATAGGAGTGTATTTAGTGGAGCTCAATTTTTATTGTGGTCACTCATTGTGCGCGGGAAATAACGAGCTTTTGTACCTACATGTCCGGCAGTGTATCTCTCTTATTTTGTCGCATCTGTCAGACCTAGAGATGCAGTGAGGAGTCATGATAATATTCTCTGTGTCGCTCAGAAAAATATCAGTTCTGAATTTCTCAAGCAACCTAAGCCTAGCGTGTAGCCTCAGAGTGTATAGGGGCTCTCACCTTAATTCCTCTAAAAGGTGTGAGACACTGCATGTACGCTCATAGCAGTTTTTAACGAAGCGCGCTGCTTTCCTTTGTATTTTATTATTTTTTTTGGTTAAATCTTAATGGTCAGGGTCCCAAATTCCGGCGGTGTATTTGAGGTGTGGCCTAACTAGAACGAAGTAGCCTCTCTCTTTTACTTTTTCATCCGAGGACCTTCTTATTATACGTTTAATAAAACCTAGGTTTTTAATACTGCACCACATATGCTTTGTATGTGTAATCCCCACGATATATCAGAAGTTAAAGTAACTCCAAGATATTTTACTGTGCCTGAAGATTTTGGTTACTCCACCCACAGTATAGGTAAGATAAATCATAAGGTAACAAAAGTAATGAATTTCTCTGAGAAAAGAAGAATATTGACATTTATATTGTAGGTACAGTAAAAGCTGGATTTAATATCTGTAAAACCGCTAGAGACACGGTTTTTTGTTTAGTTTTTTTTAATTCTTAAGAGAAAGCAACAAAATCAACTCTAACATCAAAAGGTGTGATTTTGTCTTAACATGGCAGAACTGTTGTCGAGATTTGTAAATTGAATACAAATGACTGTGTAGTCGGTCACTATGTCTGGAAAAAAATTTAATGAAATATATATTATCAAAAAACCAATTCAATGCAATTAGGAATGCCCCGATAATATGCACGTTTGTCAACTTCAAGAAGGTGTACGATTCTATCGACCGACATTCTTTGTTCAATATTTTAGAAGAACAGGGACTCGATGCAAAAACACTGCGATTAATCAAACAGAGATTGACAGATGCAATCTCGAAAGTAAAATTTATGGGTGAAATTTCTGAACCTTTTCAGATCAAAACTGGAGCACGCCAAGGAGATGGTCTATCTCTCCTCTTCAACTTAGTCCTGAACAAAGTCATGAAGGAGTGGGAAAAAGAACTGAAAAACCAAGGACATTGGAAACCAACACGATTCGGACGACCCAAAGATGACGTAGAAATTTCATGCCTAGCTTTCGCTGATGATATAGCCATACTCGCAGATAATGAAACAACAGCAGCCAAACAAATAGAGGTCCTCAAGGAATGTGCAGAGAAAGTCGGTCTACAGATCTCTTTCGAAAAGACCGAATTCTTCTGCTCAAAATTAGACATCGAAGTATTGAACACAAAATACGGCGAGATAAATCAAGTCACACATTTTAGATATTTGGGCGAGATCCTTGAACCCACAGGAGGAGAGAAGATAGAGAGACGATTACAGAAAATGAAGAGGGCATATGGCAAGACATACACTATCTATCACAAGAAATGCATTTCCATAAACACAAAGATGAGACACTACAACACTGTAATCAAGCCAGAGGTTCTATATGCAAGCGAAACTCTTACGCTTCATATAAAAAGAGATATGAAGAACATACTTAAGGAAGAGCGAAAAATCATGAGGAAAATTCTCGGCCCAAAATTAGGAGAAGAAGGGTATAGGCTGCACTTCAGGAAAACTACGGAGAAGATGTCCAACCTAGCGGCGGATGTCAGAAAAAGAAGACTGCAATTTTTCGGACATATCAATAGACTTCCATCGACAAGACTCATCAAAAAGGTAATCATATATTTACAAGGAGTCAAATCAACAATACCATGGTTGTCACAAGTCAGAGGTGATCTAGAAAAAGCAAAAATAGACCCTAAGGAATTGAACACAGAATCACCTACAGAAATAAGATACATCAGTGGAACGTAATACCAGAGAACGAAGTCCTAAAGAAACCAGGGACAAAGTGGACGGAAGAGAGAAAGAGAATCCACGGAGAAAGAATGAGAGAAGTATGGAAGATAAGAAAGAAACTTAAAAATGAGTCATAATGCTTTGCGTGATCCAATAAAAAAGGGTCCATACGCAACTAATAATAATAATGATAATAACGCCAAGTCAGCGTACATTGCTAGGCACAATGCGGCCCTGCGGGTGTTATATTTCCATCTTCGACACCATTTTGGCATCGACGATACTCCTGTGCTGCCGTATGCCCCTGTAGATATTGAGTCCATCGTGGAGAACGATAAATGCACCATCTGGTGGAATTACTCCTTTTCTTCCACCAGGTAGTTGGAGGCGACCAAGCCTGATATTGCTCTCCTAGACCACCTCTCACGCTCCATGTTCGTGATAGAGTTTTCGGCCCCGGCTGAAACCAACATGGATGCAAAGGAGGCGGAGAATCGGACGAAATATCAATACCTGCTTTTTGAGCTTCGGTAAATGTACCCAGGACACTCTATTAAACTGGTAGTCCTTATCATAGGTGTGCTCGGTGGAGTTAAGGGCTCGCTGCTGGAGAGCATCAACTGTATTCCTTTCTGCGTGGCAGAGGGGGAGTCACTTGCAGCTCGCATGCAGAAGGCCGTTATACTTGGGTCCCTCCATCTACTCCGTACGCACGACCCATACCGCAGCGTAGCCACCAATCCGATGGGCGTCGGACGTGGCTGCGAGAACTGCCAAACCCCTCTTGAGTCCTCGGCCATTATGACGGCAATGAAACCCGATGCTTGCCGAGGACTCGGAGGGGAATGTTACGAAAGTAACTTTAATAATAATATTATCAAATAACCTACGTATTAAATCTCAATTTCTTTCCAATGGCCAAGGACTGCTATCGATGTAAGCAGCATGTTTTAAACGATACAAACAAATTGGTGCAATTCAGTAGTTATTTCAACTGACAGTATTACCGTAAATCTCTTAAACGAGCGACTAAATCCTTGAATTGCACCCAGTTTTACAACAATAAGTTAATTTGAAACATGTCGTAATGTGCATTGAGAGAAATGAATAATCACATTTAATAGCACTTCAAAAACTCTATAAAATTTGTATTATGCATTTGAACCCTGTTCGTCGAAAAAATTTAGCGTATTAGCAGAATAGTTTATCGATTTTACGCCGCGTTCACATCGCATGCTGCAAAATATCTGATAGTACTCAGGATATTATTTTATGCGATGTGGAAAATATATCATGATTTCACAAACGGACGAATAGTATAGCGGAGAAGCATAAATTTCTTGCTGTGATATCCCGCAATATCGCACATAATATCCCATATATCGCAATATCAAACGGCCACATCTCGCGGGCGGAAGGAGAGGAGCGGGCACAAGTTTGCTGGATTGTGTGGGAGAGGGGGAATAAGAGCTTAAGTGTTGCAGGGAAGTGGGTCGCCGCTTCAAGGGTCGGGAGGGGTTTGAGGTGCGGAAGGAAGGCAGTCTTGAGGAGCAGGTGGAAAATTAGCGCGAGGGTCGAGGAAGCAGGAGAATGTGGTTTTGTGAGAGATTAAGGCAAAATAGCGAGGAGGAAACGGCTCTGATATTTATTTTATTTGGCAGAAGTGTATTGACAGTTTAGATTTATTATCAACCCTTGCATCTAAATCGACAGCGACTCAATTAAAGTTAAAATAAAATCAATTAAAAACGCGTAGAAACTGACTTTTATGCATGTAAGTGGATGACAGTTGGGAGAGAGTAGCGTGAGTTAGGATTTATTTTGCATTACTTGAAGGAATGGAGTATTTAGGCAGTTGGCAACTCCAACTGTTACGCATAATATTTTTGCAGTTGTCTTGAAGAGGTACTGCATTCAATTCTATATCTAATTAAGTGAAAAAAAACTTAAAGATAGCAAATCTTTATTTGAGTAAAAATTATACATCAAACAGAGAGGGAATTATTTCAATGCCAAAATAAATTTTGCATTGAGTGTTCAGCGATGTTTCCTTCACGATTTGGAGAGTTGAGATGCTCACCGAGGTTTAAATGAATGAGATAAGTAAGCCATCATGGTTTACATTTTGGTGGTTTTATCATGTCAACCACAAATATCCATGCGAGCGGTTGGAAATTTAAATTATTTTTCGTAGGCCTCTCAAGATCATTTGGAAAATGACTAGGCAAGAGCCTGAGCGAACAAAGTAGATTTACGATTGGGCAAGGATACTTTGTGCAAAGAAACTTTTGGGCTCCGTGCCCAGTTTTCTCCGAGTTCAAGGAAGGAAGACGAGAAAACGAGAGAAATAACGGAATGGGGAATATTCCTGGGAATCGAAGATAAGCAATGGCGAGACGAAAGAGGGAGGGAGGTTGGAGAGGACCGCATGTGCGGGACCGTATGTGTAGGGGAGGAGGAGGGCTGGGCGGGTCTCCCACAATTGGCGAGCAGCATGAGAGCCATTCCTCTTTCTCAAAGAATAGCGAAAAAGCGATCTTCCTCCAACTTGGATTCTCGCTTTGTCGCCGAGAGGAATAACTTTGCATCCAGTGTTGCAGTCGGAGGTAAATCACCCCCCAAGATTTTTTTCCTCTGAAATAAACCGAGCGATTTAATCGTGTATCGACCTTTGACCTCTTCCATATTTTTGCTATCGCGCTAATAAACTTTCCGTGAGGAGATAAGGCTGCATTTCAACATCATTTGGTACTAGTTTTAGGAATCAGATGGCTGTAAATTCTCACCCAGCTGAGTACGCTCAGAATCAACTCCCTGGCAATATATGCGTTAATTTTCTCTGCACTGTCCTAAATTTTGGTGAATTTATTATTAAATTATGTATTTATGGTTATTTTGATAAAGTGTTTCCAGTAGGGGACGACAGAAAATTCTCAAAATTTACATTTTTTTATTTTCATTGAGAAATTTCTCTGCTGTATTTCATCCTATAAAAAGTATTTTTTTAAATTCTGTGGGAAAGACAAGAATCTTCCATGATTACACACCTAATACTTTTAGACATACTTTACTATACATTGCCACCTTTTATTTTGCTCAGCGTTCTTAGGCCGAGAGAGCAAATATTACGAAGTTGCTCGTAGGAATGCAAGATTATCATCTCAGCATGGGTTGGCTTTCAGCCGAAATTAGATATGTCTAATTTTCTATTTTTTTCGCGGCATATTCTGCAGTGAATGACTGAACAATGCGTTACCAGTTTTCTATTCTTTCCATAATTTAATATCGTCACTAATTATGTATTAATCTCAAATAATTGAGGAATATTAATGATTAAAACATTATTGGCGTTTTACTGATAATGCTGCATTCCAGAATACAAAATTACCTTCAACTGCATGGCATAGTCTGAAATCCAATAGCATCGATCGGGTTGATGCAAGTAAATATTCAGATATTTATTCAAGTGTCTTAATAATGATCATCAGGTAAACCAGATAATAGTTTTGCACATATAATTAAATAAGTTCAATGTTCCATGAATGTTTTGCCCAACTTTAATAAACTATTTTTTTGCCATTCCCATGTGCATTTTAGGAAGTGCTATTCCTCATGTCTTAGGAGGCGTTGAATTCTTACCTCGTTCTTCATCATAACCTCGCATAATCGCAGCTGAGGCTACTAAAAGGTATGAAAAAGATAAGTTTACTAACTTTTTGCCGTACCCGAATTTTCATGTCCTAAATAAACACTAATGACACTCAATTATTAATATTGAAATCATAAACTTAGCGATGAAAGTATTTAATCTTTAATTGTTAAGATGTTTTCAGTAATCATCTTAGCTTTGTACTTTTAAAAAGTGTATAATTGCACATGACTCTACGCCTTTATTTTGGTTGGGGGGAGGATGGCGGAAATTTGTAGAAACTTCAGCCTTTGGTGTCATGCATATTATATATTCCACATATTTAGTAATTGAACCCTAATTTTTAATCAACAGTCCTAATTTTTCACCTAATTAAACTGATATACCATCCTGTTTCTATAATTTTGTCATACCAGTTTTCTATCGGAAAGATTAAACGAATAAATAATTTGATTATGTGGTAAATATATTTTTGAGTAGCATATTCAATCGTCTGAAAAACTCTTCAAACTATTTAAGTCCTAATTCAAAATTATTTCAAAAATATGTATTTATTTCACGTCGATGTGTAATTTAACTTCAGATGAACCAGTGTTGACTAGATACTCTTCAATTTTTCACACCGCTGATGTAATCTGGGGTCGTGGCCTCAAGTCGAAATTTACAATTCCCTGTCCGTGCAACATCCAATCCCAGAATTGTTCCGCCCTAAGAATGCACGAGTACGGAAGCACCCTGTTTTTTTATTTCTCCTGGCCGGCGCTCTCGCGTGTTTTTTATCCCTTAAATCCTCTCTGGATAAATGGATTCCATTCCGAAATTTTCCGCAGGAACACGTAACACCACAAGAGTATTTGACTTTAACGTGAATGTGATATCTATTTCACCTTACCTCGTCCCCCGGCTGAATTACAGTTACGGCGGACGAAGAACAACATTTTCGTCCTCCTTGGGGGCGAAATTAATGTCCCCCACCGTCTCTCTCTCCCTTGTTTCCATCCCCCGACCTCCCCCTCCGCACATCCCTCGGCCTGGGAGTGAGAGGGTCGCAGCAGCAGCAAAACACGTTCGCCGCGAAGCACGTAACGGGGCAGAACGTATCTGTTGAGCGGGCCGCCTTCTTCCCCGGCGCCTTTTAAGATAAATCCCGGCGGCGTCACACGGTCGCGGCTTGCAAAAGCGCCCCCTCCCATCTTCCCCCTTGAAAACACCCATCCCCACCACCCGTCCACCGCGGCCTGCGCTAGGCTGACTAAAATGTTAATCCGGATAAAATTAAGGATTACCTCGTCGGGCTCGAATTTATTTTGAAAAAGCTCAGGTTCACCTTTTTAATTTTAATAAGGGTATGTGTGTGTGTAATATGAATTTAGCCCTGGGGCAATTAAAATTTAATTTCGTGCAATAAAAGGTGCTCTCCCTGAATGTGGGCAAGATGGGCCGTGTCTGAGCTCTTAATGAGCTGCGATTGCGTGTGGCGTGGGCTCTTTTGCACGAATATTCGTTCGTGCTCATATGGATCTTACTATATCATTTAGATTACTGTCTGGCTCGACCTGATGTTATCTACTGGGCTCTCAGTTTAAATGGAGTGTGCATTTCGTTTTTCCCTAAACTTCTTCTTCTCTTAATAACATGCGTCAAACATTTCCGGCGAATTTAATGCATATATTTTCGGCACATAGGATATTTGCGTTACACAGATGTATCCTCTATTGCAGCTCTACCATTACTATGAATAATACTTTTGAAACTCATGCAACAGAATGGAGCTTGTGCTAAAATTGACAATTCTCATTGAGCATTTTCACATTTTGTCCACGTTCTTTTATTTATGTTCCCATTGTTTCCCATCGTTGAAATAATAAATTAATTTACGGAATGTACGAACTTACGTAACTGTTTCAGGCGTTACTTGGTGGAAGTTGTGTTTACTCATGATGAAATGATAAAACTTGGGAAAACTTCACACTAATTTCTTAAATTAGAACCATCCCGGGTTTCAGCAATCTTGAAAATGGCACTGAGCTCCTGAAACCTGAGTCGGTTCTAATATAAGAAATTAGTGTGAAGTTTTCCCAAGTTTTATCATTTCATCATAATTATACAAACCTGTCAATGTGACTTAATCATAACTCGCCTAAAATGTTCAATCCGTGTAAATAAATATATTAAGTATTTTTATCAAGACATTGCACTATCTGTTTTTTCAGAATGAGTAGCTTTTCCATCATCCGTTAATATTCCCCAATTATGTGGTTCCTACATTACGTATACTAAAGCATCCGTTTATATTCCCCAATAAGGCTTAATTTTGGGCCAGGTTACCCTGGGTTTAAGCAAAGGAAAAATCATGTAGGTAGTTAAATGGCATTAAAGCGGAGCAAATCGGTGATAAAAAATCGTAAAACTTCATTGCCTCTCCTCCGCACATTATCGCGCGATTCATAAAAAACCAAGGCCGTCAAAGTGAATGAGCCGCCACTTCTTTTTTCCCCTCACACTCGACCTAAAAAGCAAGCAGTTGCCGCTCATCACCGCCGCGGTCAGTCGTAATACTGCCCAAAACTTTTCCGATCTACGTACCCGTGTCTCTTTCGTGTTTTTTCCCGCTTGGCCCCGACCCGCCCGATAAAACCGACACCAAGTGCGCGAGGCTGCTGTATTATTGCCGTATACATCCACGCCCCTTGGGGAAAGGAACCATTTCTGGGGGCCTCACCTTTTCTATTCCGGCTTCCGCCACTCTCCCCTTCCCATACTTCTTTCTTCACTCATCTCTTTTACCCTATTCTCCATTCCCTCTTTCATTTTTCGCCTTACCTACAGAATCCAAAGCGCTCAACTGAACCAAAAAAAACCTCCCCCTATCCCCTTTTGGCTAACAAAGTTATAAAAGATTTGATCTTGTGGAAGGAGAGAGAGCAGGGGCTATGGGGGGGGGGGGGGGTTGGAGAAAATGAAAAAGGTGAGGGATGAAAAACGAGAGTTTGAGTAAGTCCGTGAGGATATAATTATGGGTCTCCATGGTCGCATTCTCCGCGCCAGCGAGAGAAAAACGAGGGGGGCAAAAGTTAATATCGTATGCAATAGGACCCATTCAGGACCTCAGCCGACCCATTTTAAAATGTTTGGGATGGCTACTTTCAATGAATTATAAGGTGATTTTATCGCCAAGTGCGCCATGGGAGCCGAAGGATTTTTAGGTATCTGAATGTGGTGAGCAGTGAAATGAAACTTATTTATGCATCTCGATCTTTTGGAGCGGAAAATTCCGAGGGTATCCGGGCATTACAATGTTGCGCATGGGTTAAGACCCCTCAATCGACCGAGCAGGTTTCTAAATTTATGTCAACTTTACCCCTTAAGGAATTTTTCAAAGAAATTAGATGAGTTTAAAGAGAAGTGTCTCTGAAAGTAGAGCACAATACTTTCCTAGGTTTCCATTCCTCACTGAGAAATCACTCGGGTAATTTATCTATGAAGTTAGCATGAACGTAGACCATATATATTTGGTCTTTTCCCAGCATATAATTGGGGTCTCAACGGGTTTCCCACCAAGTGAGATAATTGTTGGCCTTCAACCTAACAAATATGGCTACTAGTCAGAGGTTTGATAAATAATGAAATAGAGTCACCTGATGTCTAGTCGCCTGGTCATGACCTGAGTGTCAAAACCTAGGTAGTGGAGGAATAATAAAATTGTGGAAAAATCACTGAGTGTATGGAAAGGAGAATGAGTTGCTGTATGAAATGAAAGTGAGACAAATGGATGTTTTGTGTGTATGTGAAACTAAGCGTAAGGGGCGGGATGCTGTTACATTAAATGGCGGTAGTCTGGCATTGTGGTCAGGAGTTGAAGATAATGTATACGTCAGTCAAGGTGTGGGACTCATTCTTAATGAGAAAGCTAAGTTGCTAGTAATGAAGTACGAGTTAGTTTCCCCTAGATTGCTCTGGGTTCGCATAAAAGTAGGTATTAGGAGAGTTGTGATTGTGGCGTGCTATGCACCAGTGGATGGAGAGAGTGACTGTGTGAAAGATGAGTTTTGGAAAAAAAACAGAGAGGTTCTGAATGATTATGATCCTGGTGAGAGAATAATTTTACTAGGTGACATGAATGGGTGGGTTGGTGTGAGGCGGGATGCATCTGAGAGAGTGGTCGGGCCTTTTGGTGACCCCCGAGTGAATGATAATTGTGAAAACTTGGTGAGTGTGTGCTTGGAAAAAGGATTGTTTGTGTCGAATACATGGTTTAAACATAAGAGAATACATATGTATACTTGGCAAAGGGGCGATTGTAAAAGCATGATTGATTTTATTGTGTATGATGAGAGATTGAGAGAGTTAGTGTGGAACACGCGAGTGATGAGGAGTGCTGAATGTGGAACAGACCACTATTTGGTACTCTCCAAAGTGAATCTGGGCATAAAGTGGGTGCCAAGCAAGAATATTCCGCGTAAGCAGTAGAGAGTTAAAGTGGAAAGGTTGCTAGACAGCGATGTAAGAATGCGGTATGGTTGCATGCTTGAGGATGCTCTGTCGTTGAAGCGGAAAGAATGGGACGAGCATATTAGAAACGAGAACGTAAATGATGCGTGGGAGTGTTTAAAAGGAGTGATTGTGGAATGTGCTGAAAGTGTATGTGGAAAAGGACTGGTATAAAGACTGAAAGGTGATGTTTGGTGGAATAAAGAAGTGAAAATTGCATTCAGAAAAAAGAAAGAGGCGTACAAGAATATGATTGCTGCCAAATCTGAGGAAGAGCGTACTAAGGCATGTGAGATTTACAGAAAGAAAAAGAATGAATGTAAAATCGTTGTGAAAGAGAGCAAAGAAAGAATGCGTGCGGATGGAGCTAACAAAATGCAGAGTGATTTTGAAAGTAATAAAAAGCTGTTTTGGAAGTGGGTAAAAAGGGTTAAGATTGGTGAAGGTAGGGAAATGAATGCGGTAAAGAACAAAAGTGGAGAGATCATGTGGGACAAGAGCAATATCAGGGACTGCTGGAGGGAGTATTTTGAAGAATTGTACAATAATATTGCAGGCGTTGAGGATGAGCCTTGTGAAGTGGTATGTGAGAATGTGAATATGGAAAAGGATATCAGATAATAGATGAGGAGATAAAGAGACGTGCGAATGCTGGAAGGAAAGTGTAAGGTAGCGTGTGGAGCATATCAAGGAATGAGTGCTTGCCTAAGAAAGCGAAAACCCGTGTACAAAAGTGTACTTCTTCCCACTTTGCTATATGGTAGTAAAACATGGATATGTCAGGATAGACATAAGAGTAGAGTAAACGCCGTGGGTATGAATTATCTGAGGAGTATTTGCTGCGGCAAAAGTAGGATGGATAGGGTCAGGAATGAGTGGGTCATGTATGAATGTGGGTTAAATGCTCCAGTAATGGACATGTATGAAAGGAGTGTGCTTCGTTGGTTTGGCCATGTGGAGAGAATGGATGAGATTCGAATAACGAAACAGATATATGAGAGTAGAATGAATGGTGTGAGAGGTAGAGGTAGGCCGAGAAAGTTGTGGTTGGATGTGGTTGAGGAAATTCTTAGGAGGAGGAATATTAGGAGTCTTAAAAACAGGAGGGCGTGTATGAAACAGTGTATGGGGGTAAATGAGGCAAAAGAGGCTTGCAACGATAGGTCAGTATGGAGGAAATTATTGAGGCAGAGTTAGGTGTACAATTATGTATTAATGAGTGAAACATTTTGACTGTGCCTACCCCGAAAGGGAACGGTGAGATGGGTATGTATGCATGTGGAAAAATCAAGTGTATTCATTGATATTATAATGAATCGTTTCCACCAAGTAACTGCCGACAACACCAACTAAATGAAATAGAGGTTAGTACACCTGTGTTCCATTAGTATTTAAAATAAATATTCCAGAATCAGTTGACACAAAGTGTATATTCATTTATTCATTTAGCATTTGAATATTATAAGCTTGTTACTGACGTCAGATACATGGAAAATTTATGGTAAAACGATAAAGTTACTTTTTTTCAACAAAATACTCATAAACTAGTTCGTATGTCAATAAAAGCCATCGCATAAATTGTTTGAAATTAATTTTACTGGTATTTGAATTTGAATGCGGATCGATATCATAGTCTCCTTTGATACATTCAAATGCGAAGCTGACAGCTTTAACGTCTTTTAAATTATTTTTTCATCACATTGTGCACCATTATGCTCTTACCTTATGAAGAATATGCGCAAACAGCTAAAATTAGTTGGTATCGAAGAAAATGAAATTGCGTGAGAATATGTTTAAGGTTTAATTTGTAAACTTAATGATGCATTTCTCGAATCAACAGAAGCAATTCTACATAATAACTTTTTACCTTATGCTACTAAAATTAGCTGCGGCCATGTATTTTTGCATGCACAATATTACTTTCCAATATATGACTTTTATGAGTAATATAGTAATGTCCTCGAAGCTCCAATACATCATATATAAAATGAGCGTCTATATCGTAATATTCTTATGAAGTGGGCAAAACCATTTTCTCAAAAAAATGAAGGCAGATGCTTTTACAGAAATATGACTGTCGATTTGTTACCCTTATGAATTCATCCCCTCGTGCTGATTTCTTTCTTTTGAATCCCATAGTTAATTCGTTTTTATGATCTTATCTTTATACAGGTTTCGAATTAAAAGGACACTGTCGGGAAAAAATGGCAGGGAATGCATAGTTGTGACAAATGAGTAAAAAATCACGAATCGGGAGGAGTCAAGAGATATAATAACTTTAATAATTGTTAATGGAGGTAGCTATTGGCTGCATCCCGCTGGAAATATGAATTCTTCCATTAATAAATTTCACATTAAAAACCCAACCTTGACAGTGTGTAATGGTTATGACTGATGATGGCGATGAATTATAATGTACAATCTCTTACCACTATTTCTAAGATATATCTCATTACTGTCAGCAGATAATGTAGATAGCTATGATGCATGCCACGAAAATACATTTTACACCCGACTCGTAGCACCTCCCTTTCTTTCAGATCGCATGTGAAGGCTGCAAAAAGCCTTTGACAGCAAATATCAGAGAAAATTCTTCCTCTCTCTAGTGTGCTAAATTAAGTTCAAGTACAATCGCCCACTCTGAGTTTGTTTTTATAATTCATTAAGCAAGAATTTGCGCCGACATGGGTATTATGCTGTAAAATTTCGAAAAAATATCCTAAGTTCCCTTGTTAAAAAGTTTAAAACGTCGTTTTGTTGGCCTGTAAATTCTGTTTGAGGAAAATTGGTTTTATTTGTCAATTGGGTCTTGGGAAAGAAGTTCCTCTCACCCCCCTCTGGTGGGGTGAAAGACAAAGTAGGCGAGAGGGAGGGAATTAAGCCTTCTTAAAAACAAACTTCTCGGTGCGGAACCAAAGAAGCTCGAAACATCGCTGCACTGTGGCGAATGGAGCCGAGCGGTAACGATTCAACCCAAAGGAATTCTCTGTCCTCCTTTTTGCGTTCCCCCAACAAAGTTTTTAGGCACTAAAGATGTTTGCAGCCACCCGAGGAGTAAGATAAGTTGAAATGAAAAACCCTGAACTTTTTCCTGCAGTGGCGCGGGTAAAATCAATGGGAAAGGTAGAGGCAAAGACCCACGATTGGAACTTGCTCCAAATTGGATCATGTTAATAGGTCTCCATATCATTATTATGTGAAAATATTCTTTCATGAAGAAATAAAAGCAACTAATCGTCAAGAATGTATCATTTTTCCTGCACCTATTTCCTGTCATAAGAGTGATTTATCGTAGAATGGAGCAAAGATGGTCTTTGATTATAAAGAGGGTGTAACTTACTTGGATTGAATTATTTACCTTGAAATCCTTAAGGAAATAATTCACTGTTACTATAAAATAGTCACCCATAACATCTTCCATAGTAATTTAGTTCATTTTTTCCATTTTCTTTTAGTATTTTCAAAGTATTTGTTCAATTACTTTTACTGAGGCTTGATCATATGAGTTGATATTTCCTTTGCTAGCACAGTCACCAGAACCATCTCAGCGCCAAATTATATTTAATGGGAAATTCCGTTCTGGAAGCGTTTGGACACAAAAACGACTGAATCTATCGTGAGAAAAGTATATTGATCAAACAATGGCATCGCCGCTAAATTTTACTCTTTAGTCTTAAGCGCCAGCTACATTCTTTTTCGAGCCCACCTTCCCATTTGGAATCGCTCACGGCTAAAAGCTTTAATTATCACCAGGATGACGAAGGGCAATCGAGTGGCCTACTTCAACTTATATCCTTGCGTAATCATTATTCCTGAGGTCTAAATGAAATTTTTTTTTGTTCCTCACCAATAAAAGTTTCCAAACTTCCAACAGCCCTCCAACCACCACTTCCGCTTTCCTACAAACTTTCTTTCTTTCTTCCTCCCTCCCTCTCTCTCTCTCTATTTATCTCTCACTCCCACATTTATTTTTCCACGGCCATTCTATACTCCGCCACCTTCCATCCTTCCTCTCTCCTCCCTCCACGCCATCTAATCCACAATGCCCTAAAACTCTCAACCTCTAGGCATCCGAAATCCTCGGCAGGTCTGAGATGGAAGCGGCGTGACGTCACACAGCCCTTCCGTCCTTCACCTCCCTACTCTCTTCTCCTCTCTCCTCCCCCTTCCTCCCCCCCCCCCCCCAAAAGCCACGAGCGACCCTTACACCCTCTGCAGCATCACGCACACACTCGCACCAATAAGGAATTTAATCAATCAATCAACCAATCAGGCCCCCGTGTTCCACATCGCTCACACCCATCATCTCCTCCTGCGGGTTAAAAAAAAAAACTTCGTTCCTTTGTCTCCGCCTCCATCCTTCAAACTCCCTTCAGGGTCTCCCTTTATCTGCGCCGACCGCCGACGCCACCCTAACCTCCCAGCCCTTCTTCCACTCCCTGATCACCTCCCAACCCTCCCACCCCACCCTTCAAACACCTCCAACCCTCTCTAACTCTTTGGTGCCCCGCAAACAACCCCTAGCTCTTCCCTCGTGTCCCATAGCACCTACCTACATCTACCACCGCTCCACTCCCCTCCACCCACCAGAACTATTTGCCTCATCCCCCTCCCTCCCCCCAACCACACCGTGTCACATCAATTTCCTGTCCCCCCCCCTCTTCTCTTGGTGGTTTTACCCTCCATCGCATCCGTTACTCTTCTAGCATCACGAGGGTATTTCTTGGACCACTGTCATGTAACCACCCACAAGATCACTCCCAGGAAAAAAATAATCACCCATTCCTTCATGTTCAATCCTATATGATGTCTCTTCACGCATGAAAGATACCTCGTAGGAGAATATATAAATGGCCCAGTCGCTGCTGAGAAGTAACACTTAACAGTGGGTCCGCTTGTGTAGTAACTTTTGATTCTGAATAGTTTTAAACGATTGGAAGCAACTTGGTTACCAATGATTTTAGATTATTCAAAGTAAATCATTCAGTTTCTTTACATGATTGAGAAAGATGATTAATTTAGTGTATACAACTATTGATTAGTTTAACGCTGCTTATTTCAAGCATATTATCATTCCCTCTAATTTTATCTTGACAAGTAACTTGATAGTTTACGCTGATTTTTAAGCCAATGGCAGAAAAACAAAGAAACGGGGTAATGGCAATTTCCACTTAGATGTATTTCTATTCGACCTAGGTTTCGATTTACTACATCTTATGTTTTGTTCTCATGCTCATGTTTATGCTCATCAACAACATATTATGTTTTGTTATTTGTGCCTGATGATTATTTAGTACATATATTGTTATTTATGCTTGATGATGATTTAGTACATATATTGTTATTTATGCCTGATGATGATGTAGTACATCGAAACCTAGGTCAAATAAAAGTTTATCTAAGTGGAAAATTTCCTTTACTTTCATTCTTTTTTATGAAGTCTTTCCACTACATCAAGCCTGATGCTTCGCTTTTTGTCAATAGCAACAAATTACTATTAGACACCTTTATTATGTATTGTTATTCTTACTATGAGCTTTATATTATTTATATTAGTTTCTTGTATGATATTTGCTTACGATTCACTAATCATTCTTCTCATAGTACTCCCACGAACTATTTACATTTCCCTTCTCACTCACCCCAGTGTCCCACATCAAGTCCTTGTCCATCCCACGTGTCAAAGAGAGAGAGGTCGCTCATCCACACTTCCCTTTTGCAGCCCTTTATTTCCTTCATCACCATGGCCTTTCATGGTCCACCTTCATCCCTCCACTCCTATTGTCCCCCTGTACTCCGTCGAATTCACTCTGGGGAGAGACATTGCCCCTTCCTTAACCACCCCTCGCGGTTTTTCTTCGTTCCTGAAATGCTATGCGACCTCGCGTGTGAAAATAAAAATGGCTCATCCTCTGAAAACCAGCCTGATATTGGAAATGTCCGTTCAATATATTTAATTCAAAATATGTGCAAATTTAATGCGTCGAAAATCACAAAACAGATTTTAAATTCTTGCCTCAAGGATTTTAGCTCAAACTATGCCGTTTTATTAAGTAATAAGACCTATTAATTTGTTTGTAAAATTTTTGATAGTGTTGATGTCAATATTTCTAAGCCTGATGGAATTGCATTTCTTTTCCCTAGACGAGTAATTTCTTAGCTGCAATTGATGTATAATGAACGTCGATGGCAGCAAAGAAGTCCGATCTTTATTAAATCACAAGTTTAAAAGGCTCCGCCTTTCTAAATTTTGCTCTCAAATTTATTTAATTTTTCCATATGACTTCTTTATATATCCTTTGATAGTGATTGCTTTTTTATGCCCTCAAGATTCCATGGCTCTGAACTTATCTTACTCTTCAGAATATGGATTAATACATAAGCATTAATGATCCAACATTGAAATTACGAAAATAAACATTGCTTCATTTAAACAGTGTCACAATATCACGACATATAACAGAAAATGATATATGATGCATTGAAAAATGATATATGGCAAAACATGCATGGAAAAATAATATATGACACATGATACGTGATAAATTAAGCATTTTAAAATGGATATAAATTAAAGGTTGTGAGGCTTTAGGTGCACTATAAGTTACACTCTGTCAGCAGCATTAAGAATATTGTACAATGGAAGACCTCATGATGCGAATTAACTCGCGGTATCGAAATCCAGTTAGCTGGAAAAGCTTAAAACTAGCTGTATCTTTCATTTATTTTCATTTCTTTGGCAGAAATATTCCAAGAAGTGCAACGTTTAAGATTTTTATGAATAATCAAGCATGGTTTTGAAAATATTAATCAGCATCAAATGATCTAACTTTAAATATCCGTGACAGAGAGACTTCACCTCTTCTTTTACGAAACATTTAACATGCTCATTTAAGTAGATATTGATTCATCAATACCAGATTGATATAACTTATTCTCTTTTAATTAATCGCAAAGAATATGATAACAGAATAAAAACTCAGTCTATTGTAGTATTTTTAGACAAAATCGTGGTCACTTAAACATTTTTAAATCTTCGATTGAGAGAGGATGATTTGTGAAGAGTAATCCTGAGTGTTGTTCTTTCATGTAATAAGGCTTGGGCCGTCAAGTTAGTTAAATTATAAATCAAGCCTAGGACCTTCAGGCAGATATCCACATGGCCTTTAGGTGTCACACCACCTTAGTTAAGATCGCTATTTTTTTCATGCGGCTGGTACGATAAAATCAATTTTAGTTGCTTAGCATCAGCGATTATCTGTGTCAAGCACACCACGAGAAATGGTACCGGGCTATTTTATTTTCTGTTTATACCCGCTCTGGGACAGAAATACGGCTGAGAGTTGATTTTTTTATCGTCTCATGCATCAGGCTGGTCGAGTGAGGTTTTTCCCATAGTTCCCGCACACAATGCCTAGGGCTCATAGTTCCCTTTGTTTTATATTCCATTTTTCTCTGAAATAGCTTGCAAGTACTCGAACGGCTAAAACTGCCTCGAAACGAATAGTGCACGATGAAAGCGAGTGCTACTGCCAGGTCGAGGGCTTTTAGAACGAAAAAATGGATTCGTCGATAATGACGCATTTAGTGTCGACAATGCTAATTTACGACATGGAGTAAAAATTACTTTCAGATATTGAATCTCTCACCAAATTACTCATAGATATGACGAAAAACGCATAAGTAAATATTCTGCTACATGAATATTCGGTCCTCCTAATGTTTGAATTTATATCGTTATAAAGTTTACAAAACTTTGGTACAGCCAGATCAATATCTGATTGAAATATGACAAAAATAGGTACTTTGTATTAGATTTTTATGTTAAAACCCAGAAAATATACGGAACGGCATAAATTCAAGCATAAATTCCTTAATAATTATCTGTTCATATAACTAAAATATGTGTGGCCTCCATTTATCAAGCCTGGTATCTATCACTCCAAAAAATGTTTCCCGTACGGGACCCTTTATCTATTTTAACTTCCCTTGCATTATAATAGCGTTAGAAAATATTAAATATACTAGATGAAGCGAGAAACCGCAACGTATAAAATTAAGCGCGCCTGGACCAGATTCTGTGATAAACATTTATATAAAATACTGATTGCATATGCTACAGGCCTCTTCATTATTCTCCCAAGCCATGCAGTTTAAAGTTGGTTTCCCAACCGCCACCGACCTGCTCTCTCCAAACTCTCCGGCGATATTTTAAGTACTCGCGGCCACCAAGCATGCAAGCGGCTTCCATGAGAGGATATGATCCTCTATTTAGCCTTCACCCGCTTTCCTATCTTCCCAGTAGTGTGCCCAGAACAACAGCTGGCAGTACCAAGTCTTGGAGGAGTAACATCATAATTTATCACCCCATAAAGTTTATTCTACCCCTATTTGCCTTCTCTTTGAAACCCATTTTTCTCGTTTCCTTGCAAGCAGGTTGAATTTGGTCATATTATAATGCACATGTGCAAATATCAACGAAGGACCAATACCATAGCTAAATATTATTTACGGAACAGTTACATTAGTATTCCTTAGAATTGCCATCCTGTGAATAGCTCCCAAAAAATGATAGATGTAGTTATTAAAACTTGTACGGCCGCACACCGAGAGATTTGCAAAAACATATTTTTGCATTAAAAATTCGTATTATATATGAATGCCGTTTTTCTTCCCTTTTTTGTCATCCATTCTTCCTGAGTCGACCACGTTTATTTTCATAATATCCTGAAATGCCACTCCTGCCTGTGTGATGATGAAATGATTAAATATTGGATTTCTATAAGAGAAGAAATATGATATTTCTTGAGCTAAAGACAGACGAATTGGTATGGTGAAAAATTAGACCACCGAGACCCTATATAAATCTACTACGAGGACGATAACAGTGGCCGTTCTAGAACGTTTCTAACGGATAAAACTGTAAAGAAACATTCAGTTCATGCATTAAATTAATTAATACCGCAAAATCCTAAATCAATGTCTTCAGGAAGATAGGTTACTCGGAAGTATACTAAGGGGTTGTACTAAACTATGCCCTGCCTAATGACTAAAGTGCCATCCTCTTTAATTTTCAATTCTTTTATTTCCCTCTTTCTTTCTCCTCCACTTGATCCACAGCTTTATTTCCCCCACCCACCCACTCCCTCAATTCTCTCCAGAACTCCCCCACCCTCCCCTACCATATCTCCCCCCTTCTGTTCACCACCCTCCACTTCCCAGCCACCCCCCGCCATTCACCGTCGCCTCCCCTCCTTTCGTTTTCTTCTCCTATTTTGGCTTTCAATAAGCCACGAAGTGCTGGGCGGCATTGAAACGCTTTAATCAATCAATCTCACCATCTATCAACTTTTTATCAAACTCCGGAGGCTTTGGCTTTGCCACGATTCCCAATTCTATGCCTTTATCTCCTCCCTACAACGTTTTCTAAGAGTTTTTTGTGAGATTTCAAGCAGTTACCCTTACCACTCTCGGCCGTAAATCTTTAAATCGGAATTCCGCGGACAAGAATAGATGCCAGCACGACGCTTCTATTAAGAGGTGTTTTTTGCAACGAAACCAAGTATGCGAGGCAAAAGGGGTTTAATTTGGGGTTTCAAGGGTTCAATCACTGATTTAAATCACTTCATTTTATGAATTTTGATGATCATTATTCATATTAAATTGCATTCTTAATTGAGTCTCTAAAACAGTAACACTACTTGTAATATTTTCTATGTGCAACACACAAGTGTAGTAGGTAAGAATTTTACATTTCACCCAGTAGCTAGATGAATGTGCCAAATTTTGCAACCCAGATGCTTGTCTTAAATAATGTAACATCCATGTATGACGGTGGAGGGCGGAAGCTTATTTTGCGCAAAAATGGCTGGCGCTCAAGATAGAACATATCTCTGCTGTTTAGTCTTCGCTGGTTTTAAAGCTTCACCCACGCTATCTCCAGCTGGAAAACTGACAAATTCTATGTGCAGTGAATGAAAGATGTGTATATCGTTATCAATTTTTATTCCTCTGCAGTTTTTCAATAACATAAGGAAATGGCAAGGTCATGAAATTTGCAGACTAGAATCGTCGGCCCAAGGGCGGTTTGCCAGCTTCGCATCTGATACGCGTTTCCATAACCCACCTTCCCTAGCAATGGACTAAGGGATTAACCATGGAATCTCGACCGTTACTCATTATCTTCACCCCATCATCCTGTTTATCATGACCGAAATGGGAGTTAAGCTTTTTGAGGCCATAAAAATGCGCTTATCTCTCCTCTCCCTTAGTCCCTCTACCCCTTCGCTCGACTACTTTTTACCACTCCCCCATATCTTATTCGCCCCACCCTACTCCTCATATTTCAACCTCTTCCACACTCTTGGCGATTCACTCCTCATCCCTCCTCCGCTCCTCATCCTCCCCCCCAACCATCCCGTCTCCCTCGTCTCCTCCTTATCTCCTCACTCTACGCATCCTCCCATTCGCCTCCTAAACTTCACCTCCTCTCAGGCCAGGATCACACTTCACCCCTTTCCCTCTTTCCAGAATCTTCGTCGGATATTGTTCCAATCCACTTTCAATTTTCTTCTTATTCAGAGAATACTCCTCATCTTCAATTTGTCATCTATTGCCCTCTTCTGCTTGCATTTTTCTTCCCACGACAATTCTATTCTTCTCTTTGGCTGGTTAATTGGGTTAGCGACAGGAAACTGAGGTCATTCACGCCCTTAAAGGCAGGTGTGTAGGTTGTTCATTGAGAAAACTTTGGCATCAACTTTTTGAAATTTATCCATAATCGAAAAAGTGCAACTTTGTAATACTCCACACGGTTTATTTCACTTCCAATCCGTTTCAACACATGCGTTTCATTCTCAAGGGAGTCTGTCATAGTTTCCCTGTGGAATAATCCGCATGTGTTGAAACCAGTTAAGAGTAAATAAAAACCGTGTAAAATATAACGAATTTGTGTTTTTTCCAATGATACAATGTAGATTTGAGGCGATAACATATAGTTCGCACAAATTCCCCTCTCGAAATTCGCCTTGAAGGAAGATGGCTTGGTGGTATAGCTGGCTAACACACTTGACTGGCAATGGGATGATTAGGGCAATAATCTTGGTCAAGTCAAATGATTTTTTCATAGTGAATTTCGTCTCTTTGTGTAAATTTGTGTTCGTTTGATGGCATAGCTTGGTATCTTTCGGGAACTTTGGGCAGAGGAGGAAGGTTGGAGATAAAACCCTCTCTCGCTCTCCACACAGCACCCAAAAAAGGATCTGACTTATTCCACTGAAATATGCCCTCACAGCCAAGATTCGTTCCCAGGTCTTTCAGAATGGGAAACCACTACTCGAGTCACCGCACTCACCAAATCCGCTATTGCTTTTCTTTGCTCATCCTGCTGCTCGATCTCGTTCCTGGTCGTGCCTAATACAAACGCTCTCGAGTTTGACTCGCAATTAGGAGTTTCCTGAGGGAGAGCAGTTTAAGTTGAGTGCACGTTCTTTAATTCCCGTTCCTGAGCCACTTTCCTTCCCACCCATCATCCTAGTCTTCTAATCTTCCTCCCTCCCAACGCGGCTTACCCTTTAATCGTCCCCCTCTTCCCTCCACTATTCTGAATTCCTTATTCCTGCTCCCGTGCTCAATGCTCAGTGAGCAAGCTGCGGCGCACTTGCAGGTGTGTGGAGTCCCACATTCCCTTAGTCCTCCCCGAATCCTTATCCACCCTTAGCCATTCCCACGGCCGTTCCCTTTTGCCTCCTGCACCCAACAGCTGCTCCTCCTCTTCCCCCGCTGACTGCCCTTCCCCTCCCCCCCATCTCTTTCCGTTCCGAGTCCTTCCCCGTATTTTCGTTCGGACGGTCTCCCACCTTTCTCCCAGTGACTACGCCTGCCTGCCATCGCATTCCTAAATCCACACACCAGTCTCTCCTCCGTTTCCTCCTCTTCCACTCGCCTTTCTTTCTCCAAACTGCCCCCTCATACTTCTGCCCTGCCACCACCCTCCTCTTCCACTTAATCCACAGAGATTTCGTCCCTCCTTTCCCCGCAAGCTCCATCCTCGACACACATCTCAGCACTTTACTCCTCTCGCCTCCTGCGCAAAGCCTCACCAGCACCGCCACCGCCGCCGCCTCAGAGCCTCCTCCCACTTCCCGCCTCCCTCTCCGTGATTCCACCCCCGAAACCTTCTCCCCGACTCCTGTGGCTCCCTCTCCACGCTCCTCCCAGATTCACCATTTTCCCGTAACCCCTTCTTTCCCCCATAACGCCTCTTGGAGCCTGATTAATCGAGAATACGGCGAGATAATCCCGAGACCCAAGTCCTTATACTTCCTCAGCCCCGCCGTCCTCCGCCCCTCCATCCCCTCACCCGCGTCCCTCTCGTTCTCGGGGTCCGTTATCCGGAATGCCACCCCTTTTCCCTCCACCCTCTCGCCCTCGTCTTCCCGCCCCGCTGTCTCTTTATCTCTTGCTACAACTCTTATCCCCGCCCACATCCTCGCTCCTCCTCTCACCCGTTCACTTCTTTATCCTCTTTCCCTCCTCTAGACTTAGGAGCAAACCCCTTCTCGATTTCATCCTTTTTTCTCCCCTCTAACGTTTCCCACCCCGCACACCCTCTTTAAACTCGTTTATTTTTCTCCAAATCCAAGATATCTTTCCGCTTTTTTCCTTTCTACTTTGTCTCTCATTCTCCTTCGGTTGCCCGTTAAGCCCGCTTCCCTCTCTCTCTCTCCCTCCCTTGCTCCAAATATATTCCATCCTGTGCCAGCCAAAAACTATCCACTGGCCTCCGACGATATCCCCTCTCTGTGTTTCACCCGCCTCCCCGCATTTTTCGTCGCTTGCAACAATCCTCCCCCTTCACTCTCTCTAAGTGTTCAACCCTGTTCTTCTCCCTCCTTTCTTCTAATCTTCATCCCCTCCCGTCCCTCTGACCCGCGCACTCTCTCGAGTGTATCGCGGGACTGAGACCCTTCGCGTTTCAACTCCCTTAAATCCTTACCTTCCGTCCATCCTCCGCCACCGCCTCCTCCTCCTCCGTAATCTATCTCCCTCTATCATCTATGTATATAGCCCGCTCTCAAGTCTATTCAGGGCGACGCCCGTTTTATTCCTCCTTATTTATGAATCAGCCTCTCTCTCTCCCTCTCAACCACTCAGTCTCTCTCCCTCTTTCCCTTCCGGCGTAGATCCTTCTCTCTACAGTCTACTCGTCTCTTCTCTCGCCACGGAATCCCCCAAGAGCGCCAAGGCTCTTCTTGCGAGAGTATCGCAATTTCCATCTTCTCCCCTAAATCCTTCAATTACTCTCTCCCTTTCCGCTCTCGGCTCTTCTTTTCATTTCGCTATCAGATCACGCGCTCCCTCGGGTTATCCCTCTCGTATTTTATTCTTTCTTCCTATTCCTCGTCATTCACTTCCTCATCCTTTTGTTCTTGCGTAAATTTGTGACCAGTGCCGCCGATACTGTATTGTGTTTCTCTATCAATCTTTACCCGCGACAATGATTCTTATGCTCCGCTATCCGAGGATCTGATTGGGGTGGTAGTAAGAGCGCTGGCCAGCCATTCAAAGCGTCCGGGTTTATTTGTCGGAAGTGGTGTTAAATTATCAGTGAAATTTCGATTCCTTAATTGGGTGCGACGCGGTGATCACTTGAAGTGTAATATTTTGTATATAAAATGGGTCCAAGTGCGAACTCTTGCACCTTTAATAAATTTATTGCTTCACAAGCTTTTTCAAGACAACAGAAGAGGAATGGAGCTCACGGAATGGATTCCAAGGAGTTATCACCATCATCAAGTGGGAAAACCGGGGAGCGTCACCATAGTCAAACTACCATCATCAGCTGAGGTCAATCCAAAGATTGGTTTTCACTCCATTCTACTAGCCCTTTAGCTTACCGCTTCCCACAATAAATCATAATGTTCGCGCCCACCCTTCAACTTCACGTATTCTTCGGTAATTCTCCCCAAGTGTTTCCATTTACTGCTGTTTCCAATTCGCTATTTTGTTACACAATGTGCCCAACGTTCAAACTATGTCTACTCATATTAAGAAGATAAACACAATGCCTATGACTTTGTAAGTATCTACAAAAATTTTACCAATCTAAGTTCAGCTATTCAGCCATGAAAATTACCCGGTAGTCGTAACATAATTGGATGGCTCTGATTTATTTTGGTGGAGCAATAATAATTTATTATGAAGAATCTCAAACTTTCCCGGCCTATTATCTGATATTTCACCTTTGATGACGAAGAAAGTGCTTAGTCTCAAATCGTTGGCAACTTTGGAATCTTTCACTCGGTTGGAAACCGGAAGAAACGCGATCCCTTTATATGAATGCCTATTATTCTTCTCCATTAAATGGTTTTTACCAAGTAAAGCCTGAGAATACAAATTTATCTAATCCCACTAGATATAGTTAAAATTCAGCGACGGTTGCTGGACTTCCCTCCTAATGACTATGGTAATCTGTTAATTTTTTTTATTTATAAACAATTTAATATTTCCGTTCTATAATTTTTAATAATATTCGCAGTATTGTCACGCCATAGATTTTTTAAGAATGAATGCCACAAAGCTATGGTAGGAGGAGGTTTTATTGCTTGCGCCTTGCGTTAATAGCTGGCCTATGCCTAATACCTGTCCCCCAAGCAATTTTACCCTATCAACCCATTCAGTTGACCTCAGTGGTTCCACTGATGTCATTTGTCGGTCTACTCGCAATATAACTGCTTACGCTGGAAGGCGACCTCAAAACTCTGCCCTGCCACGCGTGACACCTTCATGACAACACCACAAAACGTCCCTTAGCCCTCTTTCTTATTCCCCTCACCTCGTCCCGAGCAAAGTGCCGGCCCCCATTTCTCTCCCCCCTTCCCCACCTCCTCCCCCCCACAATGCTTCACCATTTGAGAAAGAACCCCCTTCCCCATTTTCCTTAATTTCCTCCCATCTCATCGTCTTATCTCACCCCAAAAAAAACCTTAGGGAGAGGAGAGAGGTGCTGGTGTGAGGTGTAGATTTCGCAGCCGCAAAAGTGGGGGCAAAGTGTGTGGGGGGCGTGCAAGAGAGAGAGGTATAACGGGGTGGGGAGGGGTCGGACTGGGGTGAGAAGGCAGGAAGGATTTTATGAAGAGAGTGTACCCTCGGAGTGGGTGTTGAATGGAGTGGATAAGGAGAGGTGGTGAAGGGGCGGAGTAAACGAAAGAGGAAGGTAAGAGGAGGGCGATTTTTACACCACCTTTCGAGAAAGTCAGCTAGTGAGAAAGAGGAGATAAGGGTGGGGAGGGAAATTTTTTGCTGGGCCCTAAGAGCTGGAGATTGACGACATAGGGGAGAAGAAGTAGGCAGCTTGAGTTAGAAATAGGAATAAGTGTGGAGAAGTGTCGTCAAAAGGAAGGAAGTTAGTCCTGAATTGAGTAGGCGGATTCCGGTAAAATATCTCCCTTCCTCTATCCGCCAGGAGTCAGGAGGATCGAAGGGGTGTAACCTCAGGGGTATAAAAATCACCCCCTGGTCGGATAACGAGAGGAACGAGAGAGATGGGCCGGTGACAGTGGCATATAAGAAAATAGCCAAACCATTTTAGCTGGATTGGAGTACTTGATCAGTTGTCTACTTTGAGGGGAAACTAATACTCAGGTAACTAACCATGTTCCATTGACCATGAGTAGGTAGGCTGATGAGGTTAGCTATATTTCGCAAGTGGAGTGGGGGTTGAGAGCAACTCTATGTCGTCATAAATCCACTCTTAGCTAAAAGCGCCCAGGGATTTAGAGTTTTAAGCCACACCCCACAGATGACTGAGTGTTGTTCTCAATATAGAAGCATGGATGGATGACGATTCAAATTTTTTAACCTTGTACACTCTCAGTCCCTTGACGCGGGAAGCTAGCCTCCTTTTCTACACGATTTGTGAGGTTATTTGGGGCAATACATAGGAGTATGTTGGTAGGGGAAGAATTATTTCAGAGTTGGAGGAAGTGTAGAGTGAAATCTAGCATTGAAATTTACCTGTCCTTACCTGACGGCAAAATTTACCCATACAAGCATCCCTTTAGGTGGATGGAGAGCTGCTGTACTTAGAGTACTCCTCTTGTAGCACCAAAGAAAGGGTCTTCCCAACTGGAGCTCGAACTTGGACCTCCATAAAGGAAAAAATCAGTACATATACATTTCAATTTAGGACTACATTTTTAGGCCGTTCCTGAAAAACGGTCAAAATTATCTGCAACATATCGCTGACGGTGGGATACTGATATTTGAATTGTCTACATTATAACCCACACCCATCCTCTATGTGGATTCCTTTTTCAATATTGAGTAGAATAACCACAAAGTTCGTAAGATTAAGTAGAACAATAAAGTATTCCCTCTCTCTTGACGAAAGGGTTGCTACTTTAATTTAAATATATCGAAAACAATAAACTATAGGCATTTATGAATACATTTTTCCCTGGAGATTCAGCTACTGTAATGGAAAAGCACCGCACAGGGTTTCCTTCAAATTTCACGATGTATTTTGCGCCATGAAAGCCAGGTGGATAGGTTGGATGGAATGAAGGGATAGAATTATTTCATGAGTCGATATAGGTTGGAGTGAATGGTTCCCGATCTAGTCGGCTCATAAGGGTCCATAATTAACATTTCATCCAACTGACAGAGCATTGTACTTAGAATTGAAGAATAAATTACTGGTTAATATTCCATAATATATTTAATACAAATAACCGATTTAGATGTTAAGACAACATCTTTCACGTAGAGGCAAAAGAAAATGTTGCGATTAATTTATAGGAGGAAGGGTTGAAGGAGAAGAATCTTTGGGATAGAGAGTATATAAGGTCGGTTACTCAAGGACTTAATACCCGAGGAAACGCATAAAAACAAAGTTAAAGATAAAAATGATACGGGGATCGGTCCTGGGGAAATTTTTCTGATATGAAGGCAGTCTAATGAAACATATTTTAAAAGCTGAAGCAATTACAAAATTTTCTTATACCCCTATGTTTAAAAATCTTAATTCCTTAAGTGTATCAATGTAGAATATACAGATTAAAATTAGAGGAATGCTAAAAACTAGCAATTGTTCGGCAAACGCCGACTTACAGTCACGATTTATGACACAGTACGTTAAGCCATACTTTTCATGAGTTAACGAGTGATTCAGGCTTTAACGTGTCGGAATTCCACAAATTAACTTTATCGATCATCACGCTAATACAGCGCTAATAGTTCTCTCAAAAAAGCACCAAGTAGGGAAGGATTGGGGAATAAAAATTTCGAGTGAAACATTTTAACGTTTAACGGATCCGAACCCAGATCCCGCGGAAGCTTAGCCTTCGCTAGCTCACCGACCAGGTCCTCTTGTTTTACAGCGGTTATAATATGAAATGACCCCGTTATGATCGCCCTACTCGAGCCATCCGCGTTGTGCTGGTCGTTTTGCTCGACTGAAAGAGAGATTCCGAGCGTGCGGTTGGGTTTTGTATGGCTTAATGAACGAGTAGGTTTCACACGCGGGAGGATAACCTCATCAATGCGAGCTGTTCAAAAAAATCTTAAGTGTATCAATGTAGAATATACAGATAAAAATAAGAGGAATGCTAAAAACTAGTAATTGTTCGGGAAACCGACTTACAGTCACGATTTATGACACAGTACGTTAAGCCATACCTTTCATGAGTTACCAAGTGATTCAGGATTTAACGTGTCGGAATTCCACAAATTAACTTTGCACGCCTCTGGAACCCGAGAAGGTAGGCCATGTGAATGATGATGTGCTCACATAGTCAAAATTCTTCTTGATATTGCTTGCTCTAGCGAGATACACGCTAGTTTTCCAGCCCTGCTCGGTTTTTTTCTTCTTATCAATCCAGCGTATTTCTTTTACCACTCCGAGAGCGAGGTTACCTCCTTTTTGTTATCCTCTTCCGATAAAACACATCCCCACTGGCTGGTGGGGGGGGGGGGTGATGGTGGATGTGGGTAGATTTTGTGCGCGGGCGGTCGGACGGTGAGTATCGAAACGAATGGATCCGTGGATACCCCAAGGCTCTCGTTTGCGGCTCGATTGAGAAGTGCCGTGAGGAAAGGATGTTACTCGAGGGAGGAGGAGTGGGGGAATCTAGAGCTATGGGGAGGAGGAAGAGAGTGTGGGGGGATATAGAAAGAAAATGGGGAAAATAGGAAGTGGATTGGAAGAGAGAAAATAGGGGTGGGCGGGATTTAAAGCGAGTAGTTCTCTCATATACTACCTCAAGGTATACCCAGCTCCATCCTTGCGGGTTTGGGTGAGGGAGAGCATAGTAGGAAGAGGGAATAGGGAGGAAATTGGCATTTTTTTCCTCCTCTCTCCAGGGGAGGCTGTGGGCAAGGTGCAAAATGGGCGAGTGCAGTGGGGGAGAATAAATAGACCCCCTTCGAACAAAGCACTCTTTTGCCGGCTAAGGTTCGGGATGCGAGTCCAGCGGGAGCATCGTTCCGCTCGCTCGTGCCCTAGCATTACCCCTTCTCGGCAATCCCTTCTTCACCCCTTCCCAACCATTCCCTGAGCCCTCATCCTCCTTCCTCCTCCCACCAGCCACCCCGTCCCGCTAAGAGTGTAAAAGGTTCGACTCGCGTCCCGAGTTAGCATTCACATCTCCGGGTCATTGTCTGAAAAGGACTTTTGTCGTCAAGGAATATTCCCATTTCAGTTAAGCAGGGAAATTCCTCCACTAAATCCCGTGCTCTTTCAGTTCTCTATCACCTAAATACATTTTCAATTTCTATAGCGCCTTTCTATGAGTTGAATGCCAAAAGTATTGCGCATCAAAAACACTACAAAGATAAATGTTTATAGGGAAATTCGTATACTTCGTCCCTAAAATTATTTCTGCAGCATTTAGAAAACTGACAAAAACTGTCTTCTCTTCCTAAAACTCACAAATACTTCTTTTAGAAATAAACTATTGAGACAGGAAAATACTACAGTTACGGTATTGCCCTAAGTAATAATATTCTTTTCCCCCAATGAGGATAAATAAACCTTTATCCCCTCGTGATCAAGCTTTTTTGAAATTAGCCGTAACGTTTACTAAGGCTGAGGTCCTCTAAACTGCTAAGTTTACTGTATTTCATCCTCTGCTCCTGTGTCCCTCCATTTTAGTGTTAGAAGGAAATGCAATACTTTGAGTTTACTCTGCTGCAGTGGTAAATATTAAAGTAATAACGGAGACGACTTGGCTTGTCTCTCACTCGAGTTTCGGCAACCTTTTTTATTTATCCATATCCCTGATGCGATCCTCCGCTCCCGATACTCATGATCTAAAAATACCCAATCCGTGTTTACTCTTTCTTTATAAGTCTCGGTGCAGTGGCCATCCCCGCTAAAACTCCCTCCGGCCTAACTCCATTGTCAAAACTCTCTCGAGAGACATTTCATCTGAAACCGAGTCCACTGCTGAGAGCGGAAATTTGTTTTTTCTTCCGCCGGCAAATAAATAGAAGCCGAAAACGTACGAGCTTTCTGCTGTTTTCTGGCCATTCCAGAATCTTTCAATTTCCTTCCAATCGATTCCTTCTCCCACCCGAAAAAAAACTCCCCGCCTTTCCATTCGCAGTAAAACCAAAGCGGGTCTGCGAGAGAGGAAGAGTGAACGTGGGAAGGGGAAGGGTGGTAGGGGGAGGAAGATGGCCGTGGAGGGGGGGATGAAAAGAAGGAGGGAGGTCTAGAGAGAGGGGAGAAGATGGGAGGGTAGGGAGAGCGACGCAGCCAGCTTTTATAAGGTATCACATCATCACTTTACCGCCACCTCACATCTCTCATCCGAACCAATACTACGAACGCAACTCGGGTTTCGCAGTCCTGGATTCAATCACCATGGAGTCCCTCTCACACGCCACCCGCCCACTCTCTCCATGGCAATGTGGACTGTGTGGCGGAGGAGAAAGGTGATGGGAGGACGGGGGAGTGAGTTAGAGATAAAGATGGAAAGAATGGGTGTGGTGTCGGACGGGTGTGGGAGGAGGGATGGTCCGCGAGTGGTTGAAAGGAAGAGGGGGTGGAGGATGTATTCCGCACACCCTTGCCCTCAACCCACTCTGCTTCGGCGACCCATCTCCTCCTACATCCCGCTCCACCGCGTTCTCACACCCACCCGAACACACAGCCGCTCCCACACCCCGCCCTCCCTTAACCCGCGACAGAAACGGGAGCTCAGCATTTCCTCAACCTTATACGAACCCCGGGCCAGCCTTTCCTCTTTCTCTCAATACCTTTGCTTCACTTCTTTCTATCTTCCCGTTTCTCCTCCCGCACCGCCCCCCCCCACCCATGCCCCGCTCACTCGTGTCGTTTCTCTCAGTATCCAGTGGACTAAATCTCCGTTATCTATTCCACTTTCTCCCCCACCCTTTCTCTCTCTCTCTATCTCTCCCTTTCCTCTCTCTCTCTCACGGGGGTCTCGCCTCCTCTCTTTAAAATCCTCTCCCCCCACCATGCCCTCCCTTTCCAACGCTCTCCCCTTTTGCAAAGCCCGCCTACTTCACAATTTACAGACCTTTTTTGGGGTCTTGGAAATTTCACGCCGCTCCACTTCCTCCCTCTCCGCTCTCCTTCTCCCCCGATCCTTCCGCCATCAGTCCTGTTCAAAAGATTCCTGTTTTTGATTTCGGCGCGGAGGAAGTTAATTTTTATGAGTCCTTTTACTCGCATCGCACGCCTTTCCTCTCGCGCCTTATTTATCACTTTCCCATCGGAATGTTTCCCACTCGCTTTTTTCGAATAATCCTGTCATTTTTCTCCCCAATTTGAATTGCCTCCTTATCCTCATCAGCACTCGGAGTGCATGCCTCTGTGTGCGTTAACTCATTTGCGACGTGTAATGGCATTTACATATTTATGCTCATTCCCTTGACAGTCATTTCTACATCTCTGAGTTATAGGATCGTGGTATTTATTTATTACTCCGTAATATTTCTTTATTATCAGGTGCAGTTTTGTTTTTTCTACCAGCTGTAAATGTTTTTGGTCGTGCGGACAAAGTTTTATCAACCCCCCTTTATATCTTTTCCCTTTCTATTCATTTCTTACTTGAATTTCCCATCCATGTTACCAACCGATGCGTCGCCTGGCCATCCTTTTCATTCCATTAACTCTGCCTTTCTTAAATCAGGTCGCCGGAGAAAGGAATTCCTTTCCGATTTCCGTCTCATCGCTTTCTTTCGAGATCTCCATTGGCAACATTGATCCACCTTTAAGAACGATAATGGATCTCCAGTAAGATTTCATAATTTCTCATCTTTAATTTTTGTGATTCCTTCCGATTCCCACGCTGATATTATTATGCATTAAACAGTGTAACTTACATTTCCGCGTCTCCATTGCCCAGAATTACTTCAACAACCCTTTTCAGTACCTGTTCCTCAACGCTTCCTTCCTTGTTTTCGCTTCCATCCGTCCATTTCGCCCTCACTTCCCCGCAGTCGCTTCCTCTTGATATCTCTCGGCGCCCTTTTATTTTATTTTCCTTGCGCCTGGCATAATCCGAAGAGCACTTTATTATTCTTTCCATTTCTCGATATCAGCTGCAGCAAGGCCTCCTGTTCTCCCACATATCCTTCCCCCATACTACGCGTTCCCTCTCTCCTCCTATCTCCTGACATCGGCCTCGAAAATGCCTCGACCTATCACGTCCTTCCGCCTCCTCCTCCCCATCCTCGCCTCCTGCATCCCAGCCACCCATTCAAACTATCTCCCTCACCCCGACTCCACCGACTCTCTCGCCACTACACACATTATACTCACACACGCTCGCTCCTCCTCCCCCCCCCACCTCCACCCTCTCCCTCTAAACGTATTCCTTGCCGCCTTTTCCAGTGAAAGGCAGTGCGCGCCACAGTTACCACGTATACCAGGCTCATTTTCCAGACACAAAAACCTTACGTGATCCCCCCTTGCACTTCTCGTCCCTCTCCTCTTCACTTCCAAAATCCCTCTCCTTCCGACCCCTCCCCGCCTCCCTTGCTTCTTTAATCCCGTTTCCACTCCTTCCCTGAGCCTCATCTTATCTCTTCTCTTTCCCCCACACCAAACACACACGCACAAAACCCTGCCCGCCTCATCTTCGTACATTCTTTCCTTTCCCAGCCCGCTTGGATTATAAGGAATCAGGAATGATGTCCACGACCCCACCCTGTTATTTATTTCAGCCCATGGTATTTTTTATTCAAATCTATTTGCTAGAATAATTTTAATTAACCATGATTAAAGATTTTACACGTCTGCAATTTTAACAAACTGATGTCTTTCTTCCTCTGCGTTAGAGCTGTTTTTACTCTTTTTCCTTCCATGCTACCTCTTTTGTCTCATTTTATTTTCTTTTTCATAGGATGCCAATTATTCTTTGGTTTGTGCTCAATGCATAAAAGTAATTTCATTATAATTCGCCGGCAGTTATAAAGGCATTTTATTTTTAATTATATTTAATTTATTTGTCTAAGACAATGAATTGGAGAAAATGTCACGTTCAGGAACGAGTTTCGAAAGCCTTAACGATGTATGTCAGCTGCTGCCTTCTTTATCACATATCAACGTCACATTATTTATCACTAAATATTTTAACATTAAAGTTAGTATTTAACAAACACATACAGTGATGAAACAATATTTAGTTACGTTAGAAATGTCTAAGGTAAAACATTTTGATGCTTACATAATGCTTTACAAGTGGAGGGAAAAAGTCAGAGAGCTACGCTTTGCAAATGATATAGAAATTATGGCAGGGAAGGAGTATCTAACGAGAGTAGTAAACTGTAGAGACAAAACTATGAAGTAAGACAACTTAAAGATACGTTTAAAAAACTAAGTAATGGCTTGTGGAAGAAGTAAAGTTGACAGAATCATAGCCAAACTTGGACAACAAAAACTTAGGCAAGTTGAATAATTTTGTTGTCTAGAAAGTGGGGTCAACAACGATGAAGGAAGCAAGCAAGACATAGCAGGCAGTAGAGTCTAAGCAAAGAAGATATTCTACCATAAGAGGAATCTGGTAACAGTAGGTAACACAAGCCAGGAAGTATGGAGACACTTAAGTAAATCATATCTTTGGAGTATTCTCCTATATGGCAGTAAAGCCTGGGCAGTCTCCCTAGAAAGAAGAAGCTTTGAACAAAAGAGACTAGAAGCAATAAAGATGTACTGTTTTCGTATTACCATGATGAATATCAAATGGATGACGAGAACCACCGGTAGAAGTCTTCGAGGAGTTGGAGAGGAAAGAAGTAGAATGAAGACTCAGAGCAGAAGAAGAAAAGAATCTAATTAGACACATTTTCGATGTATAAACCTAGTAAAAACAATGATAGAAAGAGGGATGAATTGGAAGAATCACAGAGGAAGACCAAGAATGGGATAAATTAGGCAAATTATGAAAGTCCTCAAAGTGAAGAATTCAAAGTCAAAGTGAAAGAAAAAGAAAGTGAAGAAGAAAAAAGAATCTTTTATCTGGAAGGTGGGTGCAGTGGAGAGCTGGAATAAGTCAACAGATTAATTGACGGCCAGAGGCGTAGCTGGGTATTATTATAATAATTAAATGCATACAATTATCTTTTGATAATATACAAATCATTATTGGCCGTTCAGTCCAAAAATTGGTTGACTGCCGACCTCCACCCTTCCCTATCTAATACTAGTCCCTTTACCTCCTGGTATGGTTTCCTTACCTCCTACCATCCTATGGTTTCCTCTTTATTTTGTTCAGGAGCTGTCAGAGATAAGAAGGAGGCGTACAAGGTTATGATTGCTGCCAAATCTGAGGATGAGCGTACTAAGGCATGTGAGATTTACAGAAAGAAAAAAGAATGAATGTAAAATCGTTGTGAAAGAGAGCAAAGAAAGAATGCGTGCGGATGGAGCTAACAAAATGCAGAGTGATTTTGAAAATAATAAAAAGCTGTTTTGGAAGTGGGTAAAAAGGGGTAAGATTGGTGAAGGTAGGGAAATGAATGCGGTTAAGAACAAAAGTGGAGAGATCATGTGGGACGAGAGCAATATCAGGGACTGCTGGAGGGAGTATTTTGAAGAATTGTACAATGATATTGCAGGCGTTGAGGATGAGCCTTGTGAAGTGGTATGCAAGAATGTGAATATGGAAATGGATATCAGTGAGAAGGAGGTCACAACGGCTGTGAGAATATTGAAAAATGGGAAGGCTGTAGGCATAGATGGGATATCCAGTGAAATGTTGAAGTGTGGATGTAAATTAATAATCTGTAGACTGCATAAACTATACAATTTATGCTTACAGGTTTCTGTTGTTCCAGCGGATTGGAAGAATGCAATCAATGTACCTATCGTTGTACAAAGGGAAGGGAGGAAAGACCAAATGTAATAATTATCGGCCCATTAGTTTATTGAGTATCCCGGGAAAAGTGTTCAGTAAAATATTAATCGAAAGAGTGAGGAATATTACTTCCGACAAAATATGGGGTGTGCAGTGCGGGTTTATGCCGGGGAGAGGATGTAGTGACCAGCTTTTTGAACTTCAGCAAGTGATAGAAAAAAGTATGAGTGTCCGAAAGTATACTGTGCGTTTGTCGATTTAGAGAAGGTATATGACAGAGTAAATAGAAAGAAGTTGTGGAAGGTTTTGAGAGACCGTGGAGTGAATGGGCAGTTATTGAATGTTATGATGGCATGTATGACAATAGTAAGGCAAGTGTAAGAGTTAACGGGGTTCTGAGTTATTGGTTTGTAATAAATCGGGGTGTAAAGCAAGGATGCGTAATGTCTCCATGGCTGTTTAATGTATTTATGGATAGATGTTAGAGACGCATGTAGTGAAAACGACGGTGTTTTGATTGGAAATGTAAACTTGCGAGTTCTTCTATATGCGGATGATGCTGTCTTGATCTCAGACAGTCAACAGGGATTATAGAAGCTCCTAGATAAGTTTTATGAATCAACGGAGAGAATGGAATAGAAGGTAAATGCGTGCAAGACTAAAGTAGTTGAAGTAATTGAACAGGTGGATGATCTTGTGTACTTAGGTAAGATGTATGCGAAAGATGGAAGAATAGATGAGGAGATAAAGAGACGTGCGAATGCTGGAAGGAAAGTGTTAGGTAGCATGTGGAGCATATCAAGGAATGAGTGCTTGTTTAAGGACGCGAAAATTGCCGTGTACCAAAGTGTACTTCTTCCCACTTTGTTATATGGTAGTGAAACATGGGTATGTCAGGATGGACATAAGAGTAGACTAAACGCCGTGGGTATGAGTATTTGCTGCGGCAAAAGTAGGATGCATAGGGTCAGGAATGAGTGGGTCATGTATGAATGTGAGTTAAATGCTCCAGTAATGGACGTGTATGAAAGGAGTGTGCTTCGTTGGTTTGGCCATGTGGAGAGAATGGATGAGAGTCGAATAACGAAACAGATATATGAGAGTAGAATGAATGGTGTGAGAGGTAGAGGTAGGCCGAGAAAGTTGTGGTTGAATGTGGTTGAGGAAATTCTTAGGAGGAGGAATATTAGGAGTCTTAAAAACAGGAGGGCGTGTATGAAACAGTGTATGGGGGTAAATGAGACAAAAGAGGTTTGCAAGGATAGGTCAGCATGGAGGAAATTATTGAAGCAGAGTTAGGTGTACAATTATGTATTAATGAGTGAAACATTTTGACTGTGCCTACCCCAGAAGGGAACGGTGTGATGGGTACGTATGTATGTATGTACTTATTCCTTGGTCTTCCTTTGGGGGATTTTCCCTTCATTCACCTTCAATCTTGTCCAAATATATAATGAATGTTAGTGATTACTACCATGGCTCACCTCTCGTAACAACAGGCCAAGGAGAGAGTGCGTAATCTGACTTTTCCCCCGGAAGCTGAGAAACCCAGCCACGCGTTTTTAGATTATATAATTTATTTCACAAATGATTTCATTTATATTCAAGCCAACGATGAGGAAAAAATGGCTTATTAGTTCTATAACATTAAAAACTTAGCATTTACATGCAAGATAGATTATAAATTTCCATATGTAGTGCTCACGTAAAAATTGATAATGTATGAACAGTCATCTATTTGTAACAAATTACGAAGTTTTTTATAAATTAAAGAAATAAAAACAAAATTAAAATTGAATAAGAAGTAAAGGATGCTGCAGTAAATGAGTATCACATAATTGTCAATTAGTCACAGACAAGAGCCAATTAGTCACAGACAGTCAGGACTGCAAGAAGGGCGAGCGGATTAAACAAGCTTCACTTTCTCACTAATGGAAGGGCTCAAGGCTGGTACGTATTCCATGATATTTTCCTTTCTATTGACTTAGTAGATCCTAAATATTGTTTCTTCTCCCTTTTTCAATTCTGATATATCTTTTTCTCTTCATCCGAAACAGGAAGTTTGCCGCAGAAGATTATTCATTGCTATTGCTGCTTTTAAATAATGCATGAAACAAACTGAGTCATTGCACACTCCGTTTTTATTTCATGAATATATTCTACCAATATTCAACCTGCTAGCTGAACCTTTACTTTGCTAGACTTAAAAATCCTTCTCAAATCCAGAATTAGTCCATTCCCAACTGACTTGTCAAGTCTTTGTTTTCCTTCCGCTTTTTTTTCGACTTAAATCCGCCAATCTCATGAACACCAATAAAAATGCATGGGGCCTCGTTACTTCTTGCTTATCCTCTCATGGCATTCTTTCACTTGATTGTATTCTAAAAACATCAGAGTGGCACATCTTGATGGAAATTTTTAAATGCCCTACCCCACAATTTCCATCCCGCGCTCAGCACAAGTATGGGAAGTCAAATATTTACATTCTTTCAGTTTCCTCAGCCTGCTTCACATTCTCTTAACTCCTCGATTTCCTCCCTTCAAGATATGTACATACCTTCCTTTTATTATTCCCTCTACCATTTTGTTACACAAGCTCCCTTTTCACTCCAATCTCTCATCGGCATTTACATACCACCACGCGCTATTCCATTCGGCCCAGTAACATTCTTATCTACCTTCCTGTGCAAACATTGCCATCGACTTTTTCCCCACTGCATTCTTCTGACATGAAGTCACATTTATTGAGGGAAAGGGGGAATTTTCCTCGTCTACTATGTGTGTACATTCAAAACGTAGGAAGGGGTAATTAATATGGGCTCAGAAATATTAACGAAATGAGTTCTCATCTCATCACCTCTCTGTACTTGTAATTAAGATTCTTTTTTCTCCCCTATCCCATGTTGTCTGCTTTGCTTCTATATCGGACTTTTTTTCCAGGTCTTTGTGCCAGAAATTTGTCCAATTGTCTTTCTGTTTTTCACTTTTGTGTGTTTCTCACTAGACTATTTTATACTAGTGAGTTCTATTTCCACCTTGATCCTCTTTTGTCCCCTTCGGTCGATAGATTATTTATTTACCGCCAACCATTAAACAATCTAATGGGCCTTTAAATTGGGTGTTTAATAACAAGCTACTTAGGACATTCACATACTACCATGTCCTATCATTTGAAAAATAAACTGATAGATCTCGAACCAGTGATTTTAGGTCGGTGAATGAGGACCATTTCTTACTGAATCCGTAGCCAATAACCTCGGCTGATTTTCTTCTTCTCCTCCTTTTTCATTAGTCCATTGATACAGTATTCTATATTTCCCTCCAAAACCATGTTTCGAAGGCTTTTATTTTATTCTGGTCCGTATTTTTTCAGTTTTCCACGCTTCGGATTCTTCAAATTCCACAGTTCATGGAAATGTTTCTACATTCTACTCTTTTGCCTCTAGTCACATCTTCTTTGAAATATCTAGCCGTGCCAACGTGAAACGTGAAATAATTACCATACTGCTGTGTCCCTAGTGTCCCATTCTATCACATTCTCCTTTCATTTCCCTGCTCCTGCTTGCTTCCCAATCCTCTCCTATTTCGGACTAATTCCCTCAAACCCCCTTTTTCCCTCCCGCATTGGACTTCGAGCCTTTCTCCATTCCGTTTTTCCTTCCATTTCATTTCCTAATTTCCCTTCTTTGCACGCAAACGGGAACGCGTACATTCAAACTCCCGCTGAAGCACTGTTGATCCTGATTTTAATACTGCCAGGAGCTGTTATTCCGCCTCCCCTACTTCCTCCTATCTGGCCCTCTTATATGTCTCGCGCTAAAAGAGCACGGGGGAGGAGCGGGAGGGAGAGAAATGATGGGAGGAGACAGAGGGAGGGATATAGAGAGAAAAGGCAACGAAGGAAGTGAGATTCCACGTACTCTCGAGGAAATGGCGTAGGAAGAATAACTTCCCGAGATAGCGCAAAGGGCGGAGGGGAGACAGAGAGAGGAAGAGAACAGCTCGCGGTAAGCCATGGAAGCAGGGAGTTCTGCGGAGGCGTATAAAAGGGGTAGGATTCCCAGCCCCCTCACATTGCCCCCTCCCCACCTCGAGCGCCCTTTTCCAGTTTGCTTTTTGCGCTAAGTAGGGCTCTTAATACCGCTACAGGATTTATTCATTCCCACGCCTCGGTTCTGTGTTCCGCTCTCTTCCTCTTTTTCCATATCACTCTCACACGCGTTAGCTTCCTCCTCCCCACTCCCTTCCTTCACAGCTTCCTATCTCCTCCTCTCGGTCCAAATGGGAAGACGTTCTTAATGAAAGCTCTCCCCTATTCCCCATTTCTAACCCCCCCCTCACCCTCACCACTACCACCCCTCTTCACTTCCATTCGCCCCGTAGTTTCCTTTCTCGCACCGGCAATGAAATTTATCACCGAAAAACACTCGGCAACATTGCTCCCTTTCTAATATTTTTTGACTAGCTAAAGTGAAGATATTACAAATTGTGCATCGTGTGTTTTGGAAATATTCATCGACATTTATCAATCGATTCTTAAATTACGTATTCAGCATGGTAGAGCTCTATCTGACTGATTTCTTTATGATTTTGACTTATTTTGCAAACATTTCATTAGGATATAATACTAATGGTAAGATCTGTGGATTATAATACACTGATAACATCTCCTTTGAGTTCATGTGAGTCATTGGGTCTCATGGAAACGCATTTGTCTCTTACTCATTTCTGTTTGATTTCGTATCAGTTGTATCGACTGCCATCAACTATTTAATGACAAATTTCATTTCAATTCGATATTGTGTTATTCTTGGATTTGCCTTTGATATCCGTCTACTATTCAGTTATCTTACATCCTGCATTCTATTTAGCTTATTTGTAATATATTTAATTCAATGATGACCAATACTAATGTCATTTGAACCATTTCAGAGAAGGAAGAGAAGAAAAATAGACGCATCTATACTAGCATTGTATCTTCAGATTTTATTTCTCCTTTTCACGTAAGAGCCGCATGCATTTTGAATACAATCATAAACGATTGTAACGGGAAACTAGGAAAAAAATCATCCTAATCAATTTCGTTTTGGATTAATGTACTTAACATTGGTAGATATAGTCTAACTGGAGAAAATGCTTTGAAAATATTCTCAATTAGGAAAGATTGGTTGTGAAGCGGTTACCAATTTCGGTCCATGAGAAGATTACCTACCATCATATATTACTCGACGATTATCTCGGGTGCGAATGGACTTTCTCAGCTTCAGTACGGGGCCCATAGATAGTGAAAGCGTCGCGACTGCTTCAGCAAAACAGACGAAAAAAAAGTTCCACGAATAACAGGTGCTCGAGGAGTATAAGCCCCTCCAGATTGCAAATTTTGTCCCCGCGCCACTTTGGGAAGGGGTCGTGGGGGTAATGGGACGAAAGGAGATAACCAGGAACAGGTTCGAAAGTCTCAGGAGCCAGCTCTCGTCCTAGACCCCCGATGAGCGTACGCATTTTATAAGGAGGTAAGGCACGGAGGAGAGGCTAATCGCACACGACGGCCGCGCGACGCCGAGAGACAGCGGTACGAGAAAGGAGACTACCGGGGTCCTCTTCTCGCAATTGTCCTTTTTTACTGAAGAAAATAAAACAGTCTCTCCTTTATTTTTCGGTTCAAGAGATACGAAAATAAAAATACCAACGGGAGAAAAAGATGGGAAAAAGGGTAGAGACGAAAACAAGCGGTGTGCGAATTTCTCTCTTTTTTTTGGTACGACAAATAAAAAAAAGGACCAACCTTCCCCCACCCCTCCCATTCCTTCTCCATTTACCTCGGCTCTCGCTCCCACTCCCCGCTCCGTCCACCGCACCTCTCTGCTCCCCTTCCACCCTTCTTTCCCCTTCTCCCCCCGACATTGCGCCAGGCGAAATTGGAGGCCCTACCCATCCCCCTGCACTGTGGCAGGAGGGAGGAGGACCAACAGGTTATCGCGCCACACTCCTCTCGACCGGCGGGAAACGACGGAGCCCTCCTCCTCCTCCTCCTCACTGGATATCCCTTCTCTCGCCCGTCGCCCTCTCGAGTAACAACGGAGAGCGCATGGACATGGGGCGAGTTATGGGGCCAAAGTTCGAGGAAGAGTCGATGGATTTTTGTTTACAAAAGCTACAGGATTTAAGAAATAATTTCATATTTAAAATCCCTTGGATCACGTCTGCAACAAGCCTGGATTAGACTCCTGCAGGTATTTTTTTAGTATTCTACCGGTTAAAATAGGCTTTGTTGTTGAATGTTAGTGAATCTCCTCCCAGTTTTCTACACTTTCAGGAGCCTATCTCGCTCTAGACTATCCTTTTTCACCTCAGCAAACGATCTACTCTTCTTCAATCTGTCCATGAAACTTTCTCTTTCTTCCTTTTCCCCGCTTGTCCAAAATCCTTTCCTCTACCACATTCTACTAATACAGTGTAAACCTCTGGCGTTGAGGATTTTTGAATGCCTTAAAAATCTAGGCTATTGTAGCCAATACTGGAGAAAGCAGTTCGCCAATCTAAGAACTCACTCATTCTGCTCTGAGAAAACTTTCTGACTCGAAAGAAGGAAATTAATGAACTCACCGTGGTGAACAAAGCATTAAATTTCACAAATTCGTCGATATGAATTTAAAAAATTTGATTTCATCCATCGAAAATAAAAATTATGCTTATTACAATTTTCTCGCTATTCATATATGGTGAACTTCCATCCATTGCAAATTTTCTGACTAATTGGTGTCCTCATGTCTCATTATACGTTTATCGTTGCAGCTGCCTCCAAGAGGACAAAAGGAAAATGCAAACGCAATTATGAAGTATCGAGTGGAAACCGGATCTCACTCGATCATGGATGTCAAGCGTCGTTGCGCTCCGCTCGAATTTGAATCGTTTATTCTCCAATGCATCCCGGGTGCCTCAACAACAGTTTGCGAGTGACAGACTGTAAGAGAGAAATGGTCTTAGCTGTCGAGCCATGCTAAATTATAGAACTACTCCGGTAAAATAGCTAATTAAGCGTCCAGATTGACAAATTTACCTCCCTATTCAAATTTAAGTAATTGTTGTTTCTTTTTGAATGTGTTCACCCTTCAAATCCTCACGTCGGAGTCTGCGTAACTTGATCTGCCCTCTATTTTCTTCAATTGTTTGCCATACATTTGCCTCATTATATTTAAATCATCAGCCTTTGGATACTTTCCGATACAGAATCAACGCATTAGTGAAAACTTAAAAAATCTTCGTCGGTGATGTAGAGCTCAGTGGATGAGATAGCACAGTAGCGCTGGGAAAGGACCTATAACCAAGAGGTCGCAGACCGAGCGGCTTTAAAAATTGTTTACATATTTGCGTTAAAAATTAATTGCTCTCTAAGGCTAATTTTAAAGCTAAAATCCCTATTTTATTATTTTTCTGGATAAAATATCAAAACTTTACTAGCAAAAATGAGGTCAGGCATTATAGAATGAAAATTCACGCTGAAACAATGTAGTTTCGCGTAAGCAACCAGAATATGCTCAATGATTTGAGCCTCATTTGGCACCAAACTCGAGAGAAAGCTCATTGCATCTACAGCTCCAAATTATTGTGTCAGCCACATCTAAGCACAGGGTGATCCCACTCCAGGCATGCAGCACTTATCCCAGTTCAAATCAAAAACGTGCACTTTCCCCCGGCTGCTAGGCGCAGGCGAAAAGCCGTCAGGATAACAATGCGAGTTCAGACCAGAAACTAGTAGTGTGCTACGTAGACGAACGTCATATCAAGCCGTTCACAAAATGACACAATAAAGATGTAAAAATAACGCTTTGAATTTCCACTTGAATCATCGTATGATAAACCTGTTTCCCTCACTTTAAAAATGCATTTCCACGAGTTAGAACCTGCTACCTAAGATTACGACCTGGTTTAGATACAATTACCGGTTACTATTATAAATTTGATTGATATATAGTACCACAAGGTACTAAATCATACTAAATTTATATCATACCGAAAGTTTCATGCGAGTTGTTAATAAAAATGTTAAGATATTTAGCACAAGTACAACACCAACTTTACGGGGCAATATTTCACAGGAATAATCTATCGTAACTATAATTTGTGCTCAAGGGATGGAAAATATTTAAAAATCGTTTTTAAAGTGTGTTCGTCCATATAAGTCATCAGGTACTAAAGAAACTCCTTAGCGCGTGTATTGACAACTAGCATCAGAAATAGCCCCCTACTTGCTGATATAATTTAGGAAATTTCATCAAGGAACGTGTAGTTTACAAGGACTGGAAAGCTGCCAATGTAACGCCCATATTAAAGAGTGGTGATTACCTTGGGATTAGTGAGGAGCGTTCTCAATTCAAAATTTTCCCTCGTAACCTTTTATTAATTTATGTATTCCGAGGAAATAAAAATTCAATTGCTAGAATATTTTATATTCAGCTGAGAAAATCATAACTTTACTTCCTCCCTTCTCAATAGTACCATAGAGACGTTTTAGATATAACTCATGCTACTGATTAGAAAAGGAGAGAACACAAGGATATAAGTAAAAGTGGGGAGAAGATTATTTACAGAAAGCACTGGACACTCATCTCTACAAAGTACGGCAATGTTATCGTAACTGTAATCGTGAAAATTGCTCGATAAATGTTCATCAGCATCACGTTAAAAAATCACAAGAAACAGCGTTGATGTGTCTCTTTCAGAGAGCTCATGATAATAGAAATACTTGGAGAGAAACGAGATATGAAACATCGATCAAGCATACCGTGGCAGATATATTCGGTAGGAATAAAGGGACGAAACTAAAAATGAGTTTCTTCTCGTTTCCATTCGTAAAACATTTTAAGAAATATTAAAGGTGAACTGCATCGTGCAGATAAGAAAAAGAAATCACCGCAATAGAAAGAAGTAAAAGTGGGGAGAAGTTTCGAGAGCCATTTTTATAGAATGCACTAAACACTAACCCCCACACAGCACGACCATACTACCTCCTCCGATCCATTTCCAATTCCATGACGACCGACGCAGATTTTTCGAGGAATCGCCTTCATAGAGCCGTGTCCTGACGGTTGAACCTATTTTCCTCTGGGACGGGTGGGAAACGTAAAAAAAAGTGTTGAAAATAGTGCTTAATGTGTGTTGCTCAATCGCTGCGATCGGAGTGTGGAGGGGAAATTTTGGCAAAAAAACGAAAGTTTGGAGTAAAGAATGCAAAGGGAGACTATAGATAGAGCAGCTGAGTAGCGCAGGTACATTTGCAGTATTTAAGATTGGAGTGAAAGGGAAAGTGAAGAGAAGGACTGATGAAATATGGGCTTCCCTCCTAAGCTCCGGAGGCGGACGTTGAATGCTCCGGGTAGGTACAAGGAACACGGGAACGAGAGATAGGGGACCACCCGGGCGGACGACGAGGAACGGAGAGGGGGGCGGGGGAGGAAAGGGAGAAGGAAGGGACGAGTGAAAGGCGGGGACGGACGTAGGGGAATGCGACAAAGTGGCGACGGCACAAGTACGAAGGGAACAGAGAAAGAGGTGGAGACGAAAGTGGACGGAGCGAAAGGGGTCATAGATGGGAAGAGAGCAGAGGAAAAGAAGAGAGGAGGCTGGTTCGGAAGGACACGGACGAGAGAGAGAGTATTGACTTGCACAAGGAAGATAGAAGAGAAAGAGGAGAGTAGGAGGAAAAATGTGGGAGAGAAAAATAGAAAATGCACCGCAAAAGATATAAGCTAACATTTGAAAATCCCATAAAAATGTTTTCAAAATTGACTGACCGCCAATTTTGACAGGTATGACACTGTCAAGCAGGTTGGTTATTTCGAGTGGGACAGACGACTGAGATCATTTGCGCTCTTACCAAATGATGGGCAGGTAGATAAAGGTAGATAGAGGTAGATATTGGGCAGGTACATAGATTGGGAAAGGATGGAGGTATGCCCAGCGTCGGCGCAGGCTAGCTCTTGACAGAAGACGTCGAGGGGTCCACAATATAACGCCCCATCCGGCGGAAGACGGATAACTACACTTTAAGTAGGTACTTCAAAAAATTACATCAGATTAGACATCAAGAATCGACTTTGCCAGTACTTATACCCGTTTCCCTCAAAACGAGAAGCCACACCAATCCATGCCTCTCATTTTCAGGTTCATTCATACATAAAATACCGTGTGTGTGACTCTGCTCATTGTAGCCGTAGCTGACGAAACTAATCGTCCGAAAATCGGGTTATCGCAGTGGCAAGAGAACTGGCTTCTCAAGTCAGAGTGGGCCGGGATTCGAATTTTTCAAAAGGCGTAGATTTTCCAAAGGGCAGTCCATCCGTAATTGTGAGCTATTTTGAGCGCACTTCACGAATATTCTCCGTCCGTCGGATGGGGCGTTAAATCGTGGACTTTTGTGTGTCTTAAGTTAGGAATAGAGGAATAACGACGGATTCGAGTTTCTCTCCACCGTTCCTCCATTCAACAATGATCCTATCCTCACCAACTAGTTTCCTCCTCAATGTCGAAACGAAATGTCCACCTCAATGGCGAAAATAACAGTGGTTGTCGCTCTCCTCCACAGCAAACAACCACTTGTATTTGGCAAATAGTTTGGAGAAAAATGGACGTTTGGGTATTTATATCTTTTCCGGAGATGAATAAACTCCACCAAATGTTTAGTGCCAGCGCGGGCTCGAAAACAGAGAAGACGAATGTGGAATGGGAGTTTGACGAAGAGGAATATAGGGACACGAAGAGTGGGGGAAAGGGTGAGCCAGGAGGAGGCCGTAGAGAGAGGAAGAAAGAGAGGATAGGAATTAAAGCGCTCTCCGCAGATATCCCGGGGTGGACAAAAACACGCACTGTAGAGAGAGGGGACCCAGAGAGAAAGAGGGGGGACGGATGGGGGGGGGGCAGTCCTCCTACGCATGCCAGTGTTTTATGGCACCTCTCTCTCTCTCCGGCCTGGGAAAAAGGGGACACAAGGGGGAGTGGAGACTGGTGGTGGGGGAATGTGGGGGAGGGGTTTGCTAGGGGGGAGGAAAAAGGGCGAGGGAAGCGGTGGCGGTATGGAGAAGAAGAACAAGACAATGGTGGGCCGCTGGTGGGATTGCTGAGGGAAAAAAGGCCAGGCTTGTGTGTCGGCGTTTGGAGGGAGGGATAGGGAGAGAGTTTTTGGGAGGGAAGGGGAGGAGGGGACATGTGGGGAAGGAGTAGGAGGGGTTTGCGAGAGTGTGACGGGTGGCTGAAATAAAGGGAAAGTGAGGAGGTCGGCGGACGAAGGGAGTCCCCGTGATGGGCGTGCCTAGAACTCTTCTCTCTCCTCGGGAGAGGATGGGGCGGCCTCGGCGAGAAGAGAGGGAAGATGAGGGGAGTTGGTGGAAAGGAGTATAGGGAGAAGCCACCTCCTCCATCCCCTCCCCTCCAACAACCCTATTGAGGGACCTTGGCTTGAGAATGGAGGGGTAAAAGTGGAGAGAATGGTCCAGAAATACATTATATAATCAATCGCTGTGTCTAATATACAAAAAATGGGCTATGTAATTCTACAAAGAGATTCATTACGAGAATTCCAGTACGGGTTTGTTTCACAGCGACACAGAGAATATCATCTTGACGCCGCACTACATTTCTAGGTTCAAGAGAAGCAATAAAATACAAGAGATACATTGTCGAAAAAATAGGCACAAACATGTGGTCTTTCCACGCACAATAATAATAATAAGTGAGCTCAACTAAAAATACTCATAATACGCTTCACCAATTTACCTCCCTTACCTATACCTTATCCTTTACACGGCTAGTGTACTAACACCCCCTTTAACAAGCCTATGCGGCGGCTCCCTGTGTAGTATATCGTATAGATGAAGAATCTTTGTATAGACAACTACAGAGAAAAGATGGTTGGAAAGAGAGGAATTGAGGTATCATTGAAGAATGATAAATATCACAACGAAACAGAGGATCACCTATGGTGAATTCCTACTGTATACTAAGCAGAAGAACCTAAATCTTGGAATAAATTCTATGTTAAAAATCTATTGAAAGCAATAATTGAGGGAGATATTAATGAGAAGAATTCCCGAGAAATATGAATTATGGAATACATAGGAAAGCTTATGACGGGCGTCTGCGAGAAGACTTATGTCGATATGAAACGAGTACTAGATTGGAGATTGGAGTGAAAATCTATAGAAAACCTATCTTTGGACTGATGAGTGCTGATTATAATCCAGATAATAATAAGGATAATCGGGATTTCAAAGCCTTGAAAGTATGTCCGCGTGCTTTTTTTTTAATATTATCACCATCAAATATGAGTCCTCTAACCACAGATGAAAATGAAAATGCCTGTACTAAGAAAAAGTTAGCAAAACCTAAAATAGAGAGATCCTATTATAGTTCAGTAACTTGGTCGTACCGAAAGAATGTTAGCGTGACTTATTGGGTTTTATATCATAAGGGTGAAGGAGGATCGTCGTATGGTCAGACAGTATGAGTTTGATATTGTAGGGGAAGCAGTGTTGAGGAAAGGAGACCTCAGACGGGGTGCCAAAAGTGGATGTGGGACATTCTAAGAGCTACAGACAATTCAAAGAGGGTGACAGAGGGGACAACGCTGGATATGCAAATTAATAGGAAACTTGGTCCATGTTAAGGAAGGCTAAAGGTACAACAAATTATATCTAATAACAGGGGTACTATATTGCAAACATGATGCTTTTGAGAATAAATCGTTCATGATCACTTCTCGAAGAATTGTAATTGCCACGACTTTCTACACCAATTATGTGACGATAATATGCGTACTCCGTTTTTGGCTTTCTTAAATCACATGTGTCTGAGGAATTTTAATGATTGCATCATCAAAGATATTTTAGCAAATTCCTTCTCTCCACATCAAGTTTGTAACTTCTGACTTCAGTTAATATAATTTATGTTCTCCTCAAGGTAATTATGCATACACTGTGTCGGTATATTATTTTAAACCCCATTTCATCTGAATGACTGGCACTCGCGATGAATAAGAGAAATTTACCGTCGAACAAGGTACCTCGCAGATTTCCGATAACTAATAATGATTACATCTTACTATTCGTCATTTCCCTTCGTGTAACCTCCAATTCTCGAGGTTGGAGTCACTACCTGCCTGCCACACTTTCTTGCGAGGGTTCATAGGGCAACACTTAGATGTAATTAATTGTATAATTATTTGATTTACTTGTTTGGTATACATTCATATTTTTCTACCACTCGATAGATAGATGCTCGAACCGAAACTTGCAGTATTTACTCAATTTATTGGTGTTTTATAGAATGGTCGGCTCTACACTTTTGATCTTCCCAGACCGTGATAACTATTGGCCGAGTGCTGCATCTACAACATGCGCTTAATTTTATCACCCGACCACATGTGGATTTATAACTGGCTTTGTTAATAATAATAATGAAAAGAGAAGGGGGAGGGACGAAAGAAAGCAGACAAGAAGCAGGCGCCCGTGAGGTGGTGGAGGCAGAGGGGTGGGAATGGGCGGGGAGGGAGTTGGAATGAAGCCGGAGGGGGGAGGAGGGGCAAAGAGGGAGGGGTTGAGGAATGGCAGGGAAATGGGCTACGGGAGGAATGAGGGATGGAGAAGGGGAGGAGGGGGGATGGATGAAATAGATGATGGGGGAGGAAGGGTGAGCCGTTGTGGGAGATCCTTGTCCGTAGGGTGGTGAGGGGGAAGAATGGCGTAGGAGGAGGAATGGGAATGAGAATGTGTATGTACGTGTCGCGTGAGAGTGGAATGGTGGGGGTGAGAAGGGAGGGAATGAGGGAGATCTGTTGGGAGGAGGAGGGAGGAAAGGAAAGAAGTGGGGGAGAGGGGAATAAATTTAAACGCGTAAGGAAATAGATGGGGCGGAACAGAGAGAGTGAAATGCCGCGGGGATGAATGAAAAGAGTAATTGAATAGACGAATGGATAGGTTTTAGCGTCTCAGTGAAGAGAGAGTCTTTCCTTTCCAAGCTTTCAGTACCCGGTTGAATCGGCTGCGCTTTATGAATAGGACAAAATACTAAGGTTCGTCTTTGCACTGTAATCGAAAGGCCTTATAGAAACAATGTGAAGGGCACACGTTGCGCGCTTGTTACTGACCCTTATTTTGTAAATACCTACCAATTCTGATGATTCCAAGGTATTTCCAAGAAAAAGAACCTTAGATATTATGCGATTTCGCAATTCATTGTGAAGCAAATTTTACACGGGCACGAACTTATACGATTTAAACTGAATTTTTTCCTCAAACTGGCGTGCAATAACAATTGGAGATAGAGCAGAGGCTATTTTACTATCTTGCGTTCATTCATTCGTGCATGAATTCTTAAAATTCACCGCTTTACATGATGCAATATGAAATGTGCATTCGTAATTAGATCAGCTTGTGCAATTAAATGCCACGTGTAAAATAGACTTTATGATATGTATCATATCATATCAAAATTAATTAATGCCTCTATCACTGAATGCCATTAAAGTAAAACTTCCGTCTCGAAATAATTTCATTTTGTGTAGTTTTGTCTGATTCGGGAATAACTTTGTGTAACTAAATTTTTTACACATGAACGATAGCTTAGTATTTTACTTACTATAAATCATTACCGATCATGGTTTCAGAAAAAAATATCATTTTGAACCGTGACAGTGAAAATGAATTGCTGATAACACGGTCGGTGATTGCAAATTACTGTATGTAAAATGCTAAGCTATCGTTTTTGTTACAAATGTTTTAAACGAGGATATATCTACACTCATAATGCAACTTCTACTTTTCTTAAATATAGCACGTGGAATTTTAATCCCGGTAGGAACTTTTGATCAGATAGCTTTCGGTAATTTTGTAATAAAATTATAAAGTACGATGAGCGTTTGGTTGAATGGTGACCTCGTATGACTGCTGAGGTTTTTTAATTTCTAAAACTGGTTCATGCCTTTCTTTCCCGGATTAGTGGCCGCGATGAGGGCATTCAAATATAGTTAGTCTTAGGAATGGTGGGCCTAAGTGCACGATTTGTAGACGAATCCACAAATAGTCTAGATATTGTTTGATTGTATTTTTGCTATTGGTTTTGAGAAGTAAAAATCTTCCTGAGAGCGCCTGAATTGGTTCAGAAGTAGTGCCGATTGTTAGATCTGTAACATGCAGAATAAGAGGGCATGAATGAGCTACGGAGAAGACTCAGTTCCGACTCCGCCGTTGCGGATAACGTTTGGTCATAATTCGGCCACAAGGTGGACTTCGAGAACCCGAGGATTCTATTTAAGGAAAGCCTCTACTACTTCAGATTAAACTGCGAAGCCATTTAAATAGCAAAGAATCCTAAAAACTTCAACCGAGAGGGCGGTTACAACCTCCCTAGCATCTGGAAGAGGATGTTTAAAAAATAAATACGGGAAACCAGCAATGCTCCAATCAGAGAAATTCCCAAAATCAGACCCGGCTATATAAGACGGACCAGAAAAATGTATCGCAACTTCAGACCTGAAGACGCCATCAGGATGGCTGGAGAAACAGTTTTCAATCATGGACATTATGCGGAGGAACGCCCGAAAGCTGCTCTACTTCGAATCAAACCCCGTGGACCCCTTTGAACTAACTTGAATGCAGATTTTTTACCTGCCTATGCTCTGATACCATGTATTGATTAATCGTTAAAAATGGAAATCATTATTGAATTATGGAAATCATCCTCCCCACGGTGCATGAAACTTTTCAAGCATGAAAATAGTGGTCCATGCTCGGAATCTAAACCTTTTGACTTGTTTCGAGGAAATTGGCTCAATAATTACTAGTTAGAAACACTCAAACATTTATCTTTCAAGTAAATTTATCATCGTTTGAATTACTATAATTAAATGTTACCTCAGTGTTTTTACTGATCATATTTATATGTGAATCACTAGAAAATGCAGAATTGCAGAGCGTACAAAAATGCTTCGATTTCAATAGATGTTACATGTTTCATCTCAGAAGATGTTACATGTGCTCTCTTTTTAGCACATCTTCTGAGAATAAAGTTCGTAATATTTATAAATTACTGTGTATTTATGACAACTCCGCGGGGGATACCGCCCTGGGTTGTATGTTGATACATCACTTCCCAAAGTTTATTATTTTGAAATTTTACCCAGCTCCAATAAGTTAATGATATAGCATATGTGCATTAACTTAGTCTCTACTCTAACCCTTCAATCAGTAATATGGCCGCACTTTAAACGTCAGAAATCGAGAAGGAATCTGCAAAGAAAATTTCAATACCTACTAAATATATCAATGACGACGAAATTATTTAATGCATTATGGAGAGAAATTCAGGCATAGTTAATTGTTGGAAGTGAGTGACGGAAAAAAGTTAGTTTGTTCTACAATTTTTTAAATATTAGTATCAGCATTACGTCTTTATTTTCACAGAAAATGCAGCCTACACAGGATTGATAATAACGATGTAGCCATTTCAAAAACCTCTGCCTTCCTAAGTGAACCTCTGCTTCCATGGGATGAGATCCTTGTCATATAAAAGTCAGAACACTTAGCCCTAAAATACCTCTACCGGAGGTGCTTTTTCATTGACAGTAATATGAGTTTCATGAACTCGAGTTCTCGCAATTTGTTTTCCTTCTTACTCGTGTCCACTTTATCGTCATCTGGCATTCCTCGAGGTTGTTGCCGCAATGAAGGCTAATTTCTGAAAATAAAATACGTTACCTGCATTAAAACGGGTATTGAGTCAGATATGCCGAAAGGCATCTGGAATATTCGATCTTTTTTTTAATATTACTCTTCACAATTCTAAGGCTCTTAGTTCATGGATATGACCCGGCCCAATTCTAAAAAACAATCCTTACTCAGTTACGCCAAATATTCTCTCTGGCAGCCTGCTGAGGTAGTGAGAGTTGTCGTCTCAGCCCTAGAGGACAGTTTCAAGCCTTACTCGGTGGAATTCCTTGATATCAGGGATAGGAGAATTAACTCTACAATTCCACATGGTAAAAGATTTAAAGGTAAGATAGAGTGGAAAATATGTCTATACACCTGATGATACTGCACTTTGACGAAACCGGCCGTGAATAAATCTTTTACCATGTGGAATTGCAGAGTTAATTCTTCTATCCCTGGTCTCACTCCTACTATACAAAGAGGTCCATTCTAGCCGAATTATTCTAGCTAGCATTATTCTAGCCGAAAGATTGTCCTCTAGGAACATCGACTCTCCCTCAATCTTTGTATTGGAACGTTTACCGCGGCATCGTATGACTCGAGACTTAGGGGAAGGTTGCCGATATTGGATTTTTTCTTATTTAAACAACCACCACTAACCTTATTTGTTTATATTTTTATTTCTTTAACTATAATTTAATATTTTACGTAGTTTTCCTCCTCTGGACCAACCTATACTACCATGAGTCCAAATTAGGCAGCCGGTTTCCCAATTTGGACCATTTGCATCACTTCGGTTTTTCCCAGTTAATTTATCTCAAGAATAATGCATTGCAAATATAAAACTAAGTTATGAAATAGGATACTATGAAGAATATTATACAGCATTACAACGTATGTTTCCAAACAAATGAAGCGTATATTTCTGTATTTTGGAGGAAATCTGTGCGTATGTCATCGAATTATTTCGGAATAGACGTCAAGAGCCATAAGGCTACGTGTTACAATAGCATTAAATTGGCAAGAAACAAAAACGGTGATACGCATTTTTTTCACTTTTATTTATAATTATCACAAATAAGAACACGGATGTAAAGTTCAAGGAAATCTGTACATAATTGAAAAGTAACCCAACCACCTTCAGCCTCTCTTTACGAATATTCTACAGGACCCTCAAGGGAGGTGAATACTTACCTAGTGAGTTGTATGATACAACTCACTGGAATTTTTACGCTATTTTTAAGATTAATATGCAGGTATACCATAAGGATTCCCATTGTTTACGCTGTTGCTGTGTATGTGATTAGATTTTCCTATACGATACCTTGAGATCAAACCCGAGCGGGCAGTCGCACATCCCCTCATACCGTTTGAGAGATTGTATTGTCCGGCACAGGATACAATATAACCCACAATTTCTCCTTAGGCTAAAATATTTCGCCAATAATTGCATTAAAAGTGTTGGTTTCTTTCCATTGCATTCTATTTTTACTAAATGTGGTGAAACACCTTGACTAGCACCACAAACTATATCCAAAGTGTCATACATGACGGTAGGTCATTTAAATTCAATATAACCCACAATTTCTCCTTAGGCTAAAATATTTCGCCAATAATTGCATAAAAAGTGCTGGTTTCTTTCCATTGTATTCTATTTTTACTAAATGTGGTGAAACACCTATACTAGAACCACAAACTATATCCAAAGTGTCATACATGACGGCAGGTCATTTTGAAAATCAATGTGCGCTTATAAAATTACTCGGAATGAAAGTCGGAACCATAGGGGGGAAGGTGGGAACGAAACTTTTCCTAGCCCGAACCGAAATCGGAACGGTTCCTTTTTCGTTCCTATGGGTTTTCGTTCAAGATATTTTCGTTCCACTTTCGTTCCGGAAACACTTTTGTTCCGAGATTTTCGTTCCTACTTTTGGTTCGGTTCCTCGAACCGAAACTTTATCCGAACCCACTCTGAACCTTTCGGAAACCATGACATTTGTTTCGTTTGACATCCCTGGTTGTATCGAGGTTCTCAACTTGGAAGACTTCCAGTGATCATCTTCTTTTTTCATCTAGGACAAAATAGAACTTGTCAACCGGATGATCACCTAAGATGATTTTATTCAGCTAATTTTCCGAGAAAGGACTAGATTCTTCTTCATTTTGGCTGAGGAACAGCTGAACATATGGCTCAACGACTGGAAGCCCGGTGTCCTCGTTCATTGGTTCGGGATTAAATACTCTCTTGATGAGAGAACGAGGGAAAATGATACCCACGATGGCAGTAATTATGCATGGAAGTTATTTATTGCCTAACATACAAAAGGTAAACAACTCTTCATTTTGAAGTAATGCCCTAATTCTTCATTTAGGTGTCATTATCGCATGATACTGTTTTGGTGACACGTGAGTCGTGCCTTAGTCGTGATTAATTGGTTACTCGTTGTTATCAAACAGAAAGTTTGAAAATTGGTCCCAGAGTGAAAAAACCAGGTCCCTAGACTTATCAGATTGATGGTTCTTTCAACAGAAAGTTTCAACCATTGTTCCTGAGTGAATAACCAGGTTCCTACTAGACTTATATGCCCCACGATTGTTTTAGCAGCAAGTTATAACCTCGGCCATGAGTAAAAACCAGGTCCCTAAATTAGGCTGGATGTTGGTTTTAGCCTATTTGGCTGGATGTTGATTTAGTAGCCTATATGAGGCATTTTCTATCGAAAGCAAAGGTCCCATCACAAACTTCTAAGAATAAAGTTGATGAGATGACTGTCAGCCAGATTTTCACGATTTGGGACCACTGTGCTACTTAACAGCATTTACAGTAGCATAAAATATATTTGTTTTCAAGAAAGCTGCTTAAAACCAATAGCTCTGTATTTTTTCACCAATCCTTCCTTGCTAGTTCATATGCTCTTCTTGCCAAATTTCTATGCTGTGAATCCCAAATAATGGTGAGAATATGCGATCTGCTAGTAAAATTGTCTCTTGCGTGGCCCACAAAACAGGGGAGAGAAAATATCGTCGACTTCCCCACCCAGCCATAAAGAATTGTTTTCACCAACTTCATATCGGTTGTTTTCTTCAACCTTTGTCTATTTATTTTACGAGTGTTTTGGCCTTCGTGACGACTCCAAAACATTGCACTGGAGAATGAAAGGCAAAAAGTCAATTGGGCTATTTGGCGCAGCACAAGACCATTGTTTTGGCCTCACCGCCACTTGATTTTTGTTCAGTTTTTCTGAAAATATGCCCCAAAGCCTCAAGATACTCGGTGAATTCCAGAATGAATTATTCCCCTTTCGTTATGAAAAGCTCATTTTTAGTGTGTCCACCAAAGGCGTTCAGTCATTGATAAATTTCGCCAAAGTTATCCTATACTCCGGGCGTATTCTATTTACGCGTGAAATAGCCCACAGAAGATGACATTTTGCCAATCATTCCTCTGCTTCTATATCTTTACCTTTCCATGTATATTGTATTTTTATAACACATGTGTTCTTTTTCATATTTGAGCAGATATTTTAGAACGGGTAAACGGACAGGGATTCTAAAAAAACTTGCTTTAAAGGCAACATTTAGTGCATAGTATTATAATCTGGTTTAATTGAGAATATCCTGGGCTTAAAGCAATGAACAGGTAATATTTCAAATACTTTATCTGTTGCACGTCTAACGTAAATGGGTGGTATTGGGATATTAATTACTCTGCTATTAGTATCAGCATGTGATAAATTACCTTTATTATTAGTCATGTCTAACTAAGTGCTGGAAATATTATTTCGGTCTTTTTCTTCAAGAGTTATACCATCGATACTCAGTATATTGTTATTTATTTTTAAAGGAAGTTCTTTTAACTTAATACAGCTTAAAGACTAACTCATGCATTTAGACAATACTTTATTGTCTGCTGAATATCCAGCATACAGTTCATTACGATTCTAATCTAATGGCAGCTTATAACTCCCAATCGCCGATTTAAAATTATTATTGAGTACAAAGAAAAGATCTCTACTTATCAGTAGCAGAATCAGTGCCTGAAGACTGTGAAATATTCTCATCGCAGGCTTTACAAATCTCTAGCTTTGCCCAAATAGTTCTTCAGAGGAAAGGAATCTGTGTGTGAGAGGAATGTGAGTAAATGGAAATGTGAGTGAACCAGAATGAGAATGAGCAAATAGAGCCATCATCCCGTGATAACCTGAGAACCTCCGTATAGAAACTAGAAAAGTCACCAAATTCCTCCATCTTGATCATCATCACCTCTCCAAAAGTTTCTGGGTAAAATTGAACTCGTATTTGTATTTTCTATGATTTAGAGTTATAAATCTAGCTAGATGACTCAAACAGTCCCTAATGATTAATGGTATTGGCAGTAGTTTGGTGGAATTCCTTCATAATGAAATGATGAATTACTTAGTTTTCCACGAAAGACGTGAAAAACTAAGTAATTTATCATTTCATCAGTCCGAGGGATTAGAGACCCTCATGTCAGAGATTGGAAATCGGCCATGTTGGACGACCTTCTCTTTGTGCTTAATTTAATCGAATAACCACTTCATTAATTAACCACTTAATCATAATTAACCACTTCAATATTTTATAATTATGTTGCTCTATTTTATTATTTTAATCTACTATTTGTAATTATGAAATGTTTAATATTGTTTTATTATAAATAACACTTCTATGAAAGCAGAGGATACGTTGTTACTGTTGTTACTAATAATAGGTAATGCTTGTAGATATTTTTGCCGCTCTTCATTCAAAATGCGCGATTTTCATTGATCCCGCCATATTCTGTGGCCCACCAATCAAAAATAGAACCGAGGCCTCCAGTCTCTGGCTAAAGGGTCTCCACGAAGGATCTCCTTCCAGCTTCACCATCTGGATCCTCTCGCTGCACTGCCAGACTGACTTCACTCTCCTGCCCCATTCTTTCTTCAGTATGATGCCTACACCTGCAATTCTTGGGTCGTCTGCTAAATATATCATTCGATACCCAATCGCTCCAGTAGTCGTCTGCCCCCGTCCACTGATCTTGCTGACTTCCAGTTTATCTACCCCTAGCCTCTTTATCTCTATCTTCAGGTTCTCTAGCTTCCCACTCATCCCTAAAGATCTCATGCTCAACGCCCCTGTCCTGAACTTGTCCTTCCTGACTGATGTACCCCTTCCAGTAGTCCCCAATCGGATTTCCGGGACTATTTTACTTCCGGGATATTTTACCGGGAGAAATGCTATCATGTCATATTTAGTTAGAATGCAGGGCTGCATTTTCTAGGGAGGTTAATGTGGTGGTATCCCCGTTGCCTTCCACATCGCAGTCCCCTGGCTGATTCACTTGATGACTATAATTTGTTTTAATTCATACCTTTTTGTGTTGTGCACGTGAGTTATTCTCTTATATAGAATTTTTTTAATATAATAGACTCAATAGCTGGAAAGTACTAAAATTCAACCTCTTTCTTTGCCAAATGGCTGCCAAAGAAAAATCAGCCAGCCCATTCCTCATTGTACAAAGTGTATTGTGAAATGGATATTCGTGAGTTGTAAGCCTCTCTCAATAGAGTGCCACACGTTCAAAATGGTCAAAAGTTCAAAAGTGGAATAGGATATCGCAATCCCAGTATCCCCCGCGATCTCTAAACATGGCGCCAACTACATCACGCTCCGCACGTTTTGGCAACGCAGTTTCTTTTCTTCACAGCCGCGACGAAGCGGAGAAATACAAAGTAAATAACATTGGCACTCAGCAAATGCATCCCAAAAAGACTACAGAGGAAATCCGAGCAGGGGGTTTAAGAAAACAAATCGGGGAGAAGACTTAAAAATAAGTGTCGCGGGGAAAATAAATGACGTAAAGTATACATGAGTTAGCGCCTATGGTTTCACATGTGCCAATGTGTTCCTCGCGTATACTCTTATATGAGACCATGTTTATGTACTTAAACAGAATCATGCGAATGTGTTCGCAAACGCGAGTACTTGCAAATGTATCCACGCGCATTGAACTAATAAAATCAGGCAATACTCAGGGTTACTGCGCAGCGTAAAAAATAATGAAAAATCACTGAACAATTCTACATGTTTTTACTACCCCAGCGGCTTGAGCAACTAAAGGGTAATTATCAAGATAACTTTGTCGAGATCATATTTACCTTTAAAATGACGCTATAGTCGCCAAGATTGTTAAGGCAATACAACCAGTACAAAATCGTACAAAGTGTTTTCTTCGCAACAAATTAATTATGCCTTTGGAGAAACATGAGTAAAATAAAATATAGAGTTCCCAAAGATTGGTGTGCATTTGGACGAACGCGCCCTAATTGACGCATTTGTATGCAAGGATAAACTTGCGACGATGTGCGTTTGCAGGAGTGATAGTTCTGGCGCTGAACAAAAAAACTATGGTTGGATGTTCACCAGGGTTCGTAGGAGTTTGCTGGGTTCCTCAGAGGTTGGTACGCCGAGTCGAGAGCGAAGGATGCAAGGGGTGGAAGATGCGGTTTTTCAAAGGAAGAGAAGCGCGGCGAAGAGAGCAGCGGGTACAAACACTGGGACGAGTGTAAAGACTGTTGGCGTGACTCCCCTCTCCTTAAAAGCCCTGCCGCGAGAATTCCGTCGGTAATTTGTTTCCGCGAATGAAATATACCCTCGTCATTTCTCATCCCCTCCGTCCTTAAGTCTCTCTCTCTACGGCTACGTCTCTCTCTTCCCTCTAATTCCATCCCTTCCATTCTTTCTTTCCTTCTTTCAACGCCACCCCAATTCTCGCCCGCCTTGCTCTCCCATGCGCGAATAATACAACGCCTTACCTCCAGACTCTCGAGAGCACGCACGCATATACGCGTGTTATTTTTGTGCCTAAGTGGAGGGAATCATCACCCTGAGCGCCTCACGTGCCTTTCAAGGGGGCCCCGACCGCCCCCGCCGCCCCCTTTGGGTTTAGCCGCCCTCGCAGCCATTACTTTCATCTTCGCCCCTCTGCCTTCCCCGACTCTCTCCCTTACGAGCTAACAACACCATCCTCCTCCTTCGCTCCTCATACTACAAGGATCGCCCCCGCTCCCGATGCCACGCCATCTACATTCCTCCCCTGTTTTTATATCCCTCTCATATCCCTACCCCCCTCTCTCTCTCTCTCTTTCGCTCTCTCCATTTTAACACACCTGTTTTCGTGGGAAAAATGCGTGCAGTGACGCAATAAAAACAAAGCTGGCTTCTCAAAAACTCTCTCTTTCCCTCTCCCCTGCGGTCTGTCCCCGGTTATGTCCTCCCTCTCTCTCTCCTTATGTGCCCCCGTCCATCCCCCTTCCTAGCCTTAAATATACGGTTCTCAAACCAGGCAAGACAACCCGCTCCACCCGGGCGACCGACATCGCTTTCCGCCCCGTTTCCTCCTCTCCTCCCTTTTTCCCTCGTGGGCAAATGCCCGCCCGTCCTCTCCGTGTCGCGGTGAAAGAGTGAACGGCGCCAAATCCCCTGGCGTCCACCGCCGCCTTGCGCACCCACCCACCTGACGCACACACATATGCATGCCACACATACACTCGACGCCCTGGCCACGCATTTCTTTCCGCGTAATTTCTCGCCTCTTCTGGTCTTCTCTCGTCGCTCTCGTTCTATTTCCCACTCGTTCCCACCGAGCCCGATTCCAGAGCTATTCTCGCCCCATTCAGGTCGTTTCCCTTCCTCTCTCTCTATCTGGACTCGGCCTCTGAAACCCCTCCCTCTGATTCACGCCGATGGACTTCACACTGATCGGGCAGTGCAATATTCCAGTACATCATGGGCGATAAGTGATAATCATGGAGCATCCCATTTAACGTAATAAAACAACATGCTGTGCGTGGGACAATTCCACATAATACGCGATATCGTGCGATATGATTAGATATGTGATACCTTGCGTTATTATACAATAAATAATAATCATCTCCAGTTCGAAAGTCATTTAATCGATGTCTCTAAAGCTCACTTATCGCACTATCACGTGGTAGATGAGAATAATTTTTGTACTATGTTGCGGTATTAACAATAGATAATATTAATGGATGTTTATTGCTCCGCGGCAAGCCACCGACAAACTTACACAGAGTACATCATTAGTTTCATCACAGTTGAACAGCAGGACAAAAGCAAAACAAAATACAATTTATGTATCGCAAATATTATCTTGGATTACTTAAGGACTGACAGGTTTCAATAGCAATTTTCATATTTTTACAGAAGGGAGATTGGTAATTTAGCCATATTGCGCGTTTTAAAGTGGCATTTGTTACCTGGCCAATTCTTGCTTTAAAAATAAATCTTCATTCCGGAGACCTGGTCAGTGTGGGTGAGTGAATATTAGTCTAGTGCCGTGTAAAGAACTCATTACATAAGATGGTCTATTCCGTGTTTCCTTTAGCCATTGTTGGTTTCCCAAAAATACCTGGTTCCGTACCCGTAAAGACTCATACCTTTAGTCATAGCCAAGCGCGACCCCAGGCTCTTACAGCTTTTGTGCCTGGGAGCTCGAGTCAGTAGTCCTATCCACCACCCACCAGGACACCTCGCCACCTACATCACGCTAAGTATCGACAATATTGCGTGCAGTGTCATACTGTATGCAATTGCGTATCATCTGCGATACGATGCGTGCGTCAGGCAGTACCGGCTATGCGAAATCATGTAATGCCATTCGAAACGCGATGCCACGTGGGATAATGGGGTGTGTGTCTTTAGCGATACAAAGTTTATATCGTCGTGCGATTTCAGTATTTCGGGTGACGCACGGTTCCACTAAATGAGTAACCTTTCCCCCTCCCCCATTTACCCACACTCTTAACTCCGCTGTCCAAATTTCTCGACCCCCGAGAGACGAGGAGTAATTCCCGCCGCTCCTCGCTGAAACATCATCCGCTCCGCCGACACATTCTGCCTCCCCGCGTCTCCCCAACCCCTCCTCCCTATAACACCCTTCCCCTACCCCCTCCCCCCTCTCTCTCTCTCTCTCTCTCCAACTCCCCACCCCAGGGATTTGTCTTCGATGCTTCAAACGTCCCTCCCAGGCAACTCTCACTCACACACGCTCCTCCCTCTCTTTCCCAAGGAGAGAGAGAGAGTGGCAGGAGTGAGTGTAGAGGAGAGGGGATAGTTTTATACATTCCCTTCGGTCATGTCGTGTTTCGTTGGATACCAACCGACCCGCAACCGTCTCACCGCGTCCCGCCGTTTAAAAAAGAGGGACCCGCACCACACCGCCGCCCTTCCCGGGGGGTTACGAGAGAGAAAAAAAAACTAAAAATAAATAAAAGGTAGATATGTGAGAGTCGTTGGGGGAATGAGGTGGAGAGAGTGGATTGAGTGGGGGTGAAGGTACAGAGGAGAGTGAGGCTTGGGGGGGGATTTTTATCGCCGTTCCCATTGCCGACCCTTGACCTGGTCACCGGAGCAGTCTCTTTTCGCTCGTTCTCTTCATCGTCGTGATCCTTCCCTCCTCTCCATTCCCTCTCCTCATCCTCGCTCCCCTCTTCCCCCCCCATACTCTTCCCAGGGCGCCCACCAACGTGCCGCGTCGTTCCCCCCAAAACACCGATGCCTTTAGCCCTCATACCCAAAAATTCCGGCCCATTGTCCTCCTCTCACTCATGTGTTATATTTTTTTTGCCTCAGCGGTGCGTGTGCTTTGCCCTCCCATTCTAAACCTTCCTCTCCTTTCCTTTCACTCTTATTTCCCCGCGCGCGCCTCTGACCTCGTTGTTATGGCGGTTTTAAAAAACGCGAACGTTAAAAATTCCGTGAATTCCCCTAACATTTTTGGCTGGAGAAACATTTTTTTGTTTTTTTTTTCCCCATCCACATCTAGGACGAGAATGGTTGATGGTGGTGGTGTGGAGCTGGGTACTTTTGTTCAGTGTCGGAAGCGGTGCTCATTCTGGAGGATGGGAGGTTAAGGTGGACAATAAATGAGGACCGGGTGGTGGCAAGAATACTGGCTTACTAACCTAATAGGGGGAGAGAGTAGGGTTCGTTTTCTAGAAAAGGCAAAGATTTCCTAAAGGAATACTGATCCTCTTTACGTGGGTTATATGTGGCGAGTACTGCATACACAGTACTGCTGTCGGCAAAGACTAAAAACTTTGGGCCTCTGCGTGCCTTCCGTTCAGAACTTGCCGATGCCCACTCTTAAGTTTCTCTCCACTCCTCCCATCGTCATATTTATTCTTCCCTGACCAACTTACTGGGCTAATTATAATGACGAAAATTATATCAGTCAGCGGTCGTCTCCCTCCTCCCCCTCCCAAGAAAAGGTCGGAAAATAGGTGACAGCGGAGACTGAGATGAGTGAAGGATGCGGTCAGCATAACACAAGGTTTAATAGGCAAAAAAATATGGTCAAAACTTTTTTTTAAAAAGATTAGGCATATTTATCAACGTAAAAATATTTGAATTCATCGCGCGAAAAATGGGCGCCGTTCGCGTAACAAGGGGTCACCACAGGAGCGCACAATGACGATTCATTTATCCGGTAAGTAATAAAATTCAAAGGAAGAGAGAAGTGAAGAAGAGGGAAGAGGAATGGGAGAGCGGGGGAAGGAAGTGTAGTCGGGTGAAGAGAGGCAGGAAGGAGGAAACGTCGAGGGGAGGGGAGGAGAAGGCGGAGGAGAGTAGGGAATGGGAGGGACGTGCGTTTTCAGAGGGAAGCTCCGGGAAAAGGGAGAGCCGTGAAGGATAATACGGTGGAAAATCCGGGGTTTGGTTCCTACATTAACAATAATTTTACCCCCGAGAGAGTATATTGTGCTCTAAATAACGGGAGGAGGTGAGTGAGGGAGGGAGGAACGTGGGAGAGGGAAGGGTACCGTAGGGTTACATGGAATGGGGAGACCCTGAGGAGTCAAAAGAGGGGAAAGATGAGGGAGAGGGGAGGAAAGGAGTGAAGGAAAGGCAGAGTGGGTGCTTTTGGGGGAGAGAGAAGACTGAACGAAATAAAAAAGGAAGGCATGACAAAACCAGTGGGCCGTTTTACTTCCCGCCATTTACATTTCGGTGGCTTTTGAGCAAGGAATTGGGGGAGGGAGGGGAGGGACCCTGCGATAGAGCGGGATGGGTGCAAGGGGCGAGGAAATAAGAAGGGGGGAGAGGGAGGAGGAGGAGGCCGAAAAGTGGGGGGAGGAGAGGGATGAGCTGAGGGAGGGAGAGAAAGGCGGGCAGTGGGGTAGAAAGCGTGAAGGAAGGATGAGACGGTGAGAGAGGCTGGCAGAGGGAGAGAGAGACACAGGGGAAGTAGTGGAGTAGGAAATGGGTCGGAGGGTGGTGGAGGGACGTTGGGAGGCGAGGGAGGAGGAGGAGGAGGGGCGTTGCCCGTACCCTTCGTGGCCCCGGGCGTAGCGGGGACTAGAAACACCGGGCCTTGGGCTCGGTCGGAGAACGCTCTGAAATATCATCGAGGGAGCCTTTTCGACCATGTTTTTTCTTCCCCTCATCGTATTATTTCTTTATTTCTGACCACGTTAATTGACGCTTATTTATTTTTGAAGTCATCAGTCGTGTTAAATGATGAGGAGGAATTAAACGATTTAAGTTAAACTTGCCTTTCTTTGGCAATATCAATAAATAGCATGCGCACCGACGTTAGTCTTAAAATTCCTGCACCTGAAATAACGTGTGAAGTAATCAATGGTTCAGTCCAACAAAAGCAAAAAAGTTGAATGGATATTTTAAGAGGCGTCCGAGAAATGAGATATTTCTAACTTTCAGGAGTAGTTGGTTGGTTGGTAAGGGGAGGGTAATGTAACGGAGGAAAGGTGAAGAGAATTTCGGCGTCGGTATCAATATCACCTTGACGAAAGGTGACAGGTGGTTCATTCATCCCAACTGAATAATGGAGTATTACTCTTCAACCACTTTCCAGTTAGCACACAGGTAGGAGTATAGATGCGGTTGAAAAATATCCACCCCTACCATGATTCGAATCCAAGCTCTCTGGATAAAAAATCAAAAACTACTTTTGCCACCAAAAAAAGTTAAAAAACGGAGTTTACCAGAACAGTGGTCTGTACAAGCCTTCAAAAATAATTATACATCAAGAACTTAGACTAACATGAGGAAAGAAAGATATGATATGGAGTTTAAAGATTGGTGACGAGAAGAATGAGCATGGTCAGGAATATCATAAACTCGAAGATAGCTGAGAAGGAAACTCGTGTGGACCAGATGCGGCAAATAATATTTTAAAAGGTGTGGTAGCCGAGTTAGGAGACGGACGGCTATTGAGAAAGGATGAATGGAAACGAAAAGGGAAGATACAACTCTGGAGAGGAGAGGGGGCAGATTTTGAAAAAAAATGAAAGAACTGAAGAAAGGGAGCTAAGGATGAAGGAAGCTAAAATGAAGGGGAAGATGAGAAGGAAGAACCTGCGCGTACTAGAAGATGGGACGAGAACAAAAGAGAGGTAGAAGGACAGAAAAAGGGGAGAAAGAAAATTTGAGGTCGCAAGATGAGGTGGAATGAGGGAAGGCGTATTCCGGGGGGGGGGTCTTGGGGAAGAAAGGATGACGAAGACGGGCGAAACGGGGAGAGAAATAAGAAAAATTGTAAACGAAACGAGGAAAGAACGCACGAGACTCGGCGCAAGTAGTCTCTTGGAATGCGAGGCCGCTGAGACGTGCACGAGTGGGAGAGAGAGGGGAGGGAAGGCTGGGGAGGGAGGGTTGACGGAAAAATGTTACTGAGTTAAGGAGGAGGAGGAATGGGAGGAGAGAGGAGGAGAAGGAAGGGGGCGGGGAGGGAAGGCAGGAAGAGAATGCCGGAGGGTGGGTGATGGATGCAAAGAGGAAATGGAGGGGGGAGGAAGAGGCGGAAGTGGGCGAATGGGATGGGAGACCCGGGGGGTGGTGAGGGAAGGAGGGAGGTCTGGTGGCGGTCCCGGGGAAGAAGAAGCAGGAGATGGAGCAAGAAGAAATGTAGGTTTTCCTCTGCGGAGGGGGAGGCATTCGTGCGTGGGTGTCTGATGGGTGGTGGGGAGAGGGTGGTGTAAAAGGAGACGGGCACGGGGGGAGGAAAGTGGGGGTTGGCGGCGGTGGTTTGCGCGGAGCTGAGGGAAAGGATGTGGCCAACGGGGGAGGTTTTTTTTTCCTCCTCCCGCCGAGCTAAAGGGGAGAGTGGAGTTTGATAGCAGGGCCGGAAGTAGAAGTCCGCAGTCAGAATGGTCTTCCAGCCTCCTCTCTCCACCCTACCTTCCCTCTTCCCTCTCTGTGGTAGTGGTGAAGGAGGGAAGGGGGTTAGTGGGAGGCGTGGGGGGGATAGGGATGTGCGAGAGCTTTCTGACGCTCCACTAAGGTCCCTGGAAAAAGAATAAGATCCCCAGAATCTTTTTCTCCCCTCTTGGTGCCTCCCGACGTCGGCGGCGGCGGCGGCCTTTGCCTATCCGATATTAGTCCGAATTTCATCGCCCCCTTCGTATATTATGCTCCTCCATTTCCCACTCCGCCCATCCCTTCTTTAACGTATTCACTGAATCTGAATTGTTATTTCTGGAAATTACTTCGGGTGTCGAAAGACGTCATAAAATGGGCTCCCGCTTGATATTGAACTAGTATTAGAACAAGAATCCCTCTATCGATGAGGAGAACTTCATAATACTTCTTTTGTCTTTTTACATTGAAAGTATCCAAATCTAGGTCATGCATAGTGAGTCTTTGCTATTAGTTCACCCATTTCCATAGCTACTGTTCCTCTGATAAGATTTTAAGTTTGATCTTATTCTGAGGATCGCTTTGATTGTAACATTATTATTCATCGTTTTTTCCTAGGTTTAGACCTTGTGTCCTGACGGGAGTTTTAAAATATATTTCTATCTAGCTGTAATTTTACCCATTATTATATGTATCATATTCGATCGTTTGACAGTGGGAAATTATTCTTTTAGAAACATTGAAAACGCAATATGAGGTAATAATTTGAAAATATATCAGCATTTCTAAATTTTTCTCCGTTCGCCAATATTTTCTTAAGTATTCATACAAAAGTATCCCAATGATTACACCTAATACATACATTCATATTTTAAATTCTCAACTTTCCCGGCGATATATTACCAGAGGTCAACTATAATATTTTTTTTCAAATCTATGTACACATAAAATTGTCAATTATTGGGTGCTGGAAATAATTAAATAAACACATTCACGGGAGTGGATATGAATATTGGGTCGGGTAGAAAGGACTCTACCGTACCATACTCATGGAGCCCAAGGAGTGAATTTTAGGTCTGAAGTAGTGGAGCAGTAGGCTTTACTTTAGTAAAAGATGAAACATTCCGCTTGTTTGCGTAATTTGATGGTGAACACTCCGGATATTTACCTTATATTAATAATTACATAAATATTATGCATTGCCCAAATATTATACCCATTTGCATTAATGGTGACATGGCAGCTCTTTCTGGATCTCCAGAATAATTTCGTGCGTAATGTTGAGAAATACCTAAGCTCCGTGTATGCATTCCATTCTCTCAACAGGATAGTCAAAAGAGAGATTGTAGTGATAAAGTTTTTACCTTCTTGCATCTGTTTCACTTCTTTCAGACTTAAGGCAATTGTATTCTGAATCTTCGTGATTTTCGTGTTACTCTCCTACCGGGGAATAATCGAAGGTATTACAGCTGATTGTTGTGGCAAAATGAATGAACAGATGAACTAAAACAAGCAACACAATAGTAGTTCATTATGGTGGATAGAGTACCATAATGAACTGCTCACAATCTTAATGCTCATGGAGAAGGAGGTTCTCAAATACCCCCTTCTGAGAGAGAGGTAGTCCTCCTGAGATCCCTTCCAACCCTGACACACAATAGGGCCTACTTTTTCACGAACAATGAAATGGTTGACCTTTCATTCTTAATCATATCATTTTTCCATGGGAAGTTTAGATGCTAATTTTGTATGTGTTTCTGATTGACAATCAATTCAATTTGGTTCACTTAAATAAAATGTGCCTACACATTAATCACATTGAAATACACACATTGAAAAACACACATAACTAATTTTTTGTGTTAAGAAAGTAATATTGGTTTTCTAATGAATTATTTTCCGCTGTATGAGCTTTAAATGCCGTAATTAATTTTTTATTAATCACCTGCGCCAAGAGCTGCGAAGAAAATCGAGTAGCGTTTCCACCTTTCCAAAATAATCACTTGACAGTTTCATTGTGTCCTACCTCTTGGGCAGTGTGCCCGATAATCATCCAGGAGAGCGTTTTATTTTTGGGGTCACTTAAGAGCCCCCTCATCGTAAATACGGGTTTTGAGGATCAAAGTATCCGTCTTGCTGTGAGAGAGAAAAAATTTTAATAGGCCAGCCTCTCCTCCGGATAATAACATTCCCACGAAATTCCAATTCCGTGGACATCGGATAAATTATGCAATCCTGAACACTATCCCCTAAAATCCCTTACCCGCCTCCCCCCCCCCCCCCCAGCATCTCCCAACAGCCGTGCCACCTGCACATCCCCCCTCTCTAATTCTATGTAAATCTATCCCCATAAGTTCCCTGACGAAATGGAAACGGCCCCAATAGAAACAATTAACTAGAGAAAGCCGTTGATGGTTAAAAGCCGCACTTTGCCTTCCGGATGCTGAAGAAGAGATAAAGGCAAGTGGGGTTGGGGAGAGTCAGGTGGAATCAAGGGAACGAAAAGGCGTAATTCGGTGAGAGAAGAACGGTAGGTGACGGGAGGGTGGGCTGGTGAGGGGGGAGGAGGGGTTTGGTGCGGAGGGTGGATGGCAAAATAACGGAGGAGACGGGAAGGGATGAAATAAGCCGAGGAGAAAAAGAGAGAAGAAGATTGCGGAGGAGGGGATGGGAGTATTAAGGGAATTACTTACGGGGAATTTCAACGTGCGAGCACATATAAGTGAATTACGCTGAACGAAGTTACCGCGAGTGATTAGTGAGGCAAGGGAAACGGAGGCAAAGAGATGGAAATTGCCGCTAAAGGAGTGGAAATGCGTTACCAAAAGGCGCGGACGCAAGAGCTGAGGAAGCAGAGAGGAGGAATTAGGCGTCATCGAGTGGGAAGACGAAGGAGAATGGAGGTAGAAAGGATATCTTGAGAACATTCTACTTTGATATGTGGTCCGGATTTTTCATTTAGGATGGAGTGACTGAGAGCTACTTCAATAACCCCGACAAATGGCAATTCGATCAAAGTATGACGTGGCAGGGAAGCGAAACTTTGTCACGTGTAAGAAATAATGGGCCCCTATAACAGGGTATAGAATTAGTTGCTTCGTGGTAACCAAATGGAGGTCAGTAAAAGTTTTTTAATGTATCGACGAAATACATGTATTTGTCGCTGAACTTTGAGACGGAAAACTGATTTTTCAGTTAAAACAAGGGCTCAGTCATATATTTGATCAAGCTGAGGGCAGAACAAAAAAGAAATAGCACTGAAAAGATATTTGGGTACGATTATAATGTTAAAGTGAATATATGGCAATTGGCCGATTCATTTTTACGCAATATTATGCATTTTAATCCAAAACTTGCTTCAAAATCAAGCCAATACACGGCAAACAAAGGGGAAAAAATTGGCAGAGTATGCGTAATTATGAACGAGATGACAAATGCACTTTTTCGAGGAATGGGGAACGGAGTGGCCGGGGACTGATAATGGCAAATTAATGAATGGTAACGAAGTTATCGCTAAATGGGGCGAGAGAAAAAAGAAGAAGGGAATAGCATCGGGTGAAATGGGGATAGTGTGTGTGGGAGGGAAGCGGACGGTGACGGTGGTGAACAAAGGGGAAAAGATCGGGAGCCGCGACTGCGGAGGCAGAGAGCGAGAGAGGGGGAGTAAGGGAAGATGCTTGCCCCCCATTGGTCACCTCGTTACTTCCGGGGGCTTTATGCGGGAGGAACGGCCAAAAGGCCTCGAGGATGACCAGTGCGGGGAAGGGATTGAAGGTTTTAGAGTTTGCCCAGAACACAAAAGGGAGGTAGGCGGAGGTGGGAGGAAGAAGAAGGGGCTGTGCGCGGGGGAATGGTAGGAAAGGTTGCGGGGGAGTGGGAAGGGATGAAAAGCAACGCTTTTGGTTATGATGGGAAAAGAGGAGATGAGTGGGGAAAGCGATGGGATGGTGCGGGGTGGGCGGTGGACGGCGAAAATGGCGGAAGAGGGAGCCGAGGAGGAGGCCGGGAGAGGAGTGGGGAGGTAGGACGTCGGTAGGCTTGAGGGAGTGGAGAGATATCGCGGAGAATTGGGGGAAGAGGGATATATTTTCGGACGGGAAGGAGGCGTTACTAGTCCAGCAGTCCGGGCAGTAGTGGCTTATAATCCCACTATTTATTACGGGCTGAGAGCCAGGGTCTAATCACCCAAGCGGCCACTGTTATGAAATTACGAAATGAAGCGTGGGGGACCAGTATGAGTTTTGTGTGAATGTGTGTGTGAGGGGGGGAGGGGAGAGAGGGCGTGGGAGGGTTAAAGGGTTTTGATGTGAGGGGAAAGGGAGTGTGAGAGAGAAGAAGAGGAAGGGTCTCGCTCCACATTTGCTAAGGGTATGAGGATCGGCGGTGAGAGGATTTTGGGGGAATGGGGTTCTGATGGAGGTTGGAGGGGGTGGGCAGTGCGGTGCCTCGGAGGAGAACGGGGTTTGGCATGTTTTGGGAAACCGAGGATGTTTGAGCCAGAGGGAGGGGAAAATTTAATGTTTTAGGGGGACGCGTAGACCTGCCCGGCTGTGAGATGGTGACGAAAATGTAGAGGGAGAGAGAGGAGAGATGTAATTTTCACAAATGTGCAACGTCCAAGGGTGGCTGACGGAGTGGCTTTTCCAACGAAAGACGGCCAAGCTCCAAGAATCCTGCGAAGGAAGTGTACTCTAAAAATTATTAGGGCAATATTACGTTACAAAGTTATGGACGCATGAAATTATGTCCCTCTCATCGCTGTTCTTTGACTGGAGCTGAATAGCGAAGGAAATTCACTCGCACACAGACTGTTCTGTCGAATTGGTTTGTTTCCACCTCTTTTATCGTTTATATCTGTATATCTACCGTAAAAATGCCCGGTGAAATTATCCCTTACGTTTGAATCACCTTTATTTAAGTTTTATAGAGTTCATAATTTATTAAACTTGAGTTCAAGTGTAGGATTTAAATTTTTCCCGGCGAATGACTGTAATAAATTCTTCTCGGGTTTCTGTCCGGGTGAGATGCTCCATCTGCTCCACTGCCGACGTTTCGATGGAAAACTTTTCCATCGTCATCAGGGCCGTTGATGAAGTTCAAGTTCGAGTATGAAGAGTCCATGTATTCTGTAAACAAAAATAATTGCTACACATAAATATTTTTATTTTGCTTCTAAAAACTGAACAATTACCGAAGTTGATTGCCAGTTGACATGTCTAACTTTCCCGCTATTGCGTTTAAAACCAAAATATTTGCGCGTAAGCTTTACTCAAGAAAGTTTACGCAAGAATTTCAGCGTATCGATCATATGCTTTCATTTTCTGATCTATGATTCAAGGCTAGCTGTTCCACAACTGAACTCGTTAATAAATATCATTTGTCAAAATTTTAGGGGTAGCTCCCCTCACAAGCAAGAAGTTCTTAGTCTAGAGGAAAACGTACGTGCTGGCGTTGAGAAATTTATGTTTCTCTTTGTATCCCCTGGCTGAAAACCTTTCCTGAACGACTGAAGCAATCCATTATTTCATCGGCAAATTATGATTTACGATCAGCTTCAAAAACTTCCTAGCACCTTTTAGCGCTCACCTCATAGGAGTGTTACCGTACGTGACTACGTTTCAAAGTACAACTTCTCCTCAGGAAGTGGAAGATCGTTAATGCCATCATGTGTCTGAGAAGTTTTCTCCAATATTTCTCAGCGTCCTCCCCATAGCATTTTGTCCGATATCCTACCGTTTCCGTGCATCAAGCTGTTACTTCGATCAGTCCAATCACAACCGCCACGGAAGTTGTTCTAAAAACTCCCTTCCGCTAACCCAACCAGGCCTCCTCCCTCTGCAGCGCTTTGCTGAAGCATTTCGTCCGTACCCCCTTTTTGGTTATACTCCACAAGGAAAGGCTAAATCATTTCCAATAAACTTACCAAACGTACAGCAGCGCAAATACTGCTTTACTAAGTAACTTCATTACTAAATGAACGTTGTTAGATTTCTTCTATACATTGTGTTTCAGAATAATGAGGGATGGCAAACATCAATTTAGATTAATCAAAATGGGGATATGTTATAGAGATATAATAAAAATGGTACTCATTAGCTTTTGTCCTTATATAATATTTCTCTTTTGAATAGCGAGCCACTTCCTCTCTGGAGTTGGAACATGAAACGTATTCATTACTAACTAAAACTAATCCAACTACACCTAACCCAAACTGGTTTAAACACATTCCTAATGCTCATCTTTTTATCATTTCATCCGCTAATTTATGGGAAAAAATTAAATTTAATTTACTCTTTAGTAACTGCGGCTAGTAATTTTTAAGCAGTAATATTTGCTCGCTTTTTATACAGCGTGTTAAAGCGTTTATTTTTTCCTCAATCGATATATCCAGAGTCCATTAACACAAATAAAAAGAAATAAATATCAGAAACTTGGCAAATATAAAAATTCCTTTGGTGCGCAGTGATTAACTTTTGGATTCACGCATTTAGGTCAGGTGAGAGCGCTCCCCATATATAACCAATATTTGAGATAGCATCTAAAAATTTAATATTGAGCAGCATGTTTTCGATATCGGTTTTTGGAAAAAAGGGAGGAGATGATTTTTGCGTTCGTGTTCTTAAGCTCTCTGAAATGTGATTATTTGCTTGAAACTCTTTCACTAGTCACTAGTTAAATATGTTCAAACCCATTCAGAAAAATCACTTTTTTTCTCCGTCACAATGTTTTATGCCCAATATTGACTCCACCCCTATTTTCTCTGCAGACTTTTTTAACCTTTAACCCCCGCTCCTCAGTTGCTATGCTGCATGTCTCACCACTATTGGACCATAATCGTCACAGCTTCAGTGCGCTTGTTTTTCTTTGATTAAAAAATGTCGCAGTGTCAACTCCTCTTTCTCAGTTTCCTCTTCTAAATTAACCATGGTCCTAAGTGTAATCGTTGCAATTCAGTATATTAATGCATAGTTCTAATTTTATTTTATTATATAACTGTATCTGGAGAACCCAATTTATCTTTATATAATCTACTGAAATATACAAAAAGTACTGGGAAATTATTTCCACTTCTTACGGAAATTTTTTCTTCCATTAACAGCCAGTATGACCCAATCGGCTGATGAAAACCAGGAGTATATAGCTCATCGCGTCAAAGATAAATTTATCGCAACTTATGTGAAATCGCAAAAAGTATATGATCTCATAGGTATTATTTATTGGCTTCCTCTCTATATCACGTGACGAGTTACACGTGGCTATAGTATCTCACCTATATAGCATTTTCTCCAGAAATCTCAGCTGGATGGTCCATTCTAGTTCATCAAACTAACTGCAATGCGCTCAATCCAATGTCTCCTGAAGTTCTTTCTTGCGCCCCGTAATATTTCACCTCAATACTTCGATCTTTCACTTCATGATATAACTCAGAGGCTTTTCTCATCGCCTTTGTTTGACATGCTGCGACCCCATAAATCGATATCGGAACTTTTTTGGTGCCAAAATCTTTTCTTAATACTCTTATACTTTGAATCATTATAACAGCATCCTTGAAATTCATCTGATTAGTAAAAAAAAAGTTAAAACACTTAAAAACGCTGAATCTTAGGCTGTGTATCTCTTACAATTCGTTTCATTTTATCCATAAGCTTCCCAACTGTGATATTTTGAAGCTTGACTGCATGGAAAACTACTTTCATCCCAGTGGATTGTTTCCATGTTTATCACTGAAGGATCCCAGTGACAACCAAAGTCATTCTTTTTTTTGTCCCCGATGTTTTTCTGGAGCAAGTCCTTTTCACTTCCGTTCTCTTCTTCCTGCGACTGTTTTCCGACAGCTTAGACAGTTGAGTCAGTCCCATTGATAGCGGCGTAGACATAATAGTGGTCACGCCCTTCTCCTGTTTCCACTTCCCGCTGCCTCGTCCCCCGATTTCCTTCCTTCCTTCCTTCCCCCATTCTCGCAACCCCCGCCTTCGCCCGATGCTTTTTCCGCGCGCCCGTCCAAACCCTTTTCCTACCGAAGGGATGACGAAAAAAAAGCCTCTCCCTTTCCTCTCTGCAAACCAAGCGGCAAAATCCTTCCATATCTCACCACGAAATCCCTTTTAAACTCTTTCGACGGTCTCTCTCTCTCTCTCCCTTTCAGAGCCTTCTCCATCTACTCTCCCACCCACGGGCTCTCACAAAAATCCTCGCACAGTGACCATCCTTAATTTCTCTCCTCAACTCCCCTCTCCCCCCCCCCCCACACACACAATGTCTCTCGCTTGTCCCCGACAAAACCCTCTTCCCTTTCTCCACATCAGGAGGGTATAACCACTAACCCCCCACCTCACTTCATTTCTCCCACGGAAGAGAAAATAAAAAACCTTTATTAATCGGATAGGCATGTAATTCCATCCGTATCCTCGAGCCGCTTCGTTTCCAAGCCACCCTTTTTAAAACTCCTATTGCATTCTCATATCCTGTGCCCAACCTCATCATCCAACACTACCCACCTCTCTCTTTCGCATACACACACGGTCGCACAAATTCTCTCCAAATCACAAGTTAACACAACGTTCCCACTCGTGACCATTATGTGAAAAATAATAATAATGATTGTAAGGATCTGCGCTCATTGCTTTGCCCCACATTTCTCCGCATTCATATTCGCTGAAAGGATGAGAAAAAAATAAAATAGAGGCATTCCCCCATTTTGGCAGCCCCTTCACGACGACCATCTGGCTTTGATGCACATTCGGTATTTCTACGTTTTTCGATTTTTTCCTCCTCTGAAGCCTCCTCCTTTCAACTTACGTACTCATCCCCACCTTGCCTTCCCAAAAGCAATGAAATAAATCCCTAATTTTTTTCTTTCCTTATTTCCATCCTCTCATCAGCCCATGGTTTGCAAAGTGACCGTTTAAAGAAAAAAGACAAATTGATTAATAAATTAGCTCCATTTTCTCTTCCTTCCTCTTCCTCATAAAAAGCAGAATCTGGCCCAAATAGTGTTATCCTCTAATAAAAGAGAGCCTGGGACGTTTTACGTTTCCTCTTCATTCTTTTGTATCTCTGCTTAAGGCTTGAATCCCATTATTTTTTTCACCAACCTTAATGAAATCGTCGGATCACTGGAGCCTTCAAGTATGGGCTAAATTGCTTTCCTAATATTAGTCTCTTTTTCTGTGAGACATCTCAGTGGATGGCGTGTATTTTAGGAGCCGTATTAATGAATTAAAGCACGGGTAAGAGACGGAAACCCTTTGATACATTCAGTGCAACAGAAGCCGTAGTTATTTAATTCTTTGCCGAGGAAGCCTTTGTAGCCATTCTTCTATTTCTGCAAATCAACCAATTTGGATGAGCAATACCTTTATTAACCGTTTGATAAAAATATTTTTGAGATCACATTCTCTATGAATGTGATAGCTTTCATCATAACGGTTGTTATTCACACAGAACTTCTTTTGAAGAATTTACATCTTACCCGCGAACTCAACTCATTAATCCCTTAGTCATCGAATCTAGTCACTATGTGTGCCCCATACTTACTCTGAGCCACATATAGCTGAGAAAAAAACACAATTAAACTTTATTTGTAACTCCAAAATAAAAAGACCCATTTCAATTTACAAACTAAGGCATACTGAAATATCAAAAACGGTTCATAACGAAGTGAAGCATCGTTGGATTCAGCTTCAACTTGGAGGATGAATCCTCCTATTCGTTGTCTGTCTCTGCTGTCGCCCCCATCGGTAATGATTTGTTGTAAATGGAATTGTTAATTAAAAGATAACTTGGTTATCCCGCATAAACGTATTTCAAGATGAACCGGGTTTTGACGTGACGATGGTTCGAAAATTGTCATCAGGACGTGGCACGTCATCTCCTGATGTTGACGTGTCACGTCAAAACCCGATTTTTCTAGAAATAATTTTATATGGAAAAATAAACTCCTCATTTACAATGTTAAATAATTTCCACCAAGTCACGCTGGAGACAACGGAATTGTAAATGAATTTCATATTTACGACTGCATTATTGGTGTAATTGTTGACAATAACAAATGGATTTGAGCTCCTAGATTGAAAATTCGCAAAATGTTTTTCTTTTAACAGGCAAGTGGGTGTTTTAGGAAAGATCTTTTTTTTATATGTGAGATATAAGAGTAGTATTGACTACTGAAAAAATGTTTATTTTACTTGGGTATAGGGCAACGTCACAATTATGCTGCTGTTTTCACATTTAATTCCCTTCGCACATGATTTAAATTGCCTTCAGTGACGACGTCGACCGCGAGTTCTACCATTTGTCGTTTAGTCTCTCCGTTCTCATTTCCCTTTTCTTCGTTTTATCGTTCTTTTCATCTCGGTCGGGTACATTCTATTCTTATAGGTTTTGCACTTCTTTATCTTTTACATTATTCATTCTTATACTCCACTATGCAAGACGAATTTCAAGTTGTAAATATTACATTTAACTCACGTTAAATTTTTAGCAACACTACTGAGGACTTTTGGGCCCGAGAGCTCCCTTGTCTTGGTGCCAGAGATATTTGCTCGTATTTTAGTAATATTTTTTACATTAAGCCCAAATTTTATTCCTCGGTGTCACACTCCACGTATATTAAGTAATGTAACTCTTTGTCACTCTTGGAGTCTTCATTCTCTAACTAGTCATCTCACTCATTGCCTAAACTGCTCCTATGTAAATGCTCTGTGCTTTAATTTTTAAAATATTCCCTCGCGGCTACAATGCTCCCAGAACTGTCCCGAAGTTTACTCATTCTCTTAAAAGGAATTTTCTTATAGAGTTTACTGTCAGTAGATTCAAGCGAGGTAATTCTTGAAATAATTTTAGAAAGATCTTTCTTTTATATGTGAGATATAAGACTAGTATTGATTACTGAAAAAAATGTTTATTTTACTTGGGTATAGGGCAACTTTACAATCATGCTGCTGTTTTCCCATTTGATTCCCTTCGCACATGATTTAAATTGCCTTCAGTGACGTGACGTCAACCGCGAGTTCTACCATTTGTCGTTTGGTCTCTCCGTATATTTTTATCGACACTAATGAGAACTTTTGGGCCCGAGAGCTCCCTTCTCTTGGTGCCAGAGCTATTTGCTCGTATTTCAGTAATGTTTTTTTACAGTATGCTCAAATTTTATTCCTAAGTGACACACTCCACTTATATGATGTATGTAACTCTTTGTCACTCTTGAAGTCTTCATTCTCTAACTAGTCACCCCAGTCATTTCCTAAACCGCTCCTATGTAAATGCTTGTCGTTTACCCACTCTTTATGTATTGTTTACTTCTTTTTACATTCTTTTCTTGAAATAATTTTATATGGAACAATTATCTCTTCATTTACAATGTTAAGTAAATTCCACCAAGTCACGCTGGAGACAACGGAATTGTAACTGAATTTCATATTTACGACTGAATTATTGGTGTAATTGTTGACAATAACAAATAGATTTGAGCTCCTAGATTGAAAATTCGCAAATGGTTTTGCTTTTAAGAGGCAAGTGGGTGTTTTAAGAAAGATCTTTTTCTTATATGTGAGATATAAGAGTAGTATTGATTACTGAAAAAATGTTTATTTTACTTGGGTATAGGGCAACTTCACAATTATGCTGCTGTTTTCCCATTTAATTCCCTTCGCACATAATTTAAATTTCCCTATACCCACATTATTCCTCAGTGACACACTCCACGTATATTAAACAATGTAACTCTTTGTCACTCTTGGAGTCTTCATTCTATAGCTAGTCACACCAGTTATGGCCTAAACTGCTCCTATGTAAATGCTTGTCGTTTACCCACTTTTTATGTGAGAAAATGTCAACTCCACAATTATGTGGATTTAACATATTTAGTTTTTCCAGCAGTCTGAGCATCTTGTTCCACTATACGTTTTCGAAGGCTTTCTTCAGGTCCACGAATGCGACATACAATGGCTTGTTCACATGAATTGCTTCTCTCAGTCAGAGTATGGCCACCCTGGTACCCCTGTTCCTCCTAAATACAAACTAGTTTTCTGATTATCCATACATATATTTTTATTAATATTTACTCGTGCAAGATCACTTGTCCATCGGATCGGGTTTCTAATTCAGGTCTACGTTTCCACAGATTTTCCAATCGTCCAGAGGATGTAGATAAGCACACATCTAGTATCCTGACGATGATAGGAAAGTCTCTTGTCAAAAAGACTCGTTGGCCAGAATAAAGAACTAAAAGTGGTGGAAAACCCGAAATGAACCACCAAAGAGCTGCTGTATTATTAGGATTTTAGCGGCCATTTTTAGCGCCCTGAGAGGGGTTACAAATCGGGTTCATCAATGGTCGTTCGGTCCAAAGATTGGTTGACTGCAGCCCTCTCCCCTTCCCTATCAAACGCTAGTTCCCTCACCTCCTGGTATATCTTCCTATGTTGTCTCCTCTTAATTTGGTCCATGAACTTATTCCATGGTCTTCCTCTGGGGACTCCAAGCACGTGTTGAACAGTGCTGGTGAGGTGTTGCATCCTTGTCTTACTTCCTTGTTAATTTTAGCTTCTACATATCTGACTTTTGTCTCTTATTCGCATCGTGACAACTTTCTTCCTGTACAGTTGGTAGATAATCCTTCCGTCGTCGTAATCCATTCAGGGTTTTTCCAGCAGTCTGAGCATCTTGTTCCACTCAACGTTGTCGAAGGCTTTCTTCAGGTCCACGAATGCGACATACAATGGCTTGTTCACATAAATTGCTTCTCTCAGACAGAGTATGGCCACCCTGGTAGCCTGTTCCTCCTAAATCCAAACTAGTTTTCTGAGAGGTTTTCTTCAGCTTTTCTTTCCATTCTTCGGCTTACTATTCTTCTGATTATATTTTATGCATGTGAAACAAGACTCAAGGTTCGGTGCTCCTCACATATCTCAGTCCTTTTCTTCTTCGGTATCGCAATAATTACGCTCCTTACATATATTTTTATTAATATGACATATTTTTGAACCTTTATATGAAGCGAGTGAAATGAGATTCCTCTATTCAAATACAGGAGAGCTTTTGGAAATCCTAATCCTGCAGTATTTCAATTATTATCCACGGACTCGCTGCACTTTTTTATTTGTGATATGGTTACAATAGTCGAGTACAAAGGTAAGGAGACCACCTACATCAAAATTTGCTATGAAGTAGATCATAAAATAAGGTTCTTTCTGTTTTTGTTGCCTATTTTTTGGACCAGAGGGAGCAATGATGATTGTTTGAGCTAAAATCATCCTCTACTGATGAATTGAATACTATAAGCAAAACTTTTGCACGCAACGCCTATTTCCGAGAAAGGCATTTGAAACGATATTTGACTCCATTCACGTGGTAATTTTAGCAGTGGATTAATGTTGAAATCAGTAGTTAAGAAGTTTAAAGCATATATATTCATGGCTTCTTGCTGATGAGTCAAATGGAATTCCTTCAATCGGTAAGTGTTCTCATTGGCCACAAACTCTTGCCTCCATAGTAGCTAGAGCAAACACAGCGTGAAGGGGATGAATCTTTGGTTCTTTCCACATTCCAGAGGTTTCACAATTTTCGCCATTTTCAGTCAGGAGCGATTGGATCGAAATGAATCGGAGGATTGCCCATCTAAAAATTCGTTTTCATCTTAGTGAACTGACTCCCAGGAATGTATGAAGTGTTCACCGTAATGTATAACAATTTATGGGCAGAGTGCGTCTTAAAATTGACATATGTCCTGGAGAATCCCTATGAGAAAATTAAGAGATGAAAGGAGTATTCTTCAGAATGTGATTTGTGGTTGTGATTTTCCACTGAGACAAAGTTTTCCATAGCTCGTCTGAGAAGGTATTGTAAAGGTGGTGAAAATACTGGATTTATCATTAAAATCGAAAACATATAAATAATATTTATCACCCCTACCAGTTATTTAGCATTAGTTAATAATTTTACCGAACATAGCTAAATTATTTTATGGACAATATGGGATTCATTATCAAGAATGTAAAACAACAGTTAATAGGAATGAAAACAGCAGAAATAGTGCATTGTATCATGACGGTATGATCAAGTGCTCATCTTAACGTCCTTGGTTATTCATATTTTACATTTACCTTTCACGCTCAGAAGAAACTGCCTGTATCCTAACCTGCGCAGATTCCAAACAAACCAAGAATGTTTAGGCTTCGACGGGATATTTTTAAAAAATTATTATTTTTTTATTCACTGAATAATTATTATCGGAGTAGCTAATATATTTTAGCCCTGGCATTATATTCTATTGAATAACATAAATATTTCCTCATTCCCTAAAACTTAATAGACCCCTAAGACCCTCTCCGCTAAACTGAAGCGCACGCGCAACACGCGGTGAATATATGAAGCAGCAAGATGGCCATTTAGAAAATTAAAGTGGATCCGGGGGCACCTAAACCTGATTTCACCCTAAATGAGTTCGTTTGAGAGTGGGGGGAAGGAGACCCACGGCTGGCTAAAAGAGTAAGAAGGCCGGGAACGAACTGACGCGGCCCCAGCCACCACCGGCCGAATTTTTTCCTCCCCGGCCTACATTTCAAGGATATCCAATCAACTCCACACAGAGCGAAGTAGAGAGAAGTTTTAGCTCCCCCACACACCCGCTCAGACACATACACGGGACGGCACACTCCCTCCGCTTTAGTTAGTTGCCCAAACTCCTTTTCTTGCCCTCCACGCTCCTCCACAAGATTCTTCCCCGCCACATCCCTCCCTTCTCTTCCACTTTCTTCTTCTTCCTCTTCCGCATCCTGCTTCTTCCGCCATCCACCCACCCACTCCGCGGGTGCGGGCGGCTCCGGGCCCGCCCTCCGGACTGACTCCGTCCCCATACCGAACTCACATCACGTTCGCCCCACTCATTACACCTCTCTCTCTCTCTCTCGCTCCACCGATTCCCCTCTCTTTCCCATCTCCCGCCACACACCGCCGCTCTCTCTCTCTCCCGCCGACCGCGGTGCCACCTGACGTACCGAAGATCTCGCGCGAATACCGTGGCAGGAGGAGGAGTTGGAGGAGGAAGTCGTCGAGGGATTGGGGGAAGGACTGCGAGGAGTAGGAGGAGCAGGGTTGTGTGTGGGGAGGGAAGGCGAGGGAGAGTGAGGAAAGGCAAAGGCCTTTTACGCCTCACTCCCTCTCCAACTCAACCCCATCCACCTCCTCCAAGTCCTACTTCTCTCCCTCCCTTCCTTCCCACCTGGAAAGCCACGGGTTTTCTCCGGGAGCCGTGGAGTGGGGATATAGAGGGCACGGCAGCCGCGCGAGATGTTGGGGGCGTGATAGAGGGGAGGGAAGCAGGGAGGGAGAGAGAAAGAGAGAGACCTTTCGCGATTTACGGCTCAACCGAGTGGGAAAAGCACCACAGACTGTTTAACGACGCCCACGGTAACCGAACCGTCTATAAAGCCGCCTAATTGTCCGAGCGAAAAACGAAGCTAACCCCTCTCACCAGCCCCCCCCCACCCGCCCCTTCTGGCTGGCTGCACCCCCACTCTCCGACCCCCTTTCACAAGTTTCAATCTCGCCACACACGCGCGGCATCCTCCTTACTCTCCCCCCGCTGAGCTCCCCCCCTCGAAGGTACTCCTCGACCAACCACCCTCACCCCTCTCTTTGCCTACCAAACCTCTTCTCACATCACAGCCCCACTCAAACCCACTCCACCACCATCCCTCCCTCTCTCTTTCTATCTGCCTCTCTCTCTCTTCCTGTCTCCCACTCTCAGGGCTTTCCCCCACGTGTACCCCCGCCCCGTACCCTTTCACGTCTCACCCCTTTCCCCTCTCCCCTCCCCCTCCCCCCCGAACTTCCTCCCCGGCCGCCCGAAAACCCTGAGGCATCTCCCTCTCTTCCTACCTATCTCTCTTTCTCTCCGACGTTGTCTGTTGAACTTTACGGCCGCGGGGCACGCCGCGAATTGTGTGTTCAGGGCTCCCCAGGTTACGTGCCGAGTTGCACCGATGGGAGAATGCTGCCCCCCCTCACCACCCATTTCCACCCCCATCCTCCTGCGCTGGATGGGAAGGGAGAGGGGGGAGGTTTTGAAGGATGGAATCTCCGAAAAGAGAGGTGTGTATGTGGGGAGGGGTGGAGGTCGGCTGCGGAGAGAAGTTGGGTCGGTTCTTTCAGTGGCGGCGGGCGGAGAGAGATGGCGGGTGGGGGGAAATGAGTGGGGCGGGGTGAGAGAGGGAATGGGAGGAGGATGCGAATGTGTGTTCGAAAGGGGGTTGACGGGAAGGAAAGAAAGAAGACTAGTGCCCCGGTGACGTAAATGGCGTCCTTAAAATGAGTCCCGTGTACATCAGTTTGTTGCCATACTTAAGGGACCGCATCTTGCGCGGGGTGATCGTGGGAGGAATAATTTACGGCCCGTCGTCCTTCCCGACGACTACGGTTCTTTTGTTTTAATTTCAGGTCGTCTTCCGGGAGAGGGTTTTAAAAGAGGGTGGGCATTGGGAGATGGAAGGTGGCGAATGCTGAGGCCTCGGATGCCGCGAATATTTTAATCCATGTACGCATCGCTATATCTCCTCTTTCACTCTCTCTCTCTCTACATCTCGACTATCCACCGCCCATTTTTCCACTTCTTTCCTTTTCTTCTCTTCCCTTCCCAAAGCAGCGAATAGTGCGCAAATGACGTCCATCAAACGTTTTATCCCCGCGCAACATGGTCACTTTAAAATAATGACGCCCGACGCTCGAGGAGATTTTTTTGAAGTGTAACATTGAAGTCTGTGATATAACCATAAAACCAGATACGTCACAAATCCTCAACGACGCTACTTTTTGTCAGAGGAAGAGCTTACCTAGCGTTAATCGTTGAATGGAATTGGAATTTGTGATATTTCAAGAAATATAATCATTTAAAAATTTGTTTGGGTTTTCCTGGTTCATATTTCTTTGATTTTTCTTTCATATTTTATCGAAAAACTCTTCATGAATGCTTCATTTGATTCGACTAAAACTTGAGAAAAACCGCAAATAAAGAATTGCATCGGGAAGAAAAATTATTTTACATCATATAGTTGCGTCACATGCTTGAGCTGATGACTGGAAGTCCTTGATTATTTCACTAAAACTAAACGTAGTTACTGATGCAGATAGGGTAATGTTTTTTGTGATATCCCTTTTTGATGCATTATTATCGAAGTTCAACTTTTTAACGATAAAACGGCAAATCCGAACTGTACCTTACATGCCATGAATTAACTTTTGGATGTTTGATGAGGAAAACAAATCCCCATTCTGAGAAAAAGATCCTTGCCTCTAGAAAATAAGAAAATTCATCCATTGAATACCTAATTCTCTAATATATTGATGTCTTATGGTTGTGGCTGGATGTACGATGCATGAACTCTTTTCGCCAAATTTTTTTTCATAGTTATGGAATGTAAAACACTTGTGCCTAAAATTCCATTATGTACCGCAGTAAGTTTGATTTTTGTCAATTATATTGAAAATAAAATTTGAAAATTTGCTGTTAATAAGTTAATACTGGTTAAAAAGAATCCTATATAAGAGAAAATGAGTAGAGAATTTTCCTATCCTTGCATGGTCTCTATTATAAAGACTTCGATGCGCACCTGAGACTCAATGGAATTGAAATTACTGAATGTATGATTAATATACAAAATGGTTCAGTTCTTCTTTAAAAGTTGATAATTCAACACAAATCCTGGCATATTATATCAGGAAACAGGACCATAAACATTTGTTAATTGAATTCCGCAGAAAAGTCAGAGAAATCGTACCATTTGAGTTTTTCCTTCCCAAGCGTCATCCTACTTCTGCTCGGCCCTTCAAAATAAAAGCACGAAGGCTTTCTCCGGGTTACGGTTAAACTTTCAGAAACTTGAGGAGCCTTGATTGCGAACTAGATGACCGCCGCCATTTCTACTACTTATACAGGACGGAATAGAGCGTGATGGGCGGCGTGGGGAGGAAGGAGGGGATGTGTGGTTTGGGGAGGGATCTCGACTGAGTGGAACTAACGCGGCAAGCTTCGGCTAAGAGAGCGAAGTAAAGAGAGGGATATTGACCATCCTTGCTTCCTCCACAACCTTCTCCTGCATCCCCCTTTCAAAGCACCCCTTCCCACCACCTTCCTTCCTCCCACCTCTGCCACATCTATGAGACTCGAACACATACTGTCGCTGGCCGATCTCAATGAAACTCAAGACTTTCACCTCAGTCCAGAAGCCATCCACTGGCTCATAGCCTCTCAAGTGCTCTCGGAAGGTCTTTCCCTTATTGTCTTTCTACTCCGCTCACCTCTTTCTCTTCACCTCTCATTGCTTCGCTCTCGCACCGCCATAAGGGCGTTTTGAGATGCAGTCTCCTCCTTCCCAACCGCACGGAAACCCTTTTTTACTTTGCTTGAACCCCGACCCCCCCTTTCTTCGTCATCCCCACTTACTACAGTGGTCCACCCTCTCTTACCTCTCCCCCGTACACTCTTTACATCCCTTCGCTTTATTGCACCCTTACCTTTTAATATCCTTCCTTACAACAGATGATGGACACGCGCAAGAGAGATAGACCCAGCTCGCTCTTCTCATCTTCCAGCCCCTCGCGGAATTGGTCGTCTCTCTCTCCGCAAATAAATTGTGGCGCATTCTTTCTTTTATTTTTATGTTTTCCCTCGTCCACTCACGATCCAAACCTAAAATACCCCATCATGAATGCGTTTTTTATGTCTTTCCGATAAATAACTCGGATAATAGCCACCAATTAGGACGGATAACTCTCAAATGAGGAAATATAAGGCCGTCGTCTTGTCTGGTTTTAAGGAAACGCTATAAGAGGAGCGATTCTATTAAGAAAATGTGAAAAGTTGAGCGGTTCCATTGGCAATTTATTTTTCATAGTTTGTCTATTCTGGACAACATGCTATTTATTTACTTTTACGCTAGTTTTATTTCATTTTATATTGAGTGTAAACCCTCATTTTTGTAGGTTACCATTGAGTGCAGTCCATATACCATGACTTCCTATTTAATCTCTGCCTAAGTGAACTTATAATATTTTTTGCTGATAAGGTTTATAAAGGAACGTGGTATGCTTCATATTTCTGGCCTTATTATTCATGAAGACAGTAAAAAACAACACTTGATTTCCTGTCTGTGATATTGACGATGCAGTTTCAACTCGGGTAATATTTTCAGCAATCAGGCAGTCACCTGCAGACTTCCCATCTCTCTCTAAAAAAAAGAAAAAGTGAAAAAGTAATTCATTCTCATTTAAATCAAAGTCATTCTAATTCTAAAACGGCGTAATTGAATCTAGAATATGCAAACGGAGGCAATGGCAGTCACGAATGTTCCAGACATATTTAAGTTTTCGTTGAAACGCACGAGGCCGTAACATGGTGCATCTCCGTCGAGATTAAAATTAATTGTGTGACTCACGTACCCGAAGCATTTCCTCATGCAAGATGCGCGGGAGGCTTCCAAGAAAAAAAATCAGCATTCGGTCACACAGCGTAATTTGAACGTTTTTAAGAGCAGTGTGGTGCATTTACCCACTTATTTTTGGAATTTAACTTAATTCCATCCCAGGAAACAATTCGGAATGCATTATTAAACGAACACAGCTTTTGGTGATCAATTCCTTAACTTCTTTTATTTTTATCAATGTTTTTTTAACCTCATGCATATTGGCCTTGCATCCTTTCCTCCCATGTACCGGGATTCAAACAGCTGACTTTTGAATTTCTTAGCAGTCGGGAAAACTTCCTCGTTTAAACTTCCTCCCATCGCGGCGCAAGAACTTATCAAACGCAATTTTCTCTTCGGACTTTCTAGGCTGGGGAGGAATACGAGAGGTAGTCCTGGGAGAAGAGAGAAAGAGCACAAGACTTTGCTTCGAACACCTCTCGCCGGTCCGTGTCAACAAAGCAGCACGGCGGCGGCGGCATGGCTGCTCACCCCAAACTCAACCCCCGGCTGACTCTCTCGTCCTCCTAGCCGCCTCCTCATCCCCCCACCCACCTATCGCCTCCTCCCCCAAACCCACGTGACTTCTCCTCCAGCTTGCCCCACCGACCTCCAGCCTCCGTCTCTCTCCCTCCTCTCCGTCTTTTCCCACCTCGGGGCGCTTCGTGCTGCAATTTGCGTCAAAGCGCGCGTCCCAACGATGCGTCATCTATCTTTCTTTCTCTCCCTCTTTCTCTCTGCTTCTCGCCGGTTTTAATTGTATGACTTCTAATTGTGCGCGCACGAGGGGAAAAAACAGAAATATAAGGTCGCGCACGCCAGAGAGCGTGTTCTTCCTCTCCCCCTCTCTCTCTCTCTCTCTGTCGTAGAATTCACGGCAAAGAGCAATACGGTACATTTGCAAATCACGGCGCTACGGGCTAGAATTAATTTTTTTTAATGCTGACTTGCTGCAAAATCCGAGCCCTGATGAGATGTCATATAGTATTTCTGGATTAAAGAACATCAGAGCTTGGTCTAAAGTAGCATTAAGCATGCGGTTTGCAACTGCTCGAATGAGGTGAGCAATGATGAATCCAGAGAAATACCAATGCTTAGCTTAATTGAATGCGCTTCTATTTGTGTAATCGTTAATTCACGAGTAATAAATTTCATTCAGAGCCTAAAAACATTATCCCATTCCTTTTTGAATGGCAATATTGATGTTCATTCTCGACTGGAAATAAATATTTGAATATGCTCTTCCAAATAAACTATCCCCTTCTTCACCTCTACCCTGTTGTCACCAGTGAATGCGTAACCACAGTTTAATATCTAAGGGATAAGCCTTCCAGTGATAAAATACTAGTAACATTTGAAATTTAAAATTCTTATTGGGATATAAGCTCCCCTCCCTGTATTGTATCTTTATTATATTGAGCCTTTACTTACTGTTGTCTGTTTTATCTGTAAACATAAAGCAATGCATAGTTTTCGACAAGTAAATATACTGAAACAATATGCTAAAACGCGCATAGTCCCAGAACCTAGGCCTCAGTATCATGTCATCTTTATTTGATTGGTGTTTCCGAGAACGATTTTCCCTCTCCAAATTTCCGGGAAAGGAAATACGTATTTTCACGTTTGTTCAATTTATGAAGTGGGCTTCATTTCATGAGAATTGAATTTTTATGAGTAGATATTGTTCTTATTCTTGCTCTCCTCAGAACTTTTAAAGTTCTATTATGTACCAAACAGTGGTTTTATAAAGTTCTGATTCATCTTCTTGATATTCTTCCTTAAAACAGCAATACGCATGAGTGCCCACCGATTGAAAAACACAAAAATGATGAGGCTATCAAAAAATTGCTGTCACGTTTAAAAGTGATTCAGGCGTAACCTTGTGGAAATATTCTAACAACAAGAGTATTTTTCACACTGCTTTTAATAAAGACCGACCATGGTTTGGACACTTAATGTCATTATCGAGGTAAAAAACCAAATCAATCTTGATAATGACGTAAAGTGTCGTAATCACGGTCGGTTTTCATTTAAAACAGTGAACAAATTTGTTTTATTATTTTAATTTATTCTCACCATCATACGAAAACTTTATCAGAGTCCTTGTATTTCCCATATTTCAATGACTTATCATTGATAAAAACTGATTCGAGCATGTATTTCTGAAAACCGATAAGGCATTTTCGACTTGTCTCATATATCACGAAAATACTCGGTTGGAAAATGAATGTCAACATTAAAATCTTACAAGGTTTTGGAAAAACAAACGGGAAACGCTCCTTGGAGGGAGGAGAGGGGAACGGCAGAAAAGGATCTTTTGCGAGAGTTTTGAGGGATAGAGGGGAGTCAGGTGATGTTGAAGCATGGGGGAGATGCTGCGTGGTTGAGAATTGTTCCCCCGGGGGCAAACGGCCTCCGGGGATGGCCGGGAGGGACGGGGGCGGGAAAGGAAGGCGGCGGAAAGAGAAGAGTGTCAAGGGGGAAGAGGTGAGTGGAGGACCCAAGAGGAGAGGGCGAATGGTGCGAACCCTGGAGGGAATCGGCGGCAGGGTTTCGAGATGAGGAGAGTGTCGGACGGGGTTTGGAGTGGGGAAAGGGTAAGTTTCGGTAGGGGTGGTGGGGGTGAAGGGGATTGGGCGAGAGAAGAAACGGGAGGGAATCGGAGGAAGATCCACCTTTTTTTTCAAAAATAAAAAAAGAAAAAGGAGTGGTCTTCCGCCGTCCATTTCCGAGGAGAACCAGGTGGCCGGGAGGCGCGAGAGCGGTCTGGCGGGAAGGTGGAGAACGCTCCGCGGGGAAGAGAGAGAGAAAGAAAGGAGGAAAAGCCGGAGGAGACGGGTCCCCAACGCCACTGGACGCGCACCACCGCCTTCTTTTGTCTGCCCCCATCCACGCAACGCCCTCTCTCGTCCCTCGGGCTCCCCTCCTCCTCACTGCGCATTTTCCCTCTCGTATCTGTTCGCCCCACCCCCACGTCGCTGGAGCGTGGAGGAGAGCGACCAAATCCTCCTCCTCTTTGAGTGACGGCCTCAAAGATATGAGTTTTTTCCACGCGCGAAGATGGAAATAAATACAAGCGGCGAATACGTTTCTTGACGGCCTTCTCCCGTTTTCCTCTCGCCTTTCTAACTTGCGAGAATTCCTACGTCGGGTGGCACCCACCTTTTTTTCCCGCATATGCGAAAGTTATAACAGGAGTTTGGAGGAAGTGGAGACATCCTATCGAATTCTGTTCGCAAGACTCCGAAAATTAGCCGCTCTGGAATAAACCAATTGCGCGTCTCCGCTTTTGTAAAATTTATTTGCAGAATTTTATAAGTTGCGTATTTTTAGTTTTAACATTTTAGTGAACCTAAAATTACAATATACAAATAAATTGTTTTACAAATTACCCCCTTAATTAATGAAATAGTTGTGAAATAGGAAATAAAAACTGAAATTAATTGAAATCATCTCCATTTTTCGAGAACCCCCTGTTCAAATTCGAGCAGTGGTGGGAATATCATTTTATTCCAGACGAGTTGAGGTAAAAAATTTAAGTAAAAAATTAAAATTTTGTCATCATTTTTTGATGCAGTAATCAGAAGAAGAAACCATAGATATTCACATTTAAAATTTACAGCTATGCAATGAGCCAGAATCTTTCTATACATTTTCCTTCCTTAAAATAAGTCAAAATCATAAAAAAACGTTGCAAGTAAAATCATGCCAATGGCCAAATTAATTTTAGTATTTTATGATGACATTTTATGATTATCCTTTGAAACAATTTTCTCTCTTCATTAACTTTCATATTTGGACCTTGCCCCCGTTCAGTCCTGTTTTAGATGAGTCATTAAGACTAATCCCATTTAAACCATCTCTGTCTCAATATTTTAGAAATATGTGAATCGTTATCTATACTTTTTTCTTGTTCAACTAGGCCAAAGGATAATTGTTTGTCCTATCCAAACAATGCTGTTTCTTTCCAGCAGAGAAAAACCCGTCTTCCCCAACTCGGTGGTGTTTCTGTATCAAACTTCTGTCGCGCGCGACGGAGAAACGTGATTTAAGTGTCTCAATATATTCACAAGCACCTTCCTTTTTAATCAACTCGTAAAAACGTCATTCCTCGCAGAAGAGAGGAATAGTACGGAGGTGCGTACGAAAGGTCGGTCGTCGAAACCGTAAAATTTTTTACGCCCCCTACGTTATGACACATTTCGGCGGAGTTTCGGAGTGGGTGAGCGGGCGGGGACAGGAAAAATCCCGGCGGGCGGGCAAGCATCATCTCCGGTATTTTTAAGCTGAAGCAAATTCCACGCCACCCCAATTTCCGCACGGGGACGAGGAGGGAGGGAAAATATTTCCTCACCGCGAATGAGTTGGCGCCACTAGTATACGTCCCACAGCCGCGACCACCGTCTTCCTCTTCCCCGCTCTTCTTCCTTCCTTCCTTCCAAACATCGCCCGAATACGTCCTCGCCGCAACTTATCGTCTTCGAAACGTCTCCGTTCTCACGCGCGCCCTCTCGCGGCAACACCCGCCGTAACAAATACACAGAAACGCATACACGAGGAGAAACTCCTCTCTTTTCCCTTCCTCATCAAACCTAACTCGTAATTTTTCCCTCGATTCCGCGCCGCGTGCATCGTCCGCGTATTTTAGCCACGAGCTAATTTCCCCTGGATCTAGGCCACACATTTTACCTCCGCTTTAAAACGATGGCAGCGAGAGAGGGTAGCTAGGGGAGGGGCATTTTCCTCCTGCTCTTTGCTTCCCGGCTCGCTCGCGAGTCCCACCTGTGGGAAGTCAATCTCCTCTTCGGGAAGTCTTAAAGGGGCGTGCTGGAGGGGGGAGGTGGGAGGGAGAGGGAGGTGGTGAGCTGAAAGATGTGGGACTCCAAATTGAGAGAGGTGGGGCAGAATGTAGCGTGTGCCGGGTCGGGAGGAATGGGGTAGAAACGACCGGGAAATCCGAGGGAACGGGTCGGTGATGGGGAAGAAGATGGGGGAAGTTCTGTCGGGAGAAACGGAAGGCATTGAGTGGAGGAGTGGCCTTGAACTATTCCACGTACCTTGAATAGGCAGTTTTCTATTCCCAGCCGTCCACCACTTCCTCCTTTACCCTCCCCGCATTTTACCTGGTGCTTCAAAGTTTTACATTCCTTGGTCTCCTCCTCCTCTAAAGTGCCTTCAGCCTTATTAATTCTGTAATGTCTTTTCCTCTCTCCTCCACATCTTGCAAATCACTGCAGAATATTTCCGATCCTATTAAGAGCGCACGGCTGGATTCACACAACTTGACCCCCGCCAACCGAGTCAACTCGCTCGAGGAAAATGTTGACTCTAACACACCTTGGAAAAGAATGCCACGAGCCTTCCTTCCACTCCCTTTCAGTGCAAAACGACCTCCCTCCCCCACTCAGTTTTCCATCGTTGTCCCGTCGGCTTCTTAAAGTCTTTTAAGTAACTGGATGCCCCCCTTCCTCATCCGAGATGGAACCGCTAGGCTGTCCACACCTTCCCTTCCCCCTAATGGCCACTTAAAGCTCATTTTTTTTCCTCCCTCAGGGTACCCCTTTCCATGCTTCTCTGCTTCCGATATCGGCTCCCTCAACCTTTATGCCCGTCGACCACTTGGGAGCTTTCTTTGTAGGAAATGATCGGAGCGAGCTCACTTGCGAGGCTCATCCTTTGTTGGGTCGCTCTTAGCACTATTAAAAGCCTATTGGATTTCAATGAAGGATCACATCAAACACTAGTAAAAAAAACAACGCTACAAATCAAAATCTTATTGAGAGTCTAAGCAATTTTCAGTTACAGGTCATTCGTTACAAATTCACATTAAATATCTATAGTTTCAGCAATAATCATCCATAATTTCAAACCAACGCGTATAATGACCTTCATGACACAACTCGAAGCTATTCCATGCTCATTTAACAAGGGCAAAAGAAACCATGTCCTCGGTCATAATAGGCCATAATCCGCTTAATGGCGGTGATGTATCAATTTAATTGTTTAATCGGGACTTGGGGCTAAATTTGACTCATAATGCATAGAAAGTGTAATAGATTAATAAACATATTTCTATCATACATAAGTTTATACTATTATACGAGCTGTGTATGTGTGTTTGGGTTTTTTTCTTGAATCGTCTTAACGTGTTTGATAAAATGTTGGGATGCATTGAATTCGAACGAGAAAATATAATTGAGAATGGCCTCCTGCTTGGGAAAATTCATTTTATATTGTTAAAATTACTATGGGTAACTAAGGTTGAAACGCATCAAACTATATTTAGTTGTAAGCAAAAAGTCGATGTATCTAACCATAGATAAAATAATTGCAGCAGGATAAATAGAGAAACATGAGATGTTAATTACTGATTGGGAAGTACACTGAAAATGTACTAATTGAAAGTGTTCATGCCGCTGTTTAAAACGTTTCCTTGACGTCCTCAAAAATAAACGGAATTTCAACTTTACAAGACAATCTCAGGCACAGTCAGAAGGAGAACGTCGCTTTTAATTTATTAGAAACACCAGCTAATACTTCTGTGACCAAATTGGGTAACAACATTATCATTGCCAAGATATCGCAGGTAAACATTTGTGCCGCGAATTCTTATTACAAGAATTACATTAGATTCTAGAAAAAGTCAGCTCGGATTTGCGACGCAATGCCGTCAATTTAAGAGCACTAGGAATATTTATGAGGCTCGAGGCCAAGCATTTGAATTGGTCAGCATTTACTTACAGTAGTGTCTATGCACGACATGTTAAACGTAGTATTTTCCAGAGTGAAAAGATAATGCGGCTCAAAAGTTTTTTTACCACCAGAAAATCCTCGTCATACAGTAAATGTAGTATGGAAAGAAGCATAAAATAGTTCCTATCCTAATAATAACGTTACATCGATAAATGACAACAGTGAGGAAGATATCGGAAAAATGTATTTTCCTGATAACTCCGAGACTTTTAGTATTAAAGGCCAATAGAAATCACCATCTCATATTGTATTTTTTTGTTTGCTATACAACCTTTATGATTGTTTAATTTTTTAATACAAATTTTGTTGTCGAGCGAAACTTGGTTACCTGGCACTGTTGACATTTTATGAGCTCGACATAAACTGATCTTTTATTGGAGAGAATTTTACCATCCTTTGAGAACAGAATCACTTCATAGTCTACTAAAAACACTCCTGGCATTTTAATAATTCGCCAAAGAAAACCAACATGATATTGTTGATTAGTGTATCTCCTGTCACTTAGTTATCCTTCTTTGGTCTCATCACTGCTGATAAATATTGCACCTGCTCTTCAGGGAGCCTTAGAGAGGGAATTCTAAAACATCAATTTTTTATCATTCTAAGAAATGTTTGCGTTTATTTAGATTATACGTTGATGCAGTTCCTAGGATACTTGTCACCCCAATTCATCAGCTCGTACTATTTCATCGTTATTCGCACTTTATCACATACACGAAAATTTATCTTATATCGTCGACACTAATTTCCTCATTCGCTTCCTAACTAATTACAAAAGCGTACATGTACTAAAAATGCGGTAAAGGTATCCCGTATCCAATCTGTGGCGGTAAAATTTAGAATGAATTATTCTTCCCTACAAGGTTTATATTGAGCATATTAAAATGCTGCGACTTTGATCAATAATGCGAAAAGGAGAAAACATTTGATTCCATTTATAATTCAACCATTTGGAAACTAACTCCAGATAATTCTGGATATAGAGTGACCAAATTAACGTTAAAAGTTGATCCGTGCTTGTTTAATTTTTTTAATAACAAATGTTGTCCTTTTCTCATTTCTCTAATGCTTCTCCACGTACTCCACTGCTCCATTGAACGAATCACTGCCGATCTTTAAAGCGATCCTTCTTTACTTTCAATAACTCTTTCACTTCCTGTCTTACTCCTTCCTCTCCTTACTGCTCCCTCAAACGTAGCTTCCCGTCATGGTCCCGATCCCCACCCCGGAAAAACACTCCACTCTCCCCCTTCCTTTCTCTATGCTGAAAGTTCCTCACGACCACCATCAACTCTCCCGCCCCCGTTCCCCTCCGTCTCCTGGCGTGTATGCCTCGGTTAAACTGTTCACATCTCACCTCACATCCACAACCTCCGCCCCGTCTCCTTCCGTCAAACGTGTCGTCATTCATCCCCTCTCAAAACCACTTCCCTCACTCCTCCCTCTCGTCTCCATCCCACCTCCCACCCGCCCTCGTCCATCGATATCCCCCTCAAACTCGTTCCGCCCCTCGCACACAACAACTCTGTCTGACTATTCAACCTTCACCGCCTCAGAATCCCAACTAAACCGCTCCAGCTCGTAAATCCTTCCATGTCTCTGCATTAGAGATGGACACCTAGAGAAAAAATTATATTTTTTGGTTTAAAACTTTTGAAAAAACTTTTTCCGTTGTCGTTTCTCCGGACAAAACATATGAAAAAATGAGAGTATAAAATTCTTTTGAAATACTTTTGAGTTTTAATGCTTACCCTGAAAACTATGATTATGTCTGAAATAAAATGTAAACTTTTTCCATGGATATAAAAACAATTACCTCCAAACTAACCCGAAAACTATTTCTGTATGTAAATTTTAACATTTTTTCAAGACGATCTGTAGTTTAGTTTGCATGCATCCCTTGAAAAAATATTAATAGCATCGTTCACTGGCTTATTCCTACTTCAATGATGATATATTTCACGTTTCTTATTCTAATCGTCAAAAAGATCGCCAAATTGATTTTCAATCGATGAGATAAAAAAGTTAATATGTCATTAAACTAATATTCTATTTCTTTCGCTGCGCCAATTTTTCCCGGCACTAAAACTATAGTGCGTTTCTCTGTAGCATGCGGTTTGACTCGCCCTCAAAGACTTTTTCCTAATATTACCAACTGGCTTTAGTTTTTTTCGGTTTTAATGTGTATTTGGGAGACGTCTCTTCGCCAGGTCTAGCCAAGTAAACATCTAAACTCGACTCTGCGTTATTCTCCAAGAACCGCCGAGTTTTAAGCTAGAGCCGTTGTTGCCAGAATCCTGTGGGAATTCTAGGAAGACTGAGTACCTTGTGACCTTGTAAGTGAAACGTCGAAGAGAAATTTACTGAAAGGATAATGTATAGCAAAAGATAACACAAATAAACCTGCCTTAAGTAGTAAAGTGGAACGTAAAGGCCCCGTTTTTAGAGTACATGGCTAATGTTAACCACAATTTTTTCCTTTACTTCAATTTAAATTTGGGGTGTGGGTCATGTGTATTGCATTACACTATTGGTTCGTCGCCGTGGGCGTTATTGTGGTAAGAATCAATTAATATCCGTTTACATGCTACATAAATAATAGGCTGGATATTTTAAATTCAGTTCTGCATGTAATAAAACTAGCTCTTGCTATAATAACTGTTTCAATCCTAGTATTGTGTATTGCTATCCTTATTTTATCTCTCTAAAGTGCTTATGCTATAACTCCCTGACAACTCTTCTTTTTTAAGTCTTTTTAATTCGGCTGATGTACATACCTATCCGTTGGAATTCTGCTTTAGATCCTCTCCTCTATTCTTACCAACTTAATTTTTCATTGAAGTTGATGTATAAAATATTCCTAAAAAACCCGGTTTTAAATCATTGAAAAAATCCTTCATTTTCTCGAATCCGAATGCTAAGCGGTTCTCAACTCCCGGTAATGTCTGCGATTTTTAACTCTTTACAAAATGATAGTGAAAATAAGATAATCAAAAGCCTTAACATGAAAATATTATTTAACTCGAAATTAGACGTATTTATCTACTGAAGCTCAAATTTAATAATGGAGCTGTTAAATTTTTTTCGGGTGTTTACCAGATTCAGACAAAACAGTAGAAAGTGAACTAAACAAAACTCACCCAAATGTGTAACAAAGCTCCAATTAAAATTGAATTAAAATAAATATTTCCAGAGTTATGAGTCCAAAAATTTTAACAATTCTTTAGTTTAGGGTCTGTGAGATTCTAAAGACGCAAAATGCGGGAATATGTGAGTTTTTTAATCTAGAGTTTATTTCCAGATTCGCGAGATTAAAGAATCGGGGATTCTAACGTCTTATATCTATTTGCTAATAAAAATGCTGTTATTTGTGTTTTGAAGCAGTCTCATAAAAAAAAATATTTTATTTCCATCAGCAACCTCAACGCCCAACGCTTACACCCCAACCCCGTGTCAAGACCCAATCTTCTCTTTCCAACATGCCACGCTCACTCAAACAGCCTCCTAGCCATACTTACCCTTAGAGGGACGATGTATTCCCTGACGCCGCTGACATGAGACAGTTTATGTAGGGGGCCGGACAGTTTATGTAGGGGACGGTCAAGAGTCACTCACATAGAAAGGTAAGGGTTTCCATGAGCGGGTTCGTGGCATGAAGGAGGTCACAGTGAGGGGTTGGGAGGAGAAACGATCCACGGGAATGAAGTTATGTATCTGGAGAGGCTACGGGGTTGGTTTCAAAAGTAGGAGGGTTGGATGGGGGAGGAAAAGGCGGTCGGTCGAGAGGGTAAGAGAGGGAGGGAATGTGAGGAGGGAAGCGGGTCGAGACGGGGAAGGGGGAGGGTGCAGTTTTGTTGATAGGAACCTGGCTTCATGTGTTCGTGTGCACGTGTCGATGTTTTTATATAGGAGCCTCTTGTGCCGCCCGGAGGAGTCGAATTGCCGAGTGTTTGACGTGTTCGTGAGTGTTTGGGAGTGTTACTCGTGTCCGCCACGATAAGAAGGGATCGGGAATTGATAAAAATACTTCGCCGACCTTTTGTCAAACTTCTCCCACGGTGACCCCAGGTTACACTTTTTCAGAGCTAGACTAGAACCTAACTTGCTTTCATGGATACTTTTCAGACTGATTTGCAATCTTTCTTGATTCTTTGAAATAATATCCGCCGCAAATCTTTCAAAATGGAGAATTAGTAACATATTAAATATACTGCTATGCTCATACTATGGGTTTATACAAAAATATGCTCAAACCTCAAATGTCTTTTTGTTTTTACTTCGGTCAATTTGAATGGTTGAATGCTGGTACTAGTATGCTCCCCAGGTTGAAGAGAAATGTGTTCAGCGACGGCTCTGGAAAAAGAAATAAGTATCTCCAGAGATCTATAGTAAGAACTTATTTCCAGTCAACAGCCATGGGAACTACTCAATGTGCCGTTTATTTTTTCAATGATGCGTTGAATTATTAACGGCCTGACATTTTCCTATAAAAATAGGCTTTTATTTGCGCTGCTAAACTCTTGGCGGGATTTTCTTGTTTCTGTAATCAATCACTCCCTAAAAATAAGTATCCTCGGCAATTTACAGCCATTAATAACTTTCTGCTAAGATATTTAAAAAGGATTTTATTATTTGGATATTCTTCTAAAATAATTTATTTCATAAATATTTGCAATCAGCTTTTTTTAAGTTTTCTAAAAATGAAATCCGAATTTTGCACTCGTAAGGTCCCAAAATGCCATGTTACTACCTGCAGGCAATCAGTAAAAGATAGCCATCCATCTGGTTCTAAAACTTCGAAATAAAAAAACAAAGGAACTATCCCATGAACTCGATTCTTGGCTGACGGATATATTTCCTTGGAAAAGTTCGCGAGTCAGCTGAATGATGTATATTATATGACTACCAACTCACGTTTAGAATTCTTCCATTTCCTGTGTTACTGACATTTTTATATCTGTTCGGGCAATAAATATTGAAACCATGTCACCTTTTGTCATTTCCCTTAAAAAATATTTCTTTTTGATGAGTTGAAGATTTTGATGAGGCAGATGAATTATAAATAAACATTGAGAATAAGTTTTAAAGCAATGCAAACGAATAAATAAAGGTGCGAAAATTACTTGGATTAGTGATTTTTTACTGCATTACTATCCTCAGCGGAATGGCTTTCTAAGTCGTCCTGCTGAAGCCTAGTTCACCCGCTGTGAAAACCTGGTATAAAATGTAAAACATAAGGAACACAGTATTTAAACGTAGATTTTATCATTGGAAAAAAGGTAGAATCAGAGGTACTCGAGTAGAATTTCTGGTCTTGAATTGAGTAAAATACTATTTTTGGATTACAGAATTGTTTAATATGATTTTCCGTGATTGTAACATGACAAAATGAGTTGATGCTTACGCTACCATAGTTACGATTTTAACAACGAGAATGAAATTTAGAATCCTCACTTCTCACAGTTCGTTCAGTCCTAATGAAATGAATGTGAAGGTGAATAAAATGTATTTGAAGGAAAATGCTGGTATTGTGTTTTCATGTTATGCTAAGCTATGTTAGAATGTTTTTGGATGCATAAAAATATTTCTCTTCAAGGTAACTGACAAGGTTGTGAGGCGCGCGTTAGGTTAATAGGAGGCTGGTAGAATAAACAGGTAGCCAAGAACCTTAAGGTTGTTGCGATGAGCAGAATGTCACAATTTACTTCTGAATATGATTGGAGAGGACCCTTGGAGATATTTATAGAAAATATATAAGAAACGTCAACCTTTTTAAACATCAAAAAACTATTTACGATCCTACATGGACACTTATTTCCTTACTTGGATTATTTTCTAGCATAAACATTTTTAACCACCTTTCTGTCCATTACTTACTTGAAATGGTACGAATCTACTCAAGTTTGTTTTACATTTTTAAACAATACGAATGAAATTGAGCATATAAATTTCATTGACTTTGGTATTTTTCATATCCTTTGGTATATGCATGCAAATTACTTACGTGCGTTGCCTGTCACCTACATTAGGAGTAAGCAACCGTGCTGATGGGAAAAGTCTCACTGGGTTTATGGATGGCAACGATAATCGATACCACAGCATATTGTGAATTGCACTTCAAAATGTTCATCTCTCGGCAACAAGTAATGTAAGAGAGGAATCTATCGATTGTCTTTGGGATTTATAGGGAATTCTACACTCATGCAGATGGATCGGGTCGATAACCTAGGAGGAACTTAAAGAATGCCAAGCTTCGTGGAACGATTTTATATTCTTAAATTTAACTTCATATTGATAGGGCATTATTCATTTATGTACATCTTTCAAAATTACCAAACAGGTTCAAAGTGGAACACTTTTTGCGCTCAATCGTTTATAAAGAGTAGTCAAAACAATAAGATGCATACCCTCCTAATCTTCAACTGCTATCGTCGGGTCTTTTTTGATCCGACGTAATTTGTAGTGGTAAAACGGCCGCTCGCAGCAACCTAAGCAACAATTTAATCCTAAGGTAGGAAGGAGCGAGCCAACTGAACTTGGGATAGTGCGGGTGACGGTTGTTGTTTACAAGCAATTGGGTATTTTCCACGAATTTCAATCTTTTGATATTTTGATTCTGTAACTTAAACTAATTCAATTGGTTAACAGTTTTCTCATTAAATTTTATTACTTTAGTTTTTAAGAGCTAAAGGAAGTTGAAAGTTACGAAGGTTCCCTAGAGCGTTCCGAAAACAGCCGAATGACCTGTGACGTAATTTTTTCTGTTTCCATGCAGCCCCAAATGTTTTCCCAAGCTTACGGTGGAATCAAGCGGAATTAAATTCTTCTTGGAGACTTTCCTGTAATTTAATGTGCCTTTGCAATGAGATCTAAGGGATATAAATGGTGCTTTGTGCCACAATGCTAAAATCAATCGGTAAATACACCGGACAAGAAATTTATTCAGCTTCCAAACGACGGAAGAAGAAAACAATTATAATTTCGAGCGGCACGCTGGGATTTCGTCCTTAGTCACTATTTACACGATCCAGTTTCCTTTCCATTCCTGTCCTATGACGCGTCCTGCGCATGCGCTCTAATCTATCCCGGGTGGCGAGACTACTCGATCAAACTTGAAAGCCGACAGGAAAGGATTAGCCGGGCTTTCTATTCTGCTGCGGACTGGAAAGCGCTGATTGACTGAAAGCTGCGCTTTTCGTGCCATATTTTGAATGATTTCCAAATGCGTGTACCCACCGTGTAAACGCTGACACGGCGGTTTCTTGAATGTGACGTCATCGACTGGCGTCAGGAATGGAAAGGAGACTGGAAAGTGTAAATAGTGACTTAGCAAAACAAATAAACAAGCAATATAAAACATTTGCATCTTAAACATCTCAGTAATTATTGGATGAATTTCAAAAATATTTTCACTCCGTAAGTTTGTAGGAGTGAAAGTAACGTATTATGATCCGTATTATTACAATTAAAATTTTGGAAAAACCCAATTCAAATAATATGGTCAGAAAAGACCTGAGGATAGTGTGTACGTAGCCAAAAACTACGATAGTAGTTAGGGGCTAACCGACTGTGGAAACCATACTAATATCAGCAATTTCTCCCCTCGTCCTGAGAGATCAAGTATACTGTAAATGAAATTGATAAGTTTTCCACTGCAACTTCTCCTCATCTAATCTTACGAATAATTCTTAGAGTTCTTTCTATTTTCTCACAAAACAAATTGGAGAAGTCACGTACTTTTCCAGCCATTTTGTGGTGTTGATTCCATGTACCCACTGTAAGGAAAAGAGAATAGAAAATGCAAAAACGTAAATGGAGTATAGAAATACCGAGACGATTTCCGGGCGTCGCACACGATATCTTACGGCGTGAAGCCACGCCCTGAACGGAAGGATAAAACAACTAATATCACCCTCTTCCTCCATTCATCCCACTACATTTCCACATCCTTCCCTCCCAGAGACACTCCACGAGATTCTGAATCTCCCCCCATTCCTCACCCACCGTCACATTCCTTACACCTCCTCCTCGCTTTCCATATTATCAAACAGCAACCCCCTCCCTCAAAGCCATTCCCTATCCCACCCTCTCGTCTCCCGCTCCGTTCACCAAAACATCTTCCACGAAACGCACGCCTCCTCGTGGAAAAAAATTAGTGTTTCCCATTCCTCCACCACCCGTCCCCTTGCTTCTCGGCCCCACCCACCACGCTACTTCCTTCCCGGTCCAAAGAAAATGATGGTTTAAACAACGCATTAATCTACGTTATCCCGCTCCACTCATCTTTCAAGCGAAACGGCGATGTTCGGTGGCATCAAGCCCGTGTTCAATCTCATTACGGAGCCTCGAGGGTTAGAAAGGGGCTGTAAGGGGAGAGGAGGAGAAAGGGAAAGTGGGAGGGCGCTCTTGGTGTTTGGAAGGGCGTGGGTCGGTGTGTCGGGTGGGGAAACAGGTTGAAGGAGGCTGTTGGTTTTTGGCGGAGGGAGATTTCGGTACGGGAGGCGGACGGGATGAAGGTGGGTTGGAAACGAGGGGGAAACGGGGGAGGGGGTGAAAATGGGTAGGTTGGAGGAGAAGTGGGAGGCTACCTATGTTGGGTGGGAGGTGTCGGATGGGGAAGCGTGTTGCAGGAGACCGAGGAAGGGTGTTGGTTTTCGGAGAGAAAGGGGAGGGATTTAAGAGGTAAGCTGAAGAAAAAGTGGGAGGCTTCGTATGTGAGAGGAAGGCTCGTGTAGGGTGGGTAGGGTTGAAAAAGGTCGAAGGAGGGTGTTGCATTTTGGTGGAGGGAGATTTTGGGAGGAGGAGAACGACAGGGGGTGAGGTGGTTTGAAAACGATAGAGAAAAGGAGACAGGATGGGGTGACAGAGGCAGGTTACGGGTTAAGGTGGTAGGGGTTTTATGCGGGACGGGAGGGCTTGTGTTGGGGTGAGGGAAATGGGTTGAAGAAGGTCGAAGTCTATTGGTTTTTGGCGGAGGGAGATTTCGGTGGGGTAGTAGGGGGATGGAGAGAGATGGGTTGGAAACGAGAGAAAGGGAGGTTTAGGGGAGGGATGAAGAAAGGAAGGTGGGGGTGGGTGGAAGAGGGAAAGTGCAAGAGGTAAAGGAGAAGGAGATTAGGATAGACGCCGACGATGAGGAAGAGTTATTGCGCCGGGGAGGAGGCATTTTCCCGGCCGTTTGGAAGGAAAGCGGGGCGGAGAGAGGGAGAAAGTCTTGAGGCTCCTTCCTCTCGAGTGGGGATGGAAGGAGCAAGAGGCTACGGGATTCGGGCAAAGTATAAGGAAGAACAGAAATGGGGAGATCCTACTCGTGGGGAGGATGGGGAAGGAAAGGGTTTAGGATGGGCCGGGAGGGTGAGGTTGGGGTGGGAGAGGAGGAGGATGAGGAGGAGAGCTAAACCCAAGCGACTGAAGGATGCTGGTAAAGATCTCTTAGCTCTCGCTGGCGGAGACAAGAGGCGTAGTATGCTGAGGAGACAGTGCTTCTAACCGTTGGGTGTACGAGGCCATATACTCGCCCAGACAACCTCATTCTCCAAGACGACGGGCCCTAATGGCGTACACTCCTCCGGATCCCTCCTTCTCTTTACGTCCCCGAAACCACGTGTCTCTCTCTCTCTCCACGCCCCCACCTCCTCCTCCTCGCACCCCCCACCCGTCTCTCCTTCATCCCTACTGCCAGACCGGCTTTTGTCTTTCGCCCTCCGATTCCTTTCTCCGGCTGCCTCCCCGAGACCACTCTCTATCGTCCTCCCTTGATCCTCTTCTCAACTTCTTTACCCCTTCTCAGTTTTCTTCATCCCCTGTTCTCTCCCCCCTCTCGATGCTTCTTCTTATCCACACCAGACTATTCATCCTTTTTCCCCTTTAATTTTCAATGCACTTTTCTTTCTCATCTTACTTCATTTTTCTCCCGTCTGATTCTTCCTTCACCACCCGTCTACGACCAATTCCATCTTTTCCTCATTCTAGAATATTTTTGCCATCCCTGCGTTTCCTTGTCTTTTCATTGACTCAACATTGCTTCCTTACCAGCTCTCGCACGAAGGACAAAACTCAGTTTTTTTCTTAAAATTCAGGGAATAAATTCCTTGTTGATATCATATATGCGCCGCGATATTACCTTATGAATAATTAAATCTCCTTGTGTACTCGGGTAAGTTTGAATCCATCAGCTTACCTATCAACACTTATGATGGTAAAATTTTGTAATACGCCATTCGTGCCTTTTGAATTTAATAGATTCCTCTACTCAATCCCATGAATATATAAGGACCAGCAGCAGACTAGCCTTTTGCCATTTTTGATCGTTCTATAAATTTGTATATCTTATGCAATCTTTCTCTAAATCATTCCAACCATGGCATATTTTTATTGTGTCTATAATCTGAAAAATGCTAATCCCTTCCATTTCAAATATAACAGCGCTTTCTGTCCGTCTGAATAGACCCTCTTCTCCAATTCTGTCTTAATTCCCTGTTTCTTTGGAATTATTCTTTCCTCAGGCTTTGAAACTCTCAAAAATACCCTAAATCTATACTGCCGTCCCTTTTACTCCTAAGATAACCGCAAGAGATAAGTTCTTGCTGCTGTTTCAAGCCTGGCATGCGGGCACTGAGAATTCAAAAAAGAAGCCAACAACGCTCGGTTAAAGGAAGTTTCAAGATTTCATGCGCAACGGCCTAGTTTTTCGCTTTATTTTGTGCCATCCGCCTCGCTGTTTTTATACAAACTTAAAGTAAACTTCTTGTTTTCGGGAGGATTTTGAATGGATTGCCTCTCAGCTAGAGAGACTCCAACAAGGGCTTTCATTCCCAATACAGTCTTTCCAGATAACCCTATCGCGACCAACTTACTTCTCCCTTCACCTCTCCCCAAGAACACGATGATGGAGTTTGAAACGGAGACTTAGTGGGGTTGGGTCGGGAGTTTTTAACCCAGTTAAGTTTCATCTCACTTTTAACTTACTTGGAACGCTAACTTCCACTTGTTCTCGTTTTGTATTTTGTGGCTTAGTTTAATGAGGGTTTTGGTACAGGAATTAATTTTACTCTTCCAATTTGAAATCTGTTTCGTAACTATCCTATCGTCTCTCCTTTTATCTCTGTATGTTAGCTCTCTGGATAAGCTTTTAAGAGACCGCGCCAAGATCCTAGGCGGAGCCAGTGTTAGGTCTTATCCTCAATAGCGATTCCCTGCTTTAGAGAATAATAATTGAACATCTAATTCAAGGCTAATATCTTTGCACTTTATCTCTATTAATTCCGGGTGTTTTCATTCGACTTGAGTACTTGACTAGGATTTAATTTTTAGTACCAAACCCATTGTGATTAATCTCAGTTAAGCTGTAGACTATGAAAGAGTAAAGGTTTTAGATGACTTAAAAAATTAACCGATTGAAATTTCCCCTTAATGGAGCATGAATTGAAAACACTTTTATTAGTCTGTCTTATTTTTCTTTATGATTTCATCGGTTTTACTGAACTTTGAATACGATGCCCTTTTCTGCATTGTACCCTCCATGCACCTTCGGGCCAAATGCATTGTAAGCAATCTCATTCTGGATTTTTTAATTGAGCTGTGACATGATTTTGAATTTTTTAGAGAGGCGCATGTTTAAAAGACAATTAGAAACTCCAGTTACTCAAAGGGGCAGTGAACTTTAGAGGACCTTGGGTTGTTAAAAATCATGAAAATTTAATATTAAAATTATTCCACGAAAAAAACCGTCGTTGGTCAATACACCAGAAGAATTACAAATATCATCAAGAATAAATATCTGGTATCAATGGTATCCATGTGCTTCTTATAAATTTAGCAATACCTTTTCTCCCAAAATAAAGGATTGTTTTGTCATATATTTAATGACCATATCAACGTTAAGGGTGGTGATATCTTTCTGTATGCTGTGAACTTCATGCGCCTCAACATCTTTTTTGAGAAACATGTTGATTTCTGATTTTTTAGATAGAAAACTACTAATGTACTTTTAGATTAGAAACTATTTAAAGTAGTTCCCTAAACTACTTTTACGCATACATACAAAAATCATACATACAAGAATCGCCAACCAAAGCCTTCGAGCAGAATTTCATTATCGGCTTCAAGAAATGAACTCTAAAAAGTGCTTTTTTAACGGTCACAATTAGGAAATAGCTAAATTGTTAATGTCACATTTAGATATATCCATGATTATACGGTTACAGTAGTTAAACGGGATTCTTCTTTATAGAGCGGCTACTTCAGTCGCGAGAATGTGTCAATATCCTTCCTCTCCCCCTTCCTCTGATCGACCCTATCCCACCCAATAACTCCAAGAGCGCCTTTGGAGCATATAGTGAGGAAGGAATTTTATCTCGATGGTACACCTCTCTTTTACGGCCAACTCGACCATTACACGGAGAGCCATCGGAGACTGGGAGGCCAAAGGCGTCAACCGACCAAAATCCCTAGGGCCTTAGATCAAGGGGGAAAGGATAGAATCGAAAGTGGAGTGGAGAGAAGAAGCGAGAGGCAGATTAGCAGTTGGAAGTAAAGGCTAAACGAGTAGTGGCCCCTCATGAATCCCCTCCAGTTTTCTCCTTCCTTCCTACTCTACACAAAATGCTTGGCTTAGGCTAGCAGAGGAGAAAAATCTTTTTGACTTTCGCTAGATGTAATACTATACGACCGATCTTCCGATAGCCAACGTCATCAGGTAAATATCTACTATTGTAGTCGTATTAAATTAACTCCTATGAAATTTAAAAATTCACAATTTCTTCGTTGGCATCATGAATTTTTGGGCAGTTGAGGTGGAAACTATCGACCAAGTAGATCGTTACTAGAAATTTAGTACTCCAGAAGTTACAGGTTGGCATTGCGGATATAATTTTACTCCCTCAACACATCTTTAGGATAGAAAGAAGCGACCAAACAAGAGAAATTCTTCATCTAACAGATTAGATGAAGACCTCCTCCACCACTTGCATCATTTATGGTTGCAAAGAAAACGTAACAAATTACTAATCCGTTCAAACACTTCTCTCTTTTCGGTCATTCCCTCTTCCAATTCCATTTTCCTTGTATCCTTCCTTTTAATGGCCATTGTCCTAACACCCTCTGCCCCACGCCCTTGCGGCAGCTCGCAGAGGCTGTTCGTAGATGAACCTTCGGACAGAGAGGAAGAGCAAGAGACACCCAACCACGGCCGCGCTGAGTCCTTTGAGGCGACGAAAGCGCTGCCGGAGCCATTCTCGCGAGCGAAGGCCGGGCAAACTGCCTGCCCGTCGAGGGATGAAGAGACAAGAGTGCGCCCAGAGGACCATACTTTTCCGCTCACGTCATTCCACCAATTACCGCCAATTACGTAAGCGCCGGCGGTAAAATGACCGTTGCGGTAGATCCCTGCTGTGTCCTCCTCCTCCCCGCCGACACTGCTCCAACAAACCCTCTCCACCCGTCTCCATCTCCGCCCCCCCCCCCATCAGCCCGCCCACCGAATCCTGTCCCCCTCCTCCCTTTCCGACCGACTGACACCCCTTCCCGCAAATCCACCCTCCCTCCCCCCCTATCTCCCACCCTTCCATCACGGGGAGTGGCACAGTCGAGGCCACCCAGCGGCTGCTGCAGCGCCAGGCTGGGGGCGTGGGGGTACTACGAGGCAGCGAAAGGAATGAAAGTGTGCAAGGACTAGCAAACTATAGCGAACGATGGTGCAAGGGAAGAGCTCGGAAAGTAAAAGATGTGAAAAGTGAAAAAGTGAAAAAATGTGAAAAAAATGTGTAAAACTATTCAGGAAAATGATATGAGCATGTAGTATTGATTTTAGTTTCTAAATAGAACGTGATACTGGAGTTTTCTGAATGAACTTTCGTGCACAGTTTAATGAATAATATTTTATCATTCAACATTATTTTAAACGCCTTGTAGCCATTGCAATGCATTCACAATCCTTTCGTATTGGTGAGTTCTTATTTACTCTATTTCTAATGTGAATTAAGGACGTTTCGGGAGTTGTTGTTCGAGGATGAAGGACAAATAGAGTAATAATAAGAGGAATTTATGGTATTCCTCCCGAAAATCCTGAAAAAGTGTTGGAAAAGTACAATCTTTCATAAAAACAAGCTGTGAAATTAAGCAGATAAATTATCTAATCATGTCAATAGTCCGTTGAGTGAATTCGCACCTATTTCACGTTATATGAGAAGTGGTATTCAGATGATAAGTTTACTCAAGTTGAAAGCAATTTGTCGAATTTCGAGATCGTTCATCTCCAATGGAAGCTTTTATAAACCCCTTGATTAGCATTGATCAAAAACTAACATTGAGATCGTGAATTTCAAATAAGCTAAGTGAAAACACAACAACACATGCAAAGTGTAAACATCTCGAACATATATTGAAATAATTTCACGGAATCAAAAGAGGAAAGGATTTAAATGCCTTTGTGTAACTTTTTTCCCATCTCAAAAACTCGGGTTATTATAGGATCAAAAGAAAAATATGAATTAAAACCTAGCAAGTCTTTTGAAAGCAAGTTAAGCAAGTCTTTTGAAAAATTTTTAGTGTCAATGTAACCTAGGGTAAAAAAATGTGAGCATATAGAGAATACAAATATCAAATAGAGAATAAATGAGTGCTTGAGCCTCTTTTTTCCTTGTATTATTATTCAAAGGTGGTTTTGTTCAAATATATTTCATTTTCCTGCGTCTCCAAATACAAGTATCAGCTGAATTCAGTCATAAGATCATAATTTAATAATTAAATGTAAACTCATTAATTGAATAATTCAAGCATGGAAAGAAAAGGCTTGTTAGACACTAGGGCTTGAATTTATTAGTCCAATATAGATTATGATGCTTATTCATTCTATCTCACGTAAATCACAGGAAAAATAACGCAAGGATTATTCGAAAAGAAATGAGTTACTTGAATGGAAAGCTATTCGGACTGGCTCGTACAAATGGTCTCTTTGGGGTGTATTATGCGGTAAACTATCACCCAGATATTTTTTCTTCCTATTTCCATTCCTTTCTTGCTATTCATAGAATGAAATGACGTAGATAGAACAACGGTGTCATTTAATTGCACAACGCTGTAGTTGTGTTCAATTCTTGCGATTCGCAGGGATTTAATTTATGGATTTCTCCCAGTTTACTCACTAATTAAACACGTCTCCACGGGCATCTTTTTTGTGAGCGTGGAAGGAAATCTTGAAGAGAAAACTGTTCATCAGTACCACCTTGTGAGTTTCCATAAAAATTACTTTCCGCGCGTCAACCGTCGAGTAAATTACCTTCCAGGCTAGACAGGAAGCCTAAAAGAGTTTTGAGGTAGAAAAAAAGGTGCACGGAAGATATGCGAGGAGAAACAGTCAGAGAAACGCAGGGGGATGAAAAAATATGGAGAAGAGGGTAGAAGTTGTTTTGCGAGGCCGGGTGTAAAGAGGGCATGGTTGGGATAAATATTTGGGGAAAAGGGTTCGTTTTCGGCTGAATTTCGAGGAGCAGGTTGGTGGTAGGGGGTGGGTGGGGGGTCAACGGGAGGGAATGAGGGTGACGGGCTCAGGAGGAGGGCGGGATTTGATGGGTGATGCTCGCCGTCAAATTGGCGTCGAGTGAGGGATGATAATGCGAGAGAGACGGGGGAGGTGAAAGGGTTAGCGGCCGGAGCGGCGGCTCCTGGGGCGTCTGCGCCTTCGCGTGGCGCCACGGAAGCGATATCGCGGCATCCGAGCGGGTCTAAAATTGAATAGGAGAGAGCTATCACATTTTACACGATTTCTCATGTGCAGTCGTTTTTTATTCCTCTCTCTCATTCCCACCGATTTATATGCAGGGCTCACACCTCTCCCGGGATGCGCGGATTCTCTCGGACTCTGTCCTACTTCGGTGCGCCTCCCCCGACTTGAGGTCAAAATTTCCTAGAATTCAGGAATCGGATGATCTGTGTCTCACATATTTTAAACATTGTTGACAGTAATGAACCGGTAAAACTTTTATATCTACCTCAAAGTAATAAATATCTAATAAATGGTCACTCGCATATCTTTTTCTCGTTAACAATAACTTGTAGTATTTTTGCTCCATTTTTATACACTAGCATTTTTTTAAATATTGTTTCGCTTTATCATTTGATCCGAGAGCAAACGCTTGAAATGCAAACATAACAAGTGAAATTTATTGGCCACGCCTTGAACCTTGCTGCAGGGAAGAAAATCTTCCGCACTCCTCGCAATTTCCTCCGCATAAATTAGAGATCATACAGAATGACCAACTTCCGAAGTGACAGCCCGACTGATATGCTAATCATGTGCTATGCTATATTGGTTCTAAATTCCTCTTGCGCGGCTCGCAACACCATATTGATCAAACTCGAATTGCATGGGTTTGAATGCACTCGGAAGTAAACACTTGGCAACTTACAGACAGCAACGGTAGCTCTATGGGCATATCAATATTCGGAGAGATAAATTAAGCGCAAATCTGTCCGATTGGGAGAAATTATGGGCGTACTATCGATGAATACACGCAATTTGTCACTGAAAAACTGACGTTATCTGAACTTTTGTCGTCTAATAAAACCCGGGAAAATAAGCGTATATCTTTAAATAAAATGAGGAAATTTACCCAGATTTCTATTCTATTCTTTTTTGGTTATATATGGCTTACGATGTCGCATAAAAAAGGACTAATCATCCGATACCGGATTGTCACTCTTTTAGTTTTTAAATATTTAAAATAATTGGCGTTAAATGTCTACCAATTATACTATAGCCATTGTAATCAAGAATAGATAAACCAAAGTAAATGGCCGCAGCGAAAACAGTAAAGAGCAATGAAAGTACACATTTTCTATGGATGAAAATTAGCTTATGAAAATATTATCATATGAATAAAATTTCGACTTATAGAAAGAAATCTTTTGGTACTTATGCCATACAGCTTATAATACCTCAAAAGCCTTGATAAAGCTTATTGATACAGCAGCATAATTCTGTGAAAATCATCTCTAAACTCAAATATTTACATAGTGTATTGAAAAGTTAGTCCTTATTTCAACATCCTAGCGATGTAGGAATCTTTAAAAAAAAAATGGAAAATGATAGAATTACAAAAACTTCAATCGGAATGGGTAAACTAGAATCCATTCTATTCTCCCAAAAGCACCTATTTCAGAAAGCGTTAATCCAATGAGATTAGCCTCTGAAGAATCATCCCCCAACAAGTCAGGGAGATCGTGAAATGTATCCCGGAAATTTTAATTCCCTCCCTAAATTCGAGTGATCGCCAAACACAGATCGAGATGAGAATTATTATCACTCCATCAAATTAATTTTTTTCTTCGCAATTTCATCACCATACTGCATACCTTACGTCAAGTGGCAGGATTTTTAAAAATAAATTTTTGAAGGCGAGCTCCCTCTATCGCAGTATTCCTTACAAATGTGAAAGCCTCATATTAGGTGTCTTATTGCTTATATCGGGAAAATATACGCTTTTATCAGTGTTGAAACAAAGTAATGAAGATCTATTCCTCTGCCCTAATTAAATTCGAAATTCACATAAACTGCTCCATTAATTAAGTTGGCGAAATCGTTTTGCAATGTACCTATTAATTTTAATGGTATTTCCATCATGTTTGTATAAAATATATTCGCCTTTGGAAACCTAAGAGAGGACTTCGACAGCCTTTTTCGATGAAGTGCAGCTCTGAAATCTCAAACTTGGAAATCTTCTCGAAGTTTCGAGATTCACGAGGATCGGAAAAAATAAATGTCTTTACTTGCGCATTGTTGAACTTTTAATTGATTCTCCTCTTAATGAATGATTTCATTAAGCGACTGTTCCTTTCGGTGGATACTTCCGAAAGTTTTCCACCAGTTGCAAAAATTCTTGGAAATAGTTCGATTTTTTTATTGAGAGGCATCTCTGGGAATTTCAAGTGATAGGTGAAGTGAAATCGGACTTTAATAGCTTCCAAACATTGCAAGGCATGCTTAATCCAACAGTACCATAGAAGAAGTTTGTCTGAATTCCTTAGAGATATTTTTAATTTACAAAATACTACTCAGCTTGGAGTCATACAAAATTGTCGCTAAACATTCGCGATTCACTAAACATTTATTGTTGTTCAAAGATGTCTGTCTACATCACTCATATCGATTTATTCTCATTTTCAAGCTATTCTTGATAAAATTATCATCTTCATAATTTATATCCCTTGTAATTTTTTCCCTCAATGACAAAAGTCAAAGTTCCAGAATTCTCTTCTCTATCTATGAGAACCATTTTATAATTTGAAGCGACTTCGCGATTCGACACTGGAATTAGGAATTGCGGAAAGGTGCAGGAGAATGCACAATGGCCTCACAGAGTTTCGCAGTCTTCAAAATTAACTCGGCATCTGTGAAAAATTCCTCGTTCGTGTCTTTCTCTTGTGCCCACTCTCCTCAGCATTTCCCTCCCCCGGGCTGCTTCTCCAACCCCTTACCCATCACCTCACATCCTCCATCTTACCCAGCACCTGATTTCCATGGTGAATCGAGAATTAGAAGAGCATTCGAAAATTTAAATGACTATGGAGCGATGGCGCTCCCTACGTGGATAAAATTCAAATCTTCCGTTCTCAATCTCAAATGGTGTCTTTCCCTATTTTTTTCTCCTCCACCTCCTCCAACCCCTCGTAGTTCAAAGGAAAACGGATTAGCACTCGCGAGGAAAAATAAAAATCTAAAAAAAAGTAGCGAACACTCTCCGCCGGAAATTGCGTCGCAATATTTTTCTTCGTCGCATTCAAAGAGCACTGGCGCGGGCGAGGAATGAAGGCAATTGAAGGCAAAATAAAACGGTGTGCGCGACCTCTTGGTTTGAATAGAAGATTGAAACAGCCACTGCGATCTAATGCAGTTGAGCAGCCGAGGAAATGTCGAATGGAAGAGGGAAGAGAAATGTCCGAATGCGAAGGTTAAAAAAATGCGCGGTGAGATGGCAATGCGAAAATGGAATCCGGAGTATTTTCGGGAGTAGGGTAACACTGAAAACCGTCGGAGCTAAAATGCGTTAGACACTGAAACATGATGAGTGCTGAAATCAAACGCTGCTGCACTGCACCTCTTTGCCCAGGGAATCGGTGATTTGGATCCCAATTTTCAAGTTGAACAAAAAAACCTGGTATGCATTGATCGATAATCGGGAGAAAAAACCGTGCAGAAAAATAAGGATTGAGGATCTTTTCAGCAAGCCAACTTCATGGTGATACTGATTTTCCTATGCATCGGGTTTACCCTCTATGCCCTATCGAGACACTAGAGTAGAATAACAAGTTACTCGAACATACAAAAGGGCACCATACAAACCTCTAGTTCCGTATAGCCGATGCGCTCACTTTAGTGTAAGTAGAGTGTAGCAGTTACGCCGGAGGCATAGGCTATGAAACTTCTTCCGACACTACCACCACTTAAGTTCCAATGAAATATATTAGGATTTCTCACAGACTTGGATAGTTCTCTCAGTATTTGTTTCGATGAATTAAACTCCAAAGAATTTAAATAGATTCCGACTAGACCGTTAACTAGAGATTGTCGTAGTAGTTGTTTTTCTCGGGCGATCAGACTGAACAGACATGGGTAAGAGGCCGATATTTAATCAACCTAGCTACCACGGGCCGCAAATATTTGCTCTTGTTAAGCCAAGGAAAAAAAGTGTTACAGCTTGTATAAAAATTCTTTAATGAATTCAGAAAAATTGAAAAAAGATGACTTTTTCTAACAGAATATTTAATCTACCGACGTTTTGGATGGGACAATTTTTATGTTGGGCAACGAAAAAGCTACATTACGCTTCTTAATATAGGGAAGACTACAAAACTGGCTTCATTGCTCTTATTGCCAAGGAAATTGATGTAAAATCCCGTTAGTTGCTTGAAGATAAATAAAAATACATATAAATTGAAACATTCATCTCATTCTTCTTGATCAAATAATAGCTTAAGAAGAGGTAAGTCAGCTGAAGTGAGATTGATGTTGAAATTGCCAAGTTATGGAGAGTTACTCGCTATACTAATTAAAAAGTTACGTTGTCAACCTTGAAAATTATCTTTTCATGCATGTAATCTTAGATCAGTGCATACAACCGAGTGATTAACTTTTCACAGGCAAATGACTTAGGAATTTTCAGCTGCATTAAGTAGATTAAGGTATCTTCATCCGAATTAGATGCTCGTTGACCGCGATCCAACCGTTGTTAGTATCGGCTTCCAAATGCTGAGGTGAAAATCGCAGTCTCGAGTAATTTGATAAGCTTCCTTGACGATCCGCACCCAATAGCCGATGGTCCGGCACGGCAAAGTATTTGTGCTTCCTCAAGGTTAACTGCTTGGCCGTGAATATGGCTGTGCTCTGCGACCGCCAAATTCTCCGGTTGTTTCAAACGGATGTATCGTCCATAATCCTTCATTCTGGCTTACAGGTTCTTCCCGTTTTACCCCATGCTTCCTTGCACTCACGGGGAATTTGTCATGTATACTTAAGGAGTCTTCCTCCCCTGCGCGTTGCACCTCCCCTTTATTGGTCTCCAAGTTTTTGCGCTGTTTGCGGATGATTTTTATTCCACGTCTCTTCAAAATTCAGTAGATAATTCCGTTAAGGGTTACGACCTACTTGACCATTGGCTCTTCATGATCTACTATCCTATTGAGGGTCATGTCCTCGTGATGTTATCATACTTGTTTTACGTCAACATTATAACATTTTAAAAATAAAATACCAATGTATCTCGAATTAAGTATACTTGATGGAGGATCACAGTTTGTCATATAGCCTCTGAGAGTCAAAAACGGCCTTTATTGATGATACGGTATGATCAATTGAAAAAAATTCTCGGAGAGAAGACGCCCACATTTTGGAGCGGGTGGGAGCGCAAACACTGGAGTAAGGAGGAAAACACAGTTTCCGGCTCTTCCATGAGGAAATCTTTAAAGCGAAATGTGAAACCATTGTTCTGGTAAATAAATCGTGAACGAGGAAACTTCGGCTCGTCGCGCCCCCGCGTAAATCCTTCGATAGATATATAAAAATGCAGGGATGAGGGATTTTGTGAAGGAGAGAGAGAGAGAGAGAGAGGGATCGAAAGTCGGGGATAAAAAATGGAGGCAAAAAGGAGAGAAAAAGACGGAGGAGGTGAAGATGGACGCACTCATGAAGTGTGTGAGTGTGTCCGCGACGGATGTGCGGGAAAGGAGGTCAACAAGGGGAAAGAAGATTTCGCGGCGTGGAGAAGAGGGTATTTTTGAAGTGTCTGGCTGGAGATGCGAGGGGAGCGAGGAGAGAGAGAGTAATCGAGAGGTGTTGGGCGACAGAGAGCACGGGTGTGAGTACACACGTGCGTATATACGCGGACTCGTGGGATGTTGAATGCGTGGCATCCACAGCTCCCTATCCTGCGACACCAGCTCCTTGCAAATTTTTACGGCCTTTTCTAAATATGTTCGTATGATATAGGAATCGTGCGATTTCTTGTCAGCTGTCTTCAGCGATTCCAGTTTTTGGGTCGTTTCTGTTTTTCTAAAGATCCTCTGAGGAATTATCAATCTAAAATCAGTAAGCCTGCGTGATCAGACTGGACAAGGATAAAATACATAAAGCTAATGATGAAAAGTTTCAGAATGATAAATTATATAAGAGGCTCGTTCATGCAGTGTGTATAAAAGCCATTATAACACCAACGGATAAGTTCCTACCCTCACTTGTGATTCATTGACGACCCTTGTTGCAGCAAATCAATGCAATTTTCAAAGGCCAATAAAATGATAATAATATCCGGAAACCATGGTCGATAAAAATGATAAGTGTGGACAGGCGTTTGTTTTTATTATGATGAATTATGAAGGTACTGTGTGGTGAAATTCGAATGCAACGGAAGCTAAAGAATGTATATACATTTTTCGTCAAACTCCACCCTTTCCACTCATTTCATTGATATTACTCAAGGCACAAGCTTTGTGCAGCTGAAATTCCAATTTATTTGTTCATCAGCAATAGTCTTTGGTTCTATATTCAGCAGCATTATCAACTGCAATGGCGTAAGAAAGCAAATACGTGGCGTCTACATTCTATCGTAAAATAACGCCATTTTGAACATCACTACGGTATCCTCGTTGGGTTCCTCTTGGCGTTGGAATGCACGACTACAGCACAGTTTGCAATAACCTTCTCTTAGCTGTGACTAAAGCTGAGAAACTGTGTACGATATATTTTTGCCGGGAAAATCTCAGAGAAATTTGCGCCTTGGGACATGGCCTGTACTGACACTGCCATCGCCATCTATTCTTGGCCTCGCCCACCGCTCCAAAAACCTTCCCGCATCCAAACCGCTGTTCCTCTTTTTCATCTAGTTCCCTGCAAGTCTCCTCACCCACCCCCTCCCCCTATATTCCCTCTCCAACAGCCTCCCCACTAAAAAGTTCCCCGACCCTAACAGCCACCGCACACACGTATCCTGCCGCGCTCCCTGCATTCCACCTGGATCCCCCAATCTGGATTCGGCTGCACATCAAAAAAATGCGTTGGGCGTTTTCACTCCCGACGTGCCAGATGGAATAAGAAGTGCTTTCCGAGTTCTCCACTCCACCTTCCCAGACCCCAAACATTTTGAAGCCTCTCTCTGGAATTTCTGCATCCGGATGAATGTGCAAGATTTCTTACGTTTGATATTGACATCTGGATTGCCTGGCGAGCGGCAATGCTTGCACCTGCTCGAGCGGTTTTGCTGGGAGTAGAGGGTAAAATCGAAATAAAACGTCACGCAGAAATGTTAGGTGCGATAGCGTGACAGGTGTATGATCCCGTCTGTTATTCATGCATGCGCGAGGATCTGTGGCTATCAAAATGCTCTTTAGCTCTTAAAGTTTTCTCAAGAGATGAGAAGTTATTGTGTTGGTTAAACGGTAATAATCTATGAAATTATATCTAATGCTCGACAATTTTAATCTTTGAACGATACTTTGATATTTTACAAGTTACTTATTTTTTCACCGCATAAATTGAAAATTTTTCTTTCGGTACTATGAAATTGAAGTTAATATTTATTTTCAATAGGTATTCATTTCTTCCAGAAGTATATTCATCTTTACTTTTTACAATTCTAGATATGATGTCACATGAAATATTTTCGGAAAATCTCTGTTGGCTGGGCAACGATCTTTCCACGATAAATATCTTTTCTGAAAAGTATGGCAAATGTATTCGGGGAACGCATATTTTTTCCTAATCAAATAGAACTTCACGATGATATCATTTCCATTCTTTTTGAACTTTATCCTGGGACAATTCATGCCAAAAGGTAAATTTTATGCCTAAAAATATTTTAGAGTTTTGCTTGAAGCTAAGTGCGCCATGCAATCATGCTAATTAAAATGCAGATCGTATTAGCAAACTTCCAAGACTTGGTATTCAGCAATTTCTTCGCTTAGATTAAATTAAAGGTTTCATCCAATCATGAAGTTTGGCTCTATTCATTTCTTAACTCATCGGTTTCACAGCCTAATGACCTCTTACAGGACTTCAAAATTTGCTATCTCCGCGCGGTGAAATCTCAGAGACACTTAGTAAAGTCTAACTCGACCTACCTTGCTCTGGGCTCATCGCGAAAAAAACCTGGAGGGCAATCTTGTGAATGACTGCAGGTATTATTTCTCTGGCCTACATTTGAACGGGAGAAAATATCATCTTTTTTCAAACATGAGTTTTAATGCGCGGTTTAAGGCAGACGTTCCGCAAGGCTGTGAATATCCCCTGTACACCTCAAAGTCGATAAATAACAAATAACTTTATGCGCTAATTTGCAATAAGATAAATTACTTTTATATAATTTTGAGAGTAACTTTCTGACAGAAACATAGCTCTCTGTATGCCTACCTACTACACACTGCTGGGATTTCGTTACTATGTATTTATTCAGAGATATTAAATTCAGATAAAGGTTTATTAAAAAATTCCATCAGAGGCAATTCCATTTAAACTGCAAGTGCAATTCGTAATGAAGGGAATGTACCACCACCTGATAGTTTGTCAAACGATTTCCTTGAGGCCTTCTCGCCATGTATTTGTATTTAAAAACTCCTTTCTTTTTTATCACCAACGATTTGATTTTCACTGCCTAAAAGTAGGATGGCCATATATCACCATCTAATAATGAGTAGAGAACTGAAGGTTTATTCAAAAAGTTATTTAGCACTTCAGCTTCAAGCCTCTAGCTTCTTACTTCATCTTCAAGTCAGGGTATGAAATTGGTTAGAAAATAGAATTATTTAGTGTACGTGTAAATTTAGGTTGGCATTTTCTTGCTATTTTGATGGCGTGCTAATGTCATTTTAATATGAAGTGGGGCAATATTTTTTTCTGAATCATTTTACTATTTATTTGAATTAATACGGAATGTTTTATTATAAAATACTATTACTCCCTGAATAACAAATTCCATTAATCCGTAAACAGCCATGCAACAAGTTTGGCGATTACAGATTTTGTGGTAGAAAAGTTATAAATTAGAAGTAGTTCAAACCGAGTCCCACAAGAGCAAGAATGGAATAGAATAGACAGAAGGAGTAGAGAGAGAGAGGCAAGAAAATAAAACCAATCGGAGAATGATAAACCGCCGGAGTGGCTGACCGTGGAAACAGTGGGTTTTGAAAGAACAAATGATGGGGTTTGGGATACGAAGAGAATTTAGTGCGGCAAAGACCCTCTTTTTTTTAGATGACGTACTTGGGGCGAGTGTGCGAGAGGAGGATCTTAAAGCCCCGGAGGGGGTGCAGGTGGAAAAAAACTGGAGACTGGAATGGAACGTGAGACTGGTCGGAAAGGCCTTTTCTTCCCTGAAAGCCACCGGAAGGCGCATCTCAGGAGGTGAACTGAGAACCTGAACTCGAGGAGTAAAATAAAGAGATGGATGGAGCTTAAGGGGAAGTAAAGGGAAGGCGCAACTGTGGGGAAAAGAATTGTGTAGATTTGAGGGGATAGAGAGAAAAGCTTCTTTTTCTACGAAAAACGACGAAAATTCGAATGAGTAAAAATGACTTATAATTGGAATTGTGCTGTGATTTTATTATTTATCCCTCTTTCTTTATGTGTTCTATTTATTTTCGTTCGTTCGCAAAATGTCGAGATTTCAATTAAAAATCTAGAAATAAGTATTTATGGTAATGACCCTGCAGCGTATACATTATCTCAAATGCGATTATAACACATATTTTTATTAAGGTTATTTTGAAGAACTGTCGCCAGCGTAATCCCTAAAAATTAGGACAAATATGGGACATAAATGATACAAAATGTACGGTTATCTACTCTGATAAAGAAATATGTTAAAGCCTTTGTACCCTAAGTCAAAAAGCTGGTCATTTGCGAATGTATTTGTTCAGAAATATTTTTGTATATTTAGCAGAATATTCAACAGCCAAGTTTATGTGTTGAGTATCTTTTTATAATGCTCATTCTAGATGACCGTTTTCATGTTACGCACAAATATTTTATTCCAACTTTACGCACAGTTATCGCTTAAAATACTATGCAAGTTGTACTTCAGTAAAGCAAACTTAAGAGAGTTATTGTTATCTTTCAATGGGTCTGAAAATTTAAGAGTCACACCACCGTTGAGTCTGATGTCGCATTTTCAGTCTTGAAAATGAGGTATAGACGAATTAATTTCAAATAAATGTACCCAATTCTTCTCCACGGAAAAACAAATGGTCTAGACAGAGCCTGCAAACTTTTCATTCCAAAGAATACGATCTCAACCCGCAAAGATATACACAGAATAAAATTCGGGAAAGGAAAAGGTGAGGAAAAAATAGAACAAATTATGAGATAATCAGTGCAAATTCAGCTTTGGAGGTAATTGCTCGACTTTTTTCAATTCCAGGTGGCCTAATAAATGGTTATCTTATCCATGAGATTTCATTTTCTCATGAATATTTCAGACATTGAATAATCATCTCGAAAAAATCGAGCGATTACTATCAGAGCTAAATTTACGCTGACGACCTCATAATATGCTCCATACCCGTCACTTCCTCCTTCCAGTCATCTTGTTCTTCCTAATATACTGCCGCCGTATTTCTTTAAGCTCATGGTTTCTTACTTTTATCCATTACTCCATAGCCAGTTCCTACTTCACTTTCTTGTGGACGGGTTTATTTTAAAAATGTTCTCCGTCAAACCTTTTATCAATCTTCTTCAAATCATCAATCAATCTTTGTCATCTTTCTGTTGTCACCTAATAGGTGTAGTGTTATTTCATTCAAAATATTTTAAAGACATGAAATAGTATAAATGTATCGACACACTCCTGAATTTTCCCTCACACAATTCACGAAAGAATAAGTGGGGTATGTAAAATGATACTGATCACATTAAGAAGTACAAAACTCTAGCTTGTAACCCGCATGTCTAAATTTAATCGAATTCAGAGACCTAATTTTTAATTTACACATCAATGCATGAATTTCAGAAGAACGTGAATGAAAGCCACTGGTTCCATTGCCTCCCAAGTAATGATGACATCCCATTACGCTCCGATGTCGTCCCTCTACACTTTGTACATCGTGAGAGAGCCCCATACATAAGTGACAACCGGCAATATCGCTCATTTGTTTGCTCTTTCCTTTTTCGCGACGTTCCAAGGGTCCGATGGCATTTCGGTAATTCCACGAAGCAATACGCTCGCGCTTCGACCGACATTAATCTCCGGCAATACATCAGCTTTCTAAAATTTCGGGCAATTAGGTGCACAGGATCCGCATTTTTAACCCGGCCCGGCACGGCATGGAGATGAAGTAATTTAATTCACTCTTCTTTCCGGTCCAAATACACACCCCTCCCCCCGGGGTCCCATCTCCGACCACCAAACTCACGCCCACGTCCGTCCACCTCTCCCCCCCCCCCCACCCCTCTCCCCCGTCTCCCCGAACAAATTTGCATATTCGGATGAAAAAGGTGCTTTTTGTTACTCTCGCATACATCATTTCGAGTGAGTCGGGGGGGGGGGGGGGGGGGTGGGACGAGGAGGAGGGAGGAGAGAACTTTCACCCGTTCCCATAAACAGCAGTGTGATCCGACCACGCTCCTCCATGAACACGGGTTTCAGCGTACGACTGATAAGTTCATCCCGCGAGGGGTCCAATTTAACCTGCCCTTGTTCCACGTAAATTAAAACCCCAGGAGAGAGGGCCAGAGGGAAGGGAGGGGACAGAATTAGGTGGAATGGGAGGAGGACAGAGGAGGAGAGAGGGAGGAAGAGGAGAAGGTAAATGAGAGGAAGGTGTGGAGAGGGAGAGAGAGAAACAGGACTGTTGGTCTGACTCCCATTCTCGCGTGCAGTGGTAGGAGGAGGAGTAAGAGTGTTGTGGAAGTCAGGAAGCAGTCCTCGAAACGAATACCGTTCCTATGAGACCAAGAATGGGTCCGGATGTGGAGCAGACCCTGTGCGCCTCCACCCCGTATGTCTTACCCTCGCCGACTACCACGGCAGGGGAGGTAGCGACTTCCCGATTCCCATCAAATACTCCAAACGCATTTACGGGCCGTGTTCTCACTTGTTCCCCTTGGTCGGGATGTAACATAGCCTTCGTTTAAAATTGGTGAATATTATCCACGTGAATTGTTGCGTATGCTGCGGAATGGGAGAGCATAGGAATACAGATGGAATCATTTTATGAGGATGAACGCCGGGCGTAACAAGGACTACCATTTTTTATTATTTATCGCGAAGGTGCCATTCATAATTATTATTCAAATCCCCGAGAGATGGATTACGTAAATCTTTGTGCATGCGAAATTAGAGATCATATTGACTTAGACGGAATAACTTTAAGCGACTGAGCACCGAGCGTGAGGAAATAACTTATTCTCACGCGCGTTTCACCACAAAATACTCCCTACGAAGCACATTATGTGGACAATATCATCATCAATAAGTATTCTACCGGCTGATCGGTAGGTTTTTGGACAGTACTTATCCCAATCCGTTTTCATTACTATGAATGGCCCTCCATTAGATCCCTCAAGAATTCCTCATATCGTTCCCGCTTATTATTTCGTCCAGAATTCCTATACTCTACCGTGCTCCCCAGTGTTCTCCCCTATTTTCCCTTCTTCAGCATTCCCTCTCCTTTAAAAATGTCCTTCATTCATCAATACCTCCTCGATTGTCCTTCTCGCCATCCAGCTCACCCTCTCCATCCTTCTTCACACCCACATCTCAGACGATTCAATTCTACGTACATCCTCTCTTCGTAATGACTAAGCCTCCGAACAATACAGCGCCATGATGCAAATTAGAGTTTTCACCATCCTTTTCTTTATGTCTTTCCTCGAACCACCCCTTATCAATTCCCTCTTCTTTGAAAATGCTCCTTTAGCCATCGCAATTCTACATCTAATGTCCCTCCCACTAAGCCCATCCTCCTCCAGAATACTACCCATATACGAAAACTGCTCGACTTCCTCTATTTTGTGCCCTCGCACCCTTATGTTGAGCCCCGCCTTCTTGCTTCGAGAGAATCTCATCACTCTCGTCTTTTTGTGGTTAATCTTCATCCCACACTACTTCATCACACACATCCCGCACTGCACCTCTAACGCATTCATCATTGACTGCAACTCCTTGGCTGACGGACACATCAGTGCTTGATCATCTGCACATCTTACTGACTTAATTAGATCCCCATCTACTTTTATTCTTACCTCCATCTCTCCCCATGCCTCCCTCGCCATTTCTTCAGCATACACGTTAAAAAGCGACGGCAATAGTGGGCACCCGTTGCGCTCCCCGTTCTATCACGGCCCCTCCTGAGTCTCTATCGGCTACCCTAACCTGCACCCTCTGGTTCATATAAAGATTTCAGATGAGACGTCTGTTCCTCGAATCGACCCCTAATCTCTTCAGCACTTCCATTAATTTCACCCAGTCCACCCGGTCAAACACCTTCTCGAAATCCACAAAGCCAGCAAAAATATCTCTCCCATATTCTAGGTTTCTTTCCACCAGCGTCCTCAATACTCCTACTGCGTCCCGCGTTCCCATCCCTCTCCTAAATCCAAACTGGTCGTCCCCTAGGTAGTCGTTAGCCTAGCTCTCTAGCCTTCTTATCATTCTTAGGATTACTTACGCCGCGCAGGATATTAAGCTTATAGTCCTATAATCTTCGCAAGTTTTTGCCTTACTCTTCTTCTGTATCGGAATAAGTGTTGTCTTCGTGAAATTTTCCCTCGCACACACCCTCCTCATAAAACCTACGACTTATCACAAAAAGTTGACTCCTCCGTTCTTCTTCATACTCTTAGGGAAATATGCAGGTATGTTATATCTATTCCCACCGCCTTATTCTTTATCGTGCCTCGTTGTGCTCTTTCGATTTCAGTATCAAGGATACCTGGTCCGATGCCATCTCTGTTGATGTCCTCTTCCCTTCCTATATCCAACCTATTGGGCCTTATTTCTTTACCATACTGCTCTTCGATGTTTTCCCTCCACCTCTCTTGTATCTCATTAAGCTCAACATCCCTGACTTCTCGTTGAAATTCCCCCTTCCTAACAACCACCCATCAATTGCTTTACTTTCCTATACAGTGCATCTGATCTTCCCTGTTTCTGAAAATGTCCAAAGGATTCGATCTGTTCTCTCCACCATGCTTCTCTTGGTTTCTCCGTTTCACTTCGGAGCATGTTGATTAATTCCTAGTATTTCCTTCTGCCGAGCTCTGAGCTTATGCTCTTTCATTTCCCTCGCTCCTGCATCTCCATCATCATTTCCTTCGTGACCCATGGTTTTCTTATTTTAGTAGTACTTACTACGTCTAACGTCACATTTTCCACCTCTACAATGCCTATTTTCACGCTTCCCCATTCATCTTCCACTGGCGTCACATCTCGATCTCTCTCCATGATTTCATCAAACTCCTCTTGATACTTCTTTTTCATTGTCCCAGTCAATGCCTCTGAATTCCACCTTCATACCCTTCTGCCCCTTCTTATCTTTTTGAGTTTAATGCGGCATTGCATCACTGGTAAGTTGTGGTGAGTGTCTGCATCAGCTCCTGGATATTTATGCGAGTTTTTAGCCCTATTCCTCGATCTGTCTCTCACTATAATTTAATCTATCTGGAACCGATCTGTCTCCCGGCTTCTTCTATATGTACCTGCATCTAGGGTGGTGCATGAACCATATATTTGTGATTTCCAGATTATTTCTCCTGCAAAACTCAACAGCTTTCTCGCCGCGGTCATTTCTCCTTCCTAGCCTATAATCGCCCATCTTTTCCTTCGCCCATCTTCAAATATCCCATTACTATCAACTGCTTGCTCCCAGGTATTCCATCAAACATTTCCTCCACCTGATCATATACCCCACCTACTTCTTCCTCTACGATTCGAAGTACATATATACACTTGGATTACAACAAAATTCATTGACCTGCCTTTAACTCGACCACTATAATCCTGTCACTCATCTGCTCTGCATACACTACTTTCCGACCAAGTTTACTGTTCATTGTGAATGCTACCCCATGCTGACTTTCATCCCTTCCTCTATATATCACTCTATAGTCATCACTCTGTCTCCACTATCTTTCCATCTTACTTCACTGATACCTGAAATCTACACCCACCTTCTCCTTTTCTTTCTTTACATTCTGCAACTTACCCACCCTCAGCATAGTCCTAACATTCCACGTACCTATTCTGATTGTTGCATTCCTTTTCTGTATCTTCTTTTCTTCTGATTCAATGATTGCCTCTACATCCATGCAAGGATTTAGTAAGATGATGAATGCAGGGGCCTTGCTCCCTCTCCTGCCAGGCATGACACCCAGCCCACACACCCGAGTCCTGTAGTTGCCAGGTTTCATTTCCATAAATGCTGTGTCCATACTTCAAGATTTTGTATTCAAGTTTGTTTTCCGATGCCTTCCCAATAGTGTGTTTTACGTGACAATATCACTTGAGAGAATGAGGTCAGTTACCTTTTGCAGCTGCCTTACTGAGGAACAGGTGCTACATGAACAACCAATCATGTCTCCAAACCTTCAACCTATCAGGCATGGTAAGTCCTACCAGGAGCAATGCTCCCACCAGTTCAGCTCTAGAGGTCATCGGACCGCCCAAGCCCTTCCACCATGGCAAGATTGTAGTCCTTGAGCAGGGGTACACAGCATAACTCACGTTTTTCTATTTATCTATTTCCATATTGAAAATGTCGACAGTCATTAGGAAAATCTCTAGAATCAAAGTTAAAGGAGAGAAAATTATTTATATTTAGCTTAACTCAAAGTTCAGTCAACTTATAAATAATGCATTGTTAATAGTATGTCAATCTCTTACCTTTTACACTTCCAACTAGAACGTATACATTGACATGAACTATAGTGGATGATGCATAGGTACCCGCTTACACTTTTACTATAAAGGCAGCTGCCCTGTCTGTTAAGCATCACGGCAGTGAATCTCAAAGGCTAGTTCCGGCTAGTCCTTAGAATGGGGGTATGATGCCTTTCTTTTTTCAGCCAAATCATAAGTTCTATAGAAAAGACTAGATATAAAGGCCAACTTTGAGATTAATCTCAGTTTTTTCACATAAAAGTATCTACAAATCCCATACAAATGCCTAAATTAATTATTTCCTATAATAAAACAACCTTCTGCAGGAATAGGCAATGTGAAAAAAATGTTCAAGGGACAGCTTCAGCACATAAATATGTGAAAATAGCTGAGTAAGGTCATTTTTGCACTCAATTAGAAGAAAATTAACAAGTTCAACCTTCTGTTGTGTTCGTTAGGAACTAAGACATTCCCTAGGAATGACAGAAAGAACTACCTTGTGATTGTCTCACTGAATTTCTTCCAATCTTCAGACATTATTCATCAGTGAGAGCAAATTCTTACACCAATGATAATTTCACTCAGCACATTGTCTGTACAAGGCAAAAAGAGGGATTATTCAGTGGTAAATACTTACGGCCAACCCTCAACTCTCTCCAACTGACATCCACCATCAGGCACCAGTTTTTCAAAGATGTTAAGCATAATAAAGAATGTTTATAGCACATTTGAGGTACACTCTGATCCACAGCAGCCTACAAATATTCACAAGAGTTAAGAGTATACCTGAGAAATGAGGTTAAAAATACAAGTCAATGAACTCAGAGACTAATGTGCTCTTCCGAGCCGATACACTTTTTTCCATCTGTTAAAAAGCCAACACTATCGGCAGCATTAGTCTGATTGGTTATGGTGATCACCACTGGCTTTCTGCCTGGATGGTTCAAATCCTGACTGAGGTTAAGCTTTTTCAGTTGACCCCAGATTTGTATTTGGGAACTAGGTAAAGTAGCAAGGGCAGTACTCGGTCTCCTTATCCCTGGTACCTTTTGTTCAGAGAAATCCACTAACAATACCCAGTCTCCATCCCTCTTCATCATTTCTCCTAGTCTTATCCACCTACATATTCTATATGACCTCTAACTTTCCCAAATAAACAAATGCCAAGAGGAGAGATGTAACACATTCATAATTTGCCCAATGAGGGATTGGTAAAGATGAGATACAAAGGGGAGGAACACCCATAGAAATTCCATTTCACTATCAACAGTAACCAGCTGATAGGCTATAAAAGCAATGTAGAGCTACACCCTAATCAACTGAGAATGGTGCATCAGATTCTCTTTCCCAAGTAGAGGCTCAAATCTTAACTTGGGACTTTGTGAACCTCGAATCTGGGACATTTATGCTTAAAGTGCCAAAGACAAAAAAATATGCCAATGAAACAAACCAATATTTCAGTCATCATGAAATGTTAGAAGTAGGATCAAGTCAAGAAAATTTGCTCTCCCAGGAAAAGTCACTTTTCAGTGTCCCCCACTTCATCTTCCTCGCCAAAATACTCAAGGGGCTTACTAATTAACTATTTTATTCACAGTTATCTTTAATAAAATAGTGGTCATAAGTAATATGTGCATTATATTTTGTAATTGTTTACAAGCGTATGTTTTGCTATGGGTTTAGCCCATTAGGTTCACCCACCCCCCCCCCCTCCCCAACAGAAAGTGCCCCAGGCAGTTGACCAGACCTTCAGCCACACATATTTATCATACAGTATAACTGGTCGTTCAATCCTAAGATTGACTCACTATAGCCCTCCATCCTTCCCTAACTAATGCTAGTTCCCTTACTTCCTGGTATGTAGCTCTTCTTATGTACTTTCCTCTTTGTTTGATCAATTTATTTATTCTCAGGTCTTCCTTGGGTGACTATTCCCCTACTTTTCATTCAATGATATTCTTCACAAACTCATTGTACCTCAGGGTTTTTCCAATCCACCAGGCTCTTCTTTTCTGTCGTATTCCATATGGCCCTTTCCTATTCTACTCTACTGTAAACTTCATCATTTCCAATTAAGTCCCTCCATTATAATTTTCAGCATCCTCCTCCAGCATCAGGTTTTGAAAGCTTCTCATCTCTTCTGGTTTGTTATTCAAATATTCCATGCTTCCAATCCATGCTGTATCACGATCCACAAGAACATTTTTACATAGGTACTGTTTCCTTGTTTGTAGCCTATCTTCTTTGAGCGAAGCCATCACATTTTTGCCATGAATACCTTCTTAGCCTGGGCTCTTCTTCACTTGATGTTTGTTAAACTTCCTCCATCCCATGTGATGTCCCTTCCAAGATAGGAAAAGGAATACACTCATTCCAATTTCTCCCCCCTCAGTGAGACTCCTGCTTTCAGCTTCTTTCTTCCACATACTATGATTATAGGCTTAATCTTATTAATTTTCATGCAGTACACTAGACCTTGGTCCATTATACATATTTAGTGAAGTTTGAAGATCATCACCAATTCCTGCTATGACTGCGACATCATCTGTGAAATGTGGCATATTTATTTCTTCTCTGTTAATCATTATTCAATTCAGCCCAATTTCTTGTGCTTCTCTAATTACCTCCTCCAAGTACATGTTGAACATTGCTGATGAGAGGAAGCATCCTTGTCCTCCACCTCAGTTAAGTTTAGCTTCTATTTGTCTTCCATCTCTCATTTGCATTGAGATGACTTCCTTCTTGTATAGTTGGTACATTATTCTTATATTGTAGCAATCCATTCAGTTTTCCAGCCGCACGAGCGTTTAGTTCCACACAATGCTGTCAATGGCTTTCTCCAGTTCTACAAATGCAATGTACAATGGGTAGTTCACATGTGTTGTTTTTTCCACCATTATTCTCAGGCAGAGGATGGCCTCTCTGGTTCCTCTGTTCTTCCTAAATCCCAATTGGTTTTCCAAGAGGATGTCTTCAACTTTCCTTCTCATCATTCTGCCTATTATTTGCATAAGTATTTTTGATGCACGTAATGGTAGACTCAAGGATCAGTACTCTTCACATTTCTCAGTCCTTGTGTTTCCTCCTTGCAATCGCATTCATTACACTCTATGAAATTCCCTCAAAGTCCTCCTCTTCCGTAGCTATCTTTGATAATTTTGTAACAGGTTGTACTTTGCTTATTTGGCAGTATTTTTATTACAAGCTGTCCTCGGTTTACTTTAAAGCACTTCCATGATTTCTCCATTGATGTCGTCTGCTTATGGTGCATAGTTTTTCTTATGATCTTTTACTGCTCTTTAGAATTTGGTCCTCCATATGCATAGGCCCGTCTTCCTAGTCGACTTTTTATTAGATTTTCTTCTAGCAGCCTCGACTCTTGGTAGAGTTCTTCAATACATTGCTTCCATCTATTGTCAATGTCTTCACCCCCTATCAGTATATTCCGATTCATATACCTAGCGTCATTGCTTTTTGTTTTCCTCTCACTAAAGAGCTTCCTCGATAGCTTATACTCTGTTTTGGTGTTCCACTTCTTCATGTTTCCTTTGACTTCCTTGCACCAGCTTTCCATCCAATTCTCCCCAGCTTTCTTCCGTTCACAAATGACATTGTTCCTAAGCTTCTGGTCGAGGGTTGCCTTGCCATCGTTTCTGAGGTTCTTGTATCTTCTTCTTTCTTCAATTAGTTTCTTCATCTCTCTATTTTTCTTTGAACCCACTTCTCCATTTTCTAGTTTCCTGTCAATGGCTCTGGTGAATCTTTCTCTGTTCATTTTTTCCACCACCATTTTCAAGTCCCAACTTCATGCTTGTTCTTCTTTATCTTCTAGTATAGGAGGCGGCTCTCCATCTACGATTACTAGGTTGTGATCCCCATTAATATCTCCACTGGAATAGTTGCACTGACAATGAGTAATGTAGTTTTTGAATCTCCCTCTGACTAGTGGGTATTCTATTAGGTAGCTGGCCATATCCCCTGGCATTTCCCATATGTATTTCCCCAACTAATGTTGCTCAAAAAGAGTATTTGCTACTAATATATTCTTCCAATCATGGAACTCTATCAGTTTTTTCCATTGGCATATCATTTACCCAGTCCAAAATTTCCTGCACTGCTTCCCTCTTTTCCTTCTCCTACCACTGCAATCCAGTCTCACTATGTGGTCAAAAACTGTTTTTACCCCATACTTGAAACTTATGGAACAATATATTTACTTATAATACAATCTTAATACCCACAAACATCTACCCTCATTCCCTCCTTCCTTTCCTCACGCCTACACCCCTCCTCATTAGAGGATTTACAACTGTACACATGACATTTACCAATCAACATAGATATGAACTCAGACCGATCTGGAAGTTCACAAGCCTGCAGACCCAGATGGCTTCGTTTACCAAAAAGGACTGCAAATATTGAAATACTAATCTCAGTAGTCTGAATAATTTGAAATCTCTCATTCATTTTCTTCATCCACCATTATTTCACACCTCTTTTGCCTTCTTAAGCACACCATACCAAGACTAACATCATTTATACTTGATTCTCTGTTGGCAACCAAAAGAAGAATGAAAAGCACCAGAGTCTGATCTCTTTGGGTAAATCTGAAATTCTGCACTGGCTGAGATAATGGGCATACTAGGTTTGCATCTCAAATCCATCAGGCCAGCCCGTTCTATTTGTCATACCTTGCTGAGCAATTAAATCAATCTGAGGTCCATTGGTAAATGTAGTGGGTTACTGCATTGGGTAAAATAATTTTTCATCTTATTTCGGACAGTAGTTTCTTACAATTCTATCTACAGCCCATTCATAAACCCTTTACTGCAGTTATGATAATTAGTGGTGAGCTTTAATGACCGTAAAGAACATTAGAAAGGACTCATTAAGTTTCACCTAGATTTTCCAAAGTATTTCCAAAGAAATTCTCTGAGCAAAATAGTTTTCTATTTCTCACCTAACAAGTAAGTTCAGCCAGTCAGTAGTACAACCTTGGTAAGACAAAAGGTGGGGTCCCAGATCTAAAATAGTCTGAGGCACTGGCCTAAAATATGCGACTCATGCAACTAGGCTCCAAATTTATCTCTGATATCTCTTCTCCTTATTCTCCACCTCATGAAGAGTGCATGAGCAATTAAGTGCTCATGACAATCCATTAAACTAATTTTTCAGGACTAAGGACATAATGGGATCACTATCAAAAATATCCTAGAGTCCCGGAGATGAAATCTTTTAATTTGATGAAGAGCATAAAGAAATATAAAATAAATTACAGAAAACTTCATAATACTCTATACAATAATTTCCCTTGAGTACAACCACAATATTTTTATTGACTTAGCTTTTGAGGTCAGGCATTAATTCACAGTAAACTTAGTAATTTCAACACTTCCTATTTCATCAACAGCAGGAGAAATAAGGGATAATCCTTTTCAGTAAATGCTTCAAATCAAATCTTCAGGATTACTTTCATCTGTGCTATCAAAATAACTGGTGTTCATTGTCCTCCTGTTTTTAAATATAACAAAGTTGCAGGATAAAAATTTACAAGGATTTTAGAAAGGCTAAAACTTTTGATTGTAAAAACAGCATAATCAATTCTAGATTATAACGTCCATTCATGCCTGACAGCAAAAAAAACTGCAGTCGTCTGATAAATTACTCTAACTTCAACAAACACAGCACTGTACACATTTCAACAGTCTTATATTCTCTCACAGAAGTGGCTATGATGCACTGCTCTTACCAGCAGGGTCTGGCTTTTTGTCATCACCACTAACTTCTTCACTTGCTTTCTTACGCTCAACATTCCAGTCTTTAAGGCCTTCTGGTAGAGAAGTATCCTCTTCAAAAGAACCAGTTCCTTCAACAAATTCTTCATAAGTTGCTTTTTCAGGGAATGGCCTCTTTCCCAAGAGTTCAATCATATCATCCCTGCTTAAAATTTCCTGTTTAAGGAGACGCTCTGCAACCTAATGATATAAATACACATCAATAAGTAAATAAAGCATTAACTCACAATTATACCAATATTAATAATTATTCCTGTTATTAAGGAAGCATAAAAAATTATGACACATTCATTGAAACTATATCTGGCATAGTTAATAAATTTAATTCTAACATAGTGCATTTCAATTTTCATTGTTGATAACCAATATTTAACCCTAGAAATAACTTACAAAGGTATTTGTAATTTAATAACCATGTGGTACCATAAAAAATCCATCAGACAGAAGGGAGCATTCCTTATATGATAGCAAAAGATTTGACATTCCAACATAAATTAAAAACTCTAAGGAGGCCAAGAACACAATTACAAACTACTCGTACAAGATATTAAATACTGAGCTCTCCCTCTTATACACATCACACCTTCTCTAAATATATCTCTATCTCACCTCACTTTCCGCCATCTACTGCTTTTGTTATGCAAGTAACAGAGAATTAACCGGCAATCCTCTCCATGCCCACCTCTGTCTTGAATGGTGAATTATTTAAATTAAACAATACCTCATGGTGGCCAACTTGTCATTTCTCTCAAACCCCACTATGAGGGGTAAATAAATACCACATAAAAAAACTCTACGACATTCATAGTACATATTAAAGGTTAAACAGACATATGAGACAGACACAAATGTTTTTATACTAAACACATATGTGAATATACTACTGAGGTAGGTAACCATGCAAAAAGAAGAAATTCCTGATGAAAAATTATCCAACCTGACATGAATGGAATCTGTATCCCTCCATATTGCATGAGTTATTAACCAGTATAGCTAACAAGGGCATCTTGCTAACTGGCTGAAGAACTAAGTGTGATATTCAGGTATCTGGGTTTGAGTCCCAGTTCAGGAGGTTAGTGTTTCCTATGAGGGATTTTCTAAAATATGCACCTTTATGTGCTGCAATAAATGTAATACTGTAGCTAGTTACAGGTATTCTCCAAATTAAATCATGCTTCATTTGAAATTTAATGAGAAGGGGATGACAGTTGATAGTTCACACTTCCATGGCAAAGAAAAGACAATTTTTCATAGAAGTAAATAACTAGAGTTTTAATAATACCAGACTATCTTTAATAGAAAACCTTGTGTTTCAAACTTTCTTACTCAGGCCACACCATAAGAACAACCATTAATATGAATGAACACAAATTTATAAGAAACACAAAACACTATGGAAAAATCTTACTCCAAAGAATCAAGGATAGAATTACTTATAGAACTTTTCCCACAAAATTTCACTAGGCATCTGTCTATTAAATAGAATCAAGCCTCTAAAAATTAGCATTTGATATAAAAATATAAGTAAAATAATAAGAATGCCAAGTGACTTAGGATGCAAATATCAAAAAATATAATTCATCACCTTCTCCACATCAGACTTGTGCTTGGTTAAAAGGTCCTTGGTATGGGTATGTGCCCTTTGAATGAGGTTACGAACTTCAGTATCGATTAGCTGTGCGGTCTCTTCAGAGTATGGTTTTTCCAAAACCATTTCACCAGGTTGAGGCATGTCAAAACTAACATTGCCAACCTTGGGATTCATGCCATAGTGCACCACCTGAAATACATTAAATAAGTTTGACTCAATTCAAGAAATTTTGTGGCGTGATCCATTAGAGGAAAAGTGACACAATATGAGCACAAAAAATTTAAAGTCACTTTGAGATTGCATTGAAAATTCAAGAAATGACAGTCACAGATGACTCTTAAAGATGCCAAAACTACATTTTGCCTAGGCATATAATACATGACATTTCTGGCCCAATTTAACAAATGAAAACTGACATTTGACTAATGTCAAGTCTCTGAATCATATGAGTTATAAATCAATATTTTTGCCCCAGCATTTTAACCAGACATCAAATTACTTATGCCCACACATGCATAGGCCAGAGAAAATATTTGCCAAGAAGTGCATTAAGTTTATGTTACGCATTGCTGGATTGGATATTTGGAGAGGCGACCGATGGCTAAGGTCATTTGCGCCATATGGGATAGGTAAGGAAAGAAGGGTGGTTAGAAACCCGGCATTGGCAATAGCCTACTCTTAACGAAAGGCGCCTAGGGAACCACGGTTTAACGTCTCATCCGACAGACAGAGTACTGAACTTGAAGTGCCCTCCACAAGACACTCACGCAGGGATCGGGTTTCCTCTGAAAAACATCTGCATCTGCAGGGATTTGAACCCTGGCCGCCCGTGTGGTTAGCCAGTACTCTAGCCACCACACCAACCCGATCCCCTTTACGCACTGTATGTTGGAGCAGATCAATGGCAAATACACTGAACCTCTACTTAGCACTAAAATGCATTCCATTCAGCCAATTGTAGGTTAAAAATTACTCAAAATTTTTATGATGAGGTGATGCCTGGGCCAAAAAACTATGATAATAATTATTGATACTTTGGGCTATTTTTACAAGCTATCACAGGAAATAAATTGGATAAAATTCAGCTGGCATCATCAGAAATATGATGAAGTTTGAGAAAAATATTAATTGGATTTAATTAGTGACTTAAACCTCTACTTCAGAATTAAAGCTAATTGCAATTAAGAACTAGAGTTAAGTATTAATAGATTAGTACTCAGGTTCAGACTTGAGGACCGAAAAAGAGACATATAAAACGCTCTACTTCTTGGAGAGAAACTCAAATGTTTATTCACTCAGCTTTTATGCTGAGTAATAAACATTTGAGTGTCTATGAGTGAATTCGGAGGAATTATGGAGGATTGCCATAATGCATCACCAACAACTTTCTCATGCCAAATATATTTCATCACAATATTCAGCAGAATCAAAAGATGAATCAGTTTTGCAAAGGTTTCTTAATCACTGCCTTTAACTATCATTCAGCATTTAGTACCTGAGCATATGCACTCTGTGTAACCTTCTTCAGATCATCTTGGGCACCAGTTGTAATTCGACCAAAGAATATTTCTTCTGATACCCTTCCACCCAAGGTCATACACATTCGATCAAACAACTGTTCTGTTGTGTACAAATACTGTTCCTTTGGCAAATACTGTGCATAACCTAACCCCTTTCCTCTCGGAATGATTGATACCTGGAACAATTTAAACACATTTTCAGAGAAGAACAAGAAATTTTTTAACAATTGAATTATCTTCATTAACAAAGTTTTTTTTACTAAATACATGATTTATAAGATACAACACTCGAATGACCTAAAAAGAATCCACTCATCCAATTAGGTTCTATCCACTGAATGCAGTTGATGACAAGTTGGTTGGTTACTTGAAGAAAGAAACTGAGATTGGAGGTAATCTGCAAGTAAATGTAGTAGTTCTCTTCAGGTCCTTAAAGCAAAATAGTGCCAGTATTTGCTTATAAAGTAGATCTGCTATTTGCCTTGGACTTTTGCATAGTAACAGATTACCTTATGCCTATCTCATACCTATGTTGCCATTTTTACAATTGCATTCATTGGATAGAAGAACTCAACAATTTTTATGATGATGCTGGGGCGAAAAAACTATGAATGAAACTATGAACTTCTGGCCATATGTAATGACCAGAAAAACTTCAAATTCCAGCACTACCATGTATCACTCTGTAGTTTGTGTCAAAATGGAGTCAGAGGCCTAGGCATCTATGTATTTTTATTTATTTTATATTTTTCTCAATTTACCATCTTTATTTTTATTGTAAGTGCATCACTTTGTGTATTCACCTTATTGCTCTTAGGGGTTTCATACTCAGGGCAAATAAAAAATTATTATTATTAGAAGGATGTATAGATAGGTTGTTGGGAAAGGGTAATTTGGAGATAGGGAGAGGATGAAGAGAAAACCATGGTAGGGATTAGCCTACTTAATGAAAATCCATCAAGGAGTCCACAGTTTATCACACTATCTTACAGGCTACAGTACTACACTAGATATGCCCTCTTTACGGATCCCAAATGATGATTATGATTCAATAGAAAAACCTACCATATCCAGGATTTGAACCAAACTCTCTAGATAAAAATCCAGCACTCTAACCTCCACACTATCCCAATCCCCTTGATGATCAGATGCAGGTCACTAATAGTAATCTTGCAAGCTTAAACATTAATCCAAACATTAACACAAAATTAAGACAAAGATACCATATAGGAGGCAGCTATTCCAATAAAATGATGCTTATCAATGCTATTGCCAACCACGAGTCCACAGTACCTAAAAAAAAATGCAACTACGTAAAGTTAGCTGTTCACATCATAAGTAAAATGAGATATTACCGCAATGGCAATTCAGTTAACTAAGGCCAGTAGCATCACCAACAGCTCTTACATCAAGGTACCAGACGCATGAGATGGATAATTATATTTGTAATAAATGCTGGGAAAAGACAAGATATGTGTTCATCCCTATGGTTAACAGATAATTTTCTACAAATCCTGACATACGAGACACATAGATTTTATGATGATCTTGTAAAAATGTTGAAAAAAATTCAAAGAGATAGGAAAAATAAAAAGCTGCAAAAACTGAAAGAAAAAAATCACAAGAGGTAAATTCACCACAAAGAGCTACGAAAAAGGACTCCAAGCAATCATTGCTAAAAAATCACCTTAAGTAGAGGATCAGCAAACCTAAGAAACCACCCAGCCACTGCATGCCCAGCTTCATGGTAAGCAACTGTCCTCTTTTCTTCTGGCCCTAATACGTTAGTCTTCTTTTCCATGCCTGCCACTACACGTTCAATGGCTTGCTCAAAATGCTTCATATTTATAGAGTCATTGAGATCACGAGCTGCTATTAGAGCAGCTTCATTGCACACATTAGCAATATCAGCTCCTGCAAAAGAAGGGATATCAGGCTAGAATAGTCAAATCATACAAATAAAATTACTTCACAGACAGAATGCATTAACCGGTAGCATAAAATCTAGCCAAAAAATGACTCTTTTGCAAAATTAGAACTTCACCATAACAGCATGGCAAAAATTTCAAAATAGACATAGAATAGCTTATACATCTTGGAAATACTTTAAATTCTTTCACAGGTGAGAGAGCAAACAACAGGTTATGCATGTCTTTTTTTCTTTTTGTGCATTCAAAAGCATAGGATAAAAAAGACATACTGGCAGGTCATATCAAATTTTTATGTCCAGTATATTTACTAAAAATCATTCAAGGTAGCAAAATTTTTCACTGTGCTGAAACACCCAACTGGCATTTTCATTGGATGATGACGTCACACGGCAGTCGTCTCCGTAGCCTCTGTTGCCATGTTTAGAGAGTCAGTGATAAACTTCACATTTTCATAATTTAGACATGCTAAAAACCTTACAAATATGAGCTATAACTGGTGTATGATTCCAAATAGTTCCTCAGGCACTGATACTTTCTTCATAATTCAAGTTTATCAAGTCACAGAATTTATCAAACCTAAAAAATTATCTCTCCATTAAACTTTGGTTGTATGATGCATTAATTCTTGCAACTATCAACATCTGTTCTCATTCCAGCAACTCAAACCAATCTCAACCATTTGTTCAGGCACTTTGGCACCCTATTTTCCATGATCACTTCAGCAACTTTACAATAGGTTTTCAAATTCTTCAATTTCAAACGGCATAAAAAAATTTTTATTCAGACCTTATGGGGCTCTATTACATCCTGTCAACAGCAAATGTAATTGTAAGAAGCTCTGCTTGAACCTGGGCAGAGCTAGAACTATTTAAATTGTATTTTAAAATATTAATCTTTTGGTAGTGAATTTGTAAATAGACATTTGAATGCATTTCACTGCCTTCCTTCAGGTTCATTCACTGAGATCAGCCATTTCTTCTAGACTATTGAGGTCCTCACTTTGTCTTTTCTGCCTAGTAGCATAAACATGAATGCTACTACAGCCAGTTGAGCAGAAAGTTCTTACTGTTTTCACCATAAAGAGACCTAGGATTGCCCCTTTGCATATCAATAGAAGTAGCTAATGAAGGATTAGATTATTTCTTAGAATTGAAAATATATATATGTACATACATGGTGAATAATTTGAAATAAGCTATTTTTTCTAAATCCAGGCCATTCCTTAGGCATTTCAGAGTGGTACCTCCCCCTGAGATTAAAGGAATTCCCAAGGCAGGATTAAAATTAGAATTTGACACTAGTCAAAATATCAGTCATTTATGCTCAGTTATCAGTTATGACTGACGTTGAAAAAAGACATTATTAATAGTGCGTATCACTTATCAATAAAACATTTTCTTTTAGCTTGACCACATTCACTTAACATGAATTTGTTTGGCAAAAAAATCTTCTGGATGGCATCATTCATGTTACGTGGAGGATACCTGTAATTTCAAATAGCTCGCAGTATGCACAGTAGCATGATATAATCAAACAATGAAGAAGATAAGAGAATTATGAGTCACATAAGTTAACTGAATTTGCATGGAGAAATTCATAATTATTTAGTTACGTAGCACACAAATTTAAAATATTTTCAACGTATGCAATCTAGGATTATATACTTACACAATTATTCAGCTCAACTTTACACTGATTAAAACTATAGAGCAACTTATGTTCATATTTGTTGATTGTGAATTCTCCTCATGCATCAAATTAATCAATAAATGAAACTTACCGGTGAAGCCAGGAGTTAGTGCGGCCATTTTCCTAGACAAGTTGTTTTTATCCAAAATTGTTTTCAATGGCTGGAGGTGCACCTTAAAAATTGATGCTCTCCCCTTAATATCAGGAGCAGGAACATATATCTGTCGGTCAAACCTTCCGGGCCTCAATAAAGCATGGTCCAGAATATCTACTCTGTTGGTAGCAGCCAGAACAACTACATTAGTTGTGGTGTTAAAGCCTATAATGGATACATTCGAATAAAGTTGATTTTTATATAGGTCACATCTACAAAAAATATATCATCAATACCAGAATGAAGCACGAATATCACCATTTATTTAAAGTAAATACTCAGAACAAGCATAAATTTAGGTAATGGGCACACCTAAATTTCAAATGTAAAACAAAATTTTCATAAAACTATATCAAGTACATTTTTCCATAATTTTCAGGTTGTTCAGAAGAATTATTAGTAAATGGAGGAAATATAATGAAAATTATGAGACTATTAATCTGATTTTGAGCTGAGCTGACCTTATTAAAAATCTTAACATAAGGGTTGGTATCATTTTCCCCACACTTTATTGCAGGGTAGTGACATGTAATATGTAATGTCTTATTTGTCTTCATTGTGCTGGGTCATTTTGTTTTATTTTATATCAATTGCATGTGGATACACACAATATGCATGTGGTTACACACAATACTATAGAAATTTCTAAAATGAAGAGTCACTGTTGTATGGTTGCAATCTTTTTTTAGATACCTATGGGGGTTATTGAGGGTTACTCAGGAGTGGATGATGAAGTGATAAGGGAAAGTCTATGAGCTCTCCAGACAACTATAGTCCAAGGAATACTTTTTATTGTCAAGAGTTTCAAGGGGATTATTTTAACCATGGCAAATAGCTGTTGAATGATATAAAAGAGATAGAATGTTTCTTGAAAGGATTTATGCAGCAATCTCATTCATGGCCAAGTAAAAGATAATTTTAAAAACATCTGCTCACATCGAGCAGTGGAGAATCACACTAATTTCATATCAGGCCAAGATTTTTAGGTAATACATGACATCCAGTTTCCCGACATCAAGATATCTGTTGCCGTGGCTCTGCAAAGGTTCTAAATCTGGTTTCTGTTGATATTTCTAAGGTGGAGGAGTCTCTCAGGGCTAAAAGATACATTAACAAGCAAATGCAGATTGTTCAGACTTCATCCAAAATACGATGAGGTTCTTCCATCACCAGTGATCCAACTTCTCAGAACAATTCCTCCACTTTCAGAAGTATTAGTTTTCCAAATCCTATGGTGACTTTGACAACTGGATTTCTTCCACAAATCATTATTTTGGTTTCTTTGACATTCTTCAGGTTCTATTCTATTCTCTTTGAGATACCTTGGAGTTGAAATACCTCCTCTTATACCCCTACTTTTCCTGAAAACAAATTTATCCTCAACCAAGACTTCTCCCATATTTTGTTCCACCCACCCATTGATGATACTAGCAAGGAATATCAAATTACATTAAGGCAATAATCAATACAGCAAGGTAAGTTTTTATCCACGCTTAAGGAGGCTAATAGTTCTAATATCTTTCAAAGTCCCAGCTCTCTTTAGGAATAGGAATGATTACATTGATTTTTAAGTCGGCAGGCATATAGTCTGTAGCTGATTGTTGGTTAGGTCAGTTGGTGATTGAAGAGATTTGTATTAAGTTTCACTGTTGTTTATTGTTCCGATGTCAATACAAGACTGGCATGTAGGGTCAAGGGCTTCAGCATTTATACTGAGAGCGACCATTCTAGAATATGCAGTACAATTTCACGAAAAGACCAGAACAATGTTCTAGAACAGTCGAAAAAGTGAGAGAAAAAAGCATTATCAAATAGTAAACCCCGAGACTGGGAATCGACCAAACCCAGGCTGCCCACTTGAAAGGCAAGCAAGATAGCCCTGAGCCACTGTCCGGTCGGCCAGGCAGGAAGTGAGAGCACTACTTGTTTTGCTGGCACGTGGGTGGTGTGGAAGCGCACTGGTAGACAGGGTTACTATGAGGATGTGACAAAAATATTTTTATATACACCAATGATGTAAATAGTTTTTTTTTTGTTGAGATATTGTTTATTAGTTTCGTTCCAAATAAAAAGAATGATCGGATGCATGTTTTGAATCGCTGAATAATTTGAAACCCAAATCCAAGCAAATATTCACAGGCTATGGGCCCAGACGCACTTGCTATTGGTTTTTTGGGTAACGTAAAGGTGTGAATTGCTTTCTGTGTGGTGCAATTCGGAAAGAAAAAAAAAGAGGAAGAAATAGTTTGGCGATTCGACGGTCTTAGAAGAAGGGAGAAGATAGAGTCGTCGGTCACAGGAAAAGCTGGAATGTGTGAACTGGACGAAAACAATTATTTAGACTGGATGGTGCTAATGCGAGGATTTCTCTTACTAATGATTCATTGTCATATTTCAAGAAGTTTTCATCAAGACATCCGAGATGCATTACTCTCAAAGGAGGCGTGGAATATTCTTAAAGACATTTATGTAACAACTTCGAAGGTGAACACTATCCTGTTACTGCAAGAACTGGTCACCTTTAAGAAAACTGAAGAAATGACGATGGACATGTATATTTCCACGATACAAGAGAAAGCCGCGACACTGAACATGACGGGAATTAATTTGGGAGAAGATCTGTTGCCATATATAATGTTTATGGTTCTTCCGATGTCGAAATACAAAAGCCTGATAAGGAGTTTAGATCCCGAAACAACTTTAACTCTTAGAGCTTAAATTCAAAGTTATTGCTGGAAGAAAAGAGACTGGATGCGATCGAGTACTCCGGAAAGGCTGCTGATGAAAAAGATGAAGATCTACGTGAGCTGGCGGTACGAGAAGGCAGCAGAGACCGTGGAACATTTAAAACCAGAGAAGGGAACCCACACAAGGGAAGAATGATGGTGCCAGCGGACTGGCAGAGGAGCTATGAGATGAAGAAATGTAACCGATGGGGCATCTGGGGGCATATTTCATCTGCTTGTCCTGGACCAAATGGGGAGCAGCAGAAATTCCAGAAAAAGAAGGATGAAAAGCCGAATTTCATGAAGAAATCACTGTGTGTTGTACGTAATGGTTTGATTACGACGAAAAATGTTTCGGGTGTAGATAGCTGTGCCTCATAGCATATGACACCTTAAGAATTATCTTGAATTAGAAGAGGGTAATTTTGGCAAAATAGAGGTGGCTAATGGTATTTTTGTTAATGCTGTAGGTAAAGGAAAGGTGAAATTAATAGTATTAATAGTTAAGGATGAATATGGGGGATGAGAACTAGAAATCAAGGATGCTTATTAAGTTCCAGAATTTAAATTTAATTTATTGTCAATAAGGAAGCTTGAGGAAAATGATTGAGGTCAAAGGAGGGAAAATATCTGTATATGATTCAGATGAAAATATTCCATTTTTAATTGCTAAATTTACACATGGCATGTACTGTTTTGAGGTAAAGATGCGGAAAAATGTTTCCCCAACTGTTTGTGCAGTGACTAGAAAGGCATGCATGGTGGTTAATAAGGATGTTTGGCATAAGAGGTTTGCACATTTTAATAAGTTGCCAGTATTGGGAGTGCCTAAAGAGAAAATTAAATGTCATACCTGTATCCAAGGTAAAATGAAAAGAAAGTCATTTGAGATGAAGAGGAAGGAAAGACAGTTGAAGAGGATGGAAGAGGAGCTGAAGGATGAGGCCAATAAGATGGAAGAGAAGAGGATAGAGAACGAGGTGAAGAGGAAGGAAGAGGCGGCCAAAGCCCAGTGGGAGAAGAGGAAGAGGGATTGGACGGAGAGGGAAGAGATGAGGCAGATGGAGAGGAGCAGGGAGGAAGAGAGTAAGAGGAAGAAATATCTGAAGCAGAATGAGGAGCTGAAGGTGCGGCAGGAGATTGTGAAAAATGGAACGGAGGAGGTAAAAAAAGCCAAGGAGACACTAGAGATGGAAGAGGCAGAGCTAAAGAAGGCCAGAGGACAACTGGAGATGTTAAAGGAAGATATGGAGAAAAGAATAAAGAAAGAGGTAAAAGAAGGACTCGGGAAGGAGTTGATAAAGGTGGAGGATGATATATATAGGAAGTGGAGGGAGTGATTAAAGGAGGTGGAAAGGTGGTGGATGATTCAGATGGAGGAGGTAAGGAGGGGTAACCAATGCGAGAGAGAGGTGTGGGAAAGAGATAGGTTGAAGAGGAACAAGGAGATGGAGGAGGAAAGGAAGAGAAGGGTGGAGGTAGAGAGTCATAAGATACAATTGGAGAAGGATATTGTAAAGTTAAGAAATGAATTTGAATGTACAAAGAAAGTACTGTGGATGAGGGATTTCCTAACAGAGATTAACCAGAAAGATTTTTTAAGTGATCCATCACCTCAGCTTGGTGATAACCAAGGGGCAATTATGTTCACCAGAAATTTGAGAGTCGTTTTGTTTTTAAATGTTGACTGTGAGTTTTTTTTAAATATTTTGTCAAGGGGGAGTATGAGGATGTGACAAAAATATGTTTATACACAACAATGATGTAAATAGTTTTTTGTTGTTGAGATGCTGTTTATTAGTTTCGTTCCAAATAAAAAGAATGATCGGATTCATGTTTTGAATCGCTGAATAATTTGAAACCCAAATCCAAGCAAATATTCAGTTACCACAAGTCAACCAAATAAATGTCTCAAATAAAATTACAAAATGAGCTCAGGGTTCTTTCTTCTGCACTTATAATCAACTTGTAATGGAGCTTCCATTCCTCATGCCTTTCTGTGCTCAAGACCTTTGGCTATAGCACCAAGTTCTGAGCTCAATATTGAGTATCCTTTCTGTTAATGCAATGCTCTCATCCCCAAAAACCCCACCACACAACACTTTTTCACACTGAAGATTCCCCAGGTACTCCATCTATCTCCACACCTTTACTTCATTTTCCACAAGCATTTCATTTTCTTAAGTCCAGGTTCCAAGTCATATATTATGCCCGGGATTGAGGAACAATCCCTCAGTGATTCAATCATTATTTTTGGAATAGTTTTACCAATGCATTGATGCTGGTGTCATGCACAATCCTGAGACTTTAAGTTAAAATCATCGGAAACCTTTCTTTTCAAAATGGTGAGTTTCACAATATCATTACTGTGGCAAAGCATGAGATATTTCATACAAATTGAGTTGAGCGATTACCGTTTGATCAGGGCATTTACTCAAACTTAGGATGCTACTTTTGAGGTACCTTGTATATTTGACATGCTTGTCAAAAGGAGATGCGGATTTATGCTAGATAAAAATGTGCCACTGATAGCTATTTGTCTGTTTTCAATCTTCTAAATCATCCACTTGTCAAGAATAATAACCTCCCTCCCTTCTAAGACGATTTAATAATAACAGGGTTCATGAGCGCTATTAGTGTGTTGGATGCTACAATTGAAATATCTAGTAAAATTTTCATGTGTAGTCAAGTGGTTTCACAGATTTTAATGATAGTAAAATGTTGTGCAAAAAATGGCCATTACTGTTTTCAGTATTCTAAGTCATCCACCTATCAAGCAATCATCTATAGTCTGTAACTATGTATTATCCATCTTCATGGACATATTGAATAATATAGAATGAGTAGTGATGTTCTTCTACTTAAAATCAACAATCAATCATACCAACAAACTAACAAGCTTTATACTCATGTCTCCAATAAAATTATGAAATGTGCTCCGGATTCTTTCTTCTGAATTTTAAGCAAGTCCAAATGGAATTTCAATTCCTAATGCATTTCTGCCAATGACAACAGCTAGTAGTCTCATTAAATGATTACACAAGAGTCAATTGCACTATACTTACCATCCATTTCAACTAAAAGTTGGTTCAATGTGTTCTCTTGTTCAGAGTGACCGCCAAAACTTCGCCCTCCCCTCTTCCTACCAACAGCATCAATTTCATCGATAAACAATATGCAAGGGGCATGCTTTCTCGCCATTGCAAACATATCTCGAACCTAAAATACATTTGTAAATTTAGTATAACATTAATAAAAATAAGCTTAATTTTCAACACAAATATTATAATAGAAAGGTTAAACAAACTTTGATAAATTTCGAATAGTCTTGCTTAAACAATAAATCTCATTCAATAATACACAATTGTCCTGATCTAAAATTGAAGGTGAAACCATAAGAGAAAATAAGCAATAAATGGCATATGAGCATCCACTAGGATCATTGCATTTCAGATTCTCTGCTTCAGATGTAAATTCATTGCGCTTTGTATTGACATGTCAAACTGATATCCCCAGCTACAGCAGTGGCGTGAAGTGGTCATTATTGTGAGTGAACATTTGAGTAAATGAACAGGACCTACATACTAATGCCATCATTTGAGGAGGATAAACAAAACTATTATACATCAAAGAGGGTGAACTTTGCCATGAAAAAATCAATCGGCTTGACAGGGATTTGAGACTAGCTTTTGTTTTGAAAAGTTTCCGAACATTGCGATTGCACTAATGATGTGGTATTCACTGATGTACACAGGTACAAAGATACACACCGAAGCAGGAGAAATTTGCAATATTTCAAAGGTAAAACACAATCATATGAATACACAATTCATGTCCACATACTCAAACCCAAAGACCTTACACAACCAGGAAAGAATGGTAGCCACTGAAAATTTATTTAAGAAGATACTATATGAGATAAGCCATTAATTGGGAGACATCCAGATTTCCATTGAATAGTAGGAATATAAAGCGAGAGCTACTACGGCAAGGGCTAAGTCACAACACTACACACTCAGACCAAAATTCAATATTCTTAATATAAGCTACAAACCTGGACAAAAAGTTCGCATATACATACATGTAGTGAGAAAATTTTTAATTAAAATAAACCCAATTACAAAGAAAACTCCAAACAAATAAGTAGCACTGATGTCATTAGCACACAATCTAAAATGATTAAACTTTTCTACTCACCCTGGATGGACCAACACCCACAAACATTTCAAGGAACTCAGATCCTGAGACTGTGATGAAAGGCACATTTGCTTCACCTGCAGTAGCTTTGGCCAGGAGAGTTTTTCCAGTACCAGGAGGCCCTGTGAAATTATTATGGTTAAATTGAGTTTGATTCAAAAAAATTCTTCTACATTTGGAAACTAGTCAAGCCATTAGTTGACACAAAGATACTTCAGCACGTCATTTAGCTAGCTATAGCCTCATGAGTTCACAAATGCTCCAAAAAGATAATTTTCCACTTCTTTAGCTTCTTAAAAGTTTCTAATTGGAAGTAAGCTGGGCAGATTTAAGTCAATCCTTTTTTAAGACAAGCTCATACTACATCAAGGGAAATTGAGCTTTATGGCCTCTAAAGATAATAAAATAAAAGGATCTCCAATGGCCGTAAAAATTGGCACCATTCGTCAAATAAACACAATTGCTGTGTTGGTTTGCGGGAATGAGAATTCCACAGCAGTGACCAGCCACAACCTCCAAACCAGAATACCCTCCTGTGGTGGTTTATGGGAATGTTACTTCCTCGCCAGTGACCACCACAGACACACACTCAACCCAATTGGGATCCTTTGCAAGGACTAATGGGACCCCACTAAGGATGCCTGTTTATGATCACAATCACACTCACAAGCATTCAAAATCACTCACTCTCACAACAAAATGGACCTAACTTCTGGGAGAAACTTGCTCAAAAAGTGCGTAGTCAAAATACACACACAGGAACGAATGAGGATGAGCATTGGTTAGGCATATTTCAGCCACAATTTATCACTTACAACCTCGTGTTGCAAGTGCTTTCCCTTCAGCTCACTGAAGAGGGCCACCTGGTGGCCAAAATGCACATATACAATGCTCACCCTCATTTGTCCCTGAGTTTGTATTTTGACTATGCTCTTTTTGAGTTGGTCACTGTCAAGGATGTAACATTCCCATAAACCACTACATGAGGGTATTCTGGTGGGGAGGTTGTGATTGGTCACTGCTGCGGAATCCCCATTCCCAGAAAGATGGTAAATCTTTCACAACAGTTTTACCTAATGAGTTTGTGTTCCATTAAATTTCACATTTTACCTTCTATCCTTTTAATAGGCATCTCACAACATTGGATCATCAATTATACCTAAATAGCATTCACATTGCTTCACTTGTTTCCTTTATCTTTAATCATAGATGTACTAATGTATGAAAGGCATCATGTTTTCCAGCTGAATAACTGCTGTGAATTGTTCCTCGGCTTCACAGCAGGTCAGGTCTTCCATGGTGTCAACCATTTAAATGACTCTCATCATCTTTAGGGCTGATGAATGATCATTCAGAGTGAATGTCAGATTCCATGAAGACCTGACACTTTGTGAAGGCCAAGGACAATTTACATCATAGGTGAACATATGCACTTATATTTGGTACTTCCCTCTAACCCCTAGCTTTGTCCTCAAGACCCAAGTTTCCCAGCGAGTGTATTAGCAGCCATAGTTTTCCTGGGATTGTCGAAATTTGAAAGCATTTCTGTTTCAGCCAGCTCTAACAGCATTCTGAAGATTCCCTTTTGCCATCTACAGCTAGATACATTCCTTTCATAGTGTTAAGCTCTCTTTTACTTTTCAGTGCAATGAAAGTATCCAGGAAAATCCATAGCTTCATCTAGTTCTCCATCAGTAAGGCAGGATTTTGATACACAGACTTGTACAATCAAGGCATTCTCATTCTATCTTCCTCACTTGACCATTAAGATACTCTCATTATATTGGCAGCATGACTTCCACATTCCTCATGACTTCCACTTGGCGCATTTTTTTCCTACAAAGGCAACTGAAGCTATTTTCTGCTAATCTCCCAATGATTTTTGTTTGAAGTGGTCTAGACTAAGCCATGCACTCTGAATTTTTGCAGACTACTTGGATGTCTATCCTAACTTGGCAAGGCAAAGGTGCGAGGGATTTAGACCATCTTACAAAATAATGGGCAGACAGGGAAATGTCATATTTCATCAAATGAATACAAAAAGAGAATCTATGGAGAAAATAATTTGAGAAAACAATATAAACCACAGAATTAGAAGACTTAAGTGGCACAGGTGGGACGAAATAAAACTGGGAGAAACTGGCGGATATTGTTGAGCTGATTGCAAGAAGCAAACATCTCATGGAGGGCAAGCAAGACAAGAATAAGAGTGAACATGGACATCTAACTTCAACTGATGTTTCCACCCCACTAATGTCTCTAACCTATGGTACATAGTATGTATATACATATACACCCAAAAGAAGGAAATAGAAACATCTTAGTGCCATCAATAAAAGCAAATTTAGCTAAGAAAAGAATGAATTTCCAGATTTTCATAGTTTTTCAGCATAGAAGATATCCACCCCTTGCAATGGAACTATACTCTCGTCGACTGATAGTCAAAGATTTTCACATTTAGTATAACCTCCATATTAGAAAGAGAGATTACAAGCAGCCAATTCTGAGAAGTTTTCCTAAAATATAATTACTTCACTATGCAGGTCAAACAAAAAAGGGGAAGGACAAAAAAATTAGTAACAACTCTTAAACTATACATTTAGGTCAAAAGAATGCTTCCTTGTATGAAACCTGTGAAGTCTATTGTGGTATGAACTCACCAGTTAGCATGGCCCCTTTAGGTATTTTTGCACCTAAGTCTATGTATTGCTGAGGATTCTTTAGAAAATTCACAAATTCCATGATTTCCACTTTTGCCTCTTCACAACCAGCAACATCCCTGAAAATTTTTTACCAATGAATATTTTTTCACACAAAAGGCAGAGACAAAAAAAAAAGATGAAAGCACCAAGCACGTCAAAGGAATATAGGATTTGGCAGGTTAACTCCGAAATTCAGAACAAGGGTACTTTGTGTAGCATTGGCAAATTGATAATGAGAGATTTCAATTCCCTATGAGAATACATTTTGGAAGGCAGGATAGAAGCAAAAAGAATGAAGAAAAAAGGCAATGAGATTTATTAAAAGAATGAAACATAAAGAGCAATGAAAAGAAGATACATATGGGTGAGCAGTAACCTTCAAAAAAATAAACCCTTCTGTATGGTTGCTTATTCCACAAACAAGATTCAAGTTGGTAGGCATCAGGAACCCAGGATAATGTATTCTTTATAAACCCATTGACTTAGTATTTTTTGAAAGATCGCCTTTCCTTGGGTAACTATTTATTTCCTCAAAATGTCACTTTCAAATATTATTTTTTATTTCTAAAATTATTTAATCTATGGATTAGAAATTTTTACCCATAAAAGATATTATTGTTATGCAATAAAAAATCCGGCCATGAAATGACACAGCGTTAATTAATTAGAGGCACCCAAAAATCATAATGTTAGACAATGGCAATTCGCTGTCTCTTTAAACTAGGGCCAGGCTAGACCAACCGGTGAATCGACGTCTCTTTAAGTCAATGGGTTAAATGAGTACAACTCAAATTTTAAAGCATATATAGTCTGACAAAAAAATTTTATGAACTATACTTAGCATTTTGCATTTTTTTTATTTTATTGCGCTTTATAGTAATATTTATATATTATGCCTTTGTCATGGTTACTTTCTTTCAAATTACCAATGTCATCTGTATCAGATATTTCTTCAATAGTTTCCTCTTTTTTCTACATAACTTCTAAAAGTTGCAATATTTGATTTTTCCCCTTTTGTATGCTAAACTTGAAAATTGAAAACTAAAATACATATTTTTACCTTAAGACCTAACCTGAAAAAATTGGAATTTAAACTATTGTTAAATGTTTGGTGTAAAAATAAAACAGGGTTTCACATTAAATTGAAAAATTCATTACTGTGATGAATGAAAGAGATGCTCGTATTTACCTCGTGATATTCACTGGAAATCTGGCATCCACAATTGAAGTCACTCATCTTTATAAACGTCTGATTTTTCAAACAGATAAATGCAACACAAGGAGATACCTCTTAATAAGAGCTAACAAAGACTGCCAAAGATTTACAGATCTCTCAGAGAAATTTATCACACGGTAGAAAAGGGGATGGCAAAAGCAAAGAATAGACAGTCATCTCTACCATATTCCTCTGAAAGACACCAGCATGCTTGGAACTAAAAATCTGCACTAAGGTTCAACTATGTGTGCACATTTATTCCTGTATTTGTTGACAATTGGAAGGCTTCAAACCTTGGTGCATAATCTATTTTCATGCTGATAAAAATAATGAGCAAAAGTTTTGAAAATCCTATCCTCTCCTACCTAGAGCCATAACATGGGGAGACGTATTTATCACATTCTGACTCTCATAGGGGACCATGAGACCTCAGCTAAAACAGACGACATTTGTAGCAATATTATGGTTGGTGGGTGCCCATGTGGGGGAGGGAATGACATTGCTGACAAACCACTTACAAGGGGAGCTCATATGGAGAGAATGTAACCCCTAAGGGGTGACGATCTCACATGCTACGATACCAGCAAGCCCGATCACAGGGGGTTTATGGCAAAGATGCACACATTTTGTGGGGTGAGATGCACTCTGAACACAACCACCTGTTGCAGTAGAATCTGCACAACAAAGCCAACCACCTACAGAAAAGAAAATTCACCAACAATGGTGTGTCCACACAAATATACCACAGGCAAATCATCCTCCTACCCACACAGGCAGCCTCTCCACTAGCTGAGTTAATAGCCATGACAGCACCCCTGACAAGTAGGGAGGAAATTGGTTAAGTGGACTCTGAACTCCGATCGCAGTTGATGAGTGTAATCACCAATTATGAAGGATAGACTAGGCAAAGGGATATCCAACATACGATCACTCAGCAGGGTAACCAACTGACACGGTTGAATGGCTCTATCGATGAACTCCTTATAAAGATCATAGTCCACACTGCTGCCAAAGTAATGGCCCACTCCCAAAAGACCACCTATTGGGTAGACAAAGTGGAAAAAGACTGGAGCAGTCCTGGCAAATGTGCTCTTTCCTGACCTTAGGCAAGCAGTCGATTTTGACAGCATTGGTAACCATGGCATTTTCCAAGGCTATAGCATGAGCATGTATGCATGCATATGCATGTCTATGCATGAGCATGCAAGAACGAACGAATTCGGAAGATGAAGCTCCATCTTAAAATGGAGGACAAGTCGTTCTCCGAAACGTTGGCCCCCGTGGACCTGCTCACCCGGTGGAAGACTGGAGAAACCATTATCCAGCAGATACGCCGGGAAAATCTGAGATCCTACAATAAGGCTCTTGCCACAAAAAAGCATGTAGTTCCAACACTGCTGTATACCTTCAGTACATGAAATGGGACATCAATGAGTTGCAGACCCTAGACAGAGGAACGAGGAACATGATGTCCAATTAAAGAAGTTTTCATCAAAAATCTTCCATCGCCAGGTTTCATCTCCCTTGCAGTGCCCTCGGCAACCCCTGTTCCACACTACACACTCAACTACTCCCCTCCCTTACCCCATCCTTCCTCCCATGTGTACTGCCCCTCCACCCTCTTAACTACATTCATAAGTTTTCTCACAAACTGTATTTGCACCTAAAGATAATGTTCACCATCAAAACCACGGTCATGATATACTGAAATTTATAGTAGAAAAACATAGTACATGTAACCATTTTATTCAAAATTATTATTATTATATAAATTATTATTATTATAGCAAGTTATATAAAGTGATGCTGGAAACCACCAACTTTATCTCACACAGAGTACACTTTGCTGTAAGCATCACTAGTAGTCACTCCAGTTTACATTTAAACGTACCCAAGTCCTTAGTGGTTATAATATTGAAACGAGAAGCTTTCACTTGGTGGAGGGACATCATAATGAACAAGATAAAATGTGTGACTTCCACACAAACTTACAACCGGTTTTGGCTGTCAGCTGGTTTGGTTTGTGGCTTCAGGTCACAGGCCTGAAGATGGCTGGAGAGTAAAAACCAGTCGTGAGTTTAAAATAACTCGTGTGGTTGCCAATCCTCCATAGCATTCATTAGTTTGATGTGCCGTGGTGATCTTACTTTGATCTTACATTCTTTTCTATTAACTTAATATCTTTCACCAGGGTTGAAATTCGCCATTAAAAAACCATTTGACTTGACCGGGATTAGAACCCAGATCTCCCAATTGCCGGCCAGGTGTGTTAGCCTGGAGGTGTAACTGGTCCAGGTTCAAATCCCGGTCAAGTCAAATGATGTTTTTGTGGCGAATTTCAACCCTTGTATTTAAGCACCAGTATGAGTGACTTCCTACCACAACATTTATCAATGCAATGATTTGAAATTTGCTAATATCTTTCCTTCCTTTCTCCTTCACCCCAATCTTTCCTTCACAGAAAAGGAATTATTTCTGGTACATATATTTTTCTTAACATTCATCGGGCATATTTTTTTATTTAACATCTATATTAGTGGTTAGTGACTGATTTGGGACAACGTACATTAGCATTGCCCTTCTACCCATATGTTTCAGTGCACCTACTTAATATTGTTACCTAAATTTCGAATTGATTGGGTATTTAAGTTACATTACACTTGGGTACTTAGAAAAATACACTGGACTAACATACGGGACTAATACACTGGAAAAGCAAGTGGTTAAAAACATTCAATATAATTTTAAATGAAAAAAATTGAATGACCTAAATATCTGTGATCATAGCAAAGTTAGGGATTCATTAAACTCCACCTTAACAGTGTCTCAGAAGGATTAAAATTATTTAAACCAGGAAGGAACTTTCCCTGAGTTCTTAGTGCCTAAAATCAAGATGAAAGTAAGAATGAAATGACATGTGAATGTAGCAGAAGACAACCTTTGCAAGGATTTACTCACTTGAACCTAACACCAATGTCACTAGAATTTATAAGCTTGGCAGTCGATTCCATTACACCACCAAAAATTCCTCCCCCTTTCCTTCCACCACGAGCTCCCATCATTTCTGCTGACCTTCTCATCATGTAGATAAGAAAACCTGAAAGGTAAAACCAATCTCATATTACTATTACCAACAATGGAGCTCAGATCTGAATAAAATTTCATGTGACAACTCAAGCAGTACCAATAATCAGCAGAGTTGGGAGAATTCCAGTGATATTTGATGCCTCAATTTCATTTTTGTAAATAACTGGAATGAAATTGGCCGGTTCCAAGTTCATTTCGATCTGTGCATTCTCTAGGTTTCTTTCAAACGAATCAACGCTACCAATGTTAAACCATAACACACTCTGAAATTAAATCAATTTCTTTTTAATAAAACCAACAAACTGGTTAATCACAGAAGACAGTATGAAGTAGCTAGACTTACTGATCCGTTCACGCTGTTGCCAGGAAGTAAACGCACTTTCACCCATTTTTTGTTTATGACCTCTAGTTTTTCTACTATTTGTTTGGAGAGGTAACTGCATGATATAAATTTGGTCGCATTAGACACAGTATTGTAGTTAATTCGCAGTCCAAAAGCAGGAAAGGATTACTTACTTGGTGACAAATTCTTTCCAGGCTATTTCTTTGTACCCTTTTTCATAATAAGCTATGGTTCCAAGGAGCGCGACGGTGCCCACTACTCCAATTATAAGCCATTTATCACGCTCACTGTCACCAAAACCTTTAGCTCCACCAGCACCAGGACCCCTATAACAACATATAGCAATCGAATCAACTTAAGGGCTTAACAGCAAGTTTTTAATACTGATTGTTTAAAATTTACCTCGGGCCACCAAACATTCCAAAGGACCACTGCTCAGGGGGTTTTTGCTGCATCCTAGGTGGTGATGTAGTCTCCCCCTTTGATGGACTTGGTTCTTCTTTCGGTACTTCTTTGCCATTTTTACTGGCTTCAGGCTTCCCAGCGGTCTTTTTTCCACCTGGTTTAAAGAACTTTTCAAAGCCTTTGGGCGGTTTCTCGCATAAGAGCCTCCAGTTCTGTATAAATAAATCGAGGCATGGGGCGCCAGGAGAATTTCTCAACAGAGAGAGTTTACGGCCAAGCTAGAAAAAAAGTAAAATTTACTGCATTGGATGACAAATAAGTCATGAAACACATCCATATTTCCTATAATAATAATTATAATGTAACTTCGCCCGGTGTTGCGTTATGAATCACAACCGAAAATTCCATTCGTTTACATAATCATCACCGCAATTATGAAAGTACGATTTATGGCATAATTACAGCGTTACTGTCGATATTTCCTCTCTTCACTCCATTCCATAAGAGTCTCTCTAATGTCCGGGCCGTGGATAACAAACGATGAGCCATTCTGACGAAATTGTGAACAAGAAATTTTCCTCCTTTGTCCAACCAAAACACTGAGACACGCTTCCGATGCGCTTATGTTATTTTTTTCTCTAGTCAACTGTAGAGGTCATCGGCGCATCGTGTCACCTGTGTGGATTGTGACAACACATTCATGTAGTTGAAGAAGTTTTATTTGATGAGGTTAAATGTGAAAAGGGAATCATACGGACTGTTCACTCACAGGAGTTGAATACTTATTCCGAAGAGTATTCTTAATTTAAAAATGAGCCACCTATGTAAGTGACAACACTATTGCCAGGACTAGCCGACATCAACCTTCAAGGAGATACATCTAGCACCTATAGCACTTAGTTATCTTCTGTTTATAATCGTCATGAAGTGGGGAAGTAGCAGTATAAATTTGTGAAATAACTGTTATTTCTTGTTCTGGTTCACATCGTAATTCTTGATTTCGGAGACAATGTCATCGCGAGTACTTCGTAAACTTCAGGGTGACCAAGATCTTGGAAGTGTACTCGGAGTTGATGGAAACAGTGATGTTGAAGCTGATGTGACCGGTTCCTCGGATAGGAAAAAGTCTCTTAACGTCAATCGCTATGATTTGGTTCGTGATATTATATTATTTATCGTGTTTTTAATCAAAATTGCTCCTAATTTCTCCAGAGTATGCATTTTTTCACCCACTTCATCTGCAAATGATTATTCTTTAGCTGAATCAGCAATCTCTATCGGAATCAGAAGTTAAAGAAGACGATGACCACGAGACTGAGACCAAAGATGCGAAAGATGGCCCTTGTGACAGGGATTCCTCGAGAAGGAAAAAGAAGAAGAAGAAAAAAAAATCTGTCAAATCTCTAAATTGTCGCCGAAGTAGTGAAGATGTAGAGGTAATTTGTTTTTGTTGATATTCTCTATGCGTGGCAATGGCAACGATTTTTAAATGATTTTTATGGCCCTTCCGGCAGACAACTTCGCAAATCCGGTCTTACTGTTGATTTGTGTTACATCTGGTGAAAATTTATGGCTATGACCTCATTATTGTGTGTATTTGATACTGTGCACAGCTGCTTATGCAGTAGTTACGATTACGTGTTTGTTGTTGGGCCGACTTGAGGTACAACCTTAACTGCAAATGACTCAGTGTCGTGTTTAGCATGGATTGGTAATGAATGCCTTACACTTTTGTCTCCTGAGTATTTCTGAGGTTTTCTTCATTTAACGATCTCGTTTCAGGGTGATGAAGTTGAACGTTCAGTTCGGGAAGTTAATAAAATTTTGGGTGAATCACCTTCATTGAACAGTTATTCGAGTACCGACACGAAGGCTGGCAGCAGTAAGAAATTTTCAGGCATATTAAGTGTTGAACATAGAAATTTGAACCCAAATATTGAAATGAAAAGAATATTTGGATCCAAAGTAATTCAGACTGAACAGAGGTGAGAGTTGTAGTGATAGGTGTTTTGTTTAAAGCTGTTTACTTTGCTGTGAATATATTTGACCTTGTATTATTTTCAGTAAAAGAAGGGGTCGTGGGCGTGGAACTCTAAAATCAACATGGCTTGTCACTCCCAAAGAAAATTGGCCCCCCATCGGAAAGTCAGGTGAGACTGGCTTGTTCTTTAACCAATTTGCTATTAATAGAAGGGTTTTCATTGTTTAAATCACTGTCCACAGGTTTGTCCATGAGCCTTGTTGAAACAAAAAATGGAATTCAGTACTTCAAGTATGAGCACAACTTCTCCTACCAACAAATACAAATGAAATTCCTTGAAGCTGTGGAAAGTCTGAACCCAGACAACATTGTGGTGGGTTTTACCATTAAAACTCTAAAAATAGTTACAATATGTTGAAAGATGTTAGCCATATATGGCTATATAGGGTACATATCCAACAGGAGCTACCTGCCATAGTTTTTTGGAATGCTGCCTCCACAATCTTACCATATTCTCCAAGGATTGGGAAGCTTTTGACTCTGGGAAGGTTCTAGCAGTCATTGTCTTCTACACAGACAATTACAAAAATCTTTATTCACTGAAAGGAGTGATGCAAACAGAGGGATTAATAGGTGGTGAAGGGAGTCAGTAGGGGATATCCTTAGTGACCAATGAAGGTTTAGGACTGGTAGTCTGTATTGATCTTTTGAGTTATAGGTTAGTGCTGGTGGAGACCAACCTTGGTCTTACAAACCCAGTTATAATTTTGAGGTATCAATTAACTTCTAGCCATAAAGAATAGGAATTATGTTGTGCACTTAAGCTGTAGAAGAAAAGGTGTCAGGAAATGTACTGAGAAAAAATACTTCATCTCTATGGGAGCATTGCATGACCATGGTAGATCAAGGTAGAGTCTGTACAGAAGTGAATGTTAGGGCATAAGAGAGAGGAATGATTCCAGCAAGGAAGTTTAGTGAAGGAAACAATCTACTTATCACAAGCTTGGGGTTCAAATGCCATCTTAGGTATGGGTACACTTGTAAAAATTTGAAGGTTCCAGTTTTGTTGTATCCTGAGTTATCAATGGCATTGGCTTAACATTGTTGGAGTGCCATCTGCCATCCTGTAAGGGAGCCCAAATAGTATACTGATATACCTTATTTATATAAACAATGTAAAACTTTTGAGTATGTGGCATATTGTATGCTGATGATGCTGTCATCAACCTAGACATTAACATAAATGCCGACTCAAATTATCTCATCAGACTTAACCAATGTGAGCTTGTGGTTTCTGGAATTGGGGGCTCTAACTTAGCCTAATTAAATGTAATAAGTTGCATTTCATAGGTAAAAATTGCACCCGAACTGAATCTACATAGTGGGAGTAGAGCTTTTCAAATTATGGGGTTTTTATTGGAAGTCAAGTCTTTCAAAAAAATTTTCAACCAAAACATAGTAAGTTAAATTTTCCTTGCAAATCTAATTAAACTTCTCAACTTCATTGATGAATTCATTTTGAATCTGAATAAATGTACAAGCTAAAGCAGAGGTAAAACCAAATTTTTTAATGAGTGTCATGCTTGAATGCCAGATGGAATGATTTGAAGACATATTATGTAGATTCACATATTTCGAGTCCTGTAATTGAAACAGCCAATTTGCCGTTGACTTAAAATGAATTAACCCTTATTCAATGAGATTTCTAAGTATTAGCCCAGCTGTAAGTGAGTAGGGCAATAACGCCATGGCACTAACATCTTTCATCTCATCGTTAACATAGAATTTACCTCATCTCTCCCTTCCTCTTAGCTTCCATTCGTGGCGGGTTTTGAGCAGCCTTTGCCACACACCGTAACATAGGCCTGGAGTAGGAGGAGTGGTACATTGATAGAGATGGCATGAGTGTGGAAATCATAGGTACTGAAATAATTATATCAATACAGGAAGACACTGCTAACTGCCTGCAGTCCATGAATTCAACTGAGTGCAAGGAGTCTCTCAGCCAGAAGGGCTGGGTTGGGTATGAGGGAGGATAATTGTAAACCATTGTCACAAAATTGTGCACTTGCTCGCCGAAGAAAGGGAGAGCACATGTGCCCTCGTTCTTTTTTTCATGTATGATTTTGGCGGATGCTGAGGTTGGTATATTGCTCTGCAGTGAATCCCGGTGGCCTAGGATAGATTAATCATCAAATATTAATGTTGAGGTCCTGGGAAAGATTGTTTTTTTAGCAAAGTTTTAAGTTGTCAAATGTTTGATTCTTGTATATTCTGACCCCCCAATTTTTTTACCTAAAATTCAATCTCAAAAAGTCTTCTATACCAAAGTAAATACAGCCCTTAGTTCCTCCTATCCAATAAGTTACCCTTTTCAGTAAAAGTATTCATAATTTTTTCAGTCAATTATCAACATGCATCCATATCACGTTGATGCCCTCATCCAATTATCAGATCTAAGCAGGATGAGTGAAGATTTACAGATGGCTGTAGATCTGATAGCCCGTGCACTGTATTGCCTTGAGTGTGCATTTCATCCTCTTTTCAACATTGCCCAAGGAAATTGTCAGCTGGATTATAGGAGACAAGAAAATAGGTAATGAATTTTTTTGTTTGTTCATTATGGTTTCACTTGTGGTAATTGTAAACAATCCTATTTAACATGTGCGTTGGTGATAAATTTAGTCATAACGGGGAATGTCCCAAATTACTTTTATCCCCTATCATAGATAATGGCACAGTTGACAGAAATTTCTTCTATATGTAAACACATTCATTGCTGTTTGGGGAAGGGAATCATAGGACTGTAGTAGAATCCATGATAGTGGACTTCGTTTATATCTTACGATCATGAAAAAGTTATTTACTTTTCATGTCTGTCTAAGCTAAATCAGTACATTTCAACTTTGCTATCATCTTGGATGTACTCTAAATGAAAAACTCGTATGTGAATAAATGGGTATTGGTATTAATATCTTCAAATGTAATATATTCTCCTATGTTTTCTGTGATTATATATATGCCAGTGCCAGAGAATGGACCTCTTGTGAATCCTATTAATTGTTTGACATTTCTATGGATGTCCCTCCACTTTTTCAGGTGACATGCTTGAATGCCATGGTGCATACAACCAAAACATTAGCCAAAATAATTTATTCTTCACTAGCCATGGTTTTTAAATTGTAATTCACTTTTAATGTCTTCATTTGATATCAAATACAGTGTACCCCCATGTTTGCACTTTTCTTGGGACCCTAGGGAAAAAGTATAAATCGTAGGACAGTGCTAATTTTGTGATAGGGAGAACATTCACTTTCACAATGTAGATATCTCTAATCTTTGAAGTTTTGCCAGATCAGTGGTTTTTCCAAAATCAGAATCAACTTGTAAATTATTTACATTGTCCTCAATTGAAAGTAATCATTTTTACCATCATATTTCCTTAGCCAAGCAAGGTAAAATTTGCATTTTGGAGTAATTGAGGAAAACTTAACAATGCATGAGAATCTGGGCTCCTCTCTATTGGACAAGGGCAAACTCTTCCTCACATTTTTTTGAGCCAACTTAAAAATATTTTGCATTCTATGTGACCTACAATTAATCTTGATTAAGCTCGTACTAAAATGTTTCACTAGGTTCATAGATTTTTCATCTTCTGTCATTACTAGGTCTCTAGTCATTTTTATTCTTCACATTTTAAACTTCTGTATGAACTGAATATACTCCCACTGATCTTCTTATATTGATTTAAATATGTAGAAAGCCTACAATGTCGTTATACAAATCTTTCCCAGGAAGATTGAGATTATGAGAGGAGGTATTTCAAAATTCCATCACTAGCATCACTGCATACCAACCTGCTACATTCAGGTTCCTCCCTAAATCTGTTCCCATTTCCTCAACCTGATAACCTCTAATCTTTTATTTAGGTGTGAAAGGAAGTGGAAAAGTGTTTTATAAAGGCTCTAATACTTGGGTAACTGCCGTAGTAATGAAATTTTTTTTTTGCCTTTTACATGTGATTAAAATTGTGGGAAAACTGAAAATATAATCATGCTAATGCTGGGTTCTACCTGTGGAGTAAAGATAGGAAATAGTATTATGAAATTTTTAATGGTATTTATTAGGGATGGGCAGATCCAGTTTTTTTTTGGATCCAAATCCGGATCCTTCATTTCAGATCCCAGATCTCAGTTCTTATTTTCGGTTCTTAGGATGTCTTCAAAGGGTGTATACAATGCACAAATGATAACAAAATTTAAGCCTTGGAGACTTTATTGAAAATAAAAAACATCAAGTTAAAAAATGTTAAACTTAAAATAAAGACAATGTCGATGACTCAGTAATACTAATCCTTGATTGTTGTTAAGTTCTTTTTTAAAAACACCAACATTTTAACAAGATCAGGATCTAATCTATTTCGCTTGGTATCACATATAAATCCAGCGGTACTGAAAACCCGTTCACTGGCTACAGTAGCTGGGGGGATACTTAGGTACTTCTTCGCCAGCTTCTGAAGAGATGGAAGTGAGTCCTTTGTCTTCCAATACTCACATACGCTGGTACCTGGCAGTGTAGGTTCACTGAAGTACAAGTCGAACTTGTTCTCAACACCTCTGAAAGTTTCTCCAGCATTTGAATGCTCAGTGAATAAGCTGTGGTACTGAAACTATATTGAGTGCTGAGAGTGCCATGTGGTAGAAATGTTGCATACAACATTCCCAATAACATAGAATGCTCTACTTAGATATCTCTGCACAAAAACTGGGTGTATTCTGAATTTTACCAAGGCTACTTACGTTAGAATGTATCTCTTCGTATCGCTTGGCTACCATCATTAGATGCCTCTTAGCATCCTCCCCCATATTCTTTGTTTTGAAAGGCATGGCCTTGAAACGGGGATCCAATAATGTGGCACACCAATATAACCTTGATTCTTCAATTACACCAAACCTCCTCTTTAAAGAAGCCAAAAGGTCATTCTTCATCACTTGCAATCCACTCCCAAGTGGAGCTGGTTTTTCAAGCTCATGTTCCAACAGCTGAACTAATGGTATCACCTAAAAGGTAACAAAAAGAGAATAAAGCTGGTAGTAACTTAAGTTCTCGTTCAGTTTTCCCAAGCTGTCGTCTAGAGTAATGCTTTATCATAATTTAAACTTATACAGAGCTAGTTTTTGTCTTAAAAGTAGTGTTTGCTTACCTCTGAAGCCATGGCATTTGCTGCACTGACTTGTAGTGTAGCAGAATTGAAGATATTCAGAACACTTATTATGGCTGCTAGCAGATCCCACTGAATTTGGTTTACTGGATCGCGTAGCTGTCTAATTTCCGATGCTGCCAAAATAATTGCTTTCTGCTGTTCGGTCAATCTTCTAAACATGTGTAGCGTGCTATTCCATCTGGTGGGTTCGTCCTGTATCAACCTGTGGTGGGGAACGTTAGTCATTATTTGGCACTTCTTCAACACTTGTTTTGCTCCACTGGAGTGTTTGAAGTGTCCGATGATTCTTCTGCACACCGCAGCAAGAGATGTCACAATTTTTGAGCTGAGCAACCCATCCTTTAATACCAACTGAAGAGTATGAGCAAAGCAACTCATGCGATTGAAATGACTCTTCTCAACAGCACCAACCATGTTCCGCCCATTGTCAGTTACGACTGCCATCACTTTTCCAGCTAGCCCCCAGTCTGGCAAAACCGTGGTTAAAAATTCACATATATTTTCAGCAGTGTGGTTGACTTCCGGAAAAGGCACAACTTCAATGCACATGCTATTCAAGATAAAAGAATTGTTGAGATAGTGAACAGTCAGACTCATGTAATCGTGGTTTGCTAATGATGTCCACATATCAGTTGTGACACTGACTTGGTCAATCTCAGGATCTCTAAGGTGTTCCTTGACCTTTCTGTGCACCTTTTCATAGAGGTCTGGTATGATTTTATTGGCAAATACCTTTCGTCCAGGAATTGTGTACCGAGGGTCGAGGTGTGTAATTAGATTTTTAAATCCTTCATTCTCCACAGTACTGAAAGGTAGACCATCGATGCATATCATTTCTGCTACCAAATTTGTTATAACTCTTGATCGCCTATCTGTTGGACTGGACTTTCCCTTGCTATCAATGAACTGATTTAAAGTTGGCTGTCCACGTGATAATTTCATAGTACAATGCTTAAAAGAAGGGGAATGGATTGATGAAATGGAAGATGACGAAGAACTCGGGCTAGGGAGTGAAGGCGAAACATCAGCAGAAGCTTCAAGGTCAGACTCTTCAATACAAATGCTTACCGGTATAGTTGAGCTTACATCTTTAGAAGAGCAAGGCACTGGCATGAAAGGTAAAGTTTTCTGATATGAAGGAGACTTTGCGTCACTTTTAATTACTTTTTAATTATAAATTGAAGCATGTTTCGTATGCAGATGTTTAATTAGTGGCGATGTTGACTTTGCATATCTACGTGATATTTTTACGCCACAGTGCGAGCAAATACCTAACAAATTGTTCTCGGAGTCCACAGAAAAGTGTTCCCACACCACAGAAGACATTTCCGTAAGAAATAAACACGCCACACAAACTAAGAAACCCCTTAAAAATAGGAAACAATGATAGCTTCGTTTCCTAGTCTGGCTGCATGAAGTTGGCACATCAACCCACTTTGCTCTTAGGCTCTGTTCGATATCTCGTTTGAACCTCCTGCAATATCGTTGAAGCGGAAGCGCAGTAGTAGAGATGAAGCGATATATATATCGATGCAGATTTTATTATAATGGCATTAATTAAACCTTGCTCTTGCTTATGAAGCATTATTAGTTTAAAATGTATGCATGTACTTTTACACGCGTATTATTCAGCAGTAATGGGTGCTTTTAATTTGCGGCGATAGACAGCGATCGCCACGCCGCGGTGCTTCCGATTTAGCGGAATCAGAGTCCTGTAGATTAACGATAATACACTAGAGGGAATAGTGTAGAGAACGGCCATCCAGAGGACTCAGAGTGGAATAGCCGTCTATCGCCGGCAATCGGTGGCTCTCTGCTATGAGAAGAGCCGAACAAAGCAAGATCGATTTGCTCAACTGTGGTCTATCGCCGTTCTAAATCGTAAACACCCTATGTCCATCAATCTCTCCATCACCTCAAACACATTTTTGAAAATGATTATTCTGGCGCCATCTTTCGCGTCAAGACCGTTCCGATTAGCACCAACGCTTCAAAGCGCATCAGCAATTCGGAACGACTGCTCCAGCGGTTCTGTTTCTGGAAAAAATGTTGTTTCTACAAATGTAAAAACAACATTTTTTTACGATTTTGGTATGTAATTGATCTCGCACGGTGCTAATTTTTCCTATAACAAAACATTGCGGCAAGTTACCTTTGGATGCACTCTTAATCTGTTACCTTGCACATTTCAACTATTACTTTTCATTTTTGGTTTTTTACGTACACAGGTAATAAATAAATAATATAGCAAGTCTTGTGTTCCATTTTAAGCGGTCAAATCTTCATAAACATTGGCGGTGGCCCAAGTGTCGATGGCTCACTGCGACCTCATTTCCTTCCCTAGAAAACAACCTTCCCACAGGGGCAGTATCAAAATAATTCAAATTATGAGAAAAGACTTTCTTTTGGGAGGGGAGTAGGGCCTTCGAAGGCCGAAGCCCCCATTCCGGGCCAGGGTGGATATGGGAAAACCAAGATCCTTCTCGCTCTCTCAGCTGCCCGGCGCCGCCTGCACGTCTGCAATAAAGGAAGTGACAAGAGGCACCCATTCTGAAGTTCTGTCCTGAAGACGAGGATGCAGATCCTCCTGCCCTGGAGGATGAGACGGAGACTTTTCCACGAACTGCTCAAGATGTGTTTGAATGGACGAGACCTAGACAGCAAGGAAGGGGCGACCTGAAGACTATAGAAATTTTCTGTTGTGGTATGGTAAGACGAAACCCCAAAGGCATGCCACCAAATTTTGACTGTCAGAGAGCTAAAATGAAGCGGGGATATTTACGGGTGCCCGTGAGAAATGACTTGACAGGCATTGTATGGGAAGATAAAAGGGAGGTATCCATGCTGATAAACACTCACTGTTCACCAGGAGATGGTAATTTCTGCAATGAACAAGGAAAAGGTTTGAAGCCGGCCATCGTAGAAGACTACAGTGCACACACGGACTACGTAGACAAAGGGGATAGGATGGGAATGAACTACGATACTATTGGTAGTACTAGTGTCTTGAGGATAGGCTTAGCTAATAGTCGTCATAGCTGGAAGTGGATGAAAAAGCTCTTCTATTCTTCACTCACCTATTGAACGTAACTGTCCTAGAAGGCCATGCGTTGTTTACATCTTGGGGGGGCCAGATGATTCATCGGCAGATTCAGGTTTGTCTGATAAGGAAATGATTTGGGGCCCTTGCCCCTTCCCCTGACAGCTCACGGAGGGGGAGGCTCAGTAGCACGGTTGGAAGATGACTGCATCGCATGGAGGTGAAGGAAAATGCACAGGCCAGTGAACAGAAACCTCCTAAGGTGCAGTGTGTGCTGAGAAGGGATTGTGCATGCGTACCATCATGAAGAGCAAAGTGTGCAAAGTAGTACTAAGCACCTATAACTAACGCCAGGAGCATCATACCAATAAATATATTTATAATTTTATAAATTAGCATGATGTATACATTCATAGAAACCATTTCCAAATATATCTCCTATCGTATTTTTCCAATATATACCTCTCTGAATAAAAGTCTCTCTTACTTCAACTTTATTCCAAGAAAAAGAAATAATTTATGAAATTGTTTATAATTTGAACAGGGCTAAGAAATTTAATTTATGGATAAATGAAACATGTCCAGTGTTGGTTTTTGGAGAGAGTATAAACATTTCCGATCATTAGCTATATTTTTTTCCTGTTTGTCCAGCAGTTTCATGCTAGCATCTGCCAAGCTTCAGAGGGCAACTAAAGCGTTCTTTGTGCCATGAGATAAGCAAAAAGAATAATTTTGGTTGCACATGTAAAATGGGATCCAAACATAAACTAACAGATCTATAAATTGAAGACGTTTAGTCTTCGCAGACTTTAACAGCAGATGATACATTTCTCCTCCCACCTCCATTTAATACATAAGGTAAATCTTCATAAGGGTAGAAGTGGAGGTTAAAAGGAATTACATACATACCACTGCTTCACTGGGATATTCAACGAGCAGCGTATACGTAGGCCACCCGTATTTACTCCCTAACGTGTCATTTTCAAAGTGGGCACACACGTAGCAGGACATTGTGTTCGTGCTATCTTTTGTGTGTTCGACAAAATAACCCACAAAGTTTATTTGTGTTATTGAAAGATAAGGGTTTAAGCTATTGTAAAATATATTTTCCAACCAAAAATGAGTTGTCAACCATCAGCACCAAAAGTGGTAACATATTCATCTTTCTGTATTTTTGGTTCCATTGTGCCGTGGTTGCGTGCCACAAATTAAAGCTAATTCTTAAGTACAGTCCAGTGTCCTTGCTGTTCTAAAAAATGAAGTTTGACCATATCTGTTTATTAAAATTTAGGAGATTTAGGTCCTAAACATGGATCAAAATTAGGAAACATTGTAGTCCCCTAGGAGTTCAGAGTATAGGTCTAGGAAGCCAAACATTGATAGAAAACATAGATCAAAGTCTTCTAATTACAAAAATATCATTATATTTCAAATCTGACCACTAGATCGTTATTCATTGGAGATAAGAGTTCGGAGTTGTGGCACGCTTTGTGATCATTTGTGATATTTGATGTGTCATAACATTTACTTTTATGTTTATAGATGGCTAATACTTGGCAAAATGTGATTCCTCATTGTATTCTTCCTATGTGCCAAAAATCGTGAAAGTCGGAGAAGGTCGAGCCACGGCCTTGGTTGAGTTTGTGTGCAATCGCCCTTATAATGCCCATATGCAGTTTTTTTGTGTATAAATTGAAATAGGTAATAATTATTAAAGACTTTTACATCATCTGATAAATAATTGTAATTATAGTAGTGAATTAAAGTTGAAAAATATTTGCGCTTGAGCCAATATATCGGCCTGCCTTATTAAGAGGGTTAAGGGAAAAATACTTCTTTAAAAACTTACCTAAATGTCACTATGTTGAACTTTCCTGATAAATACTGTATTTCCTAGTGCACATGATGCACTGCAATTATTCGGGTTACATTTTAGAAAAAAACTATACTCTTCAGCCCCCCTAAGATGCCAGGTGTTATCACATTTTTGAGTCAAGTGAGTGATGCCATGTTGATAACTCAAGCTCCTCAATTATACCTTTTGTTATTTCATTCCAAGCAGGATGAAAATGATAATCTGACTTGCTTTTTTAGGTGTTTTACTTTGTAAATTCAGAATACTGCAGTAAAAAAATTTGTAAATCTTATTGATTCCTTCTGTCATACCCCAAAGTATTCAGTTCCCTTTCAAAGTGAGCTCTCAAATTAGCCAACCATTCCCATGATTTAATCACTTGAAATTTTTATGCAGGATGCATAATGCTGATTACATTTGTCACAGAACAGATGGCATTTTTCTATATGAATTAGCATTATACATTTAATTATGATAATACAATCTTCTTAGTCTTTCTGCGCCCGTAATGTTTCACCAGGACCTTTAACTTTACTGTCAGTAGCTGCAAAGATGTCTTAGCAATTTGAAGTGCACATGATTTTTTCTTATAACTCTCCTGTTAAATCTCTACCTTTTTGAATTTCTTTTATTCATTAATATCAAATTTTCCTTAACCTTCTGCTTAATCAGTTCAGCCAGGTGTGTAGTGTTTCATTATAATGCCAAATTCCTTTGTATTGACTCATTCTTTTTCATTTTCAATTATTCTCATTTGCTGTACTTCCGTGTTGGATTTATTGGTGAAGGGATATAGATTTTGAAAATCTTCAATGTTGCTGTAATTTGTTTTGATTTTTGTCTGACACTGGTTTAAAAAATGAGTTTTTTATTGCAGGAGACTTAGCAAACATCAAGTAATTTTTTGCTTTCACTGTGAAGTTAAAAACTTCCTCATAAATATTGAAAAATTGTTTAAATTTTATTTGGAATATTTCCATTCAACTACACTGTTCCTAGGTTAGTTCTTCTTTTATTTTTATTTGTGTACTAGCACAGTCTAAGAAGATTGCATCTATGAATTTTATTTCTAATGTTCAAGGATTGAAAAAATTTAGAAAATCAGTGGATAAATAGACTTCTCGGTGTAATATTTTGGTGCTACGTCTCTGATTGCCATCATTCTGCCGGTGTCATTGATTTTCTTTTTTGTGTGAGAAATCAACCATTCCTCTGCTGACGAAGTCCATTTTTACTTGGTTAAGACTGGTAAGGCTATTTTCCTGTACATTTGTATATTTTTTAATGTCGTACTTCTCTAAGTACATATTTATAAAAATTATATTTATTCATTCAACAGTGATAAATGTTACAGTTATATGATATATGTGCATTTTGGAATTGAATTATCACATTTGTAAAGAACCTGAATTATAATTTTGTAAATTTAGGCTGTGAATTATACTCATCAGCTAGTGGCTGTTCTCACTCAGGGATCCTAGGGCAATAGATCCATCCTCTGGCACTGAAAGGGTGTAATATAGAAATTAATATGGATGAATATATACTGCATTGCTTTTGTAATGTGTCTTATTTCTTTATTTTAATAGGGCACTCTTCATTGCTTTATTCAAGCACATGACCTTTGTTGGCCAAAGAGCTTGTTATAGAACATCATTAGAATTCTGCAAGCTCTTATTATCCCTAGATCCTGAAGGTGATCCTCTTGCTGCTGTGTTGATAGTGGATTTTTATGCCTTGCGATGCCACGAATATGAGTGGTTCATACGTTTGTTTGAAGAATGGGAGACTCAAGGTCGCAACCTTTTGCAGCTGCCCAACTTTGCATTCTCTGTTGCTGTTGCTCATTTTTACCTGGCGACCCACGAAGCTGAAGCAAAGTCGAGTACTGATGGAAACAAAGTGTCTTCCAAGTGGGATATTCTTGTGGCTGATGAATTCCTTCAAAATGCTTTAATTATGTTTCCTGGGGTGCTGCTACCTCTTCTTGAAAAGTGCTCAATACAGCCCGAGGAGAGTGTGACGAATTTTCCATTTTTCGGCATCAAAGCTCAAATGAGGTAATGATGAATTTAATTAATTTCCCCTGCTGCATTTGCTTCTCATGTTGCATTGCCTGAAATATTAAAAACCATGCAAAACTGTGGTATTTTGAATTTAATACTTGTGAAAGTCTGTATGAATTGGTATTCTATTCTAGGTAGTTAAGGTTTATATAAATGGCCATTAATTTAGCCAATGAAAGATATATTCAGTGAAAGTAGTAAAATAGTGTCATTTTCTCTATCTATTAGAAAAAAATGTACCAAAAATCTTAATTCCTTCATTCATGTTTCGGTGAAATCAGTGTTCTCAGTTGGTACCTTTCAAATATACATTTCTTTTTCAGCCAACCTCCTGCCCTTCTCCAGCTGATACAACTCTACATCGCCAGAAATTATCACATTTGGAAAGAACCTGTAATTTTGCCTTGGTTAGAAAAAAATGTCCACAAAGTAATGAACCGAGTGGTAGCTGGAGACCCACTGGTAAAGGAGTCTGAGATAAAGAGAATGAAGAGATACTTGGGATCACCTAAGAATATATTTAGGCATATAATACTTTCAGACTTGAAGGACGTCTCAGCAAACATTACTGGGGTAAATTTCCAATTTAATTTAGTTTTTAATGGCATGATATTTACAGTGTATAATTTATGCTTTATCTCTGTGGAGCCACATTTCTTGTTCTAACCTTACCTGTTAGGGAATGGAGGGTGATGTAATGTGATGGCTCAGAATTAGGGCCCTAAGTTCTTGAGTGATCAGTGAGAAATGTGTGAAATAATTAAATCAATGCATCAAACTAATTTGTTTTCTTAGAGCAGTGGACCGTGGTTATGTAGCTGAGAGCTAAACTCCTCCATTGTGAGATGGTAGTTGCATTTTTAATTTACTGTAAGCCATTCACTATGTAGTTTAATTACTGATTCCCCTTTCTTGAATCTGCTTATTAATTCAAGTTTCTGCTTCACTATCAGCACAATTTTATTGTGTTTGTCAGTCATGGTGTCTAGCTATTGGTTGGTGCCTTATTCACAGGCCACTTGAAATAACAATGACACATGGATGAGGACACTACACAGGATACAATGTGACTCTATGAAGTTGGGTTCACATAATGGAAAATGTCATGGGAGGTGGAAAGACAATCACAGGGTGGCAGGAAGTAGCCTAGGAATTTTGATTTGTGAGAATGAAATTTGTCATTAAAACATTATGGAATGATGGGAACAAAATAAATGGAGCAGGAAATAAACAAAGTGCGAGAACTTGATTTCATTCCTAATGTGGACAACATTAAAGCTGGAATTAAGGAGCCTCTTTTGGTGTTACTGTTCTGATTTTGGCCTTTCTTTCTTGAAATTACTCTCTCTGGCTTTTAATTTGATTGGTTTCCTGTTATTTGTATATTTGATCCAGCAGTTTATTTGTCTACTCTTCATTTGATACTGTAATCATCTCAAGGTTATTTGTACCCTTGTCCATTCATTGAATTGAAGTCTTCCTTCATTCAGACAGAATCATAGAATTGGCTGCTTTACACGATTCTCCCCATGAAAGAGTTTATGCATTTGTTTTTTGTAGAATAAAATATACCATGTAAAGTAGCCTTAACTTCTGGGCAGCAATCATAACATTGTTGCATATGTCTACTCAATGGTGTTGATTAAAAGTAAACACAAAGTAGTGAAGGTTGCGATCCAAGACAGGATTTATCATGTCTGGTTGAGGGTGGTGGAAGTTCCCAATTTCCTGAAGATAAATCAAAGCTCATGTGAGGCCACAGGAGTAATAGCACTCTTCTCTCGTAAAAAGAAGTTTGTATAAAGTGGTAGCATTATATTTTTATACAGTCCGTTAGCCTTGTAAAAGCCTTCTAAAATCAATCATGAAATTCTTTCCATCACTCATCACTTTCTGCAAAAATGTAGCGGATGGCGATAGTTACATAAACATGCTGGTGTCCTAACACCCCCTGCCAAACACCCATGCCGGCTCGCAGGGTAGTATGTAGAGAGAGATATTTAGATAGTATATTCCTTGTGTGCAAGTAATGTAAACAATCATGGTTGATGAGGTGAATTTTAGTGGTCAGAAGAGGTTTTATAATATCACTGCTTGCATTAGAATGCAAAAATCCTCTTGTGTTTGTACATGAATTTTTTTATAATGACCATAGAAAATATCAACAAAGAGTTGACAATCATCCATGGATTATCTGCTCCCAGATAATCAAGAGTTTACTGTACCGTAATTTTCCGTGCATAGTACGCATTGTTTTCCGCGAAAATTTGAAAAAAAGTAGGGTGCGTATTATACATGGTTACAAACTTATCACGTTTTTATTCTGGTCGTAGATCACATTTGAAGTAATCTAAATGTACTTATAGGTATTCGATTTTACAATTTTAAATGAAAACAATGCAATGAATCAATTTAATTTATTTATTAAAACAAAAATTTACACACAGGTCCTCTTGTCTTTAACATTGTTAGCACTGAATCCTTCGAATTCAAAATCACTATCCTCGCTTGATTCAAACAGTTCGTGCGAAACACTGACATCACGCTCGCTGGCAGCATATATTGCATCGCCAATGACATCATATTTGTCCTCCTTATTGTCCACTATGCATTCTTCATCTCTAAGCATATCTTCGTCGGACGCATGTATTGCACTCGTGAGGCAGCATATTTTAAAACCTCTCATAATCACAGATGAATCGATGGCATCCCAGGACTCTTAAATCCACAACTAATTAGCGATAACTCTGCTTCCTTTGACTTTTATGAAGATGTCAAAGAATGTGGTCTGGAATAAAGCCAACAAAAAAAGACACAAGACAAGAGTTACTAGATGCCTAAAAGTGAAGATATTTACCTCTGAGCTTCATTATGTCTAAAAGAAATGCATATGAGAGAGCATCGCAAATGGAAGGCTTTGGTACTTGTTGAAAGTAGCATGATTCTCAAAACCCCTACTAGGAGAATGAAGAAAGCTGCTGATATTTTTGTTTCAATCCTTAAGAAGTGGGATGTGCATGTTACGCAAGTGAGTTTGGTCCATGAGTTGATATGGTATGTCATGAGTATTTGGGATCATGTGCATCAAGATGCGGTAGACATTCCAAGTAAATATAATGCATCAGAAAGCAGTGTTTGTTGCTAGAAATTGATACAATTGATCTTGACATTGATCGAACTCATGGTTGAGAGGGTTGCATTGAAAATCTAAATAATCAATAGACAGTTGTTCATAAAAATTTGAACAATGGGATGCAGCAAATTGAAATAAGCCTCAACTCTCAATCCCAAAATGATTTCACAAAGATCAAAAATGAGTCATTCTCTGTACTTATTCCTCATTTGTATCTTAAACTTAAATTTTAAATCTTTAATTTGTATGGTGAGCTTATTTAAAACAAAATGTGAGAGACAGCCTAAATAAATATGTATACACCTTGCATTGCTGTCATCTCATTTCCAACTCTTGATTTTAAACTCTTTGATTTGCATTGTGCCCATTTTTATGTCTCTACAACTACGTAGAAACAAAGTTTTACTCTATTATGATGTTGCCTCCAATCGTTCAGGAAACACCATTTACTGTGTTTTTATCTTATTATATGTATTTTATCACTGTGAAAATAAACCACAGAGTAAGCTGATTCTTTGCTTGGGAATGAATGCATCAAGCTTTTCTATTAGTGTAGAATTTAGAAAATCTGAAACTGTAAAGGCATCGAAAGCAAAGAAGTAAAGTTTTTGGCTCATATTAAGATTAGAAAAGTTCATGATTATACAATCGTTGAGCATAATTTATTAACTATTGTTTGTTTTTTATTGCAGGATCTTCAGGGGCCTCTCTTAAGTTTTGACCCTCTTCCTCCTCCTGATTCCATTAATTTGTATACTAGACCACAAAGGACCAGAGCCCATGAAAATTCAAATGCATTCTCTATGTTTTTTAGGTCTATTTTACCGAATTTCAATATAAATGAACCAGCCCGGGAAAATGATCAACCAGAGTAAGTGAGCATTTAAATAGTTTTATATGTATAATATTTTACAACTTCTAAGTCAGGATAAAGGTTACATAACAAAAACAAAAATAAAGGGAGTCTCCAATAGCCATGAACAATTGGCTCCACTCATCAGAAATCACCAACCTTGCTGTGTTGGTTTGCTGGGATGGGATTTCCTCAGCAGAGACCAACCCCTGCCTCTCCACCAGAATACCTCCTGAGGTGGTTTACAGAAAGGTTACTTCCTCGACAGTGACCAACACAGATGCACACACACAACCCAGATAGGATCCTTCGCAAGGCTAATGGGACCCTACTAAGGATGCCTGGTTAGTAGCACAAACACACTCACAAGCACTCAAAATCATTCACTCCCACACACAAATCTGGGAGAAACTGCTCCAAAGGAACGTGGTCAAACTCTACACACAAAAACGGATGAGGGTGAGGGTCAAATGTGCACATTTCGGCTACCAAGTAGCCCTCTTCAGCGATCCAAAGGAATAGCGTTACATCAATGTGAGGTTGAAGTGAGAAAGGGTAATGACATCCAAGATGTATATAAAGGTAAACTGAGGAGGGGGGAGTGACGTAAGCCAAAAGGAAGAAAGGGAGACGGGTGAAAACTAAAGACGAAAAACAGCAACAATGAACGAAGATGATTGGGTAAGGTAAGGGGGGGGGGGAAAGGGGGCAGTAACGGAAGTAAGTTGAGCATTGGATGGAGAGGGGAGGGGGAGAAGTTAGCGTGTACCTGTGTCCATTAAGAACAGTGACGAATTATTCACAGTTCTAAACTGAGAAGAGGGAGGGATGAGGAATGAGTCCAGAGTCACTGTTTAGGAGATTGCCTTTGTTTTGTAAAATAAAGATGCTCTCGTAAGCGTCTAATAGGTTATTGCTTGTGTCTATTGCTTGTGACAAATCTGCTGTAACACTTGCAATTTAGCTTACATAGGACAGACACAACGTATTTTACTAACTAGATTCAAAGAACACTATTCTCACTACAGAATTAACAATCCCGAAAAGTCTAGCATAGCACAGCATTTAATCAAGACTGGGCACAATGTAACAAAAGATAATTTGAAACTTGTGATTTTGACCATGCTCCTTTGGAGCAGTTTCTCCCAGAAGTTGGGCCTATTTGTGTGTGTGAGTGAGTGATTTTGAGTGCTTGTGAGTGTGTTTGTGCTTATAACCAGGCATCCTTAGTAGGGTCCCATTAGCCCTGCAAAGGATCCCAGGTTACAACCCAGTGCATGCTTAGTGGGGTCCAATTTTCCCTTTTCCATTGTCACCTGACATATGGCATAGAATTATGGGGTCATGCTTCCAACCCAAAAGGTGTTTTCTAGATGCAAAAAAGGGCAATTAGAATTATTTCAGGTTTGCACTCAATGGACCATTGTAAACCTCTTTTTATAAAACTGGGTATTATGACCCTCTATGGTCATTAGACTTATAAAGGTGTATGTGAAGTGAAAGAAAACCTGAGCTCCAGAGACAGGAGCCAGCTATCATCACCACTTCACAAGAAAATGGGACAATTTAGTGGTGCCTCACTTTAGACTATCCAAAAGTGCCAATTGTTTTAATGTACTTAAACTTAGATTTTTTATTATACTGCCCCGAGAGGCTAGGTTTGTCAGCCTGTCTAGGTTCAAATTGACCTTTAAGCGTTGGCTTTTGTATAGGGCATTCTATTCATTGCAGGAATTTGAGGAGTGTGAGACTTCAGACCTCAACTTTTAATTCCTGATTTCCTTTTATATATTTTTTCTTTTGTGTTTTTACTTTTTATACCTCTTGACGATGACTATTGCATTGTATTGTTTAATGTCAAATAAAAATTATTATTATTATTAACCCTTGCAAAGGATTCTATCTGGGTTGTGTGTGTGTCTGTGTCGGTCACTGTCGAGGAAGTAACCTTCCCGTAAACCACCACAAGAGAGTATTCTGGTGGAGAGGCTGGGATTGGTCTCTGCTTTGGAAGTCCCAACACAGCATGGTTGGTGATTTCTGACAAGTGGTACCAATTGTTTATGGCTATTGGAGACTCCCTTTATTTTTTTTATTTGTCCAGCCGTAAGAGTAACTCATCATTGTAATAGGATAATGGTGTCTTGAGTATTCCACCAGGGGGCTGTTTCTCAGAGATACAAGTTACAAGTCAAGTGACTATTTTCACAAGGTTGATGAGTTACTCAGATATACCTTACCAAAGACGTCTACTGGTCCAAAAAAATGGCGGGCCTAATCAAGACCATACATAACTCGTATTTTGATGATTATGATACATTATGGGCGTGCACCTAGCAATATTTCCAGTTTAAAAGTTAGTGTAATGTTTTTGGGTAAATACAAATGATTGAGTATGTGCTGGAAAGTAATTTAATGTCAACATACAAATGGAAGTCAACTAGCGTGTATTTTGACCTTGGTAAATAGTTTTTCAGTCAAAATTCACGAAGACACAGCAGTCGAGAGAAAATAATTAAATATCCTGATGTTTCACACTTTAACTTTTTAGTAATAAACAACTAGGTACTTACCAATTTGTTTCAATTGAGTTATATGAATCATTAATAACTGGAAATACAAACTGTAAGTTACAATAAATGTTATTAACGCCAACATATGGTATGTTACCATGAAGTTTCATTATGATATTATGTTGTAATGCCATTAATTATGGTTCAATAAAGATAAAACCAACTTTACATCATATTTTGAAATGTAAGGTGTATTATTAACTACCATTTAGAGCTCATCCTATTAGAAATATGTCTAGATAAATGTTTTTATCTAATGATGTTTGATGAACCCGAAAACTCGCATTCACTTGGGATCTGTTAAGGTAAGTTGGGACAATAAATTACTTTCCAGCTCATATTCAATAATTTGTATTTACCCAAAAACATTGCACTAACTTTTGAATTGGAAATATTGCAAGGTGCATGCCCAAAATGTATCGTACACATCAAAATATGAGTTATGTATGGTCTTGATTTGGCCCACCATTTTTTTGGACTAGTTTGTTTGGAAGTCTTCTGTTAGGTATATCTGAGTAACCCATCCGCCTTGTGAAAATAGTCATGTGACTTGTAACTTGTAGACTTGTAGCTCTGAGAAATAGCCCCCAGGTAAGCAGGTCCATGTCTTCCAACGTTTCAGGGAACATCTTTTTCTCCATCCTCAGGGGTTCCGACTTCAGAATTTAGAATAACATGATGAGTTATCATCTTCGCAAAACTAAGACAATCATGTTCCTGAGAGATTGGAAGTAAAATCTCTTTTGTCGGAATCCAGGACCCCTGAGGATGGAGATAAGTCGATCTCAGAATCATAGGGAGACATGGACCTGCTTACTCGGTGGAATACCCGGAAAACCTTTATCCAGTAAATATGCTATGAAAATCTAAGATCTTTTATCTCTCGCAGTCAACTTGTTATTTCATTTTCTATGACGTGTGAGGTAGGCTTTTTGGAGTAAATTGTGTACTATATTCAGGCATCTGAGATGAAAGATTTGCTAAGTATTCATTGAGTATTGACAAAGGAGCTAGCATTGGTGTAGTACCCTAATTTTCCGATTATTATACGAACCCACTTTTAGATGAGCACAATGTAAGAATTTACGTATCATCATGTATAACACGCAGTCGGCTTTTATAGAACAACATTCTATGCCATTGTCCGCTGCGCCGTTCAGCGCCCGAAAGATCACTGCTCAGGCGGTAATGCTGCCTATGGATGGCTTTTCCCCTTGCTCTTACCTACCCCTTTGGTTTCTCAATAATACGATCTATTTGTATTAGGATCTTCCCCTCCAAAATTTCCATGCGTGTCTATGGAAATATTTGTCCATAAATGATAGAATTGCTACACTGTCGCAAAAAGGACTTATGTATGTATTCATTTCGCCTCAAATTATGTTGGTTCGTTTCGGATTCTGTCCGATCTACTAGTGGAAGATACACTCCTCTGTAATTTTTAGATGAAAGATTTTTCTGTGTAACATTTAAAAGAAAAACTCTCCCTCAGAATGATATATGGCCACAGAATATGCTCGTATGTGCAAATAAAAAAGCTGGATGGGTGAAAATTCAACCAAAGATTGACTGCAAAACATGTGGTGCAAAGATGCGGTTTGTAGACATCATATGTTGGTTGTAGATGCATTCAGAAGCCATCAAATGCCATGCATAAGGAATATATTGCAATAGAATGGCACAGATCTCGTCATTATTCCCGGAGAGATGACAAGCCAGTTGCAGGTGATGGATGTCAGTTGCAACAACCAGTTTAAGACACAGATGCGTAAAAAGTGGAATGAGTGGCTCTATTCCGGATCACATCCTTTGACAACTTCAGGAGAGTCCAAGAAACCGGAGTTATTGCTAATTAGTCAGTGGATTAAAGAGTCCTGGGATGCCATCGATTCATCTGTAATTCAGCGAGGTTTTAGAAAATCTGCATCACAAGTGCAATAGATGGGTCGGACAATAATTTGCTTAGGGATGAAGGATGTGTAGTGGATGATGAGGAGTGCAAATACGATGTTCTTGGTGATGCAATATATGCTGCCAGCGACCGTGATGTCAGTGCTTTGCACGAACTGTTGGAATCAAGCGAGGATAGATAGTTTTGAACTCAAAGAATTCAGTGCTAACATTGTTAAAGAATTGAATTTTTATATTAAAAATTGTAAAATCGAATACCTATAAGTACGTTGACATTACTTCAAATGTGATCTATGGCCCGAATAAAAACGCAATAAGTTTGTAACCATGTATTATATACACCCTACTTTTTTGACGAATTTTCGCGGAAAAAAATGCATACTATGTACGGAAAATTGCGGTAAATAAAGTTATTATGTTAATTGAAAACTTACCTGTAATGTTCATAATACACATGTTTGATCCATGATCTAACCTGAAGCTGGTGTTAATTTGTAAATGATAAGTATAACTTAGTTTTTCCACATAGATTTATTATAACAAGACAACGTAGGGTTCAACAAAACTCATCATCATCAGGTGAACCTATGTTTCAACAAAGCTTCTCATCATCAGGTCACCTGATGATGATGAGCATCGTCGAAACCTAGGTCATCTTGTTTTAATAAATCTATGTCGTAAATCTAAGTTATACCTATCATTTACAATGCTAAGCATATTCCACAAAGTCACACCCAAGACAACGGATTATGGTATTAATTTGTTAAAAATGCCCTGTTACTCTCTGATTGGAGGAAAAGATGGCAGCTTTGATTGTATGATTATTGTATGATAACCTGAGGTTGCAATCAATTGATGATCATTGAGGTGTTCAATTTTTCCCTGGTTGGTTTTTCAGCTTACAGGGCTTATTTGAGTATGTTTATCTGGAATTTGGAGGGAATAATCATGATGAGTTGTCATCTTTGTAAAACTAAGAAATTAATCCTGTTCTTGAGAGATTGTAAGTTATAATATTTTTTGCCTCATGAAAATTATGTATATACAATATGTACAGTTCCTCATTTAAGTGTCACCTCCACTGTCAATATATGAATGCCCTTTAGAGCTTTTGTTGTATTGAATGAACTTTCCTTACGTTTGCCAGTGGTGTTATCCTATGGTGTGATTGTGAAAGATTACTTTGGAGCTTACATAAATCTCATTAGAGAATTTATCTAATACAATAGGCTCTTGAGCAACATTCATGGTTAGCTAAGTGGCACAATGTAAAATCAGCCCTTGTACTTGTTAGCATTTACTCATTCCATTTTGTTGACAATACTTTATATTTAATTAGGAATAAGTGATGCTTAGCTGTCTTAATCAGAAGAAGCATTTTGTTTACCTCCTTTCGCCTTGAAACCACATATATTTCAAAGCTTATGTTTTCAAGTAAGTAATACATTAGCTAATCATTTAATTGCCTCATTTGTTTCACTTTCTAGTGATGGAGCTGATGCAGCTGAAGGTGGAGGTAATGCTGAGAACAGCTTAACATCTTCAGTGGACCTTCATCGCAGTGTAACTTCCTTGTTGGATGCAATGCGTGATCTTCTCAGCAATATTCACTTCCCTGATGTACCTCATGATGGAGATGTTGATGATGATGATGATAGTGAAGAGGATAACAATCCATATCATAGGCCCTAAACCTTGAGCTCATCTTTTAATCTGACCAAAATATTTGTAACTATCGCATTTTGTGTTGAGAGATCTCAGGTTAATTCTGAAATTATGACTGCATTGAAAACGTTTGTTTTACAAGGACTTATCTGAAGTAAGTTCTCTTGTGCTTACTATGAGGCAAATGTTAATGCATAGAATCATAACAACCTCTTAAATATATTGAAGCTCAAAGTGATTTTTTTATGTGAAGGTGAATATAGTCCATCAGAATTAATGTGTTTCTTAAAATTTCTTAAACTAACTGTCATTATAACATCTTGAAAGATAGCACCTGACAAGCTTTTGCTGATTTGCCAGTGGGTTCCATTAAACTGGTAAACTCATCATTTACATATATGTGATTGCCTTTTTGATGTGTACCGACATGAACTCTAAATCCCATCCCTAAGTATTGGCTGTGTCATCTATACATAGGAGCTTTGTCTTGTTTCATGTACCCTTGCTCATTATCATGTATTACTTCATTTTCTCTTCAACCCCGGAGCTCGAGAAGTGTATGCGGTATGTATTTATTGATTTGGGAATTTAGTTATAGGGTTTGGAGAATGAAGATTCAATAGCCATATTGGCTGGAGATGCAGCCATATTGTGATAAAATTGAAGGCAGGGTAGAAAAAATGTCAAAATGTGTGTTGCATGGAACAATGTTTCCCCTAACTACCTTGGCACAAAATCATGAATGTGTATAGCCTTATGCACAAAGCTTTAAATACCTTGCTTCATGGTTTCATGTAAGCACTGTATGTTGTTCATGGATGTTTGAAGGAGCCATCAGCATACATAAAATGTCAATAAGACCTCTTTCAATACCTGTCAGTAGTTGTTTCAGTTGTTACTACTGATTGTATCATTTATTGTGTGTTGACTGAAAGATTAGATTTAAGTTTTGGAAGGGTTAGTGGCAATTGAGAATTATATGTAGCATCGATTTTTTCTTGACTACTAATGATTATCCTTGACCCTGTGTGTATATGAATTAGATGGAATAAATTGGTGTGAAATGCTTAATCTTTAATGCATAAATTACATGAAAAAAATAATTGTAGTGTAAGCCAACATATGCATTATTAGAGTACATCCCTCTTGCATTCAAATTGTGGGAGAGATACGTTCAAATAAGCTGTATATACTACAGCTTGAGAGAAACTTAATCTAATAAATTCCTCATCATCGATTTTGGTATTTTGTCAAATCAAGGAAGACAAACTAGTTAACAGATGCCGTTTGGTAAAGCCTTATGCATTATCTAAATTAAGGAGAAGGTAAAGTGGAAGGAGATAAGTGAAAGGATGGAGGGGAAAGTAGGGGAACACAGCTGAGTATAAGGCTGAGGAATCAAACTACTCCCCCAAAAAGATAAAATTTTGCATCAAACTGCTGTTGGTGTGACACAAAGTATGTAATAGCATGGAATATCTTTATTAGCCTGAGGAATTTACAAGGTATAACAGCCTTCAGTCATTGAAAATAAATCCAATCACTAATAGTTTTTTAGATCGACACTATTAAAATTCACTTAATGAGACATGTTCTTTTAGGCATCAGCTAATTGACTGACAAAGATGGCAAATAATTCCAAAAAACAAAGCTCTAATAAATAAAACATTTCTGCTAAGCCTATAGGATGTATCTTTCATGATAAATTATGCTGTAAAACACATTGAAAAAAATTAAAATAGTACATACAAAATAAGTAAATTACTTGGGCTAATCAAGCCCACACTCACTTTCACCGAGTAAGCAGTTACTGCTAACTCTAGTCTTTCACTTAAATTATCGTCACAGTTCAAACTTGTGAATGAAGGGGAGGTATGGATGATACAGTTGAATAAATGACGCATGAATAGTCCTGATGGGGACAAGTTTGTGTAGGAAATGAATGGGAAAGTAAGGAGTTGAAGAGCCTTGAAAAGAAAGGGAGCAAAAGTAGCTAGGATGGTACGAACACTGATACGCACAAGACTGAGGCACACAGACACACAACTAATAGGCAAATGATTTTACTTCATCAATGCCTTGCTAAACCTGTGACCTTTGGGACCTTTTTGAATCTCACGTGAGGTTAACTGCAGCATTTAAAAAGTTCTGTGGTCCTTGTACCAAAATCATCCATGGTGTAGCAATGGGAGCTTTGAGACTACTGAACATACAACTATGGATAATTGCTCCACTTGTATCCACCTAAATGATGTGTGAAGATGGTGGCCTTCCACACAGTTTCATGTGAAATTTTCATCTTGCCAGTTGAGTTACAAAGGATTTTTAATTTGACTTAAACAGGTTATTCCAGTTAATAAACTAAGCCATCTCAATTCAGGGAGTTTATTTGGGAACATTGCAACTCAAAAGGATGTCTATTAGAGTCCATGAAGCAGTAACTTAACCCTTCCATGTGATTCTTCAAATGAAATTGTCTCGATAGGTGACGGGCTCATGCTCATGCTCTATAAACTACATACATAGCACACTTCACTCATTCTGATTTGATTCTGTTTAATGTCAAACTATTCTGCTCTCAGGGGAAGATACCACTTAACAAGCAGCAACACATTATAGAAAAGGGGTATAGTCATGTATGGCCATAACTGAGAGAGAGAACATAACTCTTAAAATCGTGCATGGCATGGCCAAATCAGGAAGGTGATAAAGCATAGGTAAAAAAAAGTGATAAAACAGATGTTTAGTTCAAATTCATTGTATAGTTAATTCATCCCAGGATATATATGTATGCAACTATTCAGTCAGGACCACATCTTTGCAGCACTCTCCTCTCAGCCTACAGTGTTTTTTGCCTCCCTATAGATAAAAGCACATCCCTCAAAAGGAATAGTGCTCTCTTTGGGAACCACAATCTAAACCTGCCTTAGGTGAGAGAGGAAAAACAATTTTTCAAATAATATGTAATGGAAGTATGTACAAGGCACAAGTGGCCCAGTGAGAAGCTGATAGAATCAATGCATGGACCACGTGGTAGTGAAGATGGAAATATTCAGTGGAATTCACATGAATATGGTCTCCAGATCCACAAAATTCCGTGTGGAATCCACATTAATCCCTTGTGGACTCCTCATCATACCCACGAGGATTCCACCAAAATCCTTCAACCTTGATCTTACTGGGTTTTTCCTTTGCCGTAAGCCTTGCTGGCCGGGGTTTTTTTAAATGACCACGGTTTTTTAAATGTCCATTAATGTGCCAAACAAGCATGCTCAGCACTCTAGGTGCACAATTTTTGTGCCAGAGAGATATGCTCGGAAGATAAAGGTCAACCTAATATTTTCTACCGGGGATCCACTTTAACTCCATGTGGGTCCCACGTCAATTCCATGCGGGCTCGACTTCAACTCAACAAATTTCCATGTGGTATCCACAATGGTCCCATGAGTATTCCTCGTCATGCACATGTGGATTCTACCAAGATCCTTCAACCCACTAATTTCCACCAGGGATCCACTTGGGTCTCACAAACTCCATGTGGGTCCCACATCGGGAGAGTTTACTCTCCGAATCCAGGTAAGAGAGTAGATTTTCCCAGATGTTAGTTTCACTGACTCCATGGTACATTTTTTTCTCTCTCACTTAAAACATGAATTTCCTCTTGGTTTGGTCCGAAACCCTCCAACATAAACATACCTATCCCAGTAGATTCCCATTACAGATATGTAATAAATGTTGTGGTATGTGGGAAAAAATTAGCAACTTTTTCCGTTTTGAAATTATTTTACTTTAATTCTTTTCTGTGGGGATCTTAAAAATGATGGAGTAGTAAAATACTAAGTCTATTTATGTATTTTGGCTGTAAAAAGAAGAGGACAGGATAATAATTAATACAAGGTAAGTGCATTAGGTCATGGTTGGTGACTGGAGAGTTTTGCGGATGTCTGCATTAGATGCTGTATTACGACCTTTGTAGCTTTGAATGTGTGAAAAATTATTTTTTGACCGGGCCATGATTGTGCCAAAAACATTGTTTTTGAGGTAGAACTCACCAGCACCGCAGGAAGATCTTTGTTATAGCTGTGGCGTACTCTGAAAGCCTTTTATTACCGGCTAAATCTTTACGTTCGAATTGACCTTAAGTGTTTCATAGCAAAAAATTTAGGTTTTTAACGAATATTATTGCATTTTAACGTATCGATTTCATATTCCATCATGCCAATTCAGTTTTCAGCGGTAAATGCGGATTTGAATGACCGCGTTGGTTGGTTGAAAGCCACAACGCTACCTGTTGGATATAGGTGCAACTGAATTACAAAACAATAACAAAGTCAGGCTGCAAAATGGGCATTTAATTGTGATGGTAATCGTGGTCGGTAAGTTAACATGTATCATAATTTTATACTTACGCAGGCCTTCAGGTCGCAATGATTCAATGCCGTATGTACAAGCAATGTATGTGGTAAAGTGCTAGCCTATTTATCGAGTCCGGGAGCGTGTCTTAAGTCAGAAAACGCTTCCCAGACTCGTTTGATGAAAGACAGACTTAAAACTCGGCAGAAGAGAGTATATTATGCGCACCTTAAGTCTGTGGTAATTGTTTACTTCATTATATCGAATGTAGTGTTTTTATGTTGTACTTATCGCCTTCTAGACTTTATTTATACCTTACTTAGGAAATGATGCCCGTGTGTTTTCCATACCTTACAGCTTTGCTCGGCGTTGCGGTATTGAAGTGTTCTTTTCATTAATCTGTGAACTTTGAGTTGCCTTTTATCTAATAATTCAACATCGTTTGGTTTAAATTGCTCTTTCTCAACTCATTATTTCAAAGCTCATGTTAAAACTTTGTTTTATTGTTATATCTGCTGTATCCTAGTGTATGAAGTTATGCACTTTTTGGTGATATGTGATGTATTTTATCGTGGGTTATGTTATTTGTATAGTTATCGTTTAATATAGTGATTTATCTAGCTAGAGAATTCAACATGTGTTTATTTTGCCTTGGTGCTCCGTTACTTCAGAATTCGCCCGATTTAAATAAAATACTTGCCCATTTCGGGTGTTCTAATATGAATGAGATTGCTGCAAAATTTAGGAGGATTTAGTGATTTATTATTATTCCAGATACTGTGATGCTCTCAGTATCGGTGCATGTGAGGAAACATGGTTATTAACCGAAGTGATGCCAAGAAAAGAAAGAAGGAAGGAGAAATGCTCCAAAACTCTCTGCCGGAGAGCCCAAAAAGGTTTTTAAGTAAAATTTCATCGAATATTGTTATATATATGTGATAAAATTTCGTTCATACTTGTGATACTTTGATTACAGGACTAAAGTTCATGCTCAGAGAAAATTTGCTCAGGGGTCTAGTCTCAGCAGCCCAACGATGACACCAGTAAAGGATAAAGACAAATCTAAGAGCAATGGATCAGTCTCTTCATCTGAACTCATTCCATCCAAGAGACCGAAAACAGAAGATTTCCTGACCTTTTTGTGCCTGAGAGGTACGATAAAATGCGGTGAGCGGTTACACTAGTGGATACTATGATTAATATGGGAACGTTATTACATAGTGCAAACTTTATGAAAGTCAGAGGAGCTATTCTCGTTATGCCCCTTGGGTCATTGTTATTTGAGGTTTCGTTCATCAATATGGCCGAGAGAAATGGGTAGTATACCAATTTACATTTAAAGATGTTGTCAGAAATATTTGTTGTGGTTATGTGGTGTGTTCTATTTTCTTTGTATCATCGATGAGGAGTAAGGAATTATGTCAACAATTTGAAGGCTTTGTAAACTAATACTAAAACGACAAAGTTCTCACTGTAGAACCCATAAGTATAGGTATACCTTTGGGTGGAACCCAAAAGTATATCTATTTCTATAGTAAGGAACCAGGAAAGTTTCCTCTACATGCATCATAATGTCATTGTTGATGCATACTAATCCCTAATTTGTTTCCTCACACTGTTTATTGTGTTTGTCTGCTGTTTTTTATGGGGGCTAAGTGTATCTGTAACTATTCTCAGTACTACTGAACAGTTTGGTGAATGTTGGTTTTCAAATTTCTGAAATCCTTTCTTAGTAGATTCATTACCCATAATGATCACATTTGTAATTATAGGTTAATATAGGTTACCTCTAAAGAACGTTTTTATCATTTATGTATATATGCTTGCAATTATCAGTGAGTAATCTCAACATTTATTTCTCTAGGCACGCCAATTCTTCCTCCCAGGCTTGATTTCTTTAACCTTGCATCTGTCCCCGATGGCCAAGAGGATGAGCAGATGCAGCCAGTTCAAGAAGTCAGTAAAGAATCAGTACGAAATAAGACTGTTCCCACTCACTCAAGTAGTAGACCTTCAAGCAATCCAATGCCCCCCCCAAAAAGTAGTCCGAAGTTAAGTGCGAAGGCTACAGAGAAAAAGACTGATGCCTGTGATTTATCTGTTAGTATATTCACATTTTTATTTGTGAGAATGTCATAGCTCTTGTCTAGTTGATGAAAGTTTTCTATTTTTATGTGATAATCTCCTTTTTCTGTTTCCCATCAGACTAGTGGTGCGAACAGAAGAAATGAAAGAAATGAATCTAAAGATTCCACTTTAAGAAGTGGTAACAGTATCAACAAGAGACCTACAACTGCCGTCCAAGCTCTAAAGAAGAAGTACCAAGAGCAACGTCTGGCAAAGCAGCGGGGGAATTCTTTGAGTAAACTCGCTCAAATAGGTTTGTGCTTTTATGTATACCATCAAGCAGTTTCAATCTTATGAAGAATGAAAGAGGTGTTCATTTATTTGAAAATGTATTGTGAAATGTAACCCTTCAGTTGGCATTTTGGTGGGAGCATGTTATATTTAGTTATTCTGCAGTGATTTAGATTCATAGCAGTGAACAAGACAAAGTATACAGAATTTAATTCTATTCTTATTAATTCTACTAATATTTGGAGTTCTGTGATACATACATGTCTAACCATCATCTTTGTCTAGTTACCTGTTTTTCACATTCTACTTCAGTCATTGTCTCTTTCTACTGGCTGTGTCATTCCACCCTATTACTTCACCACCTGAGATCACATTCACCCACTAGTAAGCAAGCATAATATTTATATGCCATTGTTGTGAGGCTCAGATAAGACATATTTGTCGTCTATTTTAGTTCATAATCAAGTGAAGTATTCATGCCATCTTTGGATCTATCTTCCATGGTTCTTTTGGTATCTGATCTTCGCAGAGTTCACTCTGGTGCATCGCAGAATTTGAAGCAGTGTGTGGGGATGGCATTGGTTCTATTCATACATGGAAAGGAATGTGAACTCAGTCATTTTTACTTATTTTCCTGCTTCGATCAACATAATTTTTAAAGTGTCTTTTGTATCCTGGCAATCTTAATTACAACATGCGGATGTTTTTCTGTGTCTTTCAATTATATATATGTTCACTTTGAGATCATTATGTTGCATGTTTTATATGACTCTATGACAATGCAACTGGATGATTTAGGTTGAGTTACAAGGAAGAAGAATGTGACCTTGTTTATTAATAGCTGATCCTAAGGCAGCCAATTTTTAAAAATCAATGTATGGTTTCTCATTTAATTCATAAACTAAGTGTCATAAATGATTTTGTATGTTTTAGCCACTCAAGTTTCAAATTCATCAAGAGTCTGTAGTACTCAGTTCTTTTGTATTTTATTTTCTCATGGCACACTTTAAATTATCTTGATGTTACATATAGATTGTATTTCAAAAGGGGAAAACTCCGGTCATTAAATCTCCAGTTTTTAAGGCTTAGAGTGAATATTCTGTCCATTTATTAAGTGCAATAATTGAAATACTGAATCCTGGCTTATAAGAGACTTTTTGGCTGAAAAATGTTACATACAATGGGCCTATGTCTCATAGTGTAGTGCGTCTAATGGGCTGGAATGTACAGTACGTAATGTTCAGGTCCTTTGTGTTATGTTTCTGGTCCTCTATGTTTTTTCCTTATTGTAACATGGAAATACCGTATTGCACCGCATAATCGTCGCACCCTACTTTTTCAGTCGAAAAATTGGTTCACAATTTTTCATAGCATAATTGTCACATGTTAATTTTGTTCGTCACGACACTTGCTGTAAAAGGAAAAATGTGTCTAATTTTGCACTCTACCTGACAAACTTCTACCTGCCATTCACAAATACAGAGTATACAGGCCGGAAAAAGTACAGTATACGCTAAACAGGAAGGAAATAGTGTCAATTTTTAGTCTTAAATTTTAATGCATTGTATTTAATGTAGGCCTACCATTCATGAGATCCTAGCTTTGCAATTAAGGCAGTTTAGTACGTAATAAATGACCTATGTACAACAAATACCGTTCAATATTTGTATTGTAATATGTATATTGTACAATATTTTTTTCAATTTCCCCTCATAATGGTCGCACCCTACTTTTTAGCGAAAGAAATTGGCATAAAATCTGCGACGATTATGGGGTGAAATACGGTACATAAGAAGTATCCCTATCATGTTTTCATATTATAGTAGACCTTATTTCCTGTTCATTATACAAGTAAGCTAAGTGCTTTTTTTCTTTGTGTCACTCATGGTCCATAAATATCTTCTTCCTTGTTTTTATAGCTTGGCTGAAAGTTTCTGTTTGTAAAGAAACCCATTTTAGTTCCGAGCATCTCTTATTTTGATTAACTGTTGCTGGAAGTCAGTGTGAATTAAAGTGGTGGTTCTATTTTTTGAATTCACTGAGACCCCTTGTGATGACTGTCAGCCTCACTGCTTTACCTTATTTGCAATGCATAGAAGTTCCAGGAACTTTCAACCAACCCATAAGTTTGTGTTAATATGACTTCCTCCAGAATTTCTTTGGTAATTATTACTTATTAAGCTGTTCTGTGCCAAAATTGGAATCATTTTGTCCAATTGTCACTCTGAGTATCTTGTAAACTCATTATATTTTCTGCAAAATAGTATTTTTACTCAAGTGCTTGATGATGTTAACTCACCAAAAAACAAATGAGTGGAAGTGATAAATGTATCATCAGTATGAATAACACTTTAGTATGTATAGTACTTTGAATGGCTCATGCAAAAAGCTGAATTTACATTGTGTTCTAACGTGCACATCGGTAGAACTTTCAAGTAACTTTGGCTGTGGTACATATTGGACAATTGAACTGATATTTTGTAAGCACTAGTTATTTTTTTCAATTCAAACTGTAGATGGAAAGATTGGAATTCAAGTTTCAAGCTTAGGCTTGTATGTAAATGATTGTTGTACGAATTTGTTGGTAGATCATATGTAAAGAAAGCAGCAGTCATAAAATTTTTCATACCTTTAGTCTTTCGGTCATGTATTGTTATGTGACTTTAAAGCCAAAAATTTATCTTTTCTTCCTATTTTGTATCTAGCTCCTGTTAGTTCATAAATCTCATGGAAATCTTTGTGAAAGTGTGGTATGGTTTTTTGTGATGTTGGCCCTGGAGTTGATGTGGCTCCGATGTCTGATGTGAGTGGAACCTTTCACCTTTCAGGACATTGCTATTTGTCTGTTGTTGATGATAATACATTGGAAGTGAAAGGCCCATTGTGCTGTTTTTGGGGTACTTGAAGTAAATAAGTAAAATATATTTGTATTTTTGCAGTCAAGGAAAAGAGTATGATGCGTACAAGGTCCTCTACTGTGTCGGAGTCCATCCACTTAACTACTCGGAGTCAACCAATTGTCAAGCTGGAAAAGCTCTCAAAGAGTAAAATATTGAAAAAGATTTCAGGAAAGCCTGTCACTCCACCGAAGAAAGAATCAGCTCCCAAGAAAGTGGTGTCCCGAAATGCAGGCTCACATAAGAGGTAGTTATAATTGTTTTAAATTTCAAGTTATAAACCTTTGTTTCATCAGAAAGGTGGTCTAACAGCCTTTGCTTCATGCCTGGTCATCCCCTTCATCTATTCAGTTATTGCCAATATTCCAGTGTGTTTCTTGGAATCTGTTAATATTTCCTCGGATATTGTCAAGAATAACTGAGGCATTGAGGAGCATGGTGTTCCTTCACAACCACATTTAGCAGTAGTTTGGCCTAGTAGTCATATTTTAATAGTTCTTTGGCAAAGTCCTTGTTTGATTGAATCTTCTGAAGTGTAGACCAGTTCAATTTAGACTTGATGTTGATTATACAGTTATTTTGATGGCATAAAATGCAGGCTGCTGGGTGGGAAGCTTGTGGAGAGGAAAAATTTGATGCAGGAGAAGAATAAGGTGAGAGGTGTATGGAATTAGAGGATGGATTGAAAATCCAGGGATCATCATGAATTTTAGTATCACATGTATCTTGAAGTGTATGTTAATTTTTGTACTAGTCAAAGTATTTTCTATGCCCAGTATACATATTGGCAAAATTTATGACTCAAGATATAATTTGAGTAAGATGAATAAGTGAGTCTAATATCCTAGATTTGCAATTTTAAGAGTGAATAATTAAAGGTGCCAGTATGCAGTGGATATGACTGACAAATTGGAACAACCATAAATTAGCAAAAGTTCGAATTCCCATGCAAGTGTTCTCAAAACTTGAGCTGTTGCATATTCAGCTGTGTTTAAATATTGACAGAATATATGACGATGATTGCCGGCATTGTTGCATGATGGTGAATGAGGGTATAATTATCATGTTAACACACCATCCACACCTTTTGATATTGCACCTGCTGTATTGGAAGAATGGCAGTTTTCAGCGCTGTAAGTAGATCAATAGGTCAATGAAGAAAGGCCATATAAATAGATACAGGTTGGTTCAGTTCTCTGGTTCTTGAAATTGGACCTAAAACAGAAAATATGAGCAAAAATCCCATGTGCAAAGACTACTTAAATCTACTATTGGTCCCAGAAAGTGTTGGCTTTGGTTTGTAACCTGGAGACATTTTGTATATAAGAATATTAGAGTCCCTGTAATTAAATTCATTTGAAATGGGAAATTGGTTTTCTTTAATTTCAATTCTAATAAGTGATTATAAACCTCCTTACTTAGCATTTTATGTATGAGATAAGTCATGGATTGTCTAGTACCTTTTATGGAAGTGAGCCTTATCATAATATTTCCTCAATTGTACGACAGTCTAATTCAGAGAATGATTTTCTTGCATTGGGCATTGATCTTTTAAAGCCCTCCTATTTGGCTTCATGTTCTCTGACATGAAATAGCTTTTTACCGTAGCTCAAGGGCCTTGATCAGCTCCCCATACAGTCCACAGCAACTATTTCTCCATGCAACTTTCAATTCAGAGCTACCATGCAAATATTTCATCTCTTACCCTGAGGAAAGCAGTCTTTCTCCTTAGCTAGCTTTGTTTCAATTTCAACCTATTGTGTGCATGATCACTAGTCAGGTGAGACAAAATGGTGTGATATTGGAAGGTATGAGCCAAAACAAGAAAAGCCTCAGTTTCCTCAAGCATTACGGTGGCAATATAAGTTTTGGTCAACCCAAGCAGTGTCTCTCATTCTTCGACTCAGGTCAAGTGGTTAATGGCTCTGAATAATGTTTCCCATTGTTATCCAAGAGTAATGAACTTATTTCAATGCTGTGGCTTAGCTTCTTTTGCTAATGGGATGAAGAAGAAAGAATAATGTGAAAAGTGTGTCTAGCAATATTTAAATGGTGAAGTGGCAAATTATGAATTTTTTCTCGTAACTACTGCCAGTTAATGTGGAAGGAGATCCTGGCCTGTAATGGTGTAAAGTTAGAATTTTGCTACTTGAAGTACATTTATAGTGAAGAATACAAGCCTTGTCCAGCTACTGCTGCAATCTTGTCCTTTCTGGTGTGGGCAAGTGGAATTAGTTCTTCCAGTGATATTCTATGTGAATTTTGCTCTCTCATGTGGTACTCAAGTGTCTTGCTGGTATTTTCCTGCTTATAATGTAACAAAAAATAACATAATGTTCTTTCCGTGCACTATAAGCGACCACAATAAAAACTGATCTCCTCTAAATACACCTCACCATTTCACTCTCCAAAACACTATCCTTTACATCTTTACACAGCTGGTCTCCTAACACCCCCTGCCACATGCTCTTGCAAATGCTCGCAGGGTTGTATGTTGATATAGATAACTAAGAGAAGAAATTTCCAGGTTTTCAGTTTGACTAGTCGACCATATCAATCAAAAATATAGGTACTGGAAAAAAATTTGAATGATTTGACAGAAATTCCATTTTCCTTCATAAACCACCTGCTCTACTTGTTAAATCTGCAATTATTTAACTATTACAGGCATGACTGGGTAAATGAAATGTTATCACTTAGATTTTCATCAGGGAGATACTCATTTTTCATGCAGCTTTTTGGTTAAGAATGATTCTTTCTTTTTTGCAGGGTAACCAGAAGTATTGTCCCACCAAAAGAAAGTCCACCGAAAAGCTCAAAGTCCTCTAGTGCTCCTAATGTGGTGGTTAAAAGTTCTCCTAAGGTAGATTCTAGCAACCCTAAAAGAGGTAGTCTGCGAAGTCATGGAAGTTTACCATCGCCTGAAGAAGAAAGCTTCAGCCGGAGGAGGAGTATATCTCGCCCTACCCCAGCAGGGGATAAGCAGCAGGTTAAACCTCTGAGGGAATCAACTAAGTCTGCCACTGGGAATTCTCAAGAAAAGAAGACTCATGGCTCAAAATCCTCAAAGGGTATGCATTTTAATATCACTATCACTTTAATTTTACATGAAGTTCATTTTGGACGTATAATTTCGAGGAAGCTGGTACTTTTATGCTGAACCCTTAATTCTGTATAATTAATGGAGGTCAACTGCTAAGTTTTACAAATGCATTTAGCCATTAATAACCTACCTTATGAAGTACCCTTGAAAAATTTATCATGCAGATAATCACAGGATGGAAGTGAATTCTCTAACTAATCCAGAAGATATGAAAAAGGAACCATAGCCTCACTACATAGGTTTGCATGCAATTTTTTTTTGCATGTGTTTTCCAAAATCTCCCATCCTGGACTTAATTTGCTTGCTATGTAATACTACATGAACAAATATAACTTGCTCTTAGGAAACTAAGTTGCACTGCATAGCAATTTTTTTAAATTTATACTTTGACACAAACCGCAGATTTCACACTCCCACATGACTCAAGTTTCAATGAATCATTGATATCATCAGGTGAGTAATTTTATGCACATTGTCCTTGGCTACTACTCTAATGTGCAACATATGTGCCAGTAGGCCTTATTTGATGATTCTCATTGTCTTCGTTTTTAGCCTTGTTGCCTATTTTGAGCTTCATGGCTACGGTCACTGCTTTTAGTTTTATAAATGGTTCCCAAATTATAAAGTATTTGACTGCACATGAAGTTGTAACTATCAGGGAAAATGTGTAAATTATTAATTCAATTCAGAAAAAAATGATAGCTACAGTCATTTAAATTCACCACAAGAGTGAATCATCCATTAGTGAGGTGGTTAAGAATGAAAAAGGTATGGGATCTCTGTTAAGTAATTTGATGATAAAAATGTTAGCCTTGAGTATTTTTGACAGTAATTGTGTCGGCAATGGTTTTTAAGTGCTAATCAGTGCTCAGTGGTGAGAGAAATAGATGCTCAATTGGAAAGTTAACATTTTCCTTGTGAAATGTAAGGCTTAGATTAGAAATGGGTCGAATACCTTTTCTTTCAAATTCAAATATTGAGCTTGAATACAAAATTTTGCCTGGAATATCAAATAATGTAGGCATTCAGTTTTCACCTGTCACATTAAAGACTACAATGTGATGATAAGTTTTCAATGTGTATTTGGATATAATATTATTTAGAAAATTAACCATAATTCTCAAACTATTCAAGAGTAAAGAAATGACCTGTTAAGTTCACATAGCTATTGTTAGCTGTGGATGCCCAATTAAGGTCATTGATGAGGGACTCATATCTGGCTATTGGTATGTTATATTTTACTTTGGGACGTTTCTTTTCACATATCTAGTACTTTACAAACGGTTTCATGCCAGTAGTAGTATGATGCTCTGCTCAAGATATTTTAGCTAGAGATGGGTCAATTACTTTTTTTTAAATTCGAATGTTGAGATTGAATATTAAATAATGCAAGCATTCAGTTTTCCCCAACCTAATTTAAGACAATTTTAGATGGCAATGTATCAACGACCATTTGGACAGTATAAAATTAATTAGGTTAGCCATAGTTTAGCAACTAAAATTTCCCTACATTATATTGAAGATAAATCAGAAATTAGTGTTGTGATTTGTTGACGAGCAGTACATTTATTGTTCACGTATATGCTCAAAAACTAATGTACAGAACATTGAGGTGCTAATCGTTACATATTCATTTGTTAGTTTTCCTTATATTGACTACCATTATTACTAAAGACTAAATTAAGTTTTTATCTGTCAAATTCTTACATTATCTCGAAACGCTTGATAAAAATATTTACCCCATTTTTCTAGCTATTGAATTATTTCATTTCGTTCAGAAATATATTTTGAGACATTGATGGAGTACGACAATTCGATTGCCTGTTCAACTGAAAGGAACTGAAACAATTCGCTTCTGAACATTCAATTTATTTTTGGGAACCTTGTATAGTATGATGAGTTTGAATAATTCAAGCTTGTTAAACCATTTGAGTAAATTTTAGTGAAAATATAAAAAATATCATCATAAACCGAATCTAGATTTCGTCAAAGCTAGTATTAATGCCAATGACTGCCAAAATTTCAAATTTCATATACTCGTGACAACATTTTAATTTCTTCCTCGACTATCGAATATCACAAATACTCCATTATTCGTGGTATTCAAGTATTCGACTATTCGAGTTGCCCATTCCTAGTTTAGATGGAAGTATGTGATGCAATGCTTGGGGGGCTTTACACCCAAGGTGGCACAATGATTTCAGGCAAAGGAGAGTGGGCAATGGTTTTATTTGGTGCTAAGGGTCCCTTCAGTAACACTGGCCTCCCAACAATTTAATGGCCTTGGGACACTGGACATTGAGTAGTTCAGATTAGCCAGAGAGAAGTGGTGTTGTGGGTTTATTATAATGCTCTTGAGCAGACTATTTTTATTCTTTGGGACCAACTTTTCAGTAGGAGGTACCCACCCTCATGGCCTGTATCTCTGAGATAAAGAAGGTAAAATATGATTTCTTGTTGGCATTTTCCCATGCTTCGACATCCTATGACATTACATTGACCTGAGAAAATCATAGTATGCTTAGTCCTCTAACTCTAGACTTCCTTTCTGCAATAATATGAGAGGGATAAAGAAAAATGAAATTTCCTTCCCCAGTAATACCAGGTGTCATTAGGATAAGTCTGCTTTTAGTTTAGAATTGTGAGATAATAATTCATTTAAACTTTCTCATAGTACTGAGAAAGTTTAAATGTTTAAATTTTTCATGCCATGCCTAAAATATGTATTCTGGGAAGATACTTCCATTTCATTGATATGTGACTCCAATTATTTAATCGAAGAATGAGTAATAAACAGTGTATTTAGATGCAGTATATCTTGGAACATATCTACCTCGGATATAGTGTCTTACTGCAGGATTATATATCTGAGGTAAATATTTGTTAATTCTTGCTTTTATCCTGTTTAAATATCTCTGCTCTATATTAATTTGAATTCTAGTGGAACACCATTCCCCAGTAGATATTTGAAAGAGGTAGTTAAATAAATGAGAAGTGTTAGGACATCTGTGATCTTCCTCAAAATACAACACAAGCCCCTCTCTGTGATTTTGAAAACAAATCAAGTGGCCAACCTGTTAAGGTTTTCCTTCCAAAAACTCATGTATTCATCTGCTAGAGTAGCCATTAGTGTTGGTGAATACAGCTCAAGTTATCCAATCACCTTGGTGATGACTTAAATACAATTAGCTCTCTGTTACGGCTGTGTCATGGGGCATATCATAGTTTCTCAAAGAAAGACAAATATTGAACGTTTGAAAGTTTTTAATGTTCAATGCTCTGTTATGCTTAGTGTTCAGTGATTATTATATGTTGTATTTATTGCTGTCAATGGTGTGAGGCCACTAACTACTTTGCTGAGAATTCAGTTGTAGAAAATAAAGTCTCTCATATTAGTACTTCACTTCAAATTAAAGGTTCTTACATCCAGTGACAAAGTACTAAATGACCTCTAGGATAGCTAGATGTGTATCATATTTTGGTTTCTCAAGGGTTAAGTAGTAAAAAGCAATGTAATGAAGATATATATTTGTTCTTTTTATATCTGCTTCAGGTACAGGGAAAGAATTTGCCAGTTCTTTGTCTGACTTTTCATCTGATGATGACCAACCTCTCATCAGGAAAACTACAAAAATGTCTATCCAGAATGTAAGGAGAACAAAACTGGTGAAAAAAGCTCTAAAAAGAATTGTGATGAAGAATAAGAAGCCCACTCGAATGATAACTCGATCTCAACAGCACAGATCTGCAATAAATACTAGTCGGTAAGTTTTAGGCAACTGACTCATTAATCTTCATGTTTGTGGCTATAGTGATACTATTAGATTAGTTTATTTTAATGTCTTTTTATGAGAAGTAGTGAGGTTTGTATCAGATGTGCCCCATTGAGTATGGTATAACTTTTTAAATGTAAAATTCTTATTCACTGAAACCTTATCAAAGTTTGGAAGTACAGCAAGTGACTGCATATGTTCATGTGCAAAACAAATTCCTCAACACATACTGGATTGCTGAAGTTATTATCATGTAACTTTCATTATTAGAAAACCTTTTGCATTAGGGCTTATTGGAGGAGCTTAAAATGTTAATGAGAAACTGTGCTTGAGAAGTAAATATGTTTTTCATACTCGTTGATTCAGTGCTCTGGACTTAATTATAAATATGTTGGATCTCTTTTGATACTAAATTTATGTCAATGCGTGAGACCATAAGTATATATTTTATGTAGCTTCCCTTCACTTCTTGGTATACTCTCTGTTCATGATATAATAATAATAACTTTTTAATATTCCACACTGTTTGATTACTAGTAAACAAGCCTGACCGGTTTCAATGTATACACATCATCATCAGAGGCAAAGTATAGCATACAGAGGTGGTGGCTTTATATATATACAGGGTACCACACAGGAAAGGAAGTAAGGAGGAGGTGGGGGGAGGATATTAGTAGAGAGGCGGGGGTTACAAAGCGAGGACACGGGAAATGTAAGACCAACAGCGTCAAGAGTCAAAAGAGGAGGGGAGAGGCACAGTAAAAAGGCGTGACAATTTGTCCGGAATAAAATCATTAAAAACCCTATGACTGGATTTTTTTAAGGCTAAAACAATTTCAAAATTTTCTAAAACATCTAATTTGGCACCTTAGTCACAAAAATATTAAATATTGAGATTAAAATTAGAAATGTGGTTGTGGTCATACAGATGCTTATCAAACACAGAGCTGTTGTCATGGTTTAAATAACCTTTCAGATGTTCGGAAACTCTTGTTTGAAACTTGCAGCCAGTTTGACCGACGTAAAAACAATTGCATCGGGGAGGAGAGCACTTCAGGGAGTACAACCCACTTCTCTCCAAATTGTCATAGGGATCTTTAGTGTTAAAAAGGAGTTTACTGATAGTCACAGGGTTATAAAAGCATAGTTCAAAATTGTCCTTAGGCAGCTTATGGCTAAGTTTGTAACTTAGTTGGTTGATAAATAGTGGCTTGCACCATCCCCTAGGTTTGTCCGGGAGAATAGGGGTGAGGAAGGTTTCCTCACCTCATACTCCCTGAAGTGTGATTCTTCTGGATGCAATTGTTTTTACATCGGTCGAACTGGCTGCAAATTTAAAACAAGAATTTCCGAACATTTGAAATGTTTTTTGAACCATGACAACAGCTCTAGGTTTGCTAAGCATCTGTATGACCACAATCACATTTCTAATTTTTATCCCAATATTTTATATTTTTGTGACTAAGTTGCCAAATTAGATTTTTTAGAAAATTTTGAAATTGTTTTAGCCTTAAAAAAATCCAGTCATAGGGTTTTTAATGATTTTATTCCGGACAAATTGTCACGCCTTTTTACTGTGCCTCTCCCCTCCTCTTTTGACTCTTGACGCTGTTGGTCTTACATTTCCCGTGTCCTCGCTTTGTAACCCCCACCTCTCTACTAATATCCTCCTCCCACCTCCCAACCTCCTCCTTACTTCCTTTCCCGTGTGGTACCCTGTATATATATCAAGCCACCACCTCTGTATGCTATACTTTGCCTCTGATGATGATGTGTATACATTGAAACCGGTCAGGCTTGTGTAGTAGTAATCAAACAGTGTGGAATATTACAAAGTTATTATTATTATTTCATGTCTTAATTCCACCAAGTCAACTCTTCAACTATCTTGTATATCTCTGTTCATATTTATCATACTCTTCTTGCCTGCCTGAAGTGCAGTATTGACTGTCAGATCGTACTGAATTTATGAGTTATTTTGCCAGCTTCACATTTGGGATTTCTCTTCTCATTTTTTTCTCATATGCATTTAGCTTGTAGTTATTTGAAGTGAAGGCACCATTTTTATGACCTGTAAAAGGTTTAAATTCCTCTGAAGTACCTCTAGGGATCTTCTGAATGGGGGGCTCATTGTGATTGGCTTCCCAAAAGCTGAATTTTCTGTCAGTTTCTTGAAGCTTGTAATGCAATAGTTGATTAATTCCTTTCTGTTGTTTTGAGTTTTCTAACTAAGGAAATAGAGTTCCTGATATGTCTTTTGTCACATTGTCCTGTATCTATGGTAACATACTTTTGCTAGAGATACTTATTTTAATTTTAATATCTGCAGAATATCCCATAGACCTACCCGGAAAACTAAGGAAGCTGCTGCTGTATTTATGGAGCTTATAGGAAAAAAATGGACTACGCCAGAAGAAGATACTGGAGAAGATGACTTAGTTGCTCTTGTAGACTTTCCTGATGTGCGGAAGTTCAATAAGTCAGGTATATAACCTTCTCCTATATTGAGCTCTTTATTTACCCCTCCTGTGTATTTTCCTAATGAAAAAATCTCTATTTTAGGTAAAACTGAAAATGAGAACAAGACAAAGACTTCAAGTGAATCTTCCAAAAAAGAAGTGACTCCACTCAAAGAAAAAAATAGGCCCACCCCTAAAATGGAGGCACCCTCTCGAAGAGTTTCTGATACCAGCAAAGAAATAATTAATGATGATAAGGGAAAAAAGAGTGTGAAAGACAAGGCTGAACCTAGCAAATCTAACATTAGTAAAGAAAAGAAACATACATTATCCCACAAGGAAAGAATTCTTCGAGAAAAAATGCGGAGGAATGCTGGCAAAGTTATTTGTAACAAGACTGCCCATTCCAAGTGTATTACAGGTGGAGCTGCTGGGAAGAGAGTGATATTAAAAGCTAAGCCACAAATTAGACAAGTTCAAACAAGAAATAGGACCCTACGGAGTGACTCTTCTGATGATGTCTCCAAGAAGCAGCCCATTTCAGGGAAAGTGGTAGTAGCAGATGACTCAGAAGATAAACTGAAGACAAACCGTATGACTCGTCAGAGCATTAAAGGATCAGATGAGGCCAAGGTCAGCATTGCTCCCAAGATAGCTGTTGAAAATAAGAGTGAACCTAAAGCCAAGTCATCTGATGGGGTTAATTCTCCTGTCCACCCACCTCGACCGCTGCGAAAATCTGTGACTAGAACTGATGCTATAAATCTACAGCAGACTTCTAGTCAATCTGAAGACAAGTTCAGTGACTCAGATGAAGAACCTCTGGGTCGTAAGGTGATAAAGAATTTAAGACAGTCTGGAGGTTCTGGTAAATCTTTGCCTGACAGCAAAGAATCGAGTGAAAAGTCAAAGTTAATTGATTTAAAATCAGAAGACAAATCAAAAGATATCAGTAAAAAGGCTGAAGAGAAACTTAAAGATCCTGTGAAAAAGAAGGATGAAAAGCCTAAAGACTTGAACAGAAAGGTTGCTGATAAAACTAAAGATGCTAAAAAAGTTATTGATAAACCTAAGGATGTTTTAAAAAAGGGTGATGGAAAAATTGTAGATGATGGTAAAATGAGTGATAACAAGAATAAGGAAGTCAATGTAAAAAGTGATAATAAAGATAAAGATATTGGTAAAAAAGCAAATGATAAAAGTAAGGAAGTGCCAAAAAAGAACAGTGAAAAGAAGAAGAGCATTACAAAAAAAGTGGATGAAACTTCTAAAGAGGTTAATGTGAAAAAATCTGATGATAAGCCAAAAGAGACTCACAAAAGAGCTAGCCTCATCGCAAAGAGAGCTGAAACTGTTGACAATGAAATACATGAAATTTCAACTCGGGCTCGAAGTCTAAAAATCAGTACTACTGATGCAGACAGCCCGAAGGCTTCCAAATCTTTGGCTGCTGAAAGTGAAAAACCTGTCAAACCACCAGCATTAAAAGATGAGGATCCCCCGAAGGACAGTAAAGATACTGAAACCCCTCGCAGTACAGTGCAGAAAAAGTCTGAACCCTCATCAACTGGTGATGATGCACAAAAGAGAATCACAAGAAATGAGAAAATGTTTAAGACTCTTGACCAGTCACCCAAAGCAGAAGAAAAGCCTTTAAAGAAAAAGACTGTTGTCGAGGGTGGGAATGTGTCATCTCCGAAAGGTAGCAGTATTGTGAAAAGTAAAACCAAAGAAGTGTCTGCTAGTGAAGTATCTAAAGATGCTATCATTAATATCCCTAAACCTGATGGGAAGAGGCCTCTTGAATCATCTGAGAAAGCCATTGGTCAGAGTGAGTCGAAAAAGTTCAAGGGGAGTAGTGCTACTGATACATCTAAAGCATCTTCCGCTCTAATGTCAAAACCAAGTGAACCGTTACATCTCCCAGAGAAGGCTCCATCTAAATCTCCTATTGTGGAAAAATTTTCTGCTGTTGGTAGTAAGGTTGATGAGGCTCTACAGTCGATGAAAAAGGATGCCACTTGTTCTTTGATTTCAGACACTGAAGTGCCTGTTGAATTGGCTAAGGTTGAAACAGGTGCCAAAAAGAAACAAACCAGTGGTACACATCAGCCGAAGAAAGAACCAACCAAGCATCCGCCTCCCAAAAAATCCAGTGCTGCCCTGGACCCTAGTGTAAAATATCGTGAACCAGTAGAAATACGTTGCGATAAGATGTGTGAGAAAAGTAAGCTTTTTAGCATAGAAAAGCAGGCTCATGGGGGCCTAGTATTAGTCAAAAAGGTCCCATCTATGGAAAGTATTGAGAAAGTTTCTCCCTTGAGTAATGCTCCAGAGTCTAAGAGCCAAGATTCTTCCTCAGCGGATGTTGAGTCTAAAAGGAGTGACGTCATTGCTACAGGGTCATTTTCTTCTATTACTATACCTAAAGTGCCCCATATTCCTTTGCCTGGAGTGTTTACCTGCAGCTGTAAATCATGGGTAACAATTCCAGGTAAACTCGCCTCTGCCAGCTGTTCTTCATGCCCAATTCATGGTGAAGGAACAAGTTTAAGTGAGATGGCAGTGAGTGAAGAACAGAAAGCAAAAGATGTGGACTCGCCATCGAAGGACTCAAAAAAGGGTGTAGATGAAGTAGCAAATGCTGAAAGTGTGCACAACACATCAGTGTTTGGAACTGATGTGGATTCTTTCAATGACATTGAGTGTGCTGACAATGAGGTGAGGCGAAAAGTCAGTAAGACAGTGGAAGAAATTGAAAAGTGGTTGTTAGTTAGTGACAGTATAAACTCAGGAAAAAATTCAGAAGATAAGAACCATGAGGATAATGATTTGCAGGCCAATAAAATTGAGTTCGATAATATTCGTGAGTCAATGCTTACTGACATCAAAGCAGTCCGTGTTGATGGTGAGGATAAGGGTAAAGATAGTAAAACAGTGGTCAGTTCTCAAATCAGCTCAACTTTAGAAAGTGTTGAGAAAGGCACAGGGATACCTCTACAAACCTTTTATAATCGTGGAATGCATAAGGGCTTGCCTAAAATACCTGATCCTTATGCCTCAAGAACACACAAATTCAAGGAAGATAAAAGTGCAGGATTTAGTAATTCAATAAATTTAGTATCCAAACTGGTGCAAAAAAGAGATACTATACAGTTAAAAGATGATAAGGCATCTGTTAAACAGAAGGTGGAGGCGGGTATTTCTTCTGAAAATATTAGTCCATTGAAAGGTGATAAGGCATCTGTTAAACAAAAGTCTGATATTGGTGGATCACCTGGAAGTCTTATACCATTGAAAGGTGATAAGGCAAGCATTAAACAGAAAGTGGATACTGGTGGCTCATCTGAAAATACAATACCTTTGAAAGGTGATAAGGCAGCCATTAAACCGAAGGTGGAATCTGGTGGCTCCTCTGAAAATGTTTTACCTTTGAAAGGTGATAAGGTATCCATTAAACAAAAGGTGGAAGCCGGTAGCTCGTCTGAAAATATTACACCACTGAAAAGTGAAAAGGTATCCATTAAATCAAAGGTGGATGCCAGTTGCTCATTTGAAAGAACACTGAAAAGTGGAGAAACTTTAACCGAGGCAGAAGATGGCATGGTTAAAGAATCACCTGCTGGCATTCCATCCCAGAGCAGTAAAACAAGTTCCCCACCAGCTAAGGTTAAGATAGAAACCAAGAGAAGTCCTACTAAAAGTAAAATTGGAGGGATGGTCACTGGGGTGAAAAAAACTAGTAGTTTAAGGAATTTTAGAATGAAGCATGACGTAAAGATGAAGACTGTGAAAGAGGAGGCTCTTGTTTTAGCTCCAAGCACTTCAAAAACTCCTTCTCCGATTGCTGCTTCTCCTGTAAAAGGGACATTTCAAGCAGCTAAGTCTCCTGTTAATGAAGCATCCCAAATTTCTCTGCTGAACAGTTCTTCCAGCTCGGATGACATTGCGCTGTCAGTTATTAAAAGTGAAGCGATTAAATCCCAACGTGCTTCGGATCATGGAGTAATAACATCTACACCTGAAAAGAAACCAATTATTTTAAAGGGGGGTAATAATTTCACTGTGAGAAAGTCAAAGGAATGTTTAATTCGTCGTACACCGAGTGTGGGTGCTTTCTCACCAGAAAATGAGAGCAGTGTTTATGCATTTGAAACAGAAGATAGAGAAGCCACTCCCATTTCCACTCCTTTTAGGAGAAAAACCAAAGATGGAGGCACCAATACCTCCCCAGATAAACTCCACCATCGTCATTCATCTTCATCATCGGAGAGCTCATCTTTCATGTGCAGTGAAGTTGGGTCCCCAGTTGCCAAGTCTTTCTCCTCTGGAATCACCCACATATCAAAGTCAGTCACTCCAGATAGTCCACCGAGTGGAGGAGGCATGGATAATGCTGTCAAAAATTCAACGTGCACCACTTCAATTGCAGTTCAAGTCAATCTTGATGAATCTCTTACCCGAAACACTAAGTCACCCCCTATCTCTGTTCCCATCTACATTCCTAGCACATCAAAAGAGATTGGTTTATCGACCTCATCCCCTACTCCTTTGGTAATCCTACCTGAAATGAGGAGCACTGAATGCTCAACACAGACAGACAATAGTGATGCAAATGAAAAAGGTCATGGTGTATCTGTTGAGTCATCAGCCAATCAAAAACAAACCCACGCAACATCAGAAGGTCATATGTTTTACATTCCTCTTCGTCCTACTCCTATGGTGAATCAGACGGCAATCATAGGGTCACAAACCACATCCATATCATCCAACCAGCTCATTCGTGGGGTCACTGTGAAATTAGGAACTGAAGGACCCACTGGCCCTAATCAGCGCGTGATTATGCATGCTGAATTGGTTACAGATCCACCTCAGTTTGCTCCCACCATACATTGCCAAGCTGGAACTCTCACGGCTGGTGGGACTGCATTTTCATCAGAACTTCCTGAAGTGAAAGGTGCTACATTTGTTGCTGGGACCTCCAGGTGGGTTCTTGTTTAATTTTTCTTCACTAAATGCTGTGCTTTCAGTTGTTTTTCAATTTTATTTAATTTGATTTTTCAGGCCTACTGTTCAGCATATTCATCCTGCTGTTGTTAGCCTTCCATCTGACCAAAAGCATATATGTCATTCTTCACTTCTACCGATCTCAGTCGTAAGTCCAGCTTCACAACCATTATTGGTGCAGCAACAATCACCACTACCTCGTCCATCTGTGCCCCCTCCTGTTGGCACTGTACAGCCCACCACAAGGCCACGACCAGTTGTGTCAGTTGATGGCAATGCAGGCAAAGGCCCTACATTGTGTGTAACTTCAACTCAGACAGACAATGAAAAAGTGGATCCTGTTTGGCCAAGTCCCACTCCTGTGACAGAACAAGCAAAACCACCGAAAGCTACTTCAAAATCCAAGGAGAGCATTGATCATTCAGCACCTGGGCCCTCTGGGTCTAAAGCCTCCACCTCCACAAAGTCTAAAGCCAAAGAAAGGTAAATATTGTACCTGGCTGTCATGTTTATTTATCAAAGGAGGGAAACCCCCAATACAGTAAGTAAATTTGGGAGAGTAACTTTATGTTACATGCAGAAGAGCATTTCTTCAAGAATTCATATTGATCAATGAGGAATTTTGTTTTATTTTCTTCTTTGAATTGCTTTATTCAGTGGCATAATAATGCTGATGGCAGCTTCATCAACATTTTTGCTCAATTTTAATTTTGGGGCTAAGAAAGGAAATACAAACTTGGAGAAAAAGAGATTAAGAAAGGAAGTATAAATTATCCAAGACATTAATGGGCTGTGGAAATTCATGTATAAATTTTAAATGTTGGTCATCATAGCAGCAAATGCCTTTGCAATTTGACAAAGAAATATGTGGACTGGTTTTGAAACACCCCATTGGAAAATAACTAATAGTTCGGTATAATATATAAAAATTGATCAATTAATTGTCCCCTAAACTTTCTTCTTATGTAAGGAAGTACTAGATTTCATTGTGAAACAATTCTCTTTGTTTTTCTGGTTTAAAGCTAAGATTATCTTAATTACATCTTAAATTGAGGGAAAATCAAGAGCTGATATGTTCTGATATGTACAGGAAAATGTAAAAATAGATAAGAGTTTATTTTTTAATATATTATTACTTATTTATGCATTAGTAATGATAAGGAACTGGGATACAGAATTTAGTGCAAGCAGGTTTTGAGATTCATTAACCCTTCAGCTGTGGGGAACGTACTTGTATGTATGTACGGGCAATTGCGGGAAAAAGCGTACTTGTACATTCAACCCTCTCTTCTTACCTGCTCCCCGAGCACCTTCTTATCTTTATGGCCCAAACTCTTTCTTCCTTGATGGGGACAATCCTCATTTACTACCCGAACGAGTCCCTCCCTCGCTCGTTAGCAGTCGCATTCCATTGCCATGAGCTACTATGTAACCTTTTTTCGTATTGTCCTCTAAATGCACTCTGGTAGTCTTACCAGAGCTTACTGTGGGTAAAAATCAACGGATTTCCTTGGTGTTTGGTATCAAATTAAACAGTAGATTATGAACAAACTTCATATTATACTTATTTTGCAGATTTACGCTTAAAAAATTTGGCCAAATTAACTGATGTTCCACTAATCCATCCCTTATTGGGTGGGACCCTTTCTGCAGAATCTTGGGAAAAGGGTCGGGAGAGGATTCATGGAAAGGGGATTGCAAGGGTCTTCTACCTGCTCTGCCCCTCATGGTAAAGAGAGGTACTAGCCTCCTTCGAATATTTCCCACACACAGTGGAAGAAGTGAAAAAGACAGCCACAGCTGAAGGGTTAAAAAAGATTCAAATTTTGCATTCTGATACAATAAATTTTGAATTCAACCATCACTACTTATTTTGTTTTTGAGGCGACTTGAAATGTTAATTAATTAGAGCTTACTATGAATTTGTGTTATTATATATGTTATTTTCATTAATAATTTATTCTCCTATTTCAGATCCCAACCTAAAGCAAAGGGAAGAGCATCTTTATCAGCTTCCTGTGAAGCTGACGGATCAGTTCTGGGTGGATCATCATCATCTGTCCCTCTCACCAACCATCCGAATCCCATCGCCACTTTCCCTAATTCTGGAAGTTCTCCACGCATGGTTGAAGCTCCAACATTTTATCCCACTGAAAAAGAATTCCAAGATCCTATGGAATTCATTGAGCGTATTAGGCCATTAGCTGAGAAATTTGGGCTCTGCCGAGTAGTTCCTCCAACAAATTTCAAGGTGAGTAACAATCTTTGAGTGCCATAAGGCTTGATCTTGGATCAAAAGGGTTGCCACAGGTCTGGAAAATGGGGAGAACTGAGAAAAGTCAGGGAATTAGAAAATGATCGTTGAAAGCCTGAAAAATCCGAGGGATTCTAAAAGTCAACCTGGAATTTTTACAAGTTTTCACCTTTTCCACATCATTATTAAAATCCTTTGATTTACATTATTTATTGTCAGTTTCTTTTTAAATTATCATACAAATGTTTTTCTGTGATCTTGAATGAATCAGGAAAAATAGTGTTCTCCCATTCAATTCAAGAGTATGTTTGTGAAACTGCATTAGTGTGCTTATGGCAGAAGGAATTGGGTTACTTCTTGACTTATCATGAAATCGTTATTTACCCATTAGCCTCCAATTTGCCTAATCTGGCCTCCCTGGTCATGACTTTATGTGCCAGTGGGATGGCAATACACCTACCACACAAAATATATACTTATAACTAATAAATTCAGGCCTCACTTTGTGGAACCTCTCCATATCGGAAATCAAAATATTCAAGTAATGGTCCACTAATATTTTTATTAGTTACGACCCAGGTTTCGTCACGTAATGACATCTTCTGAAGATGACACGTAATGACATCTTTTGAAGATGTCGTTACATGACGAAACCTGGGTCGTAAATAATAAAAATATTAGTGGACCATTACTTGAATGTTTTGATTTCCGACAAGTATATACTTATTCTCTATGGTGCTGGTCTGGTATCCGTCACTCCCTCTCCTGCATGCAATATGCCTGACAAATATCCTGACCAGTCAAAGCATATACCGAAGGAACGTCCAAGGGAGTTACAACATGTGTAAAATATTTGCTTTGGATTTCCTACTAAAAGCACTGTTTTACTGTCAGTCACCAGCAATTTAGATTACTGTCGGCTTTTATTTTCTGTTGAATAATTGTAATTACTATTTTAGAATTTTATTTTTTCATTACCCTTTGCTGAACCAAAAACCCATCATGTACAGGCGATTAAATGCATAACACTCATTTAGTGTAATTAATTTTTTATTTCTAATACTCACAGAAGGTATGTACTCTTGTAGTGGACAGGGAGAAGACAAACAATTTGAAATGTCACAGAGTTATTTCAGAAAAAGGGAAAGTGAAAGGGCGCCCGGGGAACCGAGTCGGTAAACACCTGGGCATTGCCACCGTCTTTCGCGACAGATATAAGGTCGCGAGGGACAATGCTGGAGGTCTATCTAGATTGTGGTGAATAGTGCCATCACGCCACCCGGCTGCCCGCCGCCGTGCCAGGACGTCATCACTGATCACCGACTCGGTTCCCCGGGCGACTTTCACTTTCCCTTTTTCTGAAATAACTCTGTGACATTTCAAATTGTTTGTCTGCGTACTTCCCTGTCCACTACAGTTTGTCACGTCCGCCCTCTTCCGTCAGAAAGAGGGTAGGAAACGTTACTGTGGGTTCTTGCCCTTAGGGTCACAGGTCAATGATAACACACAGGATTGAAATGGAAATCGGTATTTACCGTGCCTCTCGAGCCGGGGCGGTGTTTGGTAGAGGAGGGTTGCACTAAGAGTAGTCGGCTGCTGGGGAAGCGAGTCGGTGATCGGTGATGACATCCTGGCACAGCGGCGGGCAGCCGGGCGGCGTGACGGCACTATTCACCACAATCTAGATAGACCTCCAGCATTGTCCCTCGCGACCTTATATCTGTCGCGAAAGACGGTGGCAATGCCCAGGTGTTTACCGACTCAGTTCCCCGGGCAGCCTTTCACTTTCCCTTTTTCTGAAATAACTCTGTGACATTTCAAATTGTTTGTCCATGTACTTCCCTGTCCACTACACTCTCATGACTCAAGGCCTTTCACTAACAGTCTAGTAGAACATTTTTTTGTGGTTTGCCACATGCATTCTCTAAACCTTGTATCTAATTTCCTTGCATTTGACATTTCAGAAATGCTTCAGCCTCATGCCATTCTCAAACTTAACTTTCTCCAACATTGAACCATAGCGTGATAATTATTTTCTCTCCTACTATACTGTGGTCAGTTTGGTGATTCGATGTTGGCTCTGCTTGGCACTTCATGTTGATCCAAGAATCAATCAGTGTGATGTGTTGTTTTCTGTTCTTTAAGGATCTGGTGAATTCATTTCAGAATATTTTTCTCTTCCCTTTTATTCTAGCCTGATTGCCAAGTAAGTGATGACATGAGATTCACTGCCTATAATCAATATGTGCACAAAATGCTACATAGGTGGGGACCAAATGTAAAGGAAATGATGGTGATTAAGAAATATTTGAGGACCCAAAGTATTTCTTTCACTCATCCTCCATGGGTAAGTAATTATTTTATCACTCCATAGATCCATGAATCAAACATTAAATGTTGTTTACTATTTCACTATGACTCATTTGATGCATTTTCTATTTTCCTCCAGATTGGTGGCATGGAAATAGATTTGCCTCGACTTTATCAAACAGTTCAAAGTTTTGGTGGACTTAAAGAGGTCATTGAAAAGAAAAAGTGGCAAAGAGTGGCTGATGGCATGCGAATCCCTAAGTTGGCTCAAGATAGAGTGACAAAATTGGATGATATATATTGTAAATATCTTCTTCCCTATGACACACTATCTCCAGGTAACTATCTCATTTTTGTGTCATAAGACTATGTGTCCTTTTATGTTGTATTGAATGTTTTAAGATGCAGAGGGTGAGGTGGCTGTTGTTGGTGGTGTTTGTGGACTTAAAATATCTGTAACAGTCCAAATCTCTATCTCACTTGTTCAAATGATGGTAAGTTGCCGATGACATGTTTTTAGAACTGCCGATGTGAAATACAATCATTAACATATCCCTTTTCCTCTTTCAACATTACTTTCATATCCCAAGCCCATACATTCCATTCTCATCCAGCATCTGTGTATCCCATAAGTTGCTTGACCATCTTCCTGAAAATCATATAATGGACATGTGACATCCTATTTCTTGAATAAGAGAGTGCATAGGAGTGTTGGCTTTCTTTCCTATATTTTTGTAATTCTGTAAAATGACCTTCTCCTTTATGCTTTAACCCTTTTGCTACAAATGGTGGAAATATATGACAGTAGGTCTTCTGACCAGAGAGACGAACGCCGAAAATGTTCGTTAGAGATTTTTCTGAGCAAGCAAACGAACGCCGTATATTTTCGTCGCTATACCTTCCCCGTTTCTGGCGCTTGCAGTTACTCAGCTTCTATGTTTCACGACCCAACACAGTGGGGGTCAGGCCTTTCCTTTGAATTCTGGGAGCAGGTACCTGGACCCTTCGTCGTATTAGCGCCCTCTTTGCAGCAAGAGTAATCGGTCATATGATTGTTTACTCAGTGATTTAGTGCTTATTAAATTTTTGTTGCTTTCTCAAAAAATATATAATCAGAATTGAACTCCTTGTATTTTGGTGAACATTTACAATTTTTGAACGGAATTCTACCATCAATATTCACTGCTTGATTTCAAGAATAATATCATACCATTGTTTTATAATGCATACGCGGAATATTTTGTTTCAAAATTTTTTCTATATGTTTTGAACTTTTCTCAAGTGTTAATTTGATTAATTTTATGCGAAGTTCATTTTTTTCTGTGTTGTTATTGTTTTTTATTTAATATATAAATAATATTTAACATATCAGTAATATTTCTCATCCTTCAATCTGTCTGAGTCAATAATTCCAATGTATGTTTATCTGTATTGAATGATCTCTTCATCATATTTTCAGCCGTGGAAAAGAGTGGTTAAATACTAGGGGTGAGCCGATACCAGAATATTCAGATATACGATTTACCGATAATGCCCTACCGATAATCCGATAATGATTACTGACATACCAATTTTATTCGTAAAGTGATAAAATAGTCAATAATTGGTGATAACCTAGATTATTCTAGAGACAGGTACAATGGCAAAATGGAATTGATTCTTTACACTGATTTTATGTAGTATTTAAACAAATTAAAAATTTGCTTTTGGGGTATCAAATGAAAAAAAATTTCAATGGAATAGGACAAGTTTGTGCAAAATGTAATCCCTTACATCAAATTCATGGTACACAAAAGAAGTCAAAATATCTAGAACAACCAAGTAATTTATTTAAGTTATCATACCCAAATTATTTTAAATACATGTTCTTGTGCAAGAAAACTAGCTGTTTCACCTTTTCTGGATTAAGAGATCCCTTGATTTTGAGGAAGTCAAAGATGCCGTGCTAAACAAACATTCAGAGGCAACTGATCCAGGTGGTGCTGCAAGGTACCTTCTTGCAAGTTTGGCAAGACGAACATACCCTTTTTTTATTTTTCCAATATTCTAAAGGATCATTTTCTATTGGAATCAGTGGTTCCATTAAATAACTCTTTAACTCACCATCTGGCATTTTTATAGACTGCATTCCTTGAGGAAGGATTGCACTGTAAAAACAGAAACTGGATGAATTGGTAGTAACAGGAGATGCCTTGCTATTAGATCCAACATTTGCCATCTCCTCTGCTCTGCAGGTTTCATAGTCAAGACTATTAAGCTTTTCAAGAAGATCTTTTTTGGCATTTTCTCTGGATTCGGGGTTGGAAAATACCAGGTCTTTAAAATGGGCATCTAGAAGTGTGGCAATTGCATAATTTGGCAAAGTTTCAATATCATGGAACCGTTTACTCAAGTTGTGTGACTAAGATTGACAAAGGGATTTAAATGGGGTTGCACGGTGGCAAGTCATCGAACTGATATACACAATTTAACTGCGAATTAAGGGAATAATTTAGGCAATAGACATTTTGGAACTCTCATCACTCATTTCCAGTGTTGCAGATCGGAATAGCCTCAGGATAGGCACAATATTCTCTAAGAGCTCCCATTCTTGATGACTTGGTAGGTCAGTAATACTTAACTTTAAACAGTATCCGAAAACTTTGGGGTTCCTCAATTTCTTGTGAAAAAAATTCTTTAGATGAATTTTTTATTTGTTGTGGTGTACGAACGGGAACTATTCCCACCACAAGGCACAAGCATGCCACATATTTGGCAAGATGCATGACTAGGGTCTCGCAAGTTCTTTTTAAAATGCTTCCAAACATCTACATGATGCTATCCTCTTCCAGGCGATCATGGTTAGATAGTTGGCTATTTATTTTGAACAGATAAAAACTTTTCCACTGAAGTTTTAACTCAACAAATGCCACTCCATTCCTCCGTGAATTACTCAACCATACTCAACGCCTCCTTGCGGTACTCTGATATCAATTGTTTGCGCTAAAATGAGTGAAATTCGGAAATCACTTAATTGCGAAATAAGAATACACATATTTCGAGTAATATTAATTATCGGCTATTTCTTCGAACCGATACCGATGCTGCAAAATGCTGATATCAGCCAATATATTTATCGGTTATCGGTATCGGCTCACCCCTATTAAATACAGTGGTGTCCGAATTTCTCACAGTGGAGAGGGAGAGGTATTCAAGCCCAAAATGAAAATGCCAGCCCCTGAAGCCACAAACGACTGAGGCAGAACTGAAGAGAAACTTTATTTTCAAAATGCATGTTGGGGATACGAATGAGAATGAGAATTACTTATTCCGAGAAAAACATAATCATACTGATGGATGCAATTCCAGTGAAGCTCCACTGGAGTATTGTATGCCCGTGGTGGTGCGAACTTTCCAAACAATACCACAGAGACCATAGCTGTGATGGATCATGCGCTTTTCTGAGAAAGAAATTTTCATCCCAGCTAATGCATTTCAAGGAAATATATAGTTAATGCGGTTTGTCGAGGGTAAGCTTCGAATAAAATAATGGTATTTCAGGAGCTCATATTTTTGCATTGGAATTGGTTTATGCATTAAATTTGTTAATATTGATGGTAGAGTTTTGTTTAAAATTTATAAAAGCACACTAAAAACAAGAAATTCATTTCAAAGTTTTCAATTTGCGAGTAAGCAACATATACATGTAGTAATACCAATGAATAAAAAATTAGTTGACCGCGAACCCGTGCTGCAGGGAAGGTCGTAAACCTGCGATGGGATGAGCTTAACTACCCCCATAGTCGGAGGTAATGGCGAGGTCCCGACTGGGAGGGGTCGAAAAAGGTAGGAGTTGAGTATGAGTGTATGCGAGAACTTTCCTCATGGATGCCATACAAAAATGGTCCATACAGAGGGGAAGGAAGAGTCTTTCAGTACCCAGTTCAGTAGACATGCATAGGAGAGAATTCTGCTGTCTTGAAAGGGTTAAATAGCTTTTGTAGTGCAAGTATAGCCCCATGTTTTCAATTGTCTTTAACCTCTGGAGTTCACTAATGCATATTCAGATATAATACATATGACTGACCTCTGCAATGCTAAATTATGACAAATTGGCTGCTAGGATGGTTCATTTGATAGGTGAATAATTATTTGTATTTAATTAGCATGTATGGCCTCTTGAACTACATTGTTCTGTTATTCTCAATGGCATTCATGGAATTATTGGAAAAACTAGGTGAAAAAGAATAAGTATTTGATAAAATGGTATATATGTACCTTAGGCAGTTCCTTAAATTATTAACTGGTGAACAATATGGCAGAGCAAATGCAGCTTGATCAATCTCTGCACATTTGCTCTGTTCTCTGGAGGGAAAAAATCCCCCAGCAAACATTTTTGAAGTGATAGAAACACTATAACATGGCAAACAGGGCATGGAATATCTAAATAAATTCTTAACTCTTACATTAGCTCTGATATTTCTCTTCACTGCCGTAATTTTAATGTTTGATCGAACTTGCTCTTTTTTTAACCCTTAGTCAGTGTATTGTTGTTCGTTAATGTTTCCCTCAGCCTCTTTGATCATATAACTATGTAACTATACTGATAACTGTGATACTGTTGTTCCATCTATCCTGTGTCCATTGTAAAACTTATAAGACATATCAAAGGACTTAGTCAATGGCAATGTTGTGGTGCTTCACTTGTGTTATTCTCCTCTCCCTATACCATTTTTAGTTGATACTGATTTATGGGGAAGAAATTGGTGTGGTGGCTCGAGTCATTGCTTCCCATTCTAAGGGCCTGGGTTTGAATCCTGACTGTGGGAGAGATTATTCAGTGGAATCTCAGTCCCTACTTAGATGCCTGGTTGAGAGTATTTCATGTGGAGTACTCCACATGTTGGATATGACATTAACCCATGAGTGGTTTAAGTGTCCTTGCTTGTTGTGGAGTATCTCAATAGACCAGCCAAGTTAAATATTTATCTATTTATGTACCTTTGAAAACTATTTTTCTTTTGGGAAAAATGAAGGTATGAAATGCTACATCCAAAGTTAAACTATGATCACCTGAGGGCCTTTCATTAGGAGGAGGCATGCGCTGGGTTACTCTCCACCTTGTTCCATTCCCCAATAATGCATCCCATGCCTACTTACCTACCTATCGTCTATGACATGATTTACCTTACCTGTCAGTCACCTCTTCAAATAACCAGCCAACCAATTTATTTTCGTGTACTCTTTTAGGAAATGTTTTAATCATTCACAATGGTTCCAATTTGCAGATGAGAGGCAAAAGCTGTTTGATGATATTGAAAAAGAATGGGGTGACAGAGAGAATCAGCCACTGAATCTGGAGGGGCAAAGCAATGATGATGATTCTGAAGGGGATGGCTCAGATGAATTTGATGAATGCATCGTTAAGGTAAGAAAATTTTAGTGATTTTTTTAGGTCAAGAAATAACACTTTTGGTTCTAGAACCAGGGCATGAAAATCTGTTTCTTGTCTTCAAATTTGGTCTTACATGTTATAGCATGTTGACTTTGCTCTTAACCCTTACACTCCAAAGCGGCCGATATATTGGCCGTGGCCATACTAACCAAGACTCCTAAGCAGCCGATATATCAGCCGCTCGTTTCGGAGGATATTGTTTATTAACAAAAATGCCTACGGACTTAAAATGCCTTTTGTATGAAAGAAAACGTAGTTTTTCGTCATTTGGTGGTAATTATAAAATATTTTCGGCATTATAAGTATTTTTAGTGGCTCTTATTTCAGCGCCTTGCGTGAATGTTTTACCTGCTGCGGCGAAGATAGTACGTTGTTAGATAGTCGTATATAAATCTGAACTCTAAATAATCTCTGTTAAAACCATTTGGAAAAAGAACTTGAGATGATATGTTATCGAAAGACATTTCATTTCTTGTCTATTACCACTAACTTTATATCAGTATTTCCAATCTATTTAATGTTCATTGCATCGCGGAAAATGTCAAACGCGGATGACTAATTCTCCCTTACGTTCTCAGTGAACCCGATTTTTACAACTACTCCTTACTATGTTACCAACTTCTCCTTAGAGTTTATCTTTCTTCTGTAATGCGTTCATGCATCTACATAATTTTCTAGTCCTAAACTATGTAACAAACAGTCCCCATCCCACAACTGGTATGGGGATAAATTCAGTTATCGTCATTTCAAATGTAATCAAAACGTATGTGTAAAAATATACTACATTGGAAATGTATTACAGGAGCGTATTACTATAACTGTCGGTGAAATACAATGTAGCTATTCATATTTACGGTGAAGATATCCAAGTGATATCATCTGGCGTAGTGAAAGATTTTTGTTCCCTCAGCATACTGCTGACTAATGCTCCGAGGGCTGACTAATGCTCCGAGGAACCGCCATAGAAATGATGCATCCACTATTTCCTATCATCAAATGATACTTTGTTATCTTCGTAATTGAATAAATTTATCCTTGCTGACTTCGCTTGCTTTGTGTGAGCGCCTTTTCAGATGGTCTTCAGCCTTTGACTGCGTGTCTCCGTATGGAGTTCTACCGTCTTAGTTCGAAACCACATGTGCATGTGAGTGCAGTTCAGATACCTTCTATTGCTTTTTGTTTCGCAGTAAATATTCATTTGATAGTGCATCAATATGAGAATTTTTGTAAAACTTCAGCATTCTTTTGCAGTGCTGAAAATTTTTTGTAAAAATATAACCACACAATGGCTGGACCATCGCATATAGGAGAAAAAGATATTTTGAATATATTGGACAATTCATCCGATGAAAGTGTTACTGATTTCTTTGAAAGTGACAGTGATATGGGGAATGACAGTGATGAAGATCAACATTCATGATGTCCTTTGATTAGCAGCGCAGTGATGAAGACAGTTCTAATGGAGAATGGAGGGAAGTAGTGCCACCTGAAGAATCAACTCCCACACATTACCATTTCCAGGAAATGACCAGCCCCAAGCGTGTGCCTCCCCATAGCTCTCCACCAATTCAATATTTTCAACTTTTTCACAGGTTCTCTTATTAGTCTCTTTGTCACTGAAACTAATCGCTACGCCCAACACCACATCTCCTCTCAGTCTGGAAGATTATCACCATCAGTGAAGTGGGAAAACATTACATCTACAGAAATAAAAGGATTTTTGGCATGCATTTTGAATATGGGAATAATCCGGAAACCTACCATTGCTTCATACTGGTCGCAATTGACATCCCAAAGTACCCCCTGGTTCGGAAAAATGTTTCCGAGGAATCGTTTTCAGCAAGTATTGAGATTTTTCCATTTGGTACACTCTAAGAAGTGTAAAGCGCGTAATGATCCTTGTATCAGGTACCAACCCCTTTTAGATCATGCCAATAAAGTATTTAGATATCATTAAACCCCTCATGAGAAACTAAGCGTGGATGAAAGTTTAGTAGGAACAAAAAACTGATCAAGTTTGCTGCAGCACCTGCCAAATAAGCACCATCACCGCTGGGGAATCAAATTTTGGATGCTTTGCGATGCGGTGTCTAATTATTGCATGGGTTTCTTTACATATAAAGGTAGGGCAAGCGAGGAAGAAAGAACAGAGATAAAGGAACATGGACTGGGATACACGGTGGTGATGAAACTACTTCAATTTTTTCATGTCAGTTCCACTAGTGCGTACTCTTTATCAAATGGGTACGTATATTACTCGCACTGTCAGAAAAAACCGGAAATACCTACCAGAACTTTTCAAGAAGTTTTCCGTTGGTGAGAAGGTGTATTGCCGTTCTGGGTGTGTCTTAGGATGTGCATTTAGGGAAAAAAGTTCTCAAAAAGGACCGGTGATGCTCCTTTCGAGCAAGTCAGAGGTAGAGGATAGAGAAGTTACGAGAGTGAGGCAAGGCCACAAGAAAAAAATGTGAAGCCAGGAATAATATTAGAGTACAACAAGTTCATGAGAGGAGTGGACACATCGGACATGATGCTGTACACATATTTAGATGAAAGGAAAACAATAAAATATTGGAAAAAGGTAGCATTCAATATTATCGGAAGGATGGTTTTGAATAGCTACATATTATACAAAGAGAATGTTAGAGAACCTGGAAAACCTCTTTCGAGACTTTTGTACACAACAAATGTGATAGAAGTGTTAGGGGAAGAATGGTTGAGGAGAAGGGAAGATTCAAGAGTGAGTGGACGTGGTTCACCAGGTATGAGGAAATTGGGAGGCCGCAATGAGTCAAGGTGCTGTGTCTGCAGCACAAAGGAGCAGAGAAGAAGATCCAGGACAGTGTGCATCCGATGCAACAGGGAATTGCACGGCGAGTGCTCATCAAAACATAAGTGCTAGACCGAGTGAGCGTGAGTAGCTTCCAAATTTTCATATACATGTGATATGAGGAGATCGCAAGTGCAAATAACCTCATAAATAACATGGAAAATACATTCGAAAAATGTGGAGTAAAAGCAGATGTTTTCATGCAAAATGTTATCCTTCAACATTTCACAAAATTTAATTTCTATGCTATAGCACTTAAATTGTTTTTATTTAAATGACTATTATGATACAAAAGATATATTTATTTTTATCTAGTTTTTATAACATGTTATTTATCACATCCTTTATCCTTTTGCTATTCACTAAATTTAACATTTGGGTAATTTCATAAATTACGCAGCAGGAGTAGGCCTCAATAGTGCTGGTGGCAATGTTTACCAAATATTTTTTTATGCCATAAGCTATTGAAAAATATGAACAAAATAAAGCTAACTTATTAACAACAAAGTATATTATGTAAATACATACTTGATAATCCCTATATATGAAAACGGTTTACAGGAAAAGCTTTTCAATAAATTAATTCATAAAAAAATTAAAAATTTTATTTGCTTTTTATTTTTTTATAACAAAACTTAACAGGTATGAGGAAAAATAAAATAATAAATATATACAATCAACATTTTTTCAGAAGTGTGATTTTTTTCATGTTATTATGTTGTGAAATAAAGACAACAGAAGTTTTTGAAAGAAGAGAGAAAATTTATTTAAAATAGGGCTGGTATTTTTAGACACCTATACCGAAGAAAGGCTTGGGAGCGAAAGGGTTATAAGAATTCTAATGATGTAAAGGATGACTCAAAAATACTCTCAACCATTTCTTATTAATATTTTGAGGATAAATATGGGAGTCATACCGTGTCAGTTCAAATGTATTCTGTTATTAAAATAATCTCTGGATACAAAGTAGGTATATATTTGCTTGAATTTCATTCCTCCCAGGACTGTGAGGTCTTGGTTTTGATTGATATGATTGTTTTCCATATATAAGTCATAACTAATGTTCATGTTTCATTCTGAAATTATTTTCCTTGTATTATCAAAAATTTTTGTATATCTTTCATTTATAATTATTTTCTCTATCCTCAGGGACGAAGTATGGCTCTTAATGCTTTTTACCGTATTGCCCGAAATACTATGGCAACTTGGTTTAAACAGCCAGAGCCTAATGCCTCTGATGTGGAGACTGAGTATTGGCGTCATGTAACAGGTCGGAACCATCATGTATGTGTTCACTCAGGCAGCATTGACTCAAGTGTTTGGGGGTATGGTTTCCCCTGTACAAAAGGAAGTCCCCTGGCCCGCCATCCATGGAATCTTAAAATTTTTACTAATAACAGTGGATCTATTCTTCGAAGTATGGGGCCTGTAATGGGTAGGTATAAGTTTGATGAGGCTGGTCCTGGTTATCTGTCTCTAGAAATAAATTTATGGGCATTAGTTTATGTACTTTCATGTTGATTGCTTAAAGAGAATTTATTATCAGTCGTGAATATTTTTTCCAAAATTATAACATTTTTTCCTCTGCATGAAAGTGTGATAAATGTCCGCTTCCATCACACACCTTTCAAACACTTATTCCCGGAAATTGGTGATATTAAGGATAATGACTGTGACTTAGTTTAGTTCTTGAAGAATCATAGTACAAAACAAAAGTTACAGCAAAGTTGTTAAGCCAGAGGTTTTTGAGATATTCGCGTTAGAAAATGACCAATTCTCGTCAGTTTTCCGACTTTCAATGCCATTTTCTCAGTGTTGCGAAAGCTCCGACAGAGGGATATTTCTAACTTCACCTCTACAATATACACTATATACGTCTCTACATGCCTACACCTCCTAATTCCACCCTTCCAATCACAACCGTCTTGAGAGAGATTTTTTTCTAGAAAATATGTCTCAATAACATGGAATGGGAGATGTTAGTGGGTAAATGCAACTCAGCGACTGTCGCGCCACGCTGCAGTCAAAAGTGGAAACAGTGCAATGGCGGCCGGGAAAAACGTCACCTCAAGCTTTGAAAATTTCCTATTTATCGTACATTACTTATTCCCCCAAAATAAAATTATCACTAGATACCAGCATCTTTCTAGTTTTGGTCACATAAATTTCGCGGCGATACGCTATGTGGAAAGGGTCGAAAAAATTTGTTGTAAGGTGTGTGACGGAAGCGGACATTTACCTGAAAGTGCTATTTATCAGTTTGCATGCCTACTCAAGCGCTTTTCAAATTCAGATGTGTGTTATACAGTTAACTATGAGTTCGGTTGCTTTTGTCTGCGAGTGGCCAGCAGTAAGTGTGAGTTTACTGTAGCTGGTAAAGCAAAACAGAAATATTACTACTCTTACTATGTACTACTATTCGATATATCTCAGTAGATAATTATATTTTACAGCTATATAAATTGATCCAGTTAAATGTGTTGTAAAGTGAGGCATTCTCACCCTGTACATCAGGAGCATCTTCAGTGCTTAATTTTTTCTCAACTATCAAAGAAGTTAAAGATTCAGTGTTGAAAAATAATTATTACTGATGATGAAGTTTCTCTACCCTCTAAATGGAGCAGCAACTTTGTCTACTTTTACTCATTTCTTCAAAGTGCACCGTAATAAGGCCCACAACCGACAATCATTTGCCTGATAGCAAGCTATATTTGTAACCAACAGTGTAAATTAATGAAAATACACTTGAGTATGAATGGTCATTCTCAAAGTGCCAAAAAGTTTTGGTTAAAAAAAATATATTTCTCTGAAATGAGATCTTTCAGTTGATCATTCCATTTCTCTATATGTTTTTATACCCCTTCAAGAATGAAAATTTATTTCTCTTGTTGTCATCTCACGCAGAGATTTCTCCCATGACTAAGAAATTTAACCTTTCCAATCTTTTCCCAATTTTGTAGGCAGAATTTTTGCTGTTTGCCTTATTATTATTTTTGCCTTATTATTATATCTTTTGTGGTTTACTTCCCTTCCACTCTTCACTTTTTCTCATCCCATGTCTTCCACCATTCCTCTCACTATTTACTTCCTCTTTAATGTTCCTTGACCTTAGCAACCTGCCGTTCTTTAGACTTTCTATCTTCACTGTATCTCCTTAACCATAGGTATCTTACATGCTTTTTACGTTCTTAGTGCATTAGTTATTCTGGTTTTATCATTGAATTTAATTTTTTTTCCTCTCTTAGGATTAATAATTTTTGGGTAATAATGGGAGGAAAATGGTTTTTATTGATGAGAACTGGATTTTACCAAGGGAACTATGTAATATGTAGAATGTATATTTGATAATTTTTTATTCATTACAGGTGTCACTGTTCCTACCCTTCACGTTGGCATGCTGTTCACGACTTGTTGTTGGTATAGAGATCCCCATGGTCTTCCTTGGGTTGAATACCTTCATACTGGTGCAAGTAAAATTTGGTGAGTGGCAAAGCTCATGTGTTAAAGTTTTTTTTTCAATTTTTATATCAAAGTTTCCACTTGGTTTGCATGATGCTATCCTGGTTAAAATACATTCATGCATTTTTAAGTCATTTGCTCTGGTAAGCCTTCTTTATAAATGTTGCTTGTATCACTTTTGTAAAGATATCACTGATTTTGTCGTTGTGATAAGTAGGTTAATTTTCTTGTATATTTTCTTTAATTTCTGAGTTCTGATCTGTATTTTTATTCTACTCAGGTATGGAATACCTCACAGTCAAAGTGATGCTTTCCGAACTGCAATGACCAAATTAGTTCCAAGATATTGTAAGAATAAAACAATTTGGTTGCCATCAGATACTGCAATGGTGTGTATATTGTTGAGTTATAATCTAAGAGATATGCTACAATTGCTGGCTACCCTTGACTCAAATTGATAATGGGATATACATTTTGTTTAGGTTCCACCTAACTTGCTGGTGAAAAATGGTGTTTCCCTCTGCCGCACTGTTCAAGAACCTGGTCAGTTTATCCTCGTCTTTCCACGTGCATTTACTTCTAGCATTTGTGCTGGCTATCTTGTGTCAGAAAGCGTGTACTTCTCTCAGCCAGGATGGCTGTCTACTGCTGAAGAAGTTTTCAAGGTAATGTATTTTTCAAGGCATTCCTTTTCCATGAATTAAGATTAATTTCTCTCTCTCCAATGGCACTACAGCCCAAGTTGAGCCTTGGCCTCGTCAATTTTCCGCCTCCATCCATCTTGGTCTCTTGACTGTTCTCTCCAGTTCCTGATCCTTAGAAGGTCTCTTCCATCCTTGCTTATGTTATCTTCCCACCTTGCCTTTGCTTTGCCTAATGGTCTCTTTCCTCCCATACTCTCAAAGAAGACTTTTTTTGCCACCCTCGTCTCTGGCATCCGCTGGACATGTCCTGCCCATTGGAGCCTCATTAGCTTAATGTGTGTGGAAATTTTGGGTTCTTTGATAAAAATTAAATTAAGATTAATGTTAAGCATAATTTTTAAGAATAAATCAATTTTACATTTAGCTTGTGTTTTCAGCCCTACCTATGAATTCTGAATGACTTTTATTGATACATATTATGTAGTCTCACTATAACAATTTATCAGAACCATATATTATTTTCTTATTTCAGGACATTAAAGATAGCTGTGAGCCCTCTATGTTTTCCTTAGAGAGGTTTTTATTCCGCGTGGCAACTGATCCCAAGTCCCATGTGGATGTCCTCAAGCAGGTGATAATCGGAACTATTATCATTATTAATGAAAAGTATTTTTGCCTTAGTAGAAACTAAATTATTCTTTTTTTTACCTTCAGGTGCTTCCTATGATATTTCGTATTCGTGAAAATGAGTTGGAGAGGCGTAAGCAACTATCATCTCTTGGATTGAAGTCATGTGAACGATTGCCGCAGCAGCCTGTGAAGAGAAATCGTAAAGGTCCACGAGCTCGAGATGATGATGGAGACTATGAATGTGAAATTTGCCGAGCAAATCTCTATATTTCACTGGTAGGTTTGAAGCTCTGATTGTATCTTGAAAACAATCTTACCTCTTTAGAATTGAAAAATTTTAAGTCCTGAGTTAACAATGATGTGAAAACATGGCTGAATCATACCTTGCTCTCAGAATGTCACCTGGGCCCTTCCTGTCCCAGGTACCAGATGAGGTATAATATCCATTGAAGGAAGATTTTTAACAAAAGGATTTTTTCTGAGGGGAAGGGTCATGGACTCCCTTTGCTTGTCTATATGCAAGAGCGAAATGGAGATTTGCAGAGTTTGGTTTTTGGAGCAACCCCACTGCCCATTCATTTTTCATGATAACTTTCATTAATATGTACATTCATTTGTTGTACAATTTACTGGAGTGTTGACATATTTTCATTAACTGGAATACCTTCTTGCCAAATCCCTATTATTTTTTAAATGATTTTATTTATTGATTTTGTGCTGTTTAGTTTGTTTTGGAGGGACTCATTTTTGATTTCATTATGTTTACTGTTTCCAGTTCCTGGTAAGTGATTAAAGTGAATCACGAAACTGATATTTGTGAAGTGCATATAGGCAAATTCTCCATGGCTCAATGGCCTACACATCATAGAGGATAGTACTAATCATAGTGGCCATTTGACTAGTTCAAAAAAAAAAGTTTTTGTTTTCATCTGCCAGAAAAACTACAGAGAAACCCCTCTTTTACTCATGTGAGGAGGCCAAAGGAGAAAAGTGTAAATTGTGGCAAAATGTAAATCTAGGGAATCTTTATTTGCAGGAAATTGAAGCAAATTCATGGTCAAATGTTTCATTTTTTTTTACTTGAATGGATTATGCCTCAAATCTAGTGGCTGCAGCTCTCTGGTGCAATTGGCTGGGAAAAATTAATTTTTTTTCATAATTCCAAGCTAACATTGCAGGGCACTGATCAGTTTTTGCACGAAGGGCATGCATTTGTTCTTCATAAATAATATAAGTCATCCATACCATAGTGTTGGCTACATAGGATGTAGGAAATTATTGGCTACATGGGATGTAGCCAATTATTTCCAAAGGTTTTTAAAAAATGTGACTCTATATTTTCACAAAACTAAGGCTTTCAGACTCTCACTGCCATCTGCATTGGCTCGTAAGAAAACAATGATGCAAGCTTTGCTGTGTTTGTCCCCTTGACAAGGAAGTCTAGGGATCTTGTGTGACAGTTCATAATAGGAGAGATCTACCTAGTCCACAGTAAAATTTTCTTTAAGAGTCATGAATATGATTACTCAAAGTTGATTTCGGGATATATACTTTCAGATACATCATAGATGCTGTTATAGCCATTTCTACTGTGAAATGTAAACAGTCTATCTAGGTACTACGTGATGCTTTGAAGTCACTTGTCTTCCTGCTGCATGAAGTGTCTTTCGTTTAAATAAAATTAAACTTAATTGGTATACAATGTATTAGCTCAGCACATTCTGCAGAAAATCTGCACAATTCATGCTAAAATATGATATAAATAAATATGGCTCTCAATTATTCCATTGGCTTTATATTTCGAGAATTACTGAGATCGTAATATTGCATTCAAGACAAAGACCAGTGTCATGTTCAGGTCTTCACAACCTGTATGAACGGGAATTAAGCTGTTCTGCAATATTTAAACAGCTTTATAACAAATAAAGTAAAAAATCGAAACTTCAGAAAATACTTCAAAAAGTTTTGTGGATGCTGTATTAATTTCTGATAGCAATTGAGCCATAAGTAATTATGCAATAATCCGACAAATCCAGGAGTTTCTTCAAGAGGCTCAAAAAATGGGCTCTGTATTATTGCCATGTCAGTTGCATAATTTTGACTGCAATACAAACATTTAAATTGCAACTCTCTAACAGGAAATGAAAAAGGCTGTGGTTGTATGTTTGTGTCTTTGCAATTGGCTCAGGCATTCTCTTTTATCCAGTTTCAAACTCTGGGTCTGTTGTCAATTGGTACATATTCAGTTTGCCGACCACCATCTTGCTCCTTGCCAGTTGTTGTAAATCATGGAATATTTCAAAATTTAGAAGTGTAAATAATGGGATAGGATTGCATCACAAGGATACAAAAATTGGTGGGGCATCAAGGGATTGTCGTAAATCTGGGAAAAACAAATTCCGGGGGCATAAAAGCGAGGTTTCACTATAGATATATTAAACTTGGTTCAACTTTGTGGAGTTCCATGTTGAACCTTCACAATAACTTATTTACTTGTCAGTGAGCACCTGAATATAATGCCAGACATTGGAATCTGAAAATGCTATAAATTATTGACCTGTGAACTGACCAGTGGAGTGTAAAAGTTATTTTTAATAATCATACTAATCATTCATCCTGTAGATGTTTTTCCACCTCTTCTTGAATATATGAATGGCGTCTCTTAAGTCAGCCTCAATACATTGACTGCGATATTTTCTTTTGTGTTGAAGCTGTACTTGATCAACCTGGAATAAACTGGAATCAGGCCTAGAAAATTCATCTTCATTGGGGTATTTCTGTAGAGAAACTATTTTTTGATGAACATAAATTTATCTTTCATACATATTTCTCTACAGGTGACGGACTCAAATGAAGAATGTGTGTACTGTTTGCAGCATGCTGTTGAACTTTTGACCAAGAAAAAGAATCATGTGAAGTACTGCAAGTTGATGTATACTTATGATCAAGTAAGTGTGATGATATTATGTAGAGCATATCTTTATTAACACGTTCAATGCTAAGATACAATGTATAACTTTATGTGTTGGCTATGTCAGGTTTTTGCATAATTTGCATGCATATGTTATCCTTATAATATTTACAACTAAAAACTTTGAAAAGAATACAGAAAATTGTTATTTTATTGAGGACCGGTTGAGCGGTCTTCCGTCATTGGCTTTGAATTACGGTTATGCAAACCCGCACAACATTTTTTTTACATACAAAACACGAATAGTGTTATTTTTATTACTTTAAGTATGTCATGTCCTCATTACAGTTGTTGCTGACTTATATATATTCGACGTTATTACTTCTTGCACAATTAACAGTGTAACTAAAGAAAAGAATAACAAATTACGAAATTTCACAATGTAAAATTTTTATTTCTCATCTAAATACTACAAATGAAATATCCAAGCGTAAAAAATACAACAAAAATTGCATGAATTGTATAAATTACTTGCATAATATCATGCATCATAAATTGTGGAACACAATAAAACATTGCTCCAGACATAATCCAGGCTGCTCAGGGCATCATGGACAGAAAAAAAACACTGTTTTTTCTGATCCCATTTTTCGTGCACACACTGCACTTATTGTAAAGTTTTTTACCTTTATTGCTCGATATACGTACCTATATATTTACCTATATTGCTCATCTCAATTGAAAATCATAAAATGGCATCTTTTCACTGTACATGTTGAACATTAGGTAACTATTCACAGGCATCATGTGAAATAGATGAATTCCAATTTTGTTGTATCAGCGCAGTGTCTTTCTCTCGCATGGGTAAAAACGCCATCATTTGGTCGAAAAGATCCACTCGACCCATCGACTTGTCGTATTCTAAAACTGCCCTCGGTTTGGCCACTTTTCTACCTCTTTTGCTCATTACCTCAACCATTTCACTGTCTTACTCTGAGGATATCATGATTACATCCCTTCTGTCCTTCCACTTTATAACACAGATGCCATCATCCATATACATTTCCTTACATTCACCCTTTTTCCATTTTGCAATCATTAATTCAGTAGGGTTGTCCTTCCTATAGGCCCTGAGTTTCCCAGTTAGGTTAGTTTTATTTTATAAGAGGAATTTTGTTAATCTTGGACTGTTGTAGAAATTGTCCATGAATAGAGAATGGCCTTTGTTTAATTTATTTCTCATCAATTGCCTTACCACCTTTTCTGCATGATTCGGTCCTCCTATATCATCATCCTTAGCACCAGAGTATATGGTACAACTTTGCACCAAACCATTTGGTAGTGTAACCATGTACAGCTTGACCCAATATTTATGACGCTTTCCCTTGATGTACTGCTTAAAATTAGCCGCCCCCTCCAAAGAACCATCGATTCATCAATGGATAACCACTTCTCTGGATAATAAATGTTATCCATTCTTTCATTGAAATAATTCAACAGGGATCGGATTTTATACAACCTGTCTTGTGGTACTGGTTCTCCTTCCACAGGATTTTTGCAAAAATGCAATGTCCGAAGAATAAGCATAAATCTGTCACTTCTCATTATATTTGAAATGCACTTCAATTCAAAGATACGACCCTTTTTCCAGTAGTCTGCAAGCCTGTTGCATTTTATATTTCCCATGTGGAACAAAAGCCCTTGAAAACATTTGAATTTGGGTATTGTTAACTCTTTCCAATGTTTAGAACGGGCTTCTGGAGTACTGCGTGAATTACGCAATTCCTTTGCGTAAATATTCGTATGCTTCACAATTGGTTCAAAAATAAATTTGTAGCCAAAAGGTTAAAGACTTCAATCGTGGTACTATCAGGATTGGGAACCAGATGGCCGGAATGTGCACTAAATTGGATTTCTTTCATTGTCAGTTTTGTGCAACTCCACGTAATGCCTCTATTCACTTCTGGTGAAGTCAGAGTTACATCATCCTCTTCATCCATCTGAACATTCGACTCTGCAGTGTTGAACTCGCTCGAATCATCAGAGCACATTTCTTCCTCATCTGATGATAAATCCTTCGGAAGTAAAGGCGAGCCATCGTCTCGAGCAAAATATTCCTTTTCATGAGATGGCCCAGTCAAAGTAGATGGTTCAGGTCCCATTGGTACTGAAAAAAATTGATAAATATTAAATACAATGTAATAATTTAGAGTGAAATAATGAAGTATTCACTTGGTGTTTCCCCATAAAATGTATATTGCACCATCTGCTCCTATATCGCAACTGATACAAATTCACACCTTGCTACATATAACATTGTACCATATGTGATGATGACATTATCTCCTCCATCATTCTCACTTTCCGTACAAAGTAACATGATGACGCACTACCACGATTGGGAACCCGAAGTCCTACAGCCCTTCTCCCTCCTCTATAATTGCCCACTTACCAAGACGATTTCATTACTAAGTGACTGTTTCATTATTTCAGAATGAATCAGTGCAAAGTTATGCTGAGCATAGCTCTTCAGACATACGTTTATTACATTTACAATACGTAACAAATGTGAAATTTTTTACCTTCTGTTTCTGCATTTAGTTTGTTTAACTTAGACGAAATGGCCTCTTCACTTACGTCTTCATTGCTCATATCACTGTGAACACCTAAAAGTTACATGAAATTTATACTGTAAACTAAAGCATTCACTTTAGATAAAAATTTGATGATTTTATAAACAGCCACGCCAACCTTTTTTAACAGCAGGAGCTCAACTTTTCCCAGAGGAGATGGCAGTATTTCACCTTTTAGGCATTCTTAGATAAATAAGCTAATTCAACTGTCAAAAATTACTACAAATATAAATGCGCAAAAATATTTTCCTCGTAAAATAGTCAAAATAATAATAGGTTCACACTCGAAAAAAAAACTGCAAAACCAGAGAACGGACCATGCACAGGGTAAGTTTGGACTTCAACTGATGGCTAGGAAGCGCTTACAATGTCGTAGCGTATGTCTGGCCCTGCCTCCAAGGCATAAAGCCTGTGAAGGTAAAGGACCGCCTGGGCGGCCGTGCACCACCACATGGGATACAAGAGGACCACCCGAGTGGCCCTCAGCACTGAACATGTTAAGCAATTTCTAGTTATCGACCCTTAAATTACATCTCTGGGTAAGGAAGTGGTAGTATTGTGGAATGAGAATCAATAACTGCAAATCACTAAAGCAATACTCTGTTGGATATTTCTAGTACTACTTGAAAAACAACTTTGTGAAATTCCTTAGACTTTTTGAGTATGTTGGCCTATGTTTCCAAATCTAAGCATCACTCTCATGGGCAGAACTATTGGTTTGTATTGTTTCAATTAATGGCTTGATTTTATGCAATGTGAATTTCAGAGTTTTATTTCAAAAGAGAAGTACCTTGAGCGTATCCATAAATCAGCATTGATAGAGAATGTTGGCCCTTTGATGGAACTGCGACATTGTCCTGTTAGAAAACAGGCTATTTTTTTCTCACATTGTACAGTAAACAAGATTGACCATGGCCATATTGTGACATTGCTAGTGAGACAGGCATAAAATGTGATGATCTCTCAGGGAATGAAGGTTCCTGCTATTTACAATGACAAATTGTTAGAAAGGCTAGAAAAATATGAAGTATGTAGGTACCGGCACTAGTTAACATAAGTCGGCAAGCTTGGTCATGCCATTTTTCAGCTATGTGGTGAACTTAAAATTGATGCCGGTAGTGTATGGCTGGTAAAGGGAGAAGAGATATGGGATGCTTTGGGGTACTTGAATGAAAATGATGAGAGTAAGGGGATTTCAATCAGCTTAAAGAACTCCTTAGGGATGTCTGAGTAATCAGGTTGAACCTTGTCCCAGTCTTGTCCTTGAGGAAGGTTCTATTAGAAATATCCATGGAGGGTATAGTTTTTTCATCACTTATACCCCCTATGCTTTTCATTCTGCAAAATCTACAAGTAATCAATACAGCTGAAAAGAGTCATGCAGAATGTGTGCATTAATCCTCAGCAATCAGACCTAGATATCAAAAGTTGCTACTCACTTAAATCTCAAAGAAATCAAGCATCTTAAATGTATTTTTTTAACAAATGGGTAATAATTTGGTCTTTGAATAATATAAAGCATAGCATATCACTTAAGCCTTAAACTTTAAAAAAATTCAATAATATCCATTCTTTATTATCATCTATGTTTTATTATCAGGAAATAATATTTCCAATTGTGTATCCTCATGTATTTTCTGTGATTTGCCCTATTAGATGCTTTTTTAAGAGTTCAATATATTTTGTGTTACCAATAGTTCTTAAAAAGACATGGACTTAATTAAATCTTTTTAAACATTAACTTGTATCATGAATTATTTCTCTACTGTTCATTTCTTTTTTGCAACAAAATGTTTTCCCTCCTTCATGATGCTTTTGCTGAAAATAATTTGACCATTTGGCATATATATTTCTCGTCAGTAATAAAGATTATTCTGGAATACCTCTGCTGTGTCTTCAATTCATGACAAAGTGTGATCTTAGTGTGGAAATTGATTTCATTTTTGTATCCAACCGGATAGGGTTACTATGTCGTGCCTTGTTCCATAAAACAATTTGAAGAGCACCAAATGTTGAGATAAAATGCATAAGACTTTTGAAAATGGTGTACCATTGTGCAGAAACAATGACATACATTCATTCTGAAGAAAACTCTGCTTATGCTTAGAAAATGGTTTTCATCAGGATCAAGGAGGGAGTGTAGACAACAACTAATTAGCAGTGGCAGAGGGTTTACTAGGTTTCGAACTTGCCGGAAAAACATTGTGAAAACCGCCCTCCATGGAAACCGCATAAAAGTGAAGCTTCACACTGAGTTTGGCAAAGCTTGATGGCAATTTATAATTGCCTAAATAATAATAGACATAGTGGGAAGCCACATCTAGGGAAGTTTCAGTGTGTATTTTTTTCTGTGCCAAACTCGTGATGTACACAGATGAATATTTTAATGTCAACTAAATAAGAAATATTTTGTGTTTCTCAATTGTCCTTCGCTAATTTTCTATCTTGGATGAGACAAGTTTTTGATATTTTCTTCTGTGTGAGTTTATCCTGGTAGGTAATGTGTGTGAAAGAAATCAGCCTCTAGTTAAATGCATCGTGTTCTCTGGCAATGAGGATGGCGACAGAATGAAAATTTAAAAAAAATATTGGTGCATCTATTTTCCCATAAACATTTCTGGTCAATATCCTTTGTTTTTACATATTTGAATTAATAGTATTACATTCATGATAGAATGTGGATCCTCTGCCTCAGGTTTCAATCGTAAATATGTGCATATTTCATTCAATTGATTAATATACAATCTTTTATTTAAGTTTTATTCACCTAGGTTTGAAAAAAACAGAACTTAGCTACCATATTGTCACAAATTTTACTATTCCAAGAATGGAATGGAGTACACGGGATGAAAAGGCACTCTTTTGATTCCTTGATAATGATGTCACCTTGAGACATAAGAAATAGGAAGAAAAAGTAAATTAGGGAGGAGTGACTAAGATCTCTTTCTGTCAACTGAAATGGTCGATACATATCAATCAAGTATTTCCTTGGCTCTCAAACCTCTGTGACTAGAGAAACTTCTTTCCTCACAAAAGAAGGCCAATTTTCATTCTCTTTTCAGTTAAATAATTTTTATTTATCTTATGTAGCTTAAAACAATTCTACTTGTTCCTATTGCTGTCTGATGTCTGTCTGATGGAATTTCTTTGTGTTCCAGTCTGAGCTCAATGATATGATCCAAAAGTTGCTGGAAAAAATTGAAACTAAGACTCAGAAGAAATCTCAATCTAAACATGGTGCTGTATCCAGATAATCACAATGAAACCTAAGAAGAATAAGTGGAAATTGATATTTTCATTCACTGCCAATAGAATTGTACTCGAAAGACAGACCATTATTATTATTTTTAATATTTTACTTGTGTTCAGGTATATTTTAACAGTGATGTGTTTCAATGGTATGTAGTACACTGACGTGTAAAAATCATGCTTATTTGACATTTTTGGATGTATGTAAACATTTTTGTGATCCATTTTTCTGCTTTCAGAGAGAATGGCATTTACAGTTTACTAGGAAAGAATATAGTTTATTCGAAACCATTTTAATGATGTGTCCGTGTTGTTTATAGATTCATAATAAAAGATAGAGTTGAAATAAAACTGCATACATGCCAATATTATAGATTCGAAGTTTGATATGGTTACATGGCAGTATTATTGTACACTTTTTCAACTTTTAAATAAATGTTTGTGCAAGGTAAAATAGTAGTCTAGGTTATATTCATCTGAGGACTGTGGCTTCATTCACTTGGTTTGCCAAGCAACATTTTGTGATTTAATGATATTGAATGATGTTTTTACAGTTTTAATGATAATTTTTGTCAGTATTAAATGTTCAATACAGTGTTATTGGAGTATATCATTTTGTATGTGGAACAATCTTTTATAATGTTGACCATTTATGGAGAAACTTTTTAAAATCTGTGATGTTTAACATTTATGTATATATAATATACAAACATTTTTGTCCTTGTTTATTTTAATTTGCATTTAACAGAAATTCCATGCTGAATGTTTCGTACATATGTATTTTTACTTTATGAAATCTGCCACTAAGTGATGTTTTACTTGAAATTATTTATATTTTCTACATACTTTTCACTTCATTAGAAATAGAGTATTTTTTGATTAAAAAGAAATATTTTGTATGTGAAGAGATGGAAGTGTGTGCATTTTTTACTTTATTAAAAATAAACCAATTTCCTCAATCCTTCAATTTTCTTGAGTTTACAACTTGTGTAATAATTTCATTTGTGTGAACATATAAGTGCTCTCTCATTTATTGTTTAGAATCGTACTCTAAATATTAAATATGATTTTGTAAAAAGGTTTTCCTACTATTTCAAATGTTTTGTGAAAAATATACTTTGTTTGCCCTTATTTAATAAATGATCCCTTTTTAACCCAGAGGTCTTGTGTAGATTTCATCATATTTCCTTCTTCAAGTTTTCCATGGGCTGCCATTGATCTGGCTGTCCCATGAATGAATAAACAGATGCACAATTACCCACGAAATTTAGTGTGACCCTGGTTTTGATGTTCTACATTATCATGAGGTGAACAGGATACAGTACATAGAAACTTGAGTCACTTTCAGCAGTATACTGAACAAGTGTTTTAACACCCTGAAGGTGACTTATATTTTTCCCTCCGACCAGACTGAGGTTCCCACCCTATTTCCTTCAACAAGTCAGTAATACTGCTAAGTCAATCGAAGAAATTTTTAACAAATCTTGCTCCCCTCCGCCGTATTCGATCTATATCTGAATATATTCCTACCTCGTAAGGGTCCCATACGCTAGCGGCGTACTCCAATTGAAGTCTCACGAACGAAAATAGCATTGCTCCAACAATCTATCGCCACAGTTTCCTAATATTCCTTTTTTAAATCCCAATTACTACAATCCCTATATGCCTTTCTGCGAATTTCCCACATCGTATGCTTCCCCCAGGGCGAGTCCTGAGTGAGGGTCATATCCTAGCTCAGTTTCATACATCACAGCAGGAATTCGTTCCCTTTAAAAGAATAGCTGTCCTATTATCCGATGATAGCAGACCTGCAGCAATTCTATCAATATCTTAATTTGCTTTCACATTTTGACGAATGAGTAAACAAAAAAAAATTTTATCCCGTGCAAATTCACATTTTTAAGGAAATCAATTGGACGAATTTCGTTCCTGGTGATTTCGAATGACATATCCCAAGCAAATTCCGCCATTAATGATCCCTTTAAGCCCACTCCCATTGGAATTCGTGGCAGATTTGAAGGAAAATTGACTCCGTGCTTAGGAGTCAGTTTTCCTCTGGAGGAGAGACGGCTTTGTCACACCACATTATCAGTCTGCTGACTTGTGAAACTGCATTTCGCTGTGTTCCCTCAAGCCTAATTGCTATATTAATGCTTTTCTCTAGCGTTCGTAGCATACATGTGGACGTGTACATGTTGGTGAAGCCCTTTCAACAATTTTTTTGTAAATGTAGATATTAATCGTTGTAGTTTCGTCAACTTTATTACGGTACTTTATGGTGCATTTTGGTGATAAATAACCCCCTACCACACACTCTGGAGGCGCCTTGCAGGGTAATATGTAGATATATAGATGAATGTATACCTACCTATTACGTGCATTTGCAGATGTAAGCCCTGACGTGTGACTTTGAACGTCTTAAACATATGCCGTTTAAAGGACTTTTTCAATTCTTATATTTACTCATAACTATGCCCATATATTTTTATAATGCTAATTGGCGACGCTGTCACTATACTATTTGAAGGCAAAGCAATGTAAGGGCACTTTGGGTCAGTTCAGTCGACTTTCAGCTCATGGATAGTTTTTTTTTCCTTTTTGAGGACAGAATTTTTTTCCTGTGGTCTTTTAACGTAAACGTAATTTATTTCTTACAAAGGAAATTTCGATACACTTTGAATTCTCTGCAAGCTCCGTAGACACCGTCACTGCCTCTGCCTCCACGGGAATCTCGGGGTCCGATTCCTATACTCCACTCTAGAATTCAGTCCTCCTCGGCAAGGCTATCCTTTTCTTCTCCAATGTGACCTCCCTTGACGAGGTTGTGCGTCAGCCCAAGACAAGTGGGGCCTGAAAAGGCGCACCTTACCCGTTACACAGCGTCCCCTCTGAAAGAAAAATACCATTACAGTACAGGTCAGAGGTCTTCGACATGAACGGTGCATTTTTTCTTTCTATGCAGTTATTCGAGTCGGTATATTGTTGGGGACACTTTCTTCTTGACTCGGTATGGACCTTCAAATTTTGGTTCCATGTTTTTCAGCCCGGAACTTATATGGCATCCGATAAGATGTGGTTAAGTTTCCACAGGGGGGCCCAGTCTCAAACTTCACGTCCCTCCTCCTTAAATTGAAATACCATGCTTGCTTTTCGCATCGCAACTTTAGCGCTTTAATGATACCTGGATAGTCGGCCTCCCAATACATTGTGGTAGGCCGTAGCTTCTAAAGGCGAGCCTTACGAATTGTTCTGAACTCGGAACGGCTCTTTCGGTCCCCCAAGCTCCCTCACCAAGTTTAAAGTAGCATGGGAGAAACCAGTAGTCTCTTGTTTGGCTGATCTTAAGGCAAATCCTTGGTCGCTACGACAATACACAGCGATCATATACTTCAGCGTCTCTATGCTCCTTTCCGTGGGCTTCGCGCGGGGATGAAAGGGTGCGATATACGCAAGCTGCATTCCGTAGGCCTCAAAAGCACGCTGCAATATTCTCGAACGGAACTGGGGGCCGTTATCACACGGCAATATTACTGGACACCCCAAATGGTCAATGAATTGCAAAGGAGCTGTTTAGTTAAAACTTCTGTCCTAACAGAGTGCAATGGAATATCAATCGGCCAGTGCTTGCTAGCGTATAGGAAAACCAATACGTATTTATGTCCTGATCTCGACCTCGGAAGGGGTTCAATGATATACGTCGCGAATATTGGCCCGAGAGGGGGGGCGGGAGGGGGTCAGGTCCTTCTTCACCCTCATTTCTCCAGCCCCTTTTTTTCTACCGGCCTTATATCTCTGACAGACCTCGCAACTGCTCACGTATTTTGCTACATCTCTCCGTAGTATGGGCCAGAAGTAAAACCTCACTCGTTTTTATGTCTAATAAAACCCCAAGTGTCCAGCATTGGGCTACTAAGTGGGTTTGTCGGTTCTCGAGGGGCCCAACAAGTTTGGCCTTGGCACCAGTCTCTCCTTTGTGGTGTCCGTGATGATATATTTGACCGTCAACTATAACGTAGGTATTCTAGATTTGATTCTAGCTGGTTCCCCAAGCTCTTGTTAAATTCTAAATACCAAGGATCGTCGACCTTTTCCCCCTGCCATTCAGGAGTTCCGATAAAATAGATGTGTGAAAGCGCGTCTGGGGCGACTTTCGATTTACCTTTGCTATAGGTGATTACGAAATTTTATTGCTAGAGTTGCGTGACCTCGAACCACGAGGTAGGATAACCTCGAACGGATTCAATACGCTTGGGATCAGCTTCGAGTTTCCCGTTACCTACCATGTACATACCTACCTAAGGAACAAAGATTATATACACAGGAATTTCAGCTTTTCCATGAAGAAGCTACACTTTTGGTGATTGACTTTCAATCCGGCCTCTCGGAGCAGAGCAAAGGCGCGGTGAAGCATTTTCTCGTGGTCCTCATGTTTTAATTACAGTTACAATGCCATTCAAATACGTAAAACAGTACAGTTCTAACTCTGCCCCGATCACCGTATCCATCAATCTTTGAAAGGTTGCCCCAACACTGTGTATTCCCTGTGTATATAATCTTTGGTGTATTCCGAACGGCATTACACGGAACTAAAAAAGGCCCTTACCCAGGAATAAGGAGGCTGTAAAGCCTTTCAGCCTCCTTACCCAGGATGCCCAGGATGATGGACGCGGCTTAGTCCCCACCAGTCGGTATTCGCGTCCTCGCCGTTCGAAGTTTCCCCGGGTTCGAGGCTAGCAGCCGGAAATTTTTTCGCTGCTTTTTACTCCTTTTTTAACTGCTTCAAATTTCGTCTTATTAGTTCTTTATACCCAAGAAATCGAAGCCCTATTTGGGAATGAGACAACCCTACCTCTTTTTTTGGGACCAAATGACGAAATTACCTCCCCCACCATGACTTGGCGTGGAAACGATCGGCGCGCCGCCACAATGACTTTCGAGGAAACAATCAGTCGAATGCCGTATTCGCGTGAGGTCGGAGCGGAGTCCTGGTGGAGTGTTTGGTTGGGAAGGATTTACTGAAGGTAATCGCGTCTTTTATGAATATTCGTCTTTGCCGTGAATGTAATTTTGGAGAAACAGAAATATTTTAAGAGAGACGTATTACGAATCGATATTTATTCATTTCTTTACCACTTCTTCTAAACGCGACTCGAGAACAAACTTATATTGTCCCTGTTTTTGCCATACAAGGGAGATAGGATTGTATTATCACAATAGATAGTAATTTCATCGTGTCTAACAATAATTCTTATCGTCAATTTTCCTCGTTGATTCCCAGGGAGTCCTAGCAGGAGAACGATAACCTGCTATCTCTCAGCCCAGAGGTGAATATACGTGGATCTTGCGGGATTGCAGCCGTGGTAAGTCAGAAAAAGGGGGATGGGAGCACTATACATTAAGAGGGAGATGAATTTGTATATTGGTCATTTTAAGAGTAATGAGGGAAATTCTCATGGTGGTCTCGTAACGCAAACTGGAGGCAGAAAGTGATATTACTCCTAATTTTGTAAATTTTACCTAGTCAAGCATTAAATTAAAACCTCGTAGCATTCGGAGTGACTTTACTGTTCCGACCACATTTTGAAAGCCCTAACGAATGTTTTTATTTACCATCGGTTGGGTAGCTCCGATAAACGTGGATAATGTTCCGATCCCGACAAAGTGATTTGACAAGTTTTGAGAAGGATTCAATTCCTTTTTGGACCCGTGGACTCTTAACTCATACCTAATTAATGTTTTAACAGCAAAATTTTGTCTTAAATTTAACCATGGTTTTGACTCTTGCTAAATTATCCGTATGCTTTTTAATTATTGTCCGTTGTAACCGGCATTTCCTTTTCTTCCTGACCTTAAAAAGCCATTCATCATACCATAGCCTTCGTTTACATGTTTAAATCTTCGTCTTGAACCCGAGTATTATTTTTTTTCTCAGTATTCTCGTTTTCTAACGTCTTCAGGTAACTCGCATGCCATTTTTTCACTACTCTTTATTACAATAACAGGCTACGATTCGAGTACCTATATGTCCCTCTAAGGCTCAGAATTACACATTTTCGTCTTTTCTTCAACCTTAGTGTGTGACTTCCAGCTTCGTAGGTAATGATTCCCTAACAAATTCTTCTTCTCATGCGGCTACCAAAGTGCTCGACTCCCGGAACATGTCACTTCTAGTTGGAACATTGTGTGGCCATGATTTCTTCAATTATTTCCTTCTCGCAAAGTTTTCGTTTTTGGAGACCCCTTAAAAGTCTAGTCAAATCTTTCCTTTAGATGCCAGCTATAAATGAAACAACCTTTGCTGCCATCCTCGCATCTACACCTCCTACACTGTATATTACGACGCATTGCGCCATTCTTTTATCATCTTGTCCTTTTTACTCGTCTTTTCCTACGTGTCCTCCCTGCTTCCACCCTCTCAAGACCCGAGTTGAGCCATTACTTGATCTCAATCCTTCCGCAATTTCTTCCTAGCCTCAAGGACAGCCCTGTTGAATCTCATTTTCTTCGTACTTGAACATTCGGACAAGTGCCATTTGACTCGGCACTAGTGTGCCCATATTGCTCGGAAAACTCATCCTTGGTGAAATAGTTTGGGATGATCGTCCCACTCCTCACCTCCTCCTTTCAACATTGTGATTCACGTGCAAAGCCATATAGTTTCGCCTTTCCTAGCAACTTCGGAGGGTTCACTGTGAATCCACTGCTTGGGCCTTTTTATTCGATCCGTGTGTGACCTGGCCCGTGGCTTTTGTTACCCTTCGACTCTCCTAAGGATAAGTCATAGGAAGTGCAATTCGAAATAATGTTTTCATTACATTATTGTAATATCCAATGTGTGAAGAGTAGTAAAAACTGTTCTGTTCATAAACTTAGGCATGAAGTTTTGCGAAGAAAAGTATGCGCTTGATGTTGACGATATATATGTATTACCTACTGTAAAACGGGCTAACTTCGGCCGCTTTTTAAGGTTTTCTATGAATTAGAAGGTGAAGATAGTTATTAATCTCCAGAATAAAAATAGAGAGCATTCTCCGTGGCCTTGTATGAATAATCCCATGAAGTTATAACTGTTACGTAACATTTTGTTCGCTTTATAAAATTATTAATCGTGGCCGAAGTTTCTCCAAAAATGAAGTAACTTCGGCCGCCAGCGAAATTTTGAGGACGAAGTTACCTGTTACCTGGCTTTACTTCGGTCACTAAATAATGATTAGGAATACCTACCTGTAAATTGTTTTGGATATAAATTTTCGTGGAAAATTATACAAATAAATGATTTAATAACCAAATTTTTTTAAATAATAAGATAGAACAAAATTTTTTAAACATTGTATAACATGTTTCTATTATAAGCTTATCAGGGAAATTACTTCCTTTTAACATTAGGTACAAATAGGAGTAGGAAGCACTTAGACTTAAAAATATGTCCAAACTGTCCTTTACGTTTTAGAAAATGTATCTTCCATGCCTTATCGGAAACTGCGTTTTGAGTTTTCTCACTAGTATTTCGTTTCTCTTAATTGAGCACACATCCTTGACGTCAGGAAAGGTAAAGAGATTTCTCCCCACATTTTTTCGAAGGCACTTAATCACACCACAGCGAGAACACTCTCCTTCCCGGACACTTCTTTAATAGACACACTCCTTCCCGGTTTTCCACTGATTCACTTACCCTTGGATTTCCTATTCTTCTCCCCATGTGTGCAGTTTTGAGTAGTTCATTGAATGAGTCACTCCAAAATTTCTCTAGACTCGTTCTTTAGAGAATCTGGAAGTTTTTTCAGCACAGCCTCCCTGTTTACAGGAGAGATCCCTGTTGATTGGAATCCAGATTTCAAGTTTTTTTTTTTTCTATTTTTTCTCCACCAATACTTTCAACTGCTGTCTTTAATATCAGAGGAAATTCTGTTTTAGGCAGCGTAACCCGGTTCTTTTTTTTCCACTTATCGAGTGCCTTTCTCCATGCAACTTTTACGAGGCGGAAAAGAGCAATGTCGAAAGGTTGGGTGAGGTGTGTCGAGTTTGGGAGTAGAAGGACTAATCCAATGTTGTTGCTCTCACACAGCATAATTACCTCCAGAGAAAAATGTTTGGACAGATTATCCCCGATTATGATCTTCCTTCAAGGCAATCTTCTCATGTAAGGAAGGCGTAACATCAGAATCCCATCTTCAAAAACTTCGAGCTCAAACCATCGGCTATCATTTCTGTTGTAATGCCTGTCCAGCCTGCTTGTAAATATTTTGCCTTGTACTGCACAAATGGCGGAAGATTTAATGTCATGGAGTGAAATACATATAACTGTTTTTCATTAGCCATGATAGCCAATATATAAATGTAGTTTTAGTCATTCAATGATTTGAATTTTAAAATTTACTTTGTTGGATTATTACTGTGAGCTGATTTAGCTCCCGTTCTCACCACTGAGTGACAACTCTTCTTTATTCACTTCACATTTCTAGACATTGGTCGTTTTAGGGGAATCAAATGTGCGGTGCCAGGAGCACTGACTTCCTGTTCTGAAGGCCAGTGTTTGAATCCTAGGAGAGTTGGATTTCATTGTTAGAATTCCAACTCCAATTTTCTAATCATTCGTCTCTCTTTGAGATTACAATTTGGAGCAAGGTAGAGTAATGTTACACCTGCATTTTCTGTGCCATTGGTTAATTTTAAAAATTTATGCCATAATTGCGGACGAATGAAGTTGCTTTTTTAGATGGAAACTTGAATCAGCTCCTTTATTCCAATGGCTATAATTTCTGAATTGCAATGTCTTGTCTTTGATTGACCTGAAATGCAGACATTCTGAAGATATTTAGGTATTGCTTTGGATTAAAAAATTACCAGGGGCGTAACCTTTGGTGTAGGTTTATGTTGGGGGAGGGAATCTTCCTTCCTGGCTCTGTCTATCGGATTTGAAATGTAATCTTTCATTTGGGGGGAGTGGGGGAAGGTAGATGCACCTCCCTTGAACACAGGCTACATCCATGAACTTCCCTACTCAGTGGCTCCCTTGCATCGAGAAACAACCTTCCTCTTTACTTGTCAGGCAAATGTGTATGGATTTTCCCTCTTCCCTCATTTGAATGAGTTTAGGCCTCTTGCCACCCTTAGGGTTGTTGAGCCTTCTTCTTCTTTCTCAAATCCCCTTTTGCTGTTGGGCAATAGGGTCCCTCATGCCCCTTTTACATTACTAGGGTTAAAATGTTGGTTAATATGGCAACTTAACTAAATTGTATTTACACGGCATTCTTTAACCCTTGTTAACAGGCTGGTGGCCTCTGATGGAGAGTCAAGAAGGTGATGTAGCCCACAGCCCAACAAACAATGCAAGTCACTTTTCATTTGTTTCCTGGGCTGTGGGCTATCTTCTTGGAACTTGTACAGGCGAGAAAAAGGATTGAATATGCAAATGTTTTGCACAGTTAGACTTCTCATTCATTAGTAGTTAACTATGCCCTTAGCATTTAATTTCTAATCATTACTTTATGCATTGAAAGATGAAAATCGAGAGAATTAATTTCCAAAATAGAACGATTTGTCACTATGCTATGCTTTATCATCAAGATACCCCGAGAATATTACATTATTATTATATCATTTCCCATGCAGCACCAACGTTGGGCAACGGTTGGTCAACCGTTATTCATGACCGTTTTGCCAACCGTTATCCAACTGTAATGGCCCAACGGTTCCCCAACCGTTGGCTCAAGGGGATCGGGTTGGTGTGGTGGCTAGAGTACTCGCCCATCACACGGGTGGCCAGGGTTCAAATCGCTGCAGAGGCGGATGTTTTTCAGAGGAACCCGATCCCTACTTGAGTGTCTTGTGGAGGGTACTTCCAGTAGAGTATTCCGTCTGTTGGATGAGACTTCAAGCCGTGGTCCCCTTGGCGCCTTTAGTTAAGAGTAGGCTAATGCCGACGCCGGGTTTCTATCCACCCTTCCTACATTACCTTTCCCCTATGGCGCAAATGACCTTAGCCGTTGGTCGCCTCCCCAAATATCCAATCCGTTGGCCCAACACTTCCCCAACGGTTGGCTCAACAGTTTTAAGATTTCTGCTGGAATTCCATCCATTCCCACTATCTTTTTTCTTTCATTTTCCTTAAGGCCACATAAAATTCCTCGCTCATTATTCCATTATCACTCTCTACAATGCTATTTTTAAACTCTGTTTCTAACATTTGTTCGATGGTTTTGCATTCATCCACATTTCCTTTATATACCTAGTTTTCCAATGTAATCTTCCCAAGCAGTTACCAGTTCATGGTGGTCGTACACATATTTTCCTTCTTTATTTTTTAGCCCATTGCATCTGGGACAATGATGATTCCCCAATGAATTTTAATGCCTCAATGTATGCAGTGAAATAAACTTTTTCTTCCAAGTTTTGCCCATGACCTGTCCTTGCTTGCGCTTTTAAGGTAAATTTTGAACTTAAAATATGGTCCATCATTCACTCTTGCATTTTAATACATTAACCAACTTTGCACTGATGCATGGATACGGAATATGACAAGATAAACTGTCATAATATATATGGTATGCTTCAAGTACAAGCTAGAGGTGGACTGGATTACTTAAATACTATTCTAACTAACCTGCATTCACACGAGTTAAAAATGGTGGTAACCAGCGCCAACCCTAGCAACTCCAGTCTGGTTAAAATGTTGACTATGGTTAGCGCCAACCTGAAACTTCTTCTAGGGTTAGAGATAACCTGGTTAGAAAGCTAGTTATGTAAACAGGGCATCAGCCAGTTTCTGAATTAGGTCCTGTTTTGAGCGAGACGCTTCACTTCATTCATGCTCTTTCTGTGCCTGGCTGTCAATCTCTCCACATAATATTCCCATTCCAGCCTTTGTCGTCCTCTTCCTTGTCTTCCTTCTGGTCTTGCCTCCATCTCCGCTCTTGGCTTTCTTTCCTCAATCTTCCTCACCATATGTCTGTACCATCTTAAAAGTTTTCTTTCCATCGATTCCACTATCGGGTCTCGCTGGAATTGGGCTTTGATTGTAGTATTTCTCACTTGATCTCTTTTAGTGAGTCCTGCTGCTCAACTTAGGTATCTCATCTCACAGCTTTGGAATCTACTCCTGTGCTTGTCTAGTTGGGTTAGGCTCTCTGTTCGATACAAGAGTACTGGCTGGAAAATGGTTTTGTACACCTTCATCTTTGTCTTTACCAATATTTCCCTCTAGCCCACAATGGATCTGCTAAGTTGACAATACGCCTGGCTTGCTTTATGGATTCTGTGGCTAATGTCAGTGTCTGACCTTCCATCACTTGTAATTTGTGCCTCAGGTATACTTATATACCCCATGAACTTGTATGCCTGTTCTAGATCTGGCTCTTCCCACATAATGTTCAGCCTTCCCTGCACCTCATTTTTTGACGCTGCCATAGCCTTGCTTTTCCCTGCATTCATTCTCATTCCCTGATCTCTAATTGCATTTGTCCATTCTTCCACTGCTGTTTGCAATTCTCTTTTATTCTTAGCAATCAATACAATGTCTCTGCATGGATCAGTGACTGAACATATATATGCCTTAACCTCTAATTTCCTATCTTGCACCTTGGTGTTCTTCTTTTGCATTGTTTATGTATCTGGTCCATCAAAATGATGAATGGTAGAAGACTAAGGCTGTCTCCTTGTTAGACACCTTTCCTCTTAGCCAACTCTGTCGACATTTTCCCAGCTATTCTTGCCACTCCTTTCACATTAATGTATAGACTTGTAGCTGATGGTTGGTTAGGTCAGCTAGCGATTGAAGAGACTTGTGTTAAGTTTCACTGTTGTTTATTGTTCTGATGTCGATACAAGACTGGCTCATCGGGCCAAGGGCTTCAGTATTTATCCTGAGAGTGACCATTCTAGAATATGCTATACACTGGGAAAATGCCAGAACAATGTTCTAGAATACTTGAAAAAGTGCAAGAAAAAAGCATTAACAAATGGTAAACTCTGGGACCGGGAATCAAACCCGGGCTTGACAGACAAGCATGCTAGCCCTGAGCCACCGTGCCAGGCAGGAAGCGAGAGCACTACTTGTTTCGCTGGTGCACGGGAGGTGTGGAGGTGCACCGGTAGACAGGGTTACCACAGACTTTTAATTCTTTCAGTTAAGTCTGCAGATACCCCTATTTTTCGCAGTGCTTCTCATAAGCTGCATCTTGGAACAGTGTCAAAAGCTGCCTGTAAATGTAAAGAGGCCAGACAAACATCCATTTCTGTTGATATATTTGTCCAAAACTTGGCATTCTGTTAAATGTGTTTCTGGGTTTGGTGATTTTTCTGAAGGCACATTGTTCCTCTTGTAGGTCTTCCTCAACCTCATTTCTGAGTCTTATTTAAAGAATTCTGGTGTTCACCTTTAAAGCAAGGGAGGACAGTCATATGGGCCTATAGTTGCTGTATTGCATAGTATTTCCCTTCTTGTAGATTGCTAAAATATTCAGTTCCTGATTAGTAAGGATATTTTTCACTTTCCATTCTCTTCTACATGTCTCCCACATCCAATCAATCGATGCATTTCCTCCAAACTTAATGATTTCCAGTGCCTGCAGCTTTACCAAGTTTCATCCTTTTTATTGAATCCTCCACTTCGATGTGTGTTATTTCTTCCCCATTCTATCCTCCTATTTGTGGGTTTGGTTCAACTTCCATTATTTCTACTTGCTCCTGGTGTCCAAAAGTTACAGCAAAGTGATTATGCCATACTCTCAACACCTCTCTCATCAGTCACTATCTTCCCTGTTTCATCTGCTACACATTTTACTCTTTTTCTGACTTTTCTTTTCGGCTTTTCACAGTTTGCCAAATTCAGTGTTTATGATGATATTTTTCTTCCACTTAATTTCCAAGCTCATCCCAACATTCTTTCTTTGCTTGTCTCACTGCTTTATTTGACTCATTTCTCTTCTGTACGTACTCTCTCCAAGCCTCTTCTGTTTTATCTGTAATCCAAGGTTTCCAAGTGAACTTTCTATCCTTAATTTTTCCTTTAGCATGAACATTCCACCACTTCATCCTTTTCACCTCCATCTTTGATATTTGTACTCCACAGAGTTCTGCTCTGGTTTTATTTAAGTGGGTTTCTTTCAATACCCTCCAGCCTAATTCAATTTGATCTCCATCACTTTCAACACTTGTTACTTCTGTTTTCTTTTGTAACTCTGCTGTTACTAGGTCTCTATATTCCATTATTTTTGTTCATCTTTCAGCTGTCCAACCTTCAACCTCTCATAAGGCAATTCCTTTCTAGGCTTCACAGGGCACAGCCACAGCTTTATGATTATTGGTCTATGTTCTGTGCTTAGTTCAGTGCGTCTGAGTACACATACATCATTTGCAGCATACCTCATACTTCTTGTGTAGGGGAAATAATCACACTTCTTGCTCCTCTGTTCTCAGACTCAAAAGTGATTTTATGCGTTACATGCCAGCTGGTTTAATGCTGGTTCATGTTGGCTCCTGGTTTTATGCTATGAGGGAAAAAAGTGTTGCCAATCAGTATCAGTAGGATGATGGACTCAATGGGGAAAGGAGGAATAATGTGGGTGTGTGCAGGAGTTTGCGTGGAATTTTTTGTTATAATTCAAGTAAAGTGAGTGATTCATAATACTGCCTTTCACTGCTCCCTCTCTAACAGCAATTTGAGCATGGTATTCCTTGATGGTGGTGCTTTCAAAAAATAAGAGCAACTATTTGTGTTTAAAAATATCATGTTGGTATCCTACTGGTTGATTGGTGGTATTTATACTTGTTTACATTGTTCACCTGTCCATCATATATGGAGAAAGTGGTTGAGATTGCTACCCTTTGTCTTGCTATTATAATGTGTTGTTCTCCATGCACTTATTTTTGTCCATCATCATCATTGATCGTTCAATCCCAAGATTGGTTGTCTGTGGCCCTACATCCTTCCCTATCTAACGCTAGTTCCCTTACTTCCTGGTAGCTCTTCCAATGTGAACCCTCCGTTATTTGGTCAATGAACTTATTGCTGGGTCTTCCTGTGGGGACTCTTCCCTCTGTATTTCCTTCCAAGTTTTTAACCCTTTAACGCCAAGAAAATTTTTTTGTCCGATCTTCTTGATTTTTCTATATGACTATTTAGAACACTTAAATATTAATATCACAAAGTTTTAGCTAAATCGGATTCAATGGCCGAGTTATGTGGCATGACCATGTGGTCACGCTAGGTGGTTATGTGGTCAATTTATTTCCAAATGAAAAAGTTTTCTTTTATTATTTGGAGGTTTATTCGTCTTACACAAAAATATCTAGAGCAATATAATTTTGAATTATAAGTAATTTATTAATATTTATTAAATTGTTTTTAATCAGATGCACAGAAATTTTAATATTTCATTCAATAGGAACACTTCGAAATAAAAGAGAATACCCTATAAAACTCTGTGAGCGTTATGAAGCAACAGAATTTGGAAAAACACTACATAACATGGTGAAATTATAAAAGCAATTAAGAAAAATGAAAGTCAAACATAATACAATTACAATAAAAGTTAAACACAATACGATTTTAAAATAGCATAGGAAATAAATTGAAAAAGCTTCTAAATTACTGAATGAATTATCTCTTTTCGTGGTGTTATTTTGTGTGAAATTCAATAATGCGTGACCATATGGTCACACCTGTGACAAACTACTTATAACATATCTACAATAGCAAATAGATATAAACTAATACTTAACCTAATAATAAAAATGAACCTACGTATACCAATATCATTAATTAAAATACATACATTTACAAAGTATTTTAGTAAGACCATACTTACAAAAGTCGAAAATCCGTGAGGAGTTTTATTTCATTCATTTATTTTTATTTTAGTTTAGAGTAGCTTCAATGGCACCAGAAGGGTCTCACGAGCTTGGCCACACCAAACGTTATGATAGTGGTCTGAAAACTGCCAGTAGTACTTCCAAAAACCCTTGGCGGAAACATAAAACCGTATAGACAAAACGGTGGCCCTGCGACATTTAATTGTTTCGAAATTACAAAGTAAGTTCTTTCCATAACCATATAGTCATGCTAGGCATTAAAGGGTTAACAAACACATTGTGTCTCAAGGTGTGTCCAATCCATCTTTTTCTTCTTTCCTGTATAGAGTTCCATATGGCTCCTTCCCCCTCTACTCCTCTGTAAATTTAATTATTTATTATTTTGCCTGTCCATCCTATCTTCTGCATCCTCCTCCAGCACCAGGTTTGGAAGGCTTCTAGTCTGTTCAGGTCTGCTTCTCCACTGGTCCATGTTTCCAATCCATAGAGTGCCACACTCCGCATGATTGTTTTCACTTACTTTTTCCTACCTGGTAGTCCTATCTTCTCTGAACACAGCAGCTGTGTTTTTTTTACCATGAATGCTTTCTTAGCGTTGAATATTCTCCTATTGATGTCTGTTGTACTTCTTTCATTCCATGTGATGGTACTTACTGATTTCTCGCCTCTTAATGTGACTTCTGATTTCAGTTTTTCTCTTCAGCATTCTTGGATTTTAGTTTTTGACATTTTTTTTCGTGTTCTATTCTTGAAGAACTTGGTTCACGACATTTATAAACCCTTAATGATCATCAAATTTCCCTTTTTTAACTGAGATGTCTTCTGTAAAGTGGATTATGTTTATTTCTTCTCCGTTTATCTTAATTCTGTTCAGTCCAATTTCTTTTAAGTCTCAAATAGCCTCCTCCAAATATTTGTTGAACTTTGGTGGTATGAGGTTGTATCCTTGTCTTGCTTCTTTGTTAATTTTAGCTTCTATTCATCTTCCATCTCTTGATTGTATTGTGGAAACTTGATTTTTGTGTATCTTCTGTTGCTGTAATCCATTTCAAGTTAACCATCAGCTGGAACATTTAGTTCCACTCGACAATGTGAAGGCATTCTCCAGGTCTGTGAATGCCACCTACAGTGGCTAATTCACATGTGTTGTTTTCTCTGCCATAACCCTCAGGAAGAGTATGGCCTCTCTGGTACCTCTGTTCTTCCTAAATCCAAATTGGTTTTCCGAGAGTTTGTCTTTAATTTTCCTTTCCATCCTTTGACCTATTTTACTACACTAGACTCGAGGTTCAGTGCTCCTCACATTTCTCAGTTCATGTCTTCTTTGGTATCGTGATCATTACACTCCTTTGAAAGTCCTATGTGAGTCTTCTACTTTGGTATGTATCTTTGATTATTTCACCTAGGTTGTCCTTGTCTTTACTTCCAGTGCTTAGATGATTATTCTGTTAATGTCGTCTGCTCCATGGGCTTTTTCTTGAAGTCTTTTATTGCCCTATCAAATTTGTTCCTCAGGCTTCCTCGTCAACATCCCACTCGTCCTTATTCAGTTTTTTTCCAGTGGCTTTAGCCCTTGGTAGAATTATTCAATGAATTGCATCCATATATTCCCAGTGTCTTCATCCTATATCAGTATATTCCTATTAGCATCCCTGATGTTCTTACTTTTTATTTTCTCTCGTTAATGTGATTCTTCACTAGCTTATAAATTGTTTTGTTGTTCCTCTTCTTCATGTTTTTGTTAACTTCCTCACAGCAGAATTTCATCTAATTCTCCCTGGCTTTCTTGAATTCTCGATTGACTTGGTTCCTTAGCATCTTGCAGAGGGTGGCTTTAACATCGCTCCTGGGGTTGTAATTTCTTCTTTCATCTGTTAGTTTCCTAATCTTCATCATAATCTGTGGATTCTTCGTTTAGGCCCTCTTGCTCACCAGTTGCTCGTCTTCTACTTCTGTGATTGTCCTCTTCTGCTCATCCCATTTTCTTCAGTGCCCATTTTTCCTTCATTTTTTAGTTTCTCAACGATGCCTGTGTCAAATCTTTCTCTGTGCCCTTCCTCTACCAGTATTTTTGTGTCACATCTGGGTTCAAGTTTTATCTTCTTAATCTCAACCTCATTCCTGCAAAAATCCCTGTGCTTCAAGGCGTACTTTAAACCTGCAAACACATCTGTCAGGATTGAGTTTCATCTTAACTATCCATGCAGACCGAATGAATTTTTTGTCTACTGACCCATCTACTATTTCCCATGTACACATGTTTTTTAACTTTTGAAATTCATCTTTCAGTATTGCCTTGCATCTGTGCTGTTCATTCTAGGCTAAGGCAACAGAGTTTGGATACTGATCTCTAGGTTCTCTAGATTAACGCACTAAAAAGCTCAAACAATCACAAACCTTCTTTTATCTGAGCTAATCACTCTTCTGATAGTTGGGACTTTCTCGTTTATTTTATCTCCCATGCTTTCCACCTCTCCTGGATCTCTTGTGCTAATATCAGGTAAGACAGCATCCATATCCAGTAGAATAGGGGTGGCAGAAGCCAGTGCGAGATCTATCATCTGTGGTTCACTTACTTCTTCATCAACATCAGAGATTTTGCTTGCATCAGTTTCCTCCACTGTATTTGGGTTAGGTACTAGTCATGGGCTCCTGTCATATTCCTCATGATGCCTAAATAATGGGAATTTGGTCTCATCAAATTCATCTGTCCTTACAATAACAGACCTTCTTCAAAAAGACCAGAGATGGAAGTCCCCTTAACTCCCTCAGTATCACCAAGTAATACATATACCTCAGCTCTTGGATCTAGCATACCTCCTCCTTCAAGTAGAGTCCAAGTCTGGCATCCAAAGAATTATAGCTTCGTCAACCCCTTCCACACTTCTTGATAGGATTCCATAGATGAGCAGGGATGTCATTCATGGCTCGGCTGGGGCACAGATTGTGCCCCAGCCGAGCAAGGGTGTGTGGTTGATGCAAGCAGTGTTGACAGTGTCATCCCAAAAGTTCTTTTGTATACTGGAGTCAAACCTATGGCATCTGGCCGTCTCCATTGGGGTTTAAATGAATCTCTCTGCACCTCCGTTCTGCTGCTGGCATCTGGGGCTCGACTTCAAATGTTCTATACCATTCCTCTATAAGTACTCCTAAGGCTCACTGCAGCGAAATTCTAATCCATTATCTCTCTTAAGTCACTTAATTTTACCCTGATGCAAAGTCACAGAATTTGGAATGTATAGAACTCAACAAAAGCTTCACTTTTCTGCTCAAGAAATTTCATATTAACGTACCTCAAGTTATTTCATGGAAATTATTTGGAAATACACAGTTAAAATTCATGAAGTTTTTCTATTTCGTACTGCTAAGATTTGGTATACAGTGAAACCTGTCTTTAGCGGAATCTCTCGGGGCCATTATTTTATTCTGGATAAGACAAGTTTCCACATAACCCAGGGTCGGACATTTCAAAAAAGACCTTGAAAACCATATCATGCCCATTACATGTATTGCCTTGGGTGCTTTCCAATGGGCTATCTGCGCTGATCTGATTGAATCTGTTTAGCGCAAAGCATGTTCCAGTGGCTTATGTGACGTCATCTGCACTAAGCAGATGAAAACATCCCGCACCGTGGTTCGTTTGCGCTCATCTGCGCTTGCAGATGAAATTTGAAATGGTGGGGAAATATGTAGCAGGAGAAAAAGGAATTCCTCAATTTCAAAGGTAACTATGATAATACCTTGAGAAAAATAACAAATAATTTGGCTTTTTATCTTTCACAAAGGTAATTTTGGCCGCTTTTGAAGGGAAATGGAACATCTTCTTCCCTGAATGTTATGGAAAAATGCAAATTATGAGGGGCTCGAACGCTCCAAATTAAATTAAATTTTAACTTGGATCATTGGAATAAATAGGCCTCAGTTCTGAGCTCTTTTCAAGAGTATTTCCATTTCTAACTATTAGATAATTTATGTCAATCATGCAAGATTGCCTTGGAAGGCTCATAGAGAAATTAAACAAAGGAAGGTAGCTAGGAGAGGTAATTAATTTCTGTGAACCAACTTGAATCCATTTTTAAGACATCTTGACCTAGGTGAAGAGTTAATATCATATACCCTTTCATAAAATTAAATATAAAATAACTACTGTTAAATTATCTTATGAAATCTTATATCACCATGAAATTGTCCTTTGTGAGGAAAATTTTTCATCATCAGGAACATGTGGCTGGGCCTATCTTGGTGTGTATGTGCTCCTGTGAAAATAATTAGACAGATAGTAACTTAAGTCAGACCAAATTAAATGGCCGCAGGGTAATAGAATAATAGCAACTGAACAGGGTTTTGAGGCCATGAGGGGCATCCATGGATGTATAGGAGCAATCGATGGGACCCATTATCCAAATCAAACAGCCCCAGGAACTTCCCGAGGATTACTGTAACAGGAAAATTTTTTTTCTATAACTCTCCAGGGTGTTGTAGATAATAAGATGAAATTCATAAATGTGGTGTGTGGAGAGCCAGGATCTCTCCATGATTCAAGGGTTCTTAGGAGGTCAGAGATTTTCAGGTTAGCAGAAGAGGAACCCGAAGAATTATTTCCCAATGGGAAATTTATTATTGGAGATTCTGCCTACCCTTCCTTACCGTGGCTAGTACCTCCCTTTAAAGACAATGATTCCCTTTATCCCCAGCAACTGGAGTTCAATTTTCTTCACTCATCCACAAGGATGATGGTCAAGAAAGCATTTGGACTTCTCAAAGGTCGCTTTCGGCGTTTTAAGTCTGGAAATTTCCAATCACCAAATTATGACAATAGTAGTTTTAAGCTGCCGTGTGTTACACAGTATGTGCTTAGAGTAAGGGGAGGATGAAGAGTTCACTGTTGATGAGGATAATGAAGCAATGGGTATTGAGGGGCCTGCTGATGGAGAGTATGATCATAAATTTCCCTCAGTGAATCTGTCAACACTTAAAAAAAACCTTTAACATGGTGCGACAATTTTAAGTCTTAGAATAATAACAGACTGAGGCTACCAAAAATAACCATAAATAATTATATAACTCTACTTTTAACATGGGTCACTACTATTTCCAGCTCATTATTTTCTTCTGAGGGAACAGGGCTATACTTAATATTATGAAGCATTCACCAGAAAGACCTTAACCTGTCGTGAGCCATGTCATAATGATATCCAACATCTCCCACATATTAAAATTTTATTTTTTGGTGAGAAGGGCCTGAAGAAGCCTTATCTTTTCCATCTCCACCTGCATTCTTTGCCTGTGCCTTTCCCTTTTATTATCTTTTTTCCTCTGTTGGTACATTTTTTTTTCTAGTACCATACCCTCTCACATCTCAAATTTTTTTTGGCTGATTTCCATTCTCTCTTTCTGAATGTTTAATAAGTCCTCATTTAATGCACTTTGCCTATAATCCTTTTCCTGAGACCTTTTCAAGTGGTGAAGCCACTGGTGCTCCAGCTCAGTTCTAGTTCTGGCAGCCCTACTACCTGTGCCATGGGGAGGTTTCTTTTTTGTGACCTCTGCTAAATTCTTCCTAGTGCTTTCCTCTCTCTCTCTACATGGCTGGCAAGCACTTCCATGTTTGATGATGAGGCAGGTCCAGGCTGAGATAGAGAGAAAATTTCATTCTGAGATGAAGAGGAGGGCCTCGGCTCAATTGGCACTGCAAATGACCTCTGAGGGCAATTTGGGGCATTGACAGTGGTGGTGGCTTTGCCCTTAAGTGATGATCATCCCACATAGGATGAACATACATTGCTTCTATGGGCAAATATTTCATTGAAGTGATCAAAATATTTGAAATGCATTGGTGCTCATCCAGAGGCATGGGGGCCCATATTATCCACACAGTTTTTATATTGTATCAACATGTTGTTGAATTTCTTCCTTGCTTGGGAGGCAGTCACCTTTAAAATAACAAAAAGTAATGAGGAATATAATTTGACTAGAAGAAGCGTTATTTGTATATAACTGTTTAATTCAATAACCTTATGGCCAAGATCACCCATCTCCACTGACAGATTCTCCCAAAATTTGGGCCTCTTCTTCACTGAATTCAGTTCGTCAGATCTTGCTTCATAAGCAGATATTAAAGACTGTAAAGCAGGCTCTGGCCAATCAAATTCTGCAAAATATGGTATTTCATCAACATTTTAGGTAATTATGCAAATTATCAGGATTATATAGTACACCACAGCTTGGAAAATTCTCTAAGTTCCCACTATGACGACCATATGTGATTACAGGCGATCGTTATGTAGAAAGTATGGGCTTATCATAATAATTAAGTGGTATGAAAGGCATTATCGACGAATGGAAGTGTGTGAAAAATATGAACGCATAGTGTCAGAAAAATGTTGACTTTTCTGGGACACCTGGGCTGTCTCTGTCTTCCCCCTTGCTTTGTTGCCTTCCACATTGGTCACTTCTTCAACAAACAGCACATTAGTATTTTTTTCTAGAAAGATTTCTTTCTTCCCAAAAAAAGCACTGATGTCTGACCAATTCGCCCATTTTTCCTGTTCCTCTGCAGTGGCACGTATACTTAATTTCGCTTTTCTGCTTGTATAGACAGATACAAAGTAAATTCATAAGATGGAAGTGAACTATCACAAATATTTAAGTACCCCAATGAAAATAACCTGCCAATTCAATTGTAATTCGGCATTAAAATCAACCGTATTTAACCTTTATCTTACTGGGTTTTTCTTTAGCTATAAGCCTTGCTGGCTGGGGTTTTTTAAATGTCAACGGCTTTTTAAATGTCCATTCATTGTGCCAAATGAACATGCTCGGCACTCTAGGGTCACAATTTTTGTGTTGTAGAGACACACTGGGAAGATAAAGGTTAACGGAATGTATTGAACATTCAATTGAATTTCTTAATTGGATATTTCCAACGTGGTATCCATAAAAGTAATTAAATCCATTTTGAATCAATAGGGTATAACACTTGCTCACTTGTTCCATTTCGAATTTTGTAGGCGAGGTAATGCGAGAGGTGAATGAGTTTTCCGGGATTGTAGTCCAAGAGGTGCTGGAGTATTATGGGAGAGTAAGTCCAAAGAAGGCGAGAGGTCAATAATCTTTCCGTGTGGGTAATCTAAGAGGTGCAGAGGTCAAAACAACAAGCAAAGCAATGTCCAAGAGAAGCAGAGGTCAAAATAAAGCAAAAAGCCAAGTCGCTCAAAAATTCACCTTCCTTTCCCAAAACATTACAAAGACAATTGAATGACTGAATCAATTGTTTTCTTAGGGGAGAGCAGAGACAATAGCATTTTGTGTTGCGAAACAGTTCAAGAAATATGTCATGAAATCACCCAATTTTCTTAAACTCACACCAAATGAAATGAATATACGGGAGACTCGGATTCAAGGGGGAATACCAAACTTCCCGGTGATTGTCATTTTCGCGTGCTGTCTACGTTGCAAGACTTTTACACACATTCCTTATTATTTTGTATATTTAATTTCTCTTCTTGCGTCAATAATTAATATCCCTGTATATATTTAACGTATCGTATGTGGAACTAAAATTCTTTTTGAACTATCAAATTTTTCCGCTGGTCGCTCCGCCATCTGTAAACACTTTGGCGCAGCCTGTTCCAATCGTCTGATTCAATGTGCGCTAGTGTGTTTCCATCTGTTGCAATGTGAGCTAATCTGTTCAGGGCGATTGGAAAGCACTCCTTAATGGTTGGTTTGACTCACTTTCTACATGTAGATGAAATTATTATGAAATAATGAAATAGTATCACATTGGCATATGGTAAATTTTTAAAAATATATTAGCATAAAAAGCAATCTATAAAATACACATATAATCTTTAATTTTTGTCTATTTTTCCATTTTTTCCATACAATACAATTTCTGTACAATCGGACCTACCTCTTTCTAAATGTTGTCCTCCTTCATTGCTTTGTAAACTTGCATCTTTCTACACTTTAACCTCTCTTGTATCTACTTCATGGAAAGCTTTTCTCATTCAAAGCACTGGATCTATTCCAGTTTATTTTTCAGTGTTAATACATTGTGTGGCCTTGTGGAAATCAATCAGCAGTTGCCCTAAGGTCCCTAACATTCTCTGGTGTGGTCTCACCCTGTCAGCAGCATGTAGGAAAATGATTCGATTTCAGTTGCAAGCAAGGCTATGCAACAATGTTTATGTACTCTCTGCATAGAGAGGAGAGGGTTCTGTGAGTTGGAGGGGCAGTAAGTGTGCGAGCATGGGTTGGTGCAGTAGTCTAGGAAGAGAAAGGGGGTGATGGGTAGGTAGTGTGTGGAGTGCTGTTGAAAATTTAGCACATTGTCTATGAAACAGAACTTACGGCAAGATACTAGCCACTGGGGGAGGGTTAACGTTAGGATTAGGGAGACGTGTAAGTGTTTTGGTCAAGGTCAATGCCACATTGTCCTGAGCCCCTCCTGCGACAAGATGTCAGTAAATAATGTGGTAGACCTTAGTGTGCAAATGACATCTCTGACTGGTTCTGTTCTTAGGGTTTTTTTGCTTGGGGGAGGGCATTAAAAAATATTTTAGGGTTTTACTTGTGGTAAAAATTGTGCATGGAATTTTTTTTTACAATTCCCCTTAACCAAGGTTCACATGCCCAGGAATGGATTCTGTTTCTGCATTTGACTGTTTTTGTTTAGAGGTGGGTCTTTCACAAACGAACGGGTCCTTGGATTGAACAGAAGGACCGAGGACTGACTTCTACAGAACGACCAGTCCTTTTGTTCCAACAAGTCCTTTCATTCCTTTCAGTCCCTCCATCCTCTCGGTCACTTGTTCCTTTCGGTCACTGGTCCCTCGCTCCTTTCGGTCCATAATTCCTTTCAGTCCTTCATTCCTTTCGGACTTTAGATGGAAAAGGAGTTTACATCTTTTTCTCTAAATTTGAGAAAATAAATTTTTTAAATATTAATATACATCTCAAGATAGATCCTGAAATTAAAAAAATACAAAAAAAATTTAAAATGTTGTAAAAATGTTGAGTATAAAAATTTGGTGATGTATTTGTATGCAAACACTTCTTTTTTATATAAACAATAATGCTTTGTAAGTTTTACATAGAATATTTATTGGACAGCCCAATAAATAATCTACATAAAATTTACAAAGCTTTTGTTATTTCCTAAACATTATGGAAAAGTTTCACAAAGTTAATGCTGAAACTATTGAACTTATTTTAGTTCCCAAAACTTTTCATAGGGGTATTTTTTTTGTACACACAAAGGGCCTAAAGTTCTCCAGAAATCCTTTTATTCAATCTTTTTTACTTTTGAAAGCAATGTCATTATTTTGATATAAATTAATACTCTGATGATTGCATTATAACTACTGGTGAATGATAATGTAACTATTAGTTTATTTAGTGTCATTCTCTTTGTTGAATTTTGTATATCGACGAGATATTGTGTCATTTTGTCATGACTTTAGGTTTGCTGCCCCGCCAACTGGTTCTTGCAGCCGATCAGGGTTCTTTAATGGGCTCCGCCTTGTTTCTTTTGTTCTGCCGTTTTTGTTTTTGTCTCATTTGGTTTGCCATTTTCATGAATTTCTTTTTTCATTTCATTTTCATGTCAATTTCATGGATTTTCATGAAAATCAAAATTTTGTCTCTGCCAAGCACCCGTTTCGGCCATGGCTAGTGTGCTCTGTTGCTCAAATGGTGCAGAATATTTTTTGTTCTAATTAGGGAATATAATTTATTTTCCTCTTCTTTCAAAACTTCTAGGGTCTTTGTTCCTCCTTAGAAGATTGTGCGTGGGGTTAGCGTCAGCTTAGACATTTTATTACAACTGTGCCATGAGAGAGTTTATCTTGTGCATTATGTGGGGAAATTATTTTCATGGCATGTCTATGTCCTGATGAATCAAATGCACTTTTTTCTGTTGGAGATAATGGAGGTCCACTTTTTTTCTGTTCTCTGTAATTTTTTCTACCAGGGCCTTCATTACCATGGAAGCAAGGATGGGGGAAGGAAAGTGTGTCCTTTAAATTGCAGTCCAACAATAATACTGCACTTCTCATTGACTGTTCCTTCCTCTGACTCACTGACTCTTCCTTGTGTAAGTATACGCAGTTTGTGTTGGCAAATTTTTTACCGCCCTGAGTTTGTGTTTTTGTTCCTGCCTTTTTTGTCATTGTTCCACCTCAGTCTGGTTTTTATGTAAGACATCTAAGACGTAAGATGGCATAAGTTACCAACATACATCCTTAACCGCTGGTATCAAACTTTTATATGCGTTAGACTGTGTGACCAAAACTAATACCTTGCTCATCCTCCAACCTTCCCCAATCTTCATATTGTGACCCACCCACAAGTTGTCCTTAGGCCTTCCACTGATGACGTGCACTCTTGGCCCACTTGAAGGTTTATATTTCCACATCACTGCTCTCATCGGCATGGCTTCTCACACCCCATCCACCTCTGTCTCCTTTGCAAGTAAATTCATATTAGTCATTTTCTTCCAATACGCTCTTACAGTTATCACGGTGGCGGGTGGGTGACCAGAGGGTATCCAATAGAAGCAGAAATGTGTGTCCAATTCCTGTTATCTCCATACTTAAGGTTCCCTCTGCAACACAGGAGCCCATGTGCTCCCAATTCAATTATCTCCAACGCACAGCTCAAGGGACTATGGTTCACTTCCTGGGAGGTTTACCTATCCCCCTCAAATTTACTTGAGCTTCAAATGTTGCCAAAATTTCATACACAGTACATATGCACCTCTTACTTTCCCAGATTGGTTTCTTAATGATATTGTGTCTTTTGAAACAGGATAATGTTACATACTCTTTTGTGAGTGCTCACTACAAACCATTTCATATCCATGGCTTTCTGTGAATTACCTCTAAAATGTTAAAATATTGGATATTTCCATTCAGGATCACATCCCTGATTTAAATTGCTCAGGTAGGGTTGGTAGTCCTAGTGCACAAGAGTTTAATCAATTGTTTTATTCCATTCCATTATTCAATATCAAGTTTGTCGATTGAATGAAAATTTAGCATAAAAACTACCTTCAAGACCATTTCTGCTCCTATTGAAAGAGACAATGGAAATGTGCCATCCCTATGACAAATTTTAGCCACCAATTAACATGACTGATTGTAGAGAACCTTGTGATTACGAACTCAAAAAGCTTATAGCTCCTGTATAAAATTAGGCATTCAGTTTTCATACTTTGGACAGAGATCCAGGAATTCAATTAGGTGCTGCATGTGCTCAATGTGCTGGTTAATGTTGGTTCCACTTGTCCTAGAAGCTATTTGCTTCTCATATGATTATTCAAACTACTTTTTTATTATTAATTCTGAAGTTGGATGTTGAATACTGATTCTTGTCATTAAATCTTGTGGAAGTTTGCAATACTATTACTTAAGGACCGTGGCCATTAAAGTTTTTTTTTACACTCTCGGTAAATATCCATTTATTTCAACCCATCCCAGTAATTAGCATTATCAAAATTCAATTTATTTTCCTTAACAGTTGAATGCTTGATTACCGGATGGTTGTATTGTTCGAGTATTTTTACTTTCAGTACTGGTACCTCCATTAATACAGATTCCTTATAGTACCCAGTATTAGCAAAATAGAAAAAAATGTTATCTGTTTGCACCAAATATCTGCAGTTTTGCCCAACCCTATTCTCTACCATTACACTCAGGCAGCATGTAGCTTCCTGGTGCCTCTGTTCTTCATGGGTCTGAATTTTTTCACTGAGAAGTTGTCTTTGATTTTCTTTTCCATCCTTTGGCTTACAATTAGCAAGACTATTTTTTGATGCATGTGATATCAGACTCAAGGTGCTCCTCACATTACCCCCTTATATCTTTTTTTATATCAAAATCACTACAATCCGCTGAAAGTTCTGACTGGTGACTGAAAGTTCTGAGGTAGTCTGACTGGTCTTCTTCAGAAGAAGGACGTTGTTCATCTGCCGAGGAATGGGTAATTGGGAAGAAGGGGAAGAGTTAGGAGAAGAGTAACCTTGGGAATATACTCAAGATATCTTCTGAGCAATATAGTGTAACATCCTACAAAAAGTTTGAGGGACTGTTTCCTTATTTTAACAGAGTAGTTGCTTTTTCAACCTGAACGTCCTCATTACCTGAGCTAATCTTTGCTTGATGTCTGTCATACTTTTTCCATTCATTTTATTCAACTTAAAAGGTGGGTGAAGGATTCCATCTCTTCAAACACTTCTCCTAGTTGTGGAATAACTGTCTTCAGCTTCTCTCTTCCATATATGTACAAGGCTTTACTTTTTCTTCCTGCTTCATGGTGGGTCCTTTTTGTACTTAATCTTCTGTGTTCAAGGATGCTTGCTGGTTTGCTAGCTTTTACACCACTACTGCGATGTCCTTAGACAGCCTAAGCCCTTTGTTTTCATTTCCATCCACCTTAAATCCTTTTATTCCCATTTCTTGAGCATAGAGGACCTATAGAGTTGGACTTGCAATGTATAGCCTCTTCGAATGTCTTTATCTGTTTTTTTTGCAAATAATCAGCTAATTCTGTGGCAAGGTTGGTTACATTTTACAGGCTTTAGCACCCCTGCTGACTCATGTGTTCCTTTTATTCCTTATGATTATTCTTGCCTCTCTGTCTGATTTTTTTGTTATCTGCTATTCTCCATCCTGAATGTGATGTTCTTATCATGTCCCTGAATGAAAAATCTCTTCCTCTATTCCTGAATGAAAAATCTCTTCCATTTTATGAACAATCTTAAACTTGATGCGATTTTCTTCTACTGATGTAGAGCTTCAATCTTTTCCTTAACAAGTGAACTGACTAATTTCTTTAGAAATCAGTGACTTTAGGCAACAAAACATTAATTTTCACCCAACAATTTTGACTTAACTCTGCCAACTACATCTGATTGAACCAGCACTGGTGCTTTTATTGTTCTTTTCTCATCAAGTCTCTCAGGAAATTTGTTATTTTTCAACTTACCCAAAATTCAGCTGTCGTTCTCCTACTTATATCCTCAGAAAATACAGAGGTTTATACAAATGCCATACAATGTGCTATTCCACACTTTCCTCTTAATGTATATTCAACATCTGGTTTCCATGAAAAATGTGCATCTCAAGTCTGTACATACTGTAAACCTTAAAGCCTCCTCTCTGTGCATATCCTTTGTCATTTAATATGGTGACCTGATGGCTGTTAAAGCTGGCATGAAACATCTGATCATTCAGAGCTCTTATTAACACAGATGATATGGAAGGTCTGATCCATTTAGAACATCAGTCACTATAACAGTGGTACCTCTAAATTATCCTTAAGTTGCATCTTGATTTTTCCGGATCCATTGACTTTTTCTGATACTCCATTTGAAACTTCAGCCTCATCTATGACCTCAATAAAATTGCAAAACAATTTTACTCACGGATACACATGATTGGTGGAGCATGAATGAAGACACCATCACTTCCCTTTAGCCTCCACTTATCACACGTGGCATTATATAATTCTTCATTAGCACCATATTTATTTATTAGCTTTCTTTTTCTCTTCTACTTTTGGACATCTCTTATCTTTACGCACATTTCTGTGTACATTCTCACTTCTTGGTTTACAGCTGTTTTTAGCTATGCAGCATCATACTTGACAGTTGTTTCGAGTATTGTCACTTCTTCGTTGACTTCTAAGATTATTTATCCTATTCTGATCATGTTTTAATTCATCCTTTAAGTGCTGTTGTCTCTAATACATGCTAGGATAATGATTTTTGGTCTCTGCCAACTGCTATACTTCAATTGAACATACTATCACTGCAAATTGTTCAATATTTCACAGTCCATTTTCAGAAAGGTCTGCTCTGTCTAATGGGATTAGCCATGTCTGGATTTTAACATGCCAATTTTTCTTCTCCTTGGAGAAGAAAAAGCACCCCAAGGTTGTGTCTGGCCAGGGAGGAGAAATATTGGCATTACGTTATCCAGAAATGGGTAATACCAAAGGACAGAACAGTCTGTTACTCTATCCAATCCTCTTTTTCAGTTTTTCTTTTTCTCTTGAAGATCACATCATTACTGCTTTTACACTTAAATCCTCTTCTTTCTTCCCAAAGCTTCTGACAAAACTCTCACTGTCATCCAGAAGCAAGATTCATAAATTGCAAAAGGGAAAAGGATTAACATTGCAAATCTTTATTATTGTTGCTCACTCCCCCATGGATGACCACCCAGGAATTTTTTTAAATCATACCTCAACTCTCTCATGGTTAAAGAAAAATTTTTGCCAAAATGGAGATATCTATGAGAATTGGTTCGGTATGTAGGATTTCATACCTGGTTTGCAAGGTCAACTATTCCCTCTAATCTTTTGCAGTCACAGTATTTTGGATATCGTCTAAATTAACCTCTCACGCGATGAATGGGAAGGATGGAGCCTTCTGAACTATCTGCCCTTAAACTGTAGTTTAGTTCCTTGTAACTGCTACTTGGATCTGTTGCTTCCCAGCATTGGTTTTATATTGGAGATTCCTTGGCTGTAACTGAATGGCAAAGATAGCCATTGTTTAAACTTGGGTTTGGAGGTGCACTGACCGACATTACGTACATAGTTTCAGGACAATTGGGAAGCAAAAATGCACAAGGTACGAACACCTCCATTCTCTCGAACCTTCTTGAACGGCTTCCTTTATTTTGCATACCACCTTAACAGATTTACATTGTAGTACCAACATAACCAATGACACAGCCATCTTCAGCTAAGTAGAGACTGAAGTTGGCACATCTAAATACAGCCATTTTCCTCTTGAATTACACTGTTTTTGTAGGATCTTAAATATCAGCATAGGGCCTCTGATCAATCTCGCATTTTAATAGTTAGCTGACCTTGCTCTTGCATTCATATCACTAGAGTGGCTTATTAATTAACATTGACTGTGTTATAGCTATTTATTTTCTTTTCCATTTTCATAATCATTTAAGATTGGGATGACTTTGTTTTTCTAATGATCTAGCCAGTGGTGTAGCTACAGTTTGAGCCCCTTGATCACTCTACCAAAATTTATGAACATGTTAACTCATTTCAATATAAAATTTAAATGACAAGTAGTGAAAAATTGTCAACATTGGTTAGCCATGGAGAAATTGCGTAGATTGTATTTCCTTTGCTGACCTCAGTTAACTACCCTGATTATTTATGATGGTTCATGGTAAATTGTTTTTATAGGTAATTGATGTGGATAAGCTTTTATGTTTATTAATCATTTCATTACCAATTTTTTAATAGAACTTTTAAAAATTATGCCAATTTCACAAGGGCCTTCATTTTAAAATTGAAAATTTTTTAAGAGAGGAATGAATATGTGAAATCTTTATTTCAATGCACAAGAATCATCATTCTGTTAAATTTACCAATTAAAGTTTTATTTTTGATCACTAAGAAAAGCCAAAAATTATACCACCCAGGCCAGACTTTTCTACATTAGACATGCCTCAGGGTAAAACTTCCTTCACTCTCACTATTTTTATATTGATCTATTTTCAGATGCTCAATACTACAGAAGACATCACTTTAATCAGAAGATATTCCTGTCAGGATCATTTGAGTGCCTAGATACCTACCACATCACTCCTGCAAGATGCCTCCTCTCCATGCTGTCATAAAGTGGCGGGATTCCAGCAATCTGCGTATTCACAGACCAGAAACCAAATTGTGGACCATCCAGCATGAATTATCTGAAAAATCTCCTACAATGTCAACTCTACTCCATCGTGTATGGCAGCTACTGGGTGTTCAGTGTGATGTGGAGTATAAGTTCCTTATAGCAGTGAGAAAAGGGAAAACCGTATTCTCTTATCTAGGAGGGACCTGTACTCCATATCATTCTAAGTACCCAGCAGCTACCATACATGATGGAGTTCAATTTTTTAGAAACTTGTATCAATTAAGTACAAAAAATAAAATTTTACTAAGACCCTACCCAAATTTTAATTACCAAAGTTTCAACGTTGAACAGAAAACCCTAAAAATTGAGTTGGACTTATAATAGTATTTTCGGGAAATTTTCATAAAAATTTTGAAAATTTTCGAAAAATTTAGCCAAATTTTATCCAAAAATGCTAGTATTTTTTTAAATATTTCTGATATTTCATTCAATATTTTATTTCTCTGAAATTATTTTGTATCGATTTACTGGACTGAGCAAGTTGAAAATGATTCTAAGTCCAAAGTGTAAACATCCAAAATCATTCTAAGTCCAGAACGTAAACAGTAATTAGAGGTCAAGTAAACAGCTAATGGATAAGATATGAACACAGAATTGTAACTGTTTGAGATCAACAAGTTTATTTGTAGACAATTGTTATAATAGTTACAGTATCAAAATATATTCCCTCAGCATTTACAAAAATCAAATTGTACAAAGTTTACAAAATCAAATTACAAATTGGTGACATACAGAACATGTAAAATGAGGTACACATTTCTGGAAGACAAAATTTTACTATCTCAAACATTTTTTCACTAGTGATTCCAATGTTTGCAGTCCATGTAGGGCTTTGATGATATAGAGCTTGAGTCAGCGGCATAGATGAAGATTCGGGCTAGACATTATTGTAAGCCGATTCTGCACCTGAAAAATAGAAATTATTATTAGAGCATAGAACCATTGTAATAATTGTATCTTGATAAACTAAGATACTCTTGGACATGAATTCATGGAAAGATAGTGTTTTAATGACAAATATTCCATGGGTACCAATTTGAGATATTATAAAAGTAACACCCTTATTAAAAACTCATTGAAATGACTCACTTAAAAATATTGTAATATTGTAACATATGAGAATTCAAAGAATTGCTGGCCTCCATTTGATTCCCAATAAATTAATGCTGGGTGCAGCAATGTAACTCAATGACATTAGTATGAAACATTGAGCCATTCAGGGAATGTGATCTGCACCTTTGCTTAGTCTTTGGCAGAAGCCTAATCACCTCTGAAGTTAGTTTAATTAATTATAGCATGAAAAATGTTCATTTGGAGACAAAGTAATCAAAGGCCTGCAGTAAGTTATCCTGTACATGTGTGAGAAGGTACTATGGCATTTGGCTTCAGACCTAGTCATCTGGAAGATCTCAATTTTAACTCTAGCATCAAATCATCTGACATTTATGGATTGATTTTAGCACCTATATTTTACAATCAACTCAAAAAATGTGGAGTCAAAATTTAATTAATCTTAAAAAATATTGGTAACATCCAATTCAAATGCTAACTTTTACATTTATTAATTGTGGCTTGACAAAATGCTATGGGTATTTAAGAGCTAATTTGGACTGACAAGACATTTCTGGTTATCCATGGGAGCCTACTCTACCAACTTCAACTGTGATGCATGTAATATCTAATTTGAAGCAAGGTTTAGGAGGCTGAATGTCTAGGCAATGATATCACTATCCAAAGGATATTGGACCAAGGTGTTAGGTAGACCAAGAAAGTCAACAATTCAAATTGATGGAATAAATGTTAACCAAATTTCACTTCAATTAACATCCATAAAATATTTAATGGACAAAAAAAATGCCCATGTGCATATGTTGGAACTCTGCACTACATCTCATTGCGTAATTGGGAGGATATTCCTTAATTCAGAGCAATTTTAATAATGTGGTGAATGCATGCCTTGCCCGGCATAATCCACACATAGCAAATTATCGAACTGCCATCAATTCCAGTAGCTGGATGAAATTACTGCAGTTTTCCTTAAATGTATTGAAAATTTGAATAGAATAAATGAAGACTTGAAAGAGACTTTGTATTCCTCCTTATTCTCACGAGAAAACTAAGTCTTCTTGCCCATTTAAATTCAACTTTATGAAAATGTATGATCTAGCATGTGGGCTTTTTATGAGCTATTTGCATAAAAACAATGAATATATAAGAAGACAACTTTCAGTCTATACAAGTCGAAGAATTTTGAAGAGAGTTCATTCAAGCAAATTATTGAAATTTTTAGCTCATTCCTAAAGATACTAAAATGAGGATAAATGATCCAAAAGGTAATAGATCATGGTAAGTTAACCCTGAAATGAATTTCTTGTTTAAAATTATTCCTCAACTCCAAATAGGGCATAGAAAGGATACAAGCTAACCATATCATTAGTCAGAATGCCAAGAAGAGGCTTCATAGCTTAATATACAAAAGGGTTCCACACCAGTCAAACCCCATAAAGAACCTTCAAGAGCAACTTTATTTCTCCTAAGTATTGCCATGTGTTACCTTCACCGAAGGAAAAAGCAAGGACTGCCTCATTGGAATAGTGTGGGTGTAAAACAATTGGAAAAACTATAATGAATATGCTTAGCTCTTATTTTTATTGAATTCTTCCAAATTTACACTGGTAAAAAGAGATTTTTTTCACTCAAAATACAGCATATTTTGAAGTCTCCCTGAAAAAGAAATACCATACCTAGAAATTTACATCGTAGAACATATTAACAAAGTATGAAATTAAATAGTTTCTAAACTCTCCATTTATAATTAATTAACCCTTTTACTGCCAGCCCATTTTGAGTGGGATGTGCAGAAGACTGCCAAGGCTGTTTTCAGGAAGTTCGCAAGAATTCACATATTTTAATTGTTTCTAGTACTTAATTTCATTTTTATGCATCTAGATTTTTTCCCAAAGCTGAAGATATATTTGGGGCTTAAAACCATGGAAGAATGGATGCCTATTTAATGGGGCTATTAAATAGACCTCATATCAAAGTAAAAAAGTTGGGCCGATTAATTGGCCTATGGCAGTTTTCACACTTCCAACTGAGGGCCAATATATCAGCCTGCCAGCTGTAAAAGGGTTAAGCAGTTTTTAACTGTTAAAAAAATTTAAGCAGCCAGTTTAACATGTCATTTCAAGGTCTAGGGAACTGGAAATTTTAAAACCTAATATAAAGGTTATGCATAGATATGACAATCATGGGTAGAGACATGATATTACACATTGTGGGTTTAGGTTCCCCTGGGAATTTTTCTCCCTCCGGATCTTTCTGTAATGAAATTTTGAGATATGCAAACTACAATGAAACTACACAAATCTAATAGAGGGACACCAACTTGTGGACAATATTCGAATCCTGGACTCAGTTGTGCAGAAGTCTTTTTAGACAGACCATCTCACAATGCAGACACTCCCACAAAAGGACACTGCCACGGCCTATGAATTCAGACACCCTTTGAAAGATTGTTCCCTGTATGGAAATCTTCTAGGTGAGCAATATCAGATACTCGGGTCTTTCCAAGTAAATTGTTTTAGGATATTAAGATAATTCTTATCCTTTAAAAACGGGAGACCTAGGTGGTAGAAGTATGGTGATCAGTGACAAGTGATAGGGATTTTCTCATAATTCTTGATCCAGCAATGCACAATGTTATTTTGGCACGACCTGATGGTGTATTGTCCATGAACAAGGGAATCCAGATTCCATTTCCGAGGTGCCAAAATTGGCAGTAGCTCGGTTAATGCAGCATCAGGATAAACAGAAGAATGGAGTCTCAATGGAAAGCAAGATCCTCCCCTGAAATGCAAGCGTCAAGGTAAGGATCCAGATGTCAAGGATGCTTTAAATCAGTAGTTTTCCATTGTCAGTGAATGAGGGGTTTGCAGCAGTGGTCCCAATTCAAAAAAGAAGTCTGAGGAACTAGCTTTGAAACTTGGTCATGATGATTTTAAGACAACGGATAGCTGTCTCGATGGAAGACAAGAAACAAAATTCAAGAGAGCTCATGGAGAAAAAAATAGTGCTGATGTTGTGAGTGCAGAGGAGTGGAAATCTGACTGCCCACGTTACTCCAGAATTTTGGGGTGTTTTCATTCCTACCTTTATTTATGCATTATTTAACGGGATCACTTAATCAGGCCAGTCGCTTAGTTGAGGCAAAGTGCACCAGTCCTGATGTGTCCCAATTAACCTGAATCTACTGATTCTGTATGATACTAAATAATTATGTCTTTAGTACTAAATAATTATGGGGATACTAAATAATTATGGGGGTCTTATTCACTCTGGTTGAGACAATCCAAAAATATTTTCCAAAGAAGCAGAAATGAACAATGATTATCTTGCTTAATTCCCTACTCACTACCATGGGTCACTTCAATTTAACAAACATTATTGATAAGACAATTTCTTTTCCTGTATCTTCTACGTAATTTAGTCAACTACAACCAAACATTTTTCTGGATTACGAAAAACTAGTATTAAGTGGACTGATAAAAAGCCCTATGATGACAAAACATGATAGTGGGAGATGAAAACCAGACCTAGTCTTCGAAACAAAAGCCATAAAAAATTGCTCTTTCACATACCCAAGTATGATACTTCCTCATGATTCAAAATATGAAAACGATACTGCATAAAAAGAAGGAAATAGGAAAATTTTCTTGATGTAGTATGGTCGCTTGGAATGTTGGAGAAAAAAATCCTTTGTAACCCTTCTGAAAAGGTTAAGCGCAACAAACCTATAATAAACTGGAGAAAGGAAGTCAAGGCAGCCATGGAAGAATTACAGTTGCAACCAAGTGATCAAAAATAATTATTTTTTAAAAATATTTTAAAAAATTAAAAACAGACCAAAAATTATAGCAAACTGGATTCAAAAACAAAATTATTTCTCCTTGCCCAATACAGATTTCTTACTCCATACAGATCGCCCCAAAAGTTTGTTATTGTGGATTTAATAGCTATGAAATGACTTATAAGATTTAAAACTATTGATGCACGAATAGTTAACCTAAGTCACTAATAATTTTATTGTACTGCAAATGATATGAACTGTCGTGTGAGTTTTCTCTACAATAGTTAATCCCTACACTCCTTACTATTATCAGTTGAACAATTTGCACTAATTTTACTTTCATAGAGCAGTGGCAAGGAAAGTGAAAATACTCATCCCTCATAAGGAGACAGATTCGGAACTTAAATTCATAAATAGAATACTGCTAATGTTTAGAATATAAAGAAAAGAATAGTTTATTCTATACAAGAACTGGAATAATGCTGTGACAAAGCCCTGAAAAAATGGCTTCCTTGTTAAGAACTAGAGAAATTTAAAAGCAATATTGCATATGCTGCCCCAAACCTGTCTTTCCTTCAAAAAGCTCACAGAATAAGCACTAAGTAATGTCAAATGCATGTCATTCAGAAGCCATCACCAATAGAGCCAAAGGTAACATATTGATTGGATTAAAATATTGATTTTCTGTACCTTTAATAGACTATTATATTTATTCCACATTTTCAATTCACCAAGTTAGCTACTTAAATATGGCTATGTTGCTGCTGTTGATGGCATGTGAGCTACAATTTTGTTCCGAATGCAACATTAAATATATGTCTTAGTGAGAAGACTTATCCCATCTTATAAAATCATGTGCATAACTGACCCCATCTAATGGAAAACGTGTATGAATCCACACTATTTGAGGGTTCACTGTAATCCTGTTTTCAACAAAAATAAATGCTCTACTTTCTCCAAGTGTTTGTTCTTGCATCGAGATTCATTAAAAGTAAATTTTTAATCCAACCAATTGCTATTTTCTGAGTATGCAGTCATTGAAAACCTTATGGAGTTTTTGGAAAAATGCATCAAGTGTTTAGCACACTGTCGATAATTGAGCGTGGTTGATAAGACAAATTGTTTTATAAAAAACCAAGGGTGAAAATCCATACAATCTGAAACCAGCCTATGAATACACCTCTCCCAACAAGTTGCATCAACAGAATAAAGAAAGGGGTGAATACTCCTTAGTATGTACTTCGGCACAGCATTTGAATACATTAAAATGCTATATGAAGGACAACTACAACTTAGCCAAATTCCAAGTTGATCCACTGTTTGCAAAAAGGCATATTTAAGTCCAGCCTGAATTTGCGATATCCTAATTAGGGCTTAACCTCCCTATGCACCCCAGTAAACATTTTCTGAAATTCCCTCAATGAATACATAATAGGAATATTTAGCCATTTGGTACCTAAAAGAGAATAAAATTAAGCCTCAAGTTACATAACTATAATATCCCAGACTTAAAGCGAATTTTTTCACTTAATCATTGAAGTAGTACCCAACTTATTTTTTGAGTGGGCCTCTTGTCTTCAAAAGTAATTTGAAATTAAAAAGAGATGCCGACGTAATCCCTGTATAATGTAAATTTAGAAAAAATGCCAAGTCAAAGTGCGAAGTCGCTTTATCAGCGCAATTACACAAAGCAAAGCAACCAGATGACATTAAATTGGCAACTATATAAATTAACGTATGTACATTATTAAAGAAATTTGTTTAGTCCATGATGCTGGATCAAGATCACTAATTTCTTGTCGCATCTCCGAAAGGATATAATGCTAGAGATGTAAATAATAATAATGATAAATTTTATTAGACATTAAGCAATGTAAATTTACATTAGTCTTTCAACTAATTCGACACACTCACTAACTAATGTAACTAATTCGACTAAAAAACTTCCGGAGTTATAACAATTTCAACAACTGCGATACTATCAAATATTGAAAAAAAGTACCTATAGAAATTTTTAACTGCTATGTACTGAATAAATCTTACGTTTAACACGTCCGACTTAACTATTCGTAGAAATTGAGTATATTGGAGCGTCAGCCATACAAACCTTGTAACTATCCGAAATTTTCGAAACCTTAACGCATAAAGTTACTCGCAATGGCTTGGGGAGGATATAAATTAGTAGACAAAAAGACGGCCTAGTTTGATAAACCGGCTAATATAATTACTCCCATTGGAATCTCCATTAGGGCGTAGGGATGGGGTAAATGCAGACGAGCGATAACAAAAATATCTCCACCTCGGTTTCATAATAATAGGTAGGTAAATAACTCACTTTGGCTGCTGGTCACATTTCTAGGGCGAAGATTCCCAGTGGTGTTTCCTCCTCCGTCAGCTCCGAAGAAGAGGAAGTCTCCATTCATTGTGGTCAACCTGGGGTACAGTCAGGCAGAGTTGTCGCTGAAAAGGAAATATGGGTAAAGTATGAATCGACAAGCAATGAATCAATCACAGTTGTAGTTTTGAAAAAAAACTTTTAGCCAGGATAGGAACTAAAATAAACATGAAAGAAAAAGCGATAAATTTCAAAAAGCTCGAAAGACACCTGGAATTGATTATTCTGGAAGGCGACTGGCAACAGCTCATTTGAGCCATGAAGGAAGGGAGGAAGGAAGAAGGGTGAGATGGTTTAAGATCGACTATTTAGGGAATGGAGGGGGAGTAGAGAGATTCTCTTCATTTGCCTAATCCTCATGAGACGCCAAGGTGCTCAAAGCTCAACGTCCCATTAGATAGTAGAATTGTGGTAGCGAACTGCGGCAGTAGCCTGAGCGGCACACGATGTTGATAAAGGAAAGTGTGGAAAGGGTTAGTTAAACAGAGGAGACGACTGCACATATAAGGAAACTGCCAACATAACTACATCTCTTTGAAGGGAGTCAATATTTCGCGGTAATTATCTTTATGTTCATCGTCAATAAACAAATCCGGATCAATACGCTGACAATGTTAGTATCTCATTGGAAAAGCCCATCTGAACAATTGGATTAAGAGCCAACGAGCTAAAAAGTTCATGCGAATACTGGATTAAGCAACTAAGGTCTGCTCCCTTGAGATCCCTTCAGTAAAATGTAAAGACCCGTGCAGAGTCAATTTTTAGATAAATGAATTCCCCAGAAAATCTTCTACGTACTTTCCACCCTGTTTCGCTACCACTGAACTACACTAGAATACCGCACGGCACATGGGGCCTTATTCTGAACGGAATTGCGACCGCGCTATACGCCAGAATTTCGACCCAGCGCGCTGTTTCCATGGTAATTGCGACCCAGTCGCTATTCGGTATTCTGAATATTTATAATAGCCACCGGAAGTCGAAATTTAAAGCGCGGTCGCAATTCGGTATTCTGAACGGTGAATAGCGACCGGCCGGGTCGCAATTCTATAGCGCGGTGACGGAGACCGGGCAATTCTGAATAGCGACGGCTATTTCTCATGCACTCGGCAGAATATCCGCATTTCGTAATGATTTCAAGCATTTTTCAGTGATTAAATGAAAAACTTACAATTAATTATGGACCCAAAATCGCTTCTATGGCGCCATAATGATATGTAATTGAGATCACAATCGTTTATATGCCAATTAGATGCGTTATACAAAAAAATAACTAAATCTATTATTTTCCTCTGGCCACTGGATAATATCACTTTGAAAAGTAATTATTTCATACTCTTATGAAATTCGCTTGCAAGGGGCAAGTATAACACCGCTAGTCATATAAGTAAATAGCTACAATTCTTGGATCTCGGCTATATGCTAGATATTTACAAGCTCGTATGTACGCACAATAAATACACAAGGGTTGAATTTCAAGGAGTACTACAATTCAGATGAACTTGCTGTGCTAACAACGTATTTTAATGATAACCGTGAGTAAAAACAACACGTAACAAGTACAATGAAGCCCTGCGAGACGTATAAAAGTCACGAAAAATAACGTTATCCGTAATGTCATATGAATCATATAGTGTCATCCAATACGAACACTTTTGGAATTTACTAAATAGCCAATCTCTTACAGTTAAAAATGCAGTATATTAGTTTATCTCCCATTCAAAATAAGGCCGAAGATAAACACTTTCTATGCCCACCTCTCGCTCTCATTGACGTCTAGTAATCATCCCATTTTAAGCTTTAACAATATGCAGTGAGACCTCCCAGCCCATTACTGCCAACACAAAACATTATCACTGAGTAGAATAATGTACATTGCAATACTGGTAGTCCTCTATCGAAGGAAAACTGACAAATTTTCATGTAAAACAGTGCCTGCGGATCAAGTGCATGCGTCGAGAGAGACTGTTGAGACCTCCCAGCCCATTACTGCCACACAAAACATTATCACTGAGTGGAATAATGTACATAGTATAATACTGGTAGTCCTCTATCGAAGGAAAACTGACAAATTTGCATGTAAAACAGTGTCTGCGGATAAAGTGCATACGTCGACGCTACGAAAGGCATTCAATAAGGGACACTGCTTTCCCAAAACTGACACAGGAAATGATCACTTCACATGTTATTTAATCATAAGGATAGCAAGCATAATTAACATTTAAAAAACAAATTTTAATGCAGATCTCACAACACCAATGGACTCACGCTAGCATGTTTACCTTGATGTTTACATACACCGTTCCGCAATATTAATTTCGTTAGTCATTTATCAGAATATATGACTTTATGCATTGATTAATATTTTACAGCTTATAATACGTTATAAGTAATAAAGTTATAATTTAATGTATTTATGAGTTGAAAACAGTCCTACATTACAATCGGGAAATAATATTTCATCAAAGGGAGAGAGAAATAACCACAGGCTTGCATCTCATTGGCTGCTGAATTTTAAGCTGAATATGACTGAAGAAGTTGTCATACAGGAAGGGGCGGGCTTTATTATAGAGACTCAGAACTGGGCTATATATTACCCACCTCGATTCAGAATACGGATCCGGGCTATTCTGAGCCTTGGAATAGCGCGAGCTTGAAATAGCGACCCTAGATTCAGAATAAGGCCCATGGAGGATCGATATTTCACAAAAAAGCCATAGTCAGGGATGTAACTCAGGCATTGTGAAGGGAGCTGGTACTTAAGCCTCCTTAAAATTCTAATTTACCCTAAAAACAATAAGGAATAACATAATTAAACATCTAGAAAATCATTTGCTCAGATCGCACGGCGTGTTATTTGCTACTTACAGAATTCAACGGTCTTAAAATCTGCGAAGACATTATGCAATTCACGATGACTGACATCGCAGGCGCTGATCACCCCGACTAGATCGTGAATTCATCCCTCACCGCAGCGCCGGTCGTCTTGAAGTATCTTCAAGGAGTCGAGTGCGACGCTCGTACGAAGGCTTCCGCGGTGCACGAGATGAGAATTTTCCCTGCCTTCAGATTTCCACCGTGCCCGTTGCTATCCGTTGAAAGTAGTATCAGCAGCAGACTAGTAGTTTTCTAACTTCAGTGCAGCCTTCTTTAACGTTGTGGATGATTACATCGACGCTCAGCATCTGTGATCCTTAGCTGGTTAGGATTTCACTAGCTGCCTGCAGAACACCATAAACAAAAATCCAGAAAAAACTAAAAGGGTAGGACATTTAAAAATTATATTTGTGAGACATTAATGCGCGATGATTAAAACCAAACTAGTCCACACAATTTTAAGAATTGTAGGAATAAATTAAGATTCAGAATATTCATTCCTTCCCAAAGAAGTAGTTTTAATAACTCAACTCAATAAATTTACGTAAGAATAAAATAACCCCACGAAATGGTAAGAAATTTCGTGATTGTACCTTTACGAGATTGAAAAACAGTAACATAGGTTACAGAAATGCTCTTTGTCGGCGGGTTCGTCCCAAGAGCCACAACACGACTAGAAACTGCCACTACAATCCTTAGCCCCGGTATTTATACCCTGCCTGCTTCTAGATTGTTCTCCTATGTTCCCGGGTGAAGCAGGGCAATGGGGATCGCTCCGCCTGATATGTAACGCGTTGGGCATCCCGCAACAGCCACATCAAAACCAAAAACCCTAGCAGAATTTAAGATCTCATTAGGTTATCGCGGTATCATGGGAAACAGTTTTAAGAGGAGTTAAACTAGTGGCAAGTTGTTAAACATGGTCACTAAAATGATAAAATCTATAATTCAACGGACTGACTATTCAACATGAAAAGTGAAAATATTTCACAGAGTATCAGAAAAGAAGTTACCACGCACAACGGCCGGAGGATTTGGACACACACAATGATGATTTCCGTGATTGAATGGCCAGCTCACTGAAAATCCTATCTCTACTTGGGACTACTCAAGACAATATTTTCTCCCGGCAGATAATCACGAACAACGGAGGTAGTCAAATTGGGCTAGAAAAGAATACCAAACATGGCACCGCGTACTGGAAGACACGATCAGTTGAATGACCCGTCTTCACTAACATCATACGCCGCGATTGTATCCGATCGTTCCTCGGCGAACAACTTCACGAGAGATCTATGTAACTATGCACACATGCTAGTTCAGCTCAAGAAATATAAAAATATTCGCGCAGTCAACGGAAAATAAAGCGAATCCAAACTCAGAATGAGAATTATTGTCCGTTGAAGTATTGGAGCTCGCATTGAGAAATCTATTTCTTCGCCCTCGGAAATTTGATGAGTTTCACCTAACGAGGAAAGACATCGAAGATGTGAATAGCCTGTAATCTGGTACGATCGGAAGTAAATAAAGGACAGCACTCGCAATACCTCTTTATGACTGGACACTCTTGACTTCTTTTCCTCGATTGATAGAGAAACTTGCACGCCCTGGAGGAATTAGTAGCTCTTCCACTCGAGACGTCCGTATTCGTTGGTCTCGTAGATTCAAGTGACCGAGCACTTGTCTCATTGCTACAAGGAAGGTGAAGAAGAGAGCCTTCTTTTCAAACGGTCTCCTCCATTGGTCGGAGTCCAATTTCTAACGGACGATACGATTGGTAGGTAGGAATACAGCGTCGTCTGCTTCTTCACACGTCAGCGTTGTTTAACAGGATGGGTGAATTGGAACATATCGACTGGAAATGGTTTGGGCAGGTGAGGGGAACACTGGATTTGGAGTGGGAAGGGGGGGTAGCAGTCAAAATGTTCCAACGACCTCAACCGATCAACTGTAGTCCGATTGGATTGGATTTTTGGGGAGGCGACCGACAGCTACGGTCATTTGCGCCGTAGGGTATAGGTAAGGGAAGAAGAGTGGAGAGAAACCCCGCGTCAGCATTAAGGTCTGGTTTCGCTGGGGCGTCCAGCGGCCGCGTCCGAATGCTGCTGCTGTCCGCCACTGACTCATTGAATGTACTTGCAATGTAGTGGTTTCGTCGAGACGGCTCGGCCGTCGCGTTCAACGGCCGGCCGCCGACGTCCGCGTCTCGACTGCTCCTGAAGCAGTCGAGACGCGGACGTCGCTTCGGGCTGTCGTGGCCGTAATGGGTTGTCGAGACCTATTGAGGGGTGGGATGTACTCACATTTTGACCAGAATTGGTCCGATTTGACCCTCCATGGGTCCGGTGATCCTCACCCCAATGACGTACGTCGGCAGACCGCACGGCGGCAACCCGTTAAGTGGGTCAGAGAGACACCCCATCCCAAATATTTGGGCAACGGGCTCTCTCGGTTCACAGAGATGTGCGGTAGGCTCTTGCGAAAGCGGAGCCGACGGTAACTCGTCTCTGTTGTTTGGGGGAACCAAACTAACACGAGCACTTCGGGGAGGCGGAGGCCCAATAGAGGTCCTTTTGACCTCTATCCGCCTCATTGGTGTCGGCCTCGAAGGGGCTGCGGTTACGCTAACCATCCCATCCTTCCACCTCTTCCAAGTCCCTGGGTATAAGCGAAAGCTTGCAGACGGGGACGGAAGTTGTAGTCCTGCGGCGAGAGCCGAAACACCTGTCGTGGCCGTTCAGTTTTGTGCATTTTCCTTTTTGATTTGAGCGATGGCTACGCGATTTCCTGGCAAAGACGATGAGCGCCTAATAGAAAAAATAAGGAAATACACTTCTCTGTGTAACCACGAGGATAAAGATTTTAAGGACTACCAAATAAAGGAAAACAACAAGAATGGCGGGAAAATTTTTTCTTTATTATTTATTGATGAGGTTACATCATTTTCACACAATACATTAATTTCTCTCCATAGAAAATGTATCAGTCACTGCTCCTAAGTCGAAAAACACGCTCGTCCTGCCAATTTAAAGCTCCCTCTTCATTGAAAAACTTCATTAAATGTCTGTCACTTCAAAACCTTCTGCTCCAGCCCCCTGTTCTTCCCAAAGAGACCATGTTCGCTGGTGGATCTACATTTGAGTCGTACTCATATTGTGGCCGTTGATGCTTCTCTAAATAGCCATCCCTCAATAAATTATGCAAACAACTTGCTGTAATTATCATTTTTTCACATTATTCAGGTGTAACCGATATTGGTGTATAAAACACACGAGAAACTTGACTCAGTAGCCCAAATGCATATTCTGTTACTCTGCGAGCACGAGTTAACCTGTAATTGAAGACAATCTTGGCTCTATCCGCCCGAGATATTACTTTGTTATACGGTTTCATTATGTGTTTGTGTAATCTAAAGGCTTCATCTCCAACGATAACATTGGGCAAAAGCTTATGACACACGGGAAGTCTCTCGTCGGGCGGAAAAAATTTTCCAGATAGAACTTGTTTCCCCATCTCATAGAGTCAGTGGGTCGAAGAACCTCCGTAATTATTGACAGAGGTATTGCAAAAAAGAGAAAAGGGTCTGATGTCTCAAGAACACAAACTCCGGACTCCGATACTGCTCATAAGTCTACACAATCGAGCAAGTCGGGTAGCATTGTATCAAGACTTGCTTAAAGTTTTTAGGAGAGAGCAAGGGAGAGAATGGAAATCATTCAGGATATTAGAAAGAGACCAAAAGAAGATGATGAGGTTGATCATTTTATGAAAAGCATGGCTTTAAAAATGAAAATACTCTCTCCACAATTAATCGCAAAGGCACAAATTGGCATCCTATCCTCGATCACAGAGCTCCAATTTTCATCAGCAACCTGCACCATAAACGACACTTCACCTACTTATCAAACTCACTTCTCAACTCCTTCGACCTGCCTACCAAGTCCCCTCACCATCTTCAGCACCTAATAATTCCTTGCATTCACCCATCACTTTTATCCCCTCATCATCCATTTCAAATATTCATTCATTATCCGAGAGTGAAAGCAATCACTTAACATATTCAACTATAGAGTATAATTTTAAATAATTTAGTGAATGTAACAAACTAATTGTAATACAAATGAAAGATTTACATTTGCAATAAAAATTAAAAAGTAATCTTCTAAATACAAAATTGGTGAAATATTTTTTTATTCCAAACACCTCCATATATACCTTAAAGTTACCGCCAACTTTTCCTCCGGGGATATTGGACGCTTCGAAGTATTTGTTCCACATTTCTTCAAATCATCCGGTACCAGATCTAATACACATTGGAACTGCGACTGGTTTAATCTGAAAAACTGTTCCCACTTTTCTTCGTTGTTCTTCAAATGTCCATTAGAGAGTATATTATAGCAACCCTCCTCTCTTCGGGTTTTATATAATTGCTCCTTTCCAGCTCTTTCATTTAAGGCTACTTTTAATAATTAGACGTCTTCTTCTTTGTCTTCAAGCAGAAGTAACAAGAGTACATTGTCATCCATTTCCGCTACGCACTAAGTCACCCCAAGTCATGCAAACGGGTACTGAAATGCATTTCGCGCTCAAAACAAGTGTCGGCCGGCCGCTGCCTTGGGACGTGGACGCCCGAATGAAACCACCCTACCGCGTCGTTCAACCGCGACGACCGAACGCGACAGTCGGACGCGGCCGCTGGACGCCCCAGCGAAACCAGACCTTTAGCCTGCTCTTAACGAAAGGGAACCATGGTTTAACGTCTCATCCGACAGACGGATTACTGTACTTGAAGTGCCCTCCACAAGACACAAGTAGGGATCGGGTTTCCTCAGGAAAACATCCTCCTCTGCAGGGTTTAGAACCCTGGCCGCCCGTATGGTTAGCCAGTAGTCCGAGATAAGTGGCGATTCATCACAAGAATCTGGGAGCGAATTTAAAGTTCTGCCTTGGTGCATTCAAGTCAAAATAGTTTCAACTATTTTCAATAAACCGTACTTTTGCGTGTTCCTCACGAATATTTCACACATAACTTCTCGTATGACGCGCAGCAAATTTTTAAAATTTTGATTAGCTATTTTGGGGAACATAACGAGTGTTCTGCACGCTTAGATACGGTATATTTCGCCCGGAAAGATTTCTTGAGCTCAAGTCTCACCCTGCAAGCCACCTTAAGGTAGTAGTTTGAGCGAAATATCATTTTACCTAGAAATCAATGAATTTGGTCTCATTTTAAAGAAAAATATCTCACCCGTCTAATGACACCAAAAATTCAACCCCTTACCACGTTACTTTTGGAGTTATTTTCCAAAAAAATACCAGCCCTTTTACATGGGAAATGGTACGTGCATGCACTCCAGAGAGACATTATTTACAAAATGAGGAATTTCTAACACTTTGTAGTCGTAAAAAAACTAACAGCGTGTAGTTCGTTTGTTTTCTCAACTATTTTTGAAAATTAATCATATTGTCACCGCAATAGGTTCTTGGGTATCACAGAAAACCTTCCGTTTTGAAGGAGTTTCAAACGCACCGCCCGAAAAAAAGAGTCAAATTAAACACTTATTTAGATATTTTCATTGAATTACTTACCATTTCTGTCATATAAAACTATATTATTGCACCATTAATAATGCAATATTAAATTCAAGTGCCCTACAGCTGGTGAAATTAAAACGTAAAGTTCTAATATGGTCTCTATTATGACTAGGGAATTATATCGCTCAGACTACCTTAATTTGCCCAATATGTATTTACATTGCAATTAATTTCAACGTCTAAGCGTCATTATCAAGGTAACATTGACATATAAACTAATTTCCATGTCCTTTATCTACAATGGAAGTGTCTTGACGAGGAAAAGGTAACACGATAGTAGTGGGGAGGGAGTTTTGTTTTGGATTCAGGGTCAAGTGGTGATGTCTGTTGAAGGTACAAGTGTTGGGAGAAAATGGGAGTGGAGGAAGAGGTAAGATTTTAAAACAGATAAAAACAACTCTGAACGTTTAAATTCAGACACATCATTTGAAATCAGCACCAAAGCCAAAGTTGTATTTTTTTCGCCATGCTAAATGCAAAACAAGGAAATAGAGCGGCATACACACTGGGTGCACTCAAGAAATCTCGGGAGAGGAAAACGGCCGCTGTTGATTCAATAGGTGTTTTAATGCGATCGGATTGAGCCAAGATCATCGAGATATACGACGGATATCGCCTGGTCGGAGTTCACGTTATACGCAAATCCGAGGAGGCTTACAGCTATGGCGAAAACTGTTGGCCACGTCACGTCACTGGTAAGCCCGATGGAAAACGGTTGAGGTAGGGGAAGACGAGAGGTGGAAACAAATGAATCCTTATAAAAAAATTCCGGATGTAAGTTCCTGGAACTCGGGCCAGAGACTTTCAACCTAGAATTTTCAACCAGAGACTGAGTCATTTTCCAAAGTGCAAATCACACTCTGAACAACCTCCCCCATGGCTCTATCTACTACACACTCAGCCATTCTAAACTTTCAACAGAGCTATGCCTCTGAAATCCTGATTTGTCATACACCTGGTTGTAATTGAAGGCGAATTGCATGCAGGGTATTGTGAAGTAAACCAAGTCACATTCATTCATACCATTAAGGAACAGCGAATGATTTTCAGGAAATGAGACCTTCCTTTGTGGAAAAAAGCCCGACTTTTAAGATAAGTAAGGATGAGGTTTACATCGTTTCATAAACCAACCCATTAGGCGCAAGAATTCAATATATTTCGAGGGATTTGGTAGTTTCCCTGAGCATTGTGTCAGTTCTTCACTGATTTATCCGCCAGGCAAGAGTTACGATCGTCGACGTTTCGATGACTGACTCCGCCATATTCCTCAGGGCGTCAATCAACACATATACTTCCTTTCTATCAATACTGAGATTCCCATGCTCATTCATCCCGCTCGCGATATCTCACATAAAATGGGCTTCTACCTTTTGCTAAAAATCAATTATGTGCGGTTGAGATTACTCATAAGATTCATAAATTACTCATAGACTGCATTCTGCCATTGGGCATTGTATTCGCTAACTAATAGTATAATTAATTAATGTAAAGTTATTTTCCTGGAGCTTTTAGGTCATTAATTCATGTTTAATCTGTTCCTCTTTTGCCAACGTTTCCCATAATTATTATGTTTCATCAGGGCTTTTATGTATGTTGTAGATCTCCTGTTTGAGACTTCCATAGTTGAGTATTCTGGAATGACAGTTTTCTTTCTTGATATTTGGGTCTTCTGCTGTATGGTCGATGATTTCAGTGTAGACGAAGTTCTTGAAATAGTCGAGTTCTGGTTATATATACTGGTTTCTCCCCGTTTAAATATATGTATAGATGATACGGGCCTAGTCACGTAATGAGGGGGGCATATGGACAGCTAGGGAGCGAGTTAGCCACTGACCAGCTGTTGTCGTGTCGGATGGTGCGATGGTACCGGTGGGAGGAGATAGAGCTTGTTCGAGACGAAGTCAGACGGGACGGAGCCAGCTTAGCCCGGCAGTGCGCGTAATTATCTGTCCGACAAAACCGGTCTGAAATGTCAATTATTACAATATTGACTCCATCTGCCAAGTTGAGCATCTTTGTATCCTGAGAGCATTAAATTTTAAGGATTATTTTGAGACCATCACTCTCATGCCGCCAAACTGTCACCTGTGAGCAGGATAATATCCGACGTTTCCGCGCCTCGTATCTAAGGGACGCAATACGGGCTTCCGCACCAGGGTTTTTTTGAGCCCGCGGGTGAGACGTAATGACTACGACTTCGAGTTTTGAACAATGTGAAAAAGAAAGATGATATAGAAGTCATTAGGATGGTTTTGTGTATTGATTGTGTGAGTGAAAACATGCCCATATCTGACATACATTGCGCGCACTGCCAGGTTAAGCTCAGACGATAGATAGATTTTCATCTACCGTACTTGTGCCATGGAATAATATATCCATGCTTTTATTTTATTATTGCTTGAACAGCGCTGCCCTTGCTGCTATCATACGGTCGCCGCATACGGCGGAGATACAGATGCGGCCGTTTTTGAGTTCCCCCGACCCTATACGTCAACCGTAGATTCTGTAGTCCGGCGCCAAAGTTTGAAAACCGGCACTATGAGACCAGACCCGGCGTATAAGACGACCCCCGACTTTTGAGAAGATTTTCCTGGGTTAAAAAGTCATTTTATACGCCAGAATATGCGGTAGTTTAAAAAAAATACATCATTTTAATCTTTACTTACTCATTTTGAGTTAGTGTAAAATCTTATTTTCATTTCCCTCTTCCCAATATCAACATTGTTTTGAAATACTGAGTCTTAATAATTCATATTTTCAATGCAACCCTCTCAGCCATGACACTCCCTTTTTTGTGCATTTTTCTGTCTGGGAGAAGTTTTCAATATAGACCAGTCTCATCCATAATGTGCATACTAGAGGGCCCTTATTTTACGAAATTCATATTTATTTTGGGATTATCCAAAAATTTGTGTCATTTTGTTATAAAATAAAGTATGTATATGGACCATTATGGGAATTGGACCCAGGATGACATGCCACATCGCGCATATTGTTTTGAAATTTTGCCATGTTTTACTATTTTCCAGTAATTCATGATATTTATGGAGTGCTCAATATTTTAATTGCTTTTTTTATGTGATTACCAACGTCTCGTGATACGTCTGACATGACTCATCTTGAATATTTTCAATTTCTGCCGAGTACTCCCTGAGGTATGGCCCCGAGGGAGAGCAAATGTCACCCAGTTGCTGGGCGAGCCTTGAATGTCCTTCCATCAGCAGGATGGCATGACTAATGCATCTTTATTCTCAGCATCCCAAAAGCACAGCACATGATACCTTTTGGACCACATAAAACAAGCACCCTGCATCGAACAAAAAAATTGGTGGCTTCCTTCTTTCTTCTAGTGGGGGTTTTGAAGGTCAGTTCTTACGGACAGCACCAAAGCCTTCCATATGCGATACTATCTCGTAATTTAAGCAGCATTTCCGTTCAGAATGGTGAAGCTCAGACATAAGTATCTTCTCTGTTAGGCATCTGGCAACTCTTCTTATGTTTCTTCCACGATAATTTGATTTAAATAATAATGCCTCATTTAAATAAAACAAATCAGACCCCTCTGCTAAGCTTAGTTTGTGAGCGAGTGCAGATTGACGTATAGAGCAAGTACTTGTGGGATACCTAACCTAACAGTTCAAATATCAATCACCAATTTTAAAAAGGGCCAAAATGCCAGGCAAAAAGCTGAGCAATGTACACTCCACGGCAATCCCAGTTGAAAGAGAGTGAGCAGTCAGGGATGTCATTATAGGGGAGGGCATGGGCGTAGCCAGGGAATTTGGCTGGGGGGGGCCATGTGACCACCCACCTTCCGGGGGGTACCCCCACTTCAAGAGAGGGTGTTTCTCCCCCAGAAATGTTTGAAATTGAACCTTCTCAGAACTGAAATTAAGCCTAATTGCTGATGACATTTTTGTAAAATACTGAAAGGGATTGTTGTAGGCTAGAAAATGATCACACCGAGTTGGAAAATAAAATAGCTTTTATTTTCAACGAGGATTCACACATTTTCAGAGGGATCATAGTAAATTTTGGGATGGTTATCTGCTTATAAATTAAATACAACTTCAATATTAATTTAAAGTGAAAACAAAGAAAAGAAACAAAATATTTGGTTTAAAGGAATTTTCTGTTTTTTTGACAAAAATGTTCAATGATGGTAGTGCTGGGAACCCTTTCTTTAACAAGTTTTTTTTCGATGTGAAGAATGGATAGATTTGAAAATCTTGATTGACCGGTTGTAGACCGAATCCATGACTTGATTCTTCGCATGACTGAAAAACTTCTTTCACATCCACCCGAGCTGACGGGCAGGCCGATTGCTACTTGGAGAAGTCTGTAAACATTCGGCATGATATCTTCATTTATTTCTGCTCTGACATTTTTAAGTTTGACCTCTAGTTCCTTGTTTTTTAATATATTTCTCAATACTGTAGCCTCGGCATTTAAGGAATGGGCATCAATATTCAAAATTTCTTTGTAATTATTAATGAAATCTTCAGCTTCAGTCAAGTTCAACTGAGTAAAGGCATCCGCTGCCTTTGCCAGGGGAACGGACTCAAACCTGTGCTGAAAATGTGAAATAACGTTATCCAAAACCCTGTTGTACACATTGATTTTCCAGTAATCTCGAGTGTTGGGGTTGGTGTCAGATGGTAGATCGGTCAGCTGGCTTTTTCCTACGGTAGTTTCAACATAGTAATCGCTCATTTTTGCGGGCGGCTGCTGCCTTCTTTTCTTTGAGACAGACACAGGCTCTAGCAAAATGTCGTTATTGTTCGCAAATTCTACTATCTCGGCCCATAAACCATCAAAATTATTTCTGCTCTCTGCCAAAGTAGTTTGAATGCTGGCAATAACTGAACTTGCTCTCCCGAGCGTCGCATCTGGGCCTTGCAAATACTTACTCAGCACGTTGGTCACCGATAAAACTGAATGGATTACGAAAAGATTAACAACGAATTCAGGTTGTACGATAGATCTCAACAGACCGATGGCCTCCACCATACCCCCATCTCGTGCAGCGTTGATTTCCTCCTCAAGGGCTTCCTTGATTGCGTTGAAGTTATTTTTTACAACGTTACAATTTGTGTAACGGCAGCACCATCTTGTACTACTCCTTTCCCACCCTTAATGCCTAGCTTCTTTTGGATCTCTGCTAAGATGGCATGATTACCAGGTTGTGAATAGTGCATATGGAGGGCATCAAGAGTATTGAAGAAAATGTAAGCTGACTGGATATCGTTGCAGGAATAGACAACGGCCAAATTTACTTTGTGAGCTAAGCAGTGGATATAAATTGCCTGTGGGTGTAACTCTTTCATTTTCACCTGGAGACCTGCGTTCTTTCCTGACATTACGCTGGCACCATCGTATGATTGTCCAATCATTGGTATATCGTCCAAGCTGTATTTAGTTAAAAAATCTTGAATCATTTGGCTTAGCGACTCGGAATCTCTTGCTGTGGAACAATTTAAGAAACCGAGAAACCTTTCGATGGGCTCCAATCCTCTTACGTACCTCAAAACTACTGACAACTGTTCTTCTTTGTAACATTTGGCTTCATCAACCATCAATGAATAAAACCCACACTCCCGCACTTCCTTTACAATTTCTTGAAGAGTTAGACCGCCTGCAACTTCTATTATTTCGTTCTGAACCGTTGGGCTGCAGTAGTTAAGGCACTGCTCAAAATGTTTGGCAAAAAAGTCATCATACTTCGCAAAAAGCTTACACAATTCAACAAAGTTTCCTCTATTCTGAGATTCAGAGCTCTCATCATGTCCTCTCAGTGGCATGCCTTGACAACTGAGATAGGAAATTATATCAGCTACTTCTGTCAAGTAACGTTTTTTCTCTTCAATCTCTTCTTTACTCTGATTTACGACTCCCGCGTGTACATTACCAGATGCGTTAGCCATTTGGTACCCCAGATACTTTTGATGACAATCCAAATGAGATCCTGATTTTTCGTGTTTTTCGATCGCATCTTTTAATTTTTTCCATTTACAAAACCCCGTTTTAATAAACTTTTCGTTTTGGTCTCGCACAACCCCGGTAAAGAAAAGTCTACACACAAAGCAGTATGCTCGATCTTTTTCCACACTGTACTCCAACCACTGGTGTTTTTCATAGTAAGCGTCGGAAAATGATCGGTTTCTGTCACCAAATAGTGTTTTCGGGAAATTAATTTTCAGTTGTTTCGGTCCAGTTTCCAAAGTACCAAGATCTATCGGTTCAGATGCTCTTTCCTCGATTACTTCCATTTTTTCATCTGCGGCTTTCGTTGAAGTTTCAAACGTTGACGGTGCAGAGGAGGGGAATGTGCGGTCGTCTCTGGGAGGATCATCATCTTGACGTTGATCATTTTTTGGAGGGGGAGAGAGAGTTTTCTTGAAAAATGATCGAATATCTGAAACTTTCTTCATCTTGCACCTAAAGAAAAACAAAATAGAAGGGAAAAATCACAAGATTGCGCGAAACATAATCAACTGCACAACACTATAGTGCTTTCCACATTTAGTTGACAGTATGGACTCTTATGGAGATTCGTTTCCCATATTAATCTCCATAAGGGCGGGCGTGCGCTGTTATCAAATGCAGCATAAAAATTAATATTGCACTATGCACTGAATAAAAATGTGCCATAATGCATAAAGAGACGTTTCATTTAGTGGGGTCAATAGTTTTTCGATAAAGTTTATAAAAAATATTTCCATAAACTTCCCCTACAAACGCGGTTCTTTTCACTTTTTTTCACTCGATTGTCGGCAAACCGTTCCTCGTGCTGGATTAAAACTTTTACATAAAGGTTCCTCATACCATTTTCTTCGTAACAGTGCTCATGTTTTTTGTGGTTAATTGAGCTAAAATGTTGTTATACTGATGTAAATATCTTAAGGACAAAAAATTGAATTTTTGCAAGGTAAAAAGTAGCCGCCTGCTAACTTACGTATTTTACATTGTAGGTCCATTAATGCTGCATATGAAATGTGAATAAAAGTATAAAGTTGTTTTTAGTGCTTAAATCGTATCTTTATCTCAATTGTGAAGGGAGTTACAACGTTTTGATCTTAAGAAAAAAGATTACGGCGCGATGTTTGCTCAGTCTGCAAGTGAAGACAGGAGGCAATTAGCAACGGCAGCATCATATATCATAGTTGAGGTGTTTTGTGACTTGACTAAATTGCTTCGAGATAAATAAAGAACCTTATCTGCAGGATGAAACCCTCACGTCATCCCGATTCCCTGTCACAAGACACCGGCGTCATTTCATTTGGAAACTTACCTTTTCACTCCGCGCGTTATCACGTAATCCGCAAAATGCACCGGTTTGCTGTCACTGGGAGCGCCGCGGGAACCACACTTTTAATATCACACTCACCACAGTGGTTGAAGAAAAACTGGCCAATTGGCGCCAGCACTCCAGCACAGCGCGACGTACGACGCGCGGCTTGTCTGTCAATGTAAACCAACAACAATCCTGTCGATGCTTGTTGAGGCGGGCGAGCCGGCGCGGCGGGTGGAATGGTGAGGTGAGGTGGCAAGGGAGGGGGGAAGAAACAGCCAGGCAAGCGCGCTGTCGGGCAGAGACTAGAGGTCCTACATAGGGTAATATAGTAACTCTTCTGAAACGAGTGCCGAGCACCTCAGCTACACCGCTGGAGCCAGACGAAGCAGACGAACAAAGCAGCAGTGCCTGTCCGCGGCGCACATTTTCAAACTTCGCAGTGCTGCCCCGGCTGCTTCAGTGTAAATTGTAGCTTACCTTCGGCCAAAATATAGAACCAAAGGGACCGCACCGCCGTGCTGTGGCTCGGCCGCAGGCGCGCGGTTGCCAGCGCTGTGTGAAGCGTGGCCACCACAATTTCGATTTGTCAAATTTTTCTGGGGGGGGCCACGAGCCTTCTCGGGGGGCCGGGCCCCCCCAGGGACCCCCCTAGCTACGCCCATGGGGGAGGGTTTTGGCAAGTTTGGAGGTGGAATGGGTGAGCTATGGAATAGAGATGATTGGTAGTTTTGGTGGGGAGGTTTCCTCAAGGTCAAAGAAGGAATTTGGTGAGGGATTGTATGGAATACAGGCAATTAGTAGCCTTGGAGGGGAGGAAGGCAGTGGGATGAGTTCATAGATGTGGTGTTGGATTTCAATTGGTGCTTACGAAACTGTTTTTCATCTCCAACTGCAAAATGCTAAGTTTTGCCTTGGTGCAATGCGCAGTATATGATACATAGTTATTTACAAGTTTACTAATTCATGAATAAATGTGTCTGTCTGTGAGTATGGTCATTACTCTTCTCCTCAAAAACTACTGTGTCGATTGACCTGAAATTTTTTAAGTGATTTTAGTCTAAATACCTGGGAGTGCTATAGGCTGTACATGAGAAAAAGGCCTCAGGGCCACAATGATACCAAAGGATCGAGGAAGTGAAAACTTTGGTATCCTTCAAAATATACCTTTACTATAGTATTTCATACCGTATGTAACAATTTCAGTATAAGAGCTTTGAGCTACTAGACAGGCAATTCCCTCTGGGTAAAACAATCAAGACTATGAATGGGAAGTTAAATTCTCTGCTGTATAGAATGACCATTTCTAACTCTTATCTGTGCCATTAAGATTCAATGAACATTTCTGCTACTTATGAATAACAAAGTGCTTGGGAACTTTTCTCATCTAGAAGCTATACAACAGAGAAAAAGAAAACATTATGATGTGATGACACCTAAGATCTTACTTACAGACTTAAGGACATGGAAAATCAGACTTAAATGGACACCATTTTGAAATATTTTTTCCCGGGTAGACATTTTTAAGGTGAGTAATTCTAGAGGGCTCTCTAGTAGTACTGGAGGGTCTGAGAAATGCCAGGAAGGTCTCAGTACTCGATGAAGGGAAGACCCCTACCTTTTCCTTCTTGTGGCAGAGAGAGAGGACAACAGATATCCAAATGAGATTGGATATGTGGCCAAAAAGAGAGGGGACCAGTTGAATCCCGCCATTAAGTATTCATCTCCACTGCACGATGGAGCTGACACACCCTCTTGCCCTGGGGGAGAAATCTCTCCAAAGGACAGAAAAGCCGGGTAGGTGGCCAATGTCATAGGATGCAAAAGGCAACAGGAAAACCACTGTATAAAAGATCCTCTGGATATCCTGAGGGCCATGAAAGTGGATATAACCAGGCATGGATAATCCTGCAATAAGAAATTCCAGAGGTAAAACTTACCCACATTTGGATCTCCAGGTGGGTAAAATCCCAGGTAACCAATGGCACTCCAATGACAAGGCTTTGATTATCAAATCCAAAACTAAGGCTGAGAATAAAATCAAAAACTTACAAATAGGTTCATGGAATGTTAGAAAAATGAATAGGAAGGGAAAGCTAGATAATATAAAGAGAGAAATGGACAGGAACAAAATCGACGTTCTAGGACTGAGTGAAGTTATATGGGAAGGAGAAGTGGTTTCAGATGCATATGGGATGTTGTATGAGGGGGAAGTCAACAAGAATAGAGGAGTAGGTACAGTGATGAAGAAGGAGATATATGAGAGTGTAGCCTGGGTAATAGCCCTTAATGAGAGGGGGAGAGCAGTAAGGTTAAAAAGTGAACCAGTGAGCCTTTTCATTCAGGTGTACATGCCCACTTCGGAAGCAGATGGAGAGGAGGCTGAAGTAATATAAAAACAGATTTCTCAGGCATACGAGACGAATGGTGAGGGAAAGATGAAAGCTGTGATAATAGAGAATTGTAATAGTATTGTTGGAAGAGGGAGAAAAGGTGATGTAGTGGGAGAATGTCTTGGGTAACAGTAACAAAAGAGGAGAAAGATATAGATATATAGCTCTGTAAAGATAGCAAACTTTTTGAACAAAGGTTGGCTGATCCTTGCAATATTTGGTTTGTAATTCGTAAGCTGGTGAAATATATTTGTTTTATTCGTAGTTTATTCAATAAACTTGTTTGTTCCCAAGTTCCTCCTTTAACCTCACTTGTAATTTTGGAAATAATTTATTTAAGAGCATTTTCAGTGAGAAACCTCTACCCCTCTCCCATTGATGCTACACAATTTGAGTATTTTTATTAGAGATGGGTTGAATAGCATTTTTTGAAAAATTCTAATATCCAGTTCGAATATCTAATATTTTTTCGAATATCTCACTTGAATATCAAATACTACATGGGCATTTTTTTAAAGAAGATAATAAGAATGTGGAAGATTTAAAGATTTAATTATTATTAGTATTTTAGTACGTTAATCACCAACCTTTATTTAAATTAAGAAATCACAATTATTTTTTTGAATTGAATTGGTAAAATGTTAAGTGTCATTATGCAATGAGGAATCAAAAAAAGGACCAACCAACCTCACGAGCATTTGAAAAATTATTCATTTGCTTTTTCATGTCATTCCCCTGAAGTGATTATGGATTATATATATTTATACTTACTTAACTTGAAAGATGAAATTTTGTTTGAAATATTAATTAATGAATTTGACCAGCCAAATCTGGTAGACCAAATGCTTTGTAACACGTAAGACCCAACGGATGACTGCGAATTTAAAAAACATTACAGTCAATTCGTGAAATATATTTAAGGGGTGAAATTATTAATTTGTGTTCTCGAATATCGAATAGTGCAAATAGCTCAATATTCGGGGTATTCAAGAATTTGACTATTCGAACGTCCCATCTCTAATTTTTATGCTCTTTTACACGTTTTAGTTTGTTCTTAGAATAATACATGCTCAAAAGGTACCTTTTTATTTAAACATTCCATATTTGAGAGTTGCTAATAAGTCGTCACATTAAAAATATCAATTCTTTGGAAACCATAACCTTGGATGTTGGTGAACTTAAATGTACAGTGACAAGACATTGAGCTGCAAGACCTTTCCCATTAATGAAATCAAGAAAAAATGCAATGTGATTAAAAAATAAATATTAAAGCCTATTAAAAAGTTTGTGGGCTGGAGCAAAACCTGGATTTTAAGAATAGGTTTGCTGAGAGTGAGCATCTGAGAGCAGAGATTGTTGCATAGTTACTAATAACTTGATTTTAGTTACATTTCTAGAAACTGGAGCTAACATAGGTTGTCAAAGGTACCATATTAACATTTAATGCCATATTTATATTTCAGGAGGAATTATTTTACAAAAGTTCCATACCTTGTACTTACATTTATTGACTGTTTGGCAAAATAATAAGTCACTAAGCCAAAGAGCATCACATTCATAAACAGCAACGATGAAGATGGCCTCTTTCACTACACAAATTGCCTACAACAGAAAATAATTAAAAGTCAATATTACTTACCTTCCATAATTTTCTGCTAAGATTTACCACACTCCACTAGTGCCATTTTCTGCTGAAAAGCCAAGCAATATGCAAATCCATGACACTTCTTGCATATGCCACTTATGGCTGTGCTTGGCTTGAAATCTTAAGAGTTGGATGAACTCACTAATCAATGCTATTATGTATTTCATTTTTGGCTTTTAAGTTGAACAAGGATTGCCTTCGTCTTCGAAGATGAAGCGATGAAACTGTGAGTTGGAAACTACAAATGCTATTTAACTGCAGGGCTGATGAATTCAGCCAGATTGTTGCAACCTTGGATGTTGTGACAGCAATTAATAGTGACTAGGAGTGCATAGGAGAGATTTGAAATTCAACAATGCCTGAATTCCAACTTGAAGTGTCCACTTATTTTAGACCTTTGATAAGAGCCAATCTGATAGTTTCCATAAAAATACTCCAATATTTTCTTTTGGAGGTAGAACCATATTAAGAATACAACATTTAAATTATCCAAGTGGAAAAATTTAGTTCCAATTGTAACACAGAAGTTATTAAAATGGTAATTTCAATATGTCCAAAATGATTTCATGCATAAGACAATGAAGGACTAAAAAATAATAAATAACGTGGCTTTCAGAAGAGTGCAGCCATTCATTTTCAAAAACATATAGGTACTCTGAATTAAGAGCCATTTTGCTTAGCCTCTAATTTAGAGATGATATAACACCATCTGTAAATTTCTACTAAAAACTTGAATACAAATCTGGACAACATTTGGTAAGTATGTATCTAGTCCATCTGTATCACAATCAGATATATATGTAGATGACTCCTTAGTTAACTCTTGTCTAAGGTCTCATTCACTATGTTGGAGGTGAAGTTCATACCTCCCTTCTTCTGAGTAATCCTCAAAATGTTAGCAGTACTTTCCTGACATAGTACTATCCTTTAGGTAGTTAGGGCGAGATATTTCCCTAGTCATAATTGAGACCATATTCAAAGCATATGTTTTAATTCTAGCAGCTGTAGGAACCATGAATTTAATATTGTATTATTAATGTTGCAAATATATACTTTTATATGACATATTCTAGTAATTAAAAGAAAAATATCTGTGCAAGGCTCATTTCTTTTGCACGGTACATTTAAAACTCCTTCACAACCAAAGGTTTTTGTGGTCCTGAAAAAATTACTGCAGTGAGTACATGATTTATCTTCAAAAGTAGTACAGAAAACATATGAACTACTCTCACTTAATTTTTTGACCAGATCAAAGAGTTAGAAATTCCTCATTTTTTTAATATGTCTCTCTGGAGTGCATACACATACCATTTCCCATGTGAAAGGGTGGGTATATTTGTCAAAAAGCTCTGAAAGAAGTTCAGTAAGGGGCTGGAATTTTTGTACCTTTGGAAGGCTGAGACATTTTTCTTAAATATGAAACCAAATCCATTGAATTCTAGGTGAAATGATATTTCACTCACACTACCTTAATCATCACTTGCCATTCTAAGTAGAGAAAGAGATGAAGACCAACCCAGTCCCTTTTCAGGTCAAAAGCTTACTTCTTTGAGAAATGATGAAAACTGATTTCTGTTATGATAAAACTGCCAAAATATGAAGCAATGTGCTACAATCTGATTAAAACTAAAAATATATTTGGCGATAAACACGAGTCTATAGCACATTGAAAAAATGCCAGATATTTTACACATTCATTCAACAGGGAAGATAAAATTAATGATTGATTTCTACCAATGGATTTCTGACAGGAGGCAGCTACAGTAAGAGCATGTAAAGAGAATGTATTGAACACTTAAACTTGCTTAAAATTGGTATGAGACTTCAAAGGAGCCCTTTAACAGGACTCTGAGTATATTGATAAAAACAGTCTCAAGAAACTATGCAAAAAACAAGATGATGATTCAAAAGGCATCAAGACTTAAAATGGTCCATACCCTCACTAATGAAAACTTTTGATAACATTGTGGGTTACATTCTTTTGATAAGGTAATTAAAAAAAGGTGAATATTCTCAACAAAAACTGCATTTGATACCACTGATGGTAAGATACAACCCATACATCAATTTCTAAGATGTGTGCGCTAACACTTAATCTGTCTTTCTGAGAAACTTCATATCAAAATCAAATATGATGAGAATATTCCCTGATTTATTATGCACCAAAGCGTATGGTCTCCACTTATTAAACCAATAGCTGCATGAGAATTCTACCAGATCATCTCAACAAGGGTATTTAGTACATTGAAATAAAAAACTTACACTTACAGTTTCAAAGTTATATTTTTCATATCAAATATACAACCACGCTGAAGCATTGTAAGGTCTGTTTTGGTGCAAACACCAACTACCAGGCAAGGGAAAAAAAACAAATATAAAATCTGCAATAAATTTTCATCCTTGCCATTCAAGAAATTCTCTTCTCGATGCATTTTCTCTTTTTCATTAAAAGTGTCTAAAATCACGTATATGGTACAATCTCTTCTGAGTGGTTCACTAGTCCACTTTTTCATATCTAACACTTGTTTTCTGAAACTGAATTCAACTCACATCCCAAAAACACAAACGATGAGGTTTTTGAGGTTAGAACATAGCAGCACCAAATGGTGGCCCTCTCAGTCTCAGGTTATGGGTGCATCCAATGACTTATTGGAGCAAGCATAGCTTGCAGAGCAAAAGCAGTGCACTCCTCAGATTCAAACAATGTCTCAGTTAATGGAGACTGCCATGAGGAATTAACACTTTTGCCAGTTCAAGCGAATGAAGGAGAGGAGCAACAACAGCTGCATAAGTATACAACAGTGAGATAGCAACAGTAATAATGAACTGTTTTACCTTTTCTCTTGGAAGAAAATAATATAAATGAAAAAAGCATGCTGTCAGAGAAATAATATTCCCCATGCTACAGCTTCACAAAGGAATAAAAATTACTGCTCCAAAATCACTTCTGATATTCTGCCTCAATTTCTCTTGTAAAACAAGGCAAAAGATACACCACACATAATTAGCCTTATCTTCATTGCTAATCAAGTAAGTATTCAGTTAATAATTGTTGAAGTTTAAAAAATAATATTGTACATGATAGACCTTTACAACCTGTTTGTTATCAGCCACTCTAGCACCATTCCTTCGCAACAAAAAAGGTGCTCAATTACTATCTCAAGGAGAGGGCAACAGCAATTTACAACCCGATTGGAATTTTGCCATTAAACATTATTATAAGTTTTTTCTTCATTCAAAAGGAGACCAGAAACTTTCTCCCCAAGTCCAACACATACAAGAACACAGATTTCAACACTCCCCTCCTCCCTTACCTTCCAATTTTATCTTGGGCAATGATACTTATTTCAAGTTCCCAAATAACATGTTTCCATCGCCATTTTCGTCTTCTCAAGCTGCCACATACACACATGGTGATTGAATACCAAATTATGTATATAAATGTATAGATATAATATCATTCATGGCGGTGCATTGTATTACTCCCAGATGGGGACTGATTTACCTTTTTTTTAATAAGGGAGTGGAGGAGGAGGATGACAAGATTAAAAGAGGGCACAAAGCAGCACAAGGCAAATTTTTGGGAGGACGGCTCAAAGGCTGTCTCTATTTCTCGACACTCTCCTTTTTTCCATATTCACAGCGTGCCAACTTTCTTTATTCACCTCCTCTACTGGATGACACAACACTTGCACTTGGGTTTCTTCTTGAGTACCACGTGCTCCACTTGACACTGATCCCCGGGGGCAACGTGACCCCTCTGCACCTCCACCGCAGAAGGAGCGCCTTTCGATGGGGTCACGGCTGTTGCCGGAGCCGCATTCCCATTGGCCCCTGTTCCTCCTCCTTTTGGGCTGGAAGGAGGCTTTGCCACTCCGTCAGGCTTCACAGAGTTGCTTAGTGCCACCGGCGCTGACTTCTCAATGCTGTGCACACCAGGAGGTGTCGAGGGGGCGCCATCGGTCAAGTCTCCCACATCGGGTAAAGGAGGTGCGACGCTGCCAGGTGTGGGTGTTATGGGTTTCCCTCCTTTAATTAGTTCGACAATCTCATCTGCTTCACGACTCAGGTCACCATCTGGTCGGAATGGGTTGTCCCATCCACTGTCAGTGCTGTAGGAAAAAAAGGTGGAAAAAAAGTCAGCATACATATGGCATGTCAAATCTGAGCAAATATAAAGACAAAAAAATATTTCAATCCCTTAAGCGTAATAGAACAAATTATCTATTTCAATCCCTCATGTTTATTAAGACAACTTATCATCAAAAAATAGCATTCCAAGATTTTTATGGACCACACTTTAATATCTCTGTTCATACTTATTTACATGGAATTCAGATTAAGGATTTTACAATCAGTCATAATTAAAGCAACCATTTTATGACTTAACCACAAAAACCCATGGATCTTTCAATAAACACGAGCAATTAACAAAGGCTTAGTTTAATGGGAAGAAATAAATTGAAGTTGTCAATTATTCCATCAGTATTGCAGCTTTGGCCAGAAAAAGCTTTATAAAAAGTGGAGTTTACATCAAAGTTACTTAAACTTTATTCAAATAATTTTAAGTAGAATTTTTTTAAAGAGAACTGGGGAGCACCGAAATTTACTACAGAGGGTACATGATATCACATTCTGGGAGAACAACTGTTTTATTGTCCAGACAGTTATTGTCAGATTGAAAATATGATGAAACTACAAGTACTTCTGTCTGAAGAACTGCCAAGGTGTATGTTTTGTGTATAACTCAACCTATCCAGATAGCCCATGAGCCAGTCCTTATTCTTAAGGTAATATTCATGACCAATCTTTCCCAGGCCAATATTGACATTTACAATTTAAAAAATCTTTTCAACATGGAATAAACTTCATCACTATTAGAAACCAGACAGACACCAAAAGCCATAATGTATAATTCTGACAAAGTGACTTCCGCAAGCATAGCATATAATTTGCCTCTGTTTTTTATTTCAAATGCATATTGGTTACATTTTGTTGGATCAAAATATGCACAATATACAATCTGCTTAAAAACTATACAATATGCCATTGACTAGTCTCATGTTATCATTCTTCAAACAAATAATAACCACACAAAAGGATTTTTAAAAATACCTTGAACTTTCACTGAGAACTTCCCACAATCTCAGGATAGACTTCCAATATCATCATGCGAAAAGTGACCCCTTAATGATCAACATATGCTACCTTGTTCCTTACAGATTGAAAATGGATTTTGAAAAATTTCAAAGCTATGAGGGAATTTTCGAAGAAATGGTAAAATTTACATGGGCTAAGATTCAAAGCATTAATTTACGGCTTTTGGAGTTTGTTCCAATGCAATAAGATTTTAACTTTTGCTATTTTGCACAATTTTTTACCCTGATTTCATCACAATTTAAATGAAATATACATTTAAAGGAAGATAAATTGCCTGGTAAAGGCTTGACGATTTGTGGATAAAAATTATTGGTGTTTTCTCCTGTATTCTTTCATTAAATCATTTATATCACAGCATAGTGTAGTTTATGTATTATCCCCAGAATGTTTACAAAAGTTGACGTAAATTATAGAAAACTCCCATAGGGAAGAGAGAGAGAGAAATTAGCTGAGTGACATATTTGTCTGGTCAAGAGGAATTTAAGTCTGGAATTTTTATATGTGATGAAGCAAAAGTTGTGAATCAGCTTTTTCCACACAGAGAGGCAACCAATCGCTCAGTGTATCTCATTAAGTTCCCGTCTCTTGCAAAAGAAGCAACACAAACATAGGTAAAGAAAACACTCGAAACGCACGTCGGTACCATTATTTTAAAACGAAAATTGAAAAATTTATTTTTGAATACAGTCGCCCTGATCCGGATCCCAATATTACCAAGATACAGTTTGTAGTGCAGGTGGTTTATTATAAGGGGTAGTGAGATGCCATTAAATACACATCATCCAAAATGGTTTCCTGAAACAAGTTTTTTGTTGGATTTGGTTAACTTGCTATTAAAATAGAATGCAAGTTAAATAATGTCTCCAACTCATTTTTACGGTAATTAGGCAGTCGCTGGCAGGGGACGCGAAGGTAATACGTGGGAGTAAAATGGGAGAGATATATCGCTCGGGGTGCGTATTTCACTCGAGTACACGAGAGAGAATAAGTTATAGATGGTAGCTGAACGAGAGTTGCATTCTAGACTAAAAATGTGATTTATGGAGGAAGATTAACATTTCATCGACATAAGGGAGTATTTCCTTCCACATAAGCCATAACATGGAGAAATAACGCTGGCAACTTCACCATGGTAATATTTCATGACATTACTTCCTACATTAATCTTCGTACTTCATCAAAAGAGCCAAGTATGATGTTCTTTAGCAGAAATAAGAGTTCAATACTTAATGATGACATTATTCGGTGCCATTACCCCCTTGACCGTAGTCGCGAGATGCGAGAAACTGCTTGAAGCAAAATTACGATAAATTCGCCGCGGCACCGCATGACCTCGAGCGGGATTCGTTTTGGCTGGTGCGCTCAGATGTCGCGCCGTTTTAAAGCGCCCCGTCCGGATATCCACCTCCTACAAAGATGCTTTTTCTCATTACAGACGAAGAAACTTCGCATGGTCTTTTTTGCTGAACGTGATGTGACATTTAATTTTCCATAATTCCCTCTTATTGACAAATAGAAACAGCTAAGAGTTGGACAATTTCAAACAATTTTCTCCGAAAATCTCCGTTTTCAAGCTGATGCGGAACTTCTTGGAGTTAACTTATGGACAAAAAGCTAATTCATTTTAAACACCATTACTCATGAAGTCCTAAAATTGGTTACAGACGCCCTTAATTTGACTGTATCCTCGCCAACCTACTATACTTAATTTTAACTTCTTAATTTTTCTTTGAACATATTATTGGCAATACATCAACATAACGAAAGTTTGTTGTGTGTGGTAATCACGTATGTTATACAAAAATGGGGAATGTTTTTCATTCAATTCTTCCTTAATGCAGAATAAAGTTCGCTCATATACCGATTCAAGAAAAGTCATTCATATTAGAAGACACTACAAAAGCTTAAAAGTAAAAATCTGAAGCGAAAAGTGGCAATCATTGGCGACGCTATTTCTTTGTTACAAGAAATTTGAAAATTCAATATTTGCCTTTACTTATGCGTAGTGAATATTACGAGACATTTTGTACATGTATGAAACCACAAATTGCACTTCTTCCACAAATTCTTCTACTTCAGAAATCGTGATTCGAATTCGACAGCAACAGAAGGAACCAAAGGGAATTGCATTAGTGTTCCCACGGGAAATACCCGGATAATTTGAACGACCCTTCGTCCGCATTGGGATGGATACCACGACGATATTCTGGCTACTCATACTCATTTACAGCATGAAATATTATATCAACTCTAGTAAGTTCTACTTCAATAATAGGAGTTATTATATTACTATTAATTATCTGAGAGGCATTAGAAACACAACGGTACATAAGCAGTGGTCTACTTTCGTTCCTTCAACGTAAATAATTTCCATAATATTGGCATGAGAATATCACATGCGAGGACAAAACGCAATAGACCAAAAATTCACGCTCAGTGTATGGACTTCGTTTCTCTGAGGTATGTGACGTGGCAAGTTCAATGCTATGTCATGCCATGATCATCTCCATTGGTAGTCTCAGTTTCGAATTTGCATAACTCCACAAAAACCTATGATGGCTGTGGTGAGACAGTTAAAATGTATAATTGGTTATACCGAGAATCGGAGCATATTTCTTACTTTTTTCCAAATAGCCTTTTCTTTGCGCAATTCTTTTCCTCAGGTCATATTATTTCACTTGTTCACGCATACTCTTTACTCCTGATACAATCCGAGTATTCGTCTCCTCTACTAATCAAGAAGCACTACCCAAAAATCAAAACATAACCATGAGTTAGTTTTCCGTACAGCATAATAAAGATATATTAAAAGGAGGTCATTCTAATGAATATCTTACTGTTCATTTTCATTCCCTTTCCTCGCTAAACGGCAAATTGACCCATTAATTAAAGACCACTAACATTTGACAAATATATCCACAAGGTAATCGACTAATTTAATTCTATTTCACCACCAAATTGAAGAGAAAACTCCTTTTTTAAAACTACCTCCCGTTAAACAGTTTATTCGGGACTCATATAGACACTTTCCTTCATTCTGGCACGGCAACATAACGGGAATTTTTCGGGACGCATTTCATCAATTGGTGATCATCGAAAGAGATCCTTAGTGAAATATTCCACTTGAATCTAGAAATATCTTGATTACACGTTATCGCAATCAGTTATTTTCAAATGGAATAAAAATTTTACCCTTGTAACTTATTTTGAATGCCTAAAATACAGTAGCATTCATGGGCCAAACTAATACAAGATCATTGACATTAATGAAATGTTACCTCCCTTTACCAGGCTTGAAATGAGTCAATTTTAACCAGTTAAAGGTGGCCATGAATAAGTTGAATCTAGAGGAAAACGTGCTCTGGGCAGTCGAGTCCACTTGATTCTACCTAGTTGGTTACAACCACATTTAAAAAAATATTCCCCGAGAAAGGAAAATACACGCACTGCCTCACTTGAAATTTTTGAAGCTGTTGATGTGACGTCGGTAAGATATGTGAATAACTCCTTGTTGAGCAAATATAAAATAAAAGTAAACAGTGACGCCGTTTCTATCGCTTCGAATCCACGTTTCCATCCACAACGCGAATATATGGCGGAGGTGCGCCGAGAGAATTAAAATGTAGATTTTAAAAACGAGCAATAAAAGGTGCACCATTAAACGCACAGTAAATGGACCAAGTCCGATCTGCTGGCGCAGTAAATTAGGACAGCTCAAACAATAAATGGCAGTCGTGGTTGCCGAGTAATTGATTAGTAAATTGCAGCATCGTAGTCGTACGAGGCAACTAAAGCACTTCGTTAAAGAAGAAACATCTCTTGTTGCAAAAATGCCATTCGAAATTTGCGCGGGGAGAGTAAAAATAACTTCGAAGAGTGATAACATTCTTACTGATTCCAGCGATTATATCTCATTCAAGGAAAAACATAAAACCCGATTGAATCGTTCAGAAAAATGTAAGAAAGATAAAATAAACAAAGGATACGACGATATAAAAATCATGCCATTACACGAGTAGATATTTATATGAGTAAATTATAATTTCTGAGTACTCCACGACATCTCACTTAAACAATTTAAGTGGCAACGGTGACGAATCACTTATAAGGTCCTCGAAGTAATAGCCGACAGCCATTTCAGGCCAAGAATTAATTTCCGGGAAATCATGCAACACAATTGACAGACAATTTCGAAAACACATGAATTGCAATAACTACCCGATTCAAATTGGAACGAATGATCATCAAAATGGAAACTCAAACGAATAGAATTACAGCTCACCACTGAATTTGAGAACATAATTTTGTATACACTTTGAAAAGTAACAAACCAAAATTGTGGAACTCTATCGACTACTTTATTGTAGAAAGGCTCAAATTAGTGCGTTTGTCCGTCATAATGATTGATTAATTCACTATTCAATGGGAGGACCGATATAATTCAACAAAAAGAATAAACCATGACGTCCAGTCCGAACTTAACAGACTTTCAACATTCTATATTTAAACCACCATTTATCCAAAAGCAGCGTTTCTATTTCAAAGCGTGGAAAGCGGACATGAAAAGTTTGCAATGCGAGATGAGGAGCCGGATAAAACGATGGCATCCATTCACAGTAAACCTTGTGCAATTCGGACATCCGCATTTCGCAGGGAAATCCTCCTCCCAACTCCTTTTCATCACGGCCTGTCACAGGAAAGCTGGGTGTCGGACATTGCAAATGCCCATTGAAGACCACAACAATGACTGAGGACGTGCCCAGCCCATTTCCAAATGTAAGCTTAGGTGGAAAGATGGGAATTCTAGCTCGCAATTTCATCGCCATTGACAGACAGTAACAAAGGACAGAACGAGTGAAATCCCTGGCTGAAAGCCGTATAATTTATGGGAAAGGCATTGATGCCAACAAGTAACAAAATAAATCGCAAGATACGACCTAATTTACGTTCCCGGGAACATTCTCTCGCCCGTCAAACCGCAACTGCAGCTCGAAATGAATAGTAATATTCCGGTGACCGCATTACGCCGCAATTACAGCTTAGACCGTAGAAAAAATGCAAGGTCCCATGAGTTTAGATAAGATTCAATATATTCTTTACTGGAGCGCAAGTTTCACTTTTTGGAACGAATTTGAATACGGATACATTGAGGATTTAATACGATTTCAAGCGACCAATATCCTACGAAGCAAATACTACAGTTTTAGCAATTAATTTGCATAAATACCGCACATACAATGATGCATGGGGATAAACTATACACGCTCACGCATTAGCATGTTGGCATTTTCAAGATTCGTAACACTTACCCGTTTGGTTTGAACAAGTGACATTCACTAAAATAATACGAAATCCTTGGACCGAAGATAAGACCAAGGCTTGGCTTACTCGACCAAATTTACACGCGTTATGAGTTCATATATGATTATCCACTTTGGATCATCTCTGTTCTACTACACACAACAAAAATAGTCTGAATCCGGTCAACCTTCCGAAAACAATGTAGAAATACAATGCATCCAACATCCGAACACTATTTAACGTATGTGTAGAGAACGTATCATGGTCCAATTTTAACGTATTTTGGCGAACAATGAGGAATAGAAAATTGCAACTCGCTGTCAGCGGCTCAAGCAATTTTCCAACCCAATTTCAATTCGCCAAGATGTAACCCGCCCGCCTCCCCACGAGATAACCTTAAAATTCATCGATGTTACCCCATACACCCAATAGATCCCCAAAACAAGGACGTAGTCGCTCTAACCCAAATGGGAGGCGAAATAAAGTGGCCAAAGTTTGAGGATACTCCCGCCCACCAAATCGATGGTTCTCCACGCAATCGCGTTCAGTCAAGGCCGATCGGCTGAAAACGCCCATAATCACAAACGTGATGCGCGTACGGAAAATCATTCTCAGTCCACACCCTCACATTTCATCTCCCTTTCCCCAATCTCCCAAAGCAGATGGGGAAGATGAAAGAGAGAGAGAGAGAGAAAAGAACGAGGACGAGATCACGGACACACGCACGCATGGGGGATTGGCGATACCGCGTGCAAACGCACACGAAAATAAAATGGGAACTTCGGTAAGCGAAGTTTTTTGAGGGGCGCCGTCATTCCGTCTCATCCATTCCTCTATCTCCCGCTGCTGCTCCTCATTCCTAGTGTATATCGGGGCGGTGTTTCGGCCCGAGTACCGTCTTTCCATCCTGAGGTTTTGGGTTAGAATCCTGAGGTTTTGGGTCCCACCAGTGGCGGAGAATTTGTGGTAACGATTTAGTATTATAGTATAGTAACATCCTCACTGACGAAAATAACCTTAGTAGTCAATCGCCACCGAGATAACCAACCACGCACATACGAATAGCAAAAAACGTGATCCTCACGATATAAAAAACAAAAAGATACATCTGAAAATTTGAAGCCCAAGAGATTTTGAAGGGGTTTCAATAACCTAATATTCTGGATCGCAAGGATTTATACCTTTTTATAATTCTCAATATAACTATTTACAACTGTTTACCTTCGCATATATTTTTCCCACAGCGTATTTAATAGCGTGAAATCTCTATGGTCACAATGATTCATGCATTACCGGATTGTTAATGTTGCCACTTATAAATGTTTAGCCTCTGAAATCAATTCCTTATTTCGTCGATCTACACTTAAGAACAGTATTTTATGCATGTGCATGCCATGTGACTCAAAAGAGTCCATCCCGCCACGGATAGAATATTGAAATTTATCCATCAATCCACCTTCCTTCTACCACTGCAGCTCTCCTATCCGCTGGCAGCCTGTCCGGGAACCACTAAGCGTGGCAATCGGCGAGTGCGTGTGTCGCAATTGCGGGAGTAGATGAAAGGCGTGGTGGGTGGGGGAGGCGGGGGCGAATAGGAGAGAGAAGATGGGTTAGGAGGTGTGGGGAAGAGGTGGTGCAGGATGAGAGGCGCGCGATCATTCGACCTTGCAAGAGCGACCGACCACAACTCTCTCATTATGAAACATTCTCGCGATGCGCCTGAGTTTCCCTTCCGCGCTCAGAGAGGGCGAGGCGGGCGGGGGGAGGGGGATGAGGCAGGGTAAGGAGGGAGGCGAGGGGGAAGAAGGGGTGCATACAAACACGCGGGATGATGCGGCCACAGGTGCGGCCACGGAGGCAACTCCTTCAAGAGGGTGCCGGAGAGGAGAGAAAAATTTTTGAGAAGAGACTACGATTTACGTGAACCGACAATGTGTTGGAAGTTTGCCCTCGAAAAAAATAATATTAATGAACTGGATTTGAATACAGATGGCCTGCCCCATTTCCGGTCAGGTGATTTGGCGGGCTAAACACTGACTAGAAATTAAAAAAAAAGAATAAATTTGTGAGAGTTTGGTGTGGACAAGAACTAATCACCCTCCGTCTACACCAGTGTTTCCCTAACTTTTTCGAGCCACCCCATGACCCCATCAACCAATATCCAACACCCCCAAACCGTAAGCTTTAAAACCATAGACTTCTTGACCAAATCAGGATGTTCTTAAAATTAAGCTAAAAGAATTGTAATTTACCAATGCTTATTTCAAATACAAATAGATATTTAAATCATCCTAGGAAAAGTATGGATGGTGCCATACGGTCAGGACCCTGACTCAAACGCCCTTTTCCCCCTCCCCCAGCAGCCCCCTTGTCTCTTTTCGCCCCTTAGATTAAAAGCCCCACTAGTGGGATAGCGCCCACTTTGGGAACCATTGGCCTACATAGTCATATACAGAAAACTATGAACGCGGACATCAAATTTACATTAAACTTGGATTATATACACAATCGTAATGAGATACTATGAAGTGTCCTGGGAATGGATTCGCCTCATTTCAACATCTTGGACAATTTACCATTGTATGAGACAGAGAAATACCATTTTTCCTGATATTCTAATATTTGTTGTTTAATGCCCATGAGGTTTCACGCCTGATTCGACTAAAAACAGCGTAACAAGGAATGATTATGTTGGTTTTATCGGACAGGGGACAAGCTTTTCTACGCATGACACAAATATGAAAACAATGACTTAAATTTGACAGCAGGATCCTCTCTAAGTCGACCCATTTGGTCACATCAAACATTACTCGCCTCTCCCTTCTCCCAATCACCTCTTTTCCTGTCTCCCTGGCTACAATCCCATTCCTCCTCCCTTTAAAAATCCGAACTTGGACGCATGCACCCAAGAAGGAGGAGAAGGTGGAGGAGGAGAGGAAGAGGCAAGTGACGGGGGGAGAGAGAGAGAGAGAGAGAGATAAAGAGAGAAGGACAGAAGCGGGACGAGAGTGAACCTGGTCCCAAGAATTCAAGGGCGATCGAGTGACGATCCAAAGTTTATTTTAAACTCTCGCTACTTGGCGGTTAAGAAGGCGGGCGCGCTTCGTGCGCGACGCAGAGGTACGCTTTAACTTTCATTTAATCGGCGAATCGTAGCAAGGAGAGAGGATGCACGAGTTATCTGCGTCGACTAGATGAGAAAAGGTTGCTTCAATAGAGAGACCTCTTTCAGGAAGGATAGTATTCCCGAAGACTTCAAGTTCACGGTATGATACAGCCAATATTCATAGCCTGATAAGGACCGCATTTAAACGTATTACTTTCGTTTTCATATTTTTAAAATAAATTGTCGAATAGGTATCACATTGGTTGGTATAAATAACTAAAAACAACACTTTAAATGAATAGTGACATGAATTTAACGACTTACGACCAAGGTTTCGACGATTAACGTCATCATCAACAAAGTTTACTCTATTATTCAAAATGTTTAGCAAATTCCATAAAGTATCGCCGGAAACCACCAACTAAAAATAACACCTCAAGGATTGGATTTATTAAAGTAGCTTCAAGTGGAAAGATCGAAAAACATCATAACAACTTAGGGAGAATATGTTCTAAGTATTCTGGGAAAAATTAAGAACTTCATTCCAAATAATGATTGTAAGCACGTCCCCTCAAACGGCTAGGACGACTTGTTATTTCAAATAAAGTGCACCTTATAGAAGGGGGAAGTTTAGATGAAAATATGAATGTTCGAAGAAATATTGGAATAAGAAATTTGGAAAAACAGAAAAGCAAAGCTTATTTATGAAACCTTTTTTTCAACTACACTAATCGGAATGGGCAGGGAAGATTGAACAACTGTGGACAAAAATTATCTCGAACACACGAAGTTTGAACGAAAGTAAGTGTTTTGTGGTTGATATGAAGAGGTAGCATTATTGGCTGAGAATGGATACCGATGAAAAGACGAAGCATGCCATTATAAAGTTGATGTAGCTAAAACGGCATTAAGATAGGGCAGAACAAAATTTGTCCCTTTAGCGTTTGATATGATTACTCCCATCTCCAGCAGAAGAAAGCTTACGAACGCAAAAATGTGACAAAAAAGCGAATAATCGTACGAATTAGTCATTGCGCAACAACTAGAATTCTAAGAATCATAGACGGCCTTATCTAGTATTTTGGAACTATGAAATTGGTACGTGTGACTCAGCGATACTATTCTTTATTTCATGTAAAATCAACTGAAGGTAATGTTATGGCATATCCATTTTAAATCAGACAGCTTCTTCACTGACGCAATTGATCGACATTAAGTAAATCAAATCTTTTCGTAAGACCTCAAAAAAAGATATGTAAAGAGAAGCGACAACTAAAGGCATATTTTCAAGGGAAACAATTGTCAGAATTGAATCAGATTCTTTTGCATCAATCGATGATCAATAAGTAAGTTAGGTGGGCCAAACTTTAAGACCGCAGTGTATTCTAATGCAACGTTTATATTATAAGAATTATTTCACAGCAGGCGACGAACTCCCAAGACCAGAAAGTTATAAAAATAGCCCACGGCATATTTCCATTAAATATGCGGAAACATTACGCTCAACGATTCAGGAATTCGACCACAAAAATTCTTTCCTCCTCACATTCCTGGTCTTAAGTTTTGACTTTCACAGACCACTGTTCCTTTACCTCAACCTATTGCATAACGGGAGAAGAAAATAATATTTTAGAAAATCACGGATTCAGATTGTACAGCAAGGGTGAAAATGATCCGCTCGGCGCGTGCTTCGGCAGCCGCGTTTGCCGAGATGGCCGAAGCCTCGAGGCGCCCGCCTCGGGCATGCACGGAGTGCTGTGTTGTGACGGTTTATATTGATTTGCGTGCCCCTAGTTTGAAATGACCGCAGACGTCAGAACGTGCTTGGAACCCACTAACTTCACTCGAAACGACGGTACGCTCATTATTAAGGTGGAATAATTTCGTGAAATGCTTGTTCTTCTCGGCACATTTGAAGAATGAATGAACAGTGCAGCCAGCATACGTTCAGAGGAACAAAAATATCTTTAAATAGAATGCAAAATTCACAAACTGAACACATGACAGTGACGAAAACAAACAAACGAAATGCTAAGATAAAAGATTACATTACTGGTTAAACCAATAGCAAAATATACACACGGATATTTATAAATAATTAGAGATGGAGTAAGGGAGGGGACATACATTACTTAATGAAGTACGAGTAAGTGACTTTTTGACATAACAACCATGGAGGGATGAAAACTCTCCATTTATGGGTAATATACAAAAAATGTATCGGGAAAACAATACTAATTATTGTGGATATTCTGGGCGGAGCGTTAATTCAAAGCCACAGAAGCACCTATCCAACATTACCACACCTAAACAAACACGCACACTGTAATTGAACTCAATCTAGAGTCGATAAGAAAAAAATCCCTCAATTATTACCCTTGTTAAGGTAAATTTAACTTTATCCAAGGAGAAAATGAAAGGTGAGCGCAAAAAGAATCTCTACGAAACGAATCAAAACAGCCTTTTTCACGTGACGACCGCGGGACGACTCGGCCGCCTGGAGTGAAACTCATCTCTTTGACTGCTCCATCAGGTGAGCCTCAATCAGTGACCAACACGGAAGCCATCGTTTAAGCCGCAACGGCACGCCGCCGCAGCTGTACACAATAAGACGGCGAATTTACGCAACCACCCGACCGAGAAACCAGCCCGATGGAAAAGAGGGTGGGAGGAGGGAGAGGGGGGGGGGGGTAATGAAAGGGTTTTCCGATGGCCATCCTCACAGTCACCGCTGCGTCAAAATCTTCCCGTGGAGACCACCACGCACCTGATGGGAGCCTTGGTCGGATGCACGACCGGCGTGCACCGTCCAGCCGTGCTCGCGGCCGCTGCAGCCCTCGGCACCCTCACCACGTAGTAGAGGATGCCCCCGTGGCTCGCCGACATATTCCACGGCACACAAAGAGACACAAGAGACGCGGAAACCAACACTCGACGCGAAATATCCGACACCGACGCACAACCACCACCACCGCCGACACACACAAAATTTAAACACGAGAGCCCCTACGAAGGGCTCCAGGAATCACGTTCGGAGACGATCAACTCCTGGTGCAGACGAGGACTACTTCTCTCGCGGTTAAAATATCGAGACCCTCCCCGGATTCCTCCATGAGAGACTTCTTCCCTTCAAACGCGGGGCTTTCCTTCCACACACGGAAAGCCTCGTGGAAGTGGAAATAAACAAATGACGGGAGCGGAGCACGTGTCCCAGCGCGTCGTCGGGGAGGAGAGATTCGGATGGTGATGTGTGAGAGGACTCCCCGACACGAGTGGATCGGTGGACACGAAGACTACGGCGACACGCGGGTTACGAGAGGGAAGGCGAAGAGAGGAACTCCAAAAGAGCGACGGGTGAGACACGGCAAATGACTCTCGCTTCCTTTTACTTCTAATCTTCCTCTTTTTTTCTCATAAAGAAATCCTCCCCCGCATGAGGAGGAGACGGCGACTGCTCCTCCAATCCCCCGGCCGCGTAAGCCACCCGCATTCCATGACGAAGCACCTCACGGGCCGTGCGCGGGGGTTGAAGAAGTGAAGGAATGCATGCACTTATCACCAGCACACACACAACGCGCAGACTGCACACGGAAAGGGGAGGAGTTTCCGCGGAGAAAAACCACAAGACGGCGGGGGAGGAAAAGGGTAATGAGGACTAAAATCTTCCTTAGCACGCACACCCACAGTCCAACCCTTGTGTAGCTTCCTCGCTCATGTCCGTCGGAACAACTGATACGCCTCTCCGTCAGGGAAATGCTGACTTTTCCGCGATGGGAGGGCAAAGGGATAATATTAAACGGAAAGTCACATCGGTGTCTCCGAGACGCAGCCGGACACCCCCCGGATCGTGTCAGAGCGTCAACGATGATCTCGTCCAGCTTTGGCCTTCCGCCTTCGGCTCCGCGCTCGTCAATGAATCAGGCGCCCCCAACTGAGGTGGGAGCCGCCCCCACCCGCCTCCGCCCGCACCTCCTATCCCCCTATCACCCCCCCACACCCTAGTTCTCCCTCCCAACTATCCCATACCCCTCTCCTCACGCGAGAGAAAACATGAACCTCGCCTCTTTCTCTCTATTTCTCTCCCTCCCTCTTTTCCCTCACTAGATACGGAGTAAAGCCTCACTTCTTTCTCTCCTACTCCGCAGCCACCCTTCCGGCAATGCCCCCGCGCTTCGCTGAATCGTCTCGCGGTGGTCTAAATTTGGTCGTCGCAGGGAACGGAGCCAGGGGGCGCCGGTTGAAGGGTTCTTACGACGCTCTCAGGGGTATTGAAAAGACTGAGACGAGAAGTTTCCGAGAAAAACCGATAACTTTGGCGATTTCCCGTCCACGCTGGTGCATATCCTTCTGTACGCTGCGTCAACTCTATTATAAGAAGAGGGACCGTCACTGATCCTCTACTCGGCTTCCTCACGGGGAAGGGTCGCTATATCAGCCAGAGTTCATCCGGAAATAATTTTTCCTCGAAAGGTTTACGAAATGGACGCGGGTGCAAACTTGTTCCCAGAACGATGCTGCATAAGTGCTCGAAAAAATAGGCTTTAACCGGAACTTGCTAATGAATTCTCACGAGTGACGTCGGGGCGGTTACTGAAGGCACCTTTAATGAACGACAAACAGTCATCTGGGTCCTTGAAAACTCATCAAGCCAGCCTTTTTACACCTTGAAAAGCCTCAACCTCTTAAGCATATTAGATGCACCAATGTCGACTGACAGGATTACCGGCTTCGAATAACGTCGGCGGACTGAGGTGGGAGGGTGAGTTCACCACAGGAAGTAAAAGGAAGAGGACAGGAGGGGGCGTGAGAGGGAGGAGGTGATAGAGGTGCGGAGAAAGGTGTTTGCCCGCTCGCGTCTATTCACGTGCAAAAGGGTAAAAAAAAATATCCTTCTGCCACCCTTCGCCATGCACTTAAAAAATCTTTTAAAAAAAGATACATTTATGGATTCGAAAAAGGCTTCCGCCCCCACCCAACTTTCTCCGTAGCAGCGACAAGCCAGAAAACTATTGTGCTCCACCTGGCAATCACCGCACTATCGTGACCATCTCTTGTTATCGAGATCCCCTTGGCCTCCTCGACCAACTTTCACCCTCAAGCACTTCCTCGGGCCTCGTTCATACTTCCCCCTCCACACTCATCCCGGGTTTGTATTGTTCCTAAAAAGGGAGATAAAATATAAAAACAGCTCTTCCTCACCCCCACTTACGGATCCACTTCGACCGCTCCTACATATCCTGAAACGAAGTGTTCAAAAGAGCGAATCGCGTGCTATCGTCTCCTCGCTTCGCAGTCTCCGACCACGCGTGGACACGTCCCGGCATGCACATGCAGACGCACTCCACAGGGGAACAGTCGTCGGAAATAGGACTGCAGAGGGTAATACACCAAAATAGACGCCGGCGCCAAGAATATTCCCCCAAAACGACTACATGCTTCCCTGACGGTGCACTGCGGCGGCTGTTTTTTCGATGCAACGCGAAGAAAACTCGCACTGCACGGCCATCACTCATCCAGAGTCTACTCCCCCGCCAGCGACCACCTTCTCTCCACCCCAGGCTTTCCCTTCCCCATTGTAGTCCGCCGGCACAGTTGTAGCATCGCCTCCCTATTCGCTCGATAATCTTGACCCCATTCGTCTCGGCGAGAGTGTAGGGGAGGGGAAGCGGGCCATCATAGTGGCCACGGGTGTGAAAATTAGACAACACTAACACACACACACACACACACGAGACGAACGAGAAAGGATCGAAAACCACGTACGAGGCGTGTCAGTTCCACTTAATTGTCGGCAAAGACCGCTCGGCCCTCGTCATGAATTCACACGACAAAAATCACCAATCCATAGATATGTATATTTAAACACGTTCGAAAATCGACATTCGAGGCGGAGTTATTTACGTTGCGAGGTCGTTCGCCTCCCGACGAAGCGCGGAGTCGGCCATATGTTCACATCGATCCGGATCCCATTTTAAAGCTCGCGCACTTCCCGCGGGCTGAACTAGATGCAAAACCGAAAGCGAACTGTTACAATTGCACCCTCGCATTCAGGAGCGTCGTCGGGGTGTCCGGAACGAGATAGAAATCGGCAGGAAACTTAAACGAGAGAGCCAAAACATTTTAATCTTTCACTAGGGAAAGTTTTTTCCCTTCCTTCGCGCACAGTGGAGAGCAGGAACTTGTTCCTAAAGCGGCAATTACGCAAGCCCATGGAGTTTTTAAGGGTCCCTCAACCGAACAAATGAAAAGAATGAAAACGTCAGCGCACCACACATCGGGGTCACCGTGCACTGCGCCGGCGCCGATTTCCGTCCTTCCCCCTCCTCCCCTTCACAACGATTAGCGTCTCAAAGAGAGCGACCGCGTGGACACTCTCGCAAAGAACGAACGGGGCCCGGCACAAAAGCGGGAGGAGGAGGAACCGCGGAAAAATCGCGCGAGGGGCTCACTGTGTTCATCCAAATGCCACCACTCACGAGCACACACACACACACACACAACCACACGCACTCGGAAGTTAAGGGTTCGGCGCACGCGCCAGACACTCCACGCACAGAAATTCAACTCCTTTGAAAAGGCGTGAATGAACTGCTCTCATACTGGATGTATCCTTTTTTCAGGTGAGCGCGGAAAAGGCATCCGCGCGCACAAAATTTCGAAAAGGCAAAACTGTAGAGGATGGAAACGGGCTGAAAGAATTGTCCTTTCTCTGAAGCAAGAGTACTGGTTTCCACCGCTGAGGGCGCGGGTTTAATTCCAAGCGAAGGTGGAAAATGTTTTGTGGCAGTCCGACTTGAATGAAGAAGAAGAACACCACTCCAAGTTCATATGGCATCCACTTGTTCCGTCGAATGGGACGTCGGACCTTTCGTTCGGACCCTTCGTTGTCTTTCGTCTAGGCTCATGCCTGGGGAGCTCTCCTCTTCCATTCCAAACCTATCCCAGAATCTATCCTACCCTAGATGAAAATCCGATTCGTACAGAACACACTCGAAATACATTGACGATGCGCGAACGAAAGGAAACTTTAAAGTGAGGCACTTTCACCAATTCTTTTAAATAAAAACGAATCGAGAGATGCCTTCAGCGCTTCCGTCTCACGAGGGAGATCATTTGGGTGTAAACAGGAGCGGCACGGAAGGGGAAAATATAGGGCGTGAACCCGAGTGCTTGCTTGGCTGTGACTTGAATAAAAAAAAGAGGGCGGGACAGAGAGACGAGGGATTCAGAGGGAGACACGAAAGGTGGTCACGTGCCTTGCTCCGTCACCCCTCGTCGAGTGCAGGCACGCTTTCGGCGGGCGCGAGACAGGGAATGTGGATGGATACGAGTGAAGGAGAGAGCGCCTTTTTGGGGGAATCCAGGGGATGGGGGCGGAAAGAGGGGGGTGGAGCATGAGTCTGGGGAGTGGGGGAAATATCGGGAGGGGAGGGTGTGTGTGGGCGCAGGAGTAGGGAGATGAAACGGGGTGAAGGGGTAAAAGGAAACCAGGGTGGGGGCCCCACCCCACTAAATACGCACGCACGCAAAAATCGATGGCCAAGGGTTCAAGGGCCCGGGAGACATCTGCAGGCAAGGCCTCGCTTTCAAGGGGTTGTCGGAAGCCGGACGGGACGCTGTGAGGTGGTAAGGGGTCGTTGTGAGTCTCCGGTACGACATGGGACACGAGGAATGATGGTTAGTGCACTATTAGTCGATAATTTTGCAGAATACTACCACTATCTGTTGATATCGTCATCAAATAATACTTATTAGCCGTGATGGGCGAAGTAAAATTTTTTTCATGCCTCATATCTTTCGATAGTGTGTTTTTTAAACCAAATGAACGATTTTTTTTTCAGATCACCTGCCTTAATGGCAATGTTTCCGATGATGATAAACCGTGAGGGCTCGTCTACCCCATTCCACATAGTTGCATCTAACAGCTATGCTAAGTTGAGCCCTTGATATTATTCATCACTTTTAAGTTATCTGCAGACGGACCCGAATATTTCCGCACATAATCTATTTTGCCTCACTGCTTAGGAGTCTTACAAGTGGCGGTACTTTGACTTGGAATTCATCACGGAAATGAAATGACACGCAACGAAAGGGAGGAGACGAAAGGATACGAGAGGTGCGGATGACTGATTTCGGATCGGCTTAGATGGCTGATGAAAATACGACGGGCGTAAGGCAGGGACGGGAAACACGCACGAGAACAAACGAGATATTGGATTGGGCGCGTTGTGGATCCCTGAGCGGTCGGATAAACTTAAAGGGTAAACATTCCCCACCGTGTAGCCGAGGGAATAGGTCGATAAATTTCCAGGGATGACCGCCGGGTCGATGGCACGTGAAAATCCCTCGGTTGAGCTGTAACTTACGGGGCATCCTGGAATATGGAGTTTCTAAAACCATCCCTAGCGGGAGAACGCGTCCCCCAAAGCCTTGAATGAGGAGTTGACTCCCAAAAATATAATTCTTTGAACCCAGATATATTTAACAATTTGCTACTTCATCTTTTCACTGGTGATTTTTCTCTTCACAAAGACGATGATATTACGTGGTGCCTAAATAAATTTCCCCTTAACTATTTCTCAAGATAATGGCTCGCAGATACAGACGTTTGCCTTGGTCAAGGGGTTTTTGGGGGAATCCAGGGGATGGGGGCGGAAAGAGGGGGTTGGAGCATGAGTCTGGGGAGTGGGGGAGATATCGGGAGGGGAGGGTCTATATGTCTTAGGGTTTCTATTAAAAAATATTTGGATAGCAGATGCATTCATGGTTTTCAGGAACATTTATAGAACCGTGGATCTGAATCAACTAAAGGTAGGCAATCTTGAGGGGCTATTTATAAGATTCACAGAGATTTAGTAGCTTGGGAAGAGGATGCAGAAATGCGGCAGAGGGGTAATTATGATTCCATTACGTGACGTGTCCAACTGATTGGGTAACTATTGAAATGAAGGGAGTATCCGAGGGTGTGAAGGCCGAAAAAGAATGAAAACTACAGATCTAAATGAATATTGTCTTTAAGCATTGAATAGAAGCATGAGGATAACAGGGCAATCCTGTTAGTTGATTAGAGATATGATAAATGCCCGCTAGCGGTACTAATGTCCGTGATTCCAAATAAAGGAGGGTTCTTTCAAGTCATTTTGCGAAATCGCTGCGTTCATTTCGAGTGGCTTTAAATCTCTCGGATTACGCAAAGATGATTCGTTCGGCCGAGAACGTCAAGAGAGGGTGAGGAATGTTGAAATGAGCAGAGGTAGAGTGTAGGGAGAGAAAATGGAGATAGCTAAGTGAATGGGATGATGTTTGAGATTGGAATGGTCTTAATAGAAGGGCGGGCACTGGGAGACAAAGAAAATGGATTGGCTGGCGGAGAAAAATATTTGCCGGGAAAGAAAAAGTGGAGCGCGCTCTCAAGGGGAATGCTAAAAGCAATGGCTGCGGAGGGACAAGGATATTTTTTTGGTAATGGATAGAAAATAATACAAGAATGAAGGTTTGCAATGGGTACCAAGTTTCTGATGCCAGCAGGGGAGTAAACGAAAAAACAAGCGCAACATAGAGCGACGTATAACAGCTTTGAAATAATTTCGCACGGGCAAATATGGCAAACGTAACGGCTGTTCACATACACTTGTGTTTTTCCAGCGCAAACATGAAGAATTAATGAAAATAATTTACTCCTGAAAAATGAGCTCAAGGAAAAGAAGATTAAGGTGGTGCCTTTCGACCACCTTGACTACGTTCTGGGGAGTTGATCGTGGATAAAAAGAGGAAGCAGCACACTGACGCGGAAAAAACGCCAAAAGAACGAGGTAAACAAATATTAATCAGGAAAGATGAGGCCAAGGAGGACGTAAATGGCGTAAGGTGCTTCCTTTTGATGATTTAGGGCGTGGCCCCCCGACAAAACCATGGAGAACGAAAGGTAGGCGGCGAAGAAGATAAGTTCACTACGACGGTAGTAGGCCTCAAGTCTCCTGTGAGAGGAGGAGGGACAAAGGGATAAGCATTTTTCCGGGTAGCACATACAAGTACAAGTAGCAAGTACAATATCATAGTATCTTATAAACAAAAATGACAAACAAGATACACTAAGGAAGGTGATAACCATTATTTTTTCCCTTCCCTTCTCGAGCTGATATATACTTAAACTATTGGTTGATATTATATCAATAGTTTATATTACTGGAGGTCGATGGTTTTATTTAAGGTGGTATGGATCATAGGAATTTTTCGACATTTTGCACCATCCAAAACCTCAACCACAAGTTAAAGAGGTTCGCATACTTTGGACACTCATTTTTTGGGATAACTATTGTCAGTGTATATTGTGTATGATTATCTTCTCTTTATTTCTAAAAATTATAGCTAATTCGCTTTATTTTTATCACTCCTCAATGATACTCTGGATGACGAAGTACAGATTAAAAAGAATTAAGTAAAACATTTACGAATCAATTAAAAAAATGTGTTCCCTTTCAGGCACAAATTCAAGGTAGGTAAGATAAACGTTCGTTTCACGACACCCCTTTAGGAAATCAGACCATCAAAACCTCAGCCACAAGGTAAAGAGGCTCGCATACTTTGGACACTCAACGGTTTCACATATGATCGTGTCTCGCACTAAGCCAATCCGCAAGCGTCAGGTTGCCGACCCCTCACATATTAAGCCCAGAGGCTTTGCTTGCGGCAAAAAACGAAGTAAAAGATAGGGCATGAAAATAAGAGGATAGTGGCACTAAGTGGATTTACGTGAATGGAGGGGGAGTCATACAAGCGCTGGGACAGGCATGCAGATGATTGAGCGTCCTGAAAACATAAGGTAATACACCTCTTCCGATGCGAAAAACTTATCTTCGGGCCAACCAAGTGACAGATACAAAGGCGATGTCAACAGGGCTAAAACCTATTTCACGATTGAAATAAGAATATTCCAAAAATTCACACGCGTAGGAACCATATTAAAAGAAATAAAACGGATACATTTGGATTTTCAAATTATATCGGAAATTGTCGATGATCAAATTAAGCGACAACTAAATACGAAACAACTGATTAGAAACGCTAGCATTAGCTGACAAAATACATTAACGCACCTACCAAGTAGAAAATGGGAATATTTCAATTAGAGGAAAAATTTCCAAAACTAGAATGATCATTTGATTCCAATGGATACGTTAATTGCTTAGGGCGTATCCTAACCACTAACGACTGAACATTTTTCCTTCGCATTCCGAGGGATAAATCATTTGACAATTCATTCTGCATATTTAAACAAGCCTTTTTAAACCTAAAGAAATACAATCCTTGGATGCCAAAATTTTGATAGGCACACCAAGATGTAAGGATACCTGGCACCTTATAATATCCGACAGAATGTTTTATGAGCCTCCTCAACGTTTTAAGCCGGATATTACGAAGTTTGACGAGAAAGACCCCGAACTTCCCTCCGTATATCCTTCCCTACGTATGCGTAGAGAGATACGTTATAGAACATTCGCCGAACTCCCAAAATTTAACTTCAATTTCCCCGAGGAGCTAAATGTCCTAAATTATTTTATGTTTCCTTAAAATAGGAAATCCTTTCAATATAAACGTTTCCTATCGTAACATTCACGAATGACTAACAACACAAATACCCAAGACCGGGTAATGAGTATAAAAATGTTCTAAAATGCATATCACAATTAGAGTATTAACTAACGGATATATCATCGTCATTTATGAAAGCCTTAATGATATCATGAAATAAAAGACATATTTTCGAAGGTATTTTTTCTGTCTTTCCTCTTGTGTTAAAATGACTATCGTTCGGTCGTAGGCTCATCTATCATAAGATTGACATCAACTGCATCCAAGAAGAGAAAACTTTTTTTTCTAAAGTAGGAAAGTAAGGAAAGTTCACGAAACTGGCATCCGCGCCCAAAGACGTAGATATTTCCCCGCAGGGACGTACGTTTCAAGTTCTAACTCACCTCTAGACGTCTGCATCCTTCGCAAGTACACCTGCTCCCATACGAAGCTAGACCAACTTCTAGCCCAAAAAGCGAGATGGATTATTCAGGATACGGAGAAGGTGACAGTAAAATGAACGAGTCATGAAACGAAGGACTCCGAGAAAGACCACGGTGTGAGCGAAATACTAAGAGGATAAGAGAAAGGGTACTAAATTATTCGGATCAACTTGACTGGAAAGCTGAAAAGGCTTCCGGGGACAGAGCAAAGGAGAACAAACGGAATTATTCCGACATCGTATATCAACAAAATAAGACAAAGTTAACTAGGTCCAACAGTACAATTGATATTTCATAGTGATCATGATGAACGCAGAGGACCAAAATTATTCAAATTTTAAGTCCATGAAGGGCAAAGCTTAGCTTCGCCGTCACGGCAATTCTAAAATACTAACACAAGCGTTAAGAGTACCTGAATGTGTCGTTATTTGAGGAATTCGATTTGGCCTTGACTTTGGAATTTCAGAAACTTGACTGACAATGAACCACCTGATATAGTCTAATGACCATGAAAATCGGACCAAACTTCAATAAGGCGAAACTTAATGAGATCACACGGCTGTTACATACTAAAATGAAAAGGAAAATGAGCAAAACCATGTAATTATTTTAGTCGAAGATTTTTTTGCCACAACTCGCAATTTTCACATGCTCCTTCGCAAGGAAAATACTTATGTACTTCCTAGCGCCGCCCCATAATATCTCCCTCCACAACGAAACAGGACGTCAACAGCGCCGGCCCAAAGCCAGCCGACGTTGCCACGTCTACGTGACTCACCTTTGGCTAAATCGTCATCTCCTCCCCGATTCCTCCGCCCTACTCCCCCTCCCCTAAAAAAAACTCCGCACCCTCGTCCCAAAACACGTACGTTACCTCCTTGCGTTCCCACCTGAGGCACTCCCCGCCGCCTCCTCCCGCCTCACTTCCACCACCCACCCATTCGCCTCAAACACTCACCTCCCCACTTCCACCCCCCACCCATTCACCCCAAACACCCACCTCCCTCACCCTTCACCCAGCAGTCCTTCCCCGCCGCCGTCCTAACCACACCCCCCTCGACTACCCCCCTCCCCCGCCCGCATGTGAGAGAGTCCGAATGCCACGCCGAATTCTCTCTTCCCGTGACACCTATCGCTCTCTCTCTCTCGGTCCCACCCCACCGACTCCCACACAACTCCTTCCCATACAACTCTCCGCACTTTTCCCAGCAGAGCTCTCCAATCTCCCCACTCACTCCTCGGTATGCCTCACCTCGAAAACCCACCCCAATCGCCCTCGAGAGCTCCCTTTGCCCGCATCGTCCGGAAGGACTTCATCCGACGATATTCACCTGTCAATCAATACCATTCCCAATCAACCTTATTTCTCCAAATAGAGGAGGTTAGGACACCGACAACTGAGGTCATTTGCGGCAATGAGGGCAGGTTACCAATAAATCCAACTAATATCATATTTCGAGTGTTAATTAACGGACTAATCATCGTCATTTGTGAAAGCCTTAATAATATCATGAAAGTTAAAAAAAATATTTTCAAGAGTATTTTTCTATGTCTGGCATAAAAGTGGACCAGGCGACATTATATGGAGCATGACCATGATAATGTCGACTTCATTAAGTATAAAATGATAAAATTTAGACTAAGTAGACCTCTACTACACTTAGATTTTTACACAAATACACCTGAGAAAAGTCCACCGAGGCAGTCATCGGGCGGGGACTTAACTCTACTGCTCGGAAGGCCAGAGAAAAATGGTGGAAGGATGGAGAGAAATCTGGTGTTGATGTCAGCATGCTCAAAATGAGTGGCGAAAAGTTTTACGACGGATTCAATGGACTTGTTCCGACGAGTATTGCACCATCAAGTAATGCCAAAGAAGGGATTGGGATTCGCCAACGCGATGCTTTTACCACCGCATGGATTCAAACCCAATCTCCATGGCGTCTTTCCCTTAGATTATTGCTGTTCCCCTGTCGGCTTCTGCGTACCTTTTCTACATTTCCATCCATCCCAGGCTATAACTCTTCATGAACCGCAAGAGAAATTCTCGGCAGGTGACGAGGTCGTAAATCAAACCCTAAGTCGCACTCTACTTAAACGACTATCTCAAGTTTTCTTTAAATTTTCACTGAATAGCAGAATACATATAATTGAAGGAAAAAGAGAGGGAAAAGTCCCCAGAGGAAGACCCAGAAATACGTTTATAGACCAAAGAAAGAGGAAAGTAGATAGGAAGAGATATCAGGAGGTAGGGGAACTAGCATTAGATAGGGAAGGGTGGAGAGCTGCAGACAACCAACATTAGGATTGAACAACCAATGATGAGCAGAATACACAATTTCTTCTAATAAAATTTTCTCGGACTCCCCACGGAGTTAATTCTTTATCGCTGCCGACGTTTAAACGGTTGACTCATCCATCATTTTCAGAGTAGAACTGATTGAAGACAATGGAAGAATCGACCATCAAAACGTCAACAGCTATAATTCGACTCGCTCGAAAGCTTAAGAAAAGTTCACCATCCGTATGCACCGGTAAAGCATAAAGTCATTCGAAGCTACAACATACACCGCCAAAAAACACCCCGGCACACTACACTAACTTCAACGCATTAGGCCACAGTATGAAAATGAAGACCGAAAATTTATGGTAATACATTACAATAACTATAGTAAAGAGTCATCCCAGTATTACACCATCTCCTCGAAATACTTGCTGAGGAATAGAACCAGTTGTCCATGGGTAAACCCGTCTGCTCAAATGAGACATTATTTAAACAAAACGCTACAAACGATAGCGTCAGAAATATAACGATGTGTGTTTCGGATGTTTTCTTAATTTGAACAAAATAAACGTATCACTCACTGCTGCATTTCATGTAAAATCACAAAAAAATATCTATGCAGTTGAGGCGTTTTCAGTGATCGGCGTGTCACACAAGTTTAACGAATGATTCTTTGAGTCTATGACAAACCATGTCTCTTGATTTGATTTAACACAAATTTAAGTCTGAAATATATGTATCAAGGTAATTACTGAACGTCTAAAAGAACTAAAATTGCGAAGTTGATGTTACTATGCTTATTCCAGACTTACGACTGCCTTGATTTTAAAATAATATCCGAAAATGGTCTCTATTATCATCAAAGAAAAATCTACTTCATTCTACTTTCTAAAAGCGCCTCCCTATCCGTATTCCCTCTTCTTCGCGCACTTCTATCTCACCCTCAACCACCTCTAACACCTACATGCCACCTTCCAGCCGCCCCTCATCAAACCAACCCGGCCGACTCCTCGACACGACGCCACCCCACCCGCCTCTCCCACCTACGTCGATGGAAACGCCATCATTCCTCGCACCATTCTATAAATAGAGTGTGGGTGGGATTCCGATCGATCGACTCGTCAAATAACGCGGTAAATCGGCCCCAGAGTGGTGGCATGGATTCCCAATTCCCTCCCCTCACCCACCCACTGAGCATTTATTTTTTTTTTCCTATTCGAGAGAGCGCGAATTGGGGATCGTCGCTTGTGAACCGCCGTCGAACCCCAATTACGCCACGAGGGGTGGATTTGCATTTCCGGGGCAAACTTCCGTACGCTCACTCGAGAGAGTCCGGGAGCTGGTTTAAGCGACCATCGACGTCGGAAAGAGCCAACTGGAAGAAATTGGACGCAAATGATAATGACTTTACTTTTTAATAACCCAAGAAGGAAAACAAAATGGAAGTTCAGCAACCATGTTTGGAATGGTTTGCAAACACTCATAATCATGCAACTGACGGCAACTCCATGAAACTTCAGCCAAACACGAATTAACTTCCAGGTACAAATATTTTCTGATGAATTTATACCATATTGCTATATGACTCACTGATAGAGCGAAAGGTAAAAAGCGTTAAAAATACTGCTTACAAAAGTACTCTACTTGTACTATGAAAATAGATTGTATAGGAGCAATGAATTAGGAAAGGATTTAAACCGAGATATTTTTGAGAGACAGTGTCTCGCTCTATAATTGATGCAACTGGGAGAAGTTTTAGCAGTCATTCTGCATACGAGAGGAAAATAAGTAAACACATTATCATGAATGAAATACTAATGCTGCATGGATGAATATTTAAGGACTGAATAAGACTGCTACACAAAGCCGCTGCATATATGAGTCTATGTTTTTGTCAAAGACTCATAGAAAACCATGTCATACAGCACATACCACTTTTCTTCGAAAGGCAAAATAATTTTTATCACCCAGAAAGACAATAGGGTTTATCTTATTTCCAAATAAAATAATTTTAATCCACTATAAAGACAATCGGATGAAGTACTTTCACCGAGAAAATTCTGCGGGATCCTTTCCTCTGAGGGCGTATATGAAGATAAAAAAATTGGCAAGACATCCGTAAATTTCGGCGCAATGCGGAGTTTCTCACAAAAACAGGAGACAGTTATTTTCTCTTCAAGTGTCGTCTACACCACGAAGTCGTTACACTCCAGTGACCATGTCTTGGCATCGAACAATATTTTGAAACGAAAAAAGAGAAAAGGAGGGAATCGCAAAAGACAATATTGATCACGCCTAGGAGGGAAAGGAAATGCTCATTTGGAAATTCAAATAGCTGCTTGGTAGGTCTTAGGACAGTCCTTAAACATCCCAAACTCTGGAACAACATACCATTTTCCCTTATATAGATAGCTCGCCATCATATCTCTCTTACGAGGAAAGATAAAGAATGATGAACAAAAATTAAAAGAGACGCACGTTGTTTTCACGTAAATATTCGTAGAGAGAAAAGCAGTCTGCGATGATTTACAGATGGGATGCTTAATTTTGAATTCGGATAGGAAAAAATAAGTATAAGAGCCAATGGATTTAAGAGGCATTTAAGGTTAACTTAAAAGTAACCAATAATGTTAGAGCCGGTAAAAACTATTGATAGCGAGGCGATAACGCTTATAATAAGGGCCGACGGTTAAGTTAAAGATGCAGGGTGAAAACGCTCAACATGCTGGATGGCCGATACGAAATACGGGAATGGCACTTCAGAAAAAACATTCATAGCGAATAAAAATCGCACAAAACTACCAAGGATGCCACTTTGAGATTATGTACCTAAAAATATAACATATTTAAAGATTATCAACTGAATCGACTAAAGAGTGCAGGGGGGATTTTCCATCAAAAGACGACTTCAACAAAACTTTCTTTTAAAAGAAATAGGTATAAGCGGTTATATCTCTAGGAGCACTAAGGTGAAAAAAAAGCTGTCACCTCAACGAGTTAGGTGATATCCTACCATGATTATAAGGATTACAAGGGGATTAGGGGATTACAAGGAGACTAGGGGATTACGAGAGAGTGAAAGAGAATATTGTTATTGATACATAGGTAACTTACAGCATAAAGAATGCATAATGAAGTGTTTCGATTAATTTTCAATTCAATGCACGCTTTTACTCTATGCTCATCGTAGGAGAGCAGTTCTTACTTTAACTCTCACACGTCTATAATGAATGACGGTCAGCAATCACAAATAAATACGAGGCGCATGGGTACTGAGATCAAAAGCCCAGAAGCCACAGTTCGAAAGTCATAGTTCAATTTATTTTTTATAATGTACGTCCACTACAGTCTACCATTATAACAGCATTTGTGGTTGGCACAACAGATCATTAAACCAATGCAAGCATGGCTTGCATGCATGGGCATGCACAATATATTTTTTTACTTACTGCGGTATATCAGTCATTAGGCATTTAGCCATCATTAACCATAACGAGTAACCTCACGAGCACTCTTTCAAGTTTCTGTAACTTTGACTTCAATTTAAATAAAAAATCACAAAGACTAATGACAGTTTTTGGCGACAAGAAACATAACACGTTCTCTTTTTGCCATTAAATATATCATATCCCTAATTATGCCGCTCGATAGAAATGGTGGTTAGCGCTAAAAAAAGCTATCAGTTAATAGTTAACAACAGGGGGAGGGCAGGTAACGACCTGGACCGCATTATCACATCCACAATACGAACGGCAGATGACGCCAAATGCCACACGATGTACTAGACTGCCGAGCAGGGAATCCACTTGATGAGCCATTCCATTTAATGCCATTTACGAAAAAAAAAGAAGTAACTGCAGGCGCACCGCGATGGCCGCCGCGGCCCTGTGAGCGGCGATATTTAGAGGCGACGGCAGCAGCAGCGAGCAGGTTGCCGCCGGCCAATAGACCCCAAGAGACGGCGGCTCGGGCAGTAAAAGGGATAACACATTTCTCTTCTCCTTCCCGACCTTCCTCCCTCTCTGCTCGCGCTGCTCTACGTCCTCGTGATGAACCAATTGAGTGGAGAAATATAATGCTCCTGGGAGAGAAGATAATGTTGCCATGGTAATGAGAGGTGGAGGGGGTGGGGAGAGGAACAAGAGGACTGGGTGGGTGGACTGAAAGTGGCGTTGCCGGGGGGATGGCGTGTGGGAAAAGGCAGGGGAAGAGGGTGGAAAAGGTTACTGGGAGGGCGAAGACGGAGGAGGGGGTGGGGGTTGGAGGACTCTTGAAATGCCGGGCGACAAGTGAGAGCATAGAGACGACGGCAGGCCAAGAAGCGGCGCCAAGGAGCCGTGGGTACATAATGGAATGGGTAATTCCATCAGCGCCTTCGGGGGTAAATGAAACTGCAATCGATGACTAGGAGTCGTTCTAGAAGTTCAGTAAAAGGTGGATATATACGAGAATTAAGGGTTCCAGAAAAGCTAGAACAATAGAAACCTTTTAGTGCAAACTATCTCAGTAAGAATGCTAAGAAGGAGCAGAGCGACTATCATCATACCGATTACAAAGGCACTGGTGGCATTTATCACCGGGTACTAATTTATTTCAACAATTTCCGATGATTATGCGTTAGCTTCAAAATGGAAAAAAATCAACTTTACTCGAAAATTATTTTTGAACTAAGAAACTGGAGGAAATGAACATCAGCAGGCGTCAGTCGGCATCAACAAAGAATACTAACAGCGTTTTCGATCCAAAACAATGAATAGATGTCACATCACCACTTTCATTAAACAATTGGAAAAATTGAGTCACTACGAAAGGCAAATCGTTTCTAACATCACTCTTATTGCTAAACGTAACTAAAATGTATTCCATGGTCATGTATTTTGACTAAAACTGTAACAAATATGATATCCAATGGTATATTCATATTTATGCAAATTAAACTATAGAATCACTTTTCAATTAAGCTGATGAATGGGATGCAAACATAAATTGGGTAAAATAACAAGGAGAGGTCTATTACCAAACCAGGAGCCTCGAGCAGGAATATATCTAGAAACACTTCAAGATTAGAGGAAGGAGGTAGGTGACCAATTAGAATTTCCTCTCATCGATGAGGAATATTAAGGCTTCAATCCCGATTTCGCATTGAGTTTTTAGTAATTAGGTTAGCCATTTCCAGGACATCAGATTTGAAAACACAAATCCGAGGTCTCAACCTAAGATAAAAATATTATATGGCCTGATATGTTTAAAGTAAACTGATATTGAAAAATTCCTGACAACGTATAATACACAGATGTTCAAATCTGGCTTGCAACCGCATATTAACTCACATGCTGATATTTGTGAGACAATTCATTCCAGCAAAAGATCTAATTATTTAACGATTTTCTCAGCTTTAAAAAAAGTCGATAGCGCAGATAGGGTGGTGTTCAGCTGTTAGGTTAATGATTCACGGGCTCCTGGCTCACGATCAGGAAACAAAGGGAAAGCCAAATGCGCCAAACTCGGAATGAATTTGACGATACTAATCCGAGGACTTTATAATAATAAGAATAATTTAACAGTTTTGGTACAATGTTGTGACCAAACATCAATGAGCTTTAGACAGCCTCAATGGTCACAGACCTATGTGGAGACTGCCTTCCGTAAATGAAATTCATAGCTGGTTTAAAAAAAAATATTTTCAAAAGCATATATAATAATAACAAAGACAATTTCATTTTAGCCCAATTATGAACAAGAAAAGCATAATTAAATCAAAGGAAATTGAGCTCCAAGGCCTCTCAAGATAGCAAAAATTAAAAGATTCTCCAATAGCCGTAAAAAATAATATATTCACTTACAACCTCGTGTTGCAAGTGCTTTTTCCCTTCGTCTCACTGAAGAGGGCCACCTTGTGGCCGAAATACGCGTATCCGACGCTCACCCTCCTTTTTTCTGTGTTTATATTTTGACCACGCTCTTTTTGAGCGATTTCTCCCAGAAGTTGGGCCAGTCTGTGTGTGTGAGTGAGTGATTTGAGTGCTTGTGAGTGTGATTGTGGTAATGACCAGGCATCCTTAGTATGGCCCCATTAGCCCTATGAAGGATCTCAGGTTATAACCTAGGCATCCTTATCAAGGTCCCATTAGCCCTCGAAAATGATCCCAACTGGGTTGAGTGTGTGTGTCTGTGGTGGTCACTGGCGAGGAAGCCAACACAGTAAGTGTTGTGTGGTTGCATGTTTGACGAGTGGTGCCCTTTTAAGGCTATTGGAGAATCTTTTAATTTTTGCTAAGAAAAGCATAGACAATAATAATAATTCATATTCCTAACATAGGTATAAAACACTTACAATAATACAGTTTCGTATTTTTATGGGGTCTATTCTCGCAAACCACACTCGATGTTTAAGAGAAGGTAAAGCACTGAACAGAAATTTCAACGTCTCCTTCAAAACTCTAGTTTCATTTCGTACGCTTTGATCGGGCACATTCTTATAAACCATTATCGATGGTTAAGAGCAGGTCTTGCGCTGAACTGAAATTTTATTTTCCCCATCAACAAATTTATCATCATAATTGCTTTTGCAAAACTTTAAATCATAGTTTCAAGTCTAAAATATGAGGTGAAATAATAGAAGTGCGGGGCGAATAGAAACTTTTCGGATAGAAAAATAGCCGCATGAAAGGGTTTCAGGCTTCACTTGGTGGAAATATACTATATCCATGATGAAATAAAACTCAATAGAAATTTCCACACTTGTTATGTGTGGAAATAACTATTGAGTTTAATTCCATCATGGCATTTCATTATTCAACAAGGACAATTCCATTGTTCCGCTCTTGAAACGATATCACTAAAAAAGTGGGAGTAATCACAAGAGCAAATTGACGACTTTAACCCCCAAAAGATAGAAATATCATATTTTCACTGTATAAAGGATACGATTGGAGGGAATAATAGCTAGGAGATTACGTGTTTCAAGAAGGATTAGCCGTTCCACTCACCGGAAGTTTTTCTCCCATTCCTTACGTATAATGGATAGGTTATGTTATTCCCGCCCGAGTCTTAGAGGATTAGATGGTTCGATTAGTGAGGGGTGAGGTGTTGGGCGGGTACACAATGGTGATCGAAAACGGGAATGGGCGACGGGAGAAGCGAGAGGGAAGCACGTGAGCGAGGGACACAGGAAAGAGGAAGTGCGGCCGAGAGGCGCGGCCCCGGGCGAGGGGGGGACGGAGAGGAGGGACGATGACTTGTAGGTCATCCCGCAAAAGGCCGCGGGGAATCCGGCGAGAGAGAGTGGCGGTCGGTCGGTCGGTCCCCTACCATGTCGGAGGCTTTCGGAGTGCGGCGCCGCCCAATGGCAAGAGCTTCCCGCCCCGTCTAAAATCCTGCCAACGCACGATATTCGATCCCTCAGAAGACCCGATTTACAAGAGAATACGAGATGCCGAGATCGCCATACACTACAACTTCAGCTGTCTTCAAAGTAATTCACGCGGCGAACTCCCTGAACTCCTACCGGCAATGAAGCCGCGTACTGATTCGGATAGCGGTGATCTATTGAAACATGATTGATAGAGCATGAGGCTGATCCTGGTTCGCCGCGCCAGACTCAAATGTACTGAACAAATTATTGGTTTCATCTCCCTCAAATTGTAGTAATAGCAAGGAATAAGGCAGGCACGAGCGTCAATACTTTAAGACGCTAATGATAACATTAAAAAATATCATGATTGGTCTACAGCCAATATCCCATGCTAGAAACAAGATGGAAACCAAAGCGACACAAATTAAGACTTGTTAAGACGTATTCCATAGGGAAGGGTGGAGGGCTGCAGTCAACCAATCTTAGGATTGAACGACCAACGATGAAGAAGAAACTCAAAAGAATATAAACGACGAAAAATGAGAAGTTTTCCAGTAGTGTTACGCACGGTACTGCTAAAATCTGGCTTAATTGTGCACATGGATTTATTCAGGAATCACGTATTGCGTGATTTCGGCTGAAGTATCAGCCGCCACAGATCGAATTCACGATATATTCTTAACTAAGAAAAAACGACAAATCACTAGACACTGCAAACACAACACAACGGACGACAGCGTTATACAAATCCATTAAGTTCGTGCGTCAAGGTGAACTTTAGGACTCCATTTTCGGCTCTTATCGTCTCCTATCGTAATTTTTCAGAATTTGTTATCGTAGCCCTGATGTCACATTTTTAAGAGCGAGCAAATAAAACACGGACCAAGGGTGCCAACGCCACCAAACAAAAATGTGACCCCTTTGCCGGACCTCTGCACAGCCACAACCACTTATTAATTATCATTAAACAATTAATAAGGCCCACCACTGACGAGCTGGGGGACAACGATCTTTAATCTTGCCGACTCTCAGTTAAGTTTCTGGGTGCGGTACTGGGGCCATAACTCTTGCGACAACGTTCTTCCCCATTTCCCTCAACCTTAAGTCGGTCACTGATATCAATAGTCTGGTTCCTTGTAACGGCCGTGTTGACAATGATAATTTATCATGAAAAACTGGGTCTCGATGCGATACAACATCCGCCCTGAAATGAAAAACTGCCCTGCAGACGATGCCAACCGAAAAAAATTAGCTGAAGGAAAAAAATGCTATAGCATTTGTGGGATTGATAACATCTTTAGAGCTTCAAATGATATAGGTACACAAATAATTCACCCTTAGAAGAAATTATATACATAGCCCCTCACATTAATTTCAAAAATACGTCGAATTGCGCGCTCTTTCCACGTCTTTATTTATTTCATTAAGGCGTTCAATTACTACCTTGGAAAATAATACCGGCTAAGGACGTGTGATTCATGAACGCATTATGATATATAAAGAAAGGCTCTAAGTAAAGCATTTTGGAAAATGAGCACAAGAAAGCGCTTATTAAATCTTTTACAGTCACAAACTACAGTATTTAAAGAAGCAAAACGAAAGGTAGGTCAACTAGTTTAGGGAAAGTCTGCAGGAATCATCCCGGTAGGTAGCGAGCACTACACTTAAGAGCATAATGACTGCTGTTGGAATTTATTGATTTCACCCTCCAAACCCAAGTTACAAAAAGTTCTTTCTTTTGCGATACAACATAAACTTTGGACTCTAATCCACATGCGATTAAATCACAGCTTGGGTACTCGTTTGCAAGAGGATTCGTTCCATCAACTAGGATTCCAAGATATATGCTATGTATAAGACGGATGCAATTTTTAATTTCAATTATCGAAACCTCTTCATCTAAAAGAAAGATCTATTAAGGAAAAAATGATCGGCGGGAGTGGCAGAAAATCACGGAAACATCGTTATCCGGTGTAAATGATTCATGCAAGTAAAACTCCTCAGACAGTCTGGCAGAATATGAGAGACAGATTCGGGGAAATAAGCGACGGCAAAACATTAAGGCGGTAATGATTATACCCGGAATAAACTACGTAAAAAGGTGAAAATTGAGACAACATATAATAAACAATCAAGCATATTGCCTAGCCATTAGATTACTTCCAGACTACTATAAACTCTTTCTAGGATTCTACAGCGAGCGACAGTATCAAGACGATGATATCCTATCTTCCCCTCAAACCAAAAAAATTCTCGACTAGCAACTTAGGTCACGAACGATTTTCACAAAGCTCGAAGGACTCGTTTCTGTTCCCCAGTTTTATGGTGTTCGTGACTAGGAGAATAGCTCAAAAAACAGAGAAAGGTGGAAGGAAATTGATTTTTCATAAAAATATAAAATAACTTCAGTTTCTTCGATTTTTTTCAGTGATGTGATAAACTGTATTCCACTCGAAGCAAAACCTTAAAAGAAGCGGGGCTTTAGTCACTCGAAATGCACATCCTGCGCCAAATGTATGATCAATGATAATAACTTATGTAAACAAAAAGAAATATTAAACAAATGGCATTTACTAATAGAATACCAGTATCGTGTATAAAATGATGTTTTGTTAAAAAAGATAGAAACGTGGATAGCCGAAACAGATACTCCGTTCTTCCGAGGAATAATGATCAATAGTATTAAAAGTGAATGGCGAAAATTTATTGGGAATGCCAATAACCAGCGATGACTCAAAAGGTCGAAACAATGGAAGCTATGAGAATAATAATACGCTAAGAATAATTATGAGCAAGATACGTGAAGGGGGATCGCTTTTAGACCGTCTATTGCAAATTAAAATCAATCTTTTATATAAATTTCATACCGATTTATTTTCAGAGGAAGTTTTCAATACCTTACGAACTCCAACATACTACGGTAGATTAGATATACAGAATAAAATAAGGGAAATAGATAGTAGAACAAAGGTTTAAAATGCCATTTTTTCCCGCGATTGATAAGAGACCATAATGGCTGCGTGAAGTCTTGAAATTAGGTTAGTTGACATCTAGTGTAGCTGATTTATTCATATGCCCCCTAATTCATGTTTCATCTACATCTACATCTACGTCATACCCTGCAAGCCACCCAAAGGGTGTGTGGCAGGGGGTGCTTTCGCACCAGGCATGCATGAATGATATGGTAGAACACCGACATTACATTAAAAACCCGCGTACCACACATGCAAAGCGCCAATTACAAATCTAATACCCAAGAAACATTGTATCTCCAATCGTTCTAACATGCAAGGGATACAAAGACTACTACTACAGATTCAAAATATCATGCATAAATAAGAACATCATTATTTACATCATGCATAAATAAGAAAGAGGAGAATATAATGAGAAAGATTAACTGCCTGCCTATTGTCAATACTCGAACTATTCATGACGACGATCACAGCTGTTATGGTCCCGAATGGTACGCGGAAAAAATGACATTTTATACCTATCGGTTCTACAATCTAGCTCTCTAATTTTATTGGCGCGATCTAATCTGCCGTAGTACGAAGGGGTTAATAGTATGTTTTTTACGTCGTCAGTAAAATGATTTTCCTGAAATTTATTTAGGAGGTTAAGCCTATAATTTAATCTACGCTGTGATAGCGATTCCCATCCTAATTCTTCTAACAGTCCAGACACACTAGCCAACTTATCGTAGCATCGTTTCACAAACCTAGCTCCTCTTCGCTGGACGCGATCTAACTCTGATATCAAGCCCGTTTCGTATGGATCCCATACACTAACAGCATATTCCAGATGAGGCCTAACGATTGAAAAATAACAACGTTCTTTCACTTTCTCATCACATTTTCCGAGTACTCTCTTGATAAAGCCTAGCTTCCTATATGCTTGACCGCATATTTCCCTAATATGTTTTCCCCAAGATAGGTCGTGACTAATTGTGACTCCTAAGTACTTAACAGACTCGGCGTGAATAATTTCTGTATTTTTAATTCTGTATGCCCTAAATGGCCAATTTTTCTTTTTCCAAAAGCTGACTGCTACGCACTTTTTTATGTTTAGTTCCATCTGCCACTTTTCGCACCAAGCATGAATAGCAAGTAGGTCGATTGTTAACGAGTCGCTATCTTCGGAATTGTTAATATCCCTATACACAACCGCGTCGTCTGCGAAGAGTCTAAGCTTACTTTTAACGACGTTACTAATATCATTAATGTACAAGAGAAATAAAAGTGGACCAATTACACTTCCCTGAGGAACACCCGATGTAACGCTAACTGTGTTTGACATGATACCGTCTATGACAACCCTTTGTTCCCGCCCATGTAAGAATTGATTAATCCAACTAATAATGTTTTTATCTATTCCATATGCTTCTAGTTTTGAGAGCAACTTAACGTGAGGTACCTTATCAAAAGCTTTCCTAAAATCGAGGAATATCGCGTCAACTTGGACATTATTTTCACCCGAGAGCAAGATGTCATGAACGAAGAGGGCCAATTGGGTTTCGCAAGATCTACCCTTTCGAAATCCGTGTTGGTTATTTATTAACAATTCCTCCCTATCTAAATGACTCATAATGGAGCTTACGATTATGTGTTCAAATACCTTACAGGAAATGGATGTGAGAGAAATAGGCCTATAGTTACTAGGGTCTTCCCTGTCGCCGCTTTTGAATATAGGTGTGACATTTGCTACTCTCCAGTCCTTAGGCACTACATGATCTACTAAAGATTTGGTAAATATTAATTCTAAGTAAGGCGCTATGTCTGATGCCATTGTTTTATATACGCGAGCAGGTATTTGATCTGGACCGGGGGATTTGTTGGGGTTAATATTTTTTAGCTGCTGTTCTATGCCGCGACAATTTATAATAATTTCAGGCATACATGTTTGGGAACGAACTGGCTGCGGATCGAAAAGATGTGGTGTATAAGTACTGAAAATGCTTTTGAAGAATGAGTTTAACGAATTGGCTTTTTGTAGACTGTTGGTTATCTTTTCCCCTTTGATATTCTTAAGCGTGTGTACTGTTGATTTATTTCCTTGAGTGTCCCTAACATACGACCAAAATGCCTTGGGATTATCGTTCAATTGTTCTCCCAGTAATTTACTTTTGAAATCAGCTAACGCCCTTCGGCACGCTTTTTTTGCTAAGAGTTTAGATATTTTGTAATTTTCGGTGACTGTGTATAGTTCTTCGGAGGATTTGTTAATTTTTGCCCTTTTTAACCTAGCATGACATGTTCTTTGGTGCTTTAATGTTTTTCTAACCTCCGCGTTATACCACCTAGGCTCTGCATTGGCTCTTTTCCATTTACTTGGTATGTATTTGCTAACTACTGATCGTGTAACGTTGAGGAAAGTATTCCACAAAACCTCAGTATTACTGTTGATACTTATTTTTTGAAAATTAGTAAATGACTTTTGGAACTCTCGTTTCATACCTTCGTAGTCAGCCTTATTATATAAGTAGATTTTTCTTTGTGGATTATGTTTCTTGATCATGCTCACGGAAAAATTAGCTTTAACTATCTTGTGGTCGCTTATTCCCTTATCCGTACCTATGTTTACAACCATGTGTGGAATATTTGTCGCTAAAAGATCAAGTGTATTTTTCCCTCTAGTTGGAGCAGTGACTAATTGATGTAGTGAGTGAGATGTGAATGTATACAGGAGTGACTCACAAAGGTCTTTGTCTTTCCCCCCAGTGATAAAACTGTACGTGTCCCAGTCTATGGACGGAAGATTGAAATCCCCACCGATTATAATATGACAGTCGTTTTTTTGAGTGGTTAATTTACTGAGTTGACTTTCTAGTTCTAATATTGAGGTTATATGGGTATCTGGTGGTCTGTAATATGCGCACACATAGATTGTTTTTGCTTTAGGATTTTGAATGGAGCACCATACGCTTTCTACCTGGTCGTCGGAAAATGACTCCCTCCTACTAATATAACAATCCTTCACTGCAATAAAAACTCCTCCCCCGGTCCTTTCCACTCTATCTTTTCTATAAACTGTGAAATTTTTTGGGAATACTTCATTATCTGCGATTTCGTTACACAACCAACTTTCCGTCCCTATAATTAAGTCTGCGTCAGTAGTTTCAATTAGATGGTAGAAGTCAGCTACTTTATTCCTTAAGCTACGGCAATTTACTACCACGACAGAAAAGGATTTATCAGTGAGCGTATTCCCGGAATGTGTATTCTCATTACAACTCGCTTTCTTAGGTATATTCAAAGTTACATTACTGCTATTTTTTGAAACTGGCCTCTTACTGTTCTCTTTAGACTTAACACTTTCTTGGATATTTTTTCTATTAAATATTTTTCGCGATGGTACCTGATTCGACCCATTAGCTGACCTACTCTCTGCCCTACCCTCTATCCTAAAAAAGGTCTACAGTGATCGAGTATGCTACTCGCTACACAGCTAGCTGCCTCGGCCGTGTAATGGACACCAGAACGGTTCAGAGGGGTCCGACACGATCGGATTGCCGGCCGAAGGTCGACGAAGGAGGCTCCAATGTCCGTGCAGAAGCGACGCAACCTCTGGTTTATGCCCTCCACTCGGCTCCAAACCAGGGGTCCACGATCGATCCTCGGGACAAGAGTACAAATTGCAAGCGTCATGTCAACCCCTTCGTCGCGACTTACCCGCTTCACTTCGGAGTCCAGTTCCCTGAAGGAACGCAGGATCTCCTCGGATCCACGGTCCATGGCGTCGTTAACGCCGACATGGGCCACAATCTGCAGACTTGAGCACTTCGTGCCCCGGACCGCCGCACCAACCGCCTGCGTCACCTGCGGAACACCGCCACTTGGAATGCACCATGACGTTACACGGTGGCTTATACCCTCATGGCCTGCCCTTTCCCGCAAAGGGACCATAACACGGCGGACGTTACTACTACCTATCACTACAATCCCCCCCTTCCCACTCTGAGGACTCTTCCTAGGTGCCGGTCTCGGAGTAGGAGTAGGCACGTCAGGCACCTCGGAATTTCCATCCGAAAGCAACTGGTACCTGTTCGAAACGGGAATGGGAGGTGCCAAAGCATCTCCTGAACCACGCTTCAGAGTGACCTTACCTCCACTCCTCCGAGACACGACCCTCCAGACCTCCTGTTTACGGAGTTGTACTACCCCTTCATCGGAAGACGGACCTTCAGGCAAACTCTCGATCGTCCAGCCACTGTTAGCAATCGAGCGAACTCGTGCAGCCCGTAGGGCGCGGCGAACTTTCGAAGAGCGACCCAAATTTCCATCCACCTTCGGGACGCATACCACTCTTTCAACCTTAGACTGGAGTTCCCGCAGGATTCTCTCCAACTCGGCGATGCGGGCTCGGAGAACCGCACACTCGCCGGCGTTTTTGATCATCCCAACAGGTGACCTATTCGAAGACATCCTAGCACTACTCGCAATGAACTCCCAAGGAAAAAAGCTTAACTACAAAAAGATGGCTATACTCAAAAGAACTGAGCGATCCTAAGCTCGGTCACAATGGGCAAAGTAACAACAATACTTCTACGAAATAACTTTAACACAGACCTCACACCTGGCAAAGAGCTAACTAAAATACGAGATAAATAAGAACACAAACTCTCTAGCACAAAAGGTAACTGACTTTCACTTTTAGGACGCTAAAGATAGGGGAGGAAGGACAGGTGATGTCACGCAAGTGAGCTATGAGGGGTTGAAGCACTGACGAAGCACGCGAGAAAGATCTGTGTTTTTGGATTCACCCTAACTAAATGATATTATATTAAATAAGTGCAAAAGTAGTAATTAAAGAGGCTTTAACTGGCTATATGTATAAATTAGAATATCAGTCGATGGTTTTACAAACGGTCTTAGGTAAAGGTTTTTTAATAACGTTATATATACTATATAAAAAAGGGAGATGGAGAGTAAACTATTTAACGACTAGAAAAAAAAACTATCAATCAACAAGAAAAGAAATGTAGTTAACTATTCAGTATCAGTAGACTAGACGTAAAACTAAAAGTTCAAAACAAAAGTTCTAAACTACTAAAGTTAAAACAACTTCACAACTAAAATAAACAAAGAGTTTTCAATAACGATGATAAAAAGAATATTATAGACTCAGTAATAAAATATATGTACTTAAGTAAGAGTTAGGTTATAATAAGTTCTATTCTAATAAGATTCTTTTACTACCCGAACACCAGAATCATAAGCTAACGATATGCAATAACAATTTACGTACAATAGTATGAAAATATACGTGAGGATAAACAACAGAGATAACAAACTACAAAATGAAGATATGATAATAATTTGGCTTCTACTTATCACTACCAGCAAGCACTCTCGACAGACACACTCAGCGCACGAACCGGGATAACACGGCAGTGAAGAGATTCACTCACACACACAACTCACTCTTAACTAACACTAACAGAAGACCTACTATATAACGACCGAATAAGTGAAAAACGATACGATACGTGAATAACTTGGAATATATAACTAGGAGAAATAGAATTCACTACGGCTAATATATATATCACTACACTAAGGTTGCAGCTTCAAGGTACTGAGCAGCAGGTGCACAGCGAGCAGGTAGGCAGCCGGGAACCGGATTAGGGAGCGCTCCGAGAACACGTCCGTACCCTTCAAGAGCAGGCGAGTGAATCCAATAAATTTCTATCCAATAAATAAGTTTCTAACCCTGCCGAGTAGTTCAAACATCATGTTTTGATTGCTCCCAGCATGACTCTTGTGTCACGTTTTCATAGATACATAATGGATTATTTTAGTAGTTTCTGTAGCATTTGTAACATACCAATAGTGTGGCGCTTGTTGGTGAAAGTAAATTTCTTCACTGCAGTTGATGTTGGTGATAAGTCACCCCCTGCCGAACACCCTTGTGGTGGCTTGCAGGGCAATAAGTAGATTTAGATGAATAATGAGGAATGACAAAGAAGTCCGTCAATAAACATCGTATAGCAACAATAAGAACCAAAGCGTGCACTGGGCATTGATGAAGAATACCGTTTTATGTGTAACTTAACTAGTCCTTAATATCCAAAGGGAAATTAAGGTAAAGAAACTAGTAAATTCTAAGCAGTTTTCAATTGATCAACGAGGAAGGAGAATATGATGTCATCATCAAATTTCAACGGGAATGGCGACATCTGGTAAAACCATGGACAGGACGTGTATAAACACAGCGATGAGTAACAAGGGTTTTTCCTCGCCTAAATAATGGAGGAACACCAGTCACCCCACTACATCCCTTATTTACGTCATGGACGGCACCTGCTGGCCTTTCACTCATAGGCCACAATTTTAGTCTCATCTACCGTATGTAACTTTCATTTTGTCATGAGTTAAGTCTGAAATGTCCTCACGAATCTTGCTCGCGATGAGTCGACAGTTTTCAAAAGAGTCGTCGCCATAATAAAAAAAACTGTCTTGTGTCACTTCGAGGTATTCCATGGTTAACAAATTTATTCACCGAACCTTTACAGTACCACAGGTTTTAAAAATAAAACTCGGCCCAGGTTTCGACGAATGATCGCCATTATCAGGTGAACTCCACGCCCATTCATCACCTGATGATGACGATTCGTCGAAACCTGGGTCGTGTTCAATTTTTTAAGCCTGTGGTATTCTTAAAGTTTGGTGAATAAATTTGTCAATTGTCGCCATGTTTTCAATATCACTCGAAAATAAGGATTAAAAATTATCTATCAAATATTAGTACACCAACCTGAACAGACATTTTCTCTCTGATTTCACAAAAAAACATCAACGGGAACGAACATTTGAGTTCCACACGAGACAAAATAATGTCCCTCCGATTAACGCCAAGTCTAGCCCGAAGCAGACGTCATAAAGTGGCCGCCTTTCGCACGAAGCCGAGCGACTTACCTTGTCTGTCGGTCGTAGGGTGGCACGGCGATCGGGCTTGGGGAAGTCATCGTGGATGTGGCTAGCAGGAGCAACTGCTGCTGTTGCTGGGACCCACTCGCCAGTCCCTGTGCATCCAGCGGGAGGGAAAGAAGATCGTCGGTGGGGTCGAAGGCGTTCGTCAACGGCTCCGGAGAGCCCACCACCACGTGAGGCTTCTCGCTCTCGAAGAATGTGACTCGGACCTTAGAAGTGGCGGCAGCCTCGGCGGCTGTGGCTGTGGAGGCGGAGGACAGCGACGAGGAGGCGGAGGTGACCTTCCCGATGGCCCCGGACGAGGGTGAACCCACGCCGCCGTGCGGAGAGGAGGACGAGTGGTCGGATCTGGAATTGAAGCGAGGAGAGGAAAAATCAATTGGTGTGGCCGGAGTGACAACGGAGAGGGCGGCGGTACAAGACTCAACACAACAACCGGCAAAAAAACACGACTACGCCCCTCGCGCTGCGAAAAAAAAGACATGTCCCCATAATGTTTACCAGCACGGTGAGTCATTGCGCCTCACCTCGAGCGGAGAGTAAAATCAACCGCAAACGCGGAAACCTTGGGAGCAGAGCTGCTTTGGAGGGAGAGAAGGGGCCATTTCTCCACGTCTACGTCTATCCACGCGCACACACAAACCCAAATACCACGCGCGTCGACGAACGATTTTACCTGACGTTGGAATTCATTTTCAATGACAGTCGCACGACCTTCGGGAATAACTGAAAGGCCTAGCGGTGAAGGTTATGGGAGAGATATTTAGGTCACAGAACCACAAAAGCTGAGTTCAGTGAAATATTCTTCGGAAGAAACTTATCTATAGTCTTATAAAAATCTTATATAAAGAGGAGCTAGGTTTGTGAAACTATGCTACGATAAGTTTGCTAGTGTGTCTGGAATGTTAGAAAGAATTAGGATGGGAATCGCTATCACAGCGTAGATTAAATTATAGGCTTAACCTCCTAACTAAATTTCAGGAAAATCATTTCTCTGACGACGTAAAAAACATACTATTAACCCCCTCGTACTTCGGAAGATTAGGTCGCGCCAATAAAATTAGATAGATAGATTGTAGAACCGATAGGTATAAAATGTAATTTTTCCCGCGTACCATTCGGGACCATAACATCTGTGATCGTCGTCATGAATAGTTCAAATTGTGACAATAGGCAGACAGTAAATCTTTCTCTTTTTATTCTCTACGTTCTTATTGATGCATGATGTAAATATTGATGTTCTTATTTATGCATGATATTTTGAATCTGTAGTAGTAGTCTTTGTATCCCTTGCATGTTGGAACGATTGACGATAGAATATTTCTTGGTTATTAGATTTTTAATTGGCGCTTTGCATGTGTGGTACGCGGGTTTCAATGTAATTTCGGTGCTCAACCGTATCATTCATGCATGCCTGGTGTGGAAGCACCCCATGCCACACACCCTTTGGGTGGCTTGCATGGTATAACGTAGATGTCAATGTATCTTCTCTGGCATACCATGCACGAACGATACGGCACGCTTCAACCTCAGGAATGTGTAAAGATTCCGCGTTAGGTATGAGCAAAATGAAAAGAGCGCTATTGAGAAATACAAAAATGGACATCGGTGAAAATAACTTCGTAGATGAATGAAATCTCAAATCACATAAGTGACATAATAAGAGTTCTTTACTTTACTTTAAGAGTGAATAATATGATGATAGAGCTTGAGTGACCCTGATCCCTGTTCGACCGCCTACTCAAAAAAAATGTGAAAGGGTGTTTCCCACTTGTCGTTTCCATCACAGAGAAGAGTTCCGAGAGTCTAAGATCAAAACATAAATGATATAATAGAAAAACTATCAAGATGACAGCGGACACCGACATCTATTATTTAAAATAATTATACTGTTAATTCATTTATCACGATTTCCATTGCTTCCTCGTAAAACTGCTTTCCTTCCACAACAAAGATGAGTATCCTGATACGTGTCAATGACCTATCACCAATCGATTCAACAAGTATTACAAAATAACATCGTTATATCTTAATAGCCTAGAAATTGGATGATGGTTTCCGATTTAATAATGAGAATGCACTTTTTCCATACTATTACACTGAGTAAAGAATTTATTATCTATAAATATGGGCAGTATGAAAGCCATAAAAAAGCTATATTGGCGGCCGCAAAAATTCCCCGAAGAAACTTACTCCTAACTGATTCTATTTTACAACCAATGCACAGAATAGTAAGAAGGTTGTAAAGATCGTTGTAACAGAGAAATAGCCCAAATGACATGGATATTTCAATATCTATCAGCGATTGTAAAAGATGTCAATTGATAAGCATCTAACGTGAGATCGCAATTACCTTCAACCATAATAAACTCATAAAAAATTAGCTCATAAAAAAGTTAGGTTTCAACTCCGAAGATAAAAATTTATAACGCTTCGCCAGCGAAACTATACACAAGGTGATGAGTAAAAATTTGTCCTATGAAGATGAGGTCACAACCTGCAACAGGTAGTTCATGCATAAGAAACAAGCTGGTCAAAAAAATACTCAATATAAACACAAAAAGACATTTACCTATCATTTAAAAGTTTCCAATAGTAAAGTGACGCCACGAAAATGAAATAAATATTGATTACGGAATGCAAAGACCTCAAAGTTATAAAAATGAAATTGGATCACTAGACTGAAATTTTTAACGATAAAAAAAGATGATCAAGATAAAATGATCACGATAAAATGATCAAATCGGTTTCCTCAGGAAAATAACACCGTAAAATATCATTTACATTCGATCGGGATTTGTTTATCGAAGATAACGAATTTGGAATAAGCCCAATATATTTAAAACATGAAGGGTATTACATATAAAAACCACTTTATAGTTAAGGATATAAATTGTTTCATGTTCCTCTGGATCATGATGACAACCTCGGAGACCATTGCGCACTTTAAATTTCAGCGTTGGACTGGCCGCAGTCATTCCTGTGTCCATTACAATGACAAATATCAAACGAGGCAAAATGACAAAATTCCACAACCAAGTCAAGGTGGGTAATGACCCACAGGCATAAACAATTAGTAGAAATGAAATTTGTTCGAAAAAAGGTTTGAAACTTCTTTTAGCCCGTTAAGACTCGTCATTTGGCGGGTGATGACGGCAGAGAACGTAATCACGAAAACAGGATCCGAGTTCATTCAAAAAGCGTGCATGGAATGTGGATGAGGACATGATTTTCAAAAAGAAATCAGAAATTTGTAAAACAATAAACCAATTAAGTAATTGTTTTTAATGAAAACGAAGTAGTTTGAATTGGGTTAATTCACGAGCATAACTTTGAAATAGCACTAGAGATTATCTGCAAAGTTTATCGATCGATAATTGATGCTTTACAATTAAATATTCCAACGTTTTTTCAATTAGCATCAGCAAATCACAAGGAATTTCATATCTAGCATTATGTTAGGGTTTATTCAACGTAAACAGTTTACAGGACAGTATTCTATAAATAATATTAGCTAGTTTTTATGATTCATACCCACGAGACTTATCACGTCAACTGAAGGAAAAACATGTATGCGAACTAAAAAGTTATGCCTAACATACATTAACCTAGCTTTAACTCGCAGAGTCACGATAATCACGCCAGTAACTTTCCACGATCCACAAAAATTACACTAGTAAAGAGGAGAGGTAAACTCTACCAAAAATTCCCCAAAACCATGAGCCCATAGAATCAAGAACGCTGTGGAGAGCTACACCTGAAGGAAAAACCCATGTCTACGAACGGCAGAACTTTTCTCGATAAGCTTATCAAAGAAAGCTGGAATTTTAATCATTCCTTTAATGCGACCACTCTAAGGAAATGACATGGGATTGTCAAAGACGCATATAATCAAGACTCTTCCTTACTTATTCCTTCTTAGCAAGCAATTGAAGAAGTAAATAATTAATAATAGAAATAACTGTGTTAACTATGGACAATTGAAAAGAGCTAGCGGAATCTAGCACCAAACTCATGCGAGATCGACGTGAAAGTTTCCGATTCTTGATCACGAAAGCGAGTTGACGTACTCGAGGGAAAATAAACATGACGCGATTCTGAGTAATCCACGGGCTCGTGGGAAGGGAGAGGGCACCGCGAGTGAAAATTCCAGAAAGGTAATGTCACCGTGAGGTGTTAAATGAGCTTACTTTGAAGTTTCTTTCTTTCCTTTCTTGTCCTTCTTCTCCTTGTTCTTCTTATCTTTCTCCTTTTTCTCCTTGTTCTTCTTGTCCTTCTCCTTCTTTCCCTTGTTCTTCTTCTCCTCCGCCTTCTTCTCCTTTTCCGCTTTCTCCTTCTCGGCTTTAGCTCTCTTAGCTTTCTCCTTGATTATCTTTTCCTCCACAACCTCCTTCCTCTCGTTGTTATCCTTATCCTTCTTCACCTTCTCCTTCTCTTTCTTGTCGGAACCTAGGCAAGGCATGATTCCTTCAGATTCACGACGATGACACCGATTAGTTTATTCACTTTATCCGAGCTTGCGCTCCACAGACCACTGGAAAAATTAAATAGGAATGTTGATTGTTCGGCGATACAGCTCCGGATCGCTGGTTCACTTGCTTGCAGGCGGAGATAGACGGAGAGAGTGGGTGAAAATCAGCTGAGAACTTTTACAGAGCGTAACGGACGGTTCGAAAATTCAATTTGGGACACGGAAATTCAGACTCACTCGAACGAGGCAGTGCGCGCTATACCGCACTACGCATTCGGCAGCGATGCGAAGGAAAACTCCCCGAACATCAAAAACTGAAGCTGGCCGAGTATTGGTGGAGCGCTTTCGTCTTCATCCCAACTCCTGACAACACCAAGGGCGAGGAGCGTCTTTTGTAAACACGGCGGGGGTTGAGGGGGGGAGGGAGGATGGGAAGGGGACACACACAGGCTTGAGGCAGTGCAGCGAAATAAGAAGACGCGTTCGCAAGCGGGGGACTCTGAGTACTAAAACGAGAGCGATGCCTCACCCGCGAGCCACCGAACGCACGACGCACTGGCCAGCGTCCACGCGCACACACACACACACACACACACACACACACACACAGAGGAACACTTCACACGAAGGCGGGGCACGGAGGACACGGAATGGTTGGATATCCCAGAGGGCGCGATATGCGGACGTGCACCGACGTCGAAACCAGCCGGGTCCGTTAGCGGAGTTGACGACAGCCGATTCGAGGTGGGCGTCGCCTTTATTTGGGGAGCCGAATTAACTCACCATTAATTATAGTCTCCGCCTGTATAGATGTCCCTGAGACCCGATTGGTCGATGATCGTTATATTTCCTTCCTTATCCCCCCTGGAGGTGCACCGCTGGCTCCCGATCGTTCATTTAATTTCTTGCACGTACCCCACTTCCCTCCACTGCTTCCCGACACTATCACGCGATGGCACGCGAAAACAACACGCGATCGCTATGGCATCGAAAAGCGATGACGGGGGACACAAGGGCACGCGCAATTGATTATAATTGGCTGCGCCATCCACTGGCAAGCACTGCCAGGAAGGAGAGAAAAACACAATGAAGTAACGAGCGGATGACACAGTCGATAACAACTAATGACCTCCCGGTAGAGCCGCTGGGGATATTGTTCTCGCCACCGAGCCTCACTTGTCTTGAAGATCACAGAAAATTTGGAACGGTGGACATCCTTTGACGAATACCTGGATGGCAGCCACCGCCGATAATTGGAATCACTAATCCTCACAATAATAAGGGATGGACTCGGGAGTAAACAGCATTTAAAAAAATAGAATGGGCATAGTAGAGCCGCTGAGGTAACTGTTGTTACCACTGAGTAACACACTTTTGAGTATTACGGAGAACTTGGAACTGTGGTCGTCCTCCTAACGATGATCCATACAAAATCGTTAGAAGTCACTTATCTTCAAAATACTGAAGATGGTAACCATGGTCGAACAGCATAAAAAAGGAATGAATAGGGCCAGAGCCTCTGAGAAAACTACCGCCGCCACTGAGCCTAGCCCGTTCGGTATCACAGAGCAATTGGAATGACGGTCGTTTCTCGATAAAAGCCGCCGTCGCTCCTTCTGATTCACTTATATCCAAACTATTGATGGGACGACTCACGACAGAGCGGTACTCGAGCGAACGCGGGTGGCAGGCAAAACCTTAAGGGTCTTTCCAAATCGAAGCGCTAGCACGCGACCACCGAAACCTTCGTCCTTCTTGGACAGGGGAGAGCGAGTGACTGGTTGACTGACTGCTGTGTGAGGCCATCCCGCAGAACACACCCACCAGCCAGCCATTCCTCCCCTTCGTCTCCCCCTCCCCTTTAAAAAAACTGAGGGCATTGGGTGAGTCTCAGCGGTGGAAGGGAGGAGAGGGGGGGGGAGCGGGGGAAGAGGCAGAGGCTAGAGAGGGAGAGGAGAGAAAGGAAAGGACGGCGAAGGAGGAGAGACCGGGGAGTGATGGCAGAGGAAGGGAGAGAATAAAAAAGAACGAAGGGAAAATATGCGAGGGTAAGGGAGGAATGGGGGAGGGAGAGTAGGACGAGGGGGCGGGGGAGAGGAACAGAAAGGGATAGAGTGTAAACTACAGGGAGAGAGAGAGAGAGAGGAAGAGGAATGGAGAGATGGGAGAAAGTGTGAAGGGGGAAAGGGAATGAAGGGAAGAAGGGTGGGAAGAAAACGAGGGGGGATGGGGGTCGAGAGCAAAGGCAGCGTGGCTATGGAATGGGGGATGCTGTGCCGTTGCCAAGAGAATTGGATAGCTTCCGAAATAGAAGACCGGACTCCCTACCCCCACTCCTTAACGCGTTTGATCCCCCTCCCTCTAGTCTCTCCTCCTCCCCCTCCCCCCGCCCTCACAAAAAATTCTTCCGAAGACCCTTTAGTCCATCCCTTATCACGCCCGCCCTCCCTCCTCTCGCACTCACACAAAACAGTGCCTGCCCACTTTTCGGATTCGACCCACTCCTAAAAACACTCTCCCGTCCATTCCTTCCAAAATCCATCGCAGACTCATAAACAAATTAGCCTCTCGAAAACGTTCCCACCGAAGAGAACCGAAGCTTTTCCTCGCATCTTTCCCCAAAGGCACCTCATTCCTACAGCACCCACATATGCCGTAACACTCACACACACATGAATAGATGAAGACCACTTCCCCCACAAGTCCGTCGTTGAAATCACCGACATATTTTTAGAGATCAACTCTCGCGGCGCAAGGCGAGAGGCAGAGCGGCGATTGGCAGAGCGGCTCGCGGGGGGTTGGGCGGGGATGGGTAAGGGGGAGGTAGGAAAAGTGGGGGTGGGTAGGTGGGGGAGGGAAAGTGTGGGTGGGTGGAGGGGGAAAGCAGAGAGAACAAGAGAGAGAGAGAGTGCGAGAACGGCTAACAGGTTTTCCGCGGAACTGTCACGAGCAAAATTAATGCCTCCCAACAGGTCTCTCACGCGGCCAAAAAGGTTTGCCTCAGGACAGAAGAGGGGGGAGCGGGCAGGGGGGGAGGGCATTACAAAGAGTTGCCGCAATTTCGATCCACCTGTCTCGACGAGTTCTTCGATGATCGCATTTTCCACCAGCACATGACGCCACCGCGTCGGTAATGAGCAATTTCACTTTCGGTTGTGCCGTCATTTCTTCCGATTTGCGAATAATATCCGCGTAGCGCAAACGGTGTCGCCGCGCATAAATGCGCGGAGGGGAGGAGGAGAGCGATAAAAACTCGGAAAAATCGGACAAGGCATTCCAGAAGGGATGTAGGTGAATGAATGGAAATGTCGATGACGGCATGCACAGAAGTAGTATACCACGGCGAAGACCAGAATCCCTGACCTAAATGTGAAACATTAATCATCCTCCACTGTATCTCATTACGGTGAAGCTAGGGGTAATTTTAAAGACCAAAAAAGGTATTCAGAGGGCATATTGATCGATTACCACTTATCAAATCCTGCGCTCTTAATTTCACTATAAAAAGTGAAAGCAGTACAGAAATGAGCAATAACTTTAAAAACGAAAAAAGGAATTGACTGGGGATAGATATCGATTACCATTCTCAGACATTCTCTTTCCTAATTTCCATACGAAAAACTAATACGGTAACAGTATAAAGACCCAATAATACACAATTGTTTATTTGACATATTTCACCAAAAATGGTAGGTAGATAAAGTTTTTGATAAAATTGTGGAATCAAAAACCAAAATTACTTATTAAAGATTATTTTGAAGGATCAAAATTGCCTGATTACCGATACGATATTAAAGGTAATACCATAATCAAGCCTTTACAATAGGACGAATTTACATGGGCTCACTTCTCTCACCGACACGTCATTTTCCAAAACGAACATTGTTTATTAATTAAAATTACCGATTTTCATCAACAAAATGACAGGCCCAATTCAAATCTTCAACGACCTTATTACATCCGGACGTTGTCATCATTCACAAACTACAATAATTTTCTTCATACGTCAAAGCAATAAATGTGTATTTGGATATTGATCGTCAATTAAAAATTCGCATCAAAATACATTAACATTTTTCACGAGATTGATCAGACCGCAGTTACGAAAGCAGAGTTAAACTCATTGGCAGCAAGCTAGCCATTAACAACAAACGGCAATAAAATCAACTTGCATGACACAAAAACCCTCCAAGGCTACTTTTTCCAGGTTAAATTGCGCGCGACGTCCCTATGACATCACCCAAATCACCAGCCACACATCCTTTAGGCGCCGTCCTTGGGGAGGCTGGAAAGGAGACCCCAATCCCTCCGTTATCAAACTCCCCCTCCTCCCTAACGGCCCCTCATCACGACGTGACCTCCAACCGGTAGATCCCAAAGAGGCACTCCCTGGGCCCAATTACTAGTCGCAGCCCGTTTCAACCGTCGAATCCCGCATGACATGAAAAGGGGTCTCACTTCCCCGCTAACCTTCTCGGGAGCGCTTGTTTGAACTCTCATTGCTCCGGCATCACAAGTCTCCTCACCGAGATATATGTTCCCTCCCCCCCTCGCGCTTATTATTTCAAAACGAATCGCCGCCCCGCACACTACACCACCATCACTCCAACACCTTCCACGGGAGCGATATAACCGCCCGCACACACACATTCTCCCCAGAGAATTCAAACCCCTTTTTCTCACTCTTTCCCGGCCGCCCTCCCCCGCTATTCCTTTTGATTGCTCCGCCGCTTTTCCCACCCTCCTTCGGCGGCACCGAATCATTTCCACGCCCTAAGGGCCCCCCCATCCCCCATAGGCGCGCCAGAGCGCAAAGAACGGCCTCGATACCATCGTCCCCTGCTCTGAACCCCCCTCTCAGCCGCCCACTAAACCCTCCCTGGGCTGTCCCATACCACACTTGTCACCCCAACACGCACACCATAACACAATCACGCCTTCCAAGCCTTTACATCACCACTGAGTTGTTCCATACTCATTTTTCAACATCGACTTCAGACACCAAAAATACCAAGAAGGCGAAGATGTGAAGGGATAACGATAATTTTCAGATATATCGAGCGATATCGGCTATATCGAATGATGATACTTATTTTTCAACATCGACTTTATACACCAAAGATATCAAGAAGACGGGGAAGTGACGAGGTAACGACAATTTCCAGATATACCAAGCAATATCGGCTATAGCGGATGCATCGAGCGCTGCTTGTTACATCGTTTAAACGGAGGTTACGATAATTATCTCCCTATCACGGTGTAAATATGTTGAACTGTATCAGTCTGTACTTGATCGTCGCAGTCTCCTTCGGCAATCTTTCCGAGATTTATTGAGACCGATGTTATATTATCGTCCAACATGATATTTTAAATTCCAAATCAATCAACGCTTGGAGCGTAGGCAATCATCGTGAATATACCGAAAGAAATCGATACCTCGATATGGAAGATGATTATTTACACAGTATTCATGCTGAATAAAAAACACTTTGTAATCTCCCACCGATTTTTTGTGTTTTTTAGTCAGCACGAATACGGTGTAAATAATTACCTTCCATATCGAGGTATCGATTTCTTTCGATATATTCGCGATGATTGTCTACGTTCCAAACGTTGATTGGTTTGGAATTTTAAATAGGTATCATGCTGGGCGATATTGAAACATCGGTCTCAATATCAAGATATCGTCACATCGCACCGCCCCAAGACCACTAAGCTCCGAGACCAAACAATTTACAACGCTCCACCTCTCCCCCCGAAAGCGCTCACACCCTCGCCACTAGCAAACCCCGATTTTCTCTCTTCTTCCTCTCGACGGATGATCTCCCTCTCCCTTCCATCCTCAATTGATGTCGCCGCCGCACCACCCCTTTAGTGCCGCGCCATCTCATCCCCTCATTTCTCCTCTCCCTCCCAAGCCGCCCCGATTTTTTTATACCCACCACCACCGGAGGCAATAAGGGAGGAAAAGGTCTTGGAAAATAATGCGCACGAAAACCAACTCCACCTCTGACTCAACAAACCCAAAACTAGCAAAACGACACCCACAACCCTGCATACACTCTGCCCCTTCTACATCTCATCCCCGTCTCACATCATTTAAACCCGTTCCACCCTTCCTGTCTTCCTCGGTCCCGCGTTGGAAGTTCAGAGGCAACGTGGAGTTTGAAATGTTCAGCAGCTTGGAACTTCCGTATCGAAACAAACAAACATCTGAATTGATAATATCATCCACCTTTTTTATCCCAAGTTTTGAACTCTTTCGTCCAGTTGTTCCTCACAACTGAAGATTTTTAATTCTTCAATTTCAAGGAATTATAATTCTCTGGCGCGTATTCAAAGCTCTTCACATTCCACATTCGTCTCTTCTTCCCAGCGTTCATATGAATGTGTGTACGTATACAAATCAAAGCGGGCAATTTAGCTCACATCAAACCTATGTTCGCTATTGAATAACTACCGATGCCCATCTTACAATGTTTTCTCTGTTCATAGGGAAAGAGTTCCATGGAAAAAAATCAGTTCCTTTCATCTCATAACTAATGCCATTTTTTTTTTAAGTTTAGGTCCCTCTCGACAGTATTTATAAAAAACCTGCATGGGTGGCGGAAGAAAATGCAAATATTTGGGTAGAGAAAAGAAAGGAGTTGGTAACGGCGCGCCACACCTACGCATTTCGCGGATTTCGTCTGCTCCGGAAACAAGAGTCGTTGGGTCAACAAATGGCATGCTCCAGTAACGTTCGACTCTCACACGGCGCCAAACAAATGACAGGAAACGAGAAATTTCCCGGACCCTTTCCTTTTCCTCCTCCTTTTCCTCAAGATCCTTTTCCGCGAGGAAACGCCCGAAAAAAAGAACACTTCGGGCTGCATGCGCACTATTCGTGGAACGAAAGGAAGGAAAAGAGCGCAAGAATTCGCATAAATGAAAAATCATGGCGGAGTAAAAGAAAAGGGCGAAAAAAATGAGAACAAAACACAGCGAGGAGTAAGCGTGTGAGAGCGGTTGGGGCGTCAGTCAGTGCCTTCCGGGGGAGGAGGGGTCAAGGGAAGGGGAAGAGTGGCGTGGGGGGGGGGAGGGAGGAGAGAGGGGAAACTTCTTGGGTAAGGGGCTATTTTTGAGAGTCACGTGTATACGGGATAGAGGGAGGGGCAGGAGAGAAAAGAGTCGCAGGGGATGGGACGGAGGGAGCGAGCAAGAAGCAACGGATTTGAGGATGAGGAATACTACTTTTTTCGAATACGTATAAGAAAAAAAAACGGCGGTGGGGACGTCGCCTTGGACGCGAGACATGGCCCAACGCAGAAACTCGCGGCGTGAGTACCAGACGGTCGTTAAAAAAAATCATATTCGTACGGCGGATTTGAAATAGAGTGAGGCTCTCACCCGAGGTACAATAACTCCAATAAACATAACGGACTCTGGAGCAATAGTTTCACACTTTCCCGCTGCGGTAAATATTTTTTAAAGCACAGCAAACTCTGAAAAGGGTGAATTTAAACTAAGCACAGGTAGAAAAACCACCTTGGTGACTTAGCAATGGAGTAAGTTTGTGGAAAATGATTGACTATTATCATCTCCTTCACAGATATTTCACCTTATTTTTATATTATTGAATATTGCTATACATGGGAAATTATAAATTGTTATATATTGAACACTGGCTATACAATTCTAAGCATTTAAGGCAATTTATTGGAGAGCTATCACTCATAGACGCCAGCGAGTTTGTCTCTTTTTAGGCGTTTAGGGAAACTTCATAAAAATACTAAGAAGTAAAAAAGGGGGAAAAATACCTGCTCAACATTGGTCAAACGAAATGACTCAATTATTTCCATTACAATTCATGAGCACGTAAAATGCCAATCGCAATACTAATACAAAATTGCCTCTCCTTTCGCTATAGGACCTGTTCGGTGAGAAAATGATAAAAGCAGGGTATTGAAGGGGGAAGAACGGGCATGACCAAGCCAAAGGATGAAGGATTGGCAAAAGAGAAAAAGAGAGAACTTGATAAAGTAATATTAGTTGTGTAATCTCAGCCCATCGATGGCTGACACGAAACTCTTAATAATTTGAGAGAAATTACAGGCGCTCGTGGATCCGTATCATTTCCTTTCTCTTGGTACGCTTGAGAATGGCCGTCGCTACCCAGACGAGTTCTCTTGCTGCCGTTGCCGATGTGCTAAGTTTCAAGCACGATCTTGAGCTCGGTTCCAAAGAGAGCGACGTGAGTGACAGTGATCTCGTTGTACAAAATTCTCAATTGCAAACCGTGCATTTCACTTTGCTGTCCTTCAGTTTTCTAAAATTATCCTACATAACACTCTTGCGCACCATTTTCGATATCAGACGCCACAACATGGAACAAAAAACAACGCACCGACTTCGAAACACAAAAAATTGCCACCGTTGTACTTTCTCGCACTGAATATGGAATAGTGAAAAGCGAACATGTGCCTCATAGCTGTTGATACGATACGTACTGATGCACAAGGAACTTAAACTGAAGGGGCATGAGACATGTTTTAATATTTTCATCGTTTTCCAATGAAGGCATTAAGTGTATGAACTGCTAACCTGATAATATAAACAAGCCGTCTTAAAAATTATTCAACCCATTATCTGGGATAATCGCATGACTCCCTGAGAAATAGCAGAAAATGGAAGGATGAAAATGGCGCCTCTTTCCCTCATGTTAGCAATGTATATGCTTCTAGAAAATAATAAATTGTGTTTTCAGGTTCTTACTTATGTTCTACATCACTTGTGAAAATGGTCAATAAATTATTTGCCAAATCGAATTCGCACTCGTACAAAAGTCGAAGTTCGAATACTCAAGTCTACTTTTAATCGACTTCGATAATTGAAAGTCGACCGCAAAAAATACGACATTCGGAATAAAAAGTCGACGTTCGACTTAAATCGACATTTAATACCCTACATTAGAGGGCTCGTTAATTATAAATAAGGCACCATGGTAACTCCATAGGATAGTGCATGAGACGATAGGAGGAAGCTATGGTAGAGATTTTCAGAAAAAGCAAACGCGATTTTGGGAGGGAATTAACCAAACAGCATGTTTCCCACTGAGTTGAAAGGTTAACTGCTGCTCTAACACATATTTGCTTGGAATTATATGCCAACAGGAATCTTGGTTTCAATATATTAGGAGACCACGAGGTATGCTTATGAGAAAGGATGGACGAAGTTCTATGAAGCTTTATTCAGTTGTTCCAACGAGGTCGCTCGTGAAATAATTCAATTCTTTTATAAGAGAGCTTAGCAAAGTTTCAAGGGCAACGTTTATTTATCATGAATTTCAATAAGTATCAGCTTATCTTTTCAAATGATGATACAGGAGTAGAAAAGCGTATGCAGGGCACTATAACACGCATGGAAAAACGAAAATTCAGCTAATCATAAAGACCGAGAATGATTTTTTGATTTATTGATTCTTAAATTAATGGTAATAATTGGCCCAAGAAATACCTTCAATAAACATAAATGCACCCTCAATTTTCTTGAGTACGGTTAAAACTGCTTTAAGCGGTGCTCGGGATGATTGTCCCCGCGTCAGTCCTCACAACTGCCTGGAAATCTTGCAGCAAGATTCACTAGTGGGGGAATTTCACACATTCTTCGTATTATTTTATGAGATCAGTATGGTTATGAACTACATCGTGAGCATGCCTGACAAAGACTAAGAAAATAAACAATTAAAGAAAACGAGACAAAATTACGAATATAGTGAAATAGATAAACTTCTCAAATAATGAATTAGTTGTTACCAAATTAATTCGGTCGGAATCTAAATGACAGAGTATTCATTTCGTTATTTTCCCACAGATTCCTCTATTTTGAGACAAAAGTTTCCCCAGAGATTCAGTAAGTGCGGCACTGGGTGAGGATGACACAACACACTCGCCCGGTTTTAAAATTGCACATATCAACCCTTCCATAGTCCAGACAGATGCGCACTCTAGCCAAAAAAAAATTCTTCACTTCAAGAAAGTTAGGAAACTTGCTACATGACTCATTTTTGAAAGGGGTAGGCGCATTTGAGCTTGAAAACTGTACCAAAGTTCTTATCCATACAGTCAATTCTGTTAGCTGTTGAATTCGATCAAAATTCCGGGCAATTAGTTTACACAACACCACATCTTACCAGAGTATTGGGAGTATCGTTAATGCAACAAGCGAGGCATAAAACAGAATTGCTACTGAAGTCAGAACATTCGGTTTAGTGCCTATTTTTCGAATGGAAAAGCACCTTTGAGCGCACACCAATGCATACTCCCTTAAAAAAGGAAAAAAAAATCATGGCTAAGTATTACCTAAAGCCTCTTTGACAAGCGTCAGTTAAGCCCATAAAATTCGACTGAAAACTTACTCAGCAGGAGGAAACTGCCTACGCCAGGATATTAAATAGCTTTGAAAGTCCCGTTCCTGGCATAAATAACTTATAAAAACAATCTACCATAAACACAGGAAACGTAAGGGAAGAGTTACGGTCAGAATGACCTCACATGAGATCTGGCAACCAAGATCTTTCAAACGGCGACGTGTTTAAGGTTGATTTCTCGCGGGGCCCGGAGATGTAGGGGGAAGAGTTTCCTCCCAAACCTTAGAAAGAGTTAAAGAGTTTTCGGCAGGATTGGAGAGTTGCTCAGCCGAAGCACGTAGCCCGTAATACGTGTCCCCGAAGATCGTGACGAACGTCCTAAAATACCCTCGACTGCGAGCTGCAACACTCCTCAGCCCTGCCAATACACATATATACTATTTACAACAACAAAGCGACATTTAAAGAAATTAGTCAAAAATAATCACTGCGGGTACTGTGATTGGATCCACAAATAGATTATTGGCTTGGCAAGAACCTATTTTATCTTTCCGGAGAAACTGAAAAACTCTGCATCACATTACATATCGATCAAAGGATGATCAATAGAAATGGATGAAGAGAATAGCTGACATGCAAAGAGCAAGGGAAAAATATAGTTATCGTAAACTCGGAGAAACTCTTCTGAAAATTCTAGTGGTGGGAACAGAGATAGGGGAGAAATACTTACGGAAATTAATTATGTAGTACAAGAAGCATACTATGAAGGAATTTTGAAAATGAGGAATAAAAAAAGGAATGAAGCTGTGCGCTTACAAAAGAATCGAATGGAGAGCTGGAGCAAAACAATCCGCAGACTTCCGACAAAACACCAAATAAACTAAAAAAAAAGGAGTATACTTTAGGAAAATTATGATTCAAATTGTACGCAAACATGAAGATGTTATAAATACACTTTCAAATGAGTTCCGGCTTAAAAAGAGGTAAATACTTGTGACATTTCGCTCACACTATTCCTTAGAAGAAACCTCAGGTTTCGGATGATTAGGAAATATTTTGACAAGAAACAATCTCAATGAATCTTGACCTATGGAAACAGCGTAATCCTGTTACCCATTACCAGGTCCTAAGGGTAATTTACTCCCGGAAACTTCGCACCCATAAGACTCAGTCTCCGTGAAAAGCACTAAAGCACCTGTGGATGGCCTACTAAAGGGCGATCCCGCTACCAGAAGGAAGAGAAGCGGACTCTATAAAATGCCAAACCATTTAACAGACCGGATCGAATGCTCTCGGTAGTCCTTTATTGTGGAGTCGCTCCAATTTGAAATAAAACTAAGGAAACTAGTTGATAAAATAATTGAATGATATGGGATTAACAGGTGCTAAGGAAGCGACAGGTCTGCGACAGGAAGGTGAGAGGCAAAACATAGTCAGTCTCTAATGTACGTCTAAATACATCTTATCAATGCAAACATCGTGAAAAAGACGATAACACATGCCTGCATATTTTTTGCTGCGTACCACCAAAATTGTACCGACACGCATACGCATTTCCACTCACAAAATAACCATTTAATGCCGGAGAAATGCCTGTCTACAAATTAAGGGGGTGATAATGCACGCGCTTTTACGCGCACACCAATTCTTTCCTTTGAGACCAATTGCACTGATTAGGCGTGTAAATAGCAACTTTTCCACAATCCCTTTAGCGAAAGGAGAGGCAACTTTAAATTAGTATTGCTATCGGCATCTTACGAGCTCGTGAGCTTCCTGATAAAATAATCCCCAAGACTCCAAAAATAATGCCGTAATGTGAAAAATAATCCATTTCCCCATTACTTTTCTTTGAACGAAAACTTGACGCTTTTCTTATGAACGCGGAGTGACACCTCATATAAACGATTACATAAAATATTTTACCATGAAATTCGATAAATCAACGTGTGAAGGAGAAACTTATTTTCGATAACTGATGACACATTGAGCCTTATCATTGATCGATATGGTCAAAGCCATAGATAATATGGAGGTGATAGGCTCTGTAAAGAAATACGATATAATCAGAGATTTTATATGTGTAACCGATATATGTGTAACGTTTATTTCTAAATTTCCCAACAGTTTTACACTCTCAGTTGATGCAAGAGTCTCGTATCCTGTCATAAAGGCACTTTAAAATTATTCCCAGTTCTTAGGAGTAAATTTTGAATGATAAATGAATAAATGATATTCTTCGCTTAAAGGGCACGAAAACCCCATCACAAGATGACACCTAAAATTTTTCACTGGCGCTCCGACGACAAATTGAGAGTGATTCTGTCCTATTGAGACGTTTCACTGACTCAAAGACATTTTTATGATATGATTTCCCCAATTTTCCACAGGTTTTTAGCTTTACTTAGGTACCTATTTCCATGTTTTTCGTATCCCTGAATTAATGTTTTGCGAACAGAAAAAAATAGTGCGCAATGGAAGAAAAAAGTCAAAAACGCCTACACAGCAAGCGTAGGATCATATAAACGGAGCCTTCCAATGATTCCTGGAATTTATTTTGGGTGAAACTTGACGAAAGCTGAAATAAATGGTGACTCAAGAACACTTTACACCCTTCTCGAGGCAGTTTTATTTCTAGTAGGCATTCCTTGCCCTTCAGTAGGGACCAACGACACTAAATGATAAAACATTTCGCATGATCAGTACCTACTGCTCAAGAAATCACTGCCATCGCAGATCTTATAATAAAAGAGTCCTATCGAGTGCATGCAAATCCTGGAGCAAGAAGAAAGGGGATCAGATATCAAACCGGAAGGCATGGGAAAGGAATACCCACGCGAAAGACCACCCATCAGGTTGAGAGAGAAAAAAAACAAAAAGAGAAACCATCCGACCGACCTTGCCGTGAAGGTATTTCGTGGGTGGGAGGGATCCGTGAATGGCAGGCCGCCGGGTGGACGGAAGACGACCGGAAAAGAAATGCTATGCGGCAAGTTCAATGACACCGCAGGACAGAGGCGGATCGGGGTGGAGTACCAACTCTTTTTCGTCGTGCGGTGGTATTTTTTTTGTAGGCACGGGCGAATCGCTGCCGCACTCCAACCTACGCGTGACTAACGAGCACGCACCGGAATCCGATGTCTCGTGACGAGAATTTAAGTATTTCATCATTCTCGCATTTTTGACCGCGGGAAGTTATTCGAGGAAGCTGACGCAAGGAGATCCGTCTCGGGGGTCCCTTATTTATCCGCGCCCAATCTCTGAAATATTTGCGTTCCTCACTCGTGAACGTATGCCGCGTAAACATGAGAAAAACTTGAAAAATGGAAAGAGTTGTGGAGGAGAAAAAAAATCCAAATGAACTAACTCTGAGGGAAATGAGGGAAGCATATAGGTCTAAATATTTATCTTCTAAAAGAAATAGAAATATGGTGGAAAAACTGATGGCTTACTGACCTAGAAAGGGTTTTTTCCTGCTAGCATTTATAGAAAGGATACCTTATGGACACATAAACCATCGGCCGTAAGTGCTAGGAAATCTTTACGCTCACTTTTGGCGCGCTGCCAAAGTATTTTGCGTCATCAATGAACGTTAAAATGACTTACTGGCACCCGAATTTTCAGAAGAAAGACTTCTTTCGTCTAATTTTAAAAAGGGATTTATTCAAGAAAATGAACGATTTTACCCGAAACTGGAAAGGAAAACTACGAATATAGATAGATATTTGGTTCTAAAGTACAAAGTAAAAATGTATCGAAATGTACTAAAGTACAATTCCATTTGGTTCAAAATATGCCTATCTTATTTTTTATGTGTATGCCTTTACAACATTATAAACTGCATGGATCCAAAAAAAATTCTGCCAGCTACGAGGAAAATTTCTTAAGTAATCCGCCAGTTGATTATTTAATAGAGCAACTGGGAACAATCCCATGAATACGACCAGGATTGCATGAGTATGAAACGGACGGACGTCGGCGAAAGAGCAAAGAATAGTTAAGTGTAGCCCTCGGAATATTTGGCGAAAGGTCTATAGTAATGATGAGTCTTATTTAGAGTGAGAACCTCATAAACAGGTAATATTTGGATTATGTAGGAAAAAGAAATTCTCACAAAAGAAAAATTGAATTTTTTTCCGAAAACGCTATTTGATAAGCTAAGCATGAGTTAATTGATAGTTAATTGGCCCCATATAGTCAATGTATTTTTTATTTTAATGATATCATAATATATTAAGTTGTCGATAATTTAAAAAGCTAATTCATGCCCTCCTTGTACCAATAACCCCCAATGACCCCCCCAAGTCGGAAACTCAAAAAAAGTAAACTTACCCAAAGTAGACATAATGACGAAGAGTAAAATCTTAGATCTTTTGTAAGCAGATTCGCTATAATGCACACGAGCACAAAAATGAAAGTTCGCAGAAAAACAGCAAAGGTCATTCCAACGCGATAATTACGGCGCGTTCTTGAAAAGATTACCGGCTACATCATCGGGAACTTTGCCAACTCTCGAACATTTAACAGTACACGACGTTGAGGACGACAATGAAAACGTCCCCCCCCTCAATCTAAAATTCAAGACGAAAGCAGCGGCGACGGCAAGGCAGACGATAATCATCAGGGGAAACTGTACGCCGCCGCAACCAGAAAAAAATGGACATCGCCGAGAGAGATAAAAGATACGACGAGGGACGAAGCTGCATCACCCAGCTCCTCTTGCGGTCCGCTGAGATCATCCGACTAAAATATGCGAGCAGTCCCCGAAGAGCCGGAGAGAGCTGGAACGTGACCGCCCGAGTCATTCACACACGCGTGCTCGCGTTCACAGTTCACACACGTCCAGCGCACGAAATGGACACGTACGCCATCCACATCCATGTGCCGATCCCACTTCTCCCTTCATTCCACACCCCCCACCCCACTCCCCTTGCATCTGCTAGCTAGTCTTCCTTCCCTGCTCCCTCCCTACCCCCTTTCCAGCACCAAGTGTTTCATTTCTCGACACGTCCAGGGCACCACCCACTTCAAAGGCCCCCAACGACTACACACCCACGTTCATCCAATCCACGCCGCGAGGCGAGACACTTCGTTCGCCAGCGGAATCATGTTTTATGAGTTGAAACGAAGAGTCTCCATGCTCCTGGAAGGGGGGGCGAACGAATAATGGGAAAGGACATCGGAGAAGATTAGGGAGGGTACATACATGCGAACTGGAGAGCTAAGAAAGGACGGAAATAAAGAGAACCGTGACGACTTGCCCGGGTTAAAAACTCATTATACGCCCCAAGGCATTCATTGTATGACGCAGGATAAAGGAGCAACACGACGAAGGGATTTGACGAGGACTTCCTTAAGGCATGCTAACTCCAGAATGTTACCAAAGACTCGACGGCTCTTTCACATTACATGCCCAACTAAAGCGACTAAAGGAAGGAGCACTTAAAAGCCTTTACGATTTTAACATTGGCAATTCTGAGGATTCCGCCGAGGTGTAACTGCGGAACCAACAATAGTTTTGCTGTTGGGTGCATCCAGAAGAAAAATGAGCATCAAATGAGGACGAATGAAACGGGGATAACCAACGATCAACTCACTGGTCAAATTTTAAGGCGCTTGACTCTGACGCAAACAATATGGGCACGTAAAACGAATGGTAGAAATTAGAGGAAGACTAAGCATGTAATGTATTGAGTTAAATTAGTATAGACATTATGAGAAATATTTATGCAGGTAAAGAGCGGTTAGATGAACAGAGTGGAGTACTTCAAGCAACCAATCTTTGGATTGATAACTGCTGCTGATGACGATCGCTGAAGCCATATAGACGACACCTCCCGTATTAAAATATAACGGAGCATGGTTATATATGTACTCGAGTAATAGCGTTGATTCAAAGGGCGGCTGATCGAGGGTAGTTCGGAAAGGTGAAGTTAGTGATAGGTGATTACTACTTAAGACACCGGTGGTTGGTTAGGATGAGATCTCGGCTGTACAGAGTACTATTCGAGATTGATTAAATATTGCCAAAAGCTAGTGGTGATGGGTAATAGCATGAAAATAAATTAGGGATCCCATGGGGTAAAATGTAACTTGTGAGGGAACGTATCATTAGGAATAATTTTCAAGGAAGGGTAAAACGGGAAAAAACACTCGAAATGAGTGAGATGTAGAACAAACTCATCAAAGACCCATCAGGGACTTCAGGATACTGTCAAGTCTCAAGATGAAATCCTGACGTCACTTTCCCGATAAATTCGCACAGTTAAATGAAAATGTTTATACCTTTCTACAATTCAACTCCTAAGACTATCACAACCACCCCATTTAGGACTTTACCATCCCTAAAATGGCAAAGAAAAGTAATTAAGATTTGACCAAATAATGAAAGCACTCCGAATAAACTCACTAAGGTAATAGCTAGCAGCTTCGAATCAAATCTATGTGTTTTTGGCGTTTTTAAATTAATAAATTCAATGAGCCCATAGACGCAATACATATGCGGGGACAAACGGATGGGAACCGGTAAAACATGAAAGAAGGAATACCCATTAGAGGATGGGAACCAAGGTTTCTCCCAGGTGGCATTCCTTTCCCGAAAGTAGCGTGCCGGGATCTCTATCTTTTTACGACCCGCAGCCACGCCGAATGACGAAAGAGCTCTAAAACACGTGAAGGCGACACTGCACGAAGGTCACGATGGCCGAGACACAGCTAAAATGTGTTCTAGTTGAACAATACTGTGATTTGACTCCGCACTTAATGCACACATGAAAGCCACTTCGAGCGTTTCCGTTACGTTAAATCATATTTGCATTTACTTCATCAAAATACGATATTGCACATCGATTTAAATTTCTATTAAATTTTCATTGGCCATTTAACCTTGAAATTTAACGAGCCACAATGCCTTACAGCTCTTTTTGGGTATACGTCCTATTACACCGCGGTTATTGCTAAGGAAATAGGACGATGCGTAATATTTTTGAGACAATGGTTCCATGTTCTTTTCAAACAGCACAGCCACTTTATTGCAGGACATCGGATTAAAAAATAACCTTCAACACGCAACCCCCAATTTCATCGTTAAAATTCCGCCTAGAATGGTACACGCCTGCCATAAAGATCAGTAGTTATAACTAAGTGAAACGAAAAGGTAGTGAATTAAATTTTTCGACATTAAGTACACCGAAGTCGGAATAGAGGAAACACAGAGCTCGGACTGTAAGTTTTCAACATCATTATAAAGCAAGAATACACAAGAGATCATATAATCTGTACTTGAGACATATATATCTGCTTATCCTCCATTTACAAACTCGATAGCTCCTCAAATAGCTGACAACTCGCCCGAGAATATCAGTCATAATTTGATTCAATCCCTCATCACAGACTGACGAAGTCCTTTAGTCTCAGAAAATCCAATAACAAATTCAACTTTGAGAATGGAAACGAATGTGCAACGGCGCCAAACAGGGTAATAAGGTGGGTGGTGGGACAAATAACAAGAATAATAGTACCAAGGAGATAGGCCAAGTGTAAACGAGGATAAATCTATTCGCAGTCTTAAATTATACGCGTGACGCGATGCTAAAGCGATTTCTACCATAGCATAATCCACCCCATTCACCTATCTATTCATTAGGTATGGATTCATGTAGTATAATATTTTTGGTCAGCAGGGTGCGGTAATTACAAAAAATCAGTCTTGAAATTTTACACACTGTGTAAAACGTTAAATACCAACACAATCCATTGGAGATGTCATTAAAACTGGATAAAAATCATTATTTCGGAACTGGTAGGTGACACCCGAATCCTGCAAGGCAAACTTTCCGGGGAGCTGATTTGATAACTTGGCAACTCTTGCAGCATGCCAATGAGGTAATCCCGGGCGCGGCCGAGTCGTCTCTCGGAGGTTATACAAGTTGAGAGCAGAGCGAGAAGGTCGCGGGAGGACAAGGGGAGGAAGGGGTGGGGGCAGATTGGAAGGCAGAAGAGGAGCAAATTTTTTAATTGCCCCACACAGCAGCAGCCGCGAAGGAGGCCCGTTGCCGACGGAGGGGACTCGTGTGACCTGTTGAAGGCTGACGACGTAACGCAGAGGCTGGGACGGGCGAACCGTCAAAGAAGCACAGAAAACAAGTTTCCCAAGGCTTGAAAAAGACCAGCGACTTTTTTCAATTCAGCTGAAGATGCTCGGAAAGAATTTAAATTTTAAAAATGACAGTTAATGCTTACCTGAGATTCACGATTGGAAACGACGAAAGGAAAGTACCAACGCCATTTTGAGAACTACAAGCGCTCAAATTGATGGATGATATTATGGCATTATGCATCCCATTATTCCATGCGCCAAATATGATTTTAGAGAATCCTTCAAATCTCGCCTCGTTAATAAAATGATTAACTTCATTAATGAGCCTCAAATAAGGAATAATAGTTCTTTTCATATCTGACCACTACATTTTAATGGAAAAATTTATCCTCATAATAGGTAATGGATGTTTACAACTGAAAACTTGGATGGCTGAAATAAAATAATGCCAAGTTGGTACACCAACATGTTTTTTAACGCGCAGCTGCTATCATGTCAGAAAAATTTGTTTGGGTCATGGGATTGTAAATTAATCCGACTTCACAGCAACATTTCACCATCCAAATCATGATATCTTCAGAAATATACAAAGGTTCTAATTCTGGCGGGCACCAATGTCATCACTCTGCCGCAAAAGAGAGAAAATTAATAGAAAAATTGAGGTTGGAAATCCTTATTGTCATTACAGTCGAATGAGGAAAACACCTAGGGAGAATATGAAAAATAGTTGGGAAATATACATTTGAGACATCCAATTAGGGCCACTGCATAACTTACAACTTTTTCAGGGAACTTTAAAAAGACTCTTCAGCTGAGTTATGCGGTTATAGATGGTCACCAACGACTGAATATTTGAGTCGTATCGTGTTCCCGACTTCTCTTAGCAATTGACGACGAAATAACCAAAGGCAGTTCCACGGGAATCAAATGAAAATTAAAATCCATGAGATTAAATACGTACTCCGTCTCCAAATCATTTAAAGCTCATTATCAGCGAGTCAAAAAACAGAATTTGCAACAGAAGCATATTTGATTGGAGCCATTTAATCTTAAAATTTAACGAACCACATAACCTAAACAGCTCTTTTTTTCTTTTTTGTCGGCCCCGGTGTCGGCGGGGTAAAGTCCTCGCCTTCTAATCCGAGGGTCGTGGGTTCGAGTCCCGCCTGGGTAAGATAATTCACTGCCCAGGACATGGGTGTTTGTGTTCGTCTCATGATATATTAAAACACTTGTAATTGGGGAAACCTGTAAGTGTTAAAGAAGTTATTATTATTATTATTATTATTATAAGTTCAACTACACCGCGGTTTATTGCTAAGATACATGGAAGATGCGTAATATTTTGGCGTCAATGGTTCCATGTTATTTTCAACCAGCACAGCTACTTTATTGTACGACATCGGGTTAAAAATGAACTTCAACAGGCAACCCCCAATTCCAGAGCATGACAGAATTTTATAGATTCGACAAAGAAATCGCAAGCTCACAACAAGTAAAATTTGTCCCTATATTCAATCACTACAAGTTCGCACTCATTCCAACATTTACCAAAATCAGTGTTGCACATGGACCTCCCTTAATATAGAGTCCAAACTAATTGTTCCTAAGCTGAAAATATTTGCTTCGATTCATAGGCCGGAAGCTATTGCCAAACGATACTAATTGAACAATGGGGACAGCAAACATCGATGTGACGAGTAAATTTTGGGCTAGCGTAATCAATTTGATCAATAGTTAACGTAATACTCGTGGACTAAATAAGGTTAATGGGTCACCCATTTCAGGGCAAATCTTTAGGACTACTCCTTTGAAAAAAAAACAAGCTCGTAAAGCGCATAACAAGTTAAGAATAGGTTGACCACATCGTATGCAAGCGAATTCGTAATTGAAGTGATGACGTAAGGTGGGGAAACTGTGGGAGAATAAAAAAAAACACGAAAACCATTACACGAGAGCAGATGTGTCCAAGAGAATGAATAGAGGTTGTTATGCACAGTGCTTGGAAACTGCGAGCGGCGGCGTGGGAGGGCATGAGGTAGGCATTATGGTTCGCGTGGGTGGAGCAGTGGTGTGTTCTTCTCCCGCTGGCATTAAATGGCGTGGAGACGAGAGGGAGGGGAATTGAAAAAGGGAGGTGAGGAGAGAGAGAGATGAGGAATGGGAGGGCGGGTTAAAGGAACCGCAAATAGGACGAAGGACGAGCGTGCGCAGTTGGAAAATCCCGCGCGCCTCACTCTCCCATTCCTTCCGAAAGCAGAAAGCGCACAAAGGGTTTGGCGATTCCAATGCCGCGGCGACTGCGCAGGCGCGGCGACTATTCCGTTTTCTCGTTCGCAGAGATGACGCCGGCATCAATGGCGTGGGCGTCGAAACCTCAGCGCTACCACGTGCTCAAGCCTGGCAACTCGAACGATGCAAGTTGTTCCCACTTCATGAACACGGAGCGCGGGATGATTGAGAGGTAAACACTATGACATTGACACCAAAATATCTGCGAACACGATACACCGCATTTAAAAATCAAACAAACAGCTGCAATTCTTCAGTACTTAAAGATTGCCACCTAAACCACTGCTACAACTAAATATATAATTCTTCCCCTTAGTGTTTATAGCAATTTTACATCGCTAAGCTATCGAGTAAAAATAGAGGAGGGTAAATCATCACAGACGAAATTATTGGACTACGACAAAGCAAAACTAATGTAGAATATACGAAAATTCGCAGGATGGCGGAAAGGGATAAAATCCAAAGTCAAGTCTCGGTCACATTGAATCAAAATTTCTATCTCTAAAGAGTCTCACAAAAAACAAATTTGTGATAATTTTAAATATTATAATAAATTTAAGTTAAGATATTCTGAAATTGACGCAATGCTTTGTTCCCATTCCGCAGAGACTCATTTCTTGATCCATGTAAAATGGGTTACAGTCGGGGCAATAATAGTATAAGGAAAACGTTCACGTCAAATCCCGCGCTAAACATAAATGCATTAAAACATAGAATGATGACCGAATGGAGCGCCTGAACGTCGATTTAGTTACCACCAATAGCAATGAATCAGAAATATCACTGAAATACAAGTCACTGAATTAATGAACTCCGTTCCTATTACAGTATAAATTTCACTCCACCCTCTGGATGGCTTTTAGTACACAAATGAAGGAACGACACACTGATATATTTAAATGCATTAGGCTCTCGATCGTCAAACGAGCATGCTAACCACAGGCGATGGATTAGATAATTATCCACGTCAAAGGAGCTATCAGAAAGGGAACGACTAATTCATTCACTGCGTTTGCTAGCGGAAAATGAACAATGCAACTGCCAATGAAAAAGTCTGTCATGCACCGATGCTTGCGAGAAAGAGCCAACTTCCGGAGAACGACCTTGTACCATCCAGACCGTCTCGACTGCCATGCTTCAATAGTCGATTTGCGAAGGTTAACTAATTACAGAGGTTACACTAAGGGAGATGGCTATTGACTCTGAGATAAGATACTTCTGCTCCGTAAGAGCTTGCTCTGCTGCAGCACCGAAATACACTGTCATATATGAGCATCGCAAGAGATTAAATTCCACACTAATTGCTATATTAGTGCCACCAAATGTTCAACCAATTCGTGCTGGCCACAAGACTGAGAATAGTGAAGAGATTATTAGCGGGAGAGACTGAATGCATAGCTTTGGTTTGGAAACCAGGCGAAGGGAAGGATATCACTTCGTTTGACTTGCGACTGAATTATATTTCACTCCCAAATAAACGTCTCAATCATTTTTTTGACATACATTATCATTGAAAGTATTTCACCAGATACGGGTTCAAATCATTCCTCGAAAAAACTGTATGTAAATGAAATGGAAAAAAAAGCTTGAGCTTTAAAATTCGAAAGATTACTTGGCGAACATATTGTCTCTGTAGAACGACACGGAGGAGCAATGAGTAACCGAGCTACTCATGATAAAACAAAAATCTCAGAATCATTGGGAATTTCTCGGCCAAAGATGGAATGGTTATTCGTGTAAAAGAACATTACAGAAAACATTCTCGAGCAAATGAAAGAAGCAAAGAAAGGGGAAACGATCCTCCGTTCACTTTTCCGCAGAATCTGATCAATAAAAAGAACGGGTTTAATAAACTATAACGGAAAATACGTAATCATTTTCTGTCAAAGGAAAATATCATCAAAAATCGTGGACACTCGATAAGGTAGAATTCAACAAATGGCTGGGTGCATAAAATGTCAAATGTAAAATTAACGAAGTACAAGAAAGATACATTCGGAGTCATTTATGACTCATGAAAACGACAACATATAATGGCATAACTAATGAGGCAGACCAAATATAGAAAAAGTAAAGCAAATTATGAATTATGGCAAAAAAATGAATTATGAAGGAAAATGGCCGCGGGAAGCATAAAATAGATTTTATTGGCGAGCTCATAACAAGAACTTTTCGGATTGAAGAGTGCGTCCAATGATGATCATTTACAACTACATGAGTCTAAAAAATTAGGACCACCGATCACTGACAGAATAATAACCAACTTTATTATATTATCAATCGATAAAACCAAAAAAAGGACCGAAATCGACCTAATTCCTTTGGCCAGGTTTCTGATTCTCTTTAGCAACAAACGCTTGAGTAAAATCTTTCCGAAACTTAATACCAGATTATTAGAGGGCAGAAAATACCCCACTAATTTAATAGATGGCATGAATGGTACATAACCTATTAAAACAGTAGAAAATGCAAAACAACTAATTATAGTTTCGAAAAATGAATAATTTTTATTGAAAAATGGCGAATTTATGGACAAACAGAAACAAAAATCCAAGGGGCTTCATTAGAGTCCAACTATATAAATCAACGTGAAGCATACAACCAACAAACATATACTTTTTCGCAGCGATCCGAAAGAGACGTGATAATAATTCAGCTTCAGGCGGTGCGACGGTAGACTCATACGAATAATTAACAACAACGGTTACACCTCGTCAAAACGCCAATACACTATAATGTACATCGATGCAATACACTCTGTGCCAAATAGGAATCACACCGATCGGATTAGTTTCATGCGTTTGGTAAATGCTGGAGCTAGAGTTGGCTTCCAAAAACGCAGGGGGAAACACAAAAACACTGAAGTAGGATAAATGAAATGCTGAAAATCCTATGGCGAACTCACCACAATCAACAGACACGCTTCCCTTAAAAATTAAGTGGCTACCACAGAATGACCACATGGGATTACAAAGGATTAAGAGCTCTTCTTTGAATGGAGAAACGTGGCGACCGCATGTGGAAAATATTAAACTCGATTCGTAAATGGACCTTAATACTTTAAATTACTTTTTTGAGGTACTGAACAGCAGCTCATTTACGGGTAAAAGAATAAAATTAATAGTCCAGATGCAGTCAAATCTCATGCGTATCATATATCACTTCGTTCGGGTGGAACCAATATTGGACCCATAGAGACATCTATTTCAAAATTGAAGCTTTGATGAAACCCTGCGCTATGTCTAGAACACACGACTCATCCCCACCTTTTTCACAATCAGTTTAACAAGAACTATTGCGTCGTGTCCGAACCTCAACGAAAGCCCTCGATACCTGTGGAGAGACATTACGACGCCGCTCGCACCGCCATCTGTCGAGTTTTCTGCCGCACTTGTTCGCCATCCGATTCGATATTTCATTATCCATTATCCTTCCCGCCAGGCTCCTTCCAGTTCGCCTTAGTATTTGAAATTTTGGGAGTCCATAAAAACTGCATTTTTAGAGATGACATTTAAAACGAGAAATACTACACACAATCCAACAATTATGTCAATGGTAGATTGAATTTGTCTCTGCCAGAAGCACCAACGCAAGAGAAAAAATACGTTTAGAGGAGGAGAGGATGTATGTACATAAACGTAAGAGATAGGATAAAAGCGTAAGGTAGGCCTCAAAAGTAAATTGAAAGAGAATAGAGGTGGAAATTTTCTCCATAATCGCACGCCTAAACAGCCTTCTGCGCATGTGTCAGCTTCGATTCAACTAAGGAACCTGAGCCTCACAGTTCCACAGCTTTTGGATCGATACATTTCAAGTACCTACAAGGGCGGGCTCGACGTCAGGTTTCGCTGTTCAAGGTCGCATAGTCTTTGGTAAAATCCACGGACGTGCCTGAAATTCATCACTATTGACTCGAGTTTTATTCGCAAGCAAAATGTAAACATTCAAAATTTCGGAGAAGGCTTCACTAAACATTTAAAAAATTCTATTTCCCTATCTCCAGGTAGGGAGAAGGTATGGTTTCCAGGAGCTCGTGACCACTTCCGGCCTTTTTCACCTGCACTAAATTCCACGTTCAGCATCGTGCTTCCTCGCAACAAAAAGATTAAAGTGACCAATTTACGCATTGTTTGATGCTCGTTAGTCATTAAGATAGAAGGCGATTAAAAGATTCCATTGCCTTAAAAACGTTCTAAATATTCGAAACGAGGAGTTATTTTTTTATTTTGAAGGACTAGTAGACATTCGTTCATAAATTATTTAATAAGAATAACACAAAAAATTCCATAGTATATTCCCATCAAAATATGTCAGCATTGATAATGTAAGAGAAGCAAAAATGCAACCTATTTACATAAGAATGGGTATGATAACAGATCGCTGAGCTTCAAACATGAATTCTATCATTTCAATGCAACACCGAAAGAACACTCCGAATACACCGAAAGGAACTGTTTTCACTTACCCAGCGATAGCGCATTGTGAGTGATTCAAGCTAGGCTTTAAGTTCCATCTCGTTGATGCTCTCGCAACGAGATGCAGAGCAGCGGTCGCCACTTCCTAGTCGCCATAATGAATGAAGGCAACGAGAGCGTGACGTTGGGAGACCTCGTGGAGTATATCTTGTTCTCAGAGATGGCAGCTTAGTGGCATATGCGAGACAACCACTCGAATGAAGCTAAGAATGCGGACGACACTAAACTTTCTCCATGAACTCGGGCAAAAATTAGAGTACCTGCATTATTTTCCATGAGAGTGCAACTGCGGAATTCCCATCAAAGAAAAACAACCTTGGACAAACCACGGATTTGAGGTCAGGATTTATGAGAAAGTGAGAATGATGCCTGAAAAAACAATATCATATAGACTGGGCGAAATCAGCTGAAATTCTAGAAAAATAGTAAAAAAATGCCCTGTACCAGAAATGTAAAAGATCGGCATTTACAATCTGTTCATTTTGCGTTGACTAAATTTTATGTTCCGGATAAGCATAAGAGTTGCCATAAATTATGTTCATCAACGCTGCCATTATTAATGTTACAATTAACACTAGTTTACATCCAGGAAAAAGTGGCGAATAAAAGCCGCAAGAAATAATAGTAGATACATATTTACTTGTGATTATGCTATAATTTTCTATAAGGAGAATATCATTTATATCGGCGCGTAATATAACACAAACTATTATATTTTCTATCATACTTTGTAGTTAAACACTCTGTCAAAGAATCGATTGATTCTCTTTATTTATAGCTCACGAAAAAAGAGTCGAATGGAACACGAAGATGGACTTCTCAAAATTTATGACACGAAATAAATATTCAGATTCAAAAATTACTTTACGATGATACTTTTCGTGGAGAACGCCAAATTAATTTCCGAACGTAAAACACTTGATTTCTCTTGAAAAAGGAATTCGATTTTTTTCGTCCAGGCTAAAATGCATCTTCCCTTTACACGGAGGAAATGAAGAGCGATCACCTCAGGGGATTGGCCACACCAAAGAAATGTAAACAAAAAAGAAACGGTAACGAGTACGCATAGATTAAAAACAAAACAGGTTTTTCGCGGGAAAACCACGTCGGAACGTCCGAGATAGTCGGACATGGCAACAGCGACACGCCCGCGGCCAGAGTGTAAGCCAACGAGGGAGACTGATTAGGACGGCGAGGGCGAAGCTGCTTTTTCTAACGAGTGGGAGACGAATGAATATTTGCCTGGTGGGTGGGGCGAGAAGGAGGTTGAGGGGGGGCGAGCAGAGGGGAAAGTGGAGACGTAAGAGGCAGACACGAATGTGGAGGGAGGACGAAGGGGAGGTGAGAGTGAGAGAGAGAGAGAAAAAGCAAATGGGAAGAGGAGGCAGGAAGCAGAGGAGAAAAAACATGAACGATGCAGACGGAAGAGAGAGAGAGCCTTGTTTTGTTTTGTGCATACAAAGCGTGGAAAGCTACTTGACCAATGTGGGGTGAGGTGGGGGGGGGGGAGAGTGACGGAGGGCGGTCACTGGACCGATTTGACCTGTTCGGCGGATCAAAGGGCGCCGTCGAATGAAAAACTCGACCGCCGGTTGGAAAACAAAACTCTCGGGCCCCTGATTTTTTTACACCTCATTTGCATGCAGACATTCACGAAAGGGTAAGCGACAACTCCACATTTTGGCGGAAATATTTTATCTAAATGGGAGGCCAAAAACTGACCGACTCAACACATTCATTTCTTTTTTCACCGAATGAGATAGATACTCGCCGTTTGAATGGAACGTTAGAATGATTTATTCTTCTTGGGCTTCACTTAGGTATGGAAAAAACGTTGCGTAGATGCCAAATGTCAACAGGTGGCTGCATGGGGGGGGGGGGGGGGAGAGAGAGGGAAACCATTCAACGCAGACCACGAAGTCGTAGAAAGTTAAAACATTTCGTCCGAAGCTGACAGAAATTGGTGAGATAAATTTAAGCAGCTAATGGGAAATTACAAAATCATCAAATAATTAATATTATAATGGACATATGTAAACAAACGCCGAAAAAACAGAAGTTGATAAAAGACTTATCCGAGCGTAACATGCAAGATTTATCTAGGCCCCAAAGCAGAACATCGAGCGACGGTGCGACACTGTCGCAGAGCAAAAATGGGGGCTGCAGAATGATATCGTATACACTGCAAAAAATTTATAAAATAAATCTATAATTTTATAAAGTATTTTATAAAAATTAAAGTATTTACTAAGCTCAATAAAAACAAAGAATTGATCATAAGTGAATTGCTTGCTTATTCACCTATTAAACCTCTATGATTAATTTATTCCTAAAACACCCGCAGTCGCAGAAAGTTTTTCGTCTTAGCATCAACCGTTGCAGAAAGATAAAACACATTATGCTTATAAGTATCTAGGTATGCAATGTTTTAAACTACAATACAAATAATGTATTATGTAACATACAGATGTACCCCCTAACGAATTATCCATAAACTTTCCAACATAGATGTTAAACAAACCTTCAAATTTCGGGGAATTTTAGGAGTTACTCTGATTGAGGTTATGCAGATGCATTAAGCATTAATTTTTTAATTCCCAGGATATAAATGTTTGCAACCACCTCAGTTTTTACCGCGAAAAGGTTAAAGAACTCCAACGGTTTTTTTATTTGATACCATTTCCTCCATTATTAAAGTATCACTCACTTCCTAATATTGAACTAGTTAAGAAAAAAACCTAAATACAAAAGATTAGAAGAAAACACGAACATACAAACAAGTTAACTCAAATTCCTGCACACGGCTGAATATATAATTTAATCATAGGCAAAATTTAAGGGGGCATTGCTAAACTAGTCAATTCATTTAAATTTAATTGATTTCCAGATATAAAATTCACGGTGATTGGTGAAATATACACTTCCAAATACATGAGCATTGATACAGTTATGGATCCATCAAGTTCAAATTTATCCTGAGAGAAATTTTGATTTACACTTCTGCCTTACATACCAATATACGACATACATTATCTTCAATTACTATATTGATATTTTATTTCGTAATTGCTCATTTCATTGAGACAAGGCAACCAGGCGTTTCCAAACTATTTTCTCCTCTTCGCTCCTGTGAGACCGCACGCAAACAAAGACGCAAAAATGAAAGTTGCAGAATTAGTTAACGAAAGTAACCTGATGTGCCAACACCGCTTGTTTCATTTGGAATGGAAAAAAATTGAAAGAAATGGAGAAATTAAAATAAACTAATGTATTATGGATTAAAAAGAGCGGAAGTGAAGCTTATTGAAAGCGGCGTTGCTTTGCATACGATCTGATATCTCTCTAATAAAAATATTACTTCAACATTCACTATTCAGCATCAGGCGAACTTATATTCTTGTGTTCCATCAGCGAAATTGGCTGAAATATAGCGATACCATATTTATTTTCTGTAGTCAAATTTGCCTAAGGCTGAACAGCATTCAAGATGCAATGATCGATTCAGACCACTCCAGGTTACCGTACTTTGAGAGATGGAAATGTTTATAAAAATGAATACCAGGATTTTAACTGAGTTTCAGGTTATGACACCAAAATCTGAGGCAAATACATAGGAGGAGAGATGGAAATAAAAAGAATACTGAAGCTTCCGCTTTTATTAGCCGATTTCGGGCAAGAAAATGTTTTGCTGCCAAAAACTCTCTTACCTGAGAAAAATAACTAATGTTAGAGTAAAAGATTCATACCAGTACTATGAAAAAAATCAATTAAAAAACTAAGCATTTCAACCGAACAATATATGAAACAATATGAAAATCTAGAAGGAAGAATTTGCAGGTTTGTGATTTAATATAGTCTTATATAAGGCACCATTGCCATAAAATAATATCAATCAATGATCATTAATTGTCCCTCCACTCATAGAAGTAATATGTACAAGATAAAATAAAAAGTAAAGAAAAAACAAACAGCAGGTAACTAGCAAAACATTAATTTCTGCACGTCCACCTGAAATTCCAGAGAAACTATGAGTTTTCCAAATCTGAAGATACCCCATCATAAATATGCAAATTTTCACTCCCAACGGTCAAACGCAAGAAAGTGAGAACAAACAAAATGCCATGGCACTTATTCCGATATAATGGAAAGACATTGCGTGCGGCGAAAAGGTTTATTTGAAGATCAGATGACGGCTGAGCTTAACCACTCAACATGAGAGAAACGGACCTTGTCGAGCAGCCCTAATAACAATCATTTGATCGATATGCAAACATGAATCAATCCATAGAAAGTATGATCAGAAATCAATGTACATGAGAATTTTTGAAGTACTAATACATACTGATACACCTAACCTATAAAATTTTCTTTACTGCTCATTTATCATAGGAATGGATCACAAGCAGTAACCCTAGGGGGTTAATTAAAGGAATAAACACTGGATAGTTTCCTCAAAGTATCGTACACATAAAAGAGAAAATAATTTTACTAGCATGTGACAGCACACTGGTAGGAATGAAAGATGAAAAACTTTACCTTCTCGAATACTAAGCATTTCTCGCACAATTCTAACACATACACACAAACACAATATTGACGCTTGCCTGTGCAACACTAGGGAAAAAATTTACGTCTCGATGCATAATATAGGTGAACATTCCTTGCTCTGTTACAGTTAACTAGCATTACATTGGGAAGGGCAATGGAGGAAAAGCATGCGAATGTCAAGATAATCCAGATCAGGCGAATTAAATATTGAGCACGCAAGAATTTTCCAAGGTTAAATAGTGTTTCAAGGACAACTCACGCTAAGCACTGACATAAATATAAAAATAACGATCGTTTTATAAGAATGACAAGGTCACATTACGGAGCCATCCCGGAAAACAATGCTCCAAAAGCCGTCACGTAGAAGGCACCACAAAAGGGGGAAAAAATATTTTCAAATTACGGGGGAAATCAATTTCCTGGAGTACTTCCTCGGGCATTCACTGCTTCAGGTAGACGCCACGTAGAGGAAGATAAGGCATGCCGAGAAACTCGAGGAGGATATTCGACAATTTCTCACACGGATAAAAAGATTCAAACTCTTTCCAAATACGGAGGAAACGGACGGAAGACCGCTTCTCGAAAACTGCTCTCTTCCCATCTCAAAATGCGCATCTTGGGTCTGCTCTCCGGGCAACGGGTCGCCTCTCCCTCAAATTTGATGCGTTCTCATTCCGCCAACAAGACATCAACTCCCAAACCTCCACCTCCCAAAGGCATTTCCTGCACCTCGTCCTCTCTGATATATTTCTCGCTTCACCCCTTCCTCATCTTCAATCCCCATTCCCGATCCATCTTTTTCTACTCTCCCTCCTCTCGGCCAAAAACCGAATTCCCATCAATTGCTATCTCAGCAAAGGAGAGAGGTGTGGCTTTTGGAAAAGGGGTGGATGGATGGGCGGAGACCCCCTCCACTCCCCGGGGAGAAGTGAAAATGGAATCATGGGAGGGAGATAGGAGGAAGACCGGAAGGTCGGAGGTGGGGGAATGGGAAGAGATTGCGACTTAAAAGGATTTGGGATGCCACCACGTTCCCGGAGGTTCCCAGAGACTCTCCCAATTTATCAGTCAAAGAGAGAGGTGGAAGGGAAATGTCTATTTCTCAGTCCTGATAAAGAAAAACGCAAGAATATCATCAGCGTTTCCAGCGGTTACCCACGCCGTGGTTTAATCCACCCGTCGCGTCGTTCTCGAAAATAGAATGAGAGAGCCATGAAATAAGCAAAGAGGTGACCTCGCTCGGGAGAATGCGACATCACGCGTATCGAAGACTTAAAGCATCACAGCGAGAGGTGAACAGAGGTGAATGCGAGCGGAAAACAGATCAACATAAAACACGATTCCGAATTCCAACCTAATGCATACCCACCTATGAAAAAACTAAGGGATTTTGGCATCAGAAAACAGTCGGATGACAAGTATAAAGTAATGTGATATAACATTCTCTTTAATTTTTCAAGTTCATCATTAACTTAAAACCAAACAGTGAGGGCAAAATGTAACAAATATTTCAATGCACCAATTCAACTTTTAGAACGAAATTTAACGGGTCAGCAATTTTACGCATCAAAAAAAGTTGGCGACCAGTCGGACAGCCAATGAAAACATTGCGGTTAGGATTCCTACCTCATAATTCGTTGAACGATTAACGCATTCAGTTCGAGGATTGGACACAACAGTAACAGTTAAATTGCATGTACTGCATTATAACTAACACAATTTTCCAAATGAGTACGATGACGTACTCCTTGGAAGTAGAAGCAACAAGAAAAACACACCTTCACACACATATAGTTCTCATTCATTGAATTGTCACAAGATATTCCACCTTAAATCGCAAGATTTTCCTCGTAACTCGAAAAGGTGCCCTTGAATAACCACAAACCGTATTATTTATTTATTTATTTTCACTGTCCCGAATACAGCACATTAGGCCATTTTACGTCGGGTGTACAACAGTAAAAACGGACGAGACACAGACACCCATGTCCTGAGAAGATAATATTCTACCCATGCGGGACTCGAATCCGCGACCCTCGGATTAGCATGCGAGGACGACCCCGCCGCCACCCGGCCCGACGATTAGTAAATACTATTCTGTTACGCAAAGAAAATCATAAAGCAGCAAGCCATTCTTCTGAAAAGACTGCTGTAGAGCGTTTTCTATTAGTTTTTTCATAGAAAGACGTTCAAAAAGTCTCGACCAAACTTTAATGCTTCTTTACCGATTATAAACATCGAGCGCACTAAATATTTCTTTCAATTTCCCCATATTACGCCGAGGAGAATTAAAGCACTTCAAGTCCGAATAAGAAATACGTTAAAAGATATAATAAAAATTATACAGAACACAAGACCTAGGAAAAGCTACATTACACCATCACAGGACTGAGATGCGTTCACACATAATCAATATGACATCAAAATTATGTGACAACAAATAAACATTCCAAAAATTACGAGTGAAATAAGAATTGAGGTAGCATGCTTACACAAAGAAAACGTTTGTTAACTTATAATCTGAAAATAGAAAATGTTTCATTAATACTTGCAAAATATACGCGTGGAACTATTGATGCTCCGACATCATGAACCTTAAACATTTACGTATAAGACATAAGAGGCTCAAAAATATCCATCATGCCTTTCCTACGCAATACCTATCGGAGAAGCTAAAGTAAAGATTTTAGTTATTGACGTGTCCTTGCATACTAGCCCCTTTTTAACAATTTCCTCTACAATCCCTATACTGTTAAACCACTTCCGCTTCCCTTACACTTATGCATTGCTTCATACAAGCTCCCATATTTTTCTGACTTATAATATTCCTCTTCTTACAAGTCTCTTCTACCACATTTACTAATGATATTCGCAGTCAACCTCTTCCTCTCACACCGATCACTCGACTATCTATTTAGTTATTCAACTCTTATGCATTCTCAAGGCGTGGCCAAATCAATACTATATTCAATATACTTCATACTACAAGAAAATACACTACAAGAAATATGTTACAAGATAAAATTCCAGCCAACTATATTCATATATAGATAATAATTATTTATGATAAGATGAAAAATTGCAAAATTAATTTTTTGATGAAAAAATGAATAGAGGGAGGATGAGGAGAGATCATAGCTGACTGAATCGAATAATTGGCTCCAAAAAGGTAAGACGGGAAAAATAATTCACAATCGAGCGGAAAATATAACCGAGGTTCTCGAGGCAACAAACGAGGAGCCGGGAAAGACTTGGCCCCAAAAGTCCTTTCACTTCAGCCCGCGGAAGCCTGGAGCTCACGAAAAACTGGGTTAATTCGCCGCCGTATGACTATCGAACGTACGACAAGGGTGCAAAATAAAGGAGGTAAAGGCGAGGAGGGGAGGGGAGGAAATACCCGCGCCACGAAAGCAGAAAAAAGAAAACATCTAGCGCAGTATTGCGCAGAACCGCAGCGGACGGGCGAATAAATAAAAAAAGGTTCACACCGGCGTAAAAAGCGATTAGAGGAAAGGCAATTTTCATGACTTAATGATTTCGCAGCACCAGAAAGCACTCGCAGGCGAAGCAGACAGCGAAGTTAAATGCAATAATCCAAACCGGCTATCGCACTTAAACGAGCAATCGCCGGGCTGATATCATCTCCGGTTATTAAGGAGGTAAGTAGTGTTCGTGCACGAGATACATAGTTATTTCAGTCTCGTCTTATCAGAATAACCGTCATGAACGTTATGACTCATGACTTAATATCGAAACAAAGTTATCCTATATTTACAAGAACACAAATTGCAGAAGAGCGAAATCATTATTTTCCGTTGAGACGCAGAAATGACACTGGGGAGACCAAGCATGAAAGGGGACGAAAGTTGAAAACGAATAAAAAAGGAATAAAACGGATAAAAATTCAAAGGACGATAAATCAGAGAGCACTGAAAAAGCATAACAAACAGGGACGGAGAAGCAGCAGAAAAAGGAGAAGAGCTTCCGTAATCAGGAGCCAGGGTTGAAATGAAAACGCCCACCATTATTCCAAAATGATATCGGAAGTCACGCCTTCATTAATAATGGATACCGCCGCCGCCACTTAATCAATTCGGGCACAGGGAGAGAGGAAAAAACTAGATTAATATCTCGATCAGGCAGATCTTTCAAACACATAGCTCTACCACATGCCGATTCTCCCCACAATGACCAGCTCATTGCCTTAAACTCTTTATGGTGGTGAGATACAAATTATGAGATACACGAAATCATATGGCAATTAATGATATAAATGAAAGGAGGTATTTTTTAAAAGTATTCTACCGGTTAAGATAGGCTATATTGAATGTCAGAGAATCTCCTCCCGGTTTCCTACATTTTCCGGGGCCTACCTACCTCTAGTATATCCTTTTTCGCCTCAGCATACGATCTGCCCTTCTCCATCCTGTCCATAAAACCTATTATCCTTCTCCCTCTTCCTCGCTTGCCCATCATCCTTCCCTCTATAACATTTTGGAGCGACCCCTCGCCTCTTATTAAATCCTTAAGCCACCTACTCTGCCGATCTGGAATTTCATTAAGAAATTTCCTTTCTTCGCCCACCATCTCAAACACTTCCTCGTTCGTCTTCCTATCCGCCCACCGCACCATCTCCATCCTTCTCCAGACCCACATCTCTAATGCCTCTAAGCTATTCTCGTCCTCCTTTCTGAGGGTCCAAGTTTCTGCACTATACAACGCAAGGCTCCATATCAAGCTCTTTACCAGCCTCTTCTTCATATCCTTATCCAATCTCCCCGTCATCAGCTCCCTTCTGGTGCTAAAGGCCTCCTTAGCTAGCGCTACTCTCTTACGTATGTATTTGCTGAAGGGAGGTATTACGAGCGGAGAATGGCCTTTGCAATATAATTGACAACAATTCTACTACAATCTTCATTTACGAGGCAAATGTATCTTCTTGATTCTCCACGTAGAACTGTAATGGAAAGGGCAGGTGATTTGATGTAAGGCAGTAAAATGTTAATAAAAATCATTGCTTTCCATGTCTGTAAAAGTTACGCTTTTCTTATTTGTTCACGGTTTTCAGACTCAACAAGGGAGTCCCAAACCTACGATGTTTTACGTACGATAACCTACTATGTGTAACACTCCCGTGATTTTCCACGACGTTATCCACGAACCAGGATATACTTCTCACAGCAATTTTTGAAATCTCAATTTCCAGATCGTTAGGGGAAGGAAATACGAGGCAAATCATGGAATGTTGAAAATACATGACAAAATTCACATCTGGTTAGGTCACCATTAAATTTTCAATGACTAAATTCAGGCTAAGAATTTGCTCAATCATTATTAGTAATATACGATAACATCAACTTTTCTGGTTGTTAACCATCTGTGATAACAATGCGACTCTTATTGTTAGCCGTATGAGACATGTTATCACAGGTGGTTAACAAACAGAAATGTTGAGCACTTCTCCAAAATACAGACGGACGGTAGAGAGAGCTACGCTTCCTTGTCTCTCAACAAATTTATCGCGGAAACTCAAGAAGAAACAGCACCCACGAAATAAGAATCGATAGATATACAGGTTAGAGGTAAACGAACGCAATCAACAACCATCAATCTCCTTGGGTTACGATATCTTTCAGTTCGAAATTTGCATGGAAAAAAATTGATGATGAATCCCGAGCCAGTTCGACATTCAGCAATGCAAATGAATTTCACTCGAGACGGGACAAGTGAAGACCTGAGAAAAATGACATCGAACACCACCGCGGGAATCGAAATTAAAGTATAATCATATGCGTAAATTGAGTCAGCCGCCGGCGAACACAGGCTACGCTGAGTCACGGGCCACAGCGCACTCACACGAGGAAGAGCGAGCGAGTATCCTGGATGACCAAGGAAGAAGGAGAGGCAGGGCGCACGCGAAAACAATGCAACTGGCATCGATCCTGCCCACGCGTTCGAAACAACGGGGATGAGAAGGGAGGGAAGAAGGGAGGAGCCCTCTGAGAGAGGAGAGGGTTGTCGAGCGCAGAAAAAAATGAGGGAGGGAAGGCGCGAGGGTGACATGGCCGGGGACACATGCGGGAGATGTCGAGGGGTTAAGGAGGAGGCATTCATTGTGTGATCACCGCCACACCATCAGTGTAGTGTATATGAGGAAGGGAAGGGGCTGCGGAGGGAGGGAAGGAGGCTTGCGACGGTGACAGAGACTATAAAAACACCAGTTTTCCACAAGACATGCCATAAGACTAGCTTGACGCCAACAAAGTAAAGTTGCGCTCTGATAGAAAGTTTATGAAAAAACCAGGTAAGAGGAATTTCTATCAACTTTCTATACCATATATCGGGATGAAGCGAGAAAATATCAAATGTTCCGAATTAGACATACCTAAGAGATATAATAAAAATAATACAGAAGACAAGACCAACTGAAAGCTTCACTACACCATCACAGGGCTGAGATCTGTAAACATATAATCAATAATGTGACAACAAATAAATCTTCCAAAAATTACGAGTGAAATAAGAATCGAAGTAACGTGCTTGCACAAAGAAAACGCATTCCGAGGCAATGCATTCTTAGGAGCGAGTTTTACTTGTTGTAAAGAAAAATCTGCGAACCTCCCATACTGTTAACAATCTAAACCTGCCAAGGTTTCAGCAGTCACGCGACATTATCAACGCGCACCAAACAAATTGATTACGAATGTAATCGCCGCAATCTGGGTCACTTAATTTTAAAGTTTTAATAAAAGTTTGGCTGAAATACAACAATTATTGGACACAAGACTTCACTCGACGCAGGACTCACATTTGATCGACTCCACCGACTAAATTATTTCCCGTTAAGTTGAACAACGGAAATGATTACAACTTTGAAGCCAAATTTATGCCAACTTCAAATCGGCGTCGAAAATTTTTCGCAAGCCGGCATATTTAAGTGTCCTGGGGCATGTGACTCGAGGGGAGGGTGCTTCGGGGGAGGGAGGGGGTGGCAGACAAGGAGAGGGGCACAGAAGGGTGGTAAGTAAGGATCTCGAGAGTGCGGCGGCCGTATCCGCGTCGTCATTGTCGTTGCGTTAATGGGTTATTAGGGGGGCGGGGGTGCGGGAGGAGGCCTGCAGTTCCGTGACGCCGGACAGTAAAGCCGAGGACTCGAGGCCCCCAACTTCCTCCTTCCTCTCCTCTCTCCTGCACAGCAGCGCCAGGAAGGACGACGGCAGCGGGGCGAGGAGAGAGCGTGCAGACGCCGTGGCGCTGCTCGGCGAGTAAAACAAAAATAAGAATATTTTTCTCCCTCAGTTTTTTGTTCTTTTCATTTTTACACCCTCTTCTCCTTCCCAGCTACCACCGCTACCACTCTACCTCCACCCCTGCCTCTCCTGCCGTCGCATGAGCTTCGCTTTTTGAAGTGCGCGTGCGTGAGTTTCCGCTTTTGTAGGTCCGAGGATAAGGACGCCCCGATCCTCGGGAAAGGGTGAGAGGCGTGGGCGATAAGGCGGGCGGTGGAGCGGAGAGATATGAATCCACGAAGAAAGAGGTAGGGATGAACGGAGGAGAAGGGCGCGGAGAGGCGAACGTGGAGATTATTGGCACGAGGGGAAACGGGAGGCAGATAGTGTGCATTGGGAACGAGAAGGATATCAAATTAGTGTAATAAGTCAGGAAAGAACTCGCTCCTACATTCCATTCCGACAGAGTCGAGTGAGGGAGTGCCCATCCGTCTGCAGCTTGTACATCAAAAAATCACAGATAGAGCAAAGGTTTGATTAATTTATGAATTCAGCTTGGTGAAAAAAATACTGATCCCAAGACCGGTATAATTCGAATGGAACTTCCGTTTCCCTGATTTCGAATTCACATCGCAAAGATAGCATGGAGCGACTAATTTTGGAGAGAAAAAAATAAAATGAACGATTTTGTTGCCGAAAATCAAATTAGTTCGCGCCAAAATTGTCCGTGAACCGTTTTTCCTACGTCGTACTCGGATTCACTCACAACATAGAGCTCATTCTCCCTTTAAGTTACAGCCCCTGAGGAAAGGTTTACTTTAAGGTTAGACATTTTTAAAACGACTAATAAAAAACAATACGAATATATTCCTGCACAGGATTTACTTAATATACACTAATTTATCACAGCCGATGGCTAGGAAATTCAAATCCATTTGGATCATTACAATCGGGGAAGCCTTTCGCAAAAAAAACAGGAATCAGGACTAACGACACTGATTTGATCACATAAGGAACACGTTTCACGGTTCTACGAAGTTGTTTCATGTAGTGACACGAAAAGAAATGAAGCTACATAAATAGACCTTTATTGGTCACATTAAATAAATACGGGGCAAACTTGAACAGATAAAGAACTGCATAAACAAATAAATAATACGGGGATATGGTAAATATTCTACAACAGAAAAAAGGTTAAGAGATAGTAGATGCAATAGTGCAAAGGAAAACAGGATTTGCCTTGTCTCACGAACTAAGCTAACGGAAATAGAAGCACGCAATCATCAGTTCCTTCCAAGGGTAACACTTCATTTTATGGCAACAAACACCATGTTTCACAGTCGCCAAGGTACACCAACTCCTCGTAGGAAAAACGAAGCACACGAACTTTATATTGGATCAAGTCCAATCTGTTCCAGAAATCAAGAGGAGAGGGCAAAAATCCAAACTTCAAGTATAGGTCACCGCATTTCGTCATTACCCTTTCCACACACCCACATCTCCCAAGCTTACCATTTGAATCGATGAAAGACATCTTTTTTGGCTGAATAATATATTTTTACGATATTACAAAAAAACCAAATAGATAAGCACGAAATCACGAAAGAACCCCAAAAAATTATCAAGTTCATCATAGAACACTCATCTCCTACATTTCAAAGCTGCATCCCGAAAAGCAGACTTAATAATAAATAGTCCTTACCAAGGATTGCATTCTGTATTGAAAATGTCACCATATAAAATTAAATAAAATATACGGACTAATGTTTTAATAAAGATTTCCACGTCACAAAAGTCACAACTACACTAGAAATGAAATGTACAACTATAAAAGGGAGTTATTCCTAATGACCGTAACATATATTAACATTTACATCCGGTCAGAATTTTTCACTGTGTTGATTATTCCACAGAAAAAAAAGAAATTATAAATTTTATTTAATTCAGCCTACTTAAAAAACTGCATGTTACAACGTAAAACCACTGAGAAATACCATTATTCACTCTATGTTATAGTCGAATTGCAATGCGAATCGAACTTATTTTGGCATGGAAAAAATGAATAATTATAATTGACAAAAGCATTGACTAAATATCTACACATGAGAGTAAACACCATCAAATGGTAGGCAAATGTATTTCTTACCCTTCCGCGGAATCTCATTAGCGTGAAAATCACACACGAACGGAGAACTTACCTAGAAAGAAAGAAAGAAATGTCCGTTAGTTATTGAAGCTTAATAACAAATGGGCTATATCGAGACAAAGCAGACAGACGGATACGTATTGCAGCATCAGTTAATTTAATTTAATCGCTTGAGAGTCACTCGGTATCCAAGATTATTTGATTCCTAGAAACCAAGGAAACATTTCAAAATAGTTTCTTCCCAAATGGTTATCAAAGGTAATACGCAGAGAACATCTTATACTGAGAAATAACAGCATACAGTTTTAGCAAGCCAGATTTTCTTTTAAATAAAACTTGTTCATTTAAACTTTGTGCTACTGCATGATGACAAAGTATTTATTAAAATTATAACACAGAACCACGAATATATCATAGCTGAGGATGACAATTATTCATTGAAACCCAGGGCGTGCGAGTAACAAATTTATTTATAATTCTGGGGTGAAGTTTGAATAAAATTTAGAATTTATTTATATGCATTGAGTGAAGTTTAAACTTTTCCATAAAGATTAAGTGGCACATATCCACTAAAATCAAACTTTCATGAATTTCCCATGCATTGAAATATATATTATAAAACACATTTTTGTAACCATCATCATTCAACGCTTTCCTTTCACCCAAACACCTATTTCTTTTTTTTCTATCAAAAATTTACATATCAGTTTTTCTACCATTGCTCCTTTTTTTCTCCGATGCCAACTCCAAAAAGTTCGTTTCTGTTAATACAAAGAACATTCAAACCCGAATAGCCGTGGTTCAAGTAAAGACGGACAGTGTTTTCAATTCTGCGCCGTTAAGACGAGCAAATGTTAGGAGCCAGCTCTTTCCCAACCTATTCAAATTTCCCTCAACCTCTGAGCAAGCATCCTTCACGACAAACGCGTTGGTATTCTATAGAGATTGCGACAACACCTACAAAACTGGCTACTGCCTCGTAATTCGGGTTAGATTGAGCAAGCAAGAGAAAGACGGGATAACGCGTGAGGTTTCAAAACTCTAAAGAAAAGTGTTCATCGCATTTCACTTCGATGTTTTCAAAGACGATAAAAAATATTGTCTTACGGGTATAAAAGATTCAATTCTCCCAGCCATTGAACAAATCTGTTTAAAGCTTAAGTAGGAGGAGCTGAAGACCCGTACATAGAATGTCTCGAAAATCTATCAAGTTTTCCATGGGGTAAGACAAGCAATCAATATTAATTCTCACAGTACTGGATAATTAAAATAACACTCTAGGACTGACTTCGTCGAAAATACTGCAACAGAAACCCTTTAATGAAAAATTTGTCGCAACGCTAACAACATAACACACTTTATTCCATCCAATTTCCGATAAAAAATAAATTGCTTCATTGTTTTCTAAAGCCCTGCAGCTACAAGAAAAAATGATCATCTAACATAGAAAAATCAAAGTAACACACAACGACTTGACTACAATACTCTGCGGTAATGTAAGTATGAACTATGTAGTAACAACATACCCGATGACTACCAAAGAGTTATAAACACTTGAGAAAAATGAGATGGATAGAACTTTACAGTTATAAAATGGAGTTATGATAGATAACTAATGATGTCACCACTGTAAATACAGTATATTCAAACAAATAAGTACATAGGTGAAATTCTCTCGGGATTCCCACCCGGTCAAATTTTTGGCTGCTGCCAACGTTTCGATGGATAACACTTCCATCGTCATCAGGGTAATAGTGACGATGGAAGTGTTATCCATAGAAACGTTGGCAGCAGCCAAAAATTTAACCCGGTGGGATTCCCGAGAGAATTTCACACACACTATTCGCCGGGAAAGTACAAAATCATTTAAATAAGTACTTATTAAAGTACATTATTAAGTTAATATTAAATATATATATAATAATATTAAAATTAAAATAAATATATAATAATATTAAAGTATATTATTAAGTTAATATTAATATTAAATAAGTACAAAATCATTTAAATAAGTAAATATTAGAGATAATTAGAGCAAAATGGAAGCGAGAATTGAACAAGCCAAATAAACTTGCATAAGGTCAAATTGGCCATCGGCTACTCAAATGAATGCGATTATTTGTGTACAATTTTCAAGAGTAAAGAATCGAAAAACTCAAGTACGAAGCACTTCAAATGAAAATTACGGACGAGATAGTCCACGACCCTTTATAACGTTTAGTATCATCGTATAACTATTACGAATAAGAGAATAAATGAAACTAAAACACAAACATCATAAACGACGATAACAAGTGTAGACAACACATCACGGAAGAAAATCTTCAATTTTTAAAGAAAAACTGTTTCCAAAAAGACTTTAACAGCCCGTAAAGTGCTCTCCATTAACCTGCCTCGCGGTGGACTTTCAGAACAAAAAACCTAACCAAACGTCCCACACTTTTTTCATTTCCGCCTCTATTTTAGCCGTCAAAAAAGCTTGATTTCTTGCGTTTAGACCCTCATGCCTCGATGAGCTAGTCATTCCCTCAAGCGTATCATTAGAATGAAGGATCTAAACACTCATTTGGAAGAAAACTACGACTTATAAAACTTATATAATTCAAAATCAGAGGAACGAAGTGAAATTTTATCTTCCCCGTGCTACAAAAACTACAAGTATTAAAAAATCACTAGAATGTTAAGCATCAAAAAGTCATTTCTAGAGCAAAATCCTTTCCCTTATTCATTTGAACGCTTCGCAACGTGGTAGATTAAGCGAGTAACCTGCAACTTCTGACAGCACCAAAAGCAAGGACGGGACGAATTTCGATCGATTGAAATAATTCAAGAGTCTCACTAGCTTACACTCGTTTTCACAGTTCAGTCCGGCCTTGTAAAGTACTCAATCGTTGTATAAAAATGGCTAGTTTCCTTTCAAAAAAATATACTGATTGGATGTTCGTCCACTGAGTACCGTCATTTATTTATAGCTAGAAAATCACTTATAAAATTAGAGAAAATTATCGGAAATAACGCTTTAGCGACGAAATCGGAGAATGTAGAAAAATGTAGATGGAGAAATTGATGGCGATTCGACGGCGGCCGGGCTCCAGTTATCGGAAGCGGCCGATATCGCGGCAGACCACTCAACCCACACGATCGATTGGCCTATCACTCGATTTATCGATTACATTCACTACGGATACTATTCTTACCTCCATTCCGGCGCAGTGGTGAGATGCGATTTGCAAGGAATTTCCAAAAAATACATCTCAAGGAATGATCTCTAGATACATCTTCTGTCTTCTCGTAAAGTTATCCTAATTTGACCCACAATCCATACCTGAAATTCGCGAATTCAAACTTTTACAAGTAGAGCATGAAGACTTTTATCATTTAAAAAGGCTGTTAAATATTCGAAGCCAAAAAATAATAATCATTCACATTTCGCCAAAACTATAGCATCCAAATAAAACGTAGAAGATCACTATACTGTGTGGGTCAAATGCCAGAAAACAATTGAAATGTGACATCTAAAATCCAGTTTTCACAAGCAACTACCTAATTGTTTACACGTCATTTTCTAATTAACTCCCTCTCACCAATAATATCGTGAATGTAACCTCTTCTAACACTAACACCCGCAACTTTCACAAAATAAATAGTCTTTGTGACACGTAGTAATGAGTCTTCATGAGAAGTAGTACACATTTCCCGATTAAAAAGTTTATTTAAAATTTTAAAGCAACAAATGCTAAATGCGAAAGGGAATGGGTGTGGGTTTTCACCACCAACCGCAAGAATCGATGAACACTTTGAGGGCACACAGGGTTCTGTGAACGGAAATGTCAAGGACTCCAATTCTCTGGGGGAGAGGCTACGCAGAAGGTCACTGAAAGATTATCAAGTCGTTTTACGAGGGAACAATTCCACACTTCCAAAGTTGCGCCCGAGCCAGAAGTAGCGGTTTCAGACGGAACTTTGCTCAGCGATTGGGCTCAGATGTCAAAAGCGTATATTTATAGACCAGCTCGGCACATTGAAATATTAAAGCGGTTTCATTATTTTCCATCATTTCCAGCAGTTATATTTCAATTATTTAACAGCAAAGGAGCTCCCTTTTTTTAAATAAAAAAACTGAATAACGCAAAAACACCACAAAGGATGAACGTTAAGGCAAAAAAACATCGTTAAGCAGATGCTTTACCGTTTTAAAAAAATAAATAATTCACCAAAAAATAAATATTCCACAGACTAAGGCCTCTTCAATGAAGAAGAGAAAATCATTGTAGAAAGAAAAAATGTGCGTCACAAATCATAACAGTCTAGCAAAAAGAAGTTGGATCGTCGATCGAGTACTTGTCGATCGCCGAAAATGATTTCAAAACACAACACAACTGAGTGATATAAAAGCACTCACGCAAAAGCCTCGGTAGCTCAACCACCTAAAACGCTCACCGCGAAATGGAGGGAAGCGGGTTCGAGTCCCGACCAAGGCAAATGTTTCCTTCCTTTGTTGAGTTTTGCACTTAAATGTATTAACATTGGCAAATACGAACTAGTGGAAGGCAATTCAAAAATCAGTCTTAAAATGGGTATTTTTTATTATAGGCTTTTTATGGGTATTTAAAAAATCATCCAATGTCGGTGACCTAAAGGTATCATGTTCATTTTTCGGGAGGGCTAACCGCAAGGAATTTCAAACACCTCTAGGAAGTTATCGACGGCAAACAAAGCGACTAGAATTTTAATGGAGCGCCGACGATCGGCCATTCGTTTCTTCCCCTCGCCGTCCCCCTTGGCCCGTTGCACAATTACAAATTCCAAGCGCATAGGGTGAGTGGCTGGACAAAGAGGAAGGGCAACAAAGGACGAGGAAGGACACGTCATCACGCCTCTCCCCGAGATGCCAACGAGCGCTTAGGTCACTGAGTTGCCATAGAAACATTTGGGAAGGCAAATACAATTGGACAGGCAGGAACACCAGATTAAAGAAACAAACATTTACTGGAGGTAGCAAGTTTCCTCGAGGATAATCATTCAGATAATGCAATCTAAACAAAAGCTCCAAATAAACTAAGTTAATACTAATAGAGATTAGAAGTGGAGGATCAATACACGTAAACTCTTATTGAGTCCCATTATCACCCCTAAAAAGGGTCTTAAGGTGTTATAAAGATCAAATATTCAAGTTCACGTCAATATTTTTATGAACATAAATAACTATTTCGTACATAGTGAGAGTAATACTTTAGATTAAAAGACTGAGGAACGGCGACGAGGTGAAACATGAAGCATACGAAACTTGAAATCAAAACAAGGACATCACCGCCATTCTTCCATTTATAAACTCAACACTTCATTGAAAATAGCGTATTCAGACCACGAGTGTTGTCAATCAACTCTTTATTGAATAAGATCACTCGCTTAATTCAAACATACAAATCGACACGACTATAAGTTTCGATTCGTCGGCAAAAATTCACATTCGTTCACCAACAAAGTCTACGTAGCTCATTGGCGTAAACACAGCAAAAGACAAGAATGCTAATACCTGCACCCTCATAAATTAAGGAAGAAGCAGTAACAAACAAAACATTTTAAAAGCAACATACCATAAAAATGTCCACAAAGAGCGAACTCATAAAAAAAGACAACTAAAGGTCCCGAGGGGCTGCTCTCGCGCTTCCAACGCTAATCACTTCCGGTGTAATTCACCGACACGTGAGCATCCACGACGCGGAGACGAGAGTGAATGCGTAATTAGGCAAGCGAACATCTTGGCTACCGCCTCCCGAAAAGCCTTCTCAATTACCCCCAACTTTCGAGCGCGGAAAGCCTGAGGAAACCCACGCGGTGAAATTCATTTATGGCCGAGTTCTACCACCACGGAATATTAAACTTTTCATGCGACAGGGGGCTGTTCTCGCGTTCTCATGGAAGCAGTCACGCACGAGAAGGAACCCAACCATCGCCGATTCCATCAAATATATACACGTAAACGCAGCAAAACCCCATCTTCGAGGGCAATCGGGCAGACCGAGAACTTATTCCTTCCACCACCAGCATCCCCCATCTCTCCACCTTCCCTCCCTTTCGCCCCGGTCTCTCCCATCGTGCGGCGACGCCATCCGGGCGGCTCCCGCTCTTCGGATTTGCCTCCACGCCGCGCAACCACGAACACCCGCGGAGGGGATCGACCGAGTCAGCCCACCAATCCTCCCCCCTCATATGCGCCATCTATCATGCCGTCCCCTTAACCAGCATCCCCGCCGAGTTACTGCAAATCCACTCCACCCCACCCTCCTCCCCCCGCCGCGCCGAAGCATAAACTGGGGGAAGTCCTCATAAAGGGCAAAAAATTGAATAAAATAAAATGTTACGAAGTCCGTTGGAATAGATCCAAAAATTAACCCAGTATGTTTTGGCTCTTTGCTTTTGCTTCGTCAAAATATAAGAGGCAGATTCCCGACTTGCCCCACTGATTCTGTAGCACAGGCAGATTTTCCGGAACGCGAAATGGGCTTCGTTGTTTTCGGGATATTTATAGGGGCAAACGAAGAACAAAAACTCAATAATGATAAGATGGATAAGATGCCAGCTTCTATTGGGCTAATAGCTTAGGAGGAAAAACCATTGATAAATAGCTGGGATGTCGGTTGGTAAATATGTTTTACAAATCCACCTGTGTTTATTGTATCTCAGTATTTATCCCATCAAGAGCATCCAGATGGGTTGGACATACTCTGAGGCACAATGCGTTTGTGAAGAACTAAACTGAAGATAAAATAGAGAGAAAAGTCCCCAGATGAAGACCCATGGATGAGTTCACGGACCAAACAAATAAGAAAGTACACTGAAAGAGCGACCAGGAAGTATAGAACCTTGCTTTTGATAGGGAAGGGTGGAGGGCTGCAGTCAACCAATCTGAGGATTGAACTACCAATGACGATTCATCCCTTACAAAGTTCACGAAGGAGATTTCCAAAAATGCCCTCTGTTTCTACAGCACAGGCGTGATACTAAGTTAAAATAAGTAGGCTTCCACATTATAGTGATACTTATAAGGTCCAATGGAAAACTAAACAGAACTTAAAAAAATATGGGAGTATCGCGGCTAGTTACCGAAAAATTGATCAGGAAGCAAAAAACGTACATAATAAAACTAAAATTAAATTAATATTTTACACAAAATTCATTACGCACATTGTTTCAGCACAATAGCCTTCCACTTTTCTAAAATATAAAAAGCAGATTTCCAATCCGAGTTCGTTTCTCTAACAGGGGCAGGAATTATATTACGCAACTCTGAACCGATTTTAATGAGATTCACAAGAGAGAACGAATAACGAGAACAGAGAAATATGGATGCCGGCTTCTCATAGGCTAATTGATCGGTTCCACTGTAGTAGGATTTCTGATAAAAATTTCCTTCCTTCGGGATCAAGCCAGCCTACCAGGAGAACGGATGGAACTCACCGACCTAAGAGATGCCGCAGAAAACCATCTCCATTTCCCTCCGCGTACTATTCAGCGACAAGATTTATTCGCCCTTTTTTGCCACCCTTCCGATTCTCTACTCTTAACGAGGGTGTTCACCAGCGGGGGACCTCGTTCCCTCCAGCATCCTTTTCGCCACTCATTACTTAAGAGACATCTTCACTTTTGTTCCTCATTCTCGTCCCACTACACAAATAATCTTTAGCAGGTAACGAGCAATTTGTGGAAGAGAAATCTTTAAACGGGGCGAATGCAATACGGATAAATATTACCCCAGAGCCCTCTTCTTTCCAATTCGACGAATTTAATCTCTTCATATTCGCCTCAATCCCGTCAGATAACCACGTATATCTCATTACTCCGTCACCCTCTCTTTTTTCCAACAATTTATCTCATGCCTACCATTTCCAATTCCCGCACAGAGACCCCCCCACGCACGACAAAATTAGCTCTGGGCACGGAGAGCAAAAACTGTCACAGCTCCCCTGCTGAATAAGACGAAAGAGCAAGCGGATCCTCGGCAGCAGGATTCAAATGTCGACCACTCCCACGAAGCGCTTCAGAGTTAGATAGAGCTAAGGAAAAAAACGGCCCGAGGTGAGGCAAAAAACACTAGAATGCCATTCGTTGAAATCTTCCCGCGTCTCTACTAAGAATGTTTGCAGTTGGATGGAAGGATCGAAAGCGAGCATCTAGAGAAGACGGATTCGGGCCATTTTTTGTAGGCAAAAGACACAGGCATGTAAGCAAACAAACCCTATGAAAGCCCTTCCACAGCTACTCGGATGCTGTGAAGGTTTCTAATGGTGGGAGATAAAAATAAAGACGATAGAGATCTCGGTGCCAACGGAATGTAAAAATCTAAACAAGGATCAAAATTCTCAAGTTCATCCGAGATGCTGCCCTCATTTTTATGCCTTCAGTTTTAGTGAGCTCATGCAAAATCATTGTCAAGTTAAAACACGGCAAACGAAAAGGCAAAATATTGCGATTAAGTGGGTAAATAGTTCTAGTGCTTAACGCAAGAAAAAATCTACAGATAAATTTATATCACGATTCGTCCGATTTCAAAAATTGGAAAAATCAAATTAGGTAGGTATTTGATATTCTAAGAATATAGAACGCACACACTCGATAACTGTGGGTTCTTAAAATAGCGCAGGAAATATTAGTTACAGTTCCAGGCTTAACTTTGTGGACACGCGACGCATAAAATAATTTCTCGTTCTGTACATTCAATACTTTTTTAAATTTCGTCGTCCATGGTTTCGACATACAATGTCATTTTCAAGGTCTCGAAGATTTCTTGAAAACGACATTGTATGTCGAAACAATGGTCGGTAAAAATAAATAAGGGTGGAATGTACAGAGCGAAAAATCACTTCAAACGAAGTAAACGCGAAACTAAAGAGATTTTCGGCGCAGCCATGCATCCTTGAGCGATCACTCCTAAAATTCACATTTGTTGATACTTTGGAAGGTTCAAAGGAAGCACGTTCCTATCACAGGACGAGAACAAACTCTTAAAATACTAGGCAAAACCAAATAATTGAGCGTACAATGAATAGCGAATAGTTACGAAGATTCAAGACAAACGGTGGTTACAAGCGTTACTTTATGAAAACTGCTTATATTACAATGACAACCAGTAACTTTGTGACTCCACGTAAATTTAATTTAATTACGTGATCTTCAGGACCATCGAAACCCTGGTCATTTGAAATAAGTTATGAGTAGAGGCACCGGGTTGCGGTAAAACTTTTTTCCTAATTTCGTCATTTATTAAAAGTTATTTCTGTAAATTTTTTGCTATTTTAATTTCATTTCGTCCATAATTTCGCTAAATTTTATTTCCACTTTTCAGCAATAAAAGCTAAAGAAAAAGGTCATTGAGAGCACAGTTGCAGGGAAACATCTATTATTTTCACATAAGTACGAGAAACATGAAAATTAAACATCTGATGAAAACAAGTGCCTACATCAAAGCATGAATGTTAGGAAAATATTCATCCTCCCACTTTAATAAGTGAGTCCTAGCCTATGTACATAATCTACGAATCAGTTTGAGAAAGACAGAGATACCATGACTTCCAAATTAATTTACTTCCATATTTCATATTGCTATAACCTTTGCTATAATATTGCTCGAATCCAATTTCCGCAGTTAACCTTAAATGATGTGATTCCACACAATTTCGTCGATTATAACGCAATTTTGCTTCGAGGTAAATAGTTTCGAATTTTGAGCCAAATTAGTAAAACCTCGCAAAAACTTCACCATTTCGCGCTTTGCGAAAAACAGGTTGCCTCTAGCTATGAGGAATCACAGAGTTACTGGTTTCCATTATAACCCAAAACAATTATTGCAGTAACTGAAATAGTACCATCACATGACACAGAATGGAACACTGAATAATTTACGAGGTAGACAAAAGACAGCACTGGAGTTCAAGAGTCAATTTAGGAGCATAACAGGAGACATCGCAACTTCTGCACTTTGAAGCAAAACTCGACCAATATATTTTCCATATTAGAAGGGAAAAAACGGACCGAGAATGGATAGTCACCGACGCAGGGTAAAACAAAGACGGGAACAAAAATTTTCAGCCACACGAACAGAAATGGGATTCTAGGTGGGGCAAGGGAGCACACGACCGAGGAGGAGCTTGGTGGGGATGGGGTGCGTGGATGGGGAGTGGGATGTGCAGAGGAGGGGAAGACAGACGACCACCAGGCGGGTGAGATTAGCCTCCAGAAATATCCCACTCGCGCTATCCGCCACCCCCCTTCCCCCTCCATCCCTTCCGCCCCTTCTGAATCTATTCCCTCTCCATTCCACTCCACACCCACCCCTGATCCCACCCATGAGAACGCACATCTTCACGCCCATGCCACACAGCAACCTCCACCCTTTTTTTTCCCATCGCAGCCGGAGCAGCGACACTACCGGCATCCACTGAGGTGCCCTCCACGTGGTGAAATCGGTCCCAGTCGCCGCGAGTGCAGCCGAGTGCCAACGGGGAGGGGGAAGGAAGAGCAAAAGCAGTCGGCAGGGGCGGAGGGCAGCGAAGCGTAAGAATTGAATATAGACCGATGGGAGCCCAGAGAGCGCACGTTCCTCGAATTTAGGGGACGCGTGAACATATTTATAAATATTTTCCTCATTTTTTCGCGGAGGGGGAAAATCCAAGTGGGAGCAGGGAGGGGAAGGAGAAAAAAAAACTTGTCTAAGGGGGGGAGGGAGTGCAGGAGGAGGGAGGAAAAGGGGGGAGGTGTAAAGAGAGCCATCCACCGCCATTCAGGCAAACCTCCAGAAAACAAAAGACGGAGCAGCTCCGCAGGTGGTATGACATTCGAAGCGACCCAATGCCCACACGGCGGCTCATCCCGTTATGACAGGCGACTTTGTTCCCAAGTGGGGCCAAAAGGAATTGTTAGAATAATATGAGGCTTAATTGAGAGCAGAGATTTTTTGCATGAGCGGCTATGCAATCGCCGATATTTCCATTACAGAAACAAGCGAACATGACAAAAATCTGAAAACACCGTCATCACAATTATCAGCGGAGAAAAGTTATTAACGATGCGTGAGAAACATTACGTGTGTTATCCCAGGTGACTTTGCCAAAAAATGAATTTACAAGAACAATTAGAGACCGTTAACCACCTGTTATAAACATTCCAGATCTTATCCATATCGTAAAATTTTGGATTGACCTTGAGAGGCAAATAACTTTTAGACCTTAAAATAATTTCAGAGTATTTTCAGTTAATATGATGCGTCTTAACCCAGTAGAATATTTGCCTCACGAAACGTAAATCATTTTTAAGACTACTCCGCTTTCATGCAATAGCACCCTCACATTAATCAAATAAATAGACCAAATGGCTTACTTTATTTTCAGAGAAGGCAGAAACAACAAGAAATTGGGCGTGCGAAGACAGAATAGCATCATGTCGTCATGGGTTATATTTCAATACACGGCTCAGCAATATTTCAAAAGAAAATGAGCCTGGCGTGAAAGCCAACTCCAAAGAGCAATTTTCCAACGAGTTTCTCAAGCAACAAGTACGAATGGCCCATTGCTCAGTCCATTTACATTTAATTCTTGCGAAAGAGAGAGAGAAATAGAGAAGGCCAATTCATTAACAAAGCAGTCCATCATCATTTATACAGGGAGGCGGGGCGGGCGGGGTTATTTAGATTTTGCCGAATTTTTTTCCAGGCATAAAAAAATCAGGGAGAGCATACAACACAGGAGAAGCAGAGCATTGATACAACACATATAAACTCCACATTTAAAATAAAAGAGAATAGAAGAGAGTATAATGCTCACTAGCATAGAGGAGTATTAAATTCAGTTGAATGAGCAACCGGTCGCGGTGAACGGATTAGTTATGCACCTACATCTTTATGTGGATTCAGACGTAGGCGCTGAAAGCAACGGCACGTATTGAGGATGGAAATGGTTAAGAAATCGGTCGGAGAGGAATGTGAGGGGTAGGAAGCGTAAAAGTCTAGAAGAACGTAAAAGTCTAATTGCTACGTAGTTACCATAATATGCACACGGGTCGTCATAAACACACAAAGGGGCATAGCTACTACCCATTCAGCAGGTTTTAACAAATTGACCCCTTCATCAAAACTGTCCATTGGAAATATGCCGCGAGCACTAGCGAGGCCTGTAAAACACTGAATTCAAAGGTAAATACTACCAAGGGTTATTTCCATGTCCATAAATGATTACTCGAAGCAATTAGACGGAAAAATATTACTATAATGAAATTAGAGGTATTATAGGTCTATAATGTGTAACATTGCTGGTGATGTTTCTCGCGTGTAAACTTTTAGACAGTCTATAACACATAAATATGCTTCACTTTCATGCGTGTATGACCCACCACCTCTTAACCCTCAATCTAAGCTTAGTCCCATTTAAGAGTTTTTGAGAGCTAAGATTGTCCCCTGCATGGTCATCGGCGGGGGAGAAAAACGCGAAGAGAAGACGCGATATCCATTCACGCGTCGGCTGCTCGACTCACTGCCCGGGAACGGCGCCCTCGAATACCCAACGCATCAGTAGGCGATTTCGACACGGCAATGCAGGAGGGGGGGGGGCGAAGAGGGCAAATGGCAGAAAATGAGTGAGGTCAGATTATTTACGGCGCGATGAGAAGACTTAAATCCTTGAGTTCTCCTCTATCAACAGCTCTCACTTTTAGAAGCATCATCTCACGGCAGCTGATGCCATGTAAGTGACGGGAGACTCAAAACGGATGGGAGAAAATATTAGGAATGTTTCGAGGTTCGGAAACTAAATATTTTTAGAAGTCACCGCATTTTGCCTGCGAGAGTATCAGGGGAAATAATAGATGAGGTCTAAAGTAAACACGCTAAGGGACATCAAACAACAGATAAATGCTCTAATAAGTAATGGAAATAATTTAGAATGAGCTTTATGATATTGAAACTGAAAATGTTTTCAGTCTCTCACTTGGAAGATCATTTGACAAAACTCATGCAGGACATACAATTTAATAATTTGTTTCTGAATCAAAAATTACGCGACGGTAATATATGACTAATAACTAGGAACATTAAAGACCCTGGAACGATTTAAAGTCAGCTGTAAGGCATTTGTTCACATTTCGCGAATAACTTACTAAAGAAAGGAAACGAATATCCGCATATAAAAGAATACGATAATAAATGTCCTGTTCCACGATGGCAGAAAATGAAAACGTCAATTCATGATGGCACACTCGAATAAATGAAGACTTCATCCGCTCCCAAATGCCCGGATGAAAAACGAGCTTATCATTTGACCCCATTTCTTACCACAGAAAGTCTGGCCATTGGTATGCCATCCATCAGATTTAAAAATAAATAACACCATAAATAACTCAAAGTAGCAGGCTCACTAAGAATGAAAAATTTCAGTCACATAAGCTCTCAAAAGCATTACTCCAGAGAATTTACGAACGATAATCGACAAGAACAAGTAGACAACGTATTAATAGACATGAAAAACCACCTCAGGAGAATTACTCGGCACGATTACTAAAATAACTATTAAATAACAGAACAGATATTTTCAGAATTACTCGGCACGGTCACTCAAATTTTTTCAGAATAACAAAAATGAAATTTTCAGCAGCAGTTAGCAGAGTATGACTCAGAATCGGTGAGGGATGAAATACTTAAATTTCGACCAGCAGAGCAGGAAACGATACATACGGTAAAGAAATAATTTACAAAACCAGCATTCTCACGGCTAATCCAAGATAATACAACCCAATACTGGCGCAGAAAACCGCACACGAGAATTGGAATAATGGTGTCATACTTCGGTAAAGAATTAATAGAAAACGAGTAAACTTGTAGTCTCCAATTCTCTTTGGAATCCTCTCGCAAGGCTAACGGGAGCGAGCAACTCCAAAGCCAAAGATAAAATGGATACATGAGTCAGATTTCTATAATGGTTACACATATCGCGGCAGAGCAATATCAGAATAAAAGAAAAATGTCAAGAAAAAGAAATTGGAAACGGGGAAGAACAAATAAAGCCTCAATAAAGATAAACATGATTGATAAAGGATTATGAAACTATACCCAAAACTAAGAAACTGCCTTTGACACGGCGATTAATACAAATACAACCGTACATAAAAAGAACCCATAGATTAAGCTCGACGATTAATATATTTCATGCAGAAAAATCAAACAACTATGGTAATAATTACTTTAACCAGCGATGTAACAAAAAATTGTTTTGGCTCTATATTAATTTGATGGGAAAGAGGACTCAGCAAGAATAAAACAAATGTAATACACCAAATAAAAAAGAAAATACGCTTGAAGAAACATATAAACATTTTTTTATCATCGTCTATGGAAATAAAGATTCAAAACCCACATTTGGACCTTCGATGACCTTCTAGAACCAAAGCCATACCAACAGGCGACTATGAAATGATCTCATGATGGTTTAATATACATATTAACATGTGACAGGTTATCAGCACTAATCAGCACTACATTTACCAAGGATGTCACGAATAAAGTCATGTACTAAATCGGCCCATACCAAATAGTCTAGCTTTGAGCCTAGTTAAGAGGCCATGAAGACACACTTTCGCACATACCTCAGTGTTTGATATCAAGATAATGTGGCTTCAAGGTAAATATTTCCTCGGAGATAGAGAGGATTACTTCGCTCTAAGACGGAGACGATTGAAGCAACCAATCTTCATTTCATATTGATTCTAACACGTCAAGTTCCAACTATTTGGAAGAAAGCAAAAAAGTGCCGTGCTCGTGAGAGACTTCTGACGTGCCGTGCTCGTGAAAGACTGCATTACTGAAAATTATGCATGGCATGACCCGAGTCCTCGAGCAACTACTCTTCAAGTACATCTAGAATAACAAGGCTGGTAAGGAGGTCGGTTCATCAGCTTTCGCTGGGGCGTCTTAAGGTGCGCAGTCCAGTAGCCATTAAAGATGAACATTGATAGGTTGTGGTCCGATCCTATTGCCCAAGTGACTACCTATCAATGAAGATAATGCTTTTGATAAGGTGCTAATCCAGGTGATGTTAAACATGAAGGGATCCATAAGCAATCTCAGGTGAGGAAATAATTTCGGATTCGTTTCTTAATAAGTGGTAACAGTTTTTAACACTTAATATACGAATTTTGTCGTTATTAATGTGTTGATAACAGTCTTAAAAGCAATTATGTTCACTTGAGAAGCGAACTCAAAAAAATTGCAAAAAAACCTTTGTTAATTGTATAAACGAAAAGCATTTATTGGTATCAGCCTCTGCATCTTTTACCCTTTACCTTTATAACAGTGGTAATACCTAAGCAGCCTTTTCCAGGGGTACCTTCATTTCAACAAAATTCAAGCAACACATTCAATCAGGGCTGCAAATTTTACTTGAAATTAATGTAATATGATAGCCATTAACTGTTTATGAAAATGGTAATATATAACGAGAATGTATGCGCTGTTTCTTAATCATTAACGGCTGAAGTCGACAAATAAAATTAAGCGCAGTACATTTCGAAGATCTGGCTAGATATTTATACGAGCTGCGACCAAATGTCTCCTGACAAATGGTGAATTTCTCAGTTGACTGGTCGGGCTGCGTCATTTCTCGCTTTCATCCCAAGTATGTCCTCCATAGAGAAGCAGATATATATCACTCCACGTATCTTCCCTTTGCTATGCGATGCCACGAATGACACACGCGGCCTACGTTGCATCACGGATGTAGAAAGGAATCACTAAAAATAGTGCCTCGAAAGATCGCTCTACTCGGAATTCCAGTCCACTTGAGAATCCGGCCTGGAAACTGGAACAAGATGAATGGAAGGCGGGGGCGAAAAGGAAAGAGGATTACACACGCGCGGGAGGGAGGAAGAGAGGATAAATATACGGAGGACTCAAAACTCCACTCGGGCGAATATTTAGGACTGCGCGGATTTCGTCTTCGCCCTCATTTACGATAGCCCCATTCCCAATTCATCGCCGAAAATTATCCGCGTCCACACCGAGAAACGCCTAGGAGCTAACGTACTGCAATGAGGAAATCCAAATATTTTTGATATCCGAACTGATGATGATACTGATGTAATGAAGCCCGAGTCGTGTTTTTGCGTTTTATCTCTGTGGTGTAGTAAAAGTTACAATTAAATATGGCGAATATTTTCTGTAACAAAAGGTGACTTTTTCATTAGTCTTAAGATTCTCCTACTACGAAATTTGTATAGTAACAAAGCACTTAAAATGTTTTATCTAAGACGTGGAGATACCCCAAAATTAAAAGACATTCATAGTTTTTTTTTAAATCTTCACAGCCTCTATTGTCTCTTTAAACCTAAAGTAACTTTTACTAGGCTCAAAAGGTCCTTTATATACATGGGCCCTGAATTATATGATGAACTGTCAAATAGTATGAAAGATTTCCAAACATTGCATTTTAACAGATGATGTGGTACGAAGTCACTCGCACGGGTGCATTTACACCAGGGTTGAAATTCGCTATGAAAAAATCATTTGACTTGACCGGGATTCGAACCCGGATCTCCCAATTGCCGGTCAGGTGTGTTAGCCAGTTACACCACCAAGCCATCTTCCTTCAAGGCGAATTTCGAGGGGGGTTTATGCGAACTAATCCCGGTCAAGTCCAAGTCAAATGATTTTTTCATAGCGAATTTCAACCCTGGTGTAGTATGAAAGAGGTGATAAATTAGAATAGTTTTCTTAGATTGGTAATACAATGGTTATTGGCTTGCAAAAATATTGAAATATTGCAATATTGCTTCGCTATGTTCACTAGTCTTGTATTTTTGGTTATCATAGTCTATGTTATATGCATTATAAATCACATTGTTTTTTCCCCGGTACGCAAATACATTTCTGTCATGATACATATATTAGTTTATATCTCTTGGTTTTTCACTTTCATACTTGCAATGCACGTACATTAAACTAATGGTACCCTAAAAACAAGCCCTCTAGGATGCCAAACTTCCGAATTTCTTAAATATATGCATGTACATTTTCCTTGTATCTGGAAGAAATAATTATTATAATTACTATTTTAGGCATCATCACCTCAGAAATCGAAGAAAAAGAAACCGTGGTGTCAATAATCGCGTATTTATAAGTAATTGTACGTGTTATCAAGCCCGTTGTTGCCATGTTTCACACTTCAGAGCCTTGATGAGCTGGTTTTTCTAAAATTATACTGCAAATGTGGCACCATCGGGTGCATTTTTATTCGATACCTATCTTTCGCTGAGTTCCACAATTACTGCTCAGGTCTATGGATGCTTGCCCGGCGCTTCTATTGAACTGCTAAGCATATCATAGCTTTCTCCCGGAATTGCGTCATCCCCAACACAATCAGACGGGCGAAAATTTAAATCCATGGCACACTGAGCATGGCGATGGAAGTTCTAACACGTTGAGAGACTGAAAACGAACTTTGTCCCACTCGAATCTCCCCACAGAAAAGTATGATGTAAAATATGTTCAGCCTGGGCTTCCTTCAAACGATGAATACGGATACAAAGGATGCAGAAATGTTACAGTAAATACTATTGAGGGAAAGCTGGTGTTAGCCGTTATGAGAGCAAGAGCTCAGTCATACACCGTGATTATTAAACATACATTTCCTTCCATTTTCGCAGCTTTCACATCGTCATGAATTGCGAGAAAGTGTCGGAACCAGTCGAGATATTAAATAAGGGTGACTTATTTCGGCCTCTTTTCTTTTCGCGATGAACCAGTATTTCAAAATATTTTAATTCAGAAAGATTGTGGTTGTCTGAGCACTTTCTATGAACACATTCACGGGAGCAAAGCTTTACCTAAGAGTGCTTCGGATTTTGATGCCGAAAAGAGTCATTTCATCCGAAACTCAGGACTTTGCTAAAGCAGATATGAAATGTGCATAGGACTGGAGGGTACTAACCTCAACGAATGAGAGGAAATCGACCCGTTTTCATGGATTCCACATCAATAAGCAAATTTTCATTTCCTTGAGAGAGGAGCACTGGTTTCCGAGTTCTATGCGATACCAACGATAGAAGCCGATCGAACGACCTGAACGAAAAATCGGCCGCGCCATTCACATTGTTCCCGATGGACCGAAACCCGAAAGCTCTCCTGCATCCACGCTGGGGCTACGTGCATTTTTTGTGGCATCAAGGAGATAAGCTCGAGATGTGAGTGAAGCACCCCAGAGGGCCGAGAGGGAGACAGAAATATGCCCCGAAGGAATCCACAGAAAAAAGACGGGGAAGAGGAAAAATTCAAAAGAAAAAATAGAAGTTTTTTTATTCTCTCTTTCTTGAGTGGATAAGCACCTTATGGGCCTTTGAGTGGTCTTGAGGGAACGAACGGTGTTCGGAAGGGAGGAAAAGGAAATGAAAGCAAGGGAGGAAAGAGGGGAGGGAGAGAGAGAGGAAAGATTGGACGCAGGAGAAAAGCTGAAGAGGTTTGGGAAAAGGAAACGACCTGGAAGAGCGGAAGCTGAGATTGCGAAAAACAGGGGACGCGTTGAGTACGGCGGTGGAAAAACTGTTTAGAAAAGAAAAAGACGAGGGAAGCCATGGTGCCGAAAATGGCCGAAATAAGAGAGGAATACGGAATTGAGGAAGAGGTGGGAGGGGTTGAGAGGAGAGAGAGAGAGAGGTGAATGGTGAAATGAGAAGAGAGAATGCGAGTGGGAGAGAGAGAGAGAGAGGCGCCAAGTGCCTCAGAGTTGCGAGCTGACGTCACGGTGACATCATCCACCGTTCGCGAGGTCAAGCGTAGTAACACACATCGCGAAGAAAGGGACATCACGCGCTCGACGGAACGACACCGAAATATGCTGCTCGCCTCCTATTTCGCCACCAACTATTTCCCAACAAAAGCACCAGTCATCAAAGGGGATCATTGACCTGAACTAAGTTAACTCTTCCGTTTATCGTGTATTACTGAGAAGCCGTTGGCAGTCTCTCCCTCCAAAATTATATCACGTTATCAACCATAATAAACCACTGCCGAAGGTTTAGCATAGAACTTAATACACCACCGAAAATATGCACAAAAAACATGTTGCCTCTGTTTTTTCGTCTTTAGTCTATGAAATGGAAAATTAAAATAAAGAAAAACGGAAAAAAAAACATTAATGCTGGGAGCTAAAATAGAAGAAGCGAGAACTACAATTAGGACAGGACATTAGGACAGAACATTTCATGATTAATTTTAGGTTAATATGCAATTAAGTTACACGGTCTAAAATCTCTACTTAGTACAAGCCGACGAACAACTTATTTCCCAGGTGCGCAGTCATTTAACAACGGATAGAACTCAGAGATTCGCAAAAGAGTTTTAAAAAGTAGTTGAAACATGATCGTTTATGAAGAGACACCTGTACTGACTCCAAATGTAAATTACGCGCTCTTCCTTACGATAAAAACGAGCATTTTGGGAAAGCAACTAAGAAACTAAGACGTAACTCCATACGGCTCTTTACTCGCAGCAATCACTCTATCCCGCCAATGACAGGTGGCACGAGCCAACCCAACAAGACGCCAAAAACGCTGTTGAGCAACCACAGCGAGTTTGCAAATTTAAAGACGCTTATAACGAGATTAAAGGCTGGACGAATGAATGGGCGGAACGAAAGACCACTTGCACGAATTTCACTCGTTCCTCAACGAGAGGACAAATTTCTCCGCCAGGGGTCAACGCACTCTTGGAGAGTCATAATGTAAACACGCGAGCTCTCGGCTTTATTGCCGTGCAATCCCGTCCCGCACTCCTCACTTCCTTTATCTCCCGTCCTCCTTTCGTACCGCTTTATCCGCCCTGAGATATGACCCAAAACTCGATCCCCCGCCACTCCAAGCCACCACCACTCCACTCTCTTAATCCTTCTCCATTCGTTCACCAGAGGGCCTCATTGCTCTTGTCTCCAGCAGCAACGAGTTCGAGTCAAGCGAGGGTTCCTTCCTTTCCCAACCGCTCGCTCGCTTACTTACCACCATCGTACGTAGCAAAGCAAACTCCAACAAACAGTCACACTACTTGTACAGTTAGAGCATAATTATAACGCAGCGTCGTCCTACTCAGACTCTTCGTCAATGGCAAGGGAAAGGCAAGCAGCGAATTTCGAAAGAAATATACATACAATTAACTTCCTCAATCTTGTGTAAAATCAAAATATCCTAAAGCAATATGTAAAAATGTACAGCACTGTCTTGTTAGAGAGGAGAGTGTTGAAGACATCTTAATGTAACAGGGTGAGATATAAATTTACAAATAAAAAAAAATATTCGCACTGACAAAACGTGAAGCAATTGAGTCCATCCCATTATATGAGCTGTTACTGCGTGACATGCGTTACCAGTCAACATTCGATGGTAGTCTTAAAACAGGTCCTTCTTCAATGCTACCTACAGCTATGGTTCACTATTAATGAAAATATTGTTGTAGTAATAATATTGTAATAAATTATAATTATATCACTACGACGTCGGGCATTTTTAGCAGTAATACGACATCTTTTCGTTTATTCATCACTATAATAGTTTACCCCTCTCCATTTTGCGTGCCTAATTTCATTTGCGTGCTAAATTTTTCCAGTTTCCCTTTCACTTACGTCAATATGTTATCTGCAGTGGAAATTTAAATTTACGGACGCGCATTACGAGCAGCGTATTAGGCTACCTTGTTCCGTACTGTTGCACGATCGATAAGGTGGTAGAGGACAAGGGAAATTGTTATTACATTCGCAAAGTCGCATGTGGGAAGAGTGAGCATAGGAGTGAGTAAAAAACAAACGCTAAAACGCCCAGAAAGAAGCTCCTCGACGGATGCCAACTAAACCAAGACCGCTTTCGTTAAGCTGCTTTCGCAATTACCCGGACGCAAAACCTGTCCTCTCCACTTTTCGAGTTTTATTTCACCCAGACAGTCCTTCTGTTCACATGCACTGGACTCCCTTCTGCATACGAAGGCCACCGCCCCGAGGAGCGGTCAGGCCAAAAGGGAAGAGCTGTTAAGGGAGGGAGGAAAGAATAATCCTCGGGTCCGGAGATGCAAAAAAAAAAGTTCCTTTCAAACGCACAACCGCAACCCGCAAGCAAATATTTTAAAGGGAAACGAATCCTCTTTTAATTTTACTCTAATGTACTTTGAAAGTTTACAGAACCTCAACCTGATATCCATGCCAAAAACGGTGGACAAACTTGCGGAAGCATTATCTCAGTAATGTGAACCGGCATACAGAGAAATTTTAAAGCAAATAACATCGCTAGGTTGAAATAGCCACACTTAGGAGAGGAAAAATACCATAGCAATATTTGAATCAAAATTGAACACAAATATCAGAGCGAATTACTATTGGTACATATGTATACCAGAAAATATGACAAAAAATTCAGTGCCATAATTAGCGAGGAAAATTCATGGGTAGCAAACCCTCCATTTCTGAAAACAATGCAACTCCCTATATTTTACGAAAAAATATTAAAAATAGGTCAAAGACAACGGAAAGGCTGCAACTCGCTTTTTAGAGCATCTAAATACCTGAAAGAAGGAAAAAACACAGCAACGGCACCTACTTATTTGCACTTGAGTCTTCCATTTAGTCGAAAGAACGCCATTACTCTCAGAATCCTTCAGCATCCATTCTGCGCATCGCTGGGAAAAAGATGTGGGTGGGCTGAGATCTCATTCGAACGACGTACGATGTGAAAGAAGGGAAAGTAAAGAAAAGGGGAGACTTTTATTCCTTCAAAAGAGAGAGAAGACGAGGTGGAAAGGCAAAGAACCTCGAGCGGTTTTAAAGTCCCCGAGTGCCGTGTTTATAAATGATTGTCCTGGATTGTGGAGATGTATTTTTCTTTAAGAGATAAAAAGCGGAGACGGTGGGATAAACAAGAGAGAGGAGAGCACTATACTAAGAGGAGAAGGGGTCGTAGTGAAACAGCAGAGACAGGCCCCAGGGCGAGAGAGTTATGCGCGAGGAAGGAGCGAGTGGAATGGCCGAGCGAGTGAAAAAGTGAAAGTACATACACGCAACACACGTTAACACGCGTGAAAATTCTTCTTTGCTGACGCAGTGCATCAATCCATCCGTGCATTTGATAGCAAAAAAATCAGACGGGCTGGATCTTCAAATATCATCCCAGTAACGTTCATTTCACTTGATGACATCATTTTTCACCCATTTTAAACGGCTATGAATTCTTCTGTGATATCTATAAATGGTAGAGGTACTGAAAAAAATGCCTAATCTTTTCTTGCGTCCAAAACTGAAATTAATGAAAGAATGAAATACTGAGAATGAGACATGAAGAAAGAAATAAGAGAAGCAACAACCGTCCCATAAATGGAAAAATGAACTAGACGCGAAAGGAATTCTACAGATGTTTTCTTCTATTAAGATATCAGATCTCTTCACGGAAGGTTACAAACCAATATGAATACCGCCACGCCACTCTATACTCCTCCACTTTTGAACTTACTTTTGCCTAAGATTGTTTGAGCGAAGTATCATTTCACCGAGGATATCTATGAATTTGATCTAGTTTAAAAATAAATATCCTACCGTTCCAAAGATACCAAAATATATGCCCTATACCAAGCTACTTTCCGAGATTTTGACGAAGGATACCACCCCTGTTTCATGAGAAATGTTACGTGTTAGCACTCCTCCAAGACATATTATAAAAATTGAGGAATTTCGAACACCTACATTTCGTAAAAAATTAACATTGTGTCGTTTATATCTCAACACTTTTTTAGAATAAATAATTTTGTCACCGCAGTAGTTTTTTCAGGATCACAGAAAAACTTCCGCTGTGAAGGAGAATTTAACGTGCTGCGCGAAAAAAATATGTTCAGTTAAAAACATTGATATTTGTATTTAATCTCTGAGAATTTCAGTCATTAAGGTATATTATTGCATCAAAAATGACGCAATATTTAATTCATGCTTCCTAAAGCTGCTGAAATTAAAATATGTAATTCTAATATGATCTCCATTAAGGCTACTAGGTAACTATCTCGCTCAAACTACCTTAGGCCTTCCAATCTATTTCCTCTTCATTATTTCAAATAGCTTGCGATTATTTAGCGAAGTGAGCAGTCACTCAAAACTCACATTGGTTAGTCGGTTTTTTATCGACATTTCGACCGTATCGCTGTAAATATATACGTGTAATCTACACAGAGAGAAATTAGGTGAATAGAAAATATGCCTTAATTAAGCCCTAACGATAACTTCTGAACAATAACCTATCAATAATCACAAAAAAGCCTGGATTAACCATCGCCCAGTTATGACCGTCTAGCACCAAACAACGCACCAGCCTCAATTTTGATCCGCTTAACCGAACGCGACGTCCTCGGGAGGGATATTCTATTTCGGGCTCTTACATCCCCCCTCTAGAATTCTCTCACGCTCATGGGGTTCGGCGATCTTAATCCAGACGACCCAGTTTCTAAAATCGCACAGCTCACAAATTAAACGTCTTGCTCCATCCGTTCTTCAAAAGGGAGCATCAAATATTTACCGAAGAGAAACAAACGCCCCGGGTCTCGAAGCTCTGACTCGCCCGAAGGGTTTACTCCGACGGCGGCAAAAACTCTTCCCAAGGATTTTCTCTGAATCTACATCACACCGTCTCTCACATGAAACTCCTCCCCCTTCCCCCCCGTGCCTGTGGGCATGCAAGCCATTGAAAGTCAACGCCCTCCATCGCTGCTGGGCGTCCGTCTTCACAAGCGTACTCCAATGAACCTAAGAACATGGTATCCATCAAGGGGCGTCCAACAGCGGAACTTCACGACTCTCAAAATCCCCCGTGGCGCAAATGGAAACATACTTACTTACTAAGAAGTGCTTCTCTAAACTCGAACTACACTCCTCACATAAACACAGCAATATCGTTGAACATGATGAAATGATAGGTACTCGGAACGATTCCACGCCAGTTGTACGATGTATGAATTTCGAACTCTTTTGCTTCTAACACGGTCACATTCCACAAACTTATCGACATATTCCATCAATTAAACCAATAATACGGTAATTTTGTCCACGTCACATCTTTCCATGTTATTGGGTCGTGATGGATTCATTACTCTCTAGATGATTTTTCTGTATTTATTTCATCGAGATTCAGAAACAGCATTTACCATCAATTCAAAGAATGATTTACATCAGATCTCCACTCCTTTGGCAGCTTTAATTATTCTTAACTCCTAAATTGGACACTACTAATCCCTTTCTTAATGCATTCCATCCTTGATTTTTATTTCCCATGTATTCCATCCATTATTATTTTCAGTCATTCACCTCAAGTTGTTGCTTCAATGCACGTAGTTTTCAGGAGGCTTTTGTCTCAGAACAGGCCCAATAAGTTTTGACTCCTCCTTTTTGTTAAGATTTTATATTTAATCGTTTAGCCATTATTTGCAAGACTTCTTCAGTGGTGATGCTCTCGACCCATTTAACATGTTTCCATCTCTAATCCATTTCTCTAATACCAAAATCTCTTTCTGCGAATCTTCTTTCACTTGCTACTTTCATCCAAGTTTCACGTGCGCATAACAGCGCGCTTCGTACATTTGTTTTCAATTTCTCTACGATATGATATGATAAGATATTAATATAAATTGCAGAGTGGTTTAAAGTGATTAAAGCCTGAATCACACGATCTTTTTTTCCGTCCCTCTGAGGGATAGCTCCAATGATAGCTTTTCAGGGACCGTGACAATGATGGCTCGAGCTATCATTTTCTGAATCACACGGTCATTTTGGCTGTCCCTTTTTCCATCATTTTTTCCGTCCCTTTCCGCATCATTTCTACATGTTTACTACGTTTACTACTCTCATTCCATTGAAAGCCGAACGTGGCGTTAGAGTCGCTCTTTGAGGCTGAGCGCTCTGATTGGCTATATGGTGGAGTCAGCGATGCCTCCAGGGACGGAAAAAGGGACGTGCCCAGTGATGGAAAAAGCGACAGGAATCCCTATCGCTGGAGTCATCCCTGACTTTGTTCGCGCCACACGATCATTTTCGAGCGATCATTTGAGCTATCCCTTAAAAGGGACGGAAAAAATGATCGTGTGATTCAGGCTTAAGAAAGCTTCTCTTTCCAATATAAAGAATGGGAGTAAGGCAATTTTCCACTTAGATAAATTTTATTCCACCTAAGTTTCGATGTATATACTACATCATCATCAGGTCTACAGTACATCAGGCCTGCAGTACATCAAAACCTAGGTCGAATTAAATTTATCTAAGTGGAAAATTGCCTTACTCTCATTCTTTATGATGAATTATTTCCACCACATCAAGCCTGATACTTCTCTTTTTGCTCTTTCCAATGCGATAGGTAGGGCCCACACCCAGAATTTTCTTTCCATCCCCATATTTGTATCATGATCATCTTCACATTCGTCGTATCTTAGTCATTCCTTCTTCCCATCGCGAGATAATGCTGGAAATCTATCTTTAATCTCCCCTACTCCTCTGGCTCGAACCCCATGTCAATCCATCCCTTGTCCCGTCACCTCCTTCACTACGTCTCCTCTTTCCACCCCTCCGCTACCCGTCGCGATTAAAACACGCGACTCGCCCCCCCCCTCCGACCGCTCATCTCCCCTGACATTTGAGATTCGCCGATAAGAATGCCCAACGCTTATAGAGTCCGAGTCCATTTACGGGCCAGACAACCCCTCAGGGGGGAGGGGGGCACAATGTCCTATTTTAGCCCGTCCGTCTCCTCCGCCTCAGCCTATCTCCTTATTGAGCGTCGAAGGGTGTAGCCCGACAAAGGAAATTACATCACCAGAAACGAATATGAGCAGGAAGATTGAGGCATCCAAACAGATAAGCATGGAAAGCCGCCGCGTGTTTACACCGTCGAAGCAAGTCGTTAATGAAGTCACCTTAATGGAGTTAAGATATGAATTTCAACTCGCTCACTAAAGTCAATCATATCTCGACGCGACCTCGACATTTCATATTTTGGCGTACAACACATCTCATTACGACGTTTAGAATCTAGGACGTGAGTTTTTAAGTATTTAAATTTTTTTGAGTCACGCAGACATTTCTATTTTGGCGCTCCACTCTACAATCGTCAGCAGAGGAAAGGCAAAAGAAGAGGGGGAGAGAAGAAATTTCCATACAGCAGCTGTCATGCTATCTTTTTTCGAAGAGACGAACATTTGAAGACCCTTGCAACGATTAATCGACAAATTTCCAAAACCGTACGCATCATAATTTTGAAACAATGACAACGTACGCACGCCTCACATCGATAGAGCATCCGACTTAATAATTATTAAGACCTATTTACTTACCAGTCATCTCGCAGCATACTCTAGGTAGAAAGTTCTCCTGGCAGCCTTAACTAAGATCACGACCAGATTCCCGCCTATTAACTTACATTGACGTACATGAACAATGCAGACAACACTGAAGAGCACCCGCCTCTTTCCCTCTCATGATGCCGAAAACCAAAGAACGATGCTTTTACGATTGCTCGACAGTTCTTCGCCCTCTATTCCCATGTCGATAAAATATTCCTAGAATCGAATAATTATATAATAATAAAATTAGGGATCGTTACAAAGCCGAGAATTTATCGACTGATGTCTGAGATACAAAATTTATGAAATACTATTCTAATTTTTCCAGATGTTTACAGTTTTGCATTTGTCTCATTGCCGTTGAAGTCTCGCATGCATTGTTTATTTTATTAATACTAAATTTTCTACAAGTATCGGGATGGAATCTCAACCATCAGCAGCGAGCCACGATTAATGAGTGACGGAAACCGTGAAGGGACATGGGATCTGATCACGCATAAAGTAGCGACTAAGTTTTGCGATATCGCAAGATGGAGCCGCGGTTGAATCGATGGCCTCCGCCAGCAAATAGTAGGGAACAGTCTTCTCAGTTCTTGTGACTGTATTCTCAGACACAGAGGTTATTTGATTCGCCAATGGAGATAATCCGATCAAATTGAGAGAATTTCTACAGTGAAAATTTAGGTCCATCTATTCCTTATTGCTTATAATGCCTCGATTAACTCCACCATGAGACTTAGCGGAATAATTTCACAGCTCCGTTGAGTAAATAAGCAAATCTACTCGCCCTTAATAAACTCGTAAAATGGTATCCTCATGATGCGACATTAGGTTTCCCAGCACCTTTCACACACCTCATTCATTTAACGTGGCATTTACATCTATGCCAGAAGCGGAGAAAAGCTCTCTCTCAAAGGGAATCCTACCCGCGATTGAGGGTGAAGAAAATATAGTAGTTCCAAGAAACTCCTAATTTAAACGACCATGGTTTCGATGCTGTGTATCATCTTCAGGATGTATCACTTCAATATGATGTACCGCACTGAAACCATGGTCATTTACATTTATAATATAGAGGAGCTGCAGTGATTTTTTTACGTTGTTCATGAAGAAATTCCACTTCTTAGAGCCCGAGACTGTCACCTTCTGTAACCCCGGGTTGGCAAAAGACGACTTTACACCGTCGCCACCGAGGCCGGTAGTCTACGGCCACGAATAGAGACACGGCAACGTTAGTGCACTCTCTAATCAACTACAAGCCCGTCCCTTGATGCGTCTACTACGCCCGAAAGAGAAAAATCGGACGAGGAGAATCCACTCCCTTCTCGCCACGAGCAAACAGATCCGAGGAGAGGGAAGGGAGAGACCGGCAAACGCGAAAATCCTTGGCCGGACAAAACCAGAGAGGGACCGAGAAAATCTTGCGTCAACACGCGGAGAGGCACGGCTCTTGCTCTCACCCCCAGAGAAAGAGAAACACACAACAAGAGTGAAAGGCCGGTAGTGAGAGGGAGAGGGAGGGGGGCGCGAGGGAGGGGGCGCGAGGAAAGGAGAGGACGGGGCACGCCGCGCAGCCGGCCCTGTTGCCGCCGCCCCTTCCTCCTAAACCCTCTCCCCGTCCCTTTCCCCGTGAAGCTGCGACCGTGTAAAAAGCCCGCCCGCCATCAATCTGCCAAGGGATACGCGAGAGGGCGAGAGAGGGCATTTCCTTCCTCCAGACCCATCCTCACTCTCCTCCTCTCCCCGCCTCATCCGTTAAACTCACTTTCAACCTCCTCCGACGTCCGACCCGTGACATCTTACCCTTTACGCGGGCGACAGTATGCGTAGCAAAGGGGGCGGGGGAGGAGGAGGGCGGCGGCACCATGACATTCCACGCGCGGTAATGTGGGCGGCTGGGTGGGGTGAGGTTGGGACGGGGAGGAGAAAAAAGGACGAAAACCAACATTGGACCGGACATGGGGAGAGATGCGATGGGGTTACATCAGTGCGGTGGAAGGAATATTCTTTTTCCCAGGGGAGGAAATGATTTCGAATACCGCCGCAAACATATATTTGGGCGCAATGAGGAGGACGCTTCAAGTATAGTCATTATCTTTGGTTGTTCACTCCTAAAATTAGTAGTTAGAGAAACGAACTGTGATTGGAAATTTGCTTTTTATAATTTGGAAAGGGAGAGAAATGTTATGCTGAAACAATGTGCGTAATGAATTTTGTATAAAATATAAATTAAATTTAAGTTTTTTTATGTACGTTTTTTTGCCTCCTGATCAATTGTCCGATAACAATCTTTATCCTATCTCTTTTGAGTACTTCTTGGTTTTCCGATGGCTCTTATGAATCACACCACAATGTGGAAGCCTATTTATTTTCGCTTGCTATCACACCTGCACGGTAGATACGGAAGACATTTTCGGAAATATTCTTCATGATTTGTTAAAGGGATAAATACTCAATGGTCGTTCCATCCTAGGATTGGTTGACTGTAGCCCTCCACCCATCCCTACATAATGCTAGTTTCTCCTGGTATATTTTCCTCACTTTCCTCTTTATTTGGCCCATGAACTTATTCCAGGGTCTTTCTCTGGGGACTTTTCCCTCGATTTTACCTTCAAATATGTTCCTCACAAACTCATTGTGTCTCAGGGTGTGTCCAATCCATTTGGCTCTTCTTTTCTGTTTGGTATTCTGCATGGTTCTTTCCTCTTCTACTCTGTACTCTTCTGTAGAATTCATCATTCCTTATTTAGTAGTCAAGTACAGTACACAGGGTTAAATAGTCGCCCAGCCGTCTTTCGTCAAAGACGACCTGCCTAATTCCCGCCGCAGACTTCCCTTTCCTCTCCTCACCCTATCCTAAACGTGGAACTTCACTACACAACCATCATCCTAATCATTTAAAAACCTCCGATTGATGGTACGTTCATTTGTACTGAACCATTGGATAGAATTGATAACCCTCCGGATTGAGCCCTAAACACATCCATAATTCACTATTCCAACCTACGAAACCTCATCCTTTACAAGCTTACACGGTCGATGTCCTAACACCCCCTCTACACGCCCATGCGGCGGCTCGCAGGGTAGTATGCAGATGTAGTTGTATAATGGAGGAAAACTTTCTTTTCACGGGCTATAGTGATTTAAGCAGGTTCTGTTAATTACGTCGAAGAATAATTTATTGGCTGAAATCTGAATTTTGGTCGCCTCGGTATTCCTATTTTCCATAACGATTCACCTAAATTTTCCACACCCGAGGATTAAAAACCTGCAGCAAGTGGCAATCAAAAGAAATGCGATAGGACAGACTGCAAGACCAAGGATTTCAATTGAGTAAGGAAACAACTTCAATGCTTTTCCTCGAGGTCTGAGGTTGCCGATTAGTCCTGGACGCACAAGAATTATACGATGACTAACGAAATTCAGCATCTGACCGCGCATCATGGGATTAGAGAGAGAATCCACAATGAGTCGGCCACCCGCAGGACGAGCGACCGCAAGGGTACGGAGAAAAGTAAGCAGAACTGAGCGCAGCGACGAAGAGGAGACGTGAAGGGGACGGATGAGAAGGGATTTTCATCTGCATTTCCCGAGACAACCCGATCTAACACACGACACGGAGGCCACATTACCATAGAGACAGACTGCAGCGGAGAGACAGACAACAATGCCCACCCAAAGGCGCACCGAAGAACGGAAAGGCTGAGAGAATCCTTGTCGCAGCGCGCGCATGGGGGATACATTCTACCCTGAATGAAAGGGTCCACCAGCACCCGGAACTCGAAGATAAGGAAGGACTCCTGACACGATGACAGATCAGATTACATCCTATGATAGAGCAGGCCCTACCCTCAAAAGAGTTCTGCACGTCGAAATATGATGGCGTTGAGTGAAAGTCACCAATAATCTTGGCAATAAATTCATGTTTTATAATCCGTGGAATCCCATCACCCACGAGAACGAACAATTTACCCCAGAACCACGCTGTAAGAGCAAATTACATTCGGCTCTTATCTTACCCCCCACACATTCAGTTGCATCCAATGACCGCGGCCCTCATTAAAGAACAAATGTTACGTATGACTTAGTTTTTCCTCATAGATTTATTACAACAAGACGACCTAGGTTTAGATGATGACGAGCTTCGTCGAAACCCAGGTCGTCTTGTTGTAATAAATCTACGTGGAAAAACTACGTTATACTTATCATTTACAATGCTAAGCAAATTTCACTAAGTCACGCCCGAGAATATGGAATATACTCATTAAAGAGAATCAAACTTAAGAGCACTCCTATTTCTGTAATGCTCGTAACGGGGACGTAACTCTTAATTTGAGCATAGATGTGCGAGAAACCGTGAAATACAATCTTTCAAAGCAAATCCAGTGCATTTATATGAAACAAGAGTAACTTTTAGAGTTAAACTTCTGCGAGCAGAGTTCAATAACTGATGGTGGAGGAATGCTATGGGGTGCTGGGCTTAGGAGAAAAGAATGTGACTTCCTCCGACAATGGACGAGGGTTGAAGTCAAGGGCGGGGCGGCGAGAATGGTATGAAGTGACACGCAGTGGAGGACAAGAGGGGGGACGGTTGCCCTGTAAAAAGAGAGGAAGCAATGAATAGAGGAGAGGGACGTGGAATGCTGCGGGAGGGACAGAAGGTTGCAGAGCCGTCAAGGGCAAATGAAAAAGGTCGAGGCAACAAAGGAACCCTGTGTGACCCCGAAACTCCTGAAGACTGGCGAGAGTAACACAGGAGAGTCAGTAACCGAAGGTCAGAGACGGAGCATTCGCTTCATTTTCTTCACCGATGTCAATTTACTACGCCGTAGCCACTCACTTTTCATCACTTTCAGAGAGAATGTCGATTGATGGCTAAGTTGATTTAGATTAACCAGAAAGAAGTCGCCAGACTGAAAATGCTTCCAGGAATACACGTATTCTGAATAAACTTAATTAATAAAATAAATTTTTTAAATCAATTAAGACCGCCTTTTTTGATAGAAATCCCTTCTGGAATGTCGCGCGATCTACATGTACTAATTATTTACTGGAGAGACTGAAAACGAAGCGCCGCATTACCAGGAGCAAGTAATTGTTTCTCAGCCATGTATGACACATTAACTTCCGAATAGGCTGTCAGGCTTAGATAACTGAGCCTCAAAAATTGCTATGCGATAGTTATCAAGATGGTGTGAATTTACTTTCACTTTCCGCGGGTTTTCGATATTTATCTTCCCAATCGAGTTCTTAGCCAATACTGTTCATAGGTCTCAATAAAATTTAATTATTACAAGCATAAAGAGTTGATAAATGACACAAGAGTCAAAGATAATCGATCGCAGTCGCTAAAAATTAATCATATGGGGTTGTCCACTCTCATCTTCACTACATAAAATGAACATTAAAAAAGTTTCCTACATTTTGGCAGCGTATAACATGGATCATGTGAATTTTCTAAAGTCACATACTTGAGCGGTGGCACGCAAGGAGCCATTGCCGCGTTGATATGTAGGACCAAAGTTCGGCAACAGAAAATAATTTAATTGAAGAAACAGTTAATATAATCTCAGCATGGACTGCTCACGACTGTCAACAAGTATCACAAACTAATAATCATCTCAAAGCGACTTCTATCGAGGGGACCGTATCAACGTTATCGTATCAACCGTATCAAACCGTATCAAAGGGGACGTGATCAACCGTAGAAAGCTGTAACACGATGAATGCTGCGCAGACTCACTGGAATCCAGTTTCGGAAACTGTGTCAAAGGACATTTTAACTCTCCAAAAGGCTGCGGCCCCCTTAATGGGGCCTTCTTCAATTCCAAACTGGGAACCTCACCCATCCCAGCAACCTGAACAGCCCCTTTAAGCGAGAGCACTCGCCGACCAAATAGAACGCTGACACACGAGTGGCTCGGACAGCAAGGACGACGGACTGTGCGTTAGGCGTCCTCGCGGTTAAAGCAGCTTAATATGGCCAAGGCAGCGGTGAGTATCCTTCCCTTATATGAGCAAACAATTTTCGAGGACCCGAATCTCTTCGGCGGGGTGTGATCAGTTGAAAGGGTATCGCGGGAAAACTGGTTCGGACGGGTGGACGACGTATCTTGCCGCACAATCTTTTTTCTCCTTCATTCACGTACACCTCCCAAGCACATACAATGACTCACGCTGAAAGTTAGAGAAAGTTCACCGACGTATGCGCTAGCTATTAATACAATAAGGCTAAAATAGACCAGAACCACGCCAACAAATTATGCTGCAAATAAATGTTCAGAAAAAACTACCCCCAGCGTGGTCTCAACGCTAGCTCCTTGCAACAGCTTCCATGCACAGTATTGAAGGTACCGACACAAGAAACCCATCATAATATTCCCGTGTAAGGAATAAAAATAGAAAAGAGGTCCTGAAGATCGAAAAGAGGACTTAAAAGCAATAAAAATCAATCTATCGAAGCAACGTGGTTCAGGGGACCAACTACACAGGTATACGGCTTTCCTGGTAATTTAGTACTTATTAGATACTTCTATCCGATTCGACTTCCATTAATAACAGAAATGGAAACAAGGCATTATCAAGTAAAGTGAACAGGATAAAAGCATAATCTGCGAAGCACAAACTGCGAAGACATGTATTAAAGTACTTCGATGACATTATCTTAATACGCGGAATATTGCGCAAGTTTTATTAGCAATCGTAACCGTGATAACAGCATAACAGAGGAAGCACCACCAATTCACGAGAAAAAGACATCCGTGAGCGCATCAGCGTTAAGCAGTCAATCAGGATTGCGTCATCGACCAAACCGGATTAAGATTTTTTCATCACTTTCGACCGCAGTTCCTCCGCTCACTAGCCAGAAGCGATGTTGATATAATTGGTGTGACATGATGGAATGGCAATCAACGCTAACCAACCAGATAATAAAATGTCGAAATGGAAGGAAGTCGGCTAATATATGTGATCGTAGAGGTTAGACTTGACACGCCAAAGCTACCGCTCGCGAGAAAATGTGGCTTCTTCACTTCAAGAACACAAAACAGCAGGTTATGTGAAAAGGTCATACTCTGGCGATGTACACGAATGGTACTAATTCTGTAAATTTTAGGAAGCCCAATCCAATTGTTACGGCGAGAGATGCACTCATTTTTGCAAAGTTATTCGCTGCGATTCCACCGTCCCACTGGTATCGTGGTACGCACGTTGCGCCAATCAAGGGCTTATTTTACCACATTGTACCAACCCAGGGAAAAAATCATGGCCGAAGAATTAAAGAGGATAAAAACAAGAACAAGGTATTTGAATATGAGTTTTTTCCGCGAAATCATCCATAAAAACGCATATTTTCTTTAACAGGATGAGAAACGACTGGCGGGAGAATTAGGAGATGCCTTACTTGCATAGCACATTGCACACACAAGATAATACCTCATTTCACAATACTTATCGTAATTAATCTCATCACTCACCCTGAAAACACAGGGTCATAGAATGTCACGGACAATAAACACCAAAATGCCATTCTCGCTATTTCTTAGCCTACCAAACTCAGCGTCACACACCCTCAGTTTTATACGGGTATTCCACGACCATTCACCTTTTCAGGTGAAAAGGGTCAGAAAAGTGAGAATCAAGTAAGCACCGTGGAAACGAGGCAGAACTGAGTTAGAGCCTTAAGGTTTTTTATGCCTTAGAAATTTTCAGAACCTAAAAACGTTCTAAAGACTCCTAAAGACATTCCAAAGTGACACCGAAGAAGCCTTCGGGATTGTAATTAAAGGGGTAGGGCGACAAGAAAGAATATTCTTAGTATATTGAACAATTCTGAAATCACTCGACAATGGAAAAGCAGCATTCCATGCAACTAGTACGTCTAGATACACAGCTACGTCAACAGTTCATGTTTCATTAATATTTCGTCCAAATGTTTCATTCAAAAGGGTAGGAACCCGACTTTTATGGAAGGAGAAACGTAAACAATTACAAGGAGCATAGAGTGACACTGGAAAAGAACTTCGGAAATTTGTCACGACGTGTTTCGCATTACCACCATTCCCCTTCACCAGTCAATTTTAAACATTCCTCTCTACCTCTCACCTCTTGACACGAATTCCTTTTCATTCTCTTACGTATTCATTCTCACTCGCGTCTATGTCACTCTCCCCAGTCCCGTCGGATTTGATAAGTCACGTTCCTCTCTCCGTCGCCCTCGTGTTAAGTAAATGAAAGCCCTCTCGACCAGAGTCACGAGCAAGGAAGGGCCTTTCCCGCCACGAAAAACGCGAAGGAGCGAGCATGAATCCAGCATTCAAGGCTTTTGCTCTTTAAAAGGCGGAGAAGATTAAATGTCAAAGGGAGAGGGCAAAAATGTTAACGAGGGCAGAAAATGAGAACTATGCACGAGGGTGTAGGAGGAACGGGGGCATAAATCAGGAGAGAGAAAAAAACTGGAAGGGGTTGGTCGCAAGGAAAGCCGGGGGAATAAAAAGTTTAAGTCCAAGGTTCGTGAAATAAAAACGGGACGAAAAAGGAGATAAAAACTCCACGAAAAAGACGCGTCCGAAATAAGAGAGGAGTGGGATATTTCTCCTTTTGCGGCCGCGCCGGGAAAAGATAAGGGGAACAAGTGACGGATGAAAAGGGGAAAAACAAAGATATCGGAATGGAATGAGTTCCCAAATAAACTCGGCCACGTCCCGTTTTCCTCCGTCATAAATACTCTTCTGCTTGCGCGATTTTAAAGTTTTAACACGCATTCAAGTAGCAAGACCACAAATTCGCATTTAAGAGCCTCGGATTACGAGGCCGTATTGTTTTATCATCGATCATTCGACGATCAGGAATGAGGGATACAAGATGAGCCACATTCGTGGGCGAACGTCTAGGTGCAGTGCCACAACAGAATAATCCAACGACTACCCGAGTGCCACAGCTAATACCTGGGAGTTAAAAAAATATGTGGGATAAAAAAAACAGACGACTCATGCCAAACACGAGACGATATTAGAAAACCACACCCGAAAAAGACCGATTGCAGAGTCGTGTGTAAGATAACACAGTTCACAAACAAGATACCCTCTCAAGTTGAAAGTGAACTAATCCTTTACAAAGTCATTTCCAATTAAAAACGGAACTCGTTAAAATCCTATAATAACGAGTATCAAACATCGGATCAGGCTCATTAGCAATGAAATTCATGATCAACAACATTTACATGCCTTATTCCTTCTGACAATTGCCAATACGTTGGTGAGTCAGAAAAATGCAACAATTTTCTCAGTGACTCGCCTACTTTTTCCTTTAAGCCCCATAAGGATCAAGATTAAATCGAGGGATCGTGGGGAAAAGTAGTTTTTGCTAAAACTATCATAGAGAGAACAAGTTTATCTATTGGTAACACAATAATGAAAAGGAAAAACTTCATTTTACGTTAGACCCTCCTTGAGTACGGGATGGAAAATGAGAAAGCAAGGAAAAGACGTAAAATCGCAAGACATCCGAGCGAGAGACCCGAGCGACGACCCATCTGGCCCTCTGGGACTCGTATTTCCTCCCGAGGCCCACAGTCCACTAAACCCGCCTCCCGGGTGTATTAACATCCGCCCAAGGCTTAAGACTGGGGGGGGGGATCAGGGGGGCGATAATAGGGGACACGAGGCACGTGGGCGAGTCGAGAGAAAAGGCAGCCGAAAAAAAATTGGACGAAATTCTCGACGATTGGTTTAAAGGGGAGGACGCTGGCGGGAATTCTAATAGGAGAACAGATAGATGTGGGAGGTGGGGAAGGAAGGAAAGAGAGGAATCATATTCGAAAGGAAGAATGATCGTGAGATGATGACCGTACACATGGAGTACTCCCTGAAATCTTAAGTGAATCAAGAGTGAGAATGTGGCCATAGTCATTTTGTGCAAGTCAGAAATTTTTACACTATGATACATCCAGGTGGTTCCTCCTCTCGTTAGCCTTCCTTACTACATTGACAGATACGACCATCAGGATAAAATACGAAATATTAACACTAGGACGAATACGTTTGTAAATACTCCTTTCATAGCACCATTGGAAACTACATTTGAATCATAGCAAAGCCCTCCTAACTTTAAACGCCGCTTCATTCGTGGGCTCTAAGCTTTTCATTCGCAAGTTATAAACAAATGACTCGTGTTACAACGCTCCTCCCCCAGCCCTTTTAGCAGCAAGCAGGGCTCATGGTAGACGTACACAGGTAGAACACTTATGCAAAACATGTCAATGAAGGGAGAATACCGCCGGTCTAACAATGGGGAAACTATTCACGAGAGACAAAAAAATGCGGCATTACCAACTAATTTCGAATTAGCGATAGTTTCAAAGCCGCATTGCGCTGCTATCTGTAGGGATTTAAAATTTTTATTTGAACAGCAAGTTAAACCTGCGTCCGCCCTTAGTGTTTCCTTGACCAAATTTTCACTAAAACCTGAAATTCCCAAAAAAAATGTCACATTGGCGGTTTAGATCCTTCAACGTCGACTTTCTGCTAAATCGGAAGACAGAGACAGAGTAGAAACTTCGGCGTTCAATCAAGTCACCCCAAATGACACACACAAACTTCTTGCATACCACTAGCCGAAAAAACCGTCAAGATCGTTTTACACGACGAACTTAATTGCACAGTTTGATGTACAGAAATAGCGAGAATGCAGACACGGAATTAGAGCACAGACTACTTTCATGTCTTTCATTTGATCATTTGCATCAAGTAATTCTTATAAGTCCACATTTTACACGACTCAATCGTCACGGCTCATCCACCCATACATCAGACTGTGCAGTTAAATGCCTCTTGTTGAACGGCCTCAGTACCTTCACATTGCTATGATTCCACTAACATTCAATGTATTCAGATTTAAATCTCGGGATGGAAGATTTTCTTTGACACAGTCTCGCAGAAAAAAATAAGGACGAGGTGGTCTATGTCAGCGGCACCCAGCCTACGATATGCGTAACCTGATGGGTACGCGCTAGGTGCTTCAGGGGTCATCAGAAATCTTCTAAAAGGTTTATTCAGCTGCTCAGTCAAGTAGAATGTACCTACAATAATTATTTAGTAGACATGCATTCCAATTGATTTTTAAAACTATTAACCACTGCATATAGTCAAACAGAAGATTAGAGACGACTTAAATACCTAATTTTCTTTTGCCAGTTATATCAGTAAAATCCACCAGACGGTGACATGTTTATCTTAAGCTCGGTTCCTCCGATACAACCTATTTTCATTCCTCTAAATGTCGCATAAATATTACAAACACATTGATTTAGCATCTCTGCTTCACGACTCTGTCCATATTTTTATTTCTTAACTAGCATGGCTTGCGTTATTCAGCTACATTACAAAAAACCACTACATTACAAAAAAATTGCACTTCTGTGATAACACAAGCGGCTTAAGGAGAGAATTTCAAGATGGGAAGACTCCGCTTGCTTACGGATGGGGAGAAGAAGTGTTTCTGTACTAACCGGACCGAATCAGCGACTTTGAAGAACCGGTCCACTTGACCAAAAAGTGAAATTACAACGGCCCCAATAACTAAACGACAGAGCTAATGGATCTGCGAGGACAACAACTTAAAGTTTGCGCGCAATAAAGACTGGTCGGATCATTACACTGAAGTTTTTTTTTTAAGGATAGAATTAAGCGGATGGTGTCAGCAATTAGAAGCAAAGGAAGGAAGTCAAACTGCATTCTACACGAATTAGAGATATTAGGTATGACGAGACACATTGAGTAATACTCAAACTGGTGTGACAAAGTTACATAATCACCCGAAGAACTCAACAAGTTATAAGAGCAATCCTTTAAAAAACAAGAACAGCATGCGAAAACACGAGGGGTATCAGGTTTAATTTTGTCAAATGAAACTGAATGCGGATAGCGGAACTGGCAATCAATTTTTCCTTGACCTATACTGATGACCGTGGAAAAATATTAAAGTTTTGTTAAATTCAAGAATACCGCCTCTATACCATTTATTGTTCCTCAAAATATCACAGCGCACGTATCAACTTTAATTATCCATAGAGTAGTCTAAAAATAGGACTATGAGCAATTATAAAACACTACATAAACATTATGGACTTGGAGATGATACTTCAAAAGGAATTATTCTCGTCAACACGGTAGATGACTATTCCATTAGCAATTACGGTCAACATGTAAATGCCCGATCCCTATTTATGCTGTCACTTTCTTTCGCTGCTAACACAGATCTCAATCATTTGTATGGGAAAAGTTTAAGGGGAAGAAATTTATCAAACCTAGAAGCTGCTAATTCACTCCCTCCAGCGTCATCAAACTACGAAATAATGGGGCTTTACAGGGCTTTTTGTTTTCATTCTGCCAGGAGAGTCTACGAGTATTTTTTCTTTCCACTAGGGTTCACATAATCCTTTACCTATTCATTAAGTCCGCAACGGAACCGAATCGTGCCCAAACTTCCCGAGGGAAGGAAAAAAAAGGCATTAAGGTCTCCATCTCCACTTAAATTTCATGACCACCCCCTTTAGGTGGTTCTTACCCCCCACGAAATGAAGGGCAAAGGGGATGGGAGGTCGAGGCTATGCCCTAGGAAGAGGTCTTGGGAACGTAAACGGGGTGAGAGAGGTGAATGAGAAACGAGGGGGCGTGGCGCCGAGGGTAAGGCACGGCGACGAATAGAGAGATGGGAAGAGGGAAGTTCCGATACGAGAGAAGAGATGGTAATGGAGAGAGGGGAGACGCCTCCGACACTCTCCTTCGTATTCCGGTCACAGCATCCGCACGCGGTCGGTCGATAGCGAACGGACCGGGATAGAGGAATGCGACTTCGAGAAAAAGGCGCCACAGACGCGAGAATGAACGTCTCTTCCCCCGGTTAAATTTCCTCGCGAATTGAGTTACTTTTTCAAGCGACCCCACTCACACCATCTCGATGTCTTTGCTAGCGAAAATCTGGGAGAAGGTTGCTCTCGACTCGCAGTATGGGAAACGCAAATTAGAAATCACTGGGTCACCACGCGCTAAAGTTTGGATAAGCGATTGAGATTCCTCATAGATACGCCTCTCATTTCTGGGGAGGGAAATATGAGAAATTCAATCTTTGGCTATCATCACCGGAGGTAACACACACATGCGCCAGCCTGGGAATCATCCGAATTCCTCGCACACAGCCCCAGTGGCGTTGTTAGCAAAAACAGAAGAGGCTTGTGACCCCAACTCATTGGATTAACATGATAAAATACCTGATGATGTTTTACTACTACCAAACCTAAGTCATGTATAAAACACCGGGTCATTATCCTCACTGAAACTCATGAGCGATTGAATGCCAACTTCTACACAAATATCTACAGATGGATGCAAGTGAGTGATAACTTAGAAACATATTTCACATTACACCCGCACCAGAAATAAAACGAACACCAGCCCACTACCCATATTCTCTACCTTATTAGATGTTACACTGAGGAATTGGAGGAATTCTATGGTAAAAAATGCCACGCAAACTGATACAGGTAGAATACAGTCTTAAGCACCCCAATCGAAAGGAGTTGTGATAATATTAAGAAACGATCTAAATATCTGCAGGAGGAATTGCCGTACAATTGGCTCAACCTTAACGTTTCAAATTCATGCTCTAAGTTTCATGAGCAGCAACGGCACCGACATTTCCGGAGAAAGTATTTTCCAAGATACCACCAAGAGGCGCAGAAAGTGGGCAATACTTCTGTTGCCACAGCGTTGTCGGAATGCAAGTTGAAAATCTTGTTACACGCTGGCACACACTGGCCAGGGAAAGTACCCGAATACCAAATAACCCAAAGAGAGAGCAAGGCCCGCACCGCGAAAAAACTTTCACGTGTTTACATCATCCCGTCGGGAAAAGTTCTCCTAAGAAAAGAACGCATGTTTTGGAAACCAAGAGTATCAAACCGTGTAGGGAAAAACAGCTCGATAAGGTGTATGGGTTTGGAAAGACATTTATTCAGATTCCTCAAACCGTGATTTCCCATATCTCGGTCAGCTACAACAATACAATGCTTGTACTTATAAAATCGTGTTTGCACGACCTTATTTAAAAAACTATAGAATTATAAAATATAAAATATTATAAAAAATTATATAAAAAAACAAACAATGTAAATCGCCCAGCTAGTAGGCCAGTGTATCAAATCACTTCACTTATTTATTCATGGAGAAACTAATAAATAATCGCTCCGAAAGGAAAAATGGATAAAAGGTATAAAAATGAGGCAGTGCACATAACACTGGTTGCGACACTGGAAAATATAGGATTGCTTCATGTGCATGATAGCTCTAGGTAATGAAATGAATCCCACCTTAGAGTAAGTTCATTAATTTCCATTTTCAGTATTTTTAATTAAGTGATTTCCAACGGGTGAGCCCTCTTTATTAGTTCTCACCCTTCAAGCTCTCACGATTGAAATTTTTAATAAAATATATATAATTTTAACTTAATTATTTTGCCCAATCATAATTTAAGAATAATACTATTCACAAAAGGTTACGAGGTTCACGCTTCAAGGTACGAATGAATACTTAATACGTTACTACAGGTATCTGCTGTCGACGATTTCTGAAGATACACGAGTGCTTTAGAAAATAAATGCAATCAACAAGTCTTTGCATCAATAGACACTCTAACGGAAGAATTAATTGAGAACCTACTAATTTTATGGCATTGGGAGCTTACTACGGGGACAATTTTACTCGAAACATACTCCACAAAGTGAGGCTAAAAGATAGTTGCCACGTTCAAAACCTCGTATTCCGAAGTTCTTGAAGAATGTAACGCATAAGATAGGAAGAAATGAAGAGCTGACGGCTGAGCAAACAAGACTCGTGCAGTTTTGATATTATTTACACAGAATGAAATGTGCCCGGTATATTAACAAATATCGACCGTTCAGAAAATGAGACGTTGAGCAACCATCCTCAACTCAGCGGATGCCATTAGAAGCAGTTATTTAGCGCATGGAGCTGATAATTACCAATTCTAATGACCAGACACAAAAAATCATGATAGAAGAACTATAGGCATTATAGAATACACATATTAACAAGATGCACAGCGTGCTTTTTTCCCAAATGTCGGCGACTTCATGACTGCCACAAAAAAACGAAAGATAGCGATCACAAGGTACTTGAAGAAGAAAAATTCAGCAGAAATTTTCAAAAGACCGCTTTAAAGATGGTTTTAAAAAACTTCAGCTTGAACCAACGGCGATGACTCGTGAACAACGTCAATATTTACCAATCCAATCTTAAAGATAAAAGCAAACGATCAGCGCCAGTGAATAAGCCATCTTGAATGCGCCGTGACAAACTGAGAAGAATTGGAAGTCCTTACGAACCACCATGCTTCACAAAACCTTATGAGTCATGAAAAATGGACTAGTAAAGCTACTTTCAGAAGATACTTATATTGATTTGTAAGTGGATTCATCCGACGTACCCTTCCTACAGATGTATCACTCTTCAGCAATTACTATGAGTGAACGTAACACGTTTCAAAGTTCACCTTTCAAGAACTGCAGATCTTCAGTCACCCTTCACTATAAGCAGACCTTCTCATTCATTCTATAACAAGGTGCATTGATAGAGATAGTGAATACTTTTAATACAAAATATACAAGCAAACAACAGTTATGACTGTGAAGTGGGAGGAAAACGTAAGCTGTCCCAGCATGCAAATCTATCCAGTTGTCATTGGCACTCCTAGAGACAAATTTTGTTTTTATTTTTGTCCAACAGAAACCTTACATGTTAAGTAACATCGCACACCTTCAGATTGGCTTCCACACACCTACTCCGTTATATTCGTAAGAAATCTAATTTGATCGAATGTCTAAAACGCCTATGTAGACGGAATATGGAAACAAAAACTGATAACAGGCATGGCTAACACGGAAACAGCCGATAACTCCCCCGGAGATAACACCGGTGTATGGGAATGGAAGATTATGCTATGTAAGCGTGTGGAAATGCAATCTGCGGTTTTATTTCCACGCAAAGCCATTTCATTTTTTTCCAGAACGACTACCTTTTGAGATAGCTCCATGCTCCCTTCTTTATCCTTCTCTAAGGACAAGTAAACTGTTATGATTTAGAATAAATTGCGGGGAAATCCAAAGTAAAACTGCCGGATTCTTAAACTGAAAAGGTGGCACTGTGGGTTTTGCCGATAAGAAAGTGATGGAAAAAAGCCGGAGCCGACATACACATTCATATTACATACAAACAAGTTCAACAGAAAAAAACAGAAAATCGCGCTATGAAAACGAGAAACTTCATGAAGATATTTTCTGCGTACAACATACTCGGGCTATTCTCCCTCGAGTGCAAGGAGGGTAAAATTTGGGGACGAAAGTTTTACCCGACAATTTCCCCAACATATCGTCCAAATCCACCGAAAATATAAAAGGATGTTGGGAAAAATTCGTAGAACCGGAAAATTGGTCTCGCGGAGGAAGGGGTGGAGGAAGAGAAAAAGGGAGGAAAAGCTCACGGAAACGACCATGCACGCCAACCTTTCCCCATCACGCACAACGCGGTAATAACGCAGCTCTTCCTTGGGAATGCGAGATATTGGAGTCGAGAAGTTAATTCTCCGGAGAGACACGGCAGTAGAAAGGCTGGAAAAGGAGCGGTGCATACATGGAATCTGACAAAGAGCGAGGGAATTCGTGAGGCACGAAGGAATATAAAGATTCAAAGAAAATAAGAAGACACGAAGAGAAATGAAATCTCGCACATGAAGAGAGAAAACGTACGTAAAAAGCCTAGGATAATATTTTTACCCGGACATTTGAAGACTTAACGAAAGACGAGTTCCGCTCATAAGGCTTTAGAAAAATTACAACAGGGACGCAAAGTATTAAGAAGCGGGAGAGCCGCATGACATTCATTATAGCCCACAGACAAAAATTGCATGCCCACAGATGAATTTCCAGTCCTTGGATTTCTCGTACTCGTCACAGTTTGAAGATATCGATATAAAATTCTTTCTTCTACAAACAGTTAACGCTTGCGTAAAGAGCATCACACGAAGCATTAAGCATTGAATAGAGAGAATAAGAAACTGAACGATATAGCATAAATTTAAGAGAAATGAAAAACAGGTAGAATGCGTGCCGAAGTAAAGAATAAAATTGCTTAAGAAGAAACGGGCCTGGGACTGTAAACGATTTGAATATGCATGCCATAATATAGGTAGTTGAAGTAGATAGGGCACTTTCTTCCACATAGATCCACCCTAACCGGCGGGTGACCTCTAATGATAAAAATACTTCGTAGGCATGCAACCATTAAAACTACACCTACGCGCGTTAGATACAGTTATTAACGTTAAATGGAGTTCCATGTGTTATAAAAATCGGGGGGGATACCTATCTGATCTTCTTGATTATCGACTTTCGCATCTGTTGATAGGCACTGGCGAAGTTTTCGAGTATGGCTGCGCCTCGAGTATCGGGACCTAAAATGCTCGAGATGCAGCCATACTCGAAAACTTCGCCAATACCAATCTGATCGTCCACTGCAGTGTTCGTCCGCCTTTGAATCCTATTTGTGAAGGAACATTTGATACCAGTTTACGTATATCTCTACTTGCGATATCGCCAAAGCAGGCGTTGGTCCGCATTCACACGGCGAACTCGTGATCAGGCGCCTTCGTTGTATCCCGCAACATAAAAAGGTTTCCTCAAATAGATGAGTTTTATATTCATTATACTCGACGCTTAAAGAATACACCCCGCTCCTGACATTCGCGTCCAACTTAGTCGATGACGTTCGATCCCGCCACACGTGTTCTGCCGGGCATGATAAAAATATGAAAAACTTCCCAGTCTACGGTGTAATCTTTCAGGTGCACCGAAGCGATAAGCAGTTGAGGGCGAGTGCATCCACGAAAGCACATCGGACGAAGTTACCCCTCCTCTCATTCCGCATAAATCTTCAAGTTCCCATTTTCTTCCGGCCTTTTAACGGCTTCCCAGCCATTAAATCACTTTTCCTCTCCGCGACCTCAATTGCTACGGAAGCGCCTATCAGCCCCTTCCCACTCTCTCCTTGAAGACGCATCATCCATCCCTCCTCACCTTTTTCTTCCTCTTTCTCCAGCCAACAATGCTCCTCCACTCTCGCCCCTTTCAGAGTTTGATCATCGCTAGGATATCCCCCTTCCCCCGACCTCTACACTCCGCACGAAATTCCCATCAGCCCTCTCCTAACCATCTCTTTCCTACACATCCCATCAAAAAAGTTTTCCCACTAACGGCGCCCCACGCGAGCGTATCCTTCATCATATTTTCCCGACGGCGCCGAACCCCGTGCGCGTGCACCAGCGCCGCCCACCAGGAACTCTCGGAACTAAAAAGCACGTCGCTCCGTAGAAAAGATCTAAACTTCCCATCCAGACGTTCCCCCTCCAGCGTTTTTCATTCATTTCCCTCCTTCGCTTTTAAGAAAATTTAAAGTGACTCGAACAAATCTGCAGGATTCCGCTTAAAAGACCTCACGGATGAGATCGTGACCTAGTTATGAGGAGATCCATAAATGAAGAGGTGATTCGCTAAAAGTTTCCTCAAGTCTCAGCCATTCAGATTCGGGGCTCCGGAAGAAAGACGTCGATGTTTTGACCGTGACTCCACCACCACTGCCCCATTTCCACTCTCAGAGAATCTCTCCCTCTGCACGAACAATTCCAATCCTACTTCTCCTCCGAGGCATTCTCTCAGCATTTTCAGACTTCTCACACCTCCCTCTCCCTCCTCCTTATAACGCCCTTCTTTCATTCCCTCGGGCAGTCTCAAACCCTTCGAGATCCGAGACCTCACTCTTCTTCTCATCGCCTTCCTTCTTCCCTTTCGCTTTCCCCCTTCAACGATCCTCTCAAAGTACCTTCCTCAAGTCCCACTCGCATTAAACATAACTTAAGAACACCGTAACTTTACCACGGGCTGCAAAGGCTAGTGAACCAAATCATCAATGAGAACACTACTATCTTCCTTGTCGCTTACAAATGATGCTTCCACACTGCCCAATTGCAAATGATTCTAATGTTAAAAATTTCAATTAATTCTGTAGATAAAATGAGATCGCTACCGAATCACCACAACAAGAAGCTACTCCAGTATTTTAGTAAGATCTGGTGCTTTCCCAGCGTACGAGTTTCTCAAAATTTACTCGAGCTTCCGTTCGGGTGAGTGGGTCCATATTGGCCGACGTTTCGATTCACCTCTGCCCTGAGGACGATGCTGGAGCCGAGCATCAAAACGTCGGCCAATATGGACCCACTCACCCGGACCCGAGAAATTTTTTAGATACTCCGGTATTTTATTTGCTTTTATTCAATGAAAATTTAATTTGTTTCATGGCCGCTGGTGACGGATGTCTACCCACGCAAAGAGGACAAACTCAGAAATAGCTGTTTCTTAAGATTGGGTATTTTAATGAAATTACTAAAATTGAATGGACGAGAGCCGTCACCTGCGTCATTTTCACGAGACGGACATTATCTGCCTCACGCGTTCAAGTTCAGCCGCCGTAAGTCACGCAGGTACGATATGTTGTTCGTTCGACGATAGCAGCGTCTTTACCCTCACTCTCAGCAGCGATTCACCATCCTTGGCGTGTCACGCGAAACCCTTACTCCTCCTCTCCCTCACAGAAACGAAGGCGACAAATCCTCTACTTTTCCATCACCAGTCCTCACTCAGATCCATTTGTACGCTCTCCCGTCCCCCAACCCCAACCATTACACGGCGAGGAAAAATCATTTCTTCCCCTTGCCCACCACCACGCCCCCTCCCCCCCCCACACTCCTTGCCGCCTTTATCCATCTGCATCCGCCACCCACCCTCACACGAGGACCATAAAAAGGAAGCCGGGGGATTCCGGAGTTTTAGGCGAAAGGGGAGTAGGGGGGCGGGTTCGGTAGAAGGTATGAGGGCAGGGTACCGGGGGGAGGGTCGTGCGCGACCCCCTTCGAACGTACATTCCGAGGCTCCTCACGGGGATGGAGTGCCGCCAGAGCGAAGCGAATCCCACCCAAGAGCAGTGGGATGATGCTATCGATTCCTCAAACGCCCCCTCCATCTCGCCCTTTTGACGCCGTCAAGATATCGCTCCTCTCGGCGACTCCTCCCGTTCCGATTGGGATGAAGTCCGAATTGGACGGACTAGCGCTGCTGAGTCATCGAAACGACGCGACGGTAAGGCCGTTTCGTAAAAAAGTTAAACGCTAAATTAACGTGAGCGTAAGAGTGCAATGAGTTTTAAGGGCTATAACCGAACTGGCAGTGTCAACGAAACAACACAGCATGTAACCCGTGTCGTCACGGAAAAATACTTAGTAAATACACATAGTTTTGTTGAATTTGAATCGCCTTGAAATTTATATAAGGACGAAGTGTCGTCGTCATTTTCCTAGGGCATTTTACGAGTCATTTGTTGAATGTTCGGGTGAATCATGAGGAAAAAGTACTACGAGTTAAGGAGAACAATAAGTAACAATATCTTCTTCCGTTCGATTTTCTAACATCTACATCTACATCTACGTCATACCCTGCAAGCCACCCAAAGGGTGTGTGGCAGGGGGTGCTTTCGCACCAGGCATGCATGAATGATATGGTAGAATACCGACATTACATTAAAAACCCGCGTACCACACATGCAAAGCGCCAATTACAAATCTAATACCCAAGAAACATTCTATCTCCAATCGTTCTAACATGCAAGGGATACAAAGACTACTACTACAGATTCAAAATATCATGCATAAATAAGAACACCAATATTTACATCATGCATAAATAAGAAAGAGGAGAATATAATGAGAAAGATTAACTGCCTGCCTATTGTCAATACTCGAACTATTCATGACGACGATCACAGCTGTTATGGTCCCGAATGGTACGCGGAAAAAATGACATTTTATACCTATCGGTTCTACAATCTAGCTCTCTAATTTTATTGGCGCGATCTAATCTGCCGTAGTACGAAGGGGTTAATAGTATGTTTTTTACGTCGTCAGTAAAATGATTTTCCTGAAATTTATTTAGGAGGTTAAGCCTATAATTTAATCTACGCTGTGATAGCGATTCCCATCCTAATTCTTCTAACAGTCCAGACACACTAGCCAACTTATCGTAGCATCGTTTCACAAACCTAGCTCCTCTTCGCTGGACGCGATCTAACTCTGATATCATATATAGTAAACAAGCATATAGTAAATTTAAGAACACTGCGGATGGTAAACGACTACTAAGGTTAATTGCAAACAAGAGAAGATCAGTCATTGATCATTATTTTTTCTTGAACAAAGCGAGAAGGAATGTAAATGACTGCCAAAAATCTAGTTTCGTTTCGACTCGCTCGTAATTCACCACTACTCTGCATCCATCGCCCGTTTGACGACGCCACGGAGCTCTCTTCACATCCCATTTCTCTTCTCGGTGGCTCCTCCCGTTCCGATCGGGAGGGCAAGGCGACGTTCGAGTGGAGAGATTTCTCCTTCGCTCTAAGGAGGAGGGAGAAGAATGAGACCCCGCGGAACAAACCGGCGGGCGCCGCCGGGAGCGACAGTACGCGTAATCGGCGCGACGAGGCAATTTTAACGGGGGAGGATAGATTTCAGATTGGGTATGCCGCTGCCTGTGGGAGGACAAGAGGAAGTGAGCTCTTTTCTTGAAGGAAGAGGGAAATGAACGGCCTAAAGAGAACACTAATGTGGTATCTTCCACTACGTCGCACCCTTCTATAGAATTACGGTAGGAGGCACAACTTACCTCATCCTCGACATCGGATAAATTATCTATTCTGACTATACCAAAAATGCTACAAAAATACACTCGAGCATCTGCAACCGCGTTGTAGTGGCAACCAAAAATTGAAGCTGGACCATTGAAGGGATAAAAGGAATATCGAAAACTACACGAATTTTTACTTTGAAATTGATTTCTTCCCAGAAAAAAAGCGATTAGGGTTCTTAGAATATGAGTAAGGGATAAAAAGAGTAAATATGTCACCGCTGGTGGGGAAAGATAAGACGAAACACACCTTTTCTTGTAAAAGGAGAGACGAGCGGTCTCAAAAGAACGTTAACAGGGTATCATCCACTTCGTCGCCCCCTTCTCAAGGGGCAGGGAGTCGTATACAACCTATCCCACTCGTGGCATCGGAGGGAGCATAAATTGTGGATTGCATTTGCGTGAGCTGAGAGTAACGGCCGTGGTAACACGCGAATTAACAAGCGACAGTAAACTGTTTGGCGACGCCATCTCGAAAACCAACGGCCTTCGCATAACGCAATACGTCAATGCCAATCCAGTTGAGCTTTTTGTCAATAGAGGGGGCATGAAAAATGACTCCCAAGGATGATCTCTCATGAATTTCCACGAACAGACCGTCGACTTAGACACTTAACACGCTCAGAGCATACAAATAGTATGCGCTCTAATTGCATGGAAGGGACGCACTCCGCATTTCGCAATGGTACGCACTTGCACCAGAAGACAAATGGGTGATTGAAGTTCATAACGGAAGCCCAGGTGGACAAAGCAGGAAAGCACGAGAGAAGAATTTTAAAGTGCATCAGGAACATTTGACGCGAAGAGGAAAGTCCTTCACACAATGACTCATTTAAAGTCAAGGAGGAAGTTCTTTAGAGTACCTGACAATCCATAACAGACATTATTCCACGGACAAGGAGACACACAAACATGGGCACTAAGGGGAAAAGACTGACTGCTGAGGTCATATACTCCATCAGGGATCTGTGGTATGTAAGGGTAGGATTCTATATGGGAAGGGAGGAGCCAAGCATTGCCATTAGCCTACTCTCAACGAAAGGCACCATGGGGTTAACTGTTTAGCGACTCATCCAAAGAACAGAGCAGATACTTCACCCGAAGTGCTCTCCAGACAGCACCCAAGAAGGGATGACGGTTCCACTTCACCACATCCGGGATTTGAACCTGGAATTTCATGGTGGGGAGCCATTACTCTTGCCGCCGCTCTTGCCTATTCCCATTACAGAGATATAAACATTTCCTACAACAGTTCTTACACGACATCATCTTTAAGTAAAATAACTCATGATGCATTTTCTATCTCCGAGTGTCCCCTATGTTAGCTCAAGGATGAGATTCGAAAGAACACGGTGAAAGATGAACAGTCGTGAATCAAAGCAGCATTTTCATTTTGCCAACGTGCATTCACCCAGACGCCTCAGAGAACAACTGGATGTGCACAGAATGTCTCTCGCCACGCAGAATGCCCGCCACCTACTCTCTTTCTCTTTTTCCGCCGCCCATTAGAGTCGGAAGGAGACCGGAAGCATGAGTCGTTGGGTTTCTACTCTACTACACACACAAAAACCTTTAAAAAATTTAACCAACCCCGCCGCCATCCACGGCCCTTTAAAAAAAAAAGCCACGTCCGCTTTCCACGGACTTTACAACCCACGGTCACGACGAGACCAGGGAAGTGAACAAAAACGGACGTAAAAACGCGAGAAGGGTTGTTTCGGAAAACACGAGCCTGGTACACGGTCAACCCCCTTTCGCTGCTCTTGTTTCCACTCGAGGAAATTTCCGAACACCCCCTTTTTCGCCCTCTCACCAACGATTTACTCTCCCTTACCTACCCATTCCCACCCTCCAACCTTTCGATATATACATCTAACCCTCCTCTCCTACCATCTTTCTGACCCTTCCCCCTCCAATTCCTTCCCCTTTCGTCAATTCTAGCTCGTATGTTTCCCTCTTTCCTTCGGTAAGGTTGAGGCGAGACCCTGCAGAAAGTAGACTACCCGATTCTCCTCCTGAGCGAAGAACACTCATGGACGTACAGAAGTAAAAGAGATTAATTGCACAGTATAACTTTGTAATTATTCAACCATTATACAAACTCACGACCGGTTTTACCTTATTAAGCATCTTCTGGCGCATTAAAAAGCTTTAACAACTCCTCACCCATATGCAGACAAATTTTTTCAAAATAGGGGGAAAGGATGAAAGGTGGTGTCAGGAAGTTGGATGACTTTTTGTTGTTACTACTCGTCAGCATTTGAGTCTCATTTCGAGGTCATCTGCTTGCAGGGGAGCTTAAACGACTCGCTCTTTGTACATTCGTAGAAACGAAGAGTTTTAAAACATATCAAAACAAAGATGACTTCTTTCAATTAGCACTGATTTTATGAAAGCGTTCCACATACAATACGCCCAGCAAAATGACTACGAGAACTGGTTTTTGCAATATACAGGGCCCAAGCCCGTTACATTGGTATGCATGGATACGACGCTCCAGGGCTACACCATCGACACGAAATTGACCAGCGATAGACGACATTACCAATAGTACATTATCCCGCTTCCCTCTAACACTTGATAGGAGTACCTAGCGTGGCCGCGACGGTATTACAAGGTGGCAGGACATATCGATTGAAGTGAATGCATAATTGTAAAGATCAGCTAAAGCCTTGTCGCCATTTGTATAGAACTTTACCAGGCCGTTTAGGCATCTACAAGGAGCCTGCATCAAAAGAACCTTAACTTTGTGGACAACATGATTAGTCCGTTATTCAGAGATTCATTAACACAAATCATCGAGCAAAAGAAACATTATAACATAGAAGCCAAAGAAAAATGCAGCGAGGGGAGCAATATTCCTTTGAATGAGTCAGCTTAAATGAACCTAAACTAATTATTATACTCGGCGCGGAAGATGTTAGGTCTCCTTACCAAATCCCCTTTACAAAATACCACGCTATAAGTTATACATAGGACCTGAGCCAATTACCATTAACAATCTTCAATCCGGGTTTTCCCTTTGCTCCGCTATCCTTCCTGCTCACCACTGAATTACACCGCGAGCCTCATTTGCGGATTTTTCAATACACTGGCCCGATATATTCCATCCTTGATTCCCCTCGGGAGATTTTTTTTCCGTTATCTTACTCTTCGATTTCAAAAAAGTAAACATGCCGTAGTTAAGGCGGTCATCGTTTACCTGTAACCGATCGGTATCGCCAGTACTTCCGAGTCATGTAATACAATTTTATTCCGTACGGCTAGAAACTCACCGTTGCATTAGGTCCCTTTCCAAGAGCTGCAAGAGAGCAGCACATAGCGGTCTTCCTTCCTACTTACACCCGAGAGAGCGTTTTCACAAGATCGCCTCCTCCCCTATCACTTCCCTCAGCCCGCCCAGGCTTCCGACCAAGGGAGTGGCGGGCACTTTCTCGGCGGTCATTAAAGGGAACGAACAAGGAAGGCGGGCGATGAGAGGGAAGAAGAGAGAGAGAGAGAGGTCCGCAAGAGAAGAGAATGTCGAAGGGTCGCAGCACGTTTTAGCGTAGACGGGGAGTGGCTTGAAAAAAGAAATTAATTTGGGAGGGAGTAATGTTTACCCACAGGCCAGCGTCACCAAAGACAAAGGGGATAATTACGGCATAGTAGAGCAAACAAAACCACGTAGGTAGACAAGGAAGGTCAAACAAAGACCACGGAGAGCATTCCCTAAATGTCAAGTAATACAATTCTTGTCAACTCATTATGTCAGAAAATTAATGGATGACAATAAAAAAGCAGGAGGTTAAAAGGACGATGAATGAAGAAAGGGCTTCCTTCATAATAACGGCACACTTAGGTGAATGTGCACCACAAAACTTCCCAAAGCTATATTGGGAAGTAAAAATGCAAACATTAACGGTTTCAATAGTTCAGCGAAGTTATAATGACCAGAGTATCAACCTCTCTCGCCGCCCCTCTCAACAATTGTTTAAAGATCTCACGGGGAACGAGGATATCTTTTTAAATTTTAAGATTGTTAGATGCGGGAAGTCTAAGGTAAGGATAGACCTACTGAAAATAATCTGTATTCACTCATACACATATATGCATAACGGATATGCGCACTGCAATTAAGCACAATGTTTCAGAAGATAGGGAGAGTAAAATTCCGGCTTTCATCTACATCTACGTGATACCCTGCGAGCCACCACGAGGGTGTGTGGCAGGGGGTGAAGATCACCAAACATGCACTATTGACATGCAAGCAGGATATTTAAGGGAGATATGCTAGATAATAGGGTCACATGGAGCTAGATGGTTAGTATCTACATAATAAGGAAGGGATTATTGGTTGTTATTACATGCATCATGCACTACAGACTACTCTAACTATATTTCACCTACCTATCCCTTTGCTACGCTGACTATTGTTCTCTCTTATAGTACGAGGGAAAAATGACATTTTAAATCTATCGGTACGACAATCTATCTCTCTAATCTTGGTAAGATGATCAAACCTAGCATAATACATACATAGGGGTTCTCAATATATATCTAACGTCATCTGCGAACAACTCTGTTTCGAATTTACTTAAAAGGTTTAACCTCAATTTTAACCTGCGTTCTGATAGTAATTCCCATCCTAGTTCTTCTATTAAGCATAAAGCAGGCTTTAAATAGATGCAGCAATTATGTTGGAGTCAGCTTAGGAAAATTTTACGTTAGAAAATCATAAGTCGCGACCGCCATAATACCTCTCACATAATAGAAAAATCAATTACTGTGAGAGATGGTTGCCAATGAGCATACTTCTTCCCCTCCACCCCCGATTCCCAAAAAAGACGAACAATTCATATATTTAAATAATGCCAGACCAAATCAAAATGCACCCTAATATGTTACTCTAATAACAGGGAAGGGGCGTTTGTTTTCAAAAGTCTTTTGAAGAAAAGAGGCATTTGATAAAACCAAGAACATTTTTATGGCTCTCCCATGAATATTTCGGTGAACATCCCCAGATTGCTGAGTTTTGCGAGGTTTTAATGGAGTTTTGCCGGATTTAAATGGCCACGTGGATCCCACCAAACTGATCCCATAGGAGCCACAAGTTACACCCCTGGCTGAGCTCCAAGAAACTTACCACCGCGAAAGGATTACCACAAAACAAGCGTCAAACTAAGCCACCGACGACAAATTGCATCCGCATCATTGCACCCAAGAGCTTCATCTGCGAATTATGGGTAAGAGATGAAAGTTTAGTCGAATCAGAAAAGGATACCGGTGTATTTTGGGGCAATTTCGACATTGCTTTTTCTTATGCGGCAGATTATTGCGCTTTTCCTCAGAAAAAGTGACATTTATACGCGGCAAAATTCTTAGTAGCTTACGATTTCTCATCAACATTTCTTGAAGTTAACGCCCGCAGAGAAAGATCAACGATGGTTAAGAGGAACAATATATTCACCAGGCTGTCATTCTACGAAGAACCAGAGGGAAATCCTAGGTAGTTAACCGCACAAGATATAGGAATGTAGAAGTGACACTCCCGCTGACGAGCCCACGGAAAAAATCCAGTCGAACCCGTCTTGCCGCCGAGTGCGCACACCCTATTTAGATCGGACTCGCTCGGATGGGGCGCCCGAAACAGTCCAACCGGCAGCAGACAACGACACACTTCAATCGCGTCGCCACGTGGAGCGTGAAGTCTCATGGGAGCAATCCGCGTGTAAGGCTAGTGTGAGGCCAGGGAGGCCGTTGTATAAGGACGAGAACCCGAGGGGCGTTGAACATGCACCAATGAAAGAGAAAGGGGGAAATAAATAAAAAAGTTGGTCCAGAGGGAATAAATAAAACGTATCGGGAATCATTCGGGACATGATGGGTACATTTAATGGAAAAATGTTCTCCTACATCCACATTCTATACTCACCGGAGATGTGGAGGAATTTTCAATAAACCCCAAGTCAGAGAATTTTTATCACGAGCTCTGAAAGACCTCGATGCTTTAAGCAATCATTTATGCCATAGCGCGTGATGAAAAAACATTCTCCAAGCTATTTAAATCACAATGGCTAATATCTAAACATTGAGGATGCATTACTTAATTGAATAATCTTACTCGACTTACTCCAACAGAAATTTCTAACAACAATAATACCACCACCCACACCAAAACAGCACCACAATTAAGACCATGGGATAAATGAAGCTAGTAGGATATTTCGTTGTGGAAGGGCGTAATTTTCTCTATCTGCATATTCGATCCAAGACCATAATCTGGATACAGAAATACAGAGGCCGAAGTTAAAAAATGCAAAGCCAAAGGGAATAAATCAAGGATATACGTTGACTATGCCGGCAGATAAAGCAGATAGGCATATTCAGGGCAAGCAAAATGAAATGAAAGAACTATCAGACACAAATACGATATCTGCGGGCTATATATATGGTGAATAATTGTTTATTCTGGTGAAACAAGGATAGAACGTTCGAAGAATAAGCCCAGCTATGCAAATCATCCTTGGGCAGAACACACCGTCAACGCGCGCAGCATCCTCGCTCCACTCACCCACAATCCAAGGAGGAAGATTGGTCATTTTCCACCCACACTTCGGATTCCTGTCAGCTGAGAAACACAGAATGTTAGCTGGCGAGAAACCGAGACTACTTTCTCCATTCCCCATGCATACCATTTGTTTAGACGGGAAATCGTCGGCATCGACGAAAGAGAGGGATGCGACTAAGTCTGCGGTGCCTCTCTCCACCTCTGGAGATTTACCATAAGGGGGAAAAATCACCCTAAAAGTTAGGGAGTAAATAAACCTCCAGGACCTGTAGATCTCGTTCCCCACCTTAAAGTGCACTCAGTTTACTTTCCTGACAAACTTTCAAAGAGGAACATTTAAGCAAAGCAGAACCAACCCGGAATACTTCTACAAGCTCCTCGAGCAAAGGGATGAGGAGAGATTGAGAGCGAAGACAATACACTGAGAGGAATTTTAAGTTTGGGCGGATAAAATAAATAGACTCCCCCCAAGATGTACGGGGGTCGCTTTTCGGGGCGAGAAGACTGGAGTTCCGGAAAGGAGGAAACGGGGTGAAGGAGAGATGCATTGCAGGGAAGTGGAATAAATCCACCAACCCCGTCGTCGTCTCCCTGCCCTCCTCCGCCGCCTCCCCCCCCACAACGCCACCGGCCTCCCCCATCGTCCGCTTCGCCAAACCGCTCTTCGTCAGCCACCCTTCCCCAGGCCACCGACGTTTTCTTCGGGAAGATACGTAAGCGCGGCTTGTAAGGAGATTGGATAGAGCGATAACGCCATAAATTACGCCACCCGAGCGTCGAGGAAGCCGAGTCGTAAATCCAAGGGAGGCAAATTCTGACCGAAGTTTTCCTATTGAATTCGCGCGCTTGAGTCAGCAAATACATTACGCCATCCTCCGGCTATCATGAAAAGAAAAACCACGATACCAGATGCTTTTAATCTGCTCAACTGGTGCGAAAAATTGGCGAGGACGCAACCGGATCCAAATCAACTTGCCATTTTTTAGCATCATCCGAAGGGAACAACACACCAGGCAGATATTTCACGATCACATCGGTGAACATTGCATTAAATCAACACCACGCTCGAACAGCTGACTGAAATGGAACAATCAAAGATAACAGACATTGATCATATTTCACAGAAGAAATATTGAGCGGTACTCGCCACTGAAATGCTAGCAAGTAATGCCGTTTACTCTTGATTTCCAAGTAAAATAAATGCGATGAGTACAATCCTAGCATTGTACCATGGCACAAACTCGCATAGGTTTCTGATAACTCGTGAAGAAATCCTCAGGCGAGAATACGCCAGGCCCGGTGATATCCCCTCCGATGGAAACACGAACATTAAGGGTGTCAGGTCAGTTGCTTAACATATGTCACTGGTGGCGGTTCCGCAGTTAAGTCCTAGTAACCCGATTATCGAACCGTTTAGGTTAAGCGAGAGGGGAGAGAGGGTTGGAATAATCGAATTACACAAATTAAGCACTCAGCAGCTCCTGAAATATGTCGGACAGGAGCACAAACAATGCACACTATCAGACAAAATAACCACGACAGGTAAATTCGATCTGAGAAGCACCCACGGTATTGAAAAATTAGTGAAGAGACGCCAGAGACAGGTTTTTTTTCATGCACACCACCAGGAATGTCATAAAAACTATCGACAAAATTCTTGGAAGGGATCGAACGAACAATTGTGCATCATGGGAACGGGCTACGATAATTGTAAACATTAGATCTAGAAAATAAAATTGGCAAGAGAAGCAGAAAATTGAAAACTAAATCAGGTCAGAGCTTCACAACTTCCAGTAGCCTATGTAAATGAAGTGACTTTGCTATTACACATAAATTTTATTTAAGATGACCACGGTTTTGACGTGGCACGTAAATACAATTTATGTGGAATAACAGTCACTTCATTTCCAATGAATGGTAAATTCCATGAAGTTACGCCTGACACAACAGAGTATATTCCCGTAGTTTTGCTAAAAATTTGATGAATTAATGTCCCTGCGAGAGATTAAATGTCCATAAAAAACAATCGGGTGAATGGGGAAATCCACGTAAGCCGAGACGCTGGCGGATGCCAGTCATGTTCATTCATATGCCGGTCGTGACCTTCACAGAATAACAAGCAAGATATAGGGCAAGGAAAATTACGACCTATGGTTTTAAAAATCCTGGTTTTGATGCGACTACAACACGTGAGGAATGGTTTCCAACGGCTGAAGTACGCCCAGCAGTGTTTCCCACTTCTCCTTTCCTTCCCTACCCCCATTGTAGGCGTGGCACTGCTCACGCATAGGAAGGCATGCGGCGCTGAAAGTGGGATCTATTCGGAGAAACCTCGAAAACACGAAGCCACTCTGGGAGCAACAAAATGTTTAGAAGGTTTTTATGAGCCCACTTCGTATAATGTACGATTAAAATCGCGTGAAACACTGTCGTAAAAAAAACAGATGAAACGACCAGTTAATTGACGTAGTGTGTGGCAGCAATTCGAAGTTATCGTGTGTAATTTTAGGTACAGAGCCGACAGCCTGTGCGATGCTGTCAGTCGGCTTGTAAGATTACCACGGCTTAAGTACAGTCCTATATTCCAGCTCAAAACTTAAATAAAAAGAGTAACTGTGGACCATTACACTTCGTTAAATTTACCAAATCATAAAGTCATGACAATGGCCAGAGTCATTCCATTGGGAAAAAAGTGACGAAACCATCATTGGAGTGAGGCCAAACAACGAAGAGGAAAGACCCACTCCAAGGAATCCTCAAAAAATACATTACGTCATGCGGCTACCATATGCTCTTCAAATAAACCCCTCCTTTCCGTTGGGAAAGGGAACGACTGGGCACAAAATTTCTTTGGCGAAACGCTCACTTTCAGTACATCTCGTTTCTATCAGACTAATAGTAAACGCAATTACAAGAGGTTCCCACTTCTTACCAATGTACCGGAGGAAAAATAATGAAATCTGAAAGCACACTAAGACAAATAGTCGAGAAAAGTTTACAGAAGCGCTTCGTTATTCACAGCGTGAACTTGTTATAATGATATGAAATTCATATGAGAATGCTGAGCCAAGGGAGCTTAACAAGGGTCATTAGCCGACAGAAATGGCTCGACAAATATTGTCCCTCCCCCGCTCTCTATCCACCGTCGGCCTCACAACGTTCCGAGCCGAATACTCCACATACCTCATCGGGTGAGTTGACATAACGGGCGTATACAAGGGGGGGACACAAAAAAAGGGGAGAGTGACGCACGATGTAGAGCGCTGACCACATCACGCAACACTCCAAAAGGACAGGGCAAGAATGCAGTGAAACAAGGAGGATTGTTCCCACAGATCAGATCAGAGAGAGAAAATCCTCTCTCCCACAGCTTCCGACATCGCTCCGCATGTATCAGGGTTGCTCGACGGAAACCTCCGTGCTGGGCCACAGAAGATAAAAGGGGGGGAGAGCACGAGGGGGGCGTGGGAGTTGCCTGAGCGCAAGTAATGACTCCCCATTATTATACACTCTCGAGGGGGATGGACCCAGATCGAAATGATGACGAAGCAAAACGAAACCTCGAAACCCGCGGTAGCAACACGTAAAACGTGTATGGTTGCACACGCTTGGCCGAAAAAACGTACGGTCCAAAGCTTTCGAGCGGGAACTGGACGTGTCCGAGGCATGATCGTAGCGAAATTCAAATACATCTACCCGCTTAAAGAAGCCGAGCAAATTCGCCGAATTCCTTTGAAACCAGCAACATTAACACGCACCTAAAGTTGACACTAGACACGTCCAGTCTAAAAAAACGTTCGTATTGAAGATTTCGAGCGGGAAGACCATGCCACACTCCAGCGAGATTGACATTTCCGAAGATCAAACACTCCCCGTCACGCTAAGTGCTATGACAAATTCGCCAAATTTCTCCGCTTATCACACCTACGTTATTTCTTTAAAACTCGCCGTAGCGTCTCCCGAACGCGTTGAGTATGGCGCCAAAATCCCTCCTCCCCAACGTCGTATCGTCCTCCTAACCTGCTTCTTTAGGCCGCCACACTAATATTTACTCCCGACGATAACCTTCAACCGAGTTCCAATCCTTCAACACGGAGGTGTTCTTAACGACACAAGAATACCTAAGCCGTCCACCTAAATATACGAAATTGAAAAACCACACTCACTTTTCGGGATCACTGACGACTGGTAAACGCTATCCACGGGTGCGCACTCTTGGAAGATGTCTGAACACAAGATGAGAACACCACGTTGCGTGACGGCTTGCACGAAGATCTTTCACGGTGCTCCCAGTTGCCTTGGTTATTGTAAGCCTCCCAACAAAACTCTCCCTCGGTTCTCTTGCACAAGCTCAACGTCCCTTCCACTCCCGGCCCCAGGACACGACTGAATATCCCCCCCCCACGAGGCACCAACAGCGCTCTCCCCCTCTTCGAACGAACCTCCCTCCTTCCCCACTGCCCCCCACTCACTCACGGAGCCCCCCCCCCCAACTTCCCCTCTCCCGCTCACAGGCTTGCGTCGACCCTCCTTCCCCTACTTATCCCTCCTCACCCCCATCCCCATCTCTCGCTTCAACATCATCATTTCCCCTCTCCATTTCCCATCCTCTCTCCTTCTCTTTCTGCTCCGCGTTCACTGGAGGAGGAAAGAGAGAGAGAGAGAGAAAGATGGTGAGGAGGAGGGGAGGGAGCGAGAGATACGAGGGGGAGAGAGGGGAAAGGCAGAGCAGAGAGAGAGAGAGAGAGGATGGAAGGCGGGAGAGAAGAGGGACCCAACAGACTTGCCCAAGCCGCGCGGAAATGGCCTCCCTAGAAAAATTTAATAGATATAAAAGGCCCTCCGGGGACCCGGTTGGCTCGCAGGCTGGAGTACTGGCTTTCAATTTCGACGACTGGGTTTCATATCCCGGCAGAGATGGGTATTTTTTCCCGTCCCGATCACCACTGGATACATTTCGAGCATATAACTCCGTCCAAATAGAGATACATTTCAAGCACAGTACTCAAGTACAGAGTGATAGATCGCACGATGGGAACGACTTCGGAAAACCCCAAGCGGCTGTACTCAGCTATTTCGGGCCATGTCGAAGGAAACTATTACAGTGCTTCCATTATTTGTACCAGGAGTTACGTCGTCATTTCATCACTGTATAGCGAGAAAGTGAAATGTATGCCTCTATACATATTTCCGTTGAAAAGCTCGCATAAACCTGGGATGGTTTAATTCACCTCAGACAGGATTTAAATGGAATCTATCAATAGAGCTGTAGGCATTTTTCTCCGAGACCTGGCTAACGCCGGGTTTCCCTTGACCTTTCCCCCATTGCCAAAAATATTGAAATGGCCAGCCCACCTGACCATAAAGGCGCGAATAACCTTTCTGCTACTTCTCGGTCGCCACCCCAAATAACTAACCAACCACGAGAACCTACCGATGGCAGCTGTGTGTACAGTACAGACCGAGAAGGGAGGAGAATGGGTTACTGTGACACAGGGAGGAGGAATATCCTAATGACTCCTACTTTGCCTTTCCGATGAGGGTGTGACGAAGCGAACTAGGCTACCGTGCAGAGGTGTTAAAAAGCCTTGGGTGTGGGGAGTGGGTCGAGTTGTGGACGCCGAGGGTGGCACGGCTGGGCTTGCATGTGTGCAGAGAGAGGACGGGATGAGGAGGACTGTGGTGTGTGTGTGTGTTCTGGCGTGCCTGTGTGTTCTAGCGTGCCTGTGTGCGTTCTTGCGGAATGGGTGGAATTAGTGAGAGTGAAGCGAGAAAGTTGGGAGGGCGGTCGGCTGGCTGAGTTCAAGAATGGGCGACCACATAGAGATGAGAGAAAGGGAGGGGGGATATGAGTGTGGGACGGGTGAATTGGAGGGGGGGTTAGGGGCGGGGAAGGAGAATAGACGACGGATAGACGGAAGGAAAGACTTTCCGAGCGTTCGTTTGTGGCGGGAAAGGGAAAAGTAGAAGAGGGAAGGGATCGGCTGGTTCGCATGTGAGGATGGAATGGGAGCGGCCTTCACAGATGCACCTCCGATAAAGAACCTCAGACATGGCGACGGGGTGCAAAAGAGGTCTCGGAACTGAACGTCTACATCTACTTATTACCCTGCAAGCCACCACAAGGGTGTTAGGCAGGGGGTGACCCATCCCCTACATGAGCTACAGTGAAAAAATTTACTTTCACCAACAAGCACCACGCTACCGGTATACTACAAATGCTACAGAAACTACTAAAATAATCTGTAATGTAACTATGAAAACGTGACACAAGAGTCATTCAAGAAAACAAGCTCAACAGGAAACAAACTGAAAGGACAGGTGGACGCATTTGGGTACTGAATTGTCACGAAACCCAGATTTAACTGAAGCACAATTGCCATACTCGTAATAAGGAAAAGGTCCATCAAAGTCAACACTGATTGAAATCTGAGAGTAATATCAAGGCCATGCATCTACGTTTGCGATATGATAGGAGCATCATAGAAGGGACAAGAGATGATAAGGTCTCACAAGAACGATCAAGAGGCATCAGCAAAAAAGTGGGATGTTGAAAGGAAAGGAAAATAAAACTTGGCCTCGATAAAATGGATGGGAGTTTAAATCATGTAAAGTTTCGTTTACACAAGGGAAATTGGGCGACCTCTCCAAAAGTCACGGGTTCGTACCCCTCCTTGAATAAGGTGTTGAGTGTATCCCAAAACTAAGGACTGAAGTCAAGCAACACGGAATAACAGAAGCAGATATAGCATCCAAGTTTATACTACTCATTCCACTAAAAGATTTAAGAGTTGAAGTGTAACATACTCATGATTATAATTCTTACGAAAAACGTACATCATAAGGCGGATCCATATTGGTAAAAATTAAATAACTCAGTAGTCATTTCCACACTGCTTTAATGAAAACCGACCATTGTTTCGGCTTTACATTATTATCAAGGTACAATTTTTAACATTCCGATTCTAAATATACCCCTTCGCAGAACAAAGATAGTTGGGGGGTTAGGTTATGACGGAGGGGAGTTAAAGAAGGGTACAAAGAGAGGTGGGGGGTTCAAGGTGTCGTAATAACAAGTAAACTAGGAGGGTCATAAGACGGCATTGTTGATATAAAAATTGTCATGGAAAGTGTGATTTTTTCACATAATTAAAACATTTATTCAAAGAAATAAGTTTTTAGTTTTTTTTAGGGTTATTAACTGTGGTTCCGGGAAGAGACGTGCCCAATCCTCGGCGCGGTGTAGACGTGGAGAAGCGATAAGGCAAAAGATGAAGGATTGAGGGACGATGACGGCTTCGATACGAACGTGGTGGGCGGAGGCGTCGAGGGGATATAACGAGGTGAGGGACGGCAAACCAATTTTTTCGGCTGCGAAAAAAAAACGAAAAAAAAACAAGAGAAGGGTGGGAGGGTGGGTGAGCGAATCGGCGAAAAGAGGACGGACCCGCTACGGCGGGCTCCATTTTCGTTCCCCCTCCTCCCTCTCCTCGCGAACACTCATTATTTACGAGCTTCGACAACCGCTTTAATTTTCCTAGCGCTCGCATTACGCTGAATCACTTCCCATGGGAATGTCATTCCCTTAATTTCTTTCGCCGTTTTCCCCCTCTCAGAAACTTCAAGGGGAAAAAAATCAAAATGTAGAGCCTTTTGGTACGCGAATCCATGTTCGATTTATGATATCCGCGGAGATGGATGCGAACGTGCAACACACGAACGGTCAAATCGATATTGCAGTTCTGGTATACTTTAATACCAGGCTCAGGCATTTTGGGACTCATGAATGAGTACCTAAGAAAGTTTGGAGAAAATATGTCAAGGAAAACAGGGTCAAGGTTATTACATGATTTTATAATCCACGAAGTATTCTGAGTCGAAGGGAAATAGTACTTTTTCACAAAAAGTTTGGGAACACCACCTTGACCATACTCCATCCATAATAGCGTCAGTGTTAGGAACCGAGCCTGGATATCAACCACCAAAAGATGCCCATAAAGCTTAATTGATTATTTAGGCAAATAAAGTAAATATTCTTATAAGTGGAAAGTATTTTATCTAACCCCCAGAGATTCATAGTGAGAAAAGACACCTGGGTAGCTTAACTGGTTAGAGCACTAGGCGCGAAATCGAGGGATCTGGGTATAAGGACCGTGCCCGTGGACTGTTTCGCTTAGCGCTGGCATACGGGTACCTTTGGCATTACATGCACAGTACCTGTGAGGACAACTTGCTACTTAAAGCCCCCAGAGATCCATATTAGAAGAAGACGCCTGGGTAGCTTAACTGGTTAGAGCACTCTGCGCATAACTGAGGGATCTGGGTTCGATTCCCAGTCCAGGCAAGTGATTTTTCCACTGTGAATTTCAAACACTCTGTAGTGTACCGATAGTGGTGTTCCCAAACTTTTTATGAAAAAATACTATTTCCCTTCGACTCAGAATATTTCGTGGATTGGAAAATCATGTAATAACCTTGACGCTGTTTTCCTTGACATATTTTCTCCAAACTTTCTTAGGTACTCATTCATGAGTCCCAAAATGCCTGAGCCTGGTATTAAAGTATACCAGAACTGCAATATCGATTATTCCGTTCGTGTGTTGCACGTTCGTATCCATTTCCGCGGATATCATAAGTGTGATCATTTTCGGGTGACTCCGTAGAAGTTACTGCGCGGCTAGTTCCGTAGTTGTTTGAAAATACTTGATCTTTCTATTAAATTATGAAAGTCTATAAAAAATAATTAACGAAAGGTGCACAATACGGATAAAACTGCTTAAATGAAAATCTCGTAAACTATTCTGAACGCAATATTTATACTGCATTCACACTATTTAATTTGATCTGCGAAGAAAAAGAAGGAAACCTAATAATGTGTTTACACTTACGGGTATTGCAAACCTAAATCCGGTTCCGAATGTAAGGTAAATAGCTTTTAAGTTCACGTCAAGGATGTAGCGAAATTTCACGCATTCTGCTTTGGCTCGTCCGTGTTTTTATCCACGGCTAGGGAGCGATAAACGAATAGAAGGGGTCATAAGAGCATTCTGCGAAAGAGATTGGGCAGGAAATAAAGTCGAGGATTTGCGTGATGTTTTCACAATTGATAAAAGCGGAGTAGGACAATTTGAGGTTAAATCCCGCGGTTGGGCGAAGAAGATCCCCACGGTATCATAAGCCCCTCTTTCCATAACGCCTAGAGAGCCTCGCCTATAAGGTAAATCAAGTCATAAAACTCCTGGGTTAATGGCTCTTTTGAAAAGGTGAAAGAGGGGGGAGCATGAAAAACGTGTATTGGGCCCGGAGGCAAGTCATCCTTCCGGAAAATAAAAGCGACCCTCCGGCTGACCCCCGTCTTTCATTATATCGCCTCCTTCATTTCGCATTCTTCTCCGGCCATCCACGACCTCACCTCTCTCTCCGTCCAGCCGAGCTCAAACCCTTCATCCAATCTGCCCTTCCACCCCATCCAGCCGGAAAAACCTCCGCAGGCGGCGATAGCACACCTACTTCAACCGATGCCCACGCGAAAATAAAAACCGTTGTCTCAGGAGGTTAAGGGAGCAACATGCGATAGCCGTGACGAGGGAATGAGACCTGGACTATCTCTACTTTACATTGTTCTCCGAAACACACCACCATTCTAACATTTTTTTGCTTGCGAAACATGTATTCCTAAACTGCGATGCGTGATGTTGGTATCGCATAAATTAAGGCGTAGAATCCGAAAATGTAGGAAGAATAACAGAAAAATTATCCACCTCATGAAGGGGAGACCTCACACATTTTTTAATCCCAAATTTCACAAACTGAGTAAAACTCAATGTTTAATTTAGTTCATTGGAAATCAAAGTCGATGAGGAATGGAATAAAAATCTCCACCTCATATAGAGGAGACCTCACACACATTTACTTTGTAATTTAGATTGACAAATGGTGTAAATAGACTACTTAATTCCTTATCTAGTCGAATGGTAAGTTCTACTTTAAAGTCTGACTTCAGTTAGCACTTTATTTTAAGGGAATTAATCCATTATGACTGTCGGAATAATCAGCAGCCTTAGAAAAACCTATCATGACGAGACTGGAATCCACTCATACAGGATGCTTTAATGGAATGATAATAAATGGAGTTTAGTGGAATAGTAATGATTAAGAATGAATTTTTAAAATAATTTATTTCAATGCAAATAGACTATATTGTAATTAGCTTCTTTTTCTAATTGGAAATATTTTTCATCGCCAAAACTTATAAACTCGATATGTGGATGTATTTGAATAAGATCACTAATGGCACATTGTTGCAGTATAAATTTAGCAACAGACAAGGATAATCAATATTTCGTTTTCAAGGTCTTTAAATACTCGTTATTCTGATGGGCACCGTACCATCACACCTTATTAGACTCCTAAATCCATCGGAAGAATGCCGGAATGCCAGGCATGACATATCCCTGATATCCTAACTATCATCATGCTTCCGCTCAATGAAAAAATGATAAGCTTGCTTCCACAAGGATCCTTCTTAGCCAATAAAACGCATAACGTTCTTGAAACATAACAAGTGCTAGTCTTATGTACAAATCCACGAGGATTGATGTATAACAGTAGAAGTGAAACTCATAAAATTTTCTTGTTTTTTTAAAGGCAGGAAGCAGGCAGTTTAACATTAACGCATGACCAAATCGGAAAATAAGGTTTAAAAATCCTGAAATAATCTTTAAGTTAAGATAATAATACAGAGAAAATTCTGCTTCACTATCGATTGTACTTTAAACTATTGCTTGAAGTAACACATATAGGATCAAATCGTTTGAGCGATTGAGCGATCAAGGTAATAATTATTTCAGAAAACTGCCAAGAAATAATTCGATGGAATAGTTCAACATCGATCATTATTCATTTATTTTTGATCTGCAGACGTATTCTTGACGCACAACGGAAACCTATTACGCGAAGAGCATGTACGTGTCTGGCAAGACAAAAGATACTCACAACATCACACCCATCATACGAAGGAAGTATATTCAGTGTCAATTTTGAGCCGGGTAGTTAATACATTTTCCACGGTCGAGTTCCTTGAGCTTTTAGTCCGCAACAAATGGGCCTCGCGGACACGTCAGACGAAGACGGAACGCTTCCGCCAAGTCCGCTCCGAATGGAGAGAGGAGCGGCGCATTTCGTCGCCTAAAAAGCCTTTGGCTAACCGGTGAAGCCCTTTCGTTCCACGACCAAATTTACAAGCGTGATCCAGATTTCCATGCCACGACCGCCACACTTCCCTGTCCACCCCTTCCTCCCGCGGCCATCCGCATGGCGTGGGGGCCTAATATCGCCAAGCGGCTCTTCGCGCGTTGGGCTCTCCCACTCCCCTTCCCCACCCTCACCTCCCCCCCCAATCTCACTCCCATTTCCTCCCCCGCCCTGTTTCATTCACTCCCCCTCCTTTTTCCATGGAGACTCCTTTCCTCTCCCACTCTCAGCTCCCCTCGGCAATATCAACTCTCCTACCCCAATCGCTAAAACCCCTTCCCCCGCCGTCTATCGTCGCTCACACCCCCCTCCAATTGCCACCCCCTCCCGTTAACCCCAAACCTACGCAACCGCCTCCGGGGGACGCCGGAAACCCCTTGGGCGCTCCACCTCCCCTCCCACTTCCACCCCCTAATTACCAGTCGACTCTTCTGGCGACCCACTTGGCTTTGCAGCCAGACCGACTCCTGTCCCACCGTCACTCGCGCCTCCGAACTGCCGATACACACGTATACCCTTTCCCCCAATATCCTCTCTTTCTCTCCTCCGAATTCCTCTCTTTCCAATGAGCTCTTTGGACTCTCCTCTAACCCCCTCTTCGGATAGAAAACCTTCCTCCTCCCTTGCTAAGTTTTCATCCCAGTGTAAGCAAGGCCGCGAGTAAAACGCAACCTTCGCAAATGAAATCGCGGGTTTGCACATACGAACAAGGAGAGGACGGCCCCATTCGGTTAAAAGGGCCGCAATACGAGGTCCTTGGGCCGGGTCGGTCCACGCTCAGCAAACCCACCTCAACACATCCACCCGCTTCCATAAACCCCACCGCGTCTCTTCACAACAACACGAATCGAGAGAGAATATTTCGGCTGCTAGAAAATTGAGGGAAGAGTTCCGACCCGAGGACCCAATCGCAATTTATCATGCTCCCGAGGTGGCAATAAATTGCCCATTCATTTGGAACGAGATTAACGAAAATGTTACGCGTCGAATAGCAATTATAAAGAGCCATGCCAGCTGAAAACGACCGCGAAGCGATATCACGTCCTTCTGAGGCCAATGTTACTCATGGAAGAGGGGCACATAGAATATAATTTCTTGGCCGAATCCACTATAATTGAAAAAATAAGATTAAAATTAATGGGAGCACTAGGTGAACGTACTAATTATCACCAAGCTTCGTTGGGAAGAATGATAAAACTTAAGAAGATAAACGGTATCAGTGTTTGGAAAAATCATTTCCGATGTTACAATGCTGACACTTACTCCAATATGTTACCTTGTATGCACACAACGATTTGAAAGTAAACAATCGATGATGCGCTTATCAAATAAAATGATAAATATGGCTTCTTTTGTTATATATAACTGAAATTTTTTAAAGTCAGCCTCAACTCGTGTCACGTAAGAACAGTAAGCACGTTTTAACCTGGAGCTATTCTTCTACAACTGACAGGAGAGATAAAATTAGAGGGATACTGAGTTGAACAGACAGGTAAAATAAAATCCTTCTTTCCAAACTCTAGAAACGCCTTCAATTTAAAAAACAACAAGTCACTTCGTTACTCCGACAACACACATTTCAGCATTTATCCTTACCTTTTCATATTTTTTCCCCAATCCCCTCCCCTCTTCATGGCTGGTGACCTGAAGATTTCTGACTTTGCAGCGGCTAGCAGCGTAGTACACAGCTGTAGATACACTCCTGCTCATCGGTGTCCGATGGCTTACGCTAGATCAACATTAGGTGCTTATTGACACGACCATAGTTATTCGTTTAAATTGGCATAAACGGGTATATTGAAATTGTCTTTCACTTAGCACTTCGAGAATGATTACACCGCACTCGCTGGAGAAAACAGGTTGCTGAATGTGCAAACGTCCAGAGTTTTCTCAGAAAGAAACTCAGTTCTTGGGAATTATTAATGACGAATCCATTCCAAATGAAATGTCAGCAAAACTAGAGCCCACAGACCAAATACTTGCCCTCACTTCGTCACATCCTCAAATTCTAGAAGATTTGCCGGCAGTTTCCCAACAATTTCAAAAATGAAGAACTGCTTTTGGCCGTATTCCCACTTACTTGCTCGTTTACTAACGTTAAATGATCCAAGAGCTCGAAGTCCTTTTTCCCCGTCAACTCCTAAATAACAATCTTTCTTCTCTCAGCATCTACTTTCACCAGCTCTTTCTCCACCGTCTTCTCCCTGTCACCTTCCATTTCCAAGAGAAAACAATGGACTTCGCCCTTCACGTGCAATAGATGTTTTGAACTGAAGCAGGGATGGAAGATCCGCCGCGGTCTGCTCCGATGTTGGCACATCGATTGATAACCGATAATTTTTACGTAACAAGTAGGTTTATAAATATGCGACGTCTCAGATGACTCAATTCCACGACACGTACTCATGGCAAAATATAGACAGCAAAGAAGAGTGGCTCTCGTCTCGAGCAATTAATCCTCGTCATTCGCAAGAGTGACTATTACACCCCTTGAGAGATTTGTGGCTTGTACTTTCACGCAAGTAAACTTTCCGCATACTCAAGTTTTCCCCTAAGCATCAGATCATATCTTTTTTACACATAATCTTTATATATCTCTCAAATATTTATCTTTACTCTGACCTCTAATGGATCTGAATAATTAAAATCAGAGCATACAAAATAATTTGATGCTAAAAACTGAGAGGAAAATCACAGTTTAACCCGTGACAGGTTTCTTACAGAGGCTCTGCGTCAGTGCGATGCGACATGTCTCGAGAAGGATGTTATTTTCTCGATCGGTTAAGGGGAAAATTTCTCATACATTTAATATTCATACATCTACTTCTTATTCATCTATTACATTAACATGCATCATTCATTTATACGAATTTTTAAATTCTCTGGAATATTGAAAAATATTTACTTCTCCCTAAATCTCCTAAAGCGGTTGTATGATGAGGGGAGAGGAGAATCCACTCTTAAGGTAGTTTGAGCAAAAAATCAGTTTACATAGAAATCCAATTTAATTTGATCTCATTTTAAAGACAAAGTTTTCACCCTTCTAATGACCAAAAATTCAACTCCTTACCACATTACTTTTGGAAATACTTTCCAAAAAATACCAGCCCTTTTTCATGGGAAATGGTACGTGTATGCACTCCAGAGAGACATTATTTACAAAATGAGGAATTTCACACACTTAGATGTCGTAAAAAAACTAACAGCGTGTAGTTTGTGTGATTTCGCAACTATTTTTGAAAATTAACCATATTGTCACTGCAACAGTTTCTAGGGTATCACAAAAAACCTTCCGTTTTGAAGAAGTTTCAAACGCACTGCGCGAAAAAAATGAGTCATGTTAAAGACTTATTTAGATATTTTCATTTAATTACTTACTATTTCTGTCATATAAAACTAGATTATTGTACCATTAATAATACCATATTTTATTCATTTGTCCTACAGCTGGTGAAATTAAAACGTATAATTCGAATATGGTCTCTATTATGACTAGGGAACTATCTCGCTCGGAATACCTTAAGCAGCGCGAATACACCAGGAAATACGTTGGGTAGCCTAACCAACGCCTAACTTAAGTCAAAAGGCCCGTCCGCCATCATTTGGCAAGCACGAAAGTAATAGTCTAACTACTCACAGTCAAATGTCATGCAAACTTAATTCCCTGTCCACTCAAATTAGGATGAATTATTCAAGACACACCTAGGAGCATGGACCCAGCTAATGATGATTCACTTTTTCTACACTATACAAACAGAGAGAGAGACATAAATAAAAAACTATTAAATGAGTTCCTCAGGCGAATTGAAGTGATAAATAATAGTCATTAGTCCTTATCAGAAGACTATTTAGTCCGCTGAAATGAAAGCACGCATAAACTTCAATTCAAGTACGTCTCCTTTGGCCATTCATCATCATTCTGAGAGCGTTTATGAATGCGATGATTCCCATTAATAAACAAAGGCAGCTATCCTGATAATACGGCTGCATTCTAGGCTGAGGCAATAGGATTTGTGAAAGCGTCATTAATACCAATCCCAGCCTGAACTAAGCTCATCCGGGATATCATGAATGAACGCAGCAATATATCGACTCACAACATTCACACATTCAAAAGTTAATGCTCAAATCCTACTGCGACGCATGAGCTTCTCCTCCCATCCACTCAACCGGATTATCCGACGACATAAGAGAAGAAAGAGGCATTCGTAAACGCAAGCGCTCGGAGATGTTTGCACAATAGTCAATTGCTCAGTTAATAGAACGGGCGCGTGATTCTAAGGAAACGTCCGTCGCAGAGCATGCTCACACTGAATATTTCGCTCCATTGCTTCCCTGTTTGCGCATGCTCACGCACTTTACTCTTCAGCCGTCAAACCGCTCAGCGCGTCTCTAATTTCCCGCATCCTTCCTTGGCCATGCCGTCCTCATGTCGTCTCTCAAATTAGCACATCACGCACGCTCGTCACACGGCGTCAGAGCATGTTTCATTGGCATCCGATTAAGTGTCCCTGCGTGAGGAAGTCATTAATACCTTAACGGGAACTAACACACTACCCAGCCCAGACTTTGCTCTGCCTCCCTATAACCGAGCGCGACCGTCCGCCGACACAGGCCATGGGCGAGAGTTCTACAATAACCCTGCTTGCGGCTCAAGTACGGACAACCTTATGCTGACGCTTCATGTTTCGGGGAGCACGAAGAATTCCTGCGGGTAAACTGTGGAGGAATGGAATGCAGAGGAAGTAGAGGGACCTGGGGGGATGGAGAGGGCACTGAAGATAGCAGGCGATATAAAAATCAGCAAGCGGGAAATGGATCAGTCGATTGAAAAGGAGCGAATAGTGCTGGCATGGCTATCTTTAAAATATTGAATAGACCATCATCGTTTGTTATTTCACCAGCTGATCGACAAATTTTTGGACGCTCCTTTCCTTTCTGAGGTCATCTTTTACTTCCCTAAACATAATTCTACTCGCCCGCTATCAAGTCTCGGGAGATCCTCGGACGTTCAGTCTCTAAAGTCCGTTTTGCACGGGGCACGCAATTGCAAATTGTATTTTAAATTGCATCGAGCAAAGCGGTGAATTGCACGAATGCATGCGTAAATGCATGAACGTGAGATAGCAAAATAGCCTTGGTTCTATCATCAATTGTTTTTTCACGCCAGATTGAGGAAAAAATGAAGTTTAAAATTGTGCAAGTTCGTGCCCCGTGTAAAACTGGCTTAATAATAGTTAGTCATCTAAGATATCTATCCTCTTCCATCCTCTAACAAGCTTACCCAGAATTTTCCCTCCCGTCATCCTCTCCACAATTCCTACACCTCCCCTTCTCCGTAACTACTTCCCTTTCCCACCATATCTTACACCACCTCGTTTGTCTTACTCGCTATCCAGCTCACATTCACTATTCTCAGCCACATTCTTATCTCTTCAGGTTTCCAGCAGCGCGTGTACTCTATCCGTTAGCAACAAGTTTCAGACCGATAACACGACACGATCCAAATTATTATTCTAGCTCACCTTTAATTTTGGCAAAACAGTTTCCAGAGGAAAAATTTCATTAGAATGAGGAGAAAGTGGCTAAATTTTCAAATTAATCATCATTAATTCAATTGTCCGGCTGAAAAACAGATGGTACGTTCAGGGCCACCACGAGGCATATCAGGAGAAAGGGCCCGCCGTCGTCACTCAGAACACGCATCGGGACGAGAAAGGGTCAAACAAATGCTTTAAAGGAGAGGAAATGGGTTGACTTAGTACTCGTTCCGAGGCAAGCTCTTATTCCGAAAGCAAGCAAACACACTCGAAATGAAAGGGTAAAAGCATCGCATCGCTCTGCGAGCCTTTCACTTACTTATTTTACGTCGGTAAACTCACTCAAGTTTTCACCAGCCAACAAATTTCTCCGATTCAACATCACAAATCCGCCGACTACAACGAAAAACGTAGAATCGCACACGGACATGAAGAAGAAGGAATTTGGAAAAAATAGCGTAAAAACATAGATATATAATGCAAATAGTTATTTCACTCTTTTACAACCGCAACTTAACTTAATGAGCATCCCTTGTAAACAGATTAAAGATGAGCAAAAAATACTTCTGGGGAGATTTTCCACTAATGCTCATGGCAGTTAAGTCGCCGGCATGTATGTGATACTGGTGGCGCCAGAAACTACGGCGCCTCCCCGGAAACGACACGGTCGCGCGGAATCTCGTCATTGAGCTATATTGACGCCACGTTATGATCAATTTTGCTCGCACCGCGGAGGGCGGTTTTGCGGTCATTTGAGTGAAGGCCAAGCGGGGAACGAGGATATCACATCATGCAATAAGAGAACTACGACGGCGGCGAAACTCTTCGAAGCATTGAAATAGCTGCGAGATCGGCAACATACTTCGTAGGCGAAGAATTTTATACCCTCATTCCTTGCTTTCTCCCATGCTTATGTTGCAGCTGGTAGGACAAATTATTTTAAACACCAAGGGGATTATTAAATTCCAAGATAAGGAAGTATTTGGCCTAATAACGAATCAATTATGATATTTCTCTACGAAAATATGTAGCTGAATATGGATGTAATCCGCTCACAAAAAAGCTCAAATGTCTACGGTAAAGAATTGCACATCAATATGAAAATTATATTTAGTTCAGACCTTTCTTCTACGTCTCAAGAGAGCGAATTGGTACTGAGAAGTTTCTTTATTTCTCCTCAACGGACTAATATTTCGTGGCTCGATTAATACAAAACTAAATGTCATAGGTTCCTCCGCGCATTGTTTCCGCAGAATTCTATGTTACTTCGGCGCCGTTGAGGGCTGTTAGTTTCAAATATTCATGCGAATACTCCAGCAGTTGATGGAAATCCTACCATTCATGAACATTACAGTGTTTTAATACAACAATAATGAGTCAAGGTTGTCAAAATTTTACTACTGGCTGCTGGGGTTACCAAGATGAAAATATTGCGCTGCATTAAATAGGATTATCATCACATGTCACGATGGCTATTCTTCGATACAAGTATTTACGATTCACATATAATTAACGGAGAAAACAAGAGGAATTAATTGATTTGGGAGAAATTCTAAGGACAAGCTATATCCTGTCACTTTCGAATTAATGAAAGTAAAGAAATTACTTTGGATTGCGTGTACTAGATGCACTGTAATCACTGTATGGGGTATTTTAGAGTTAATTCTTAACTTGAATGAAGCAATTCATTCTTCACTATTTTTCCTGAATAAATAAACCAACTTTTTTATTTTTCATGAATATTTATCCGATTCCACTTGTAAGATATAAGTATGGGCATAACATAGTTCACATAACGTAGGTCCACTAAGCGTAAAATTACTCCGCTCCTTCATTCTTTTATCACATTTTATTATCACTCTAAGTTATTTATATTGAACAAGCATATTATTAACATTGATATTTACTATAAATTCTAAATGTGCGCGGTGTACAGCATGAAAAATTCGATAAAAATATGAGCTGTACAAATGAAATAAATAAAGAACTCTCAAAAAGCTGAAAAATGTGTTTCTAAATGTATTCATTTGTACTTTATAAAATCTCGCTGGGAAAACTCACTTTCATTTCAGATCTTAATATATCTAAACATGTTGGGAAAATGACGAGCACAGAGAGAGTTAGAGGCGAAGACCACAGTATGGACTGATCAATCCTATGTAATAAACACGAGGTCACAAAATAATGCCACCAATAAATACTTTCCATACACTATACTGCTCGCATTTCACGGAGAGAACATTAAAAGGTATTATAAGCCAGTCACTGTCTACGCAGCACACATGAGCCACGAAAATTACAGCTGTTTCTTTCACTCACTGAATGAATCCGTTTATCGTAGAGATCAAACCGTTCCACAAGTCCCACAAGCGAGCGTCTCAGTGGACAGTGATTACTATTTTAAGGAGCGTTTTCTTTAAGAGGAGAGTGAGGGACCAACAGGTCTACTGCTCCGGTCAAAATAAATTTAGGGATGCCGTATAAATAGCCCAAAGACTCTTATCGTAGGGGAAATCCTTGTCTGCTCCGTCTGGACGTGCGGGAGAAATACCAGTAAATTCATTACGACAGAGGCAGTAAGGAATGAACATTGAGATAATGGTGACGCTCGTTAAACTTTAACAGGAAAAGGGATGAGTGAGCAGCATATATACTACGGTTAACGTTTCAAAGCTAAGTCCTCGACTAGTTTACAGCAATTAGAAGAAGAGAGAAGCATAAGTTATTTGAATTAATGCGAAAATACAGGGGTGCATAAGATTAGGTACCTACTCAGACAGAATTGTAGCTTTTACTTCACTTCATAATCCATCCTAAGTCTGATATTGACGGTAATAAAGAGTGAGGTTCGAAGACAACAAGGTATCTCGAGTAAAATGCCAGAACTCATATTTCACAGAAGTACACTATTATTAAACCAGTAAATTAACATTCAGCAACACATAGTTGAGGAATATCGATTGAAATGGCCAATGTAAACCAACGAAGTTACCTAAATTGGCCAAAAACTGCCACCTCTGTGACTAATCAGAAAATAGAAGTAAGCATAATTACTGTAAGGTCATGTAATTATATTCAAATAGGAATATAAGGGGCCTTTAGATATAAATTAACGTACGACTCAGATGTAATTAAGAAGCAATGAAAAAAGCGGAAGAGAAGAAGGAATGCATACAGAATTGTAACATGGAAGTTAGGAAATGTAGATGGAAAAGAACCAGTCATATAACTAGTAGAATACGGACATCAATCATTTCAGGCGTAACCTTGTGGAAGTCCATTATCGAGTAAATAATGACAATAGCAACAATGTTTAAATCCTCAGAATTCTTAATTGGTACAACTAATTTCAACGCTACAGCGTCATCTTCAGGACGTCTCTTGAAGATGACGTAGTAACGTTGAAACTAGTTGTACCAATTAAGAACTTTGTGGATTTAAACATAGTGGATATTGTCATTATTCATCCAGTATAATACGAATTTTCAAGTTATTCAACAGCTCAGGTTTCATTGCATCGTCTCGGTTAATACCTCCAACGGTTATAATCCAACGTGTAACCAACCTGCCCAACGCGGCCGGTAAGAATCGATCGAGGGGAGAAGGAAACGAAAAAAGGGCGAGCACACCAGAGCAGAGATCCTGAAAAACGGAAGAGGAGGATGCTCCCGAAGATGAAACCGTGAAAAAGAGTAAAGAATTCCACAGGCGAGGCGTGGCGTTGTGTGAGGAAGGGGAGGCTCTTTCGAGGATGGATCAGTTGCTTCAGGCTCGTAAAGAAATGTAAGAGGGGCCAAGGGAAAGAAAGGGTAGAGGAGCCATGAGAGGATGGGGTCATTGAGGCAACGCCCACTCACTCTCCTCGAGGGGGGAAGATGCAGCTGGGCAGGATGAGAGGGAGCACCCAACAGGAAGACCTTAAATACGTCTACGTATCTAAAACAACTTATCATACCTTACGACCCGAAGCAAGAGCGTGCGGAAAACTATTTTAGGACACGTAGCTTTATGAATGGAGGAAAGAGGGAAAAAAGAGCTGGCAGAAGGAATGGACAAGAAAAGAGGTAGGTTTTGAAGTAAAAAGATTGCGTGATGTTTCAATAGGTGATTAAAAGACAAGCCGCTAAATATGTTGAGGCAGTTTGAGCGAGATAGTTCTCTAGTCATAATGGAGACCATATTCCAGTTTTACGTTTTTATTTCAGCACCAGTAGGAAGCATTTAGTAGATACTGTAATATTATTGACACAATAATATACTCTTAAACGACTGGAATCCTCAGAAATTAAATAAAAAATCTCAGTAAGTTTCAACAGATTTAGACGAGTTATCGTGGAAGTTCGTCATGATATAACAGAAACATCAATTGCACTTTTCCACAGAACATGTTAATGCGTACGACGCATTTCAGCTCACACTCTTGTACTTGATGATGGCTCTGTGAGCTGAAACGCGTCACACGCATAAAAATATCTTGTTGAAAAGGGAAATTGTTGTTTCTGTTATAGTACCTCTGCAAGTCTTTACTTTGACTCATTTTTTCACACGGGACGTCTAAAAGTCCCTCACAATCGAAGATTTTCTTGTAATTCTGAAAAAAATACTCCGTTTATTACATGTTTTATCGTAAAAAATAGGCGAGGGAACATGTAACCCAAAAAATGTTAGTTTTTTGACGAGATCTATAGGTTAGAAATTCCTTCTTTTTAAAATGAAGCCTCCCTGGAGTGTCTGCACGTGACGATTCCCATGTAAAATGGCTGGTATTTATTTTTGGCAAATATCTCGGAAAGTAGTTCAGGAGGGGGCTGATACTTATTTATATTTGGAAGGGTGAGATATATTACTTTTAAATGAGCCTAAATTTATTTATTTCTATGCGAAATGATATTGCGCCCTACTACCTTAAGTACCACTCCTAAAACAGATAAATTGAGGAAAGGTGGATGCAGGGTGCTCAACGACCAAACCGAGTTCCGAGAATACGGGCAATAGTGGTTTGGGTTACTCGATTTTTTCCTGGATTATTGATCGCTTATGGCACGTGCGCCCGGAGAACAGTCGGGGAGTCTGTGCATGTCAAGAAGGCGTGGAGAGAGCGCCCATAGTGTAAAACGAGACCGGCCGGTTCCACCTCATCCAAAACTTCACGATCCACACCGTACGTCGGAAATTGAATGACTGGGAGGTCGCCATTTCCAAGATACAACCGCCGTCTTTCTTCTCTGCACTGCCTCGCGATAAGTTAACATAAAAAATTGATTTTAATCATGAAAAAATTTCCTAAGGGAGTCATTTAAAATGTGCAGCTGCGCACAAAATAAAAACATAGCATAGAAAAAGACGCGGAAAAAAGCGAAATATTTCAACGCTATAACGTAGTGCTTAGCAGAGATTAATAGAATAGGTGTTTGAAGTTTACTCATATTTTAACACGAATCTTGGTTTTTGAAATATATGATATGAGATTTAATATTAAATGTATCAGGTACAAAATATGTGCAAGAATAAAGCCGTGTGAAAATAATTTAGGAAAGAATTAAATATATCAGAATAATGGTTTTAAATTCTTTGATCCTTGACCCACGACGAGACCTCCAAAATAACAAAGGACATGACAGCTTATCAATTTAAAGAGTACTTTATTTTAAAGTTACGAATTTAATGAAAATAATCCACTGACAAAAAAATTGCCAAATATAATTAGTCAACTCGTAACAAACATAAGTATGAGAAGCACACATAAAAAACATCAACAAGAAAAGATTAAACTCCAGAAACAGGAGAGAAAGATAATTTGATAGTTCTATTTATAAAACATGTCAAGGCCGGGTAGATTAAAAATGTTTAGAGGAAGGAGAAAAGGGATAATGTCAACAGTGCGCGAGTAAAAGGAGAGGAGTGACGAAAGAATACTAAAAGTTTAATGAGTAGTAAACTGGGAGAGAGAATGCTGAGTAATTTATTAGTTCGGATAAAACGAGAAGGCAGTCTAGAACTGATGAGAGAAGGTGAATTTGGTTGGTGCAAATGACAGTCTATGACGAAGACGCGACAAATGGAAAGTGAAGACAGATTGGCATCTGAGGAAATAATGCTCAGTTGGGGAACCTTGGACTTGAATATTTAAGTAAAGATTAGATTATATTGTTCATATTGTTAAATTTACATAGTTTCCTTGGGCGCTGTAACAAATTGCTCTAGTTTGAAGGGCTTAGGTGATGGCGCGGGCGTCCTTTATTTGAAATTTCTCTTTAATTTTATATAATTTTAAATTAAGAGATTATGATTTTGAACACTATTAAAACTTCATCGATGATAGATAACCATGAAAATCAGTGATTTAAATTGATAACAAATATGACCAGCTTCCACTAAAATACACTTAGTATATTCGATCACATAAAATGTTGAGTTCAAATTCATGGAAGGATTGTTAAGGTGGTTTAATGAGTATGGACTTTATCAGTACCTAAAAAAGCAAAAATTGTTCACAAAAGCAATAAAGTGATCATCATTTTGGACCACCGATTTATATCATTATCACGTTTGCGGTTAATTCAACGAAGAATAATCAAGCGAATCTGTTTATTTAATTGAGCGGAAGCTTCAGACATTTAAATTGAAAACTAGTATAAGACTTTCTCTTCATTTAGTTCTGTGCACAGCAAATATTTAAGGGTCTAGTGACGAGAAGGCTCATATCAAAGTACCGGACTCGAAAAAGCAGCGCATCCATCCTTTTAGAACCTAGAATGTATTGAGAACCGTGCATTGTAAATCACCGCCTGGCAGTCTGGCTGCAAGAAAATGAGAAGCGGGGGTGGCACTATGTCTTTTGTTAACATCGCGATATGAATCAGCACGATGGCATTTTTTCCCAATCCTCAAAGATTCAGAGACGACTTCGTGACGAAGAAAGTGGGTGAGCAAGTCTCCTTCCTAGGAGATCCATCAATAAACAAAGGCATTCCGTGTATTGAGAGAAAAATGCAGATCACGCAGGAGTAGAGGGGGGGAAGTGAAACGGAGAAATTGATGGGAGACCAGTAATTCAAGTCTAAAGCCAAACAAAAAAGAAACGCTGAAGCAAGAGAAGCGACGTCCTAAGGACTCGAAGGGGGATATCCCAGGGGGTTGATGAATGCCTCAGTCTTTTTCAGACAAGGCGCACGAGGAAATGAAATCCGTTCCTTCCGGAGGGGGAAGATTAAAGATGTAATGCTTTGCCAGGGAGCGAGACTTCGTGCGAGAAAGGGGGAGAGAAACAAACTATAGAAGCACGAAGAGGAATGGTACCTCAGGAGATGACAAAAGGGGGGAGGAGGGTGGTTTGATCAGAGCCCGATGAATTATGACAGTGGAATTCCGGGGAAGTGACCCCAGCTGATTTCTTCTGCGGGGGTGCATATCAGTGGGGCGGGATTCGGAGGGAGGTATATTAAGTAACGGTGCAAGTCCAGGAAGGACGCGCGGATATCACGTTCGCACAAAGTGGTCCACCATCGAGCTGCTTTCATTGTATTCTTGCGTGATCATGAACTTGGAACGAAAGGCATTCCAAACGAGGGAATGTACGGACGCTGAAGCGTTCGAGGTCTTAGCATACCTTAACTTAAACATACCTTAACCTTAACTTTAATACTTACATCAAAGTTGTAGGATTATGCACGCCACGAACTAGGATATTATTACAAATTTTCATTCAATTATTGACCAGGAAACACATATTCCTGCCCTTCATATTTTTGCATGTATCGATGTATCTGACAAAAGATAAAGTGATTACGACGTTAGGCACTTTCTCGAAAATGCCACGCTGTAAATGGTTTACAAGAGCAGCCGAGCTCTCGCTACCTGTTGTTAACACCCGGTCAAGAGTCTACGTAAACGTTCAATGCACGACGAAGTAATCATTACGGAAGGTAAAAGACAGCTTAATTCACTATGACAATGATGGATAAGAGGAAATGTTTCTTGAAAATATTTGGACAGAGTGTAAAGACCAGCAAAATTTTTCACGCTTGCTGACTGATTCTCAAAGAAAATAAACTAAGTTGCAGCTTTCGCTCCATACCACGATGGATTATTACCGCGTCGTTATCTCACATTCTGTACTACCGGTACAAGGTCCAATATAATGCAGCAAGACAACGCATATTATCAAATGGAGCTTAAGAATACGAATGCAATGTGCCGGATATAACAACAGGGAAATTAAATACACGTACCTGATGAGGAAATTGGCAAGGGAACCCATATGACGGTAAGAGAAGCAGTTCTATTTAGCATAAAAATTTGATTTTTCTGGATGTTCAAGGTGTCTTACACACTGTGATCAGTAATACACCCACAGACTGAAAATTCGTTGATTTCAGTGATCTACCGCCACTGATTATCTCTAGAGTTTAATTATTCATATTTTGCCGAACGATAAAGAACTGAGGAATTCGAACCAATTAGCAATAGACTATGATCCCAACAGGATCCCATGTCTTTTAAGCGTTCGGGTTTATTTTAGGAGTGGAATAGTGATTGTTCACGTCTGTGTAGAGTGTTGATTAACTCCTCAATCCAAAAGCTAAATAATTCGTCAGGCTATATACTGTCGCCACCGCGGCAAAGAAGAAACGCTGGTAGAAAAACCTAGTCGTGGAAACCTCTGGAGGAAGTGCTTTGCCATACGTGAATCGTGAAAGTTGTAGCCAATTCCGATTTTAAGAACAATTTTAAGGAGAAACTGGTTTTTCAATGGGTAGAATCTCCCTCAGCTGGTATCTATTCGTGGGTATCAAGCCACACAAAATCCTTTAATCTGTGCTACTGGTTCTATTTCTTCTAGTATGAACATAAACTACATTCGTATAAATACACCCATCTAAATAAGACAACAAAGACAACACGAAATTTCTCCATTGTAAAATACTATCGTTTCTCTTCATCACTTTCATAAACTGTTCTGAGAACTGATTTTTATGATAAGTATTTTAATTAAAATTACCAATTGCCGATTCATTCACAAGAAGAGATTGAACAAAGGAGAGTCACATGAAACAGCTAGATGCATCAATAATAAGGAGTAGAGATTCCAGGGTTTGTCAGAAAGGCCGACAATATTTTCAGTATCCGAGGGTCGTGGGCTAAAAAATCCCTAGATATGGTGTATCGATATCAAGTAGTTAATATAAATTACGCCATTAATGGATATTGACGCAACCGTTGAAGTACAATAAGAGCATAAAAAATAAGTCGGAGGAAAATGAACCTTTGCAGCTATTTGCTTCACTTAACACGTGCCAAATATCACTGCATCCAATTGCCATTAAAATATCCACAGACTAGGAACGTGATTCCCGGGAGCCATGACTACAACGTATAACAAGAGAAACACGAAATTTCAAACCTCATACGCTGGCCAAATCACATATATGCTAATAATTAAAATAAAGTTTTATATATAAGCCATGAAACCGTTATGAAAACTAATTTATAAGACAATGATCAGACACGAAATTTTATTGGATCAGCGTTTTATATAATTCCTTCAAAAATACAGCTTATTTCCGCTATCTATGACTAAAATATCATTGCTCCTACAGATTAAAATTAAGTCCAATATGCAAATCAGATGTATTTAAGTCTCGACCCCTACATTCATAAACTATTCCACATTTTCGTCATTCACTACTATACTCAACTCTGGCCAAATGTCCAATAATCTCGGAACGGTTAATATCATCTGATGTTGGAAGTACTGGCGTAAGCGAGTACACTTAAATTCGCCATCTGACATTCGTCACACTTGAGAAAAGCGCGCAGATTCCTCATTAAGTGTACTCTTTAAAAGTGTATAATATGATCGCGGCAACGTCGCAAATACGAGACGGTCTGTGGGATTTCCCCCGCGCCGCCATCTGCTCCTTCTCAGTCAGCCAGTCAGTTCCCTCCCGTCAACAGCTACACCTATTCCTCCCTCCTCGAGTCGCACCTCATCCTCCGCCGCCGCCGTTGTCGCCTCAAACACGCGCGCGCACGGGGGCGTTTGCGTAATAAATGCGCACGGAAAGGCGCGCTCTCCCAATTTAGCACTCCTCACCCCCTCACCCACCCTGCCACCTTCACTCCCCCCCTTCCACTCGAGAGAACTCGGGACTCACGGAGGAGACGCGAAACAGAGTTTATGTGTTCTCGACGTGTTTCGCGCCTAAAAACAAGGAAAGCGTAAAGGCCTAAATGGATATACACTCCCGAGAGCACTTCACTACTAAACGATGCCGCAAGGTCTGGATAATGTCAAAGGACTGCAGGTATCTAAAGCACCAACAATTTTACCGGATGTGGAGATGAACCTCATCGCGTGGATGATGGTAGCACAAAAACTTGCTGGAAAGGTCGAATAAATTATTTCGACGACCAAATTTCCAACCATCACGAGGCCTTTCAGCTTCCTGCTAAATGGTGACGATTTATGTTTTTGGCACTTTCCCGGAAGAAAACAGCTCTTTGGGTTGGACATGAAATTAACTGGCCCATAATGAGTAGTGGCGTCCGTTTTTCATCAAATGTGAGTATAAAACTCATAGGGTGTTAAACGGAAGTACAAAAGACCTGGTCCTCTCGCGGGGTACTTAATGTAGGAATCCTTCCCTGATTCTCCACCGGATGAGGCTCTCCATCCTGACCGACGCACAGTGGGGCCGAAACCAGAAAAGATGGCCAAAATACAAAGTAAATGTTTAATCAATTCAAAATTTTGCAAATGAAAGTTTTCGAGGTTGCAGATTACGAGGTCAGAAAGGCCAAAAACAAAAAATAACCCCCACAACAAAAAATGAAAAAAGGCAATTATTTGAATAAAAATTAGTGCGCCGGTACACATCCATGAGGTCGCCGGCTATGAATTGGAAATAAAAAATACAGAAAACAAAGTGGCCAACTTATTTTGGTGGATTTTTTTCTGAAAAAACGCTTAGAAGTAAAAAACAATTCTACGTGTTTGGGTATGTAAAAACAAAATGAAATAATCAAAAAAGCGGAAGAAAAAATAAAAACTTACAAAAAATATATTTGCAAATGTCATTACAAATTAAAAATACGTATATGAAAGTAGTTATCCATAAAATTGAAGGAATTTGGGGAGATTTCCGAAGATTTTTAACGTCAATTTGGCTTCAATAATTCTTGATTAAAAATTCATGGATTTATGTTATGCAGAGCACCTAATTTGAATTAAATAATTTTATAAACACCCACATACATAGTTGCGAAACGCATTAATTATTGTAAACAAATTGATTCCATCCATTATTACAAAATAGTGCGGCCCCTCGTAAAGCATGGTACTCCATAATGTAGTGCAGAAATACCGCCTAATAATTCATAGTTTTCGTCCGGTAAATTTCCTTGAAAAGTCTTTGCTCAAACGCTAAAATTTTTTGGTACAACTCCTCGATGCCATATCAATACTTAGATGAGCATCTCATGAGTGCTAATTACAAATGACATGTTCAAGCAACCAGAATAGACTGACTAAAAATGGCATTCCCTCGTTCAAATTAAAATTGAACTAGTATGAGCATAAATATCACGCGTAACTATGCAACTCTATTAATTTTTAATTAAGCCTGAAATCATTCATTAATTTTTAGGTTATAAAAATTTATAAAAATATTGACTTAATATTCATTTTGTAAATTTATACATTTATAAACGCATTTTTTTAAACTCATTTAAAAAAATAGGTATCCAAATTCTGTATGTATTTAAAAAGTAATTCCACTTTACTAAATTTAAATTGTTACAATCAGTGCGTAGTGACTTGACATTGGCCTTCAATTTCGGCGAAAGCTTCAGCTTCATATGCTCCGATGACCTTCAACTTCAATGCTGAATAGTGAGAGCGGGCAAAAAAATGCACTGCTCCATAAAATGTATTTTTTTCGTAGCCCCATTTTTCGTCAACCCTACCAGCCACTCAAAATAACCAACTAAAAACTGAATTTTTTATTTTTGACCACATTTTTTGGATTGGGCTTCACTGTGCGACGTTTCGAAGCCTGACCCGTGAACTCACCAGCCCTAATCACAATGCACGGGTCGGGCATCGAAACGTCGGACAGGATGGAGAACCTGACCCTGTAAGGAGCCCGAGCAGAATTCCTACCACGGCAGAACAAAAAATTATTGGAATGAGCAAATAAAAATTTTCTACGATAAAAATACCGATCACCTAGAGGTCATTCATCACTTACTAGTACTTAATGCATTAGAAGCTATTTCCAGGATTATAACTCTTTAGATTGGATTGGATATTTGGGGAGGCGACCGACGGCTAAGGTCATTTGCGCCATAGGGGATAGGTAAGGGAAGAAGGGTGGATAGAAACCCGTCGTCGGCGTTAGCCTGCTCTTAACGAAAGGCGCCAAGGGGACCACGGCTTAACGTCTCATCCGACAGACGGAGTACTCTACTTGAAGTGCCCTCCACAAGACACTCAAGTAGGTCTAAATGAAAAACATCCTCTGCAGGGATTTGAACCCTGGCCGCCCGTGTGGTAGGCGAGTACTCTAGCCACCACTCCAACCCGATCCCCAACTCTTTAGAATAGATATGGGCTGCTCTCTAATAAATGGAGGTTACCAGATAATGTGCAACCACACTAGTTCACAAAAGCCTACCTATTTTAGGAAATATTAGCATAAATTATATATCTACCTAGGATTTAAATTAATGGAACCACGATGAAAAGTTCTGAAATTTCCTCAGAGGTTTCCGTGTCAGTAAGCTCAACAAATATTTTGCCATTTCCATGTAGAATATGCTACTAACACAAGAAAAATAAGCAGAAGAGAGGCGTTAGGCAGATTGTGGAAAGATGATAGGGTATATACAGGAAAATCCTTTAAGTTGGTATTTAAGAAGTTCTAAAAAAAATGATTGACTATATAAAATTTGATAAGGGAAAATCCAGGTTTGCTCAGTGTTTTTCATAGTCATTGTAAATTGAGTCGTTAGTTGTACATCCCAGCCATTTTTCACGACCAACACCGTGAAAATGAAAGCTGATACTCATAGATGCAAAGTCAACTCGCAGTACTGGATCGGAAGACAGGAGCTTTATTTCCAAATAGAAGTAAAAAATTTAAGAAGAAAAATTAAACTAAAAATATACCACAAAAATTATGACTTGAAGACTCTAAAAAATGAAGCTTACTTAAAGATGCAAACAAAAACAAAATAGTATTTTCCAATACCCCAAAAATTAAAACGACGGCAGATAGAGGAAATAATAGGTTAAATTATGTGCACTTCAGAGAAAAAGAGTCGTCTTGCTTTCCTTATTTTATGCCATAATTGAATAATTAAGAAGCTACGGAGCTAAGTCTCTTACTCGTAATAAGGTTGCTTGTCCATTGAACTCAAAGGAATATTGTAGAGAAAACTACTAATTTCAACTGCCAGCTCCAAAAAGATGCAAAATTATTTGTGGTTATAGATCAGCCATCAATCAATATTCACGTTTACAAGGACTACTTAGTAAGTTCATAACTTAGGAACATTAATAAGCTAACAAAGGACCCAAGAAACTGCGCTCTTAGCGACAATGTGAGTCTCTCCATTCTCACTAGTCGGAAAGGAAACGTATTTCAACTACGACCCCTAATATTAGCTTCCAAGGAAAGCCTTCACTCTGGAAGTCTGTGAATAACAAATCAATTCCAAGGCAAACAGTTCCAAATAATTTGAACGCTCGTGAATATCAGGGCCTCAGCATTCGCAATAGGGACGGAACGTCCTTCGATAGTCACACATGATCTCCTGGTGGGCATCACGATTTGATGCGTTTCTACAGCTATTTTATTTCTTTTTCACCGTGATAAACCGTCTCAAATACCTTTTAAGATCGTGCATGTCAGCTGTGGAACTTCTCCATTTTTACGATACTTAATTTGAGGCCAAATTATAATATTCTGGTTGGCACCACTCAATTTTGTATGCATCTCAGAGACTTAAAGCACCTTAACCGGAACACAAAGGGAGCAATCAGTTCCGGAGAACGTTTCGAAATGAAGGCGCCAGGGGGGGGGGGCGAGAACAGATGCAATTTTCCACCGGAGAGAATGAGAGAGAGAGAAGAGTCCGGCAGTTGTGCAACGAAAGATTGCAGCTCAGCCAATTTCGGTCCACGCACACGCATACACACACAAGAAGAGTTCAAGCTCAAGGAGATTCGAGGCACAATGGCCATTTCCGATGGATCCAATCACCCATTGCGATCACGTGTGGATGCGCGCGCATGGAGAATTGTGCCCTCTCGGCTGCGATCATCATCGGGATCGAATCAAGAAAGGCCTCATCGGAGGTGGAGGAGGAGGAGGAGGTGAGTCCACCTCGTCTCCCTTGCCTCCCACTCGACGTGGCCCATGAAAGTAAATGCGATCAAGTGCGGAAGGAATAACAAGAAGAGAGGGCGATTGGGGCAGGGACGTGAAGGTGGTGCTCGGAGGAGAGGTGGGGCGGCGGGGTGGCTAGGAAGAGAGGGGGAGGGGAGTCATAGGAAGCGGGGTGGAGGTGAGACGGAGAGGGGGGGAAGGAGATAGAGATACTGAGGCGGCGGGTGTGTGACGCCACGACGGAGAAGATTGAGACGGCATCGATAACCGAAGAGATTGCTCGAAGGTCGGAGTTTTAAAACCTGACCCCACCAGGCGCCTTACCGCGAGGGTGAAGAAGGAGTTGAGAGAGACAACTGCATTCCCAGACGAGCGTTTCCGCGTGTGCCATCCACGACCATCCGTGACCTTCTCGTGCATGCACGGAGGAATTGGATGGGAAAGAAAGGAAGACTGCGCTGCGTTTCATTGCACAAACAGCCATCGCCCCGGGAGCGACGACATAATAAGGAACACTTACGGGGCTGGAGCACCTCAATGGGAGTCATTCAACCGGTTAGCAACTATTTAACGTACATTGGAGGGTGAGAGGGCACTGAGAGATACCTACCTTAAGTCTGCGCTTCCTTAATCTAAATAATCGATTGAAATATGCACTCTTCAACGTGTAGACATAGATAATGTGTTTACAGTATACTGACCAGTTCATTCCAGGCGAGGGATAATCTTCGTTGTCCAATAAAAGGAGTGGGGTATTTGAATCTTGTATTGTTTTGCATGAAAAATCCACGATGAATTTCCATAATAGCTCTAAACGTTCTTAAAGCAACCAATCGAGAGCTTAATTACTCTATGTGTAGGACGTATTCAAAGGAAAAATTCAATGGGAACAACTTTTAAAAAATATTTCGAGAGAAAATGAAAACTTAAAATTGCGTGACATCAAATTTACACTTAAGCGACATTTCTGCCGTTCCTGGCATAGCGGAAATATTTACGGATGGACTCTATAATCTGATACCACAAAAAATATTTTGAAATAACTTTCCTATACATTATATAGGATAGGATAAATCTACAGAGATTATGAAGGTAAAATTAATCATTAAGATCATATAAATCTATAGTATTTAAACTGAGTCATTTCGTTAATGGCCAGGAAACTCAAACACTGTGAAAACATTCATAATTCCTACAGAAAGAAACCAAATACCACTATAACCCACTGCATTTAATTGCAACAAACAACTAATGCAACGTCAGTAAAATGCCTAACTCCTTTCCCAGAAATAAATGGCAGCCAGATTGTTAACATAAAAAATAACCGAGTTACACTGAATTTTAAAAACTCTCACAGAAACTAGCACTCATAGTTCGAAAGATTTGTTTACATGAGTTGGTATGAAAAAACTCCAATAATAACAGCAATATGTGCGTAGTAATTTCGAGATGCTTAAGCTTAGGGCATAAATGATATCAAAAAGATAAGAGAAATGTGGAGGGCTGCCGATGCCAATACAAAATACTTGGGAAGGAAATTAATGACGAGGAATACACAATCTCAGGAGATGTACAAGGAGGCATTTAACAACAAGGTATACACAATCTTAGGAGAGGTGCAAGGAGGTGTCGACTTCCTGCTCAATTCGATGATGGAAACGAGAGAAATGAAAGCAGGCAGCAGCGGCTGGATCTTGATCGACAGTATTTATTTGCCGCCCAGTCAGGAAACACTAGCTCTTTCGCTATCGCATAACGCGCGATAAATCTCTGCCTGCAGCAGACGCTTACCAACAGGCATCCATTCCCTTCCACCTGTAACACGACGGTGACCACGAGAGGAATTTCACACATAGGAGAACAGATTATTTTTAGGAACACTGGTAAACTAGAACAGCATGGAAATGGCTGGAAAAAAGCAATACCAAATGTTCATCATTTCATTCTGGAATTATAATTGCAGCCTAAGGAATTTGTCTTCATTGAGCATAAAAAATGGTGTACCTAACTCACAACTAATACACAGAAGTAAAATATATAGCGTGGAGAAAAATTAAGAAAGGGGATGAACCGACATTTTAATCTTTATTTTAAGGAATGATTCAAAGACTATAAACATGTGCTATACATAGAATGAAATATTTGATTAAGTAGGCTATTGAAGATTAAATGAAAAAGGCAATGAATTAACAATAGATATTTTTTTAGTGGGAGGGTGTCTTACAAAATGTTGGGGATGAAACAAAATTGCATTCGATAGCTCTAAAAGACAATAATAAATCGCCAGGTTTACGAAAAACTCACTCGAGATACCATATTCCGAAGTTCAATTTTGATCAAATCAATTAAATAATACATAATTAGAGCAATTTAAACTTATTTTAATCGCGGGGCATTCAAAAATGCCTTATTTTACATTGATACTTTTCGATTCATAAGCAAACAGTTACCAGAAAAAGGATCTAAGTCCGCATGGAGTTATATATTTCGGATTTGAGGGGTTAAAAAATGTTTAATAGAGTCCCAGGCTTCACAACATGAAAGTTAAAAAAGTTCACCTGGAATATGATGAAGATAAAATCTGTTGAAGCCGATGCTTTCAATAGATTTAATACAGATGTGTCTAACAATATATTACAAAGGAATGACTTTATATATGGATGCAATATTATGGTAGTACGCGAACGTTTGATAATTATTCTGAAAAGAACAACAGTCTTTCAAATGTGAAGGCAATTAATGGCCTCTATTTCGGTAGACATCGATGCAGATAGGAAGTTTTTCATTCACACTACGCACCACCGGACAATAATTGAAATTGAAATTCCGCATCAACATTCAAAGGGCATTGCATAAGCCCTCCATTATTTCAGACAAATGAAACCTCGGCCGTTGACAGAATTTTTCGATTTTATACACCACCCTGGATGTGGGGAACTACGCGTAGAATCCGAGAATACATTCGACGATTTGGGAAAATGGGCTCCGTGATTGTAGCAGTGCATTCCCGCGTGCCGTTTTTCAAATGGAATCTTTCAATTACGGTGATGGTCACCGTTAACGTGGGATTCTTCCACGTCCCCCAAATTCCTTCCCGACGTGACAAGAAGTCGATAAGAGAGGGACGCGGGGGATGGGGAGTGGGGGGGGGGCGGGTCATCGCATCTAATTTGGTAAACCGAGCCGGGGGAGCCCCACGGGAGTCACGAAATGTCATGCCTTTTCAAAGAGAGTGAGTGAGGGGCGGTGCTTTATTCGCACGAACGTGGGCGGGGGGGGGGGGGCGGAGGGAAAGGTGGGGACAGGAGGGCGTGGCGGGAATAAGAAAGGCAGAGGGTTGGGGGTGAGTTAAGGACCGACCGAAAACAGTGCGTGAGGGGAGAGACAGCAATAGTCTCGGGGGCTGATGTTGGCGCTAGATACAGGATAAGACGGCCCCGTCTGGACGCCTTTCTCACGGGAGGAGCACGATGCATGCCCCGGGGAGTCCGAGGAGGAAAGTAACATTCCGAGAACGTAATTATCAAATGCCCATGCACGGTTCACCTCCCTAGTAAAATCCTAGATTTTTCCGGCTGATATAAGGTTTAAGTCAACCAATGCTGAAAGCTACCTTTTCCCGCAAGGAGGACAATGTCAACCACTTCATTTACCCTCCGGAGACGCATACTCTGAAAAAAGGTTCGCTACTTTAGTATGGGAAACCTGAAAATAGGTAGGACAGAAGAATTAACACTGCAATTCCACATGGTATTAGAATCATTGACACGACTGGTCGAGTCAATAAATCTTATACTATGTGGAATTGCAGTGTCTATTCTTCTATCCCTGATATCAAGGAATTCCAACAAGTAAGATCCGAAACTATCATTTACTGAAAATAGGAAATTCACCAATAAAGAAAACATTTTCTCTCACCACTACTTGAGAAGAGAAAAGCTTCAACTAGCCGTCCATCATTGAGCCCCGGATATATGCAAGCCCGGTAATTCTTGTGAATTCAAATTACCCGATGGGAAAATGTGGCCCTTAGGCGCAAAATTGTTGACTGAACGCAGGAGAGAAGTAGCTGAATCGCCAATCGACATGACTGCCACTCATGCAAATGAATTGACGCTAAAATATGCGAAAGTAAGATGTATGTTACAAAGATTAGGCACTGGTGGAAATTGCTAACATAAGTCATATGAAGGAAGAAAAATTTGGTCAATCAATGCCAATAATACAGCTACACATCATGCTATAAATTTATGTGATGGCTGATATGTATACGTGTTACCTCTCTCTGATATCTTCTAAATTACGGAATATCATCGATAATGAGGTATAGATCAACGATACAATGGTATACCTTCGAAATATATCGCACAATTGCAAAGTTATACAGCAGAATATTAATGCAACGGTATGCAAATCATTACTGGGAAATGGAAAACATTCTTTAAACGTATTTAGGTCTAAATAGTGCGAGTGCATATGAAGTAGCGAGACTTACCCAGGGTAGTGGCCGTTGTGGTGCAGGTGGGAGTAGGCGAGCGAGTGTGGGTGCGGCACGGCACTGCCCGGGAAGTACGGGGGCCGGGACGAGCCCGTGCCGCCGTCCGGGGGCACTTCTAGGATGGGGCTCGTCTCGGGCTCCTCTTGAAGCGGGCTCTCGAAAATTAGAGTCTCCACCATGGAACCTTTGGAGCTGCCAAAGGACACCCTGCGGAAGACAAGAGCAGTAGAGAAACATGGTCAGTCATGACGAGAAGTGGTCAGTTACATTCAGGAATGGCAAGACAAAATTCACGATATTCACTCTTAAGCATGCATACAGGCACTCAGAGCAATAAAAAACATACGCCAGAAGATGGCTTATTTCGGTGAAACCGATCGTAGAAATAAATAAACATCAGAAAGGAACAAAGTTGAATTATTAGAATTTCCCGTCACTTCCACGAAGTCAAGCCGGAATTGGTCAGATTTATGTCTGTAAGTAAAACAGGATGTATCTTTTAGAACAGAAGAATAATACAAATTATACTGTAATATTTCCGTATTTCTAAGTTATTGGTGACAAAAAAATGTAATAACATAAATTAGGCACATAGAAACTTTAAATATGAAAATGTCCAAATTAAGAAGTTAAAGTATGTACATAATCCTAACGATGGTCGATCCCTGTGCTGGCAAAATGGTTTCTAAACTTGACGTCGAAGTCACATTTTTAGGCCGCGGGGTCACAAGAAAAGGAGCAGTTGTTTTGGATTATTGCTAATTATTTGTCTCTTAATGTTCTTCCGTGTTTACATGAGTTAAATGAGTCTAAACAACGTAAACTTAAGATAGTAACTGAGAAAGTCCTTACATTCTTATGAGGCTAGGTTGTTGTTGATCTTATATCTCCGGAAATAATCTTAGGTTTCCAGCGTTTCAGGCGCTGATAGTTGCCAGTCAAATATATGTTGTCTACAAATACGGAAGGAGGAAGGGAGCGAGAAAAATTACGAGCTATTCTTGGAATCGGCGAAAACTCTTAAGATTTGACCTAACTGATGAACCAGGACATATGGATTTATCATGCATTCATATTTCCCATGGATTTCTTTTACTCTTTTTTGCTGTATCAAATTTAACGCTCAATCATTAAAATGTTTACGACCAAATCGATTCGAACTTAAAAATACTATCCGCAAAAAAAATAAGGCATTGATTTTAGTTTGACGAATTAAAAATTTCGCGGATATTACACTTATTTATTTATATTTTACTTAAGCACATAACTCTAAATGTTTGAGACGTATTTATTAAGCTGAACAAAATTCGGACCTTGAGGACAAATAAAGTCTTTAAACTAAGTTTGGAGGGAACTAGCTTCAGACCGATTGGGTCAGGGATCTTCCGAACACAGATCTTCATGCATATATTACTGTTTATAATGACAGATAAATTAGTTCTTGGGTTTTGAGTTCGTTTGGCATATAAACATCTCTACAAATGCAATTGGCATCTATTTTCTTGTTAGGTATGACTTCATAGTTTCATTTGCATATCATTATGAAAACAGTAAAGAATGAATGAATCTTAATCTCTAAAGAAAATTGAGTTTTGAGTTTCTATGGCATAAAATGCACCTTAAAGAAAGCGACCGGCATCAATTTTCTCACCAGGTATGACTTCATCGTTTCATTTGCATATCTTTATGGAAACAGTAAAGAATGAATGAATGTTTACCTTTAAAGAAAATCGATCCACGAGTCAGAGTATGACTTGTAAATAAGACTGGAACAGAAGCTCGTTTTTCATTTGTACACACAGCGTAGCACACTGATACGAAAAAGGCATACGAACCCAGAGGATGGCGCCCGCCCTGAATTTGCCACGCCATGGCTTATTGCCACTCCATAGCGATGTGAAGTGGTAAGCATGTTTCGGGCAGGACATGACATCGCAGAGAGCTCTTTACATCATCGGTAATTACCGACTACATAGTCGTTGAACACGAGAACGTTATCAACTCCATTTTAGCTGGATTTAAAGCAGTACCATTTTCTCCGCTTCCAAAGAGGGAGAGTCTCTCATCATCAAAACAAGTTCAAAGAATTTATAACTGACAGTCATAAATACAAATTATCAAGGGGAATACCAAAGCATAAGCAACGTTCGTAAAATTGTTCGACTAGATGGTTTAAATGATGGCCATAAAATGGAGGATATACACTGAAAGAAGCAGTAATATTAAGACATCAACCTCCATCCACCCCTTTGAGTAATGCTGCAAAAAATCACCTCAATGAAGTATCTAAGGCGAATGAAACTGGGAATCACGCACGTAGGGAGAAACGGTAATGATCTATAAGCCTATAACCCATTATTAAGTCTTTGCAACTACGAAATATTATACGATGAAGGAACTCGGAACAGCGTTTCTCACAATTGTTTCAGAGGAAAAAAACAACATTGATAACTTATTTGATTCCCCAGGAATAGAATCAATGCGGTAGGAGGAGGTAGAAATGGAATCGCGCAAGTTCCAGTCCCACCGACCCTCGGCACTTGTACAATCTTTCGATAAAAGAAAACATAACCAGAGTGGGCTCAGCATAATGAATAGCGAAGTCAAGGGTGAAAGAATGCATCTGGAAGACAGTCGTTCATCACTGGGTAGGAGTTGCAGAGGGTATAAACCAGAGTGCTTTCCGTTTACCTCGAGAGAAAATGGGATGAATTGAGCACGGAAGAAGAGGAGGAGGAGACGAAGGAAGAAGAGCAACGGGGCAGGAACCTGTTCAACTCCCGTCTGAAGAAAAAAAACCCTCGTCTCCCGCCGATACGATCACGGACTGCTCGACCCATGCCACGGATGAAGAGGCCACTCGGGCCGAAGAATTGTCGACTCCTCCGCCTCTCTAAATCTGACAAAACTGAGGGGAGTAGGAGGGTTCACGTAGGGAGGAAGGGAGAATAGGAAGAGGTTGAGAATGAGACAGGGGATAGGGGGCCAAGGTTGGCTTGGCGCCCGCGCATTTGGGTGTCCATATGGGGACCACGCCCACTCTCGAATGGAGAGCACGCGATACCAGGCACCACCCCGTGGTCCTTTCTTATACGACACACGGGAGAAGAGGACGATATCGGAAGGAGAAAAGGCGATAGTTTTCTCGGTGAGGGGGGAAAGGAAGCGGAATAAAAGATAAGAATGATATCGCGAAATATGGCTAATCGATAGATACGAGAGAGGGGTTAAAAAGAACCCAGATGGAGGAAAAGATTTATTCTCGACTGTGCCCACGTAACACTCCACCGAGCGTCGTTATTCGGCAAAGAACGACGGCCTAGCAATCGGAATAATACATGTGGAGGTGCGCCATAAAATAGATAGAGGAGTACGAAAAAAGCTATTACTCTAATGACTCGTGTCACTAGCGCGAATTCAACGTAAACTCAAGTGTGAATAATTTACATGGTCTTTAGAGGGTTTCGAATGACATATTTATCACGAGGATGACTGAAATGGTAAAGAGACTGAAACGATTAGAGCCTTTATTGAAAAACAACGGCTGAGGAACGTTAAAGGTGAACGGTTTAAATATTGGACACCTGCGTACAACATGTACGCAGCTATAATAACGGATTCTGAGGTTTCTCAGCCGTGCTGCTCCCAGCTGAAAACGCTCGAACAAGGTTCCCCTCAACTCCCTTTTCCCCTCATTTGGGTCGTAGCTGTTAGTGAGTTTGCATGGCATTTTTGCATGTAATTTTGTGTTTTTGAAGTTTTCGAATATTAGCAAGCTTAACTTCAATACCTTGTTTTGCCATTAAGAAATGGTGAGTGGATATTCTTGTTATACATAACATAGCTGTAGTACAGTGTAGATAAAAAATCTGCAGTAAATAAACGTATATCTTACTAGGTTTTTAGGTTACGTTCACATTTGCCATGAGGCAGCTTCCGTCCTAATGTCGTACACTTGGGCATGCTTAATATCGGATATCCGATTTAAGTAGTGTTCCTACGGATTTTGTACACTATTGTTACGAATGGCGCCTAGAAAGAAGGGGAACAAAGACGACATGTTAACAGCAGTCAACGTAGTCAAAAACAAAGAAAATGGGATTGCTCAAAGAATCGAAGGTGTTTAATTTTTAACGCTCAAGTTTAGAAAATTATAATGCAAAGAACACTTGGTATTTTTCCACAATTTATATTCAGAGGTACAACTAGTTTCAACGCAAAGGCTTCATCCTCAGTACCTGAGGCGTTACCCTCAATGTCATATGTTATGTCGAATGATGCCTCTCCCGGAGGCGTCGTCAACCCAATCGACGTCAAACCAATGTCGAATTCGTCAACTCAATGTCGTATGACGCCTCAGGTACTGAGGATGACGCCTTTGCGTCGAAGCTAGTTGTACCACTGAAAATAAATTGTGGGAAAATACCAAGTGTTCTTTGCACCATGAATAATTATCATGAAGTCACGCCTGAACTCACCGAGTTTAGACAATTAATTTCTGCTAAAACTAACCTACTAAAACCGGAGCTTGATAAGGCTAAGCTTAATCCTCACAAAATATTTGACGCGGATGAAACTGGCATCACTGTCGTCCAAGGCACAAGATCAAAGGTCATCAGTGTTAACAGAAAGAAGGAAGTTTACAAACTAAGGTCTGCAGAGAGGGGTGCATTAATTACTATTGTCATATGTATGAGAGCTACAACAGTATGTTGTTGTGTTAATTGTGTTATCCAGAACCAACTTGAAAGCAGAACTTCTTGACGAGACTCCACCTGGGACAGTATCGGCCACACATCCATCAGGATGAATCCAACTGCCAATTTTCACCAAATGATTACAACATTTTGTTAGGCTTGTCAAGGCAAGAAAGGAGGACCCTGTGGTGCTAATTTTGGATAGTCATTACTCCCAAATCAGTAATCTATCCGTTATGGACGTGGAAAGGGATAATTTTGTGATTATTGTTTGTTCCTCCCTCTCAGCACACGCAAGCTACGACTGCCCTGAATGTTGCATTAATCGCTCCTTTTAAAAAGGTTTTTTCAAAGGCTTGATGAAATCCGAGGACAAAATTTAGCTTACGATTTAAAAACAAAGATCCCAAGCACTCAAACTGATAACAGTTTATCCACCACGGATTCATTTTTATGGTGGAGAAAAATCAGCCGCACTGTGCGTACATCGTATATTAAAGTATTGCGGAGAGGGTTAATAGCCACATGCTTCCGTTTACCAGTAAGAATGAAATATGAAAGATAACAAATTAATACAAAAATGGCTGTCATCCGGTAGTCTTCCAGTTATTTAAAACGAGAAGTCATCGGCTGAATTCTGAGGATAACAAGCTACATTCCCATGATGTTTCCTAAATTATTTTCAAATATGAATAACATTCGGGTTGCTTCTGAAATTACAGCAGCTTCAAAGATTGCTTTTTTATGCCAGCTGGAAGTTAGATGAGTAAAAACAAGCATTAAAAAAACTATATGGCACAATACGATCAACCGGCACCCATAAAATCAGCACTCATCTCAGAATGCGATATGAAACACTGTTTTAGGAATGATTTGGCTCGCTAATTTCCCTTTAATGCCCCAAAAAAAACCACCAGTAGTGTAGATTGGCTGATTTTCGTACATGTTAATGTATCTTCCACGACAGAGATTGAGGCATCTCGTTCAAGGACGATAAACAGACGAGTTAGATTAATACGTAAGTGCTATCAATCCCCATCACTTCCATTAACTGAGAAAATTCATTAGGTCCAAACGATTTCTGAAAAGTTGTGATTTTTAGCGATCACGTTCTGATCCTTGAAATCGATCATGACAAACAACCAAGGGATAAAACTAAATGCTACTCTGCGAGCCGCCGCATGAGCGTGTGGCAGCGGGTGTTAGGACCCCAGCCGTGTAAAGAAGTAAGGTTTTGGGAGGTGGAATGGTGAGGTGTAGTATGGGAGTGTATTTAGTGGAGCTCAGTTTTTATTGTGGTCGCTTATTGTGCGCGGAAAGAACGAGGTTTTGCACCTACCTGTTTGGCAATGTATTTCTCTTATTTCATTGCTTCTGTTAGACCAAGAGGTGTAGTGAGGCGTCATGATAATATTCTCTGTAAAACACACCAGTTCTGAATTTATCTAGCATAGAGGAAGGAGGATAGAGGAAGAGTCCACTCCCTGGATAATTCTGGTAAGGATAATTACTTAATCTTCTTCCTCGAACGGTAACCGCTCCTGTGTTAAAGTGCTCCTCGCTCAATCCCACAAAAAAGTGGGATGATTAGGTAGGTGTAATCAAAAGTACCAACATAATAGCATTTACGACTAAAGCGCTCCATAACTATGAATCTGAGAGTAAGTCGGTTAACAAAACCTAGATACGGGCACTCACGGGAAGAACTGTACCAATCCGATTGCTCAAAAATGAATTAGACGTCATGTTTCAATAAAAAATAATTTTCCGATAAAATCTGGACTGTTTGCGGACATGAAAAATAAATTATAAACAAAAAAGGCAGTGAGTGAGGGATAAAGAATGGGGAGAGCGAGTGAAAAAGTGATCCGAGAACAAAATTTCATCGATAATACCAAAAAATAATTTTGAGCAGATAGACAACGAAGTATGGTTAATCTTTTGACAGTCATTTTTTTACGAGTGGTCCCCTCAATCACGAAAAGCCGCGAGAGAACGTCATGGAGTGAAAGTTTCGGACGATAAGAGCACGGCTCTATGGATGCGACGTCAATCGCATTCGACCCCATCCTTGATTTGCCACATCGGACGCGACACCACATCACTGGAGGCCCCGCGAACGTGATTGACGCACGATCTACATCCTTTCAGCAGTCTCCTGCACCCCTCCACCCCCCTTTACGATTCCTGGAAAAGAACAACAATCGGGACATGTCAACGGAGCTGACGACTGGGGGGGAGGGAGGGGAAGAGGAAATTTCACGCGGAGGGACGGACGCATGGGAAGGGGAGAGGAAAAGTGAGGAAATGGCTGGGTAGCGGAGGACGGATGGGGAGGTGAAGATCTAAATAAATGAAAGAGAGAGAGAGAAGGGAAGGGGGTGAGTGGCGTGAGGGGAGGCGTTCTGTCCCCCTCCCCCACATCACCCTCCTCCCCCCGCCCCCGACGTAATCGGGGGTAATGTCCGGCGCAGGTGAGGAGGGCAGGAAGTCGATTGGGCGTCGGAGTAAGACTTTCATTTTTCACGGACGACGTCACATCCTTAAAAAGCCATCTGCCTCCCTCCCCCTTCTCCTCCTCCCAACCTTCGACCCGCGTGCCACGCGCACGAGTCGCTTCCAGCATTGTGGTGGAGAAGCACGCCCACATTATTGGCAGGAACAGGAGTAGGGGAGTGGTTCCTTCCTTTCGTGAGCGCCAACGTGTGGGGGGAGACGATCCAATCGGAGAAGAAAGGCGCAGGGACACGCGGAAAGGATATAAAATATTTAGTGCACCTCCGACGACGACTAAACGGCAGCCGAGAAGCTAGCGACTCTTTGTTGGGTCATACGAAGGATTTATCCACCAATAGGGTCGTTAAATATCCACTGCTTGTATAGTTGGCTTCCGCGCAAACGGCCAAGGTAACGAGAATCCCTAGACGCCATTTATAGAAAATGTACAAAAGTAAATTAAGGTGTACTAAATTAATATTAATTATAAAACTGAATGCCCACTCCCCGCATCCTTTTCTAGTTTGAAAGAGAAAAAACTCGAAAATGATAACATTTAAAGCTAAAATTTTATTCAATTAGCGACCATGTTTACGATAGATAAGTGACCAGTCATTTTCTGGGTTCCAACTCATGAGATTGAGGTTACTACCTTGAAGATGATAGATTAGTAGTCGAAACCATCGTTGGTAAAACGAATTAATGCTGGACTATATCCTTCCCATTTCCGACAGTTTTGGATTCATATTATGAAAATGTTTCACAAAAACAAAGATAAACGATTAAATACATGTTATTTTCAGGGCTAGGTTTAGGAAACTTTAGCTATCATAAAATCGAATGTCATTGCCCATATATGTACTTGGAATAATGGCCACCGTGAGGAAGGAATCTAATTTAACTGCTTTTTCAACGATACACACACTTTCACAAAAAGTATTGGCGCTATTTTTTACAAAATATTTTGTAATTTTAGAACAAAAATAATAGGAATCTCCTGTCTAATAATGCGACGGATGGCAACAGGTAGGTTCCAATCCCACCTTGGATACGGATGACCTATTAGTTATGGGATAGACAATGTTGTATATTCTTAGCGAGAGTAGCACCAAGAAACTGAAGTCAACCAATTCCACTGCAGTGAAGTAATAAGTGAAGTTCAGATACTGCACATTACATTTCAAGATGCAGTACAGGATTATAGATAAAGATTTATTCAGTTTAATCAACTGATAAATCTTTCAATATTTATATTCAAGCATTAGATATCATAGGACAGAAAGGGAAACGTCTAGCGCATTTGATTATCGCTCTGTGAGTCTTCAAGGCTGAGTAAATATAACTGCCAATTATCAATTTATTAAATACGATACCCTCAATGATGGAATATTAAATAGTGGCACAAATGGACGAGATATCTACTCAGTTTTTCCGTTTACCCCTGTCTTACCAGTTACTATGATTTATTTCCAAAATTGGCAACTAGTAAGCCAGAAAACTGAGATGTAACTCATTAGCTAGGTACTGGATGTAAGTTAGTAAAAACAACTTTTACACTCCACTGGTCAGTTTGCAGGTCAATAATTTATGGCACATTACGTAAGCAAGTCCCTGAAGATGATTTCAGGCATCGAAACCCGGATTGTGCAATAAATTATTGACCTGTGAACTGACCAGTGGAGTGTAAAAGTTATTTCCAATAATTAACTTGGAACTCCACGAAGTAGAATCGAGTTTTATTTCATTCGCTGGGTGTAGGGTTCAAAATCGAAAAAATGGTTTGAAACCACTATTTCGTTGTATTCCTGGAGCTAGAATTTTCTTTTTACTGGACAAATTTTGAAGTATGGAGAAAGAATAATGTCACTCAAAGCCATTTATGAAAATTATACTCACTTTAGGGCTTGTTACTTGAGCTCAGTCTTCCCCAATGAAAGCAATGCCGCGGGGAACTCGAAGGAAAATAGAGACAACAATAATGATTGACATGTTAATCTGCTGTAACCCTTACCAAAATATTGGTACAACGTGAGCGTACGTAAAATATCGTGATTACCGCGTTGAAGAGAACCATCACCGGATTAAACAGTTAGCCTGAATAACCAGAGAAATTATTCTTTTACTCCATATAGCTAACCACAGCTAAATGAGGGCTTTAAGGAACATATTTTAGCATCCCTGTGAAGTGTTATCGAATAGATCTGAAGGTTCCTATTACCAAGCAGAATCATCGAAGGAATGATGTTTCCTTAAAATTGTGGAAATGACTGTAATAGGCACAATTTCCATAATATTAACAAGGGGATAAGTTACAATGCGTAAAGTGTACTGAAGACTAACACTATATTCAATGTACCTACTGTCATAATTAGGCCTTCAATGCACAATTCCTTAAAGTCTTGAAATTAAAGGGAACACGAAGTCTATACACGAGTAAATCAGATTAACGCCATATAGTATTATTAAAGCAGTGATAGAATGTTGAATTTAATCAAACCGCCAAAATAAATGAGTCGGAATGAAGCATGCTAAAATATGTCGCAGCATCAACACGTACCAGGTCAACACTTGCAACTAAATTGGTGACCAAGCAATTTTAAAATTATCAAAATACGGTCAGATATATATACATATGTCCATATACACAATCGGTTACTCAACGTTCTACCAATACGTAACGAAACTTAAGTTATTTGTCATTAACCTCTCACAAAAGGGATAAACCACTGAAAGTGAAATTCCTCAACATATTTACCCACATACATTGACGGAGTATTTCTGGATGATGTTGGAATAAACGGATGTAATTACACAAAGGAGAGGGATTGATTATTTTGGAATTAGAAAGTATAAATCATTCCTCCCGAGGTAGATCATTTATGTTACTAGTGCAATCATTGATTTCAAAATTGTATCATTTGAGTGGAAGCACGCAGACTTGTGGGAAATATACAATCGCAACAAGATACTCGTCCAAAATATTATATTTGATGAATTACTCCTCAACTTGCGGCCGCAATACGCCAAAGTATTTTTACCGTTGACCACAGTGGAGATGAGGTCTTCAAGTGGGCAAAGAGAATCCCTAGAGGGTGCCCATTAATCACTCCGAACATCGATGGCTGCTCAAGGTCGTCCATCATTCGCCCCTTATCGCCGCCTCCGTGTCTGTTGTGCTGTTTTCGCCGCCGCCGCAGGACGCAAAGAGGGACGGTGGACCACTAGAGGGGGGGGGGTTTAGAAGGGGGTAAGTCGGCGGACCCCCGGACGGCAGCGCAGCGGCGGCAGAGGCGAGAGAGAGTGTGCCAGTTCCCCCCACCCCCATCCCAGCTCAAAGACGGGTTCACATTGGACATTAGAGAAACGTAAAAACTTAAGTTGATTCAACAGCCAAGTGACTTCAAATATTTAATTTATACTATGGCTAATGGCATAAAACTTGTTCTCTGTTGAACGTGGATAAAAAGCACCCCTTCTCTGCTAGTTTTATCCGCTAATTTAACGTGAGGCCATGAGATTTTAATGGCAAGAATGGATGAAAAACGGGGAAACAAGTATTTTTCTATCTAACAGAACGGCCAAATTCGTGAATAATTTAATATAAGACGCCAATTCTTCCAGGGAATTCAATGGTAATAACATTCAGGCCCATAGGCACCTTATTTTGATGTACTGGCATATTATTACCAAGACTGAAGTCAAAATGTATAAATTAATTGGACATAGCGGCTTAGTCGGCTCCTAAGGCTGGAAACGCCATTGTTGAAAATATAGTCGCAAAATTATTGACATAGTAAATGAAGTATATTGTTTTTTCAACGTAGTAGGCATGTATTTAGTAAAAGAAGCATTTCTTACATAGAAGAGGGGATATGGTATTTATTATTTGTTTCGCCTCTTAAGGTCACGATTGAACCTCCCTAGGATGAATTTACTATGGGTGGTGTGTCAGACTCAAGAGAAGAAGATATCGTCCACCGATGCGCGCTTTAGGGCAGACCAAATGACTCCCGTTCACCTTTAAGTCCAGTTGACAAGTTGTCTATTATCGCAGAAGGTTGATTTCTATAGTTTATTACATATTGTTTGTTCACTGGACCTCTTTAATTTATGTCGGCGGGTAGACACGAGTCACCAGCGACGAGAAAATGAAAAACGGGAAATGGAATGTTGAAGTAGAAACAAGCAACTGAAAACGAGGGTGTTCCTCAATGGCCTTGTTCACATGCGACAATATTACCGCAACAAAATTGATCGTATTTTAAAGCATTTTCCCCATTCTAGGGTGATGAACATCAGAAAGGAAAAAATCTCAATGGTTAGACTTAGAAAGCGAGAGGTTATTCAAACAATTTGGTAAAAAAAGCAGATAGAAGAAATTCAGCTGAACCTTCAGTCCTCAACTATGTCAACGTAATCAATGAAATTAAAATCTGCTCCGCAGGATTCGATAATTAGATCGCGAGGAAAAGTATTAAGAGAAAGAGAGAGGACAGAAGGGCTGCGAAACGACGAACCCAGAGCTGATATTAGTTTGTTCCTGCCGAATCACGGCAAGGGGACCAAGGCTTAACGTCCCATCCGACGGACGGTGCAGTCACTTGAAGTGATCTCCTCAAAGTATTCAAGATGACAGAACAGATTACTGATTATGACCCTGCCCAAATTTGAACCCAGGTTAATTTAAGAATCCAGGACGCTATCCACAATATTACGCCAAGCCCCTGAGAAGTATCTACCAAGCCCCTGAGAAGAGTAACAAGATAATCTTGAACTGGATTGAAGGAAAAGGTGACTGCAGTCCGAGATTCATGGCACTCAAAGTCCTCATGTCGTGCTCTCTCTCTCGAATCCGCCCCGAAGGGCACCGCGAAGGGTGGAAGGGCAGGCCTCGCACCGAAAAGAAGGACGCCTTGAGGCCCAGGCAACTCCGTGAGCTCAGCTGCGAAGTGGATTGCATAAATGGAGAAGGAAGGCGTTCTTAGCGGTCCGTTTGACATTCCGACTCGTTCGGGCGGCGAGTCACGCAGGCGGACGATACGTGGGCACCCGCCGACTGGACGTGGCCACACGACGCCAAGAGGAAGCGATAGACAGGAAGTGAGCGAAGACGAGTCGAGTGGGTGGGGCAGCCAAATGGCACGAAGCATATGGGGCGGGAGAGACATCGACATTCCTAATGAGCTGCTCGAACAACCAAAACGGAACAGCCGAACAGAAGAGTTGATACCAGCTATGCACCCCAATAAGGACAGAGTCCACTTCCCTCACATATAAAGACGGCACTGCGCAATACTGTCATTAACAGCTCAATCAATTCCATGGCAGAATCGGAAATGCTTACTTTCTTCAGAGGTTGACCATTTAACGCTAAAATCTGAATCTAAAGCAAAGTACGATGAGATAAGTGACACATATATTTTTAACACCTTTTGGACCCCAACAGGGGTACACAAGAAGAAGAAAAGGATATTAACTATAGGGTAAAATTAAGCATCAAAACTATGCGGCTTATCGCAGAACCACGTAATTAATTTATGTATATTCATAATTAATTGTTTATTCTGTATCGTGGGTTTGGAATCGCTCCATTCCAAACGTTTTAAGCCCATATAATACGTAACTTTCTCGTTCACTGCCTTGAGGCAGTATGCTAGAAAGTTGGTCACCGGGTAATTACCATCCTGAGAAGTCTAATATTCGAGGGACCCTTTTTCCTTCATCTCAAGTTCACGTAATTATGAAGGCTTCGGTTTATGATTTATTTAAATAAGAAAAAATGAGTTAGTATCAGCTCAAATATTGAATATATCAAGGTATTTATGCGGTAGATAATTGACCAGAGCAAGCAGCTGCTCATCATTTGGTCATAGTTTTATGTCAAAAGTTTAGTCAACCTTTGCCCCTAGGCACGCCCGCCACAACTCCAGATGATAGAAATTTAAGCTGGTGGTATATTGGAAACTGAGTTCACGGAGCTGATACCAGAGTGAATATAAAAATATTTATTCAACAGACAATCGTAATAAGAAGTTAACAATTCTCGTGTATTTGGGATATCATCGTGAAAACCCATCAATAAAAATGTACAAAGTATTTCATGCATAATTAACCATTTCTATTGCTTATAACTTATTCCCATTACCTATAAGTAATAGACCACTGTATAACACCAATTACCTCATATTATGAGGTGCACATTATGAGCGGGGTATTTCAACAACCTTCCATAAGGATGGGGGTTTCCCACTTCAAATTGAGAAAACATGAAAAACAATATCATTTCAGTGTTTTGAATCTTCCAAATAAAAGGAAATGCATCGGTCTGGAAACTGTGTCAAATGCAGCCTGCAACTAAGAGAGAGAGACATTGAAAACAGAGGTTGTTTGGTTTACTGGGGTGAAACTGACGAAACAGTATAGGATTTCAGTTTGCCGTGAAACCGAGCGTGAAACCGCAGTATACGGAAGGACGGACAGGGAAGGGAGGGAGGGCGGGGACACGAGAAGGGCGAGCAGTAGGGGAGTAATAATAGAGCATAAAGTGAGGGGAAGTGAAGAGGGCGAGAGGGGGACAACAAAGAAGGGAAAAAAGAGGAACACTCATCCCCGTGCCGGACGGTTGCGCCGTCCTCTCGCAGGCGTTTTGATTTAACCTTTAAAGGTTAGAGGTGACATTTAACGCGAATAAAACCTTATAGATTATGAACTGAGCATCCACAGACTTCGCGCAACGTTTAAACAATCCCATCACAATGCGAACTAATCACTTATAAAATTAATTGAAGTGACTGCGACAATGTAGGGAAAAAATCAATGATTTTCCCTCACAATAACGCAATTTCATCGTGAACGGTCATTAAAAAAATAGACAATAGTAGATACGGCAAAAATAAAACAATTTTGTGTTCTAGTAATATCTTAAACGTAGGAAAATGAATTTTTATCGATAATCAATATTAGGGATAACGCATTAAGACTAGTTTAGTTCCTTCGCTTTTACAATAAAAGTATATTTGGAATTATAATAAATGCCGGCATCAAAATGGAATCGGCAGGGTTCATGCATACTTACGGTTAATTTTATCACTCCTATTTGACAAAATTAGACCACAAATAAGAAATTATAGGTGCACTTTTCTCAGGATAAAAGGAAAAACCAGGCTAAAATGAAATTACATTTACACGTAAATGATCCGCACCATTCCTTATGAAGAGGACATACATGCATATATGCTACTAACCTGCTTTAAACATGCAAGTTCAAATAAAGTAGGAAAACTATTCCATATGCTCACATCAAGTGGAAGCTGGGTATGTAGGACGAAAGAAACATGAAAGAGTTCAATGTATATACAAGGGTGCTCCATAAAGAATAACCCCATTAGAGCCAGCAGAAATGTCGCAGTTCAAGGCGTAAAACTTGTTTAAAGCATATAATTTCAGACACCAAGCTTAGTAGGACTCCCGGTATTGAAATTTAGCCATTGAATCTCAACGCGTACAAAAAATTATTGATCACTTAGACCTCTGCGTGCACATTGAAATATTTATTGTCTAGGTCATGCATGTTCATTAGTTGTATTTTTTTATTATAAAAGAAACAATTGCACTTTTACACAAATTGCTTTAATGCGTACTATGCGTTTCGGCTCACAGAGCCATCACCAGGTACAAGACTAAGTATTGTACCTGATGATGGCTCTGTGAGCCGAAACGCATTGTACGCATTAAAGCAATTTGTGGAAAAGTGCAACCAAGTATTGTACCTGATGATGGCTCTGTGAGCCGAAACGCATTGTACACATTAAAGCAATTTGTGGAAACGTGCAATTGTTTCTTTTATAATATGAAGAACTTCCACGATATCTCGCCTGAATCTGTTGAATGTATTTTTTTAATCCTTTGTCCAAAATTCTTAAATAATATAATTACCGTGGTAAGAAATTAAGCATTCTGAAAATTTCATGTATTCCGGAAAATAATTTACTGAGAGTAAGGACTCGACAATTAAAGAAAGAAACGTTACACGATAATATTTACTAGGTTACTTAGAGCAAGAATTGATTAAACTACGTCTTTGTTTTGCGAAGGAAGAAAAATTCGAAGCAATCCAAACTTAAGCCGGCTATAAAAGTTTTACAAAATAAAATCGCTCAGCTTTAAGACAGAAATAATATACAAAGTTTTCTTAATGTAATTTATGTGGCGCTAGAGATCCACATTCAGAGTAACGCTTGACACTGGGGCGATGCGGAAGATGCTCTAGAACGGATGCGTTAAAAAGACACCACTCATTTGAGCGCATTCCTGAGCGTAACCACTACCCACGGCCCACAAAATAGGTCAAAAATGTGGGGAGCAATTGCGAGAATTACAGATGAATTGCACGCATGTGCCTTGACGCCATTCTCTTTCGGGATGGGCAATTAAAAGGCCAATTCATGGTTCACGAAACTGCCCCGCCTTTACGGCATACTTCCACGCCTCCAGCCTCTGCATTCTTCTCTCGTCTTTTTCGAATCCATGCATCCTTAAAACGCTTTTGTTCCTGGGTTTATGTTGAATAAATGCATTCTACTCTTACATAATAGAAATCAGTATAACGTTTCTTATAGAGTGACGGATGCAATAATTGAGCTGTCAACGTGACTACAGTAGAATGTCTGATCAGTATCGAAATGCTCGATCGGACGTCAGTACATGTACTGGCTTCATGAGGAACAGAAGGAACAGCTGGACGAAGAAAGGACAATTGACAGAAGTTTCACGAACCAAAAATGTACTATTACAGAAGGTCATCGAATTTCAACACAAGTATCATACAAAAAATAAAAATACTCGCGAAATTATTGCTACTTTTTCAGCACTTCCTTAATACTCTTCATTCTCATTGTATACACCCTCAATTGGTCCATTCATCCTCTTAAAACTTTAGATTCCCTCTTTAGCGCTTCGGCCCAGCCGAATCGTAAAAAATGGCCAAATAATTTAGGCGAACTTCTAAACTTGTCACTCATTGGACATTATAACCCCTTGCATGTTCAATTTTTGCTTCCATGAAATGCGTAGAGTTTAGCTTTGAAACGATAATTTCTTTCAAAAGCAAATATCTTACATAGAGTAAGGAATAAAACAAAATTCTCGCTCAATTTTTGCGTCAGTAAAATTTTAATGGGTTGCCATTATTTGCGCGCATAAAATGCCCTAAACTCAAACATCCATTTTTCCAATCATTGTATAAACAAATGATGTGGTACGAAGTCACTCGCACGGGTGCATATACACCAGGGTTGAAATTCGCCATGAAAATATCATTTGACTTGACCGGGATTCGAACCCATATTTTTTCATGGTGAATTTCAACCCTGGTGTCAAACATCCATCATTGCGCTTTTCAGCTTTTTAAGGGTAAAATGAGAACATAGACAAATTAAAAAGAAACTGGCTTTCTCTTCGCACACATTTCTTAAAGAGCCTTATTAAATACTACTGCTACGTTAACAGGAGTTCATACAAGCGTCAGGAAACCATGTAAACGGATATTATAACAAAAATAGCAAACATTTTCTTTCACAATTTATTCAGACGTTTCATGATCGCTCGGATGCTCAGGATGATTAATTCATATACGTTTTCCCCAGAAGATCCAAACAGGACAATCACGCTCTTAAAATACTTGAATGCGAGCCAGAGATGAGGTATTTAATACTCCAACATCCAAGTCCTAGGCTACTAACGATTTTAGTATTGAGTTTTTCTGGTGTAACATTGTCTCGAGACCGTTGCAGTGAAAATGAGCATAGGTCAAGGTGTAACTGCACTCAGAAAACGTTAGTTTAAAAAACTCAGAGCGAATCCGTGAAAGTCATGGACACACAAGTTTATTATTCAGGAGTAATTTAGTCGTAAGATCCTCATACGGAAAATAAATAGCGATTGAGAAGCTATTGCTGGGCCCAAATATTATGCATTAATGAAAAAAAATTCAAGCTCTATGAACTGAGTTCTACAAGGCGTCACTCGGATATGCCAGTTAGCTTACCAGGCGCCACAATTTGGTTAATTGAGCGAGGAAACGCATGAGAAAAAAAGAAAGCCGTACACCCGCGCTTTGAGAACGCGAGACTTGTTACCCAACCCTAGGAAGAGACTATCTTAAATCAAAACGTGAAGGGTCCACAGGTGTTCTCGCGGTTCGCCGAAGTGGTGGGAGGCCTCCTCTTCCTACCATCCCCCCCCCCCACCTACCACCCCCGCTCTCTTTATATTCTCAGTTTCCTATTTGCTTTCACGGACCGTCGCGCGCCAGCCCCCGACCCTCACTCCCAGCAACTCACCCAAACCCTCCTCCCTCGCGGTCAGCCCTTCACCTCCCGGCATCCCCCTCCCTCCCCTCTACGCCCCCCGCGTCTATACCACCTCCTCCTCCCCAAAACACACACTCGGATCCCAAATAGCATCATCCCCCTCCTCCCGCTGGACCGAATCCAAGTCACTCACCGCCACCACCCCCCCCCTCTCTCTCTCTCTGGCCTCCACACTCCAATTTTTTTCTTTTTTTATTTATTTTTCAGCAGATCCCTCCAACCAATGACGCACATACGTGAGGGGAGAGCACTGACGTGTGCAAAAGTGACTGACGAAGGCGGAGGGGAGAGAGAATTAAGTTGTGGGCGGGGTGGAGGCAGGAAGGATTCATCGGTTTCGAGTTTGCAGGGTGTCTATGAATTACCTGAACAATTTCAAATGCTCAAAAATTAATATTAAAATCTTAAAAAATATTTTTACTTGCTTTACCACGAGAGTAGGAGAGTCACGCTGCGCTTTTGCATCGGAATCAGTTTTGATAAATAATTTCATACATTGTGTTTCACTGCTGGATAAATGGAAATCGTTGTTCAAATTGTTTTGTCAACCAGAAACAGATCAGCTTACATATTGCAACAAAATTTCACACAATCTACCGATATAACACTAAGCCTAGAGCGAGTACTTTAAAAAACGTTTTAAGCAAATCAACGCTGTACTTGAAATACCTGAGATACTGTTTTTAAGGCTAATTTAAGTTTTTAGATAATGTATGGACTATCTGCACATTCCTTCCGCCGCTTATCCTGTTAGATTTGAATCAAGGAGCACGGTGGTTCAAGCCGTACGACTAGGATTATCCACTGTGGATGTAGGACATCCTAATGACACCCATGCACTGTGCCAAAAGCTGGTTTTGTTTAACACGATCAGTCACGGATACAGCAGACATGAAAATCTCAACATATGAGGCTATTTTTTACGATCACGGAAAAGATAAGGTTGTGGATAAACCCCTGTGGAAGAATCCCTGCGGGTAGTGGATTCTCTGAAGGTCTGTTTTGCTTAAAGTGTGAGTTACATGATAAACCGCAAGGTCATATCATCTAGCCCCTCTAAAGTTTCCCCAAAATTGCCATTAGAATTAGGAGGTCATTTTAGCGCGGTGATTGGCTTACTGCCATGGCAATAAAACCACGAGACAATGGACAGAGGAGGAGGTATACAAAATGATCGGGAAAGATAAGAAAGAATACCACGTCAGAAACTTAAGCACTATGAGGCACAACTAATTCACTGGAGAAACACCAGCTGGTAATATAGAGTAGTATGTCCCACGCCGAAGATCAAGAGAAGAATGCATAGGATCTATATCCTAGTATTCAAGGATAATTTTCAGGTATTACAATAAGTTTTACTAGAAAGTACGATAAGGAGTTAGTACGAGAAAGGGAAGGATTAAGGGCTTCAGGCAAATTATCAGTGGTCTGACCTATTTATGATGTGGGCCAACTGACAAATTTGAAATCGAACAATTAATTTCTTACACGGTAAATCTCTATGAAATTGCATGGAACTTTCATATGGCGCCATGGTGCACAGGGGCATACGATGGGTGATCAGAAACCTGTTATTATCGTACATCTCCATTCTCCCCGCCTCAAGCACTGGTTTATATATTTCTGCACACTGAAAGATTTTCATGACACCCATAAGGCATTTTGAACAAAATAGTATATAATTATAGGGAAACATGTCCTGTTCACAAAGAGTTTTGTTCGAGAAAAATGCTGTGTCTGTAATGGCTAGCAGTAGCAAACATTAATGATGTCAGTGTGATAAACCAGAGGCGGGCCGTTATCACCGATTATATGATACCATATCTCCTAAATCTAATTAATTACAGCGAATTAAATATGCCCCATACATTCATTGCCAAGCCCTCGCATATTTTGCAATTAACCATGGTGCTATGATAAGGTGATGAGTTACTAGGTTTAAATGAGCCTTTACTTTTTATCATATGCAAGCATGCATTAAAACATGAATATAGAAGGAATATATAACAGATGGATCAACACTAAAAGACTTTGCCCAAGAATATATGTACTATCCAAATGTAATATGATAGAACTGTGTATCTTACCAAATGCGTGCATTCGAATGCTTAGAGCAATAGATACACCACGAATGACGTCATAAGGTGCGGAGTGACTCATTTGTCAGATAGGCAAAGTCGCGTCTTAAGGCCTTGTTACACGATACATTAACCCGTACGTGTTCATGTACAAGTTCATGAACGAATGCATGAACCAAATAGAACAGGTTCTATTTCCCTGTTCACTCGTTCATGCATTCGTGAAGTCGGTGTGGTTATACGATTAAGTTTCGCTTTAATTCACGCGTTCATGCATTCGTGCATTAACTCGTACGGGTTAATGCCTCGTACGGGTTAACCAGGGCTTTACAAAGAACAGGGGCATTAGTTGAGAGTAGCTAAGAAATTCTTGAGAAAACGAAACAGATAGGTATAAACTTGAAACATTCAAGATTGTAAAATAAAATTATCACCATGAAAAAGCATTAGGAAGGGCAAATCACTGAAATGGTATGTTCAACATGCTAATGTATAACTATGTAGATTTACGCATGTTCTAAATGGCTAAATCAAGTTCGTACAACTCCTCTTAGGTAGGTTGAGGAGTTCCAACTTACCGGAGACCCCGAATTGTTTTTAATGTAGAGCAATGTCGTGCATTATAAGCTACAGCTATATAATTTATAACATTAAATGTGGCCATTGCGAGAGCTAGATGGAATGAATATGATGATATACCCAAATAGGAAGTAGCCAGTTAACTAGTGAAACACAGTGAATGATAACGCAGAGAGTAGAGAACACTCGAATAAATATGATTAAAGTAAAGGAGCGATAAAATAAATGACAGAGAGAACTTATGTTTCAAAATATTATTGATAAAGCAATGTGCACCACGAGGCCTCAGCCCTTACGACTCTTCGAAACATAAGCTAGCCCCGCGGAGAGTTTCTTGAATACGTACGTACGAGACATCTAGCGCCAAGAGAGCAAACTATCACGGCCGCTCCGTCCGCATGAACTCGACAAGGTCGATTTACGTGCCGCCGCGCCGTGACTTCCACCTTTAACTTGTTTATATAAACGCAATTAACAGAAATATTCTTAAATAACAGGGCACAATGACCCAAATTTGAATTAATTCCAATATATTTCTCTTTTGTCGTTTTGATTTGCATTTTAATGAATTGCTAAGGTTGACTGGTCATATTAGGTCGAAAAAATATCAATAATCGGGATTGCAAAACACTCCCTTACCTGGCGACCTATGAATACATCACACCAGCATGACACCAGTTGCCTCCTAAGTTCTCAGAAAACATCCCATAAAAGTCGCTCCATCAGACGGCCGTCAATATGCATCTCAAATATCTATTTAAAACTGACCAATTGGAATACACGGCGGCAAATGGACAATTTCAGTTATATGTATTTAAGTTATGAGTAGCTAAATTTAATTTTCAAAGAATTGAAAATTTTGGCAGTGAAGATAAAGACAGCAAAAATATGGAATAAGGGAAGTAGTAGAAGTTATTGCACGGAATGGCACGCTGCAATGATGATGCATTTAAATGAACATCATTTTGATGATCTCAGTGAACTTCTCTACTTATATACTGAGAACCCCTAATCAGGATAGTACTTTAAACTGATGGCCATCATTTTCCACGACAATCTGTTCCAGAAATAATTTAGAGCATATCATCACATACGTATGAAAGCGTTCCAGGTGTTACTTTGAGGGAATATTCTATCTCCATGATGTTATATCATTATTATTAAATTATCACGTTATATCATCACGTGGTCATCACTTCGGCAAATTCAACTCAGAGAAAATGTACAGATTGTTTCATGACTGATTATTGGGTATCGCGAATTGAAAGTTATTTGGCTGAATTTCTATCGACATATACGTCCAATAACCGATCCAACCCTCTCCTCCTCCTCTCTTAATAGGTATGTTGTACAAGCTGATTGATACATAAAAAGAAGTTTGAGTACATTGAGTGCATTGAATTTAATTGTACTTACATTATCTATGTATTTTGTATCCCTTGCATGTTGGAACGATTGACGATAGAATGTTTCTTGGTTATTAGATTTTCAATTGGCGCTTTGCATGTGTGGTACGCGGGTTTCAATGTAATTTCGGTGTTCTACCGTATCATTCATGCATGCCTGGTGTGGAAGCACCCCCTGCCACACACCCTTTGGGTGGCTTGCAGGGTATGACGTAGATGTAGATGTATCTCTTTTGAAACCCCTAGGAATGTCTATCATAGTAAGACAAACACAATTCTTCTAACTACTTACCACTGCAAATGCTAACATAATATTTACTTAAGTGTACAGCGAGTTCGCATTATGCATTCGCATTATGCCGTTTAACCAATGACCAAACACCAAATGGAAGTATCCTTTACCGAGATCTTACGAATTTATAAACATTAAGCTGTCCAAAATTCATTTTAAAAATACGGATGTTAAGTGGTTGAGGAGGAATCTAGAAAACTAATTTGAGACTCTGAGGGTGCATGCAGCAACAAATATAACATCTTGAGGGAATCATTTCCAGCATTAAAGGAAACCTTAAGTATTAGATACTTAACATGATAAGGAATGTGAAACCCTCTGTTCCGCGGTGAAAAGGACTTTAAGTTTTAATATTTGTCCAAAAAATGGCACTTAACGAGAAGTACATACATATTATTTTCATTTGGATCTACCTAAATGTTCATTGTAAAATAATTGAGTATCTTCAGAGGGGTCTATCAAATAAGGGAAACGGTAACGTCTTTCATTTACAAGTGAATCTTATTTCTAAATCCCCACGCAACGATTCTCCAGCAAATAGGACTTTGAAAAATTGAAAATGCTATTATGTGTCAATTATTAGAATCATCAGTCTTATCTTCCACCACGAGGGAGATTTACCTCCACTTCCATTTGCAAAAAGTAAGGGTATTATTTGGCGAGGGGCATCAAGGAGGCGGTCTAGCTTCCCGCTTAGAGTTGTAGGTCTGTATTTTCGATAGTTATTTTTGGAGACTGTGGAGCTAATACGGCGTAACAGAATATCACAATAAAAGGCACAATACTAGCAGATCAAAAGCATATTTTCTTCATTTACTTAGTCACCATATTTTAATTTTTCGTCATTAGATCACGCCATGACTAAAACCACGCCCGAAATTTAAAAAAATGTAACAATACGCAAGGTAGAGAGTTTATTTATAGCAAGTTTTCTGGGCTTCATTCATTCTCTTCGAAACATTTTTTTTATCTGCTCATTTCCGCTTGGGAACTCCTGGGCGAACTCGGGAAATTCTGAAACCGCCACTAACAAAAACCGCCCGCGAAAAAAACTGAAGCTCAGACCAAAGATTTCCAAAACGAGCGATAAACTTCGAGATGAGAGTGACGTAGCAAGTCCATTCAAAGCCGCGCACGAAAAAAATGGCTTGATACGTATAAGATTTTGAGCGACCTTAACCTTCGAGGATTCGGTGTAAAAAAACAGGAGAGGATGAAAGCTCCGCCCAACCGTTAAGATCAAATTCCGCAACACACCCGGACATCAGAAAAGAGACTGCTGTGACTCACCCAAACGGTAATTGCACGTTTTCCACGAGGGCATCGTCCGGGAAGACGGTGGGAATTGGAAAATAGAAGGGAAGAGTTTAGGCGAGAGAGAGAGGCGGAGTAAGGAAGGAAGGAAGGGGTGAGGTTGGGGGAGTGAAGAAAGGAGTATGACGAAGAGTCGGTGAAAACATTCGAGGAAGGAGAAACATTTGGAAGGGTAGGAATGGACTAGTGCACCTATTACATAAGGAGGGTAGAGAAATGCCTACGAACTAGAGCTGTGAAGTGTCGTCGCGGACATTCAAGAGTGCCAAATAAATACGAAATGAGGGAATTATGTGGCTATTCAGTAAATATGTAACCAAGAAAAGGAGGATTATGACCAGCAATAATTCTACTTCTACACTTACATCTACAAACTACCCTGCAAGCCGCCACATGGGCGTGTGGCAGGGGGTGTTAGGTTACCAGCCGTGTAAAGATGTAAGACTTTGGGAGGTGAAATGGTGACGTGTATTATGGGAGTGTATTTTGTGGAGCTCAGTATTTATTGAAGTCGCTCATTGTGCGCGGAAAGAACGAGTTTTTTTAACATATCTGTTCGGCAATTCATGCCTATTTGCCATAACATGCCCAGCTCTTCACACCAATCTCCCTTCAGGTACAAATTTGATTCCTTTATAATTCATCATCATAATGCTGCACACAATTCACTATACCAATTCCATCCTAATCATTCCAAGATAATTGTTTCCTTTCATTCCTCTTCCCAGGACTGTTCTCAAGCGGCTGTTGTGTTGCAGATTATGTGCAACAGTTTGCCCCTTTCAGTTCGCTGAACTTCCTTTCCCTCCTACTCTCCATTGGTGACTCTCTCCAGCCATTTAATCTTCATCGATCTACTATTGCCTTATATTTCCAATGCGTCCAGTCTCTTCGCTTTAGAGCTATTTTTGCCCAGGCTTCCCTGCCAGTGAAGGGCATTCTCCAAACATGTTCAAACGAGGTGTTTTCATACAACTGAGTTTTTGAGGCTAACTGTCAGTGTAGTCTTCATCTGATAGAATGCATTCTTTAAAAAGGCTATATAATCGGAGAAAAGCCCGAAACACAGTAACGGCAGGGCGTTGAGAAGGCGATGCTGTGAGACGATGGATGGATGGTTGGGAGCGGAAGAATATTTCCGACAAAGGAGACGGGAGGATGCAAACCGGGAGCACGGAGACGAAAAAGGAAGAAGTCTTCCCAGGAGGAAGGATGGATGGGGGAGAGGAAGTGGGCGCGGTTGAAATTGAACTCTCTTAGCGGGGACGGTCGGGCGGAGCGGGAAAAGCCACGGGCGGACAACGGAGGGATGGGTAAGGGGGAAGGGAGACACAGAGAGAAAGAAAGGCATAAAACAAAGGTGGCGCAGGAGGTCTTGGAAGAGGCGGGAGAAGAGGAAATGCAACGCACTCGGCGCCGCCGGTGTAGATAACGACGGGAAGAGAAAACGACGGGGGAAGGCGCTTTCGAAAGAAAAATCGACAAAATAACCTATCGGGAAAAATTTCGTACGTCAGCGGATGGACTGGGCGTGTAGCGAAGGAAGCGGCGTTTTAAAAAGGCAAGGGAAGCGGGTGGCTGTGGGTTGTCGAGGGAGGGCAACAAGGGAAAGAAACGGGTGGGGGAGGAGGTCGGCGGGGGGGGGGGAGAAGGGGGAGAAGGAAGAACAGAGAGGTCGTGCAAGGACGAAGGATGTATACACAAGAAAGGAGGATTCGAGGGAGTGGGGGAAGAGAGGGATGCGAATAATGGTGGAGAATATATGTTGAAAGAAACATAGAGAGGGGTGATGGGGATGGGGGCAGCAGACGGTGGGGGGGGGGGCGTGAGGGCGGGGGTGGAAGGTGGATTGATTGCTCTCCGATGGGGGAGGGCGTGTGCAAAACGCCCTCTCTCGGGACAAAAAGTAAACAAAAAGAGCGGCGTGGGAGGAGGAGGAGAAATAAAGAAGGGGACGACCTCTATCGCCGGAACTAAAAAGTTTAGACAGGGCGGAAAGCAAGGGCATGAAAGGGGTTTTTTGAGTGCACGGGAGAGCGTGAGGGGGTGGGAGGTGGCGGAGGGCAGAGGGAGGAGGGGTGGCGTGGCATCATCCGATGGCCTTCTCCTGCCGCATCGTTTATTTTGGCGCGCCGTCGAACGCGCTAAATAAAATGCGAGCACGAAGAGATGGTGGCGTTGGTATGGATATTTTAAATGCGAGACTTAACAAACCTTCCTCAAATTCAAAGACCCCCGATTCCCCGATCTTCCCTTTGCGTAATCACCCGTCATCTCTCAGGAGATTAAGACGAGCGAAAAGGAGTTCAAACCAAAGCAGACTTTATTTACGCATCGTTTCCTCTTGATTTCTTTCGTGTAATGACATCGGTACCGGTTTACCACAAAGAGTTAACACTTAGAGTAAAACTTACAAAGATTTACAAATTAAAAAGTATTTGGGGATTAAAAAATACATACCACCAAAAAATATATAGAAGAATGGAATGTAGGCTATACATTTCTCAAATGGCGACGAAAGTAGATCGATAAGGGAGTTATCACCTCATTCAATGCAGGAAGATGTACGAAATGAATCAAATACCACTTATCAATTAAAACATTATGCATCGCGGCAGTAATGGCATTAGTATCGGTAGCCACAATTCAAGGCACTATAAAGAGTTTCGTCATTAATGAGAAGTTAAAGCACATCAGTCACGTACGACAAGTTTAACTTTCGTCAAACTAATTAGTTTCTTTGGCTCTTCATAAGACTTCAAAATGCCACTTCAAGCCGAGTTTATATGATTCTGAAGCTGGTTTTTTTCCCGGGAACGTACATAACTTCAAGTGTTTTAATAATTAGCACAACGAAAGTTGTTATAACATACATAAAATATCTCTAATGGTGGCAATGAATAACCCCAGTAATTAGAGTTAATTTCTGAGAGACATGCCATACTCCAGTTAAATTGTGGACTAATTAGCTTTAGTATGACCGTTAATGGTCTCATTACTGAATAAATTAACGACGGAGATCAAAGAAACAATAGCATTAGAGCGGGAAAAAGGAAGGAAGTAGCCAAAGAATTGTGAGAAGTTTCACACGCTGGACTTCGTGGGAGTTGAAGGGTGCGATTAGTTCAAATGAAGCATTAGCAATGGCCAAGTCCTCTGTCAAACTTGATTCTTTGAAACGGCAGCCAATCACGAACGAATTAACATGGTGTTGGGAATTTCAGGAAGATTTTCTGTTCCAAGTTAACGGTAACAGGTCTATCCAGCACATGAAACTAGTAGAAATTTTTATTCTCAAAATACTTTCAGCGGGGAAATTAACAGTAATGATGAAATTAATGAGGCTACCCTTGAGTATCTTCCCAATAAATATTCACACATTTATAAGTGAACACTCACAATAGTGTCACTCATTTATAAGGCCTAAAATGAATATACTAATTAACTTGAACACTCTAAGCTCTATATTGAATACATTTGTTGTCGATAAAGGCTACTGCCAAATGGAGAATGTATAGTGGGGAGAGGTACGGCAACGATACGACTAAGGTTTGAGATGAACGAAGTAGGAGAAGAGGGAAAGTCACCATTCGTGCACAAACGGGGTAAATACTCTCATTCATGCAACCTGGTCAAAAGTTCCTAAAGCTTAACCCATAAATAATAGCGGGTCGACACGTGAAAATAAATAGCGGCTTTCACAATAGTATCATTATGCAGTAAAATAAAAGGACGCTGACATTGATGAAGGCTATTGTCCGAAACTTGGCTCATCAAGACCTGAACACTGCTAGATTAGAGACGCACCGGCTCGACAATTTGAAGTCAATGGTTCGCACCCCACCTCAGCCATGGAATGTTTTGTTTCCATGAGGATAAAAGTCTTTAGTTAGACGGTGAGATTCTGGAAACTCAGGTGATATTTTGGGGAGCCGAAACATCGCTAATAAATCAAAAAATTGTGCAAATTCCACGAGTACTATATTAAAATATTTTGTAATAAATACTTTCCTCGTGGAATTCGCTCTATTTTTTTTGATTTATCAGTAGACGGTAAAATATGATCTAGCACAACTGAGGCATCTAAAACCAAAGTCCTAATAAGTCCTAGTCAAGTACTATTACGAATGGAACATCCGCTTTGACGCATGGATATTATGAGGGAACCCCAAATTTTCGGCTTTGAGAGATTTTTTTTATTTTAACCCGAATCTGCCGGGGATCGGGTTGGTGTGGCGGCTAGAGTACTCGCCTACCACACGAGCGGCCAGGGTTCAAAACCCTGCAGAGTTGGATGTTTTTCAGAGATTCCTACTTGAGTGTCTTGTGGAGGGCACTTCAAGTAGAGTACTCCGTCTGTCGGATGAGACGTTAAGCCGTGGTCCCCTTGGCGCCTTTCGTTAAGAGTAGGCTAATGCCGACGCTGGGTTTCTATCCACTCTTCCTCGCTTACCTAACCCCTATGGCGCAAATGACCTTAGCCGTTGGCCACCTCCCCAAATATCCAATCCGAATATGCAACTATAATTCAAGATGAAGGCAAAGACTTCGCATAGGCTAAGATGCCAAATCTGAAGCACTGATAAATGATACCACCACTAAAAATAGTCTGCCATTTTTCTCACATATAGACAATCCACTAAGGTGACGAGTGAGTCTTGGAGACCGCTTAGAGATGACCAATGGACTGCCGTGTCTCTCGTCCAGCCGTTGAAAGGCAGACAACTCGGAAAGGGTGAGGCTGAAGAAAAGAAAAGGGGTGACTCCTCAAGCGCCTGCGTGCATATTGAAGCGAGGTGAAGACGGAATGGATAGGGTATGGGTGCGAAGAAGAAGAAGAAGGGGGAGGGGCCGAAGAAGAGGAGAGGATAGGATCCAACTCCCAGATCGTTCTTCCATATAAGGGACACTTGAAGGCATCCACGCAATGGACACGCTCCAACGTTCTCTCATCCACCGCGCCTCGGGCCACTCACTCAAAGGACTTCAGTCAGCGGGAATGTGGCACGGAGCGGGAGAGGGAAAAAGGAGAGTCGGCGATAATCCTTATAAGGGAGGGGACGGACATCGAGTGACACGGGAGAGGGTGGACGACGCGGCGGCGAAAGAGTGAAAACAGACGAGGCGTTGAAGGTTGCTCAGTGAAACCTATTAAAATGTACGAACTCCGTGCGGACAATGTTGGTCTGCCGGACCTCGGGAAAGAAATAGGACGAAGCCACGCGGGGAGTCGCCACTGATCGTTTAAAGATCGCGACATGAACTCCTGTCGACGCTCTGCCGTCCTGAGCCTCGCCGATTCTCATAAGAGTATAATGAACGAAGGGGTGGCGAATTAAAAAAAAGAAGCAAATAAAAGCATTTAGTTTCATGGAGCAGCAAGGTGAGGAGCATACCGTTACAGCATGGGGATAATTTGCATCACTTTTAGCAATAGTGGTGTATTTCTTTGGAGATAATCAGCCGGTTGGAGGAGCAATATTCTAAGCATACGTTGTTCCGCTCTCCATTCTGTTCTAAAGAATTAGCAGAACGTAAGGTATGATTTACCCATCAGATGTCATTAGAACGTTTTTCTAATTAACGCATGGAACAATTTAAGAGAATTTAGCACCTTGGGAAAATAGCACCTAAAATCATGAGACAAGTGCTCTATACTAGCTCACAGAATTCATGATTCAGGTAATAACTTCGTTTTTCCCTACAATATTCCTACTTGTAAAAATAAAAAAAACAATTTAAAATGCAACACGACACGAAAATATCTTTAAAAGAAATTATGTATTACTTAGAGTAAAACACTGGATACAATAGGCCACTGTCAGTAAGGTGATATCACAGTCAACTTTTTAATACTCCAGTGATGAAATTTACCACAAGCAGTGGCTCGAATAGTGGGTGCGCGCTCTTAAAAACACAGAGTCCCGAACGACTCTCATATCGGACGCAGAAGTAGCCATTATGATGATTTACCTTTAAAAAATTACTGCTTTAGGATACTGCATATCCGTGCTTTAATTAATCAGCAAACTGTAAAATCACATCAACCTCCCATCAAAGGACTTTTCAGGATTTGATATCAATTTGAACTGAGGAGAGACACAGACTTCAGTAAAGATGACTGCTATCACTTAAGAGCATCAACTGATAGCGAGCAAGCAAAAGTTCCAAGAGAGTTAGATAAATTAAATATCGATATGTAAACAGCAGTTATCACGCTTAGATACCCAATGAACGATCATAAAAATACATTAAGTTAGACGGCTAGTGCATACACAAGTGCGATAAAATTGTCATTGCTTTCTTTGCTACTATACGAGCGGACTAATCCCGCGATATTTTATGACACCACACTTGAGGACTTCTTCCATCGCTCCATCCCGTTGGAAAGCACACACTCTCTCTCCATCATATGTGCGCTCATGAAAAGGGAAACTCGACGAAAAGCATACTCGAACTGGGTGGGTTTGATATCGAATGAAATGCACAGCACGAATTTCTGCCATGAAAAAGACAAAACGAAAGAATTAGAGCAATTTTGTAACTTTCAATTGCACGTTAAAACTTACTTTTTCACCGGCTAAGCCCAAGGAACAGCGTGGAAATTCCATTGCCTTTAAAAGGGAACGGCTCCATATTCCAAGGTATATTTCAATCATTTCCACAATAGTTACGCTTAGGAATATTCACTCCCGAGTGAAAGCTGGTGCAATAAATCTCTGAGGACGCCAATCCTGAACATTAAAATTCCCACTTTTCCGAAAAGGACAGAAGAAAAATATCACAACAAATTCCTCCAACTCTAAATACTTCGTCCTTTTAACATGAATAACAACATTTAATTATACTGATAGGGATAAACTGCTATTTTGAACTCTATCAACTATTTATCTTATAATTTATGGAAAATGTATATGTAAGGACTAAAAATATTTCATGCAACCAGCGATGATGGAAGCTAGTAAAATATTATCACGTAGAAGTGATGTGCCCAGCCTCAAATTATAGCACAAATACTTATGAAATGGGTTGCATTAGTACTTGAGCTATAAATAACGCAGAATAAGCGATAACTTGTTTCATATGTACATTATTTAACCGATTAATACCGTAAAAATGTTACTTTGACCAAAAAAGTGTTAGTTATAAAATATTTAGGGTACCTATATTATTTCGCTAGTCACAAATGTTCACTAGACACAAGGTTTATTCGTAAACCATCGATGGATATCAGAACTGACTTTCTTTTAAGAGACATGATACATCGAGGTATCTTTGACTGCATATGGATTTTTCAGCCTGACCCTAATTAGAGCATACAAAGAAACCATGCATAGCATACCCGATTGCAAGTCTGTTTCCAAGCAGCTATGAGCGAATACTTTTGAAAATTGCAACATTACACACTGATGGTATTATAATCATTTATCGGTAGGAATGATACACGCAGACGCACATGGGGAAAATAATAAACTCAAAGGCCACTGAAATTTGCAGAGCAAATGGACCACATTCCTCCCTATAATTTCCCATCATGCACCGAGAAAATAACAGAGCGGTTTACGAGTGTCCAAAGAGTCCAGGGGCATCAGCCCGACTTGAATCGAAACCAGAACCGTCCCGTCATGAGCCAAAACCTAGGCCAATTAGGCAGCCACGCCGCTTTGTAACGGTATAAATTCGTAAAAAAAAGGCCGATCGAAGTCCATCGTTATCCTTCGACTAAAGTCTCAACCACCACCGCGCATTTCTCCCCCCACACTATGGCGCCTGCAATCGACAAGATGAGCACCGATGCTCTCCTCCCAGGGCAATTATTTTTAAACGCGCCGGACGGCAAAAATTGCGCGTATTGAGTCGCTCCGCGAGAGAATTTCAGGTTGGGGCCTCGTTGGCTAAATCGCCGGGCACGCCCACCTTCGTCCCCGCCTTCCCACCTCTCCCTCCCTCTCTCTCTCTCTCTCTCGCTTCCTCCTCGCCCGTATCATTACCCATGATCTACATACATTCGTATTTTATTTTCGTTCGAATCCATTTCCCTCCCCATCCCTCATTTCCCAGCATGCGGAGAGAATGCGGGCGCCCGAGACAAAGCATTCGCCATGTACCCGGAAAATGCGGTTGACGGAGGAGTGAAGGTGGCGGTTAGACAACCACACACACAATGGATGGATGCAAGCCGGCTGCTCCAGTTCGCCCTCGCTGAATAGACACGGCCCGATTGCCAGAAGTTGGACGAAGCAACCGAACAGCAGCGTCGACTCACGCGGGAGCCGGTGGACGGAGGAGGAGGAATACGGAGAGGATTCTTTCACTTTCCCAGAATGGGAAACAGGTGAACGTCCCCTCGTTCTTGTTTTCCAGCGACGATGCCACGGGAGACGGTGTGGGGGGGTTAAAAAGGGGGGAATGAGGCGGGCGGTGGGGGGGGGGGGAGTTGGAGTTCGAGGGATTAGACTGGTTGAGAGGCGGCGGGCGCTTGCACTGTCGATTCCACCCAAGAATAACGCTTTCACGATCGACTAATCTCTATTACGCAGGGAAAATATATAATTTTTTACAGCCATCAGTTTTTTTTACAGTTTTTGGTGAATTCTTCGCTGGCATTCCATTGTAGCGAATGGCTTTCTCGCAGCAAGCTGAATTCCTGCTGACTGATATCACTCTGATTCCAGGTTTTTACGTTAGGTAAAAAATATCACTCGTAAAAGTTATCTTGATCCAAAATCGGCCAAAAAAATATACGGCATGTAATATTTTATGCCTTTTTGACACTGTGATCTAAAATTTATCCATATGTCGGTAGGAAAAAGAGGTGCTGAGTTCCTGAATCTTGGAAACGCCACTTAAATTAACTTTTCACCTTCAGGCGTCACTTCGAGGAAGTATTGTACATTCGAATCCATATTGAAAATAAGTTTTTTACTTTTCCACCGTTAATATTGTAAGCCATTGTACCAGAAGATGCAGCAAGCTGCGAAACGCGTTGCACGATTACAATAATTAACTGTGGAAAAGTACAAACCATTTCCAATGTGGATCAAATTTAAAACGTCACTTTCGCATTTAGAACGCTTAAATATTTCTTAAGGTATTTAAACGTAAATTTAAACAATATCTACTAACATTTTAACACAATCCAATATTTTAATAATAAAATAATGCTTTCCTCCATACTCAATCATCGATGTTCCAACAAAAGCCCGAGATTACGTCAATATCTGCGACATAAAAAAATGTTTTTTTTGGAGGAATTTTCAGTTTTCTTCTCCCTTTGTCGCATCATGAAGTGGTCACTAAAGCAACTGGTATAGTGGAGCAACGATTGTTGTTTTGGAAATGACGGCTCACAATATGGACAAGTAGATGATGCAAGATAAATGTGGTAACATACTTTTATTTTATTAAACTATTTTATTCGGATATAGTCTTTATGAAGCTTTTCTTTTAAGAATAATGACCATGACAGTAACATTAATGTAAATAAATCTGGATTAATCCAGACAAATGGGAAGGTGAAGAAGTCGAAAGAAGAAAGAGGATAGTCATAATACTACCACAATTATATTTATGCCATGGCCTAGTGATGGCTTCTGAAAGAAGAGATATAACACGGCAAATACGTGTTCTTAAGGAATACATGGAGGATCTGAACACGAGACTGTACGCTTCTGAATATTTAAGTTAAAATTTGCTGATAAAACCAAATAAATAACGGAAACAACTGACGAGATTAACTTAAAAGTGAGACGTGGGACTTGACCTAAGTTGTATACAACACTCAGCTCAGCATGAGGGAAATAAGTAAGCAGAGAGGTTCTGAGAATCATAGGCAAGTAATGGCAAGCCCAGGGGGAGAATATTGCCAACAGGGAGACGGGGGGAGTAGGAGAGAGATATATATTTATGAGGTTTTAAACTATTAAAAATATCAGCTGCCGAGAAAAAGGCAATGCCAAGGATGATGAACTGAATGAAGCGGCAAAGGAGAGGCAATTGGCGAAAGGTGAAGGCGTATGGAGATAGGAATTTGTAAAGACTGCAGGGCTTGTCCGAGGAGGAGATCATGAATTAAAGCCTAAGGTCGGTGCCCTGGGTACGGCGGGAGTCGGAGAGAGAAAGGCACTCGTTCACAGAGAGCGGATGATTACACCTTTCTCATTTCGAAGCTGTAAATATCTCACATCCGATGGATGACTTCTTTAAAGTTCACAACTTAATCACGCAGTAAAGGATACAATCAATGAGCTGCCAGGAAAATCAATGTTATGATTTTAGGAATCATTTTATGAGCATTTCCATCACTGGGTAGGAGGAAATGTCATTGCCAACCATCCAGTTCGATGAAATTAGAAAGATTTTCTCTTCGGGTATTTCCACACACATGGTAGTTTTCTTCCCCGATCGCAGGTAGCAATGATAATCAAATAGCAAATATGATTGGAAAACATGTTTCCGCGCAAAGATTTATGATGAGAACGGGTAAAAGGCTACAAACAGATGCGCTATCATCTGGAATACGAAGTATGGAAATAAACGGCTGTAACTATGATAAATTAGTGCCAAAATGTCAAATACAAAATTGAAGCGTATAAAATAAACCAAATATAAATTATGTAATGCACATAATATTAGAGAAATAATTAAAATATTTCCCAAAGAAATAAGTACTGCTGATGAATGAACCTGAAAGAACCTGAAAGAGCCTAAAAGAACCACTTCAAAGTTCGAAAACAAAAAGTATGATGCATTCAAAACATTACATATGGCAGAACAATTCATCGTTTTGGGCAGACAGGGAACTACAAAAAAGAAATCTTGATTTATCAAAATGAGGAAAATACACAATTCGAGCAGTAAATCCAATCGAATCTCCCTCTCTCATAAAATAAGTTCGAGGACAAGGAAGCTATAGTAATGCAGCTGGTTTTGTAACCAGTTCGACGTAAACATATGAGGAAGCACATCAAAGGCGATATTCAAGGATGAAAAAGGCAAAAAAAATCCTTCGCCAATGCCGACGATTCCTCCAAGATTCATTTATTACCCCGATTGTATTTCACCTAAACTTACGATCGACTGACTTTCTATCTTAAGGAGGAAAATTAAAGTGTCAGGATGCAGCGCACTCCTAATATAAGAGCCTAATAAACTTTTGAATGCTTCCGCCTGAAAAAGCGCACATAAGTTTTAAAACCTTTCCAACTATATATGTGGATTTCTCGTTTCCCGAATCACTTGACGAAATTTGCAATCCCCCTCCCGCTAAAGGTAAGCCAATAAACATAGAAAATAAATGGAAGGGTCGTCGAAAGGAACGCCTAGAGATAAAGTGGAACGTTCACGACTTCCCATACAAGTAGTAAGAGAGGGAAGTTGATGCAAGTCCGAGGCTTCTTCCACCACATCTCCCGATCCCCAAGGCTCTCCCTCTACCCTCACCGATTTCTCTGTCAACGCCAACCCCTTATTCATCCCACGGTATGATCTCACTTCATCTCTCTTCCACTCTTTAACTCGGGCTGTCGCCCCTTCTCTCCATTCATTCCCATCCTATTTATCTTTCTTTTAAATCCACTCCCTCGTTCCTCTCTGCTCTTTTTTCCATTCATTCACCCTGTTCTATTTTCTTTGGCCGCCGACGTCCCACCCTAGTTCCCCGGCCGCTTCTTTTTTATTTTCTCCGAAGCCAATCTTTTTCCTCTTCCCTCCTCTTCCACCCTCTTTCATCCCGTCCGCTCTCTTCCCTTTCAACTACTACCTCTTTCATCCACAAACCCTGACTGTATCGTTACTCCCGATGGCGTCTGCGTCCCAGACTTTGCCCGCTCTCTCTCCCGAAATTTGTTTTCCTTCCTCTGCCCGAAAAAGTTTCACCTCTCGCACGTCACGAGTGTACAGAGTAGAGCGATCAAACAGTCAATGCAGTGAGAGAAATTTGAAGGACTGAGCCAAGCCGGAGGAAAGAATGACCCACGCGGAAACAAATTAAATCACCGTAGTTATACAAAATTTAGAGGGTGTAAAGTAAATGATATCGTCAAGTGAAGTAAAAGAAATGAATTAACGACACACTGATGACAATAATTTATCATCGCAGTGGCGGGGAGTATTCACATTAATCTCTCTTTTCTTCGCTACAACCTAGTGTTACAAGCATTGCCGCATTACCGCATATATCCACCCTACCCGAGGGTCCTTAGTGCACGGATAAGATTAATTATCTTCCTATAAATGAGAAAGAATTGGTGATTGACCAGTAGTTTCCATAATCCAAATTATTTTGTGTTTGCATGTTTGGTCGGCCAAGTTAGTTACATACTCTTTGAGCGTCACGTGACTTACTCTTTGAGAGTCACGTTACTCACTCTTTGAGCGCGTAACCAAGCCTCATGTGTCAATTCTCGGGCACCAAAAATTATAAAAATTAGTTTGGACACTTCTGACACTGGACACTTGCTTAAAAAATTTCATCTCGCTCAAGATATGAGATCACGAATGCTCAAGACAGAAAATACTGTTCCTCACGACGGGGAAACAAAAACGTGTTTAGACAGATAGGCAGTCCGCTACAGTGTGATTCCAGATTCAGTCCTATAGACCGACTACCTAGATCAGCGCGAATGACACTTCAAAGGATTGCGTGGAATTGTTCAGGAATAGAAAAGAACATTCGACTCCTCGTGTAAATATAAGGAGATCGATTTATTAACATATTCCTTCTAAATCATTTCTAATTAATGAGGACTTCAGCGCAAAATTCTTCCTTTCTCGGCGAAACGAGATTAGAATTTTTCATCTGGTAGGAATGACTTCTAGGTAACTTAGATTGTGTTAGATTCAAGGTATAAGATTTATTTCATTCGTTTTTATTTACAGCAGCACTGGCTCACTCATCCGTGAAGTTCACGAGCAACCACTTCTTTCAGATTCCATCAGCATAAAAATATTGCTGGAGACGTTAACTCATAAATTTGAATTAGAACAGGTTATCAAATACGTGACCGAGGTCCCGTTACGAGAGTGAAAAGATTACCAGGGGCAACAGAGATCAGAATAGGAAAGAATATAATAACTATGACAGCGAATAATACCTGACCGTAACTAGTGGTATCAATTTAGTTTTTTCGAGTGAGGCGGGGCAAGATTTTCTCTGGAGGAAGAGTATTTGTCCGCCGGAGAATAAGCATATTTAACGTTGGATTTAGATTCAACAAATTTCTCAACATGATCCCCATAAAGAGACATATAATGCCGTATTTTAAAGCCTGCATGACTGCACTGGAACTGTACTGTCCTACCAATAGTAAAGTATTTATTTTTGTAACTTATATAACACTAAACATACAAGTGGAACATATTTCGAAAACCGAGGAATAATTAAACAATACTGAGACAATCAAAGGAAGCCATTTTTGCAGTATATTCAATGAAGGCGGAGGTTCCAATTAAAAGCACGAGCAATGATATTCCACCGACGTTAAAACACCTTAATTTGAATTCAAAGTAAAGCCGTAAGTAATTATTTAAATTAGTCTCAAGCGGGAGAAAATCATTTTCAAGTCCATTTTCATTCAATTTTTTTCAGAAAAGTTTCCCATCAGAGAAAACAAGATTATACCCCGATTCATGCCATATAAGTCAATCTTGATTGCTTGGCCATTCCTCAAGAGTGGAGGACTGACATATCATTAATCACGTGCGACAGCCTCTTGTAAGTTAGAAATGACACCAGGTTAAATTTGCTGGTCCAAGGACTTGAAGAGTAAATTGGTCAGTTATTAAGGGGAAAGGATCGTGTTCAAGTGGGGATCTCACAAGTCACGAACGAGAGGCCGGTGTCTTATAACACGCGTAATATTGCTTTAAGCCAAGAAAGGACCGAAAGATCGAATAAATGATGGATTGTGAGCAGTCGAGCGTGTATATTACAGCTTGACATAAGAACATTTAAAAATATTTGCCTAAAATGTTTATGGAGTAAATCATCAGGCATGAAGGGAATAAGAGAATGAAATAAACCTTCTTACACTAGCTCTTTGGAACGGTTCAAAAACCAGAACCACATGAAATAGAGAAATATTCATTTCAAGAGAAAAAAGTTCATACGATGCAGTATCAGGCGTCAATTAATGGAAAAGCTGATATTACTTTTGAAGAAAAATTGGTTCAGTTTGTCTCATATTATTATTGACCGAATATTTTTGTTATCGACAACAGTTTCAGCATCGAATGCCATTTTCAAGGCTGGGTCAATTATTACACCTAAGTGTTGAACAATTACCAAAGAATGTCTATTAAAAATTAAAACAATATACAGCATAAATGTCGTCTTATAAACATCATATAGTCGACACTGAAACGCCAAGATCAACTGATGATATAATGGCGTGAATCCAGAATAACTTTTTAATTGATCATTGAATGACGTGGGAACACTAGGGAAAATAAATGATGAAAAACTATCCTCAAAGTTTGTATGCAGTAATTTATTAAAAAGGTAAAACCTATCTCTCACATAATTTAAAGATAGTAAGGTAAATATATATGATGCGAGATGAAGATTAAATTAATGGTGTTCGCACCTTTCCGCTCAGAAAAAACTATTTTATAACGAGATATAGTCTAAATAGAAACGCCTGGTACAATTAAATTAATTACATCTGACGAGGCTAAATAAGCCGACTGGCTTACAAAAGTGTTTTGACGAGTGAAACTAATTACTTATTTACTGATTATTCCACCGCGTAACGCATGAGACAGACTCTTTCTATGAGGTAACCTAATACATACATTTCTCTAATTTTGAATAATATGAAAGTATTCAAATGACATGAGGTCGGCAAATATACCCACCTGCTAGTTGGAGGGTTTTTTTTCCGGGCAGAACTGTCTACCATGCGGTAATAGTTCAATCTCCATTACAAACTTTTTAGCGAGTCATGAGGTCAGACGACCCCATTGCAGTACTTACTTCAAACCTCCATTTCAATCACCTTGCCGAGATTCATTCTAAGAATTCATGATATAACAAAAAACGATATGATTCAAATGTTCTCCTCTTTGTAGAGGAGACTATTCCATGCGACGTAGCAAGCACAGTTATATTTTCAATATCCTGAGGGCGTATATTTTCAGACCGTCTCAACAAACCAGATCAACAAAGTAGAATTGCCGCTTAAAATACCAATAGATTAAAGCGAGTAGAAAACCAGATGCTTCTCCGATATATTTTCAATAGAAAAGAAGGAATCGCTTGGGGAAATTCTCACAAGAGGCAAGAAAAAGAAGTAAATATTAATTGCCTCCGTGAAGCCACAATTTGCTAAAAAAAAAGACTGGGTTATTTCTATTAAAGCTGATCTAGAATATAAAGCATTTGTAACTAAAGTGAAGCGGAAGGTAAAAACAAAATCATCCTCATAGGCCCGGAGTTATTCACACATATACCTTCGAGCAACTTATTTGTCATTTTTTTTACTTCCTGTTCACGTCATATGCCATGTCAATCAAAATCGATCTTTTACTATCCACAAACTTATTTTGTTGACGCAACCCCATTTCTCTCTTTGATTTTCATCCTCAGTGACCCTCTCCCTCTATACATTCCCTTCAGTTCCGACATCTTCCTCCGTCATTTGGAAACTTGTTTCTGTGAACAGATGAAAGAACAGACAAACGAGTAAACATGGGCTGTGAGCGTAAACCATGAGAATTAATTTAAAGTCTGGCAGCAAAAACATTGGTACACTCCAAGGAATCCGTAATTAAATTCTAAAGATTAAAGAAGTACTCAGTTTCAACTTTCCAAGTGGTTCATTTCTCCACACATAAAAGGTAGTTCGCGGAGAATGTGTAGTAAATTAACTTTAGGAAAAGTTGAACGTTGCTTCACATTGCGATGACCAACCTGGTCCTACAATGAGCAAAGAAGAATGAATAATAGAATTTTTGTTCACAGTACTGCATTTTCTTATAAATTATTTTCCTGCAAAATAGCATTTGACCTAATTGAGTAAAAAAAATTCTTATCTTGCAACACAAGAAATTTAGGCTGACGAAATATCAGTGAATTGAAAAAATATTTTAATTAACTGAGCTACTGTTTGTTTTTTACCTGGAAATAAAAAGAATATTCAAATGAAATTTTTAAAAAACGAGTAGAGAAAAAGCAAGCTTTTGGATACGCATCAAGGGGATGAATTCCCAAAAAATTCCTCGGCTGGAAATCAAGCCCGTATCTCCCAATTGTCGGTCAGGTTTTCCAGTGACCTCTAGCCGCATTATTTTTGCAGTTTCACAGTGACTGAACATTCTCAAATGACTTAAAACCAGTAATGACTTAAATAACTGAGCATTTACTTAAAATAGCGACTTGGAGATGACAGAACTATTCCAATCCACTACACTAATGAATGCCACTAGTCTAAGCAATCTTTCTTTCAAATACTAAGAATATTACGCAAAAAGTAGAGTTCAACAAAAATTGAATTATATATTACCTTAATAGAAGGTTCTGGATCAAAACACCACTCTCTATTTTTCTTTAAATCCTCTCTCTCTCTCTATCTTCTCAATCCTTCGAGGGTGTCGAAGAGTTAAGGGCGTATTTCTGTATTGACGCGGAAGTTGAGCAATTTCAACACCTGGCCGTTATACATATCTCGCAAGTTATCACGACGTGAGTCTCGGTTGATGATCGCTCAACGACGAACAAGTTTTTGCTTCAAAGAGAGTAATAAAACCGAATACTTGAAAAAAAGGAATCAAGCACCTAAAGGCGGAAATAACATGTCACATAGAGGAGGAAATGGCAAACGATCGAGAATCTGTACACCTAAGTGGCACGGAAGACATTTGTTTTTTAGAAACAAAAAAGTGCAAGGCATTAACTCAACTCAAGGGCAATTCCATAAGTGCACTGCGTTCCCCAGGAAGCAGAAAATTAGCATAAAAATTCACACGCTTAAAGTTGAATGAGAAAGGTAAAAACACTCTTACTTTATAGCTTTTGTAGGAATGGCAGTTTATTTCTTTGCTGCGTACGGATTTTCTGATGACCTGGAGTCCTTTCGGGGGCAGGAATTTCAAGAGAGCCTGTTAATCGAAGGAAGAGGCCATGTACTATCCAACTTTATTGTCCACCACTAAGAAATCCAGGCAGCAGGGAGTATTGAATCGACCTCGAAGAAAATGACGAAGGGGCATTTAGCTCACAGTGATTGTGCATCGAATGGTATTTAGCGGAGAATGAAAAATAGGAATGCTGAAGATATTGATGCGAACCTTAGGGAGAGCAAGTGGGACGGAGGGGACGCGAAGGGGAGTTACAAAATGTGCAGAATGCGGTAGAGGGCGTGGAATCCTCTCCAAGCGTCGATCATGTGCGCAGTGAGTCACGAACTCTTCGGTCCGTGATCGGATATTCCGTGAGCTGGACCGTGATGGCTTGGGGCTCGAGGGAAAAGGGGGAGGTGTGGATGAGGCGAGGAGCGGAGGAAGGATGGGAGATGAAGCGGTTGCAGAACTGGGACTGAAAAACCGCCCCCACGGGTGGGAGAGGTGATCGAACATCGGCAAGCAGTGAATAATTACTTGGAGAAAATAATGGTATTTTTCGAGCGCGAGCTAAAATTGAATACATCACGACTTCGCTCGTGGCAGGGAAACGAAGAGGCTATACGGTGGATGTCGTCGGAGAGCGGGGAAGGAAATCAACGTTGGCTGCCATGGAAAACGGGGGAGTATAGATCATTTATTTTACTCCCTAAATCGTTCAAGCCCGGGATGTGACTCTGACATTGCAACAAAATATTCGCTCGTTGTTCTTCTGGACGTGGACCAAATCCAGTCGAAAAGTTTGCAGAAGGTACTAAACATGTCCAAGACTATTTATTATAGATGATAGAAAATATGAGTTTTCGGACTTTTAGTCAAGTGTGACTCTTATGTAAGGCAAAACTCTTATGTAAGGCACAACGATTGGGTGAAATTTGGAAACAGCATAACAGGAAAATTTTAAGTGATGAAAAAAATCAATAAGTAAAAACGCCAGTATGATTTTTTTCGAGCGCAAGCTAGCACTGAATACATCAAAACTTAGCTCGTGGCAGAAAAATGAAGAGGCTATACGGTAGATGTTATCGCACAGCGGGAAGGAAACCAGCGCTGGCTGAAATCGAAACGATGATGGATTGAAAATCAAGCATGATGATGATATAACATGAATAACTGATAATGATGACATAAAAAATAAAACAATAATTGAGTAACATACTCAGACGTCACTTGTTGGAGCACTTTCGAGTCAGATATTCTAAAATGAAAACTAAGTTATACTCCACACTTCCACACTTTTTAATTCAATAACACCATCGACCATGGTTTCAGCCATTGAATTAGTTAGAGAGGGAGCTCTCCAACACTAGAAGCTGAGACGTTGGTGTTCCCTGTCTGCCATCTTTGTCCAACCCGTTTTTCCTTCTGCGCTTACGGGCTGACGCGCTTATTTGGCATTTTACTATACATCTCTTCGAAAAATAACTAGAAATGAGCATGTATTTACTTCTTTAATATGCATTCTCCTTACATATCAATTTATATTAATTAAAGTTAGTAATAATCCGCATTTCCGGTGAAAACTACGGTAAATTCGAGTAGAATCCTCAGCTCTAAATTGCCAATATATGCTTCAAGAGTTACTTGCCTTCGATTTCAAACGGGTAGTGCATTTTCTTGTTTTAAATCCTCGAATTGGTCCATTCCGTTTTTATTATCGAAATGAAAGAGCAGGGATAACCAATATGGTTGTTATTTCCGTTGTCAGGATACAGTGTGATGACGTAATGTCCTCTTCATCTACCTCAATGGTTTCAATACAGATTTATTTACCATTTTCAATAATAATATCATCACCTTGTTAATATCACCTAGATAATGGTACATATGTGCTGAAACCATGGTCGGTAGTGTGTTAAATTTAAAACATGTGGAATATAAAGTTGTTTTCATTTAAGAACGTTTGACAAACAATAGTTTTTGACGTTGTTTTTGGCTCTCGGTCAATGGCGATCACCCGTATCCGGGGGAACTCTACTGTTCACAATTTTATCAAAAATAGAGCATCAACCATCGATGAATTTCGGCTATTGGTCACGGATGCCCATCAGTGTCACACAGGAAGGGGCAATCTCTTTTACTTGCTTTCTTCCTCCCACCCCCATCGTCCACCGAAGAGCAAAAGAGGGTGAGGCAAGATGCCGCGAGAAGCCACGGGAAGCTGCTTTCTTCATTTGACTTATCTCGCGGCCGGATCGGGATAGGAAAGAGAAGGCAGCTCAAAGGGAGGGTGGGAAGAAGGGCGAGGGGGGGTTGAAGTGGTGGGAAGGTGAAGGGGATGCACGGGATGGGAGGAGCCCGGAAGAGACTAGCCATGCGTGAAGGTGCACGGATGGCAAGTACAGGTGAGCTGCTCCCCTCACCCTCCCGATATCCTCTCTCTCTCTCTCTCTCTCTCTCTCTCATTCCATCGACGGAAGCAGCCCGATAAAAAAATCCTCTCCTCGTCGCGAAGGTGGAGGCGAGAATCGAATGCCACACACGGCATGCACTTCAATCCGATTCTCCCGGCCGTCCCTTCTCGCCCGCTCCCTTCGGAAGGTGTTCCTTCATCTGGGTGACTGATCTCTCTCTAGGTTTCAATGGGCAACAGTTGGGCTCCTTGCGTAGGCGTTGACTGAGATATGTGAGGAATGAGAAGTAATTTGAACTTGAACGAGCAGACTTCGGATCTTTAACTCTCTTAACACCGATTTTTTCGTCCACCATGTGCAGTCATTTCACATGTTATCCCACTCGTGAGAGAATTAGGAACTAAAATTTACGAACAAGATCAGATATTTTCGTTTCCCAGCTGTAAAATTTGTCACAAAGGCATATGGACGTAAAGGGACAAAAATCAGAGACAAAAAAAACCCTTTTATATATTACCTACAGGTCACTCAGCGTGATAGAGGGTTAATAATTCAAACTGCTCGGAAAGTAAAGTTAAATCCAGATCCTCAAGCAAAAAGGAAATCCTGAGGTTGAAAATATGTAAATTGCACAGACTTATAAAATATAAAAGTGCAACTTTAAAGTAACCTCGATTAGTTTTAAAGCAATAACACAATCACCGTTGCCTACCGGAAAAAAAACTGATGGGGAAATTTTATCATCCATCATCCTACGCCACACGTCAGAGAAAAGGTCTAACTGTAATGAAACGAAATGCTTAATATATCCAAAGGAAATAAGGTAATGCGTGTAATAGATTGGATTAATAAACATATTGTTAAAGATAGATCGGAAAAATAAGGCAAAGGTGGCATTTTCATAATTTAGCCAAGAAATTTGATAAACATCACACAGTTTAGCCTAGGCCAGAAAGTGGCTATGGTAATAACTGACATTGGAAACAATCGTTCCATTTAGATTGGCGTGAAGGAAATATCAGATTATATAATTTACTAGTTAACAGGTAATTCTACTTAATTATTAGTTTATTAAAACGTAATGTACTTATTTAGAGGTAAAGGTACTCTTTAACCCTATGATTGAAACTTCAGAAGTCACGACAATTATAAATACACAATTTGTCCGTGAATGACAATGCTTACCGCTATATATATTTATGTAAGAAAGGCATTAATTTCAAATAAAACTCGATAAAAAATAACACCATTAGACCAGAAAAACGCGCTTTCATCATCCGACAAGAGCAGGAGGAAAGACAAGAATGTTTTGCGGTTTACAAAATGTAAGGGTTGAAAAAAATATGTACAGCGGAAACACCTACCCCTTCACTTCCATCTATTACAATGGGTGGCTTCACAGAACACATTCTCAGCTTCCCACGGCCCAAAAAATAACAGCGCGTGACAGAAGAAAATGTATCGCAGCAAAAGCAGCATGAAAATTTTAATTCAATGGTGAATTTCATTTTGCAGATAAACTGAAGTTCGACGGTTAACGGAATGTTATCTTCGACAGATACCACTCTGAATCGGAAAAAGTTAATAATAGTAATTAGACTTATTACAGAGCTAAAAATTTCGTCATAATAAGTGAATTCAGAAGAGTATTACATAGAGAGGTTCGCACTCATGGCTTCAGAATTAAAATCAATTTATCAGCGAGCCAGAGTAACACATTAAAGTCCGAGAAATTTTCGAAGATATTCATCAACTTCAAGATTCAGACCCCGTGGAAAACATTTATCAGCTCTTTTCCTTTCCCGACTCCCACACGTCCTGAATTCCAGCAAGTATAACTCAAAGTCTCTATTCCAGACTCCCATGAGGCAAGAGAAAGGATACAGTTTCACAAAGTGTCAGCGGGGTAGATAATTTAGGAGTATTGGGTTCCGCGTCCAATGTCGTGCCCCAAATGCTTTCATTAATCTATCAGAGTGTACTTTACAATTGAAAAAAAGGTAGGCATTATGCGAAAGTAAAATTATTTTCCACATTTACTTTGCTTATAACTGCTTTCTAACATTTTCATCATAGGTTCGGATTATATAATTCTGCCAAGCTACAGGTGGAAATCAAGGCCACTGATAAATGCATTTACGTCACACACTAGGCAATATGAACCAAGGGGGCATGAAATAAATTGTTGATAGTTCTCTTGCATCTCTTAATTCGACAAACTGGCAATGCTCATTAAATAATCAACCAAAGAGTCGATATATGGCAGATAAAACTTTGGTTTCATATGTGAATTAGCGCCAGAAAATATTATGTATTACTGACTACCACGACGGCTTACATTAATCATTTTTATTAACTGCGGTCACTTTAGCAATAAAAATATTAACCGCATCATCCTAATTCAATGATTATTGAGAACGACGTTTTTGAATTTTTTGTGCACGCTGGTAAAAAAAATAGCGTAACTGGCAGAACTAATCACATAATAGTATCCACAATAATTTTAATCAGAGAGAATATAATTACTGAAAGTCTAAAATTCAATTTTCCGACTTCAATCAATTCTATTAAATTATAATAATGTTGACTTACTCGAATTGACTCGTTGCGTTAAACTTCAAGATCCTCCAAGAGTAATATTCTAGATTTACCAACTAGTAATCTAGTCATTCGACTTGAAAAAGTAGTCATTCTTGATAAATTCAACAGATTCAGGCGAGATATCGTGGAAGTTATTCATAATTTAAGAGAAACAATTGCACTTTTCCATAAAATTGTTTTAATGCGTACAATGCGTTTCGGCTCACAGAGCCATCATCAGGTACAAGACCTTGTACCTGATGATGGCTCTGTGAGCCGAAACGCGTTGTACGCATTAAAACAATTTTGTGGAAAAGTGTAATTGTTTCTCTTAAATTAGTCATTCTTGCATTAAGAATTGGCCTCCACTAAAAAATGAATACCTCGGGAATATCGTCACTGGAGCTAGTTACAGGAATAAGGCTTTTAAAATGGATTACCTTTCTGATATAGCTCTGTCGCAACGAGTCGCTACACTTCTACAAGAATATGAATGTTTACCGCAAAATGAAATCTGGAGAAACTAAGGAAGATGTCTTTTCAATCACGTCACTGTCATTTTCATCGCCAATTTATTATATTTTAGGTCGTCTTAACTACAAATTTAGAAATTAGCAACGGCTAACCTACAAATTCAAACGAACGCATACAACTCCAAATGGTAAAAAAATTTATAATAATGATATATCATGATAATAATTACACTATTTTGTATTTATAGATACATAATTTTAAAAATCACCATCATCATCAAAATGTAACTAATAAATTCAGGCTTCACTTTGTGGAACCTCTCCATATCGGAAATCAAAAACTTTCAAGTAATGGTCCACTAATATTTTTATTGTTTACGACCCGGGTTTCGTCACGTCGTAGACCTGAAGATGTCATTACGTGACGAAACCCGGGTCGTAAACAATAAAAATATTAGTGGACCGTTACTTGAAAGCTTTTGATTTCCGATCATCATCAAAATTAAGGAAGTACGTTTAAATTGCTTATGCATGAAAATTCACTGACATTAAAAGAGAAATAAAATTGAATATGGTTTTTATTAAAATCATCATTGATCTTATGAAATATTTTCAATAATTTCAATAACTCATGATTTCTTAAAATCAGGGGCTCTGATGTGCGTAAATCTGTTAAAAACGAAAAGCAATGGCGCAGCCTGAGTGCACAAGATATACAACTGGGTGTGCAAGAAATACGGCAGTTAGAAAAAAGCCACCGTCATTACCTCATGTTTCTCCATCAATCCAGGCGCTTTAAAGAGAGACGGCGGCTCAACCTCGACTCGGCGGCACCGCCAGTTCCTGTTGCACGCAAAGTGCACTAGTCCATCTCCCTTAATTTGGCCAACTACCCCCCCTGCCACACCCCCAGGGGATTTCCCACACACCGACCTACGTTTTTTCATCACGAAAGTTGTTCATCAGGTGAGTCATCATGTCAAAGAGGAGCCAAGTCATGGGAGAGAGATGAGAAGAGGATCAAAGCAAAAAAAAAAATCTCCGCGCCTCGCCCCTTAGACCTTTTCCTTCGGCTCACCTTGACCCCAAACGCACCCACCCTCCGATACGCGTCGTCTCTAGCATAGAACGTCCCGGATCGATACTCTGGGAAAGCCTAGATTGAGTGTGTTTGCACCCAGGGAGCAGGCGGAGGAGTTCCCAAAGCCGCCGTCGTCGCCGCCCCCCTGCCCCCCGCCACACCTCAACCCATCGGCTCCCTCCTTTCCGTGCATCGCGGTCCTGTGCTCTCCCGTCGACCTTGACCCAATGCCTCCTCCTGCCTGCTCCTCATGCGCCGTTGCGACGGCATCGTCGGAGGGAGGGAGGGAGGGTCTCCAGTGGGGGTTGCGTGGAGAAGGGGGAGGATGGTCCGAGAGTTGATGACGCCGTCTATATCTGGGGAGGGGAGGTTCAAAGGTCGGCAGACGAGGGGATGAGAGGTCGCAGCTGCCTCACCATGCCGGGGCGGAGTGGAGGATTAGAGCAACACTGCGAACGGAAATCGCTTCTTTCGGTCAACATTTTTATAGTCTGCGGAGTGACCGGGCTCGCGATTTCACGGCCTCGCCCCGCACTAATGGAGCCTTATTGTGCGAGAGTAGAATAAAAATGAGAGCAAGGGGAACATGCAGTTGCCTGACAACAGAGCATAAACCTGATTTCGCGTCCCAAGCTCATATTTAACGAATTCAGTCCTTTCAGGCATAACCTTGTCTTTATTAATCCATATTTAACAGTAAAAACCAAATGGAAATAAATCGACATCCGGTAGCGGCCTTGTCTCAACCAGCTTAATGGAAAGAGCAATATAAAACAATTTAGATGACAAGAACTAATTCTTTACCGGCGAATACTATGAATTAGTTCTTCCCACCAGGTCAATGTATCCATATTTGCCAACTTTTCGGTAAGCATCTTGCCTACCGTCATCAGACAGCCCTGATGACGGTGGGCGAGACGCTTGCCGAAAAGTTGGCAAATATGGATACATTGACCCGGTAGGTAACCCGAGAAGAATTTATTCATTTAAAAAGATATATTTCAAATGTACCGTATTATAAAATTTTACCACACCAAGTCAACCGCATTTTTTTCTCAGAATAAAAAAAACGTTACTATTATCGAAATTTTTAACAAAATCGTCAATTTTTAAACTCATCAAATAGTCACATATTCAGGTCTCCATGTTTTCCATATCATGCTCTCACATGTATTCAATGACACCAGTGATTACCGCAATGAAAACTTCTGATCACTACAGAAAAATCGTCTTGCTAATATCGTGAGGTTTCTCTAAGCTGAGACAGAAAGCATTGAATTCAATTAGCATTGCCTTTCCTGATCTCACCAGTAAGCATAGAGAATTCGAGAGAAGTTCGAAGGAAACTTTTACAACAAAAAATGCTGCTTTATTAAAGGTAAACGTACCCTTAGGGGTACTCATTTAATAAAGAGGGGATTTCAACGAGAGGCTCAAAATGATACTCCACATGTTCCTAACCCTTTTAGTTGACGAGTTGAGCCCACAACTTCTCTCAATGAAGTTTCTTCGTTATTATACGTAGAGAGTGGTCCAAGGAAATGTAGGGGCATTGTAAGGTGTCAGTCAGACCTAAAAGGTTGAGAAATTCTGCTATAATGGGTGCAACAAACAGAGAGGTTGGGAAAATATCATGACAACGGATTTTTATATGGCTCTCTTCTCACAATGGCACAATCCAATGCTATTTCCACAGATGTTTATCTACAAAATTGTTTGCGGATGCGAAAAAGCATGCATCAATGAATACTTCACTTATGAAGGCACCCGTTAACCAAATAATCTAGTGACCCGCACATTTTAAAGAGACATGTGGCTGGTTGACCAGTGCCCGTTTCATTTGCTTTTAATTGCATATCCTAATCCATGACGCAGCAAAAACCACTAACATATTTGCATTAACCATTAACATACGAGCGGTACTTCGTCCGGCGTACAGATACAGGAGACTTGTATTCGAAACAACATGGGAACAAAATATTCTCTACTCTTTGTATTCACGTGAATTCTTTACACTTTGACTTGTGCCTGTTTTATCTAAAAATTCACATATACAGTTTTATGCTCGCCCCTTTGCTTCTCATTTGAATGAACATACAGCATATTTTACCACTTCATTCAATTCTTTAATAATTAAAAATAAGTTTTTTTGACCATTATAGTCATTTCTCTCATTTGCAGTCATTCATTTAACCGCCATTATGTTGCTCGGCAAATAGACCCATAAAAACTTATCAAAGAGAAAAATTACATACATACCAAGCACGCCGTTCCCTTCCGGGATAGGCACAGTCACAAAGTTTCACCCATAAAACATTAACGTTGATAAACGCTTAGAAGGATAACAAGATAATAGTAGGTACTGAAGAAATGTCCAGGATGTCAAACTCTGAGAGCCGACTCAAGAACGCAGCGCTTTCGCAATTTAAGGACCATAAAGTTGGATCCAAGCTTTGCAAACATTCGCCCGAGAGAGGTGAGGGAAGAAGCAAAAGAGAATCGTGCTCTTTGCGAATGAAATGCACGACGGCGGAGGCGAGAGAGCGGCCGGAGCCTCGTCCCCACGGCGATGGGTTCCCTCGGTTCTTGGTGCTCCAGAGTCAGCCATCGTCTCCGCCACTAATCCGATCACGATTGAATTATGATTAATGCGTTCCAATTCTACTCCATAACGGGAGTACGACTCCAGCAGCGAAGAAAAACGATCAAACGGAACAGATCACGGAGATGAGCTCAACATGGTGAGTTGAATTTGGCAGGATGGAGAGAGGATTCATCATCTTGCAATTATAAACATCAACTTGAGATCATCACGCACGAATTCAAGTATTATTACACGGAGAGACACGTCCATCACGCAACCAGGGCATCTCATCATAAAAAAGAAACCAAAACTTGGACCACTAATTTAACTGTCACGCTATCTTTTTAACCCCTAGCAAAGCAATCCGGCTTCTAACGCAAATCAATATTTTCATAAATCAACAGATTTCTTCATATAATTATCTTTCGCTACTTCTAACATATGCTTCTCCATCCAATGTCAAAAAATGTATCATTAGTAGAACACTATTAGTCTAATTACAAGTACATATCAACTGTCATCTTATTATCTCCAGAAAAATCAGTTATACATATTAATAAGACATTCAATGCCACGGAAAGACCAAGTACTCGATGGTATACATTCAGAATGCGTTAACATGAAATCATAATTATCTAAAACAATTGATAGAATCCGTAGTTAACTTTTTTTTTTGTCATTAAGGAGCAAACTGAAGTGGATTCAGTGTGGTTAGAAAACATTTCCGGGACCATTTACGAATATAAACGGATAACCTCGACAAAGCTTTTTGCATATCTTAACGCACTTAATATTTAATAATATGCACACATATATCACTATTTTTTAATTCCAAACTCTAAGCGAAGTATGTGCGACTATTCCTTACTTCATTAGAGAGAAATAAGTGAGGATAAAATCAAACGAGTCTTTCGTACATTCAAGTTGGGGCATGATGTTCGAAAACAATAGTGACGATAAAAATTCCATTCAAAATTTTAGAAAGGAATCAAAGAGACAAGGATGCTGGGTGCCCGATGCCTGCAGGTTCTCTTCCTTAATATTTTTACCCTCTCACTTGCTAAATTCAAGATTATCTCTTTATGTTAACAAGTTTGAAATAGCTGCACATTTGTTGCCCCTCGAAGCCAATTAATTATGAGATCGGTCAGTTTATTAAGTTTGACCCGATATTCGATTAGCCTACTTACGGCAACACAAATGATAAAAGCACAGTAGCCACAAGTGAAGTGACATCAGCATTCAGGACGCAAATGAGCGGAAATATATATTATTTATCTATAATAACGCGCTGATAACGACTTGCTACTACTCTATGAAAAAACTGGGCACCAAAACTAAGGATCGATACTGAAAGCAAAATTTGAAGCATAAAAAAAATTCAACCAGGTTACAATCCGGGCCAACACACGAACATAAGTCACTCATGAAACTCAGATAGCTAAAATTTTTGAATCTCAATGTCACAAGGAAAACTGGAAAACTAAAATGAAAATCAAATCTGTTTCTAAGTCACCTAACATACCTAGGGGCTAATGTAGAGCACGCACGTCGCCCAACGTCACGACAGCAACTCATTAAATAAATATCTCAGAAAATTTTCACAGCAACTACCCAAATTTGTGCACATCAAAAGATGCATTTACTATTCAAAACCTCACCTTTCGTGTCAGATACTTGCACGCGACGCCATCTGCTCTGAATACAGCAGGCTTCCATGCAACCGAGAAGCGTAGGAATCGATGCCGCACCGCCGATTCCGCTCTCCAGCAGCACGCTGGAGAGTGAGAAACTAACTGCACGAAGGTTCAAAAGCAACACGGAAGGCTAGGTGAAAAGACATGTTAAATTGGAATAGGAGGTGTTCATAAACGGAGAATACATTTACTAAAAGGCGCAGCTACTGACATTATGGAACTGAATAATAATTGATGTTATATGCACAAAAACAAGACAGTTAACCGTAAATAATGTAAGATAAACCTACCTTCAAGTTAGAAAAACAACTATATTCACCTGTAAAAAATAGTGTCGGACAGATAGAACCAGAAAATAGAAAATATTGCGCATCTGACGGTTCAAAAAAGTCACATGCCATTAAAACAAATCCTCAAGTGGAGCTAAATTGAAAAATTGCAGGGAGGTAATAAATAGTCAGAAGAATTATCATGGAAAGGAGAGTCTACCTAGACCATTTAATTACGATAAATCTGCCAGATTTCGCAACAATTTTTGAGCTCAAGTGCTCCATTGCTGGCTCATTGTGGATAGTTCTTTGAGGGGTCTAGAATAGTAAGCATGCCAGACATGAGAAACATCGTCGCCGTTTTTTGCAAGAAAAACTTACTAACGTGAAGATGAATCACCTTGCAAATGAAAAACGGTCATACATTCTCATGATACTAAACTCGGGGGTTCTCGCTTCTACAAAAACATCGTTGCTTTAGGATGGACACACATTACTAACGCTAGTAGACTTAGACACAGAATTGCCTTAAGAGTTTTGACTGAGACCCTGTCAGTAGCATGGATGTATATTCCTATTATAACGTAAATTTTCTTTTTAAAACCCCTTTCCAGCTTTTTTTCATCAGTTAACCAGTGATTTCACTTTAGTTTCTGTGTTCAATTTAGTAACTAAAAACTCCAGATGACATTAAAAAGCTCTGTTTCAACTGAAGGGATTGAAATATTTCGTATATCTCTCTCTAAGTTTTTCGCCTGATGTTGTATCATGGATGGGTTCAATAAATTGTCAACTCTTCAATCATTACACACCTTCCGGGGTAACGACCTAAAATTTGAGAACCACTATATACAGAAACCCAGAAAAACATTGTGAAACTTCAATATTTCAAATAGAGAACCAATTCATCTAAAAAAACTTTTGCCTTTTCACCTTAAATGATTAGTCACAATTTGATTTAATGCAGATTTTGGAGTCGATTGCTCATAAAATAATGAACTGGCAAGTGATAAAATTGAACATGGAGAGAATTCGATGCTTGTTGAGGAAAAAATGATGAGAACACGGTGTTAAGAAGAGTAATGAGAGAGTAAAGCAAAAATAAAATGAAGGGTCACGACAACCGTTAATGACTGAGCATAATTTTCGAGAAACATCAAGATAAGGAAGGGGGAAAAACTGCTACTGGCAAAAGCAAGGAAAAAGAGAAATGTCTGCTAAGTCATGAAAAACGAAGGTTTAGGTCTTTTCAATAAAACATGGGAGCAGAAAGTAGAGTAGCGTAGAACGTAAAAGATTCTAGTATGTTCAACCTCGGAAAAAGGAAACAAGAATCATCCTTCGCAAGTTTTTTGTTTACAATGTAGGACACAAGGAGGCCCTTCCGTTTGTGCAGTGATCCATTGAAAGTAGAAGCCGTAGACTAAACAGAAAAACGACAGTAAACAGATGTGCAATGGGAGATATGATAAATAATTGCTTAGAATTAAGAGCAGATATACCCTATAATAGAGGTTGCACATTGATGTATGGTATGCACTACCTCACGAGGTAAGAAATGATAGCGAGATATGAGGTAAAATGTACCTGTTATAATAGAAAATCAAACTTGGCTATAAATTAAATGGTCTAAATGAAGGCCTCAATTTCTGACGAACATAAAATAAATAAAAAGAATTTTTTTGAAAGAAATATTGTAGTATTTTCTAAATTATAGGGTATCTCATTTATAGGAAATGGTACTTGGGAGGAAAAAAGACCTCCCAGGCACGATATATTCCTATAATAGCGTAAAATCCAACTTGAAAATTATTACTATTGAGAGATACATGACAGTTTTAACATTTTTTTAGTAACAGAGATATAATTAAGAGTTAATTTTTCACCATGTGATCGAGTTTTACGCGTCGATGTTCAATGCGAAGCAAATGAAACCCGTCGTGTTTATGACTGTGACGTCGGATGAGTACCCTCCAACAACCTATGGTCTCGCTTCAAGTCTTGGCACGGCAGAATACGAATGGTTCATCGCTGGTCCATCGCCCTCAACAGCTATGACAATGGGGACGTCTTAACGAGTCTGGAGGAGGAATTCCGGTCTACTTTGGCGACGATTATGCGACCTGTGACAAACGAGGCGACGCAGTCTCGGGATCTCATTTCAGCAGTCGACTCCGGGTCCTTGCTCCTCGCCAGGTGGTTCACACCGCTCATCAAGACCGACGCAAAGCACCCTCCTCACGGGCAGTTCGAGGAGACGGGAGTGCACGCCATTCCCGATCCTCTCCGTCCATCCAACCTGAATGTGGACAGCGGAAGCGAAGCACCTAGACGAGGGATAATGCATGTGGCACTCCCTCGTTTTTCTACGGAACGAGAGCCTCAATTGACATCTTGCCGAGTCGCACTCGGCGACTTCCGCCGCTGAGGGAGCAATTCCTATGGAAACGGACGCAATGGGGAGGGTTTGAGGAGAGAAAAAACATGACCGAGAAAAATGAGGAAGCGAGAGGAGGGTCGTCCTGCAAATGGAGGAGTTTTGTTAAGGGTAGGAAAACAATTACAATGCTTGGTTTGGCGCAACTGGGTGCCAGCTTTGACAAACCGTGCCAACGATGCACATAACGGAGCGAATTCCACGCAAGTAGGAAGCGAGAGACAGAGAGAGAGAGATGATTGATGGATGGAGCAATGGTTGAGACTGAAGGTGGGATGAGCAAGCAGATGATAAACTACACTCGGCGGGAAATTAAGACGTCCCCTATTCCATCCTCGCCCGAAGCGAATTCACACAACCCAACATCCGGAAATAATTGTTCAATAGGAAACCGCAACCAAGGCATAGAGAAATGTTATTCTAAAATAATTATTACGGATTTTTGCACATGAAAATTAATAGGAGAAACGATATGTAAGAGATCAAGAATGTAAATGACCGTCTACGAAAGCACCTTCATTCGTAACAGCATAGAGTAAGTATATTATTCTATGGTAATAGGAATCGACTGTGAGCGATGCTTAGGGGACCTATATAGCTCGGCGGCGGAAACTGGCTGCGATGGCGATCATCGCCGGTGGAACATGAAATGTTCCACAGTCCGGCGGTCAGAAAAAAAATGAAAGGTGGTAGGTGTCACAATAATATTTTCCATGTCATTCCAATAAAGAAACAAATATATTGTTCAGTTTAAATGGCGTGATCAAAGTATGAATTCGTTAAAAATAATTTTGTATACATTAATTTAAATATCATGACAATAGCTTCCCTTTGACCATGTATTTTAAGCTAACGTGCTACGTCTTCATTATTATCATAAAACAGTTGAAATAAGTTTTAAAAGTCTAACAACAGGATTCCAGTATTATTCTGTGCTTTAATCGTAATATTTGTGCGAATGAAAAAATTCTGTTTTTGTTAAACTCGCTACACTAGGTTACGTTGACATTTATACTTAAGTAGCTCCACTGTTTGAACATACAATAAACAATAGCAACGACATGACAATGTCCACTCATCGTTATTTTCATTATAAACAACTGAAATATAAAGTAGAAATTTGCATTCATAAAAAGAAGCTTGAACGAAAACGTAAGGTCCCGCAAGCCACAGAAAAAGGTTTCACTTTATAGTGAACAGGGAGCATCGAAAGGGAGGAAAATTGAATTGAACACAAAATTGAACGGTTTAAATTGAAACCCCGGCTTTACCGCTTGGCCGCGGCCACCACGGGGATTTCAGCAGGGACGTCTGCGCTATTTTGCTGCATTTTTCGGCCAAACGTCATGATTTCTATAGATGTGTTCTCATTTGCTGAGTTCCACCGCTATGTCTCAGAGGCAAAGCTATGAAGGTTTCCTAAATGACGCACCTACATGACCAGAAAATATGCAAGAAATCACTTAACTCACAGGGATGATTCGATGACATGAGAAAATCACACCACAACTTAATGTTCAAGGTGATAAAGTTTCAAATTAAAACGTAGAAAGCAATTCGTAAATCGGGCAAAACTTTATGCTTTTGAACAAGCATTATATTTAGTAAAAATGTACCAGTTTTAAGAAGTTCTGCAGCAGCTATCGTCAAAAGCATGTTGCTCCCCAAGTCGGCGTCACCGATAAAGGACAAAACATTAAATTCAATAATGAAATGGATAGAATTATCGAGACAATGAGATCTATGGACTAACAGTTTCAAGAGCACAACTAATACCGTTGCATGATGTTTAGTAAGAGGAGGGATAAAGGGAGAATGAGAGATTGTAAGATGAAGGAATGAGGGTGTGGAGGACGTGGCCGGCTGGGGGAACTCTAATACAGTGAAAGGGCACGGATGCGAGGGGCCAGGTGATTGATTAAGTCCCGCTCCCCTCCGACTCCTTGTGGACATCGCGTGCACCGTGTGCGCGACGGTTCGCGCACGGGCGTGCATTATCATGCGTCACTGCGATACAAGCACGCAGAGATCCAACTCCGCGCCGCCCTCCGAACACTCAATCGGACGCACCATCGAACAGCGCCACCTGACGGGCCCCGACGAACCTCTCCATCCCCGCTCCCACAGCGAACGATTTGTCGTGCGATTCCGACGCGTTGGCGTCCCGTCCGTCCCTGAATTTCCCCGTTACATATACGAGAGCCCACCACCACCACCTTCACTCCCAGCATACACACCCCCCTTGCAATTCTATTCCGAATGCGTCCGCGCATGAAGCATGCACGACATGCAGATCGGAGAACAAAGGGAACCCGATTACAGAGCATTTCTCCTTCCCATCTAAATGGCCTCTCTCTCATGGATGTTGTAGTCGTTCATTTTTTTTCGCGTCGGAGAAAATTTTTCGTCGCTACTCTCGCCATTTGCAAGCGGCGGCCCACTTTGCATCTGGCGGCTCCCACGAAAGCCCGGCCGCCACTTCCCGGTCCGCATGTATACGTAGCTTATTCCACCCTCATTTTTTTTATTTTTCGAGGGGCACACATGTTCTGCAATCTGTGTCTGCAGCCGGCCAGATTCGCTCGCATCACCGATACTCGCAGATTACCTACATTACGAGAGGAGGCAAACGTCGAAGCGGAATTCTTTAAGAGGGAAAGTCCTTCAGCCAACTAACAACTGAAAATTTAAAGATCAACCAGAGGAGTATAGATTATTTAAAAGGGTAAAAGGAAGACGAATGTTATATTTTATCGTAAATTAATAATATGCACCCTAATTCAAGAGTTAAATTCTTCATTTGACTAAATAGTTTTGATAAAATCATAAATGACCATGCGTCATTTATCACTTCATCTTGTATCAGCTAAGACATTAAATCATTAATAAACATGTTCAGATCGCAATGAACAGAACATGTTTATAAACAGGAAACTTCAAGGTTTTTTTAGGTAATTCGATTAATTAGTAAATCTGACGCGATATTGACTAATACTTAGCCCATCGCAGGTTTTAAGGGATCTAACGGTTTTATTTTGTTTATTTTTGCACCAATAAACTTAACAAAACAAAATGCGACGTAAAATATTAGCATAATTTTACATACCATAATATCCACTCGATATAAAATCGAACAAAAGTGTGATTACCGATACAAATTTGCAATATCATTGGTTTCTCCAGTGTTTCATTTATCTTTGGGAAACCTTCCAACTATTCATTTATTTCTTTGGTAGCATTCTGTTCAATTACTAACTATACATAATAATCCTCTAATACTGAGAAAAAGGTAAAAATATACACAAGAATGGAATTTTTCCGTGAAGGCTTCCGCGGAGTTTTTTTTGATAAAGAGAATGGTTTTTCGGGTCTCCTTCCGCGTTAGTCCATCGAAATATTGGCCATCAAAAATAGATAAACGCGAAAGGAGACCCTAAAAACCATTCTCTTCAAGAATGGAATTATACCAGTAACATACTTTACTGCTGCCTTTTAATAGTTAAGAATATCGTTGAGCATAATTCAATTATTAGTTCTGTTTTAATAAAAACGTTAACTTTTCCTTATATAATTTAATTCCAACTATGGTTTTAGAAATTAATTTACATTTTAAAGCCATATTTTCAGCAACTCGTTTCATTACCATTTTTATAAATTGCTAGAATGGTCAGTATTAGATCATAGGGTAGTTAATAATCACCTGTCGCTTTTATTAACAATGACTTGGTTCTACAAAGTTGCTCTTGCTTTTTTAGTGCTTGAAGCGTGCGCTGGAGCTTGCTACTCCAATAAGTTTTTCGCCATCCCATGTGTATACATTGAGGCAAGTTGTAACAGCAGGTTCCTTCCATTACTCGTAACGAGAAATAACTCTTTTGAGACAGTGACTAAGTGAGCGATGAGAGCTTGCTCACAAGATGCTTGGGACTTCTTTAGTATTACCTTTGTTTCCAGTCTAAAAGCGGATTCCTGAGTTGAGTGCTTTGCCAACTGCGCTTGACAGTCACTCGAGTCTATTTTGAGAATTCTGCCGATCTCACCAAGAGTTATTGACTTGGAGCCATAACATCGAACACGCTCAATTAATTATCTGACTCTTGGCTGCAGGAAAATAAAGTTGAAAAAATAGCACCCGAAATAAAGCTAGCGAGTCAAAGGAGAAACAATTTCAATAGAGACATAATGTTAGATTTCAAGTTAAAGGGATTTTCAACAGAACAACTTATTGTTTTCAAACAATCTATAAACTTAATGGAATTGGAAATCGTTAAGTAAGATGGTCAAAAGAAAAAAATTAATGCCACAGTATTGAGGAATCAAAATCTAGGGACAAGTATCCATCATAAAAACCTTGTCCCCTTATATATCCTTTGCCTAAGCCCTCCTATTTTTTGATAGCATGTGTCTGCGTGTCTTACCACGGCAACAGATATTACGTAATGATGAAACTGCCCTCACAATAGTTTCACATCGAAATTAAAATTCGTCACTGAATCTGCACATTCCAATCCAACTCTCGTAAGAGGGAGTTAGATTGAAATGTTGACATTCCACGCAAATCTGGAAAGAATGGAAAGTATATAGACATTTACAGCTTTTCGTTAGCCGATGACAAACAAGAGGCTTGTAAAATGTATCCACAAAAGAGAGTGCCTTTTGATAATTATCTGAGGCTGAGAAAATTCTTCTCTAAAACGATAAATCAACACATAACTATATTGTTAAAATACATTCTCTCGAAAATTAATCTACCATTATCAACAACTACGTCCGTAAATTAAATATGCTCGAGAGCAATGAGCTACGTACCCCAAATACAAACTGAGCATTAATATCACGTAGATCTGATTAGCCTATACGATAAAAGGACGAGGAAGATTGAATTAGAGACTGCAGTAAGTAAACATAAATACTACTAGTGCATCTTCTGAATAACATTTCTGAGGAAGGAAGTAGAACACTGCTACCAAAAGAACAATTAAAATCAGTAGGCCACAACGGAATAATCTCCCGAAACGCGGAGCCGATACAAAACACTAAACGAGCCGAGAAGGCAGAGACGCACGAAAGGGGAACTTGAGGGAGGAGGGTGGGGGAACTGTAGAGGGCGCCGAGACGGGAAGAGGTTTATCTTCTTCGCTTTATCTTTCTCCGAGCGGCTACAACCCTTTTTTTCCTCTCTCTCTCTCTCTCACTCTCCGGCCTTCTTCGCCTGCCTCAAAAACTTTCTCAAAGACTAGGACAGAGGGATGGCTTGTGTGTGAGGGAGCGTGCGTGAGAAAGAGGGAGGGTGATGTCTGGAGCGTTGATATCCAACCCTTCAACCTCTCAAAGCGAAAACCCTCTTCTCTCGCCCCCTTCCGCCCCGAGTCCCGGCCCTCTTAGCGCGAAGGGTTCACCTTTGTCCTCCCTCGGTCCGAAGGCATCCACCGCGCACCGCCCGCACCTACAACACGCACCTCCGCCCTTGTCCGCTCCCGCCGCGCTCTCCTCCCCCCCTCGTTGCATTCCCACCCGGCCGTCTCCCCCACTCTCTCCCTTCCTCCCTCGGCAAAACGCCCACTCGCCATGGAGTACCTGCATTGCTGAAATACCCTCGAACACACGACGCCTCCAGAGAACGCCGCCTCGCCCACCCCCACGGGTTTCGCTTCCATCTCGCACGCCGTGAACTCCCCACCTACCTCCCCCAAATACATACACAACACTACTTTACATGCACGCGTACGTATATTAGGCACTCGTATGGACTGCATAATTCTCAATTTAACCTTCAGAGCACGCCTTCCGCCAGGTTAGCGACACATTAGGAAAGAGAAAGCAATGTACTCGCAGGATAGTGAGTACTAACGGGACTGACATTTTTCCTACAAGTGCACTGCGTGAGTCGTGGGAAGCTAATTTTTTATCCAGAGTAATATTTCAAAGAAAGCAAGGCACAACTTTCCCGCAGTTGTTGGTCGGAAGACACAGAAGTCTCAAAAGAGTATTTGCACAAATTTTGGAAACAACGGCAAATTTAACTCAAACATGTTCATAAAAACTCTTGACACAAAATTTTACTGCTACACATTTTCTACCTTTTTAAAAATAATTAGCGATTAAAAATCATAAGTTGAGTCAAATCCACAAACGGACCGAGGCCATGTTATTACTACTGTGACGTACTCGGCAACGGCAGTCAGGTGTGTTGACATTCGTTCTGGGTTTAATTTTTGCCTTAAAGTACTTTGAGCGAAATATCATTTCACCTAGAAATCGATGAAGTCCCATTTTAACGAAAAATATCTCATCCTTCCAAAGATACCAAAATGTCAGACTCTCGCCGAACTACTTTCCGAGATATTTGCCAAAAAATACCAGCTCTTGTAAATGAGAACTGGCACGTATATGCACTCCAGAGAGAAAAAATGGGGAATTTCTAACACCTACATATCGCCTAAAAACTAACAGCGAGTAGTTGGTTTATTTTCTCGACTACTTTTAAAAATAAATCATACTGTCACCGCAGTATTTTTTTAAGAATCACGAAAAACCTTCCGTTGTGAAGAAGTTTTTAAAGTACCGCGTGAAAAAAGTGAGTCAAGTTAAAGACTTATATAGATATTTTTATTTTATTCAGAATAACTTCAGTCATATGAAAGTTTGTTATTGCATGATTAATAATGCAATATTAATTCCATGTTTCCTAGAGCTGCTGAAATTAAAACGTGTAATTCGAATATGGTGTCAATTATGAATAGGAATTATCTCGCTCAAACTACCTTACGCCATGAATATTCAGCACAAATAGGTGTGGTCGCGCCTAAATACTCCATACAGATGCTAGAGAACATCCATTGCAAAATTATCGCAAATATTTTCACATAGAATGCTGTTTCGTGCTAATTTACGAATGTAAGCAGGCATTAGCAACCAAATAAAGTTTCGCCAACGTGCCAGTCATTTCGTCAATTCCGTGCGTTGTTCTGGAATCTAACCAACTTAGTCACCACAAGAGTTTAAAGAACAATATGATTCTAAGGAAACTAAGCTAATGCGATGAACATCTCAACTCCCATTGCGGAACTGCTCATTAGTAAAGCGAACAAAAGACTTCCTTGAGTTTACTACTCGACTCATCGATCAGGATGAAGAGCATCAGCATGCTAAGCCAAAAAGCATACGATTCTGTTCCCTATTTAGGTAAGGGTATTGCATAAACCTTGTGGTTGAGCCCCGGGATAACCAAAAGCACAGCTCCAAATATGGATCTATGATGGCACACGGCCTAACAACATCCTTCCGAAGCGTCATAAAATAATGCATGAGGATTTTATCTTTTTCCCCCTAACGGCTACCGTTCTCCTGCACGAGAAAAATTCAAATTATTCTTCTCATGCGAGATGCCTTGTCACGAGCTCCCGCGGAACATGATTAATGTTCGAAATTTATGAACCCAGAGCCATAAAAATTTTAGAGAATGTCAGTTTCACATGTGAATACAAGCTGCCTAATTGAAGAGCATGGTACGTACAGTACAACGACTCACGGGGTTTATATACGTCACAACGCAGAAAGTTCTACAGTGGCAATTTGAGATATCTCTTTACTTTCTTTCCCTAAAAAAATAAGCGCTCAACATTATTGATCCGCGATTATGAGAAGTTTTAAATGACCTCAGTTATTAAGTTCAAAGAATGAAGATAAACAAATATGTTCATCTCAACAATATTCCTGATACGATGACTGAATAATTGCCCCTCACTAGCGTCAGTGCCAAATCTTCCAGTTCATACAGTATAAAGCCCGGCTTTATAATTTCACTTTTGAAACTTTTAGGTGTTCATTTCATTATTTTAGTATGCTGTCATATTCTGGCATAAGATAACATTAGGGTATTCTTTCAAAACGAACATTAGCCCTTCCGAGCGGCCACCAATCAAGCGCTGTCATCAGTACCACATGCCAGATACTCATTTTCATCTCCGTAAGAACCCCAGTCCTTTAAGGGACCGTTGTGGGAATTCTTGAGGGTTTTAGCTTCTTCACCCTTACTCAAAACTCTTTGAACTTCACGTTCCAGCCTTCCTTTTTCGTGGGCCATTCCGCCCGCCAATCCCCCAGCTCCACCCAACTCGCCTCGCCCGACGAATTTTTCTTCCTCTGCCTTGTCTAATTCCCTGTCATCCCTCGTCTCACAATAGATTCTTTTTAATCCCACTTGAAAAATAAGCCTATCTTAATCTCGCCCGAACTCCGGGGATGTCACCACCCCTTCGTCCAGAGTTATCCTGCAGCTTTAGCTTCCCACTGCAGGTCGATGCACACATTAGAACGATAAATTCTGGCCTTTTCTGAGAGAATTATCCCTCTGAACTCGAAGAAAATGTCTTCATTCTAAAGCAATTTGTCTCTGCAATGAGACAAAATGGTCATTAATGGAGTGAAAGCAAAATATTGTACATATGCGGCAAACAAAATTTAAGTGAGACATTGGATAGCAGAATGACAGGCATGAAAACCTATGACTTGAAGAAACTATTTATTTCAAAGCAGGCAGAAGAGAGAATATTCCCCCAAAGGGTCTTTCATGAGAGTAAACAATTCTATTCAGTCGAAATGTTAAGACGTCATGATTATGCCATTAAACGCTTGAAAAACTCATGGAAATTGCTTGGGATTGCTTACGCTCATGGGTGCGTCATATTTTGATATTGAATTGAAATATTCGTCAATGAATCACTAAGAACAATTTTTTAGTACAAATAGAGATTATAGTCATAGCGTGATAACTTTCCAGTTAACAGAATAATTATCTCGCTCCCTGCATCCACTAAAAGCATTCACTGTGTATCGTAGCAGGTGTTATTTTCTACCGAAATCACCCGTTACCTAGGAATCCGACCTTACTATCCTTCGTCCCTCCAGGAAACATATTTTTAAAAGGGAACATTCCCTTCCCGGGTGCTTTGGGGCGTCATTTCTTTTCCCAGGACACTAAAGAGGCCCCGAGGCTATTCTACCCTTCGAAGCACTTCGTCTGAATTGGGCGATCCAGAATTGAGACGATCCTGATGTAAGAAAGACATTTTATAAAGACCTTAGGGATAAATATACCCTTGACACTCCAGTAGCGTTCTTATCAGTCATCGGTTAAATTAAGGCAGAAAAGAAGAATAATGAGAAATTTGAGTCAAAACTCATCTGAATTATTAAGGAAGATGCGTGATTTTTTTAGTTAACACCATAAAATACTTAATCAAAACTTAGTTATTTAGTAAATGTCATAGATACTACAAGTACATGCTACAGCATTTAAAGATAATGAGAAATATTTATGTAAAATAAAGTACTGGGAACAATTGATTTATTTGAAACGTCTTATATTTCAGAACGGATGGAAGTATATATGACTGTTAGCGAAGAAAACGAAATTACCTACATCAAACATTCCTTAATTATACCGAAAAGATTTTGACATCCAAACGGGTCATAAACCATCTGAAAGTAGAAGGTTGAATCAGTTCAATTATAGGCCATTTTGGCATTTATGGTGTAATGATAAAAAATATCTTCGTCAAAAATTGGAATGAATCACGTGTTGCCGACAGCATTAAATTAGCGTAGATTGACGTTAAATCATCCGAGGATTCCGTGAGTGGTTTCATCTGAAAGTATTAGGATTGTTCGAAAGAAAATTTTACCAACTAGCTCAAATCTCAAAGGCTAACTGAAACTGGAAAAAGCAGTTGTTTTCACAAGGCTAAGACAAATTGAAAACTATTAGAGAAGTATTGAAATATTTTCATTTCGGTAAAACGTGTAACTACTAAAAAAAAAAGAAATTGAATGCCCACAGAAAGATGTCACAGGATGAGCAAACGTGGAATTATGTATTCAGATAGTCTTTTTCATTCTAGAAATGTCTCAGATAACTTCGGGAATGACAGAAACTCAAAGCGACAGTCCACTGTAGTAGTCAGCGCCGACTACAATACTGCAGACATTTGCGGCTGACGGCGATGAAGGCGCTTTCACAGATACATATTGAATTATGCACACACTCAAGTCACAAGAATACGTTTCTCGCAATGTTTGCCTGCGATAATAACGCGGGAAATACTAGTTTGTTTTTACAGAAGACTAGCTGCGCCCGGCATGCGTTGCAATGCCTCTTTTTCGTTCTAAGATGGCACACATATACAAAGCAGACATATTTACATGTACAAAAAAATGAGAGACAATGATTTTTTGTAGTCCAATGAATTCCTCGAACCTACAATGGAATTCGTTATGTACAAATGATGGCATGAGTTTCCATTCCATACCTATGCTGCGGTTTCCAAGTAAATAAAATAATATATTGTTGAAGTAGTACAAAAATTTTCAAGCTTAAATATCCAATTGTTGGAAAATGCGAAGCGTATACGAAAATCGAATGCAAGAATTCCAAAAAAGCAAACAAAGAGACCAATGCACCAAATCTTACTCCACGTACGAATAACTTACGTACTTTTTAACACAATCATGTCTCAATGATACGATTCTGATGCACGTGATTGAGTAACTCGTAAACGATCTTATTCGTCGCTTGCTTGTCGTTCCTCGCTTGTTTGAGAAGCTCGCATGCCAACAGTCATGTGTTGAAACGACTCGCGCTCCACCTATTATACAATCGATTTTATAATTCAGAAACCTTCGCGAGGCGCGCACAACAACTCACCAAAGTTTCATCGTAATCTGAGGAATGGTATTGGAACGCATAGAAGACGAACAAACAAACATTAATTTTTATACATTAGATAAATGAACAAAACTGTACAAAATTTCACCGAAGAATCAGGAAAGTAGACTAGACAAGAGAGCTTCTTTCTGTAATACGTCCGTGGCAAAAATAAAGTAACCCCTAAAATATTGTTTTCGAAGTATAACATTCAAATATTTGAATTAAGTGAAATTTACACTGATATGACTCATTTTTCTCGACAGCTTCGATCGTCCACACTAGGCCGTTGTCTCTGCAAGGCATTAGATAAAGGGATATATTGGCAGATGATCCAAACTAGCGATAGTGTTAATGGACGAGTGGCAAAAGCACGCAGTTATAGTAACTAGCGATAATATAATCAATTAGAATTCGAATCGTTGGATTCGAGTGCCGTAAACTTGAATGTTACCCATATTACTTGACCTGGGGGAATGTATGCACTAATCCACGGATGGAAAACGGATGAAATTCCAGGGGGTGTCAGAGCAAAGTGAGGGTAAACACGGAGCGATTGAGCGTCGTCCTCGCTTCAGCACTCTGAGTAACACTTTTACCTCCCGCACAAAAATGTTACGACGCCTCCAATGTTAAGAGATATACTATGAATATAGAGAACAATTTGGAACAGAAATGAAATTCAGCAAAATGTTTCACTTAATGAGACTTGAGCCCAATACAAATACCCATTAATACACGTATATCTACACGTAAGATTTAATTTGCAAAATTCAATTCGTATTTGATTGCCAATTTTTCCATCGACAAATACTCAATATGAAATGAATTTCAATACTGGCAGGTAGTTCAACCGCTGAATAAAGGAATAACAATGTGAATTCCAATTAATATAACGTAATTTCGAAAAACAGAACGCGGCAGTTAAACCATATAGAGAAATAAATGGATTTCAATAGGGTGGCTGGAATTTACGAAATGCTTTTCAAGAAATTTGAAGTATAAATATCTATTTTTCAACAAAAATAGCACGCTATTTCCGCAAATAACAAACACATTCAAACGACGATATAGATTTGGGATGAAAATAGGCAAAGCTCACATGGCAATCGTAACAGTTCAACCATCCCATAAAACTGCTAAAGGGGAGAATTTTATTTTCGAAATATTCCGCAAACAATTTTATTGAAGCTATATTCCGACCCGACGGCATAAAACATTCGCAGCCACGATGGTGTCCTCGAATCGATTGTTGCGATAGTTGCATTGCGTCACCGCGCTCATATCAGCTCCAGCCAATTAAAGGGCATGCGTTAAACGCTGGCACATACAAAAGATCTCCCCGACCTTCCTCGAGTCACCACCAATCTCTCTTGATACACGCAGCGACACGTAAATCTCGATCCGTCGATAGTTCTGGGTGGCAATTGCGGGCTCTTTTCCTCGGTCCTTCTTCGTTCAAGAAACGTGAATATGAGTATCGACCAGGGAACCATGAAAGATGAGTGGGAGGAAAATCGATGACATGCGTGAGGAAATGATAAAAAGCAATATATTTCTCCGAATCGGGATATCATCGGCTCCGATGGAATATAAACACGTCATGAAACGTCTCACGCATTATTTTCAACTGTGGGACCCATTCTTCGACAATTTAGGAGGAGCGCCAACATCATGCAATCTATTACTCCATAAATGTCTTTCGGATGTGGGAGTCGGTCGTAAATCATCATCCGCATGACGCTATCGCCAACGATAATAGCTGTTATTGGAGTTTCGATTCACTTATCTTTTGCCAGAAAATAAAGACATAAATATACATTATGCAATACACAGATTCCAAAGATTCAAAGTATCCTCCAACTCTAGTAAAATTCATTCTATAAAAACCCTCAGAGAGAATACTTTCAATACCTTTCTGAGTTTTAATATATTCATCTTTATCACCGACGAAAATGGTTTTTTTTAAACAGGATATATATTTACTGATCATAATTTTGAAGTAAAAAAATAAATAAAACTGACATAGCCTCAAAAATTTCAAGATTATGTTCCAGAAGGTAACTAACTAACTGTAATTGATTGATCCATTTTAAAGGAAAGCCATTCTCACAAAAACCTTAAGTAAGACGTAGTAACGCTAATTCAGGTCATTAAAATGTTTTTATAATAGCTCCAACTGTTTTAATACGAATTAGACACATTAGATTTGTGAGTAATATGCTTAGAAAAACGTTCCTCGGTTTTAAACTAAATAGATTCATTTATTTATAAGTAGAGTAGAACTGTGCGGGAAAATTATTCCGATGCCCTTACACTCAATTTCCCTCCCCGTAAAATCCACATTAGAACTCTTGGAACATTCCGACCTCCACAAGGACATTTATCTTACCGCAGAAATACTTATCAAAATTATTAACAGAGGACAAGATTAGACGATTTCTAGAGGTATTGATCAGCAGGTGTTCACCATTCATCACAATCAATCCGTGACATAACTTCAGGCTATCTAAAGATAACAAACGTATCCACTTAAAGAAATGTATTTCTTTACTTTACTGCACAAGATATTTCTCATACACCGGAGGTCTCACCAAAATTCTTCGAAAATACGTCTTTTAAAAAGTTTACGTAATGTTGCTACAAAAAGAGACCACCCCCGATTTTACTAGTATTCCATCAGCCACACCTTCAATTATGACGCGTGTATCTCATTAACCCTTTTGGATTCAATTATGAAAGCACATAAGCATGCAAAATATATCTCAGAGCAGTGCATAAATTGATACTTGGGCTGACGTACGATTTGCACTACGTATGGGCATGTTCGTCAGATGCCCGAGTGAACTTCCTAGCCATAACGATGAAAGAGCCGATTTCAAGTAGCAATGCTCTAAAGCTGAAATAAATGCTAATCGAATAACTATCGGGAGGGCGCAATTGTTGCATTTGCCTGAGTTCCTTACCGGAAGGGATAAAATGAGCCACAAAAAGTTAGGGTCGATAAAAAAGGAACTATATTTACGAGGTATGAGATTGATGAACAGGATCACAATAATCATGGTCATTTTCCATTTAAAAATTCCATCAACGACATACGTTCCGGGAGGATTGAGGACAACTGGGAGAACTGAGGAAAAACATTAATATGTTCGGCATGACCAGCAAGTTCCGCGTTTTTCATCGTTCTAGCAGTATGAGTTTGAGTAGCAATAGCACGCATCGAGTGCGAACACATCTCTAAGGTTCCTGGCTTCGCAGTGGATGTTACCAAGCGAGAAAGAACCGCTTTAATAAATATAACTTAATATGATACGTTGCGTCAGGCAACCGCCGGGGATGGGTATTCAGCAACTCCTTGAGTCATCCCGCAAACAAACAAAAGAGTTTCGAACAGGGAGCCAGTAAACATACGTGAGTCACACGTTACGTTCGACTGCAGGAGAGAAATTTCAACCAACGTGGCGGCATCTTTATGAGCAGCTTCAGGTGAATCATCACTATTTATTCTCAGGATAACTCAATAGGGAAGCGCGATATTTACATAATAACTAAATTGCCATTCTCGAAACCATGACCAATAAAATAGCTGCAGTAAAAAGACTTAATTTTAAACCAGATTTATGTAAATTGGAAGAAACAGGTTCCAGTCACGTATATTCCTGGCTTATGTTCAAGAAACAGATCGACTACATGAAGGGCATTCTTAAGAAAAACATTGAAAGCATAAATATTAGAAATATATGCGTAACATAGATAACGGTTAAAAAAATATTTGAGAGTCAAATGTAATTTTAAAATACCAGCCACGTATGGAGAGAACCTGGGTAAAGAATAACAATACTCGAATTATGAAAGAGTTATTAATGTTAAGGGAACATTATACGCAATCACCAAATAACAAATGTTCATACATATATACTCTTTTTATAGAATTACTAGCAAATGGAATTTACTTTCTCTAAGAATGTTATAGTACTTAAAAGTTATATCCAAGAGATTAATTGCATTAATTTGCAACGTATATTGCAATAGCCATCTTCATTACATTTCCTACCAGGGTAATGGCCTAATTGTAATGTATTTTAAATTAGTAAATAACCAACAACTATATTACAGTTCTTTGGAGGAAAGTGAACAACACATTGCGATCCATTGCAATCGATTATATATTTATGACAAGCTTATGTGCATTTTCACTTTTCGCGTGGTCGATAAGAGGTCTTCGCGGGCTCATAACGCGGGCGAAAAACCAAACCGAGTCCTTTCACACCTTCATGGTAACAAAATGTCTTGCAAACGTTAAACACACCAAAGCGAAGCCAGCAACAAGTTTTCGTCCATGAGCCCGGATGTCGATAGGTCTTTGCCCGAAGGAACCTGACCCGCATACCAGACGCATGTTTAGAGGAGAGGATACAACGAATATTTTTTTTTATCAGGCAGTAGCAAAAGCGTGATGTAACTTGTGACCGGCATGGTGGCTCACCACCAAAATACTTAGGCACTGACAGACAAAGCCGATGAATCGGGACTCACAACGCTCTTTTACACGTACATACACACTTTATTGAATATTAATATGACAATCAGGTACGAAATGAACACGCCAATGGAGAAAGTAGAGTACTATGTTCTTCCGATTTCAATTTCATTAAAATATTTGTCCCTACAGCAAGAAAAAACATTGTTGGGTAAAAGTATGCTTTATTAGGCAAAGACGTGCTAACACCATTAATAGGTGTAAACTACTTTTACAATCTTAGCATCATCAAATACTACTCAAAGAACTACTCTCAGTGCATCGTCCGCTCAGCACGGATCATCATTTACACACGAAAGCTCAAATCGCTCCTAAAGTTTAAGCCACGAAATAAGATCTAAATCGAAATTTAAATCTCTCAGATGGGCTTTAAATTATGTATATGAGATGAGAATACAGGTAAAAATTACTTAAACTTACCGCAAAGCAATCAAAATTAACAAGCTCAAAAAAGCAGATTTTGAATGTTAATTAGCAGTCAAGTCGGGAACCATTACTTGAGGAAATATTCACACCTCATCTATTCTTGGTTGCTACTTCAATTCTTAATGTCGTAAGAAAGTATGTAATTAACACATTTTTAGGCATTTTCGAAAAGTTAAGAACTATTTCAACGCTGAAGGTTATGAGAGAAATAACCTGGACAAAAATAAACAAGGTCGAAAAAGTAGTAAGTTGAAGATCAGTTTGATATTAGATGAAGCAGAGAGTTGAAAATAAAAATCGTCACAGCTATGTCAAGTGGAAAGGCATACAAAGAGAGAAAATATCTTATCTTGTGTCTCAGGATTTTGTAAAGTCCCTGAGGATGCTCACTAGGCTGAATTCTTATTTCCTGAAGGGTTTAAATAAACATCAAAATGAACTAAGTTGGTATACGCTCTAAAATGACTGTTGGCGCCATTAATTAAATACAGGCGAGAGCAGCGAAGCAGGCAAAATAGAAAAGAAGGTAATGGAGGGATTCACTTCCTTTGATCTTTAAGACGTAGGATGGGAAAGAAATTAAGGAGATAAAAGTAATGGTAAAAAAGGTGTTGTGGAAACAATTGAGAGAAGGATAGCTACCTTTGTGGTTTGCGGACGACATGGATATACTCGCGTAAAAGAAAGACGCATTGACGACCAAGCAAGCCCGAATGGAGATTACTAGTAGACGCCTTAAAAACAAAATATTGCAAAACTAAGATGATGAAATGTTAGCCAAGCAAGGTAGATAACTTTCAATGTGAAACAAAAAGGAAGCATACTTGGCTAAGAGTAACAATTCAGTTACTAGGGTGTCATGATCCCCAGCAACATACGACATACAGGGGAACAGCGACATAGGAGTCCAAGGGTATTCAACATAGAAAAAACCCCATTTGAGGCAAAAACACTGGTTAAGGAATGAAAAAGATCATTGAAAGTAGCACTCGGTTTCCTCCTATGGGTGTGAGACTTGGATTTCGGTTGCAGAGGTGGAAAGAAGTTAGGAAGCGAGAGAAAGGGTGTGCCGACGAAGAACTAGAAAATAAAACGAACGTGCCGTCCACAGACGAAGCCCTTCAAGGCTTAAAGAAAGAGGTAGACAGTGAAAATATCTGGCAAGAGGAAGTGGAAGTCTTGGTTTCTATATACTGCGTAATTTTTAATGACGAACATTACAGGTGGGGTGAGCGAGAAAATAATGTTAGGAATGAATCATAGGTACAGGAGGTGAAACACGCAAGAAAAATGGGCGATAAAGGTAAATATACTTCAGATAGAGACTGGAAAGAACGTTTATCAGCAAAAACCATACCTTTGCATGGATAATTGAGTATATTCATCAAATATATTTGAAGATAACATGTATAGTTTGGGGGATCCTAGAGAGCTGATAGGCCCTTCCTCTTCGTAGGAACTTCTTCCTAACAGGAATACATACACTTTGCCCTACACAAAATTCTCCTTCTACCTGACTTACGCTCTACTCTCATTCATGACCCTTTTCTAACATCACCCCTCCTGTTTCTATGTATGATGGACACGAATGATCACCTATGATGATAAGTAAAAGTTTATCCGCATGAAATATGAGAAAACATCTTCTCAGAACTTTCTCAGCTAGGGTTTAGTTTCTTAGATTGTTCCGGCTGATGTTGTGGCCAGAGTAGGTATCTTCCAAACACAAGGGTCAGGGTTCAAATACCGGTAGTTCGAGATATTTTTACAGATGAATCCCATACACTACTTGGCGGCTATTCGAAGAGCACTTCAAGAGTAGTACTCCATCCATCGGAAGGGCCGTTAAACTACGGACTCCTTGGTGTTAAGCAGAGGCTAATACTGACGCAAGGTTTCTTTCTCCTTCCTCATTTCCCTTAAAATCCCTTCCACACCAACCCACCCACATTTTCGTAAATGGTGTAAATAACCTAATCTGTCGGTCGCCTTCGAATATATATGCAAACAATCAAGTCGTGACCGAATCCTTCAGATGTTTGTTTAACAATGCTCAGGGCGTACTAAGAACTTCCACGACACAATCCTCAGTTGTAGGTCGCCTCAACTAATAATCAACCAATCGAGTCGTTATGAAATCCCTCATATATTTATGTAACTAACTCCAGAACTTAAGTCAGTGTAGAGTTCTTCAGATACACCAGAGATAAAAGTGCGTATGCTTCAGTATATTTCCAACATTTTGAGAGGAGAAAAATTAGAGAGCATGAGCCTCAATCACATATGGACACACACCGGAAAATCAGAATAATAAGTTAGAAAGATCAATAAACGGCCTTATTTGGGTGAGATGTAGATACTCCCTTCTTCCACCTACACTAAGACCAGGTTTGATTTTTAAAATCGTAATCAACAAAAATATCACTTTAATAGCTCATTTAATACACAAATCGATCGCTCGTCACGCAACAACGAGCCCAAACAGAAGTGTATATTTTGTTTCTATTTGGAGCTCCAAGCGTCAAATACGGCTTCCGAACCGAATCCCCGCCACCTCATGGTTCCTTACCACCTCCCTCGATGATTTTCTGACTTGCATCACAATAACAGCGATAGGTAACGAGGCAGCTCAGAAAAACAGCTGGTTGAGATTTGTGGCTAGTGTCTTCGACAGACGATCCGAGTGTTACACCTCTCGCCTCAAGTTTTTATTCGATGAATTGGAATCACGTGGTTTTGCAACGTGACAGGGGACAATATAATCGCACGTATACGATTAACACCCATTTGCGATTAATAATTGATTAGTGATATGAAAATGTAGAAAAAGACTATTTTATCATGTTGGCGCATGTACAGGGTCTACGGACGAACTTCATTATATTCCACAGTAACTTCAGGGATCTAACCGAATAGAGCCCTCATCAATTTTTTTCCTTAATCAATTTTTTCCTCAACATATGTAGGAAATTATCTACGCATCACAGATAGGTGACTTATGAAGGATATAGTTCAACAAGTTTGCCACCTTCCCTCCCCTGAGATTTGCTCGAATATTATCCATTTAAAGGCGTTACTCAAGTAAAATATTAGGCATACTCAAGATATTTAATAGGTTAGCTCGAGGAATGAATCAGAAAAGAAATACAAGACAAGACTAACCGGTGGAAACAATTGAGAAGATTTTCTGGGAATGCACAGAGAAAAAAATATTGCTAAATACCTTATCCAAGGCAAAAGCTGAAATTAAGCGCCGGTAAGAGCCCCAGTATCCAATACAACTAAAGTCCCAAGGAAACCGATAAGGAGAGAGAAAATCTCAAACAGGTCTTAAATGTTACCCAAACCAAAACAATGGGATTCACAAAATAGAAAAAAAGCGGCACCAAAGCCCATAAATTCACCATGGAAAAAATCAATGCAAGCTACTGGGATTCGAATGAGGATCTTCCCATATCCGAGCAGGACTACGATCCAGTGACATCACACAATCCAATCTTTAACAGTCGAACACATCCAACGGGCAACTTGAAGATCCAGGATCGACTTGTGACCAAGCCAAATAATTTTACCTTACTAGTTTCCTCAAAAGGTAGTAATACCTCGCATTCCACAACGTAGCCGTGTACAATATTCATGTTTACATATAGTGATGAGTAATTGCTGAGACTAATTGGTTATAACTTGGTATTGCAACCTACTTATATTGCATAATGCGAACGATAAAAAATGCAGTACGTGCCGAATATCAGACATAAGCCAGAGTTGGAATGATGAGGAAAATCTTGCGGAGTGAATTGAAGCAGTACTGCAAGCAAAAGTGAGGAATGGTAAGGGAGAGGGAATAACCAAATCTTCAAGAGCGCCCTACTTCCGCAGAAACCCTTTCGACTCGAGGCGACCGGCGGTTGTGAATCGACCACACTTCCATTAAGACAGAAAGGCACGCTTGTTCTCCTTCGGCACATTTGCCTGCTCTGGACGCCTGAAAGGACGGCGCGCGGCGACTTCACAATGTGCCGTCGTGAGGAAGGTTGAAGAGGTCGACTCGATAGTGGGTGGGGGATGACACAAGGCAGAGGCTGCCGCTACTGGGGGAAAGGCGGAGGGGGCGAGCTGGATATTGAAATCGTATGCGATTCAGGGGTTTCCTACTCCCCATACCCAGCCGATTCCACGACGACACAAACACGCCGCCTTGCAACCGTTTCAAAAAGACCAAGATCACCCCGCATGCGCCTGCCCACGCTCCAGTGAACATTCAAATGCGTGCGCGGTGGTGAGAGGGAAGAGGATACTTTTTTGTCCCCCCAAGAATTGTGTTTCGGCCCCCCCTATGCTTCCTTTCAAGAGCAGGTAACTCCAACCCTCGACTCATTTATATGCACTCCACACCCCTGAGTGTCTTTACTCCGAATGCACGTTCACCAAACTGAGAAATTGGGTTGATGGAGACAATGAAGGGAGACTAGGAGAAATCAAGTCATCCATTAAGACATTCCTCGCTTAGACAAAAATTTCAACTTGAAGCGTTCTCCTCATAGCCAATTTATTTTAATTTCAACGCCATATCAAATAAGTTTTATAACACTCAGAATTCAAAACGCCACAAAGTTTTATAACACTCAGAATACTGACTTCAAAGAATTCTACATGCATAGAAATAAATAACTTTTGCGAAACCTTATCATGACACATTTGAGGACTTCTAACTTACAGACAAACTAGCTGAGTGACTGAAATGTATTCAAACTGAGAGTGATGGATGCTCTCATCCCACAAACTCGAGTCCATAATAATCAAAGTCTTGTATTAAGTTTCTTACAGAAAGGTTCTTAAAATAGTAAACTTGACTGCGAAATGAAAGGGGTTTAATCTCTTAAAGTACCTTTTTAAATTTACATTCAAAGGTGCACTTAATCTTAGAAAATGATATTCCGGATAGCTTAATGTTTCCCTAACTCATTTTAATAGTATTCCTCGGATTCCTACACATACTAATTACGACTTCAATTAGATCCTTAAGCGATCAATATTTGTATCATTAAGGAAAATTTATAAAATATACATTCAATGGCGTATGTAAACTATTGGCAAATATTTTATTTTCGTCGATAAGGAGAGACTAAATTTTCATTACAATGAATAGATCGTGATTTTACATAAAATACATCCATAAATATTAAAGCATCTCGGGATAAAACTTACAGATACTTGAGTAAACGCGAAATTTCGTTATTCGCTAAACAAATATCCTCCTGCATAAATACTGACCACATAGTGTTTTGCTTCCCCAAAAATCTCTAGGGAGAGACACGAAAGCACGTAATTCGGTCTCCAGAAGCTTTTATAGATGAATTCCCACAAAAGGAGGCATTTTTTATCCAACGCCAGCAATTCCACAAGTAGGTCTTGGGTTTTTCTATAGAGATCTTGGACAACTTGGCACGAGCTCACAATTTTAAGGAGTCGTAGAAGTCCTTAAGTCGTTTCAATTTTTTTCTATCGTTCCCATGCTGTATCGCCCCAGATCTTTCGAAACTTTGAAGACTGGAAAGAATACATGATTGATTGCATTCAAAACGACTTCGCGGAAACTATCCAAAAATGTATTCAAAGATATTTCCGACCAAGTGACGAGGTAAACGAAGGTGACTCCGGAATTCTGCATCGCATTATCATATGCACGTGCAAGCTTAAGGGATAGTATAGCAAAAATATTGAATCACTAACCGTTAACTACCCGGAATTTATACATAATAGGACATTATTAGAACGATATAATTATGGATCTGAGAGCACCAACCACCCCATGCATAAACGTTTCAGCGATAAATCCTGGAAGCTGAAATTATTATTTGTTTTAAGGAATTGAGAGCATGAATATGTATAACATTTTGAGCACTTGGCTGAAAAGCTTTAAATTAAAATTCGGCATTTACACTCCTGATAACGACCATTATATAATTCCACTACCAACTTCAGGATAATTCCAGAGTACATCTCAGAGTCCTTTAATGCATAATTTATGACGCCAGAAAGTAATTTGATCGATTACATTACAGCGACGACTGAAGCCTCGTAAAAAAATGAAAACAGCAGAATACATGCTCAGAGAGAAAATCAAGAAGAAATTCCGTAAAAAAAGGCTCCGGAAGTCTGTAGCGTAAAAATACTCCAGCCTTGGCGCCTTTTTTTGGCTTGAGCGAAGAGAAATCAATGAAACGAATGTGATATCAATGGATTCTTCAGAAGCATATAAAATCAATGCGTTTAAATGTTCGACTTTCATGGAAAGATATTGGAGGGTGGGTCACTGGGCGAATTATGTGATCACTCCTCCGACGCATTTGCTAGGTTTTCTCCTGGACTTCCATATATCGTACGCTGTGATAGATTCAAATTAAAATTCCTTCCGAAAAAAATAAAGGAACATGCACAGTCGCATGCTCTCATTCCCGATACATGTTTAATGTATGTGAATACGTCGTGATAAGAAATCATTTGACATAACCGGGATTTGCACCTTCATTTTCAAATAGCCAGGCACCACTGTGCCAAGGTACGTAACTAATCATAAAGTTAATGTGAGAATTTTACGGGTTAAAATTAGGTCGATAAAAAGAGGCAAAGTTCAGATAACTCTACCGCGAGCGTGGCCAAAGAAGTAAAACCATGCCGCCAACACTACACATTAGCGCTCGGGTAAAGAGAGCAAGGCGATACTAGCTTGGTAGAACTCATACTACTTGCCTATAGCAAACATACAAAGCAATTGGAAGAACCACTTCACAGGTAGATAGGGAGTGTCACCAGTATTTCTCTGCAGGATTATTTTAAATAAATACTACGTTTCGACGTAGTTCACGTCATTATCAGGTCATATTCTACTCGGTTAAGTGTGGAAATGACAATCTAAAAACGGGTATTATGTCATTTAATATATCTTAGGGAAAGTGACTACTACGAATCCTAAATTAGTAACATGAATTTCCCCTACATATCCCTAGAAAACTTACAGCTATAATACACTATATAGAAAAATCAGGTTTCAATGCTCTGGCGCGTAAGTTCCATGCTGAATTTCCAAAACGTGTCACTTGGTAGGTTTGAAATTCTTATCGAACACGGTCGATTGAATGTCACATTGAGAGGAAAAGAAAACGCAAATCGGGCAGAAGATATGGGACGTGGGCGAGAGGGAGGAAGTAAAGAGACGTGTTTGGCGTAAACAAGGAAAAGACGAAGCCATTGGAGGGGTTCGGGAGGAAGGGAAGAGGAAACGGCAAAGCGGCAAAACGGACGAGAATAGACTCAGTCATCTCTGAACACACTTCGCGAACCTTGGCGGGAATGGGAAAACGATCACTTCCTGGACTGGAAATAATTTGCAAAGAGCCGAATTTCAGTGATGATTGACGGTTCGAAGAGTTGAATTCTTCAGAAACCGCGAAACAGATCAACGGCAGACGAACGTTTACCAGGGAAAAATTCAGAAAGTAAGAGCCACCTAATTCAGGCACTGAAACTCATTTATGTAAACTCATATATGTCCTCGGTGCACAGTTAAAGTTACCATTAACCTGTATTTCGAAATCGTAATTAAAAACAGCATACCCATTGATAGACTCGGTCGGCTATCTACGAGTATAATCTGAAACCAGTCAGAAATATGCATCATGTAATGGGAACTACCACATCCGTTAACTGGGAAAGCATTGAAATGAAAAGTATACATTTTAATAATTAAAACTGACCAATTAACCATCAAAATTTCAATCGCAATTTCCGTAGTGAACGCTTACTTATCAAGTAATTAACATGCAATACTTGTAATACAGGTCATGTCTCCTATGATTCAAGTTATGTAATCTATCCAATAAGAAAAATCAACTTATGATTAAATTGGGGCCAATTGCACTAATAGCATACCTATTTGCTAGGATAATGAAAATACCTTGAAGTGGGAATAGTAAAGGTGCAGACCGAACTAAAAAGTTGAGAATAAAATTTATATTGAAGATGTGGTCAACAGATTCTACCTGAAAGACATTATTAGGCACGTATATACAACAATGAAACCTTATGTCAGAGCGATTAAAATAAATCATCGACCGATAAGCAATGTAGCCAGGAATATTGACGGATATAATTCACTATTTCTTAAAATATCATAGACAGGTACAAAGAGGCACATCGTTCGTACTTCAAAAATCTACGAAAAGAGATAATTAAGTAACATTTACCAGACGATTGAATTCCTTCGATATTCAACCTGTAGTCGTAAGGCTTCCATCTTTATTCGGGGTTTTTGGCAGTCTCAAATCACGCAGTCGTGAAATTTTTATTTGTAAAATTGCTAAGAACAAGTAAAACATCTCACTTAAGCTAATGCGAAACACACTTTAAACAGCAGAGGCGAAGAGGCACTTATAGAGGGGCTGAAGAAATATACAAGAAGACATTGAGGATCAGCATTAAATGCTTTGTGGCAATTTGGAAAAGGCTCTAACAGATAAGTATGAGCTGAAATGTCACCGCCAAATATGTTCAAGGAGTCCACAAAGAGAACATTGCCCGGTAAAGTCATGACAGATTGTAATAACTTACGTGGATTTCATTCCCTGACTCAACTGATCTCGTGAGAATATCATTTCATAAAGAGAGAAAAACTACTAGAAGTTGAACTGACGTAGATGTTGCTCTTGTAATAGTCTCAGATAGTGTATGAATCAAAGTAAAACTTCTGCTCCAAACTAAAGTCAAGTGTATGGATACATGCACCTAATGAAATCATAACAAGTGCAATTTTCCACAAAATTAAAATTTACTGCCGACCCGAGTTTCACTGTTGATACACCATCTTCAGGTGACGAATGAACGTTGTAACCTCGAAAGGGACCTGAAGATAATCTATACATTGAAACCCGGGTCGGCAGTAAATTTAATATTAGTGGAAAATTGCACTTGTTATTATTTCACAGCGCATAAATTTCACTCAATTTCGTATGACTCTTCGGATTTTATCTATAAGCACTATATCACCGGCAAATGGATACACACGATGAATTCGTCAAAAATATATATCAGTTATGTTGAATTAAACCTACGCTTCTCGGGTATTTAATTAGATAAATAGATCACAAAATTAGAATACATCCAAAGGTTGATGTTTTCCCAAAGCTGAACCCAATCTTATCAATACTTTCCCAGAGCAGAATTGAGTCAGCACGGACATTGCCACAGGCTGAAAAGACGTCACATTAATTATTTTCGAACCTTTAAACCCATGAAGGACTATTTTCAAATGGCTAAGCACGGCAAATGTGCTGGTGAAGGATACTGTCTCTTGGTTGTGGCTTCTTTGAAGCCCTCTTCTCCTTTGCGTTGCCATCTTTGATGGACTGCAAGGGCCTAACATCTAGTTACCTTGTGTCCACCGAAAATTGCCATGGGACTTAGGAAGCCTGGATAGCGTAGTGGTCTGCGCATTGGTCCGGAAAACCAAGGGTCCGTGGTTCGATTCCCGGTCCAGGCCAAATTTTTCTCATGGCAACTTATTCAAAAAATTTCACCCGCCATGTTTGAATGTTTCCATGAAGGACAGATTAATAAACGGAAAGGAATGATCTCATGCTTACCCACGAATATTTCCAATTCCCCGACACCAGCCCCACATGAGTTGTGGAGATAAATATGGGAGAAGATAACGCAAACAATCTATGGGTTCAACCAGAGCGTGGGTTTCACACAATTATGTGCATCAGTTTGCTTATCCGTTGCGCAAATAATCATTCCCTTTCCAAAACATAAGATAAACTTTCCAAACCAACGAGCTTCTCCGAGCACCGGGATGTGAAATCAAACAGAACAGTTTTTTTAACTCCGAATCTGTCATCACTACATCCCTTCAGCGAATGTGCCAACATGGCACTAGCTGAATGGTTTTGTCGCGCCTTGAAAGCAAGAACGAAGTGTAACCGTCCTATAATTATTTATAGAATACCTTGTTGACATTCCCCTTCCCGCCCGCCCTCCCAACTCCAAGGGTGGAGGATATGGACTGGTGGGCACGGGCCCAAAGCCAGCTGCCCCGCGGCCAGGATTTATATTCGCGAACCGCGGGGAAATAGGCCCTACCACAACGTCCTACCCAGCCCAGAGAGGCCAGAGTGGTGAGCGGGAGAAGATGATGGAAGGAGAGATACCGTGAGGGGAAAAAGGAGCTGGAGAAGCATAAAGAAGGGAGGGAGGGAGGAATGAAATTAGGAGAGGGAAGGAGGATGATCCAAAAGTGCAATGTGCGGAGGCTCGAAAATAGGATGTGGAATAATAAAAGGTTAGGAACTTCAGGAGGAACTTAAAAGGAGGAATCTCAGAGGAAAAGGGAGAGATAAACGAAAATGAAATGGGAAGAGTAAGTAAATTTATAGCTGATTAAGACGTTTATTGGAATTAATGTGACAGGTCACTCAAGCATTCAGCAGACTTAAGCTGGTATTAAATCAGCCACCTCAGCAGCAATCATAATGCATTTTCATCCGGAGAGACGTTGCACATTGCTTGGAATGAGTTAACTCAACGCCAAGAAGTTGACTGGGTTGTAACGACTACGTCTGTTTGATTGCCTTAACCAAATCTAGGAATGCTGAATAATATTATTAATGAGATTTAAAATGTAACAGTTCTCTTTTCCGCTTTTTTCATGGCTGTACCTACAACGTTGGATAGCAGCATAATTTAAGATCCACGCCATAATACATTCTGAATAACGCAAGCATGAAACATTTTCAAAATAGATTAAATACATACTTTTTATACCGAAAGGTAACTGAGCACCATAGTATACCATATAGCTATATACCATACCATCTTGACACAAAAAGAAATTCCAACAAAATATCGACATTATTCGTGTTTTAAGACTTGAGACGTACAAAAAAAATATCTTATTAAATCTTAAGCAGAGAAATAAATGAAGAAATAAAAAGAAAGTATAAATTACCGATTTGAAGGGTCAATAAAACAAAATATGCTATGGGTATCGTTGTAATAATTTTTTCTCCACATTCCACAACATTGAAAATTTACGCTTCCTCTGTTTTAAAAATTGTAACCTACAAGTGGCTTCAATTTCTTATTCTTAATATTATTCCCGGGTAAACAAGTTAAGATAAAAATTCAAATTAGCAAATTATGCTGCCGCACCCTGTAAGAGTTTTCATTTTTAATAATGACTCTTAGAAGTTAATTAAAGACCGTAGAGGTATATTACAAATGGATTCAAATGCGGAACAACAGGTAAAATATATGTTTGCTTGAAGTTTTCCCAAAATTGACGCGCCATCAACGTACCTTTTAGTGGCAATGAGACAACTGGTGGTTTGCATTAGAGAGTGAAAGGTAATGTTCCAGACCCATTAAATATTCTTTTCCGCTTAATGGCATGGGATTTCCAAAATTTTTAAGGGTTTACTTGCATTATACGATGACATCTTAATCGATAGTAAATTTGAAACTTCAAAATTAGTTTTAAAATATATACCTTCATGGAAATTCCACGAGAGTAATCAGGATTCGTTCCAAACAGTCTTCGTTACAGTGCATTTTATTTACGAAGGAATTTTCCAATAAAGTTGAAAAAGAGGTGGATTAGAAATTAACTGCCGATCAGTAAAACAATAATGTCCCAACATCTTAATAAATTGACATTACTACAGTAAATGTCATAATAAGAAATTCCTATCCTATGCACAAAATATTGTGCTCATATTTCATATACACAGAATCTTTTTAGCCACGTAGACGGTGACAATTCCTCTGGCTTCTTTTTAGGATAGGAAGTCGTACATATTCACCGAGTTACCCTTATTTCGTGACCCTCGTTGGCAAGGTTAGGCGTATATAATCAAATTTTGAAAACCGAGGCAGCTCATAAATATTAGAGGTCCAAATAGATATAAAGCATTAATAAAAAACAAAAATATATGACAGCACTAGCCGCAAAAAATATATACACAAAGCTGAGGTTTAAAGAGAGAAAAAAACAAATAAGTATAAGCAACAATGAAATTAGCCAAAATTTCCTCGACTCTCGTGTAGGATAGCATAACTGTTTGCTGTGTTGTTTATCATCGGTAAGTACATTGATATGTTTTATTGCACTGACATTCATTATATTGATGTATGTTACCACCTGACGACGTGGTCAACTCGTAACTAATATTTTTTAATAAATTCTAATAAATAAAGCAACCCCAATATTTTTCAAATCTACAAAAAAGGCAGTATAGAAAATTGTTGGCATGAAATTATCAGTTGATCTAAACAGAATTACGAAATAATTAAAAATAAAAACACTTATGGGAAATAAAAATATTGGTGGAAGACAAAGATCTAACCGCCCTTAAATGGACGATTAGTGAGTTTAGTATTGCATTTTCGCGAAGGAGAAGAGATAAATAGACCCAACACTCGCTGAACTCCAAGGAAAGCGCAGATGGATTTTCGGCAAATGGACGAGCGAGTGTAATTTCATTAGTATTCTGGTTTTACATGCACGCCGACTTCGAATGACGAGGGACGACGAGAAAGTAAAGATGACGAAGGGGTGGCGAAAGGGAGGGACAAGACAGACGGGTGTGGGAGGGGGAAGTGAATTAAGAGCGGGTTGGGGGGGGGGGGAACGAAGGGGTTGTGGGGCCCCGACGGATGCTCTCCGAGGAGTGGGGTGGGTGCAGGGGAGGAGCGCACGAGAGTGTTTTAGGGGTGGTGGTAGCAAGGAGGAGACGGGTCTAAATTACTAATGGCCACGGATGCCAGAGTCGGGCGCGTGCTTTGGGGAAAGAAGGGAGGGGGGTGGGGTGAGGAAGAAGTAGGAGGAAGGGACGGGATGGAGGAAAAGAAAGAGGAAATTTGTTTGTGAGAACGGGTGGGCGTAGGAATGGCTCGCGCGGACCGAAGGGGTTGAGAGTAAATAAATAACCACTACGCGGGCAGGTGAGTTACGGAGTTAGGGGCGGGAGGATGGAGCGAGGGAATATTTGTTATCGGTGGGGATATATCACACTCGATCTCGTACTTTTTTCCTCAACTCCACAACTCGAGGATTAAAGACGAGTTATTTTTTCCAAGCGCTAGTGATAGCCGTATTAAATTGTAAGGTGACACGCACCTTTTCATGAACGCCTCCACGTTTCCTGCCCTGACGGATAAAACAGTGATTCTTTGAGCATACTTCACTAGATTACAAAATCTCAAGATGAGAGAAATGAGCGACGATGCCAACAGCCCTGTGAAGGTGAATCTTTTGTTTGAAATGTCTCGCAATCCCCAAAAGGCAAGTGGCAGGGCATGGATTCTGTGCCAAGGAAATCTAATTAGATTAGCACGCAGTAGGCAGGAAAGTGAAGCAACTCTTTCGATGACTCTCTACAAATTTATTACGATTGTTTTCTAGTATCATATAGAGAAATAAGCGCAATTACATCTTTAAATGACTCGCACATTTACAACCATAATAGTTCCCAAATGCAATTTGATTACGGTATGATGCAGCAAGTACACTCCTTCCTGCAAAAGCGTGGCAAGGCTATTTAAAAGGCAAAGTGGCAGTGTATTGTAAAAATTACGATATTAAATGATCCACTATGCACCATGATCAGTTCAATTTACCAACAAAAAATAAAGACCATTTTGATCGGGGTATGGCATCGCTCGAATATATTACGGTTTATTATTATTATAAACATTGGTTCTATTTTGGCAAAATATAATCATTCTTCCACTTATGACCCAAGCTTTATCACCAAACTTGAAGCAAATGTATTTTGAGCTGTTGAGTGCAAAATTTTAGACCATGACCGAAAAATATCCGCGAATAATCGTAAGTGCACTCCAAAACACTTGCGTACATAAATCACACGGATGTTGCAAAAGAGGTTTTTAGGGGGAACAAAACGTCAATACCCGAAGGGGAATACATCGAATTATTTTCCCATGCGTGAACCCAATATCACTTTAACAGATAATAAAGTATCGTAAATATTTGATCTCGATTAAAGATGTGAGTCATGCTCAAAATAAGATTGCTACGAAATTACGGAGAAAAATCCTCAATTCAAAAAAGATACCAATCACCATATCACCCACCACACCTCGATCCTCTTGAAATAATCTGACATTTTTAATGCTGAAAATTATTTGGTCTAACAACTCAGTAGCCGCAACTACTTCAAGGCCGCGGGAAATTTTAAAAAAAACTACATCCTGTCGTAGTCTCTCCAACCCCTAATTCATACAACAAACACTGTGTTTTTATACATTTTCATACGCCAAAATTGACTCATAAAATTAAAACTTTATTCATGAGGCTAATGCCACGGTGAGTCAACGTCATTTCCTGTGTCGAAATATGTAAATCTCTTGGACTGCGGCCGTGATTATATTCATTAATGAGGCATCATCAATAAAATGCACCCAACCTACGCATAAAAATAAAGCTTTTCGACCTATTTTAGTCATACCTTCTAGCTGGATCCTCCTCCACAATGTTGCAAAACTTAAGCAATTTAGACAACCCTAACTGTTCAGTAATATTCTCACCATTTATTCGATCAACCTAAAACAACTTATTTGGGCAATTCACAGCAACATTCCCGAGCTCTAAGAAACTTGTACAATTATCGAGTGGTAAATTAGTAACCATACTTGAAGAATACAAATAAAATTCTGTGGAAAAGTACTAAATTATAGTCTTGAAGTATGGATACTATTAACTTCCACGAAGTGAAGCCTGAATCGGTAGAGGTAAATAAGTAAACTTAAGAGACAAATTCGCAGTATGAAATAACGTTCTGATGCTATGGAACGAAGGGTACAATCTAAACACTTATTAAAGTTAACAGGATAAACGATAAAACATCACCGAAGACAAAGTCTGCCGCGCAACTCGAGACGAAAAATGTTGAGCGAGAAACTGCAGAAATGGTGAAAGGTAAGAGAAGATAAGGTGCACAAAAACGAGAAGAGAAGAATGCGCAAGGAAGGACCGATGGGAAAGCGAGGGTCAAAATTGGAAGGGTCCAAATGAAAGGACCCACGGGAAGGATGGGGAGGGAGGGATGGAAGGGGGCGGGTGTGGGAGGAGAGTGAGAGGGGAGGAATTTCGCGGAACGGGAATCATGGAATAAAAAAGAAGACTCGGAGGAGGTCGTGGAATGAAAATTCAATTCACTTCTTCGCAAGAAGGTCGGATCGGGAGAGGATATTTCGAAGAAAGCATCCAGGTTGGGTGGGGATAAAACCGAAGGCGGGGGGAGGGGGAGAAGGGGAAAAGCAAAGGTTGAGCGAGATAAGAGACGTGCTCGTGGGAGAGCCAAGGGGATATTCCCAGACGCGGAACAAGAGGATGAATGTGCAGGAGGAGAGGAAGGAATCGGAGGTAAGGCGCGAAGAACAAGATGGAGACGGTGTCGGGGAGCACTTTAAGAAGCTTCCACCGCAACTTCTTAGTCAGGACAACTATTGACGTCCACCATTTCGTGGGTATTGTTTAAAAAAGACTGCGTTCACAGAATAAAGCAATAAAAATTTTAACGACTTTCCCATCCTCGGTATTTGATAGTTGGGAAGGACTCCCGCCCCCACTTCCCAACGGTTTTTTTAACGCGACTCCATCACGTGAAATACCATTCGTCTGACTCCTACACTTCGACCTATCTGGAATAAGAGGCCCTTCTGAGTCAATCATAATTACTACCACCAACCCAGCTCTCAGAAAACAAATTAAGACACGAAGTACGCCTATCATTCCACGTATGCCATAGATAATTAGATTAGAAGGTTTTGACCTGAATGACGAAGAGATAATGTACAGAATATCATCTTCCCTTGCACCACTGATGCCAGCGACAAAAAGCAGACCGAGAAAATGCTTGTAAAATAATCTCACAATTACGTCAATTTCTAATTTAAACCCACATATCATTGACCAGTGTCCCGTCGGACCGTTATGACACTGATAAGGTATCATGTAGATGTAACTAAAGAATTGAAAACAAAATATTGCAGTTCTTCCCTTCATCCAAATATTACAGTTCTTCCCTTCAATACTACAGTTCTTCTCATCTTCCCTTGCACCACTGATGCCAGCGACAAAAAACAGATCGAGAAACAAATGCTTGTAAAAAATCTCACAATTAACTCAATTTCCTTCCCAAAACCCACTCATATTCTTGACCAGTGTCCCGTCGGACCGTTATGACACTGATAAGGTATCATGTAGACGTAACTAAAGAATGGAAAACAAAATATTAGTTTTCCAATCATTTCGTGGACAATTGCTGTAGTACGAAGTCACACGCACGGGTGCAAAGATATACACCAAAGGAAATAAATTCGTTACGAAAAAACAATCATTTAATTGTCCGGAATTCAAACACGGATCTCCCAATTGCTGATGAGATGCTACACACCTGAACGGCAATGGGGAGATCCGTGTTCGAATCCTGAACAAGTTATATGATTTTTCACGGCGAATTTCATACCATTGGAAAGAAAAAAGATTCCAGGATGGGTCGTAACTGCGAGGGAAGCGGAGTCGTTCATGATGCCATGTGCGGGCACCCATCTGTACTCAGTTGGGAGCCTTCGCATGTATATACGGCGGGTGAAGAGTGATTTGGGTGAGCGGTGCACGCCGCGAGAGAAGCGGTGGGGCCCGAAACGCGGCCGGCTGTGCGGTGCAAAGGGAGCGTCACTCGCAAATATAGACTACTGCGCCACAGACGAGCACAAACGACCGCGGCAAACATTACGCAAAACACGGTCACCCCCTCCATGTAATCACGGCTGCTCACTCTCCTCCTCGTGCGGAGTCCGCTATTTTTTTTTCAATAATGCACCCTTCTGCATCTCGTCACACACCAGTTATGCCGGGCGCAGACATGAAAGACTGAGGTTACGCTCAATAGTGACGGCAGTTTGTACCCACGAAACCTGAAGCGAGGAAGTAATGGATTCCAGACCATGTTGCGCCTGCTCAGAGTAAAACTATCCTCTAAGTAGCTGTTAACATGGCAGAGCCAAATTACTTCGAATCAACTGCACGAAACTCTGCCAAAAGACAACTTGCCAAAGTTTGAGGGAGATTCGCAAAGCTACCTCAAGCCAACAATAAACGTGGCCTTTTGAAACTATTGCGCATATTCTACGGGGAAGAAACCGTTATTTATCCGCCATTGGAGGGTTTTTGATAGAAAAAATCTATCACAAATAGAACACTACTTCAAGTAATGAAATAATCAAACAAAGGAAGAAAATGGAGGAACCGAGAAATCGACTCCAATACGTTAAATAATCTGATAATATCTCGCGAAAATGATGGAAATAATACATCACTAGCATTAATCAAATAAAGAAATGAGACATATTTAGGATTATTCACCTATCACTTCAAACAGAAATTATAAGATTGAAATAAAATTTACAATAATAATGACGCGCACACGCGATATTTTATCCGATCCCTTAATTTCAATACACATCGAGCCATATTCAAAAGTATTCCAATAAAACTCTCTCATCGACACAGGCGACGTTACGACACGTCCGACTCCGGTAATTCGAGCCCTACTTATCACCTATATATCACACACTCGCAGGTAGAGCCTAGCGTGACCGAGTCTCGGGCGCACAAGGCCACAGCGATCGTACATATACCAGTCCAACAACAACTCCTTACTGATCGTGGCTGGTGATTTCATCCTCTTTCACCGCGCCTAGTCGAACTCAAAGAAAGATCATCGCCCACGCCTAGCCATCGACTCCTACCCGCCTTTCAAAACAAATGGACGTGCGAATGAATAGAGGCAAAGGGACATGATATAACATTTATTCGCCACGACACGAGAATGAAATTTCTGCCATGTAAGTTGACAGCACGAGTGAGAACTGTCGCCAAATAAAGGAAGGCATAAAAACATTTAGACCGCATTGTGACACGCACGCGAAAACATTTCACCAGGCAGGAAAGGGCAATAAAAAAACTCAGCAAGACCCGGCGGAATTAAAGGAAAAACGCAGATGATATCATAAGGTAAGCAAGGGGATAAATTTTACGACTCATACGAAAAAGGAAAACAAGGGGAAGTAGAGGGCGGAAAGGTAAACAGATACACAAAAAGGCATCATAATATCCATTGCGATTCGTCATTTCACATTCAAGAGAAAGTATACCGGTTCTAACCTTGGAAAACAACTGGTCAATCAGGTCATTCGCGTTTCCGCCGAAAAAATAACGATCGGGCTTCCAGTATCAGATCAAATAAATACACAAAACAGTAAACTAATAAAAAAAAGAATCACAATACCCATTGCGAATCGTCATGTCATATTCAGGAGAAAGTATACTAGTTCAAACCTTGGTTACCAACCGGTCAATCAGGTCATTCGCGTTTCCGTCGAAAAGAATAACGTTCGCATTTCCAGCATCAGATCCGCGCGCCGAACAATCGAGAAAGATTTGGGACAGATTATGCACGCGTGAACATTATCTCAGATTGACGGCGGGGGAGGAGAGGGAGGAAGAGACAACATAAAAGCAATTGGAGTCAAACTGAACTCACCTTTTCAAGCTGCCCGGCTGCTTCGTTCCGTTCAGAATTAGCTTGGGCTTGGGTTTATGTTCACCGTGCGTCGTCGGGAACGAATCCATGTCCGTAGAATTCACACCTTTGTCCGGAGAGTTGATCAGGATGGACATTTCGTTCGTCGTCTTGGACGAGTGGTGCACCATAGTGGTGCCGGTGGCGCTGTTCGCCTTGCCGTCCACGGGCACCGTGGGGGGCTTGGTGGCCCTCCGGCTGTCGTTGGTGCAGTCGAGGAGGCGGCGGTGCTCGCCTTCGTCCAGGTCGTCCTCCTCGTCCTCCTCCACCAGCACTCCCCCCATCACCTTCCTCCCTTCCTCCTCCTCGTTCGACTCCTCCTCCTGCGACCTGTTCGAAGTGGCCGGGCCCTTGTCGCCACCGCCTTCCACCGGCAGCATGTACGACAGCATCCTGCGAGCGACCGGTGGGGCTGATCGGAATCGATGGTATGATTCGCGGGGCCGATGATTCGCCCGGGCGAAAATGATTCCGCCGGTTTGGGACAAGGAGGGGGGTCGGAAAATAGTCTGGGGGGCGGGCGCCTTCTTAGAGCGAGCCTCCCCGGTGGGTGCGACGGCGGCGGAAGCCGGGTGGTGTTTGTTTTTTAAAAGATCAGCCTCCGATCCACGCCGCTATTTTCGATATTTTTTTCGTTTCCTATCGACCCCATGCAACAGCAATTCTATCGGCGCATGGGTCCGCGGAAGTGTGTACGGGTGGCGCTAACTCTCCCCAATAAGCTTGATGCGTCACAAGGCGGGAGGGTTGGAAGTTCAGTTAAGAGGAGGGTGAACGTATTCAGGGAGGGGGTGAGAGAATAGGTTACGTTTTCGCCGGGGTGATGGAGTGATTTGGAGGGGAGGTTTCAGGGGCCGAGTTAAGCGTACAAAACCGTTCGCGCTTCAACCGATGCGACCCGATGACCCAAATAGAGGGGGGGAGAGGGTTAGCGAAGGGGAATGGAATAAGGGAAAGGGGGAGAGAGGGTACAACTTCGCCAAAAAAGATCGATAGCCTCTTTTGTCACGAATGAGGGGCACTTTCAGTATTCAACGACGGTCTTGTTTGTGTTTTGGCGAGAGTGCATTCACGGTACACTGCTGTTATTATGTTTTTACTTCCCGGTCGCGCTTTTGTCCTCCCTCACACATACACTCACTCTATCTCTCACACTCGGCACTCGGTCAACTAGCTCCGGGGGGGTAAGTCAACCCCGCGCCTAATCTTTATTCCTTTCCCGAAAACAAAGAATACGAGAGGACCGGAGGGTGGAGGTTGGGGAGCTACCGACGCTCGAGACAATGGATGGTGCGCGATGATGTTTGCCTTGCGAATACGAAACTACTTCTCCGGCTTACTTCGGGTGTTGCGACAAAGTTCACGCGTCGATTTTTCTCTATCTTTTTATGTATATTTTTTCGAAGGGCCCGGCTTTTAGGGAGCAGTCCGCGCGGAGGAAGGAAGGAGGTCGCCTTTCGAACAGTTTCTTTTGTCTCACCGCGACGGCAATTCCGCCAAAATTGGTCCCCAAAATAATACACACACCCCGACAGGAACCGTCTCTCCTATCCCTTAAATGAGATTTACTGTTCCTCAGCTGATGTTCTCGCCGCTCCTGTTGCTGTCGTTGTTGTTGTTGTTGTTTTGGTCCGGCTCACTTTTGAAAAGAAGCAATGCTTAATCTCTTTCCACCCGGCGAAAAGCCGGGTCGATTCTTTCACGGGAAGGAGGGAGTTTTGGAGGCAGAGGGGGCGTGGTGCACAAAATCTACGTCGTTCAGCTTGAAGTAGGCCCTCGCGCACGCGAGCGACTGGAGCGAACTCACCGTGGGGGACGGCGGAGGGAGGAAACAACTTGATGCGAGGGGGGAGTGGGGAACTTTGGACCAGCTGATTCCGTGAGGTGCGGGCGTCGAGAGGGAGGAGAGGTAGAGGACTTTTTCGCAAGGAAGGAGGTGCCGTCAGGGGGGAGGGAACCGTCGTGCTTTCGGGTTGGAATAGAAAAGCAGGCAGGAGGTAGAGGAGACGGGGAGGAGGACGGCGAAGGTGCGAGACACAAGACAAGCGTGCGAGACACTTTTCGGGGGAGAATGAAGGGGACGAGTCTTTTAGACACAGCACAGGAGAGGCGCGGGAGGACACGTTTCGGAAGAATCGGTTGATTCTGTGTTTATGCGGTGATGTTCACGTGGGGGTTGAATAAGAGAGGGAAAGAAATAGGTAAGCCTGGTCAGGGTTCCGCGGTACTTGTAAATACACTGGGTACGCTGGAAACAATTACACTTTTCTCTCTAAGAAAGTGACAGAAGTTAGAATGTAGTTGAAATGCCAATGTTACTTTATATTTCTCGTGAGACGAGAAGTCTTATAAGGGTTTCGCGGCACTTCTAAATCCACGTGGTTCGAATGAAGCAATAACATTTTTCACCAAAAGAAGTTCTGTAAATATGCTGATGGGATTTTTTCACGGGGAGGTTTCCTTGTTTTCTCGTTTGACACTCGATTAACCTTGCGTCTCATTCGACGGAGGAAATCGTGTATTCTGGGCATGTGTCGGAAAGACAACACCTAGATGTAAACAGTAGACTCTGTCCGATTTTCCCCCGGGGGAAATAAATAGCCGACCGGCAAGGATGTGGTCCACACTCGAGATATTATCCGCCAAAACACGCGGGCATTCCGACACGACAGCGCGAAGACGGGTGGAGTGTCCTAGCAGAGCCGGCTTTCTTCAACAGCAATCACGCCCGGTAATGTCACATATGCACCTCACTCCCACAAACACTTGAAATGGTTCGAACATTCGCTGCCGCCGACGCATTTGTTGTGTAGCGACGCCCTTCCGGCGCCTGGATGCTCTTCCAGGCGGAGGAGTCGCCCACAAACCTCTTTAATTCTGCTGCCTTTCCTTGTGGGCCGCTCGCCGTGGTGGACGGACGGTTTACACAAGGGGAGCTCCCGCGATCCCAATGCCCGCGCTAACTACTCCCAGAGTCCTCCACCGCTCCGGCCCGACGACTCAGTCATCTCTGCCCCCCCCTTTTTCTCCTCCTTCCCCTCTTCAAACTTCTCCCCTCCCTTGCCACCCACTCTCCTCCCGGTACCGGCCTGTCGACGGCAGCGCCGCGGCGAGAGCTGCGGCGGCTGCGCGCGTCTCGCTTTCCTTCCTCCCCCGATGAAATGCTCTTCCCTATCTCTTGATTTTAAAGAAGAAGGAGATGATGATAATGGCGATATCTCCCCCGAGTCCTCCCCTCCAAGGTCTGGCCACTCGAACCTCTCGTTCTTTTTCTTCACACTTGGGCCTGAAAAGGAATTGATATTCGTTTTAGACAACACTTCCGGCCTCAGGCGGAGATTTAAATATTTATCAATGAATCCATCTCACTGAGATCAAAAGGCGAAAAAAATGAAGAGAGAAAGGTAACTCTCAAATCAGTGACATACGAATAAATCGTGAAAAAAGATGAATTCCACTCAAAAAGTAAATATGCCTCACTAACAATTTGGTATTCAGCAGGACTTAATTAAAACTGGGTGACTTCAATTATGTCTAATATTGGAGGTAGCTGCCAGTCAGAAGTGGCAAATTTTTAAACACATTGTTACGGCATTACTGCTTCTTTGATACAGAAAAGAAGTAAAAACTGAATTGAAATTATATCAAGATGGAATGGAACAGGCGAATTGTAATGAATGTAATGAAAACATGAAATGATAACACGGCTAACTGACAGGAGAAGAATGGACAGCTACATCAACCCAATCGTGCCAATGACAACAAATGATGCTAGATGAGAGGTAGATGAACAAAATTATTAACAATATGCGTAGGACGAGGCTCAGAGAGATCAGCTACTGCAAAATGAAGCATCAGGAAAAATTCTCTCTTTCATTTGAAAAAAGCAGACATTTTCGCTCGGTTATTGTAACGACAGTGGAAGAAGTCGATCGTGTGATATGCTAATGTAAAAAGACCAGAAACTACGCCAAAGAAATTCGGCCACCACAGGCGAAAAAGAAAACAGGAGATGCATTTTGCAAAGGGATTTTTAATTCATACGTTAAGACGGCCGTAAATGAAATTCAAGATCGCATGGAAATTCGATGCAGATGGGAAAATTAATTTTTACGACCTCTCCCGAATACGTTTCACTCCGCACGGAATAAGGCCATGCTTTGATTATCATCCAACTGGAAGGATAATTGGCTGAAATTCATTATATGGGGGGAAATGAGGCCGGATTTCAGCACTGCAAACCATTTTGGCCGAAGGGAACCGAGTCAAGTGGGCTGGAATCGACCCACCTACTCCGGATACAAGGCGGCTATCTTAGGCGGGGGGCATCGGGGTCTTCCGTTTTTAGTCACAGCACTCCACTCGCTGCCTCGGCCGAGGCTCACGTCTGAGTCGGGAGAGTGGGAAAAAAGAGAAGAGGAACCGCTCCGGTGCTCCGGAAACAATGCGTGCATAGCCGTGAACTCTCTCTCTTCTTTTCCACCCGCACCGCATTTCCCACATCTCCAATTAAGAAAAAGTGAGAACAGTTTTGTTTTGAGTGAGAGTTCGCCTGCATTAACGGCTGCGGAGGAAAAAAAATCACCGCTACACGCATGGGAATTGAAATTTCAATCACAAGAAAAAAGAGTTAATGAAAGTACGCGCGTTTTATGTAGAACAGCATACACTTAAGAGGGGTTACCTCAGGCGAGCCCTTATTTTAGCGTGTCCAAATAATTTCACAGTGCCCACAAGTTCACGCTTCCCGACGATCCGATTAGCATGGTTAGTAGCTAGCTGGCTAGCTTCGGTCGGTAGCTTACAAGGTCATGCATCTCCGATAAGTTCTGAGAAAGCGAGTTCGCAAGATAAGACACGATAATGGGAACGTAGCAGTGTATCTCGGCCAATTTTCAAAGAACAGGATAGAAGTTAATCAAACGAAATGAAAGTTACAAAGACTAATTCGATGGATGAGCTCACGTCCTAATGACGGAGCAGCTCACCTGCACGTCGCTAACCCTTCTCCTATCAGGCTATGTATGTTTGGGAAGTGGCGGTCACATTAGCGGTGGGAAGAGGGATACCGTAAAATTAAAAAAATATGTCGGCAAATTATAGTGAATTCGTTATTGAGATTGTTTTCAATTAATATCAGCGCATGCCAATCCTCATCCATCGTGTTCAATTTCTGAGTAAGAACAACATTGCAGGAAAAAACCACTGCTTGCTAAAAAGAAAGCGTGACTATTTAATTAATAAATTAATCACAACAGTTATACCTCATTTACACGTAAAGTTATACGTAAAGTTGAGGAGTTGCAATTTCCCTGAGGCCATTTTGATCAAAAATCTATATTAAGTAAAGGGGGAAATGGATATAACTTGAGGTAAATTCTAAAGTTATAACGTCAGTCAAGATGGCCAAGGGAAATACGAAAAATCAGACTGCATAATAAGAACAAAATAAATTTCCGCAAAATATGCTCCTATGAATAGCAACAAAAGAGCTTGGGATAATATGAGACCAAAATACAAAGAATTACGTAAGATAGAAAACGGAGCAGAAAGCTACGAGGGACTAACCCAGGATTAAGACACATTGATGACAAAAAACACTCACTACATGGCATTGTTTGCTTTTTCCGTGGGTTTTACTCCACATGTCTTCTACAAATAATAATTATACAATACAGGCACCTCCACGAATCGTAATATTTTTTGCATCATCGATTTTGTTGGCCCGTATGTCCCAGGAATCCCAATAGGCTGCTAAGCCTGTCATCAGGTTTTTCAGGGACCGGGACAACAGAAGTTGACATACATCCATGCCCTGGGTGATGAATAACCCGTCCAGGCGGGACTCGAACCCGCGACCCTCAATTTAACAGGCGAGGACTTTACCCCATTGCCACCGGGACCGGCTGATATATTTCCAAAAGAAAAAGTTACATAGACGCTACATATATTCCAAGGATTAATAACAAAACAGAAAGGGAAAATATGAGACCGAAATACGAAGAATAATGCGAGATAGAAAATGGAGCAGGTACAAACTGGTTTGGAAAAAGGACAAATGTTGATTTCCAGGACATTACGTATATTTTGAATGAATTTGGAAAACAATATTTTAATGAAAAATTATTAAATCTCACATTGCCAGCATTCAAAATCTGTATAGTTACACAGTTCTCGAAAATGTAGCTAATTCAATTTACATGTATTATGAGTTTTTTTTATAATACACGAACAACTGCCTGTACTCCAAACTAACTGAATACCAGAAACTCCAAAGGAATTTCATGTGAGATATTCATAAATAAGTATTCGCCAAAAGAAAGAACAGAGGATGAATATCTAAAGCATCAAAATGCGTTAAAAATCAATTCGAAAATAAATTTAGATATTAAATGATAAGTACGAACTTGAAAAAAATTTCAGTAAAAAGCCAAGTACCACGCCATTATTGACTCTTGTATATGTTCTCACATTATTAAAACAGAGGCTTGGAGAAACTAAATAGTAGTTACATCGAGTCACTATAAAAAAAACCCTCTCTAGTATTTAAAGTTTCTCTAACTCTGCCCGTTTAACATTTAAAGATAGAGAATTTAAAAATCATAGCAGTACGTAGTACGGTAATCAGCAGCTCTATCGGGTAAATTAAAAAATAAACGTCTATGTCCCAGAGGAGTTTGAAACTCTGCAAACAGGCATAGTAAAAATGATAAAAAAACTAAAATTAAGAAGACTTCAGCGAGTCAACTAATTTAAAGTTCGCAAGAACGACCGCTGATTTATTCTCGCAGCAATGCAATGAGTGCCTCATTTGGACGCCGCCGCTGCAGCGTTGGGTGCATGTAAGCGGCATGACCTCGACCGTGGATTATCCATTGAAACAAACGCCGCAGCCTACGCCAGCGGACAAGGACGCGGTTTCACGCAGCACTTGTAGTTAGGCCATGAATGAAAATAGTGGGTAGCTGGCAGCTCTTCACGGGTTCACTCTCGATGCCCTTTCGAAATCAAACACAGAGTGAAAATTTTCGTTATTTCGTGGGGAACTTTCCTCTTTCCAACGTCGAAAACACAAACCGTATTTGGCCATCCGAAAGCAGCTCCAAGCGAAGTTTGAAAAAAAGGGCTTGCAAATGACATTTGAGACCACCCTCACTGGAAATGGATGAAAGTTTCTTTGCTGAAAAATCCTCTCCTCTTGCGATAATCGTCCCACTTGCCGGCCCCGGTAGGGATGGGGTAAAGACTTCGCCTGCTAAACGCCTGCCTGAGAGTCGCAGGTATGGGTGTTTGAGTTCGTAAATTTTTGTTGTTATTTACTCGATATAAACTGGCTAAATGGGCTGTATTTGGGGAAGTGAATATATCTAAAATAAGTGGAATATATGACTTTAAATAGATTAAATCATTGATTTCCATAACTGTAAACGAAAACATTTACCAGACAATACATTGGGCCATTTAGGAAGCTCTCCACATTACGAAATTTTTATTAAAGGACTATGTTTTCAACGGGGAACAGGATGTAGATTATTGAATCCTCGGTATGACGGCCCGAGCTCAGGAACTCTGGCTGAAGTGGATATTTTCTAGAAGTATCTAGGAATTCAGTGTGGCTACTAAAAGGAAAACACTCTATGCCCAGTACTCCGTCTCTTAGATGTCACAAAACCGTTGTACGCAAAGCACCTTTCATCAAGAGTCTTCTGATTTCACTCTACCCTTCCTCTACATCTTGAATAAGTACATCAATATCAACCAACCCACCTGTCCTTAATGGAACAAATGACCTCAGTTGTCTGTCGCCTCCAAATTACCACCCATGCGGTTTCAACTCGCCCTGTCATTATCAAGGCGGTGCTTGACGTTTTCAAGGTCATGTATGAAGATAATCATAGGGGCAAACATTAGACCTTGCAAGCCTCAAGTATGTCACCCAACAAGAAATGATACGAGTAGAATCATGGTCTATTGGTGTAGAACATGGGAGTACAAATTGTAATTGTTTGATTCAGTGATAAAAAAAAGCGAATTTTAAAAATTAATTTCAGTTTACGTCTCATCGACTGTCGTTATAATCAAATTAGAGCTCACAAGTTGTTCGTAAGGACAATTATGATGAATTCATTGAGTCGCTTGACGAAACAGAATTGAGGAATACGCGGTAACCAAGTTTGCAACGCGTCGGCCAGGTAACCCTCAAGTCGCGAGTTCGAATTTCATCAGGGACATTCAAGTTGGGCGAGATCTCATCAGCATTCATGAGCGAAAAAGAAGGCGTTGAAACTTTCCAGAGAAAAATAGGGTTTTTTAAAAATCGTGTCTGAGTATAGTCTTGGATAGCTGAAGATTCCAGGGTTTCCAAGGAAACCCTTATTCCTCAGACAATACCAAAACACTCTTTGCCGTCCATTGCAGCAGGTGATGATAATGTAAATGGATCGTTTGCCAAGCGTTGTGGCAATTTAATGGATTAGTCCCTTGAGTGCCTTCCAAGTACTGTTTCCCAGTCGAGGAAATACTATCATCTGGCTATTTACAATGCGAGGAAGTTCTGTTTCACTTAGGTTTTATCGGTAATTGTGATGTCAACCCAGTAGTTAGAACACTTAAAATATAAAAGTAAACTAAAATAAAGAGTAGAATTTAATTATATTCCATACATCATTATTCATCATTTTAGCCACTGAAAATCTAAAATCCTAGTCCAACGATAAAAAAATTGTATGGCATGGAACCGCATTGAGTCTGACAGATCCGATTTCTTTGTCGCGGTACTGAAAATCCCTTCCATGGTCTGCGAAGAAATCCCTCTAATCCTCTTTCCTCCCCTGAAAAGGTGTTGTAAAGAACTTTACGTCGTAGATTATTCTCTCCCTCTCTCGGCTGCTCGGGAAAGCCACTCCGGACTCTATCCATTCCGGTAGACCATCAATCCATGTTTTTCCCTCCGTCTAATTCATCAACACTTTCAGCCAACACCAATAACGCGTTGTTTTCATCTCTATTCCACTGCCTCAGGCGAGAGAAGCTAAAGCGATTACCATGCCGGTGATTGAAGTTCCAGCAGAAGAAAAAATTGCCGCTCAATGACTCCGGCATTGAAAAAAAACAACAATCCGAGAGCGTTTAAAATAAAAACTTCGGCGCAGAGGATGAATGACGAGTCTTTTCCGGCCTGATGGTCTTTAATACGTCTTATTTTTTCGACAATAAGGGCAGTGGGCGTATTTAAAGAGCTTTCCTCTTGCTTTGGCAGAGAGAAGGCGGTGGCAGGGTCCTCTAGTGGAATGCGTGATCGGCGAGGGCGGAAGGAACATGGGCAGTCAGAAATGTAAGGAGAGTGCGTGGAGTGGGATAGTGATTCCACAGAAGGTAGCGAAGAGGTCCTGCGGTGGCGCCAAAAACCTCGGGAGTGCGCGTTAATGCTTACGTGATCGGAACACGCAAGAGTCCTCTTTCGACCGCACACATTCTCTCAAAGGACCGGCGCCAAGAGCGACGCTTTTTTCCAAGCGCTATTCTTTGCGCCCAGCCCAGGTTTTCGATAACCTAGGGCGCGATCACGGTTCTTCACAACGCGTGAGCTCGCGTTACAATTATTTTTCAATCGCGCTCATGATCACAACAATACGATCATTATTCTCCAAAGTTTGTGACCTGCTTAAGTCACTAATCTTAATCGAAGGAGAGCGTACTTAGGACAGTAACTAGTCCTTCAAGAGCGGTTTGCATATTGGATAACGATAGCACAAAATTTGGAACCGTGACCCCACCCCTCGTATAAGCGACTTTCTACTCAGCGTGAACTGTTTCAGATAATAGAGGTATAGAGAAACTTGGTGGCACTCTCAGTCGCGGGAGGTGGGAGGGTTAGGGAGGGAGATTGTGGTTGGCGAAGTATGCGCGGATGATAAGGGAAAGGAACCCAAAGGTCCTTCCTTGAGAGTCCCCTGTTCTTATTTTCCCACCACTCTTATATCTTCCCTTTGACGGCACTCTCAACGCGAATCTAATGCCACCTAGTTTGATGACACTAATGCAGGGGCAGACACACTCTTGATACCTCTGCCTCACGAATTGACACGGCTATGATCTCATCGTACTGGATCTCAATCTTCTATGGATGTGATTAGAATTATTAAAGAGTTAACATCGGCATTGTCCTTAACCACAAATTCCAAGAAAAAAGTTTCATCTCTAAGAGCTCAATTGCGTACAGTTACCATAGAATCATTCGCGCTTCCGAAAGGTATATGATAGCAGACCGCAGCAATTTCTAATCATCTAAGAAGACTATTTTCGTGTCTTTGAGTCAATGCAAATGATTATGTAAATGCATAACGCCAGCGCTCCTTTAAAAATATGAAGGTGATAAACCGGACGCTCCATGCTCCATAAACATTTATATTGCAGTTTTTATAAGCTTGTCACCGAAGAACCGGCAAAACGCGCCATTCTGTCGACATTTCAGGTATTAATGCGTTAATCACAAAGTAATGACATATTTAATAAAATACAAATGAGCCATAATGCATACGGAATGGTATAAATATTCAGAGACTGATGTTGGTCTACATTCCATTTTCAGAAACATCTTATTTTGCATAAAGCAGTTGCTCAACAAGGCAAAACAATAATAAAACTCTTGGTTAAAGCTGTTATAAGCCCAAAACGATGAAATGACGTATTCGTGAGTTCTCATTCGAAAAGGGTTTTCGTGAACTCTAATTCATCTCAACCTGAAACATTTCCTTTATTTACAGTTTTACATATCCATAAAAGTAATCAATACACCACAAGCAATCAGTATCTGGCTAAACAAAGATTAGTCATTATGTAATTATAAATGCCTTTTCTCCGTCAGCCAAATTTGAAATAACTAAGGATGAAATGTGCATGAACAAGTTTCAGAGTAAGAAAGGTACTCCTTTGAGAGAATAGCGAAAAATAGCAGTCAACAACAGCTTAAATATTTTCATCAATAGGCATGAATTTCTCGATGAAATGAGCTAATAAAACTTAAGATCCGAGGTAAAATTGCATTTATTTTCAAAGAAATGAAAGAAATATCCCAGAGTAAATTCCGAAAGGTCCTTTTCCCTTGGTTAAATATTAATTAAATTGAACAAGGCTGGGGGCACAAGTAAAACGCGACCTATGAGTCCGAAAAGGGAACAATTCCGCGTGTCAGGGGAGAAGGTATAGAATTTCAAATAAATTCAAACACATATGTTTTGAACAATCCTATAATTGAAGGAAATTATCTGTAAAATTTTCCAGTAAAATATCTACTAATAGTATAAGTCTACAGAATAATTAAAATCTTTAGGATTTGAACGTGGAAGTTATTTTTCCTCCTGCTACAAAGAAAGAAATGAATATTTAAAAAAAAAATGTAACATCGGATTGAGAACAGCAAAAGTACCATGAGGGATGCAACAATTTATTTTGAGCTTTTATTTCATACAAGGATATCATAAGCGATTGAAACTAAGAGCGACTCTAATTTACTCATAACTTATTCGGTAGTATTCTATTGACTCCGCTATCAGCAGGGAATTGATTGAGGGAAGGGATATGCGCCCAGTCCTCATAAATGCAACCGTGTAATATTAGGGTTATGATGCTTTGGCAGTCATCAATTCCAAACTTAGAATTGGCTGGTGAACAATAAGCAAAAACAATTATGATAATGAGAAAAGGAAACGATAATGAGTAAATAATGAAAGAAGACTTGACGTGTAATGCCTAAAAAACAAATTTTTGATAAAATAATTTATTTTTAAGAAAGAGGTGAGGGTATTGCATCTCGAAAATTTAAAAAAAAAAATATCGTGATTTAGGAGATGCAGATGAATTATACTCACAAAGAGAAATAGAAAAAAAAGAATTCAACAAATGGCGTTAAGGCCAAAAGAATAACTATTTAACAAAATATGGTCTTTCATATCAGCGTACGTAATGCTCATCATCGGAATCAAAGAAAGGAGGCGAAGAGCTATTCAATAATTTACATTAAATTACTAATTTAAAAATTTACAGGCAATGAGACTCGGAAGAAAGTGAAGGCAAAGAAATTTAAAATTTGATAATAAAATGACAAATTATTTATTTCAATTGAACTTTAAAATGCTTAATAACTTCTAAAAGAAAATTCAAATTCAGTTACTCTAATGGAAAGTTTCAATACATCTGCAGGAAATGAGTACCAAAAGATTAAACTTACTCTCATAGTTTTTAAGTCCTCTAGAAATGGAAAGTAACCCCTCGCGTCTTAAACAAAATTTTCCTTCACTCTTCCCTCACGCTCTTGGGGAACCAGCTGCCTGCAGAGAAACTTTGCAAAGTTCAACGGGATATTTTGACAAAACAATTAACTAAGCGGTTAGCGTCGAAACACTATGCTTCGAAAGCTGAGCAGGCCATATATTGTCACAACTCACTCTGTAGCCACACAAGGATAAATGTTGTGGGCCAACCTTCTAATAGCCCGAAGGTCTTTGCCTTGATTCCGAACCGAAGTTGCGGTTGAAGAAGGAGATTGGCAGTGTGGTATTAGCCATTGCCATTTGATACGGTCATATTGGCCTGGGTGGTAATTAATAACCTTGTTTTCATTGTTCCAGCAGAAGTTTCTGTTATTCGACGTCCGGAGCTGCTAAAATATGAAGTACATGGTCCGTGAAAATTTTTCAGGAAGAGAGGGTACAGAAAAAGTGCAACATTTTTAGATCTTTTGAAAAAGAAATTCAATAATAATTTTTGCGAAATCATCCTTTGCTTTCATACTTTTTATCAAAATAAAAAATATACTTCTGCAATCGACAATATTTTTCGTGACTGAATCTAAATAAGTCTCATAAAAACCTGATTTATACTTTAAAACTGATGGACGTATTCCGATCGAACTTTATGAACAGCCGTGTTCCGATCAGCTATTTATCAGTACCCCGACTAATGTCCATAACATTGGCACTAGAATTCTCAAACCGAAAAAAACAAATGTCGTCGTACACATAAATTTCGGACCATTTTCTTCACTCTAAAAAAGGTCTTAGTCTCTTTACCCATGAACTAATTTTTCATTCAACACATGGGGAGAAAAAATATTAAGTTTTATAAAAGTGGAAGTTCTTATCCGTTCCTTCGTTTATGAAATGTAAAGTCCTCCAGGAATGGAAATGTTAAATACAATTTTCCTTTGCTCTCCAACAAGCTTGAGGTATCAGCAGGCTGCAGAGTAAATATGCAAAATTCAACGGGATATTATTAAGAAGCAATTAACTAATCGATTAGCATCGAAAGCTGGGCAAGCATTTTATTTATATAATTTTAATCATCTCTTCCCTTGAGGGAGACTGAACCAACCCATATTTTTCCATATCTTTCGGTGACTCGAAGAGTAATATGCACAAGTAGGAGAATGAATTTCAACAGATTAAACCAGATAACAGCGCTGCGCCACAAAACACCACCTATATGCTAAATGCTAAATTCCGAACATTCCGTCCTCTTTCCGAGTGGGAGTAGCTAACGCGGAAACTTCTACTTTTCAGAGAAAAACTCAAAGATGACGCAAGAAGCTGAGGACTTCCTTAAGATAAACCTTCAACAGTTTACAATGACTCAATAATGTTATCGTTATCCATTTTCTAAGAGGAAAAAGGAAGTGTGCCTCGAAGAGTGGACCTGAAAGAAATAGCAACGCGCTCAAGCCAAGCAATCAATCGAGGAAACACGAATCGGTGCACAGGAAGTTGTTACTCCTCGAACACATTCGCTTTTAAGTCTGGTTTTACACCGTACATTGCCCCACTAGTCTGCAGCTCTTTTTTTTAACTTCCAATCACCAACTCAAACTCAAAAATTCTCATTTTTCTCATCCTCACACCCTCCTTCAACACCCACCCACGCCCGCATCTACGCCACCGCTTCCCCTCCCCCTTCAGGACGCCCTGGCGCCGCACCCTGTCGAATCCTGTTTTATCTTCCCGCTTCCTCTCCCTCCTGGAGCGGTTCCAGAAACACCCCCGAGCACCCGGGAGCCAATTATCGAACCGCATATTTCTGCGGCGTAGAGGTTTCCGTGCACTCAAACTGAGACGGTTGCAGCCCGAACATTGCATGAATTCAACAACCGGGTGATTTTTACTGAATGAAGCCAGAGGAAGAGGTCACATATTGGAAATACAACTTTATTGGTTACGGGAACTTTCACGTGAAACTCGGTTGTACGACCAGTATGTAGGATAAATACACTAATAGAGATAATAAACAAGATAAAAATCTGTGACTTCTACGATTTATTTAAAACTAATGACCGATTCGACTGTCACGCCATCTTCAGGTACCTGAAACAGCAAAAGCGAGACAGCTGAAACTGGTCGTTAGTTTTAAATAAATTGCGGAGGTCACTCACTTATTTTTATCTCGCTTTTTATAACGTTCTTCCGCCAAGTGGAAGCTTCTAGTTTACAAAATATTACACAAATAGAGCTAGGAAGGCAAGCAATAGAAAAAAAGGAAGGGAAAAGAAACATAAATCATGAAAGCTAGATTTAGTCTTCATATAATTTCAAGGATATTGAGTATTATTATTTGCTAGCAAAGTATTAAGAAGGAGAAAATTTTAACTATGGATTGTATTTATTGATATGTACAGTGTGAGGTACAGCCTGATCGTATCGGATGTGATCCTTCAACACCGCGGTATAAAACACGAGCTAAGCTCAAATGTTAAGGTAACACCCATTCTATGAGCACTATATTGAGTTGATAAGTTACTTTTTACCAGGTACAGTTGTTATAATTCAGGGAGAGGAGTAATTTTCGCCATAAAAACAGATTAGTACATTGGAAACTTAAATGGGGAAAAGCGAGAGATGGAGTGCGACGGCGGGAAGTTTGGCGTCGGCAAAGTCCCTCTCTTAACGAAGCACTACAGATTTTCTTCCCATCCAACTCCAAAGCAACTCTTTAAGTGAGAGTATAAGATTTACAAATACATTAGAGATGAGACTTTTCCTTTTCCTAATATCATTACTCATTAAATACATCCTTCCGAGGAGCGGACTGACATAAAGTAAAATGTACGCACTTCTCGGTGTCAACAAGATAGTTGATACTCCCTGGCAATAATACATAAAATGCAATCATGGCAGTATTTTACTATCTCTTTTTCAACTTATTTTCGATGAAATAGGCACTAATCAATTAATATCTACAATCGCAAAATTTAAATTAAGACATGTTATCAAGACATAATATAATTCTGGCCTAAAATTTAACTTATCGGGACTTAATAGAACAAGAAGTTATTTATAGGTGCAAAACAATAATTATTTATTGGACAAAAAAGATAGGTGAGCAAATAATACTTGAGCACTGGAGTCCGTAAACATGAAATTGACATTAGATTGATTCCATGTAAGACCCCTATTCCATCATATATATACGGTACTATTGTAACAGGGGGAGACCAGATTATTAATTTAAAATAAAATCTAAAGAGTATCTTCAGTTATAACACGAGAAATTACTATTTTTCATCAACACTAAATGATATAACTCATATTCCCGCTTTGAATTCTTTATAATGTCATTGTATGAGGAATAAACAGCTGCAGGCGGCGATTCACACAAAAAGCAGAGTAAGAAGGTCGTTAAAAAGGTAAAAAGCCACAGAAAGGGTTCACAAAATGTAAATTGCTCAATTTCAACGAGTAATGCAGGAATTCTTTGACGTGAACTCATGGAAACATTGCCAGGTCTCCGAAAAGTGCGCGCCTACGGGAGAGGGAGGGAGGCAGCTTTGAAAATAGCACATTCATTAGCAGAACACGCAAGATCCACACTCTCGAAATTCATTCCCCGCTCCGCTTTTCGCAGTCCCGACCCCGTAATTCCAGAGGTGGTGGCGTGACACACTATTATTTAGCGTCCTCTTTAATAGCTTGGCTAATGGTAGCATGAGTTTAACTTGAAAGCTATCATCAGTTTGTAAAGATTCTTAAAACTCAAAATTTCCAGCAAATACTCTTACCTTTTAATATTTATAGTTATATGACCTACATGAATTTCTGATGAAGCGTATTTTTTCACAATAAGTTCATTAAGAAACCAAAGGTCTAGGGGTTTTCACAACTGATGAAATGAAATTCCTTAATCATCTCTCACCCCAATAAATCTAGATGAAAATTGTACAAATATTAGGCAGAAATACATTTTGAAGAAATTAATTAACGAATATGAAACTAATTATGATGATAATTCTGGCTTCATATCTGAGCGAAAGAAAGATAAAATTAATATTGAAATATATCACATTTACATCTAGTAGTAACAAATTAAATACGAGTATAATATATGAAAATGAGTCATCACCAAATATTTTAGAATAATGAAGTACTATCAAGTGCGAGCATTAGATATCACAATCTATTTGTGAAATGGTTCGCTTCTGATTGCCTTGAGTGAAAAGATTTGACTGCTCTGAATACAGTGAGCAGTTCGGTTATTCAGAAGAAAAAATATTTAAAATAACTAGTACATGCTCGGTACCGAGAACACTTTTTTCCTAGGGATTCCAACAGCTTCGAGTTAAGTCAACAGTAAAGCTGACAAGCTTAGCTCATTGGCCCTTCCATTGTTGAATTTTCAACCTCCAAGTTCTGGTAGTCATGTCAGGAAAATATCTGCCTTTACCATAAATCAATATTCCTTTGAAGTAACGTCGTAAGTGACACAAACAAGGACGATGACCATCAGTAACGAATGGACGAACGTGGCATGAGATTCGGGAGTCATTGTGGTGCAGACGGTAGCACCGCCGAAATTAAGATGTTCTCATTAGAATATCGTTGGCGTTCGGAGGTTCTCTTTGCATCATAAGTGATCCCTGATGAAAGGGTAATGACTCTTGAGAGACTTAATGCTCTAGAGCGGTCGCTTCAATGTCATCAAGCTGCATCTACGAAGAGGATGTCGCGAGTGAGGCAAGGGGTCACAATTGAGACTTCCACGTCCTACACGGTGAAAGTGAAAGGTTGAGAACGAAATGGAACACGAATTAGTCTGAGAAGAGTTCCAAGGAGTTACTCACGTTATCACCGAGGATGTGTACCAACATATTATTGAAGATGGACAAAATTTTAGAAAAATTTAATCAGCGTTCTTCCACTAACAAATAGAAAACGTGAAATGCCTGAAGCAGTTTTCAATTATCTTATTGAAGAACTAAAATTAATTTCTAAATGTCGATCTACATTTTTAAAATCGCCTAAGTAAATTTATCATTAATAATTCTTAACCTTTTTTGATATAAGATACAATGAGCAATTAAATGCCAGCTGTTTTCCCAAGATTCAACGGGATGATTATGTTCGCCTATTCCAATATTAGCTTATCTTATCCGTAACTTCAAATTACATGTTAAATTTTACGCCAGAATAATTAACAATAAGGCGAGAAAATTTAATACTAAAGTGTCTTCGAATGACAAAAATGGATAGCAAAAACACAATTGCCGAAACAGTAAGGCAATAAAGACGTCATAAGTAGGGATCTCGTGTATTCTTGCCATTAAATGACCACTTGTCAACAACAAAAAACACAAAGAAAATGTAAGGACATTACTGACGTTAGGGGTATCCCTTTATATGGGAGTCCATTGATGCTATACTTTCCCATTTAAAGGCAGTGCAGCAGCTCTCCTGCGGTCCCCACCAGCGAACTGGGTATGAGGAAGGAAAGATCTTTCTAAAATAAAATCCTTCCCACTCTATTCCCCACACGTTCTCGCGCTCCTCCAGCTAGTAAACAACTGGAAAGAGTTTTCTTGGGGACCATTATGGTACGCGATGTGGCACAAAAGGATCTCGTAAAGACGCCCAGGGGGCAAGTGCTTTTTCTCTACTGCTCCTCGCATCGCTAGAAATTGTATTTCCATCGCCATGTCCTCTCTTATTCCCAGTTTACACCGTTGGGTATTCGTGTAGAGCACGCTAGACTCCCCACACGGCAACTCTGAACCGCGTCGGTTTGGGGTCAATACTATTCATTAATTATTTTAACCTATAACACCGTGAATGTATTTAATTGGCATACATTGAGCGAATGATACTCTGCATGTCATGTGAGCGGCGGAGATTTATCTCTCATATTTGTTAATTCAAAAAAACAAAACAGCCAACAGCGACTAAAATTATGAGTGGAATTTTTAAAGCTACAATAATATATACAATAAATTTTCCAACCTAACTTGGTGGAACAACATAGTTAAGATATTAAATGAATTAACTTTTTAAAATTCCACAGGTATTTATTACACCGACCTAGGTTTCGACTTATTGTGAGTCATTATCAAGGTGGCCTTGATAATGACTTAAATAAGTCGAAACCTAGGTCGGTGTAATAAATACCTGTGGAATTTTACAAAGTGAATTCATTTAATATCTATTTAAAGCTAATCACGCACTTTAAAGATACAATCCATTTGCATTAAAACATGTTCCTAATTCGCTTCGATGGTAGCCACGTATGCTGTTTCTAAACGGAACACATCACTCATCATCAAGAGTCATCATTGGGGAGATCGGTTTGCTGGTGCGCTCCACATCGTCCTTCTCTCAGACAAAGCCTCTTCACTCCTTCATAAGCTCCTACGTTTAAATATCCTATTACCTGGCCACTGCATTCCGGTCTACTTCTTTTAAGTACTTTCTCCCACTCAATATTCCCTGCCTTGTCATTCGGAGACTTTTATGCATAGGAATACTCATTAGATATATCTTATCTGCTTCTAATTCCCTCCAAAAAAGCACCCTTAAGCCTTTGCACTAACGAGAGTGGAACTTCTTCCACAAGATACGATTCCTCTGTCTGTCCAAACCTTCGAAAAAACAAACTTCGTCATTACTGACAAAAACAAATATCTCGTAATTTTAATATCAATAACTCATCGCAACCAGGAAATATCCCCAAATTTCATCTTTATCATCAAACATTGGAGATTAATTCACTTAATAATAAATCACGGCATTTTACCATACAATCATGAGATTAAAGGCTACTCATCATACTACAAGCAATGGCAAAAGGTTCATCTGGTTCTCAGATTAGCTAAGCCGAAGATGTCATATAAAATAAAAACCAAATAAAAAATCCAACTGATAGTCAACAGCATTTTTCTTTGATGCAGAAAAAACTAAATAAAAGTTTACCGCCACTCTTAGAGCATTTTACATTTATCTGACAATTCAGCATTTAATTATATTCAATTCCTATTTCCACGATATATAAGAACTTGACCGCGAAACAAGATAATTGTTACAATCCTGATAAGAAACTTGTGGCATGTTGCGCACGCTGATGAGTTTAAAGGAGAAGTTCGACTCGTATAGAAAAGCACAGAGTCCCAAAATTATGTTTTTATTCCAAGTGAACATATCCAGACCGTTAAAATAGATGTGAAATCATTTTTACAACGCATTGGAATATCAATAAGGATAACTCAAGAAGCAGAGCGAGGCGTTGACGCTCAAGTCGGTGCAAAAGTTTCAGGGAGTGCTACAATTTGCAACCGTGCAAGCGCAGGGCCGCCCATCCGAGTATTTCATAATTTTTCATTCACCCACCCCATCGTAGAAACAACGCCGCCGAACACACCGCATTCCGACCGCGGGCGGAGGAGGGAACGGCGGCCGGGAGAGCCATCCGAGACACGCGCGTGCGACGTCCTCCTCTTGGGTTTCGTGGGAGAGGAGACGCACGAAAACTCCACACTTGGGGCAAGGGGCCAAGGAGGATTCCTCACTAAGAGGAGTGGAGGGGGGTTGAGACAGAGGGAGAAATAGCGAGGAAGGGGTGCAGAGAGGGATAGCTAAAGAGAGAGAGAGAGGGAGAGAGAGGAGAGTGGTTGAGTCTTTGGCTCACGAGAGAAAAGGAGAGAGGGGCATGGCAGAGGAGGGGTCGGGGTGAGAGGGGAGGGAGGGATGTAGGGGAGACGGGCCAGGTGACTCAGCGGCGGCGACTGACTGAAGGGAGGTTTGAAAATGAGGTGCATCGGGGAAGTCGGAAATTTATTCAGGAGTCCCACGCGCTCGGAACGGTGTGCTAAGGAGGGAACGGGGAATGAAAATGAGACGAAAGCTTCCGTGGGTGGAGGGAGGGAGAGGGAATGAAAAAAAAGAGCAAAGGCACGACGATAGTCAAAGGTTGATAGTCAAAGATCAAGGGCTTGTGAGTGATCGCCATGATTCCAAAGTAAACGAACTGGCTGCCTGATTAATGGAGCTTATATTTTTGATTACATCGCATTGAAGAGCATTAAAGATTATATAACAGGCAATATATATATATATATAAACAGGATATTATCAAAGGCAAAGCTGCGCCAGCTGGCGTGATTGTGTGATTTACGCATAAGTGCAGAACATCAGAAAACTGAATTTCAAAGAATTTATTATTAAAATAACACTGATTATAAAAAAACTGAGTTCGTGAATGGCATAAATAAAAAGAACAAGGAGTAATGGAGGAGAAGTATAAAGAAAATGGCCTCAAATTATTCTTCACAAGGCCCCTCAAGGAATTTCAACATTGAATTTGCAATGACCCCAAAATGAAGTTAATGAGATTGGAATATCATTGAGAATACGTAATTTGTAGTGAAACGGCGGAAGATAACCATATCCGCGGGTACAACTATCAAGATTCAAATGATTGCATTTACAAATGATATAGTACAAAGTCACTAGAAGGGGTGCATACTCACCAAGGGTTGAAATTCACTATGAAAAAATCATTTGACTTGACCGGGATCAAGATTCATAAAATAAATGGATAATTTACCTTCGAAGTATTTTTTAGGAAGGAATCTACATGAAACCACTGAAGCAGTTACAAGAGAGGGTGAAAGAGATGCAAGTATGTTCTCCTAAATTTGCAGAGTATCATGTTAAGAACGAGGTTCATCAAAAGAACAACTGAATGGAATCAGGAACAAAGATGGAAACTTTTGCTCTGTCAATTTTCCAAAGGCAATAAACAAGACAGGGGGCACAGGTGCTGAGCATATCAACATCACTACATTCTTTTCTTTCTATATTAGAGCCAACTCTCCGATTAGTGTGGGAGTCAATCTCTTCGGTATCACTTGCAAAGCATACAACGAAGGCTTCCACGGTGTTTATTTTACTCCAATGTTTTCGGGTTCCTCCGTGCATCAGTATTTCAGTGGACAGCGGTATAGATTTCAGCCAAAAAACTCTCGAAAACTCGGACCCGAGTGACACCAACTGGAATCCTGGCAAAACGGTTGCACACCGAAATGATGAAACGCCGGAAGAACCCGAAAACTTTTGAGTCATACAACGATTTACTCGTATCGCAGGATTCACGGAAAAAGCTGTGAAGTCATAAAAATACTTCTACATGCACTCCATAAACAAAGACTTGCATGGAGAAGCATACTGTGTGTGAATAATGCCATTAAAAATTGAGAACTTTAATTCACACGACAGCGATTAAGTCATCGCAAAACGCCCACTATTATATGACTCATAGTTTCCGGTCCAGCATAGACTACAGCCAATTTCCGACCATATACATCGAGAGAGTAAAATATACAACCATCGAAAAGGGATAAAAATTCATAATGCATTCATTTAATCCTCTTAGGCGTCGAATCAAAGGAATCATCTGATCTCTCGCCAGAACGGAGTACACGCCTAAAATGTCCTACGACATAAAATGGTCAACAAACAAAACCAGACCCTAACTGCAGTGATACAATAAAGAAAAGGACATATAATAACAATGGGCGATCTCAATGAGTCACCGAACACTACGCCTGAGTCCAGAGAGCTCTATTTCAAATTGAGAGGAAAATGGAAAGGGTGATTTCGCGAAGAGGGTGACTATGATTTATCCCTCTTCATCTCCTATTCCCACGCAGGAGAAGTGCTCTCGCAGCAATTAGCCCTCGGCTTTACATGCTCGATATCCACCGTCAGCGGGAATAACGGATGCAGGAAGGGAGGGAGGCAGGGATGGATGGCGGTGGGTGTCATGCCCGGTGCTTTTGAGGGCCCCGCCTTCCCATTTTCCGGCTGCTGGGTCCGACTGACACCCGCCCAATGCGACAGGCGGGCGGGAGGAAGACGCAGACGGCCCTCCATTGTCCGCGCAAATGGATCACTCCAGACCATTTTCAGAGGCCCAGGGAGGAGGCGGACGAAGGTGAATTGCTAAAGTCATCACACCGTTGGTCTAACGATACTCGAAACTCAATCCGTCGCATGCATTTCCCAAGCTATTGACGCCATCAATATAAGCAAGGCCTTAAGGAAACCCACGTATAATGCTGATGCCTGGATTTCCTAAATATTTTTTGGAAAAAAACAGAGGATTCTTGGTAGACTGGGTAGCTTGGTGGCCTGAGCATTGGACGCGAAATCTAAAGGTCCGTGGTCCGATTCCCGGTCCAGTCGAATTCTTTCTGCTTGGAATCGGCCATCATTACATCTTCACACCACCACTGTGTTTGTTGATTTTATGTGTTCCTATCCACTTTCTTTCTTCCGCTTCTCCATGAGTTAGGTGGTGTTCCATTCTTTCTCCTTTCATACGGTTTCCACTCCATGATGGTGCGAGGCAGTCTTTCTTTGAGTATCCTCTGAACATGTCCGTACCGCAGCAGTTGTTTTGACTTGATTTCGTCCAGAATGGTTGTTGTCAGTTTCATAATTTCTCGAATTCTTTCATTTGTTACTCTATCAAGCCTGGATTTTCCGGCTGCCCTTCTGAGGAAGTCCATTTCTGTAGATACAAGTTTCTTTTCGTCACTCACATTCATTTGCCATATTTCACTTCCATATGTAAGTATGCTTTTAAATATGGTGCTGTATATGTATCTTTTACTTCGATTTGATACATCTTTGCTTCCTAGTATTGAATTTAACATATTAATTGTTGCTCTACCTTTATTAATCCTATCTTTAATCGTTTCTGCGCTCCTTCCGCTACTGTGTATTTTTATACCTAAATAGCCATATGAATCACAGGCCTCTACTATTTCATTGCTATCCTCTAGCACAATGTCTTCATTTTTTCCTCCAATACACATATACTTAGTTTTTTGCATGTTGATATCCAATCCCCAAGCACTATACGCTTCTTTTAGCTTTCTAAACATAAAATTAATATCATCTCTGTCTTGGACTAGAATTACCTGGTCATCTGCATAATGTAGTGTGTATATGGTCTTGTCTCCTACAGGCAAGCCCATGTTTGCGCACTGTCATTTCCATTGTTTAAGGGCACCGTCGAGATATATTCTGAATAGGCTAGGTGAAAGACAGCATCCTTGTCTTAGCCCTTTAGTTGTTTCAAATGGTTTTCCTAGATTGTTTCCCACTTGCACTTGAGCTGTAGATTCTGCAAAAAGTTTCTGTATGATAGATTCATTTATGTTTGTTGTCTCAAGTACCTCCCATTGGTTTTTCAAAGGTACGCTGTCATAAGCTTTTGTAATATCAATGAATATGAAATGCACTCCTCGGTCAGTAGCTCTCCTTTTTTCTATTATTTGCGTCAAGCAAAAAGCGTTATCTATTGTTGAGCGTCCTGCCCTAAATCCGGATTGTTCCTCACTTTCAAACTGCCTATTCTCTTCATCAATGAGCTGCGTCAATATTCTACCATATATTCTGCTTAATGTGCTGGTGATTGCTGGTGATTGATTTTGAAAAATACATTGGGCAATTCCTGATACCTGAAAATTCATAAAAAAAACATCATTCCATCCTCATATTCAATTGATGATGACGATGTTCAAATGCTATACAAGGAATATATGATGACCAAAGATGATTTTGCGCCACGAGGAGATGCGATTTGGTGGTATGATATGGCATATCTGAGGATGAATTGAGACCAGCAAATCACCATAGCATGAGTTAAAGACCCGAAGTATCCCGAGTATCCTGAGGTCGAACAAATAAAACGAAAGACTGACGTTTTTCTTTAAGTTTAAAATATAACCACATGTACAGATAGACGCGCTGAAAAGTCTTAGGAACAGTACGCTTATAAGGCATGTACTCTGAGAACGCGAGTCTTAAGGAATTGGAAGAGGATCGTTAGAACTCAAAAAGATATTGCAAGGAGGGAATGATTCAGAGTATGACATGCAAATACGAAATAAGGCGCTTTGAATACTAAAATATATCGCTGACTAGCTATATGTACGTCAAAGCGCCTCGTTTTGCAAGAGACGCAACAGCCGCTTGGAACGTTAAGGTGTAAGAACTCATTAGCATGACTCCGTCCATTTTCTAAAGCATCTCACGATTGTGAATCTCGGCCTCAGATGAATTATAGCGTGGAAATCGCGTTTTCGTCCCAACGTCCCGCCAATATTACAAGTGGAAACGAAAATAACTAGAGACGAATATTGGTCAGCTACGGCATTTTGATGAATCACATGCTTGCTTAAAATATGTAGTGCTCATTCACACATTGGTATAAAAAGCTTTCTTTGGCGTTTGCCCTACTGAACAGGAAGTTGTGTGACAGTATTTGTGTAGAAAGAGTGTGGAGAAGAAGAAGGAAAAATGATTCATATATCAAGATATTTCGAAGGAATGATTTTTATGAAGTGCACAGTACACTGAAATTTACCAAGAAAAATTAATGCCAAAATTTAAAAAATAAAATAATTAGCATTAAAAGTCACCAATGCATAGAAAATTAGACCCGAAGTAACGTAAAACTGGCCTGTTTCTAAGGATTTACCAACGCACAAAACATGAATAGTAGAATAGTTTACCTCATTCCATTTTTAGCTAAGGATCATGGACTACAAAATGATTTCAGTATGGATGAGAGTAACTTCGACATGAATGACGAGACACTTCTTTAGCATGGGAAACTGGAATATATAACGACTATATAAGTATAGTGCACAAATTGCATAGTTTCGTCAATACTTGTGCATAAGCCACTAAATCTCTCTGACTCTTAGCTATTCGGAGTAAAAGCCAGGACGTTCAACATCAATGAAATATGCACATTAAATGAAAGATACTTGATTTGGAGAGGGATATTGCATTAAATAACTGCAACACTGTTGTGGAACAATATTTCCTCGCAGCGGTAAATTTGGTTTCAGACTCCAATTTAATATTCTATTACACAAAGTTACTAGCATTCTACCGTATGCAATGCTACATCATAAAAGTAATATACTTCAAAGCATATATAAAAAAAATAAAAGTTTTCAAAGTCATTGAAAATATTTTACAAAATTCCCGAATGCCAATAATCATTTCAGAGTCCCGTAAAATCAACTGGATCGGAAAATGAAATTCTTAAAGAACAGAAATATCATTCTACTCGTACGTATATCCAAATGGTAGCAACAAAGTCATGATGATCTTACCAGATGATATTCTGGCGCTATAGTACGTCGACTTAAACAGCAATTTATCTGCAATGCGAAAATGCAATACAATAATTCATTCTAACACGCACAGTATAATTTCATTTTATGGAAAAACTTTTCAAAGGAATTAAGCAAACTAATAAAAAATGCAATAAACCTGCTACGTGGCTGGTCGCAGGGACCGGTCTTCGATCTATAAAAAGTGAGGATAAAGCTAACAAGCTGCACTGGCAAGTGGCCAGGGGTCAATACCGCACGGCGGCCCTAATCGCATACAATTGTGGTAATGCGTCCACCGCATTTTCGTTAGCAACAAGATCAACACATCAGGCCAACACAGATGGGACTGAGGATCTCTTGACCTAATTCTACCTCTCAGCTCCTATGTCCTGCATCCATCTCTCCATCGCACGACAAGAAATTCTCCAGAAAATGCATCTAATTTTTTTCAATTTTTAATTTGTTGCTGAGGAAAAAGCATTTCGCATTGCCTATTTATAAGTCTCAGCGCCACGGTTGAAATACAAAAATCTAAGCCATCGATGGCCAGGTAAATCTTCTGAACTAAACGCATTCTTTCTAAATATGAAATGAGCCCATAAAAGGCCCCATAATATATATTATTCATGCAATCATACATTATTTCTCGCTACAGAGTAAGACAAGACAGTAATGGAACCGTTTCCACCAAATATAGATAAATGCTTTAAGATTTTCCGGTTATTAAAGGTTGAAATCGTAACTAAAGTCTTTTCTTGTCCCTGAAAGAAAGGAGCCAACAACAAAATACCAACGATAAAAGAGCTTTTGAATCCATGACATTGGAATTAATAGCGAACATGGTATCTCAACGCTTGAAATCATGTAAAGAGAAAAATAGTGATGCAGAGAAGGCAAACTCTTTATTATGGACGTTGTCATTACTTATGGCGTGAAGACTCCTATAAACTAATCATTAAAAAAATTTGAATTTTTTAATGAAAGCCACAACCACTTCCAAATCACATTACGAACTAAAGGCTTCCTTATATTTGTTTTCCTTTGCTTGTTTATTTTAATTATATCCCATGTATAATTGAAAACCACTACTTCCAACATGTTTTAAGGAATTCAATGCTTTCGAGATACACAAAATTCTTACAAAACTCAAATATGCCTTCTCAAAACGTAGAAAATATAGATGGAAAAATAACAATTGCCAGATATTTTCCATTAAAAATGCGCATCTGATTTTTCCAATTTTAATGCGTTGCTGAGGAACAAACCTTTCATATTGCCTCTTTCTAAATCTCAGAGCCACAGTTGAAATAAAAGAAAACCTAAGCCATCGATGGCGAGATAAATCTTCTGGACTAAACGTATTTTTTCTAAATATGAAATGAATCCATTAAAGGCCACATGGTATATATTATATATATAGTCATACATAATTACTTCCCTCAACTGAAAATGAAAAGTGTGGTTAAATTTAAGGTGCACTCATATTTTCAATCTCACAAATGAAAGATATGAAAAAGACGACAGCATTGGTTTCTTCTCACTAGAGGGTAAAAACAGAGATATTGTAACAGAAAATGTATTTTCAAAAACATTTCCTTAGTTTCTTAAGAATTGCAGCCACACTGAAAAGAAAGAAATGGGGATACAGCAATATTTTCGGGGAATCGACTCGTCACAGCGATCGAAATTCATTCCTTGGCGCATAAACTCCGCACGCGCGAACTCTGTCAACGTATAGAAATCGCTAGCCAGTCGGGTCAAGAAGTCAGCAATAAGAAATTGTAGAAAGAATCGAAGTGAGTGTTACATTTTGATATTTCCTCATTAACAGACGCCTCCTCTCATTAATTATTAAAATAGAAATATAATGACAATGGACTATTATAAAGAAGGACATATATTTAATGGAAACTTTTAAGTTATATAGTAATTAAGAATATAGTAATTAAGTTAAATTATATAGCAATCAGCAAAAATAAGGTTACCCTAAAATAAAAATATCCAACTCCGTATAAAATATTATAAAAGAATTTAAGAATTGAAAAGATGCCAAATTATTATGGGGCACATGACCAGCGGAAGCTGGAATCGGATTCTTTCACTGTGATATCGTTATATTTGACCTATCTTCTTATCCGCGGCGCTTGAGCTTAAACAAGAGACAATTTTGATAAGCATTTATATTCAGGAGCTAACTGACCGCAGCCACACCCGGGATATATTCTCTCTTTATATACTAGATGAGTGCCGAAATTGCCATTATCATTGATGCGAGCATCCAGAAGATAATCCAAAGACTGGAAGTTACTAATAACTCCAAGCATTCGACATTTAGCACAAAATACCAAGAATTTTTCATTATTCAAGAATGGAACAAGTGATATCCTTTAAAGCGTTGGGAACGTTAATTGACAACAAAAATTTCATCACAGTGATGGAAGCAAATATTGGTATAGGCATGAATGACCTTCACGGCAAAAACCGCAACATACTATGAAATCTGAACTTTTTGTACAAAAGTTACCATTTACCATGATGCGCACTTTTCTTTTGGGTACGGTTTCAAAAATGAAATCATTTCACAAATGTAGAAATGGTCTAAAACTCTAAAATAAAATCACCATATCCAGTAAATTTAACTCCTCAAATAAAAGGGAATGTTCCATTGCACACAAATCACGTGAGATTAGTGGAGAAATAATTAAATATCTTCAGCATAAAGTCTAAATATTTCCCATTTCGTAGTAATATACATACGCATAAAGCGAGGATAATTTATTTCCGGTCGTAATATACTCTCGAGAGGCAACGGAGTGCATTCACAAACTGACTGTGGTTCAAATCCGGATGAAATCTCTTAGGAAATACCGGCTAAACCATAGCTCCGCAATATATTGTGTATCAAAAACCGCTAGCATTGCAGAGAATGGAACTTTAACGGACGGATGATGCAGGAGTTCATCGATTTTACTCGCTGCTGCTCTCGTCAGTCTCATCCATCACTCAATTGCTTTTACGCCAAATCCTTTCCTGATAACAGATGAAATGTTCGGAAAACGCAATAAGAGGGTACGCAACGATGATTATTTTTCACTTAAAAATATTTAAAAAGTCAAAGTTAAGAAGGATTAGTGTAGGGAGAAATTTTAAGATCAGTACTGTCAGCTTTGCATTGGCAATAAACTCGATTTACCGACTTTAAGCGTCATAGATTATCACCAGTCTCTCGCGACTTAAACGACCAAACACAAAATGTCTATCACAGAGCAAACGGAGTAGGTACGGAATCATTTACGGAGTAGGCTAAGATGAAATACTCAATTGCTAGAAGCGCAATTTTCAAAACTAGTTGTAAGTAGCTAAGGCACTGAGGTTAGCAGGTATTAATTGGCTCGCTGTATGCTTTGTGGCGGGTAAGAGTTAAAAGTCACTGCAAACAGTCGACTATTACGTACTTGGCGTAAATTAAACTAATTTCTCAGTTTTGGCATTTCGAAGAGAGAATGTACTGAGAACATAATTCCAAATAAATACTCCACGCTAACTGTACTCAAAAGAAGCGAACCCAAACGCCTATTTTAGAGCAATGAAGCAATTTGGATTTTTTCACCTCGTTTAACAAGGACACTCTGTCAACAGTAACGGTTGATGGTCATACAAAAAAATACTCCCACGACATATAAAGTCATGGTTCAATATATATATATTAAGATGACTTTTTGCCACAGAATCTCAACTCTTTTTTCGTCGAGAATGATGTCATCACTTGCTCCGATGGAAATGGATCCAATTGGATGGAACTGAAATACGCCGCACATCAAGCCTCTCCACAACTGAAGAGCGAGGGAGCGATATGACTGGCATCAATTCCTCGAACTCGATTGCTCACTGCGCAACAAGGACTTGCCTCATCCGCTAAACGTTCTCCTGAGTGTATGCTGAAGGGCCAATTATGCTCCGGCGCTGCCCCCTTGTTTCCCCCGTGCTCATCAACGAACGCCTCAAACCAGACTACCACGACCACTTCGCGTCGATTATTTATGCACCGAGACCAGCCACTGAGTGGCATGAACAGGGAATCAACGCCATGCTTCAAAAATAGGATTCTCTGCATTAGCACATAACCTTACGGAAAGAAAACCCTCAGACATGACATTGCTTTAAATCTTTTATCATACGATCAAGTACCTGCAAAAGTAACTTCTTAGATAAAGATTTCGTCGCATCTTTTTTGGTACCATTATTACGTTACGCTATGAGCACTGGATTCTTGTTCACCTATAACAATTACAAAAGTTGCTACCCTGATAACGATTTAATTGCACGTGATTCAACCAAAATACGCCATACTAAGGCACAGACTGTCTTACAAAGCTAGATGAAGAAATCTATACGTACGGATGATGCGGATAACAAACGACGCAGAAATATGATTCGTGACTGAATATGATGACTGAAATCACTCACGCGAATTCATTTGGATTCATCATCATAGGTCGTTCAATTCAAAGATTGGTTGACTGCAGCCTCCACCCTTCTCTATCTAATGCTAGTTACCTTACCTCCTGGTATCTCTTCCTATGTACTTTCCTCTTTATTTGGTCCATGAACATATACCTGGGTCTTCCTCTGGGGACTTTTCCCTCTAACTCATCCCCGATCCTTCACTTCAATCCTTCACCTTCAAAAGATGCATTCTAACTCATTTGGATCATGCATGGAAAAAAGCAAGGCACTTCATTCGGAGTCTATTAGAGTACGGCAAAGCGTTTTGGACCAGCTTCATTTCATAAATATGGCACAAAAAATCACAAGGTTTTTCCACATATGTTTTTAATAACGTGCAATCCTAGTTTCTTTGTGTTACAAAGTCAAATAGACAACTAAAAGTTTATAGGTTCAAATTTGGAATGTTAATTGAAGAAAAGGTAACCTCGGTCCTTACGCCGGAAATAACGCGGTATTCACGCTTTCAACAAATATAAAGGCTAAGAGGACTAAAAATTACAAGTTTCTAGCTTTTCTGAGGCATGGCAACAACCAACCTCATTTATCTACTAGCTCAAATAACCAGTCAAAAATGACGAGGGTTATCAAAGCGTTTCTGCTTGAATGGCTGACTTCAGGTTAATCTCCACGCAGCGGTCTGATCTTGGCACTTCACCAACTACACTTCAGGGGTCCTGAGGCAAGGTTGAAGATTTCAATCAGGCGGAAGCTAATTTTTAATTAAACGGTCGAAATCAACGGAGACTGGCATTAGCTTACCAAAGGTGGGTGAAGCACTTCTCGCAACTTTTCATTTTTTTCGAAAATTAACGCTGGGCTCCACCACAGGAAATGAAACGGAAGAGAAAAATCCATTTAGTGAGCCTGGCTCGCGTTCTCCTCCGTCGGAATGGGAAGGGATAAGGGAGGTGGGGGCAAGGGTTAAATCATCCTTTCCTCCGCACCACTCAACGTTTCTCGTGAGTTTAGCCATCTCTGGATTAAAAAAAATATTTCCGTCAGACTCGCCCCCATCCTAAACCTACTTCCCCTCCTGCACTTATTTATAAAAGAAAAAAGCAAACCTTAAGTCGTCTGGCGATGCAATCAACGCTCAATTTCCTGGGACGGGGGCGGAATCAAGAAGAGCGGGTCAACGGAGGGTGTGGGACGGATTCAGAGTATGTGTCGTAAGGGTGAAGGCACGATAGGAGAGCGGTCAGGAAGCGAATCCAGCCATTTTATTTCCAGGAGTCGGGAAAATTGGAACACCGGGGGACGATGACCCCACAGCAGTGACGACACAAAATATTTACCGCTGAAATTTACTTGATAACATAAAAATATCGATTTCACAGAGAAGTATTCAGATCTAAACTCATTATTCCGATATTTACGCAAATTACACGTTGAAAGCCACACGATGGGGTCTAACAGAAACGGGTACACGTCAGATGTGGCACGTAATATAAGGAATTGTCCACAAATAATGTCAATTTGAGAAATCAAAGGTGTTTCCACCAGGTGAACAGGGAATATGTTATGAATTCAGCATGGAAGTAGATCTCTAGGTCTTCGTGGCAACGAACTCAGTCTTTCGTCAAAGTTATTCAAGGATGTGACCTACTGCTGAAATAATTTGCGCCATTTAGAAGAGATGGGTAACGTGATAAGAGAAAGACTTCATGGGGAATCGAAGAAGGCAAAAAGGAAGGCCGTAGTCAATAATAATGTGTCCGTAACATATGGCGCCACAGGTCCACAGTGAAACGTCCAACTTTACAGACTGCGTGAATTACTTGAAGAGCTCTCCGCAAACAACCCAAACAGGGATTAGAATGTCAATGAAGAATCGCTGCTAGTACCGGAATTCAACAGGAAACGTTAGTACCTGGCGTTAGTGGTCAATACTAAAGCCAACACACCAACCCTATCCCGTAGACCTCATGCGCACAATTAGCTTCCGTGAAACTAGCTTATATGGTGGGGAAAAAATTTTTTATCGGATTAGAATGGCTATCAGAACTATAGATAACTTCGTCAAAACCCCCTTTTTACTTGAGTAGGACACTGGTGGTTTCCGATGTAATTTTATGGAACTTGCTATCAATTTTGAATAAAAGGGTTATACTTAGTCTTTCCGTAATAAAGTTAAGTATCACAAGACAATGGTTTCGACGGTTAGCATTAATAGCTGAAGATGACGTTAACCGTCAAAACCGTGGTCGTGCAATATTAAAATTTACTGTGGAAAAACAAAATATAATCCTGTTATTCAAACTGAGTAGGACGCGTTAAAAAAAGAAAGCGCTGTCTTAAGTGTTATCATTTGAGTCGCTCCATTCAATCACAGGATGCATAAATAAGTATATAAGGAAGGATAAGCGATGAACTAGCGATATAATCATTTCAATGGCTTGATCTTGGCAGTTCTGGATTAGATGAGTGAGTCTTACTTTCATTCTCCGTGAAACGCATAAATAGATATAGCCCCGTAATTAAATATTCCACGCAAGCACTGGACTCTTGAATACCATTTTTTCACCACGTTTAGCGCTTATGCAATTTTTTTCCAAGTAAATTAACGCAATTAACCCAGAGCAAAGGCAGAGGTTAAATGAAAGAAAAGAGAAAAACATTAATCCCTCCATTTCTTCCACAAAACAATTCTCTAACAAAGCGTGCGATAGATATAAAAATGATGGTTTTTCAGCCCAAGCACATGGTTACAAAATTCTACGCAGCTCGTATGTTAGCGTTTAAAAAAAAGAATGCAAATTAACCTTATTTCAGGATCTCATCAAAAATACGTATTGTGTTTCAGCACATTTAATATTTGTTGCCATCAGATCAGTTTACCGATGACTCCAGCGGACTATATTCCCGCAGGAAAAAAGATATAGATTCGAAAATATCGCAAAACACGCACTTTACTTTCCCAACCCTGAAATGAAGCTCTTTTGTCGATGATATGGCGGTAAAAGCCATTCACTGCCTTGCCCCTGGCGTGCAATAAAATGATGGAAACTTCAATCGACCTTTTCCTTTTGCTCGAAACCGAATGTCCCTCGCTATTTCTTTCAGTCCCTCCATTACTTCCGCAAATGATCAGATAGGAGAGGAGCGGTGAAATCACAGAACAGATCAACTGTAATAAGGGGACCTAACCACCGTTTCCGTTCCACTATACTCGCAGAGAACTACTTCGTGTGAGACGTTCGTCAGTGGGTACACTAAAAGGGAAAAAAAGGAAGAAAACTGTGATTAGCAGAGCATCGGCCTCAATCAAGCGAGACGTATCAAACCAAGCCGTACGGATTTACGCATACTTACCCACTGAACCATCTCAAAGGGAAAAGGTTCCGCATTAAATTTCTAATATCAGAGGGCATTGCTTATCTCCGTTATTCGAAGAAATTCACAATGAATTTTTATACTTCTGTCTCCTTTTACTGGAAAAGTAATGAACGATTTAAACGTATTTGTAGCTTAACTTAAAGCATAACTAATTGATAAAATATTTTATGGATTCAAGGAAAAATTAACTTTATCAAAGTAAATGGGTAATTAAAGATCTGATTCACTTCTCCTAAGAATCACATTTATAACTATCTTTATACAAACAATGAGATCCTGAAAACGAAGTTCCTAGACTAATCATTTGCTATTCGAACGGAAAAAAAACCCAGATAATACTACCTTGATTGAATAAATTGAAGAGTAAATGTCAAATGTTTTCCACGCTTCTAATGCTCCTCTGAACACTAAACCAATTAGAGAGAACCATACGTACACATAAAATATGCCAATACATAAATATGAATAGGGATTAAAATATGGCACCTTCGGTGCTTCTACCACAGTTTTACGAATTCATGCGTAAAAGTTCCTGGTCTTGACGCCCGCTCTTTCCTTTAAGAAGACAGAATTCCTCGTTCAACCTCAAAATATCAACAAAATATCTAAGCACTGAATTTTCGACAATTTTAGCGACTCACAGGAGGAAAATAAGAGTGATGCATCATTTAACCACTATGCATGAGACCGATTACCGCCATCGACATTATTTATGACGTGAAAACATTCATAGGTCATTTTTATTTCGAAAAAATAAATAAAACAGAGACTGTTTCCAGAACCAAGGGGTGCAATAACGCTCAGTAGTTCACTTCTGGAGACATAATAAATATCGTGGTGACATTAAGATGACGCGGCTTATCCTCGAAAACTCTTAACTCAACATTCGGAATAAAAAACTGAAACATATCAGTTTTCCCGGCTTAAACTTGCGATTGTCTAAAGTTAAATGAGATACACGCATGGAGAAAGTCCATGGCATTAGCTGCCGAGCCCCTACACCTTGTTATCCACCGAAAGGTGACTAAAATGCCTTGTAATAAACCAATACATTTTATGACAGTGGAGATTGCAAATTATATCCGGTTCCAGCTCATTCGGAAAAAAATACAAGGTGATGCTACCTTCAATGTTCTCTAAAATAAAAAAATTGTGAATGGGGTACATTTAACTAAATGTTTTGCGACAAATAACCAACTATTATGAAATAACCGAAGAGATCCACCTTTTGCAAATCATTTCCTCATATTACCCTAGTACATAAGATATTTTTCCTTCACGTTTTAAGACAAGGTTCTTAACGTCGCCCGTTGCTGTATAGAATTAACAGGATTTTTCCCGCTTGCCTAGCAGGCTCATAATTGTTTATTAAAAACTATACTCGAATTTGATCCAAAAAAGTTTGCAAGTCTTATGACTACATTTCCCCAAGCAATTTGTACATCCTGCTGCAGGGATAAAAACGCCATATTTGGTACATTACTTCGAGTTAAAATTAGATGATTACTGGAATATACATCTACATCTACACACTACCCTGCGAGCTGCCACATGTGCGTGTGGCAGGAGATGTTAGGACATCAGCCATGCAAAGATGTAAGGGATAATGTTTCGGGAGGTGCAATTATGACGTGTATTATGGGTGAGTGTATTTAATGGAGCTCAGTTTTTATTGCAGTCGCTTTTTGTGCGCGGAAAGAACAAGTCTTAGTACCTATCAGTTTGAAAATGTATCTCTCTTATTTTATCGCTTCTGTGAGACCAAGAGATGTAGTGAGGCGTCATGAAAATATTCTCTGCGTCGCTCTGAAACACACCAGTTCTGAATCTCTCAAGCAAGGTAAGCCTAGCGTGTAGCCTCCGAGTCTCTAGGGACTCCCATATTAATCCCTCTATAATCCGTGATACACTATATGTTCGCTCGTACCAGTTTTTAACGAAGCGTGCAACTTTTCTTTGTATTTTATAATTTTTTCAGTTAAATATTTATGACCAGGGTCCCAAATGCTCGCAACATATTCGAGGTGTGACCTAACCAGAGCGAAATAGCACCTCTCTTTTACTTTTGCATCCGAGGGCCTTCCTTTTTAAATGGGGATAGAATTTCGCTGGGTATAAGATTATCAGAAAAGCAGTCATGCGGAGTTATTTTGTAGTTTTAGAGGATTCTACTAGAGATTACAGACGACTAGAGTTAACGTACATCGTACACTTGAAATTATGAATGAATCCACTAAATTGAACCGAATGAAATTCGAGTCATCAGGTTTTCGATTTTTCGATTTTCGATTTTTTGGATTCTGTTCGAGCTCTGTCTGAACTCAGTTTTTACTGTGGTCGCTTATTGTGCTCGGAAAGAAGGAGTTTTTGTACTTATCTGTTCCGCAATGTATCCCTTTTATTTCATCGCTTCTGTCAGACCAAGAGATGTAGTGAGGTGTCTTGATAATATTCTCTGTGTCGCTCTGCAACATATACTTTGGCCACGAATCCAAACATATTGGCTGGTCCATAGTTTTGCTGCGGATACATGTCTCTCGGTGAGAAGAATGGTTACATGACTTAGCCTTTAAACTAACGGCATTAACTCTGCGGGCACGTCCGACGGGAACAAACAAAAATTCTTGGGGAAAGCGCGAAAAGGCCTCATCATCTCCTTCCTCTGCTCCGCCGTTGAGCGCCAATACACGGAACCAAGAATGGAGGAGTGAGTCACGGTCGGGAGGTCAGGGGATTCAGTTCGCAGTGGAGCCGCCAAGGCCGACAGGTAGCCGCCGCAACCGCCGTTCCGAGAGAGTTGCTCTCCTCCCTCTTCGTCCCTCACCCGAACTCTTCACCGAAAGGGTTTGATCAAGCGGAATATGGTTTTTCAGCGGAGGGGTCGTTTGAGGAAGTTCACCATATTTCGCAGTTTTTTCCAGGAAGAGGAGGAGAGCCAAAGGCGCCACGCTTCGCATCCCGCGAGTAATCCGAGACTTTGCCTCCTCATCGACGAAGTGATTACCGCAATGGTGACAGCACGATCGCGTAAATATGAGACACACGTGAAACAGCTAAGGAATATCTACGCAGAAGGACTGGCAAAATATATTCTTGCCACGCGTCTTTAATGCAATCAATAAATATATCATTTCCTGGAATAGTGAACATATCATTTACTGGAAATGGCAGCTTCAATATCGACGTGCATCTGCAGCCAGCAAGGCAGCTGCAATAGCAACGTGCCTTTCAGCCGCCATCAATCCGAGGCATCCCTAGGTCTCCCGTCCCCTATATTCAACCTACATACTTATTCTGTAGACTTCAATTAAAACTAGACTTTCCATTGTTCCATATTGCCGTGATAGAATCAATCTTAATCTAGAATGATTTGTAGAAAAATATCC